>CM075672.1:223775000-226275000 GCA_037962975.1 Clitoria ternatea
CTGACCTTGAATAAATACTGCCCAAAGCTATTGTCCAAGTGAAAGAATGCTGACTGAAGCAGGTCTGATTGGAGAACAAGTGTTTTTCTGGGCAAAATTGCCTCCGAGTGGAAAACTCCCGAGTGAGTTGATTCCGAGCAGAAGAAGCCACTGAATGAACATGTTTAATAAAGAGATCTCTGAGTGGTTTCATTCGGAAAAGATGGCATTTTGAGCAAAAAGAATCTCCGAGTGGTGTCATTCGGAGAAGCTGGCATTCTTAAGCGGAACAGGTCCTTTCTGAGTAGTTTGTTTCAGAAAAATATCTCTTCAAGCAATGAAAGATCTGACTGGGAATGAATCATACTCGGGCAGACTCACAGTTTCACACTAAGCCCGAGTGTGATGTCTCCAAGGAAGACTACCGAGTGAGTTGGGGCAGAAAGCTGAATTTCCGAGCAAAGCAAGACTCGAACATGGAAGAACTTCTATCAGCCAGATTCCAGAGTCTTTCAATTTTAAATTTCTGAGTGAAAGGTATATCCGAGTGAGTTGATTGACGACTGAAGGCAATTCCTAGTGAAAATCAACTCGTACTTCCGAATGAAGGTGTCTGAGTGTATCATTTGAATGAGTTAAGGAAGGGTCATTCTCGACTGAATGACTATCAAGCAAATCCGAGCAAAGGTTTCTTCGAGTGGTTCAATTCCAAAGACATATCCGAGTGAAACAGTGAAAGAAGACTTCGCGCTTGGGCGAGCCTTTCTCCGCTTAAGTGAGATTATCACAAAATGGTTTCCTTCAACAAACGCTTAAGCGAAATAAATTCTCGCTTGAGCGAAGGATGGACAGTGAGCTACTGGAGTGTTTTTGCTTAAGCGAGAAACTCTTGCTCAAGCGAAATAAAGAGAAAATTTAGCATCAGGGGTCTTCACGCTTAACACCGTCCCCTCAACTCAACACTGAGCAAAGCTTTCACTCGGTCTTGTGTACAAAAGGCACCTTTTCCACACGGATTGTTTCCCACTATGGGTATATACCGACTGAGGCACCAAATCCGAGTCAGAAGGAGCAAACTGACTCCATATTTCCACTAATTGCCCTTGCTGACTTGGATTTCCACTATCCAAGTAGATCCTTGACTTATGAATGGGCGGCTAACAACCAAACAGAAGGGAAAATAATAAAAAAATTCTCCACTAGCCACTGACCCCTATAATTGCTAAGGTCCAGGCTGTTTCTCCATCACATGCACCGAAAATGTCCAAGTTGCAACGCGTTTTTAGTTGGCTTCCTCCCTTCCTTCGCCTATCAAAGGAGAAGTAATCCAAGCAACACAGAACCAGAGAGAGAACACGGAGAGCATTAATTAGAATCAGTTCTCTTTTAATTTTTTTACTTTAATTCCTTTTCTTTTCTCCTTTCTCTTTCGTTCTTTTTTTCTCTTTATTTTCTTTCTCTGTCCCGTTCCCATTTCTCTTTTATTTTCTTTTTTCTTTCTTTTATTTTAAGAGTTGTGAATTGTAAAAGTGAGTATTTAAATTTGTAATTGGTGGAAGAATATTGCAACAAGGAAATACAGTGGTAAATTATTCTGAGCTTTTGGGGAAACCCGTAAGTCTTTATTTTTACCATGTCTTGTATGTTTTATTTTTCCATTATATATATGAATTTGAATTATTTCATGAGTAACTAAATTAATTATCTTGGGATAAAAGGGGTGTGGTAATACTCTATATTAATGTTATTTTGACTTTAAATTAAATAAATTTCTGCTTTCCATTTAGTTTAAAAAATGCTCAATGCTCTTAGTAATTCCTAACAAGAACCTAAGTGATAAAACTATATACTTGCGGGTATATTAGTAAGTTTAAGTAATTAATAGAATCGAGAGATTTATTATTACTGGAAAGTTTTTGAACTAAGCCTAAGTTTTTGAAATACTTTTTGTGACCTCGGTAAAACTGTGAAAGTAATCAAAATCTTTTGGGGAATTTTAAAAAGGGATTTTCACAAAACGATAATGGGCCTTTTCTAAGGATTAAGCAGCGCTTTCCATAAGTTAGGTACATTAATAGGATTTCGAGAGGAACATATTAATTAGCTTAAGGAAAATCCGCCTTGGAAAACTTAATTTGATTCTTATTTATGAAAAGTTAAAATTCATTAACATAAAATAGAGTCTTGATCCCCCGAAATCCCAAGATACTCTCAACTCTGATTTTTTAAGTGTCAAGTAAATTTTGTTTCTGAATTTATTTTTAAATCTGTATTTTATTTTACAAAAACATAAAAAATCAATTGTGTGGATAATTAAATTTCAATATGCTGGTACTTTGAACACAGTCCCTGTGGAGAACGATAATCTTTTATATTATGTGACATAACCCGTGCGCTTGCGGGCCCTGTCAATTGTATGTATATATACTTTACATTGTTATGATGTTACCCGATTTGTTCATTATGTAGTGTTGAGAGAATAATGTTAAGTTAAATGAATTTCGAGTGAAATATTGATGGGAGAGCCATTGCCGAGTGAGGCTATTACTTGTGTGGTCTTTTCCGAGTGATAAGGGTTTGAATATTCCCAAGTGGGAAATCCCGAGTGAATCTCTTCCGAGGGAAGAGTAATTATGGTGGTTCTGATTGTGGTATTCTAGGAGTCCTCTTCCGAGTGAATGGGGCTATATATATATTCCGAGTGGATAAGTTTTAGATAAGTCCGAGTGTGACTTAACTTGGTGAATTCCTCTTTGTGGGAATGGGTTAATGTATTACCCGAGTGATGAATGGTTAAGATGTGACCGAGTGATTTATAGCCGAGAGATTATGGTGATCTCTGAGTGGGGAAGATCAAATTATGCCAAGTGTAGAATGGATAATGTATTCCGAGTGAATTGTGGATGAAATATACCGAGTGGTAATGGACTGGGAAATAATCCATGTGAGGGAAGCTTATGGACTCCGGGTGGAGTATCTGTGGGAATCATTTCCCGAGTGAAACACGCCCGTGTGTTTATAATTGTGATTTGGCTAAGTAAGAATTTACCTGGTGAATCATGTATATGGGGATCGTTCCCGAGTAGACGTGGTCCCGAAGCCGAGTGATGAAAATACCGAGTGTGGGTTTTCGCTTCAGCGAACAAGGTATTCGCTCCAGCGAGTGTGAATGGATGGAAGGTTTCTGGTTGGTTTCGCTTAAGAGAATGGGTGCTTCGCCCAAGCGAGATAGGTTGTCTCGCTCAAGCGGATCTGGGTCTTGCTTAAGCGAGTGAACACTGAATGGGCTCGCTCAAGCTGTGTCTTCCGCTGTTTTGCCGTGTGAGTGGCTTTCAATTTCCCTTGCCTTCCATTCGTTTTATTTTTCCCCGATTACGTGTGAATTTTAAAAAAAAATTATAGTTGTTTCATTTTAGTATCAAAGCATTCTTAAAAGAGTTAAGGATATTTCATTTTGGTATCAGAGCAGACCAAAAGGTCCATGGCCAAGGTATGCTTACTGAGTGTAAGCGGTTGTGTGCAATATGACCGATTGTCATCATTGCTTGTGGTATTTTGTTGGATTTGATGCATGCTTATGCATGATTTATGTGATGATATATGTCTATGTGTTGTTGGGGACAGTAGTGAGTGGTACTACTGTTGATATGATAATTGGGAGTAGAGTTGTTACTACCCTGATTCGGTTATTCATTAGATAAGAGGTATTTTTAAGCCTGGGTCGGCTAAGAGGAATAGACCGATAGATGTTGAGACCTTCATGTGCATTGAAACTGTATTAGTTGGTTTGGACTCTTGTGTATGCCATGCTAGTGGTTCACGGCCGAATCATGCTTATTGAATGGATTAGAACTCATATATTTGAGTTGATTAAGTGAATGATAATGAAGGAATTCCCTAGTGTGGTGTTTCTTACTTAACTGATCGGTTGTGCCATTTGTAAGGGATAAGTTTTATACCCATTGGCACGGGAACCCCCATATGATATATGATGTACGTGATTTATGGTATAAATGATGTGTTGCAGTTTTCTAAGTTGGAAATCTGGTTATGAGATAGGTGATTACATGTAAAATCTGATGTATGTTTGATTGGGGTAATGTCTCAGTTTCTGGTGTGAAAACCGAGTGAATGATTGGTTGATGTTTGGCCACTAGGTGTGGTGACCCAGTTGATTGGGCATGATCATGTATGATCGGGTAATATTGATGTAAATGGATACCTGAGAGGTTAGAAAACTGGGTGAGAAATTGATGTAATTGGATGCTTGATGATTTGGGTTAGACTCGGTCTTACAGATGAAAACCGAGCGAATAATTGATTTAGTAGTAACCCATAAGGTATGGAAATCCCGATTGGAATTAGTATGATTTTATACTGACAGACTTTGTGGAGCTGGACCCTATGGTGGTCTAGACTCGGTGATAATTGGAGGTTGTGGGAGTGTCCCACGGTGGGTACAAGGTGACCCCTATAAATTCTGAGTCGGATAATCTGATTGACCTTATGGATTGTTGAGCCGAGTAAGTGATTGTGTAATAAATTCTTGAGGCTTGAATTGTCTTAAGGTGAAATGCGAATAATAAATGGGATACCTGATTGATAGTGACTGGTAAGGTTGAAATCCAAGTACGCTTGGGTATTGATTATGGTGGTATTAGAAATCATATTATAATGATAATTGCATGACCGATTGGTGGATTGTGTTTATGCTCGGTGAAACAGCTAGGCTTTAATTGATTAATGGCCTGTGATGAGTGATGAAATGAGGGACTATAAGGCTGTTGAGCCATGGTTTGTGATGAATAAGATTTAAAGAGGTATTACTCGGTATGGGTTAGAAGCCGATTGTTGATATGTCGAGTGAGTATAGGTGAATACAGTGTTGAATCAATGTGATTCTTGTGGGGTCAGAAACCTATTGCCATTATACTGTTTTACAATAATGGTAAATGATGTTCATGATTGTTGTTGTGTGGTGTGCCCTGGGTGGTGCATAATGATGATGTTGATGTAAATGTGTGCTTATATGTATGTATGAATTGCCATTAATTTTCATGTGGGTTAGTATTTGTTGAGTGAGTCGGTCGGTGTGAGTGAGAAGAATGTAATGTATGCTGTTCCGAGACGACTCTTCATACCATAGGTATTGTGGCAGTGTACACTTTTGCAGTGACCCTATGTAATTGTTGTAACCCTATAGGAATGAGACATCATCCTATAAGTTGGATACAGCAATTCATAAGTCGGGCAAGTGAGGTTGTAGCTGCTTATGGTGATGGTGAGTCTATCGAACTGTTTTGAGTGAAAATGAGAACTGTATTGAGTGGAAAGTAATTGTTAGTGTATCAAAATGAGGATAGAAGGTTGTTTAACCTTGATGTGTTTACCTCCGAGTGGATCAGAGATTATTGGGTATGAATTGGCTAGTAGAATAATCATTGGTTATTGAAAATAGATGGTGATCAGTAAGGTGAGAATGTGATCGGAAAAGATTAGTATATTCCGAGTATGAGAAAGTGGAAATAATTTTGAGTGAAATCTTTCTGGGAGAAAGAACTTCTGAGTGAAGTTATGATGTTCCGAGTGAAACATCGTTGTGGGAGTCATTGCTAAGTTAAGGAACTGTGTCCAAATGACACATTTGTGTTAGGCGAAATCCACGTGAAATATCCGAGTCGTGTGACTCCGGGTGAAGTGTCTCTGGTTGTGACACTTCTGTGTGGAATGGTACCGTATGGGACTTGGAATAGGTAAATTTTCGGGTGAATGGCTCCCGAGGGGAATAGATACCGAGAGGTAAATTATTCATAATTGTGTTCGGGTTGATGTTTAGAGCAGCCGAGTTTGAACTCAGATTTATAAATGATGTAGGCTTGAATGCCGAGTGAAAATTTTGTAAGTGGAAAGATTTCCGAGTGAACAATTGCCCTTAAACCCCGAACAACCCTTTTGATTGAGAGGTTCGAGTGACATCCTCTGGGTGTAGGCGTGGAATTGGCCGAAGGAATGGTTTGAAATCTGAGATTTTAGAACCGAGTGTGGTGCCTGAACGAGGTAAATCCAGGCAAACTGTGCTAAATGGGGCACATTGGAGCTCTTTTGAGTGTTTGGCTCGGTATTGTCAAGGTATATCATGGTTTAAAGAGAGGTTTTAGTGGTCGGATGTTGAATATCCGAAGGTGTAATCCGAGATAAATCGAATAATGGTGAGTATTGGTGGGAATCAGTAATGTTGTTTACCAACTAGATTCTTCCCAGCTAGTTGATTAACCTCCATAATATGTCTCATGTGATATAATTTAGAGTTTATACTCTGTGTGGATATTTAATTGTGCCAAGTGACTCCTATGAATTGGAGGAAATGTGGATGGATGTACACCGATTGGCGTTGAGAGTGTAGGGCTGAGTGGCCAAAGAACTTGAGGTACCATTGGTTATAGTGAACTGGCTGAGTTGAATGGGGTGACTTGTATGTTTTACAAACTTAATTCCTAAATGTATTGAATTCTATGATGAGGTTGTGAGCAGGTAGGACCTGACTTTAGTGTTTTTGCCGACTGGAATTGTGGAGCGGTCGGTAAACCTCTTGAGAGGTGAAGTTATACCGAGTGGAATCGTGAACCGGTCGGTGAATGCTTGGGAAGCATAGATGTGTAATTGTTTAGAGTGTATGTCAGCGATATTCCGAGCTGTTTGTTGGGGTAAGTTTGTGTTGAATTTCGAGGATGAAATTCTTTGAAGTGGGGGAGAATTGTAACATCTTGATTTTTAATTAATTACCGAATGTGGTAAATTTCAGGATTAAGGTTATGGATTGATTAAGTTAATGATTGATTAAGATTAATTGCCAATTAGGCAAATTGTTGAATAATAATAATAATACTAATAATAATAATAATAATAATAATAATAATGCTGGAAAATGACCAAGGTGCCCTTAGTGGTAATGAAAATGGGGTTTCGGTCCCCTCCCTCTCTCTTCATTCATGCTGATGGTGACTGATGGCTGAGGGGATTATTAGCATTAAATGATGTGGGACCGGAATTAATGGTGTTGTGATGGTTGATGGAATGTGATGGCTGATGGAGAGTGAGCTGAAGCTTGGCAGTGTGTTGATAAGCTTCGGTTGCACGTTTCCCTCTCACTTTATTCATTATCTCTTGGTGTATATTCTGAAGAGAGGAAACGCTCTTCATTCTCTCTAGAGAGCTTCCTGACGCCTCTTCTTTTTCTTCCTCCTGGTTCTTCTTCTTCTTCTTCTTCTTTCATTTAAAGGGCTGTTGGAGCCTCGGGTTGGAAACCTACAGCGTGTGGGGTGCCTCGGTTTGTGGAAAATGGTCCACTATTGTGAGGCAGAGCTGCTCGTGAGGAAGAAGGCATGGTTGGGTGCTTGGAAGCAGGGATGTCCTCCATCGTTGGGAGGACTGAGCTGTTCAAGTGTGGAACAGCGTTGGGAATCCTCTACTGGCTGTGATGCTTGGTTGAGGACGGTGTTGTGCCTTGGGAGGTTTCTCCACTGACTTGGTGGTAGAGCTACTTCAGAGGAAGCTGTGTTTGGCTCTTCCCAGGGTTGAAAGCCGAGCAGAGTGCTGCTGAAGGCTGGGGCCGAGTCGTTCTGTAAGAACGAGTGGCCATGGAGCTGTTGGAATCTTCATTCCAGGTAAGGGGGCTTTTGCATCTCAAATGTATGGTTTATAGACGGGTTTCCAGGTGAAACTAATACACTGTGATGTGTTGTGTTTGTTTTGTGATTGTATGTTGTTTGAGTTGAGCCCGGATGTGTGATGATTATTATCGTGTGGTGTATGATTTCCGTCCATATGAGGTATGATGCATGTTGTGGTTATGTCAAATATATGAGATGCATATTATGAATGTTGAGTGCATTTGTATGGTCTTTTATTGGTCCCCGTGTGTAATAGTGTGTTTAAATGCATGTGATGCTTGACATTGAATATGCGAATGCTGAGTGCATAGGATGGGGACTGCTATGTTAATGCCGAGTGGAATTTTATATGAAATAGCATGAGATGCTTACTAGTGTTGATTTTCGAGTGGAATGTTATGTGAGAAAGCATGAGATGCTTGTTGTAAGGATAATCCGAGTGGATGGCATTGTGATTGCCGAGTGCATGAGATGTGGATCATTTGATTCGCCGTTGAGAATGCCGAGTGCATATAGCGTTGGACGCTTGATACTGAGTCGGTAATCGGATGAATACGTGTCAAATATAATGAAAGACCTCGGGTTGGACTCGAGGCAGTGCCAAGGGCACTAAGCGTTGGACGCTTGATGAATGAGACCGTATGCATCTGATCATGAAGCGTTAGACGCTTATTGTTGAATCGGCAATCAGATGAAAATGTGTGAGAATATAATTAAAGACCTTTGAGTGGGGCTCAGGCACTCTCCTTGAGCTAGGCTCAGAGTTTAAACATTATGGTTATTGCTTGGAATAGATTTAGGGTAAAATCTGATTGGAGGAATACATGTATAATGATATATTGTTATTGAGGATGTTGTGCATTATAGCCGAGTGAAATGGGTAAATCACGATCGGAAGATGATGTGTGAATGTTCATATTTAAATGGAAGTATGTGCTATGATTGATTATGTGATTTGTATAATTGCTGATTGACATATGTTATTGAATGGTGGAGGATTCTAAGATTAATCCGAGTCAATAACTGTCATTTAATATGTAAAAGCTCACCCCTTCAATATTTTTCAGTATATGCAGGTCGGACTGGCAATGAGGATGGCCTCAAGTCCGAGTGATGGGCACTTAGATTGTGAAGTGCACATATAGTATGTATATTGTAATAGATATGTAAAGCCTTGGCCGGCTCCCTTTTGTAATCCAAACGGATTTAATTATATGAGTTGACTATCGGGTTTTGTGGATAGGAATACATTGTATGTATATATACTTTACATTGTTATGATGTTACCCAATTTGTTCATTATGTGGTGTTGAGAGAATAATGTTAAGTTAAATGAATTCCGAGTGAAATATTGATGGGAGAGCCATTGCCGAGTGAGGCTATTACTTGTGTGGTCTTTTCTGAGTGATAAGGGTTTGAATATTCCCAAGTGGGAAATCCCGAGTGAATCTCTTCCGAGGGAAGAGTAATTGTGGTGGTTTTGATTGTGGTATTCTAGGAGTCCTCTTCCGAGTGAATGAGGCTATATATATATTCTGAGTGGATAAGTTTTAGATAAGTCCGAGTGTGACTTAACTTGGTGAATTCCTCTTTGTGGGAATGGGTTAATGTATTACCCAACTGATGAATGGTTAAGATGTGACCGAGTGATTTATAACCGAGAGATTATGGTGATCTCCGAGTGGGAAAGATCAAATTATGCCGAGTGCAGAATGGATAATGTATTCCGAGTGAATTGTGGATGAAATATACCTAGTGGTAATGGACTGGGAAATAATCCATGTGAGGGAAGCTTATGGACTCAGGGTGGAGTATCCGTGGGAATCATTTCCCGAGTGAAACACGCCCGTGTGTTTATAATTATGATTTGGCCAAGTAAGAATTTACCGGGTGAATCATGTATGTGGGGACCATTCCCGAGTGGGCGTGGTCCTGAAGCCGAGTGATGAAAATACCGAGTGTGGGTGTTTGCTTCAGCGAACAAGGTATTCGCTCCAGCGAGTGTGAATGGATGGAAGGTTTCTGGTTGGTTTCGCTTAAGCGAATGGGTGCTTCGCCCAAGCGAGATAGGTTGTCTCGCTCAAGCGGATCTGGGTCTCGCTTGAGCGAGTGAACACTGAATGGGCTCGCTCAAGCTGTGTCTTCCGTTGTTTTGCCGTGTGAGTGGCTTTCAATTTCCCTTGCCTTCCATTCGTTTTATTTTTCCCCAATTACGTGTGAATTTTAAAAAAAATTATGGTTGTTTCATTTTAGTATCAAAGCATTCTTAAAAGAGTTAAGGATGTTTCAACTACCAAGTAAGTGACATGTTCCACTAGTGCTTTTCCTATCAAGTTTACATCCTGCAAAATCTGAATCAGAATAACAAACTAAAGTGCATTCAACCCCTTTGGGGTACCATAAGCCAACATTTTGAGTTCCAACAAGATATTTCATTATCCTTTTTACTGCAGTAAGGTGTGATTCTTTTGGGCATGCTTGATATCTTGCACACATACAAATAGCAAACATGATATCCGGTCTACTAACGGATAAGTAAAGTAAGGATCCAATGATACCTCTATATTTTGTGAGTTCAACATCCTTACCCTTCTCATCCTTGTCCAAATAACATGAAGTGCCCATAGGTGTGGCAATGTCATTTTCCTTGTTCATGTTGAATTTCCTAAGCAATTCTTTGTAGTACTTTGATTGACTAATAAATGTGTCTTCATTAGGTTTCTTGATTTGTAGTCCAAGGAAGAAAGCAAGCTCTCCCATCATGGACATCTCAAATTCTTCCTGCATTAACTTAGCAAACTCTTTGCACATTGACTCATTAGTAGCACCAAAGATTATATCATCAACATATACTTGCACCAATAGTATGTCATTCTTTTTGTGCTTTATGAATAATGTTGTGTCAACCTTTCCTCTTTCAAAGTTGTTTTCTAAAAGAAATTTGCTCGATCTTTCATACCAAGCTCTTGGAGCTTGTTTTAAGCCATACAAGGCTTTCTTTAGTTTGAAAACATGTTTTGGAAATTGGTAGTTTTCAAAACCTGGAGGTTGATCAACATACACTTCCTCTTGAATATAACCATTCAAGAAAGCACTCTTGACATCCATTTGGTACAATTTAAAATCCTTACAACATGCAAAGGCTAATAATAATCTAATGGCTTCTAGCCTAGCTACGGGAGTATACGTCTCTTCATAATCAATGCCTTCTTCTTGATTGTAACCCTTAGATACTAGCCTAGCTTTATTCCTTGTAATTATACCATTTTCATCTAATTTATTCCTAAACACATATTTTGTTCCTATTATTTGGTGATCATTGGGTCTTGGCACTAATTCCCAAACTTCATTTCTTTCAAATTGATTCAATTCTTCTTGCATGGCCAACATCCAATGTTCATCAATAATAGCTTCATCAATGCATTTGGGTTCTATTTGTGATACAAAGGCTAAATGATTACATGCATTCCTAATGGCGTTTCGAGTACTTACACCTTTAGTCATTTCACCTATGACTTTGTCTAAGGGATGGTCCTTCAAAGTGATCCATTGTTGTGGTTCCTCATGTTGTGTTGCATCTTTGTCTTTGTTCTCTTCTTCCTTGTCATTCAAGGTTAAATCTTGAAGAGTACCTACAATATCATCAACATCTTCCTTTCTCGGGGAGTTATGGCGATTCTCATCAAATTTGACATGAATGGACTCCTCAATGGTGTTTGTTTGTTTATTAAAGATTTGATAAGATTTACTAGATTGTGAATATCCTAGGAAGATTGCCTTATCAGCTTTAGCATCAAACTTTCCTAGATTATCTTTTCCATTATTGAGCACAAAGCATTTACATCCAAAGGTATGAAAATATGAAATGTTGGGTTTTCTTCCCTTGTAAAGTTCATAAGGGGTTTTCTTTAGGATAGGCCTTATTAAACATCTATTCATAACATGACAAGCAGTATTTACCGTATCGGCCTAAAAAATGTTTCGCAATGTTATTTTCATTTAACATGGTTCTTGCAAGTTCTACTAAGGATCTATTTTTTCTTTCAACTACTCTATTTTGTTGTGGAGTTCTAGGAGCTGAGAAATTGTGATTGATACCATGTTTTTCACAAAATTTTTCAAAAGATTGGTTTTCAAATTCTCCCCCATAATCAGTTCTTATGGATGCGATTTTTGAATTTTGCTCATTTTGGATAATCTTAGCAAGTTTCTTAAATGCATAATATGCTTCATTCTTATGAGCAAGAAACAAGGTCCATTTATATCTAGAATAGTCATCTACAATTACTAGACCATATTAATTACCACCAAAGCTCTTGATTTTGGAAGGTACAAATAGATCCATGTGTAAAAGTTGGAAAGGCCTTTGTGTGGAAACAATATTTTTAGTTTGAAAGGATGCTTTTACTTGTTTTCCCTTTTGACATGCATCACAAAATTTGTTTTCAAATTTAAGCTTTGGTAAACCCATTACTAATTCCTTAGAAACAAGTTTATTCAAATGGTCTACATGTATATGAGCTATTCTTCTATGCCACAACCAAGTTTCATCCTCTCTAGTCATGAAGCATTGCACATCATTTGAGGACAAACTATCCATATTAATCATGTAAATATTATCAATTTTTTGACCTACAAACTTGATTTCCTTATTAATCTTATGCTCAATTATGCAACAATTTGATTCAAACAAAACTCTATATCCTTTGTCACATAATTGACTTATGCTAAGTAAATTGTGTTTTAGGCCTTCAACATACAACACATCACTAATAGAAGTAGAGGAATTCTTACCAATGTTTCCAATGCCTAGAATTCTTCCTTTGGTGTTGTCTCCGTAGGTGACGCTTCCTTTCCTTTTAGGAGTGAAGGAAGTGAACTTGCTTATGTCTCCCGTTATATGCTTTGAACACCCACTATCCAAGTACCAATGGGTGTTGCTTGCCTTGAAGCATACCTACAAAACAAGATTAATTTAGAGAACTAGGTACCCATTGTATGTTGGGTCCTTTTAGGTTAGTTTGTGGTAATGTCCCTTTGGGAACCCATACCTTTCTTATAACTTTTGGTCCTAATTTTCTAACATTATAATTTGAAGAATTGTGACCTTTAAAACCACAATGATTGCATCTCATGAAAGGTGATGATGATCTCCTAGGTGGTACAAAAAAATTTTATAGTGTTTTTCTTTCTTGGTAGAGTTGTTTCCTAAATCGGTTTTATCAAACATGCATCTTTGGTTTCCAAGTAATATATTTAAATTATCTCTACCATTAGTGAACTTTTCTAGTGTCTTATTTAAGTCTACAACCTTGGTTTCAAGAATATCACACTTCTTTACAAATTCACATGGTTTGGTCCTAGAGCATGCTTGAACATTTTCTAATTCATTTTTCAAACATTTATTTTCTTTACAAACTTCTATGAGATCCTTTTCAAGATTGTCAATGGTTTTTCTTTACAATTTGTATTTACTAGAAAGCTTGATAAATTTATCATACAACTCTTCAAAAGCATCTAGTAATTCATTCTTATCTAAGTCAAGAAGACTTACCTCATTATCTTCTTCTTGGTGATTTGCCATTAAACAAAGATTCGTTTCTTCATTTTCGGACTCATCGGAGCTACTTACATCGTTTTCATCCCAAGCGATGTAAGCTCTTCTTTTTCCTCTTTTCTCCTTATTCTTTTTCTTTAGATTTGGGCAATCTACTTTGAAGTGCCCTTCTTTTCCACATTCAAAAAATTTGGTGAAGAAGAAGAGGATTCATTAGAGATTGGTTTCTTACCTTGGGGTTTGAAGTTCTTTTGGAATCTTTTGTTTTTCATGAACTTTTCAAACCTCTTCACAAACAAACCAAATTCTTCTTCTTCGTCAAGGTCACTACATGATTCTTCTTCATGTGTAGAGGTGGCCTTGAGAGCTAAGCCTTTCTTCTTGGAGGATTTTTCTTCTTCCTCCGCTTGCTTCAAAACTCTTAGTTCTTGCTCTTGTTCTTGTAGTTTTCCGAAGAGCGTGGCAAGTGACATTTCATTGATACTTGGGGATTGTTTGATGGTGGTGACGAGCGGTTGCCATTCCCTGCTAAGACTTTTCAAGACTTTATGCACAAGTTCTTTGTTAGTGCAAACTTTACCAAGAGTAATGAGATGATTAATTATAAGAGTGAATCTCTTTTGCATTTCTACTATGGTTTCCCCTGAATTTATTCTAAAACTTTTATATTGGCTAGTCAAGGTACTGATCTTGGAGTCTTTTACATCACTAGTACCTTCGTGAGTTACTTGTAAAGTATCCCACATTTCCATAGCGGATTGACAAGTCATTATTCTAAAAAATTCATCGGGACCTAATGCCATAGTGATGAGATTTTTAGCCTTATAACCGTATTGCACTTTCTTCTCCTCATCACCAGTCCATTCTTCCATAGGTTTTTCAACATTTTTATCATTGACAGTATGCATGGGTGTATAAGGACCATTTTCAATGGCATTCCAAATTCTTAAATCAATAGATTGAATAAAGATTTTCATTCTTTCCTTCCAAAAGGCATAGCCTTCCCCATTGAAAGCGGGAGGTCTATTTAAGGCACCACCCTCGGGAAAAAGGTTTTGAGAACTTGAGGCCATCTTATCTCTTGAAGCCGTTAAGCTTGATCTACCAAGAGTCAAGCTCTGATACCACTTGTTATTCAAGTGGCCTCAATACTCAAGAGGGGGGTGAATTGAGTTTTTAAAACTTTGCTTGAAATGCCTTTGAACTTGATTCTTTTATCACAAGTTTAGAGATTATGAAAGTAAGATCAAGTAAAGTACAAAAGATAATGCAAAACAAGAGGCAAATATGGATAAGGCAATTTATCAAACACTTGGTGTGCAATGTTCAAGGTTAACTAATTCAACCAAGCTCAAGTATGTAAATCCTAATCAACCAACTTAAATCAATTCAATGCAGTATATAAATGTAAAAGAGTTAGGGAGAAGAGCTTGCAAACCAATTTAACGAGTTCCACCAACCCCGGTGTACGTCTCGCCTTCAAGCAACCTACATGAAGGATTTCCACTATTGAAGCTTAGAGATTACAAGCTATGAGTAATTGCAGCTTCCTAGTGTCCCACACTCAAGAACTCAATCCTCACTAGCACAAGGGCAACCCACCCAATCTCTCAAACTCTCAATACCCAAAGGTTGAACCCTAACCTTTGTGACCACTCAACCTAGAGTGAACTTTGGTGTTTGATGTTTGTGTTTACAAGAAAAAATACTCTCTCAAAAGAGTGGATAAGCAAGTGATAGCTCACACAAATTTTAACTCTCAAGAAGAGAGGATATACAAGTTAAAGTTCTAAGTTTCAGAAAAATGAAACTATACAAGAATAAAACTCACAAGACTCAAGAATTGATTTCCTTTGATGGATGTAATTGATGCCTTGAGTAGCTTGAAGGAGTCTTGCATTTATAGGGCTTGGAGATGAGCATAATGGAGTTCCTAGCCGTTGTATGTAGTGGCTATCTGAGAAATGGTGAAAAATGAGTTGTTTCCAACTAAAATGTGTTTTCCCACTATCGTAATCGATTACGCCTCGAGCTGTAATCGATTACTCTTCGAATTTTTCAGTCTAGTTCGTGCTATAATCGATTAGTATTCATCATCTAATCGATTAACTTAAAGTCAGAACTCTGGTAATCGATTAGATCTTGCACAGTAATCGATTAGCCATAGCACCTGATGCATTTTAATTCAATTCTTGATCTTGGTAATCGATTAGCACACTCATGTAATCGATTAGTGTCGTTTCAGTAGCTTGGTAATCGATTGGCTGAAGTCCTGTAATCGATTAGCATATATGTCTGATACATTTGATCCAATTTTTGATGTTGGTAATCGATTAGCATACTGGTGTAATCGATTAGTTAAAAGTTAGAAGCTCTCTAATCGATTAGCCCTGTCTCTATAATCGATTAGTTACAAGTCAGAAGCTCTGTAATCGATTAGCCCTGTCTCTCTAATCGATTAGCTACACTGTTTTTGCAAGTCTGATGCTGAATCTTGTTTTTACAAGATATTCTTCAAAATTCCTTTGTCATTATCGAAATCCTTGAACCTGTAATCATATTCAAACACAAAAAAGTCTGTAATAAAATGCCTTGTTTATAAATGAAAATGTTGCCTCTATTCTAATACAATGATTTTGTAATGTTTATGCTCTGTTATAGTCTTTCTTCTCTGATTCAAATTTCTTGATGCTATGATTTGTTTTAATCTTGAAATTAAATGTCATAAACTTGCTTTGATCTCTCCACTCTTGCTTAAATCATGAAATTTGTTATGATATATTCATGTACGCACTGCTTCTATAGACTACATTTAATAAAAAAGACTTAATGTTTGTTATCAACAAATAGAGGGACATTGTTAGATCCAAATATAAATGAAAGACTAAGAAGTCTAAACCCCTGGGTTTGTTAATAACACTCATCAAGACTCTTAGTTAAATGAAGTTTACTCACTTATTTTTCTAACTAGTTCAACGAGTGTTTCAGAAATGTATGAAGTGCATCTGTTGGAACAAAGAGGGGGAGTCTATTAAACAAAACTCATTCCAGAATACTAGTCTGATGAAATCCTTTAATGGACTAAGATGAGAAGTCTGATCGATTAATCAGATCTTGGAGTATTACTCCTTCTCAAGGAACGTCTCTAAAAAGAAACTTTCCTTTTGTATGAAAGACTCAACAAAAGCTTTCTTGTCTCAATTCTGCATCATTCACCAAAAAGGAAAGAAACAAAAAACTGAAGGATAATGTGCAATAAACAAGGTAAATGCATCATGTATCTCAAAGTGTTAGAAAAGATGAAGACACAGCAGATCAAAAAGCCTAAGGTCAACGTCTATTAAAGTGTACCTGTTAGCTTGAAATGGCTAAGCAAACAGGTGTCTTTTGATATGGATTATCAAAAAGAACCATCTTAGTATAATCGTTGAAGCACGTTGGACTCAGACCCTGCAAATGTGTACTTGTTGGAAGTTAGAAAATTATCAACGACTATATCCTCTCCAACGGCTGATCAACGACTATCTCAAAAAGCCTATAAATATGAGAAGATTTTAAACATAGAAGGGTCTTCGACACATTGAATACTTACTGATCATTTTCATAAACAAGAACAAAGTTCTCAAGTGTCAGTTTGTAAAAAGTCTTAGGTTCTTGTTTCTCAAGCACAAGTCTTCTCTGTTATTCTGCTTCTAGCAGACCTTGACTTGATGCTTATTGTAACTTAGTGTATTTTGTTTCAATACTCTATATCTTTGTATATTGAGTTACATTTTGTAACACAAACTCTTTTTATCACTTAATTTTGGGTAACAAGCCTGGTGTGTTCACCAGCCCCTAGACTAAGTGGGAAACACTTTGTGGCCTAAAAAAACTTTAGTAAAAATACTTAGGTATGAGCCAATAGTGGCTTATTGAAAGAATACTTGGGTATAAGCCAAGAGTGGCTAGAGTCAAGAATACTTGAGGCACTAGTCTGGTGTTGTTTGTGTAAAAGGTGTTTTTACATAGTGAAAGTCCTTCAAATTTAAAGGTACTGGACGTAGCTTCTGCTTTGAAAGTGAACTAGTATAAATCTGCTTAGTTATCTTTTCTTTTCCCTTCTCTTCATTAAAGGTCTGATTCTTAAATAGTCTGTAATGTTGTTCAAAGCCCTGTTCTTTATTTCGTGCAAAGAGAGTTAAGACTTATTCAACCCCCTTCTAAGTCTGACTCTGAATCATCACTTATCTTATGATAAATGATGGTATTTATAGTCTTGTTGAGGTCCAACTCGTGATTTGACACTCGACAAGTTCAAGTCATTGTTTCAGGCAAATTGCCCACTTGGTTCTGGAATTCTGACTCAGTGGTAGACTTTTAAATCGGGGTCCATTTAGTAAACATATCGGTGACCTTGTGGTTCAGATCTTAGCTATCTCTTTGGACCTATCTCTTGCCCTTACTTGTGTTATTGTAGTTTAGGTGCCGAAATTGACACTATCATTATTAAATAGAATTTTTTAATAATTTTACATTTTTTATGTTGTTAAATTCATATATAATTGAATCTACATTAAACTTCTTAGTATTTTTTCTCTCAAGAAAAATGACAAGATTAATGTATTGTTTATTTTATTCAAAACTTAGTTTTAATAATATTTATAGTATAAATATTTTTTGTGTTTAAAATATATTTTTCTAAAATGGGATTATTAAGATGTTTCTTAAAAAAGTTAAAACGGCCTAAAGCCCCCTTGTCTCTGATGTAGCTTGAGTGATGTCATCGATATTTTAGTGTTCACTCAACTCTAATAGAGCTTGGTGGGATGTTAAGATCCAATTACAAGGTGTGAGACTTTCTATAGTGGGATGTATAAGGTCTTTGACTCTTCAACTACAAAAGATAGCTTTTATGGTATGATTCTCCTAAAGTTCTTATCAAATGATATTATTTAATGGTAAAGACTTTTTTCATCACGCTTTTATGAATGGATATCTTTTATTAAAAAATTTAGGATGACTAAACATATATTAAGCCTAAATATAATGTGTATATTAGGTTTTCTCCTACTAAATCAAACAACATATAAAAGTAATAATATAACATTAGTTTAATTAGATTTTTTATTTATTTAGAGGGGTAGTTTATTAAATTTTGGAAAACATTATTACTAGTAATATCAAATATTAAATAAATTAAATTTAAGACAATATGTTATTTAGGCAGTCTAAAATAAAAGGCCCATTTGACCCTATGGTTCAATAAACATGAATCTATACTTCAACAACTTTTATTTTGAAAACCTAATATATCTAAAGATAAATCAGATATATATTCATCAAATTTTCCAAAAACATATTTTATCCAACCAAATTTATACCTTTTAACCAATCACCTATAAACTCTAATATCCATTTATATGAGCTGATATTTAGTAAAAGGAAATCAAATAAGTGGAATAAAGGGATTTCACATTTTTTTCAATTGATTTGATTGAGGGAGATTTGGGCAAGTAAATTATTTTTGTGAGACCCATGAAAAAATATTCACCTCTCTTAAAAATTTGTTTGGACAAAAATACATCTCCCCCTCACAATTGTGTCTTTTTCTCTTTTCTTCTTTGATTTTGAGATCTTGATCTTAAGATGATCAAATACTCAAAATCTCTCATGACAATGAGTTTATTTTTTATTTCAAAAAATAAAGAGCATCCAAGTATTGAGATCTATTAAAAAGTCCGAAGCCAAGTGATAATGATTAAGTGCCTATTTGGAAAAAAGTTAGGCCTCCGTTTTGTTTCGTAAAGCTTGGTTTTTAAAAAGCATTGCATTCTCGTGCGTTTGGGCAATATCCAGTTTCTCCATCTCCGTTGGCAAGTTGTGAACCGCGTTTTCCAGTGGCTCCACCATTCTTCATATTCCAAAGCTCCGTTTTATTTTCTCCTGATGTTGATGATTTCACCCTTCTTCTTTAAGCAATTTTGGGCTTCGCAGGCAGTAAAGATCAGAGTCAATCTCCACAGGTATGGCTCTCCCCCTCTCTGTTTTCTTTTGTATACATTGTTGGCTGGCTTGTGCTTTTCATTTTGGTGGTGGTCAATTGGGTTCATGGACCGTTGGGGAAGATCAGAGGCGGGTGTGATGTGGTGTCATTGGGGTTCGAGGGGATGGCGTCAGTATGCTGTCGCGGTGGTGTGGTGTGGTTTTGGAATGACAGCCGCAGGAGTGAAGGGGGTAGGCAGCCGCTGGAGTGGATAGGGTGGGCAGCCGCGGGAGTGGATGATGGGTGTGTTGTCATTGGAGAAGATAGAGCACCGGTGGGGATGTTTGGCTTGGTGTACCGTAAATATGGGAGGATCTAATGGTGGTGATTGATTTAGGGTGGTGGTGCATAGGTATGGATGGGGGGTGAGGTGCATAGTAAAAACTGAGTGTTTTGATGGTGGATAAGGGTAGACCATGGGTGTACTACAAGGTCTACTTTATGAAGAATGATGTATGCTTGAATAATAACAATCTTGTGGTAAATGCCTAACTTTTATTAATTGATATCAAGAGCTTAAATTTGCAAGTCAATCAAGTGGTATCATACATGACATCAAGATAATAAGTGGTATGACATACATGGCAATGAATATATGACTTGCAGCTACATTATGATCATGAAATGTTTTTGTGACTTGTCTCTATATGTTACTAATTATCTATGCAAAATGCTTTCTCCTACATATTTGATAAATGCCATATGTGCCCTAGGTAAATGATTGACTAGACTTATATATAACAAAAGAATATATATATATATATATATATATATATATATATATATATTGGCATATGTTTGCATGAGTAAGCCAACAAGTTGTATTAATCATTCCATCTTTGCTTTGATACCTAGACATAAGTGAAATTGCATTAATAAAGTGGTATCAACATCTATATTTATCCTTGTTAAATTGCATGATTAAGGGGGAGTTTCATAACATTTTTCTCTAACATGTGATATCTATTGATGATATGTTATCTCCTTATCAAGTGGCATGAAAAATTGAGCAAATCATTTTTAGAAAACTCTCTTTCCAAAACAATACTGCATCAAAGACCCAAAATTGGTACAAACTCTTGTGGACTCAATACTATTAACAAAATGCTTTGCAAAGAGTTTGTTAAGGTTATATAGGATGACTCAAAATGGAAGATCAAACTACCAAACTGGGCGAGTAAAGAATTGTTCAAGGAATACAACATGGATGAATAAGTTAGCAATCAATCATATGCTTACTTGATGAATAAATTATGTGATTGCTTATTGACTCTAGATGCACTAAAATGGTATTTATCTTTGATCATGTTATGAGATTTGATTTGAAATCTCTCTTATGAAATGCTTAATCTCTCTTATTCAAATACATGAGTTTATATGTTGATGGCATAGAATATATTAAGGTGATAATCTTTTTGATGATGCCAAAGGGGGAGAGATTAGTGGAAGGATCAGTAAAAAGAATAGGATGCCAATTATGCTAAAAAGGGGAGAGATATCATGTTTCCATCATTTGATATGTTTAAAACAACTGGCATAAGTTACAAGATTAAGGGGGAGGATAACTCTTAACTAGCATTCATTACATCATATAGGGGGAGAATACATATAACCATTGATTGTCATTATTCTGTGAAACTAACACCCCACGAGATGAACATTGGTTGTCATCATCAAAAAGGGGGAGAATGTGTTTAAATGTTGAAATAGGTTTTGATAATGACAAACGTGAAGACTAAGGCAAAGACTCCCAAAGGAAGAAAGGATATTACCATGAAGCCAATATGATAAATCTACAACACATGAATACAAGCCATATGTAACATTAATTGTCATCATCAAAAAGGGGGAGAATGAAGTTGCATATGTAAGTATGCAAAGTAGTTTTGATGAATGACAAAGTATTCATGATGATGATGAAATGGCAAAGGTTTAGAAAGAAGAAGGTTCAAGCAAAAAAACAATGGCTAAGAACAAAGAGATGAAGATGCTTCACAAAGAGTTAAAGAAACATGAGCTATGGAAAACAAGGTTAATGTCATGAACTTAAATCATGAAGAACAAGCTCATAAGTTGAAGAAAAATCAAGGAAATAAGGTATGAGGATCAAAGGAACAAGCCATGCGTCAATACATATCAAATCAAGAGATTCAAGAAATCATGAAGAAAACGCCCCCAAATAATCAAAGAATCAAGAAAGCAATGCATAAAGATAAAGGAAAGGAACCATGACTCAAAATGCATCAAGGAAACATCATAAGGCATGGAAAAACATCAAACAACATTGCCTGAATCGATTCACACACGAATGAATCGATTCAGAGCCCTGGAAGTCACAAAAACTTGGAAACAGAATGTCCTGAATCGATTCACCAAGGCCTGAATCGATTCATACCAAGCTGATAGCCTAGGAACACAAAACAGAACAGCCTGAATCGATTCGCCAAGGTCTGAATCGATTCATACGAACCTGGAAGACAAAAATACCCAAGTCAGAATGTCTTGAATCGATTCGAGAAGCTGTGAATCGATTCAAGTAGTGGGAAACACCATTAAAAAGACATTTTTAGTGGTAAACAGAGACATATAATCTATGACATGCGTGGGGAACAACCTCACTAGTGGAAAAAATGGATATAACAACGGGGATATATTCACGGGTAGAAGAGGATCAGTGATAAAAACATACGCGGTGGCATTTTTGAAATTATAAGGTGAACGTTTTAAACAGAGAAAACTATATATCCACAGTTAACATCATAACCGTGAACGTAACCATCAATATATATTCACGGTTGAGGAGTCAACCGTGGATATATAGTACCAAAAATATATATCGACGGTTTTAATCACAACCGTGAATATATATTGATGGGTACGTTCACGGTTATGATGTTAACCGTGGATATATATAGATGTCAATATTCACGGTTGTATTTCCAACCGTGGATATATAGTTCAGGTTTTAGGGTTTAATCACTGGGTACTCTATGTCCACGGTTGTTTCTATAACTGTGAATATAGATTTAATATTTATCCACGGTTGGTATCGTAACCGTGGATATATAGTTAACATTTATCCACGGTTGTTTGTTAAACCGTGAATATATGTGTAATATATTCACGGTTTCAAGGGGAACCGTGAATATACATCCTTTCTGAAACTTCAAAAGCCGCGCCTTTCACTCTTTTTTCACTTTCTCTTCTTCTTCGCGCTGGTTGTCGTCTTCTTCCTTGAGTTTGTTCTTTGCTGTTCGTGTTCACTTGCTTGTTCCCTCTTTCGTTCGTGTCATCTTCGCACCATTTTCAAGTAAGTGCTTCGTTGCCCTTCGTTCATCATTGCCTCTGCTGGTTGTATGTATAATGTACCCGTTCTATTTTCTTCTGGCTGTATGTGTATAGTTACTTAGTTGTTAGGCAGGAACCTTTCAATAGTTTTTCCAAGTTCTTGAAGTCATTGTTGGTTCACATGAAATCTGATTCCATATGGTAGGATAAGTTTGGCATCAGTTTGTTACTAATGATTTAGGGAGCATTAGGGGAGATGTTGCTTGGGTTTTTATGTTTAAGTAAGTTCATTTTCTTTCTCTGCTTGGTTTTAAGTTATACTATGTATTCCAGCTATCAGATCAGGTAGTGCAGGTTACTACTGTTGTACATTGATGGATATGTTAAGCCTTAGATATTCTAAAACACGTGATCCCCAACCAGAGCCCCTATATAATATGCTTGGATATGTTAAGCCTTAGGATTTTTCTGAGTGGGAAAGGATTCTACAGTTTAATCAGGTCTATTATAATTTTAAATTACTTAAGAGACAAGGATAAAAACAACCACAACAAAGAATAGAAAGAAAAAGAAAATCTCTTAAAAACTTACCTCATACTATTAATACCAAAAGAAACAATGCTTTCTTTCATTTTTAACGCGAGTTGTATGGTCTTTTTTCTTTCTCAAGTTGCATCCACTCTCCTTTTATCTCGTTCCAGTTTTGCACCCAATATCTATATAATTCAGTCCAAACCTTTTCACGTGAACATTCTATCTCCCCTGGTTCGTCGATTTCTTCTCTCCTGTTGCCTCAATGTATATATATATGCCTCTAATTTTTTTTGCTCCTAGCTGCGCGCGAATGGTACCTATAATATAATAAGCTTTTTTATCTTTTATTTATCTCATTCTAAGAAAGAAAACTTTATCTCATCCCTTAAAATCTTTTCTTAAAAATCTGATCCCCTTTTTCAAATTTTAAAATTTCCTTTCTTATTTGAATTTTAAAATTTCTCTAAGATTAGATTCCAATTTTGTTTAGAAATTCAAAATTTATGGTAATACAATTGCTGATGGAATCCCAACTAAATAATATGACCCAGATTTATAAAGGCACCAATTTTCTGCCAACCACATCCTCTAACAGTTCCTGAATTATAGTTCACAAAGTGAAAAACAAAATATCATTTGCATTTTACACTAACTAAACTAATTAACATACGATACGTCAAAACATTTTCTTACGACATATTATTAAGAGTTCGAATCATGTCATGTATGTGTATAGAAAATCTTTATGTTATTACAAACATTATATTTTAGCATGAAAGTTATTGTGCATATGAGTGAACCGTAGTTCCCCGTTTGAGATTCGACACAAATGGTCATTAAATCAATTAATGTCATCGTTTGTGTTGAATCTTGAATTGTCCGTTTGGACAGTTTGGGATGAACAATTATATTTTATACGTCATTGTTAGTATGTACAAGTTAGGAGTTATTTTAAAATTTGATAAAATTTCGGTAACTTGTATTTTGTGTTGTTCTCTGGGTGCATATTTGGTTGTGGTTGAATTTGATTTGACCACTCTCATTTTGTGTACTTAGAGACCAATGCGAAATACTGCCGAAATTTCATCAAATTTTAAAATAAGTCCTAACCTGTATATATGAATGACGTATAAAAATAATTGTCATGCTGAATGGGTATAGGACCACCACCTTTGTATAAAAAGTGAGGTTGATCATAGCACCTTGTAAACAGTTGGTATGGATCGGAGTTGGATTTCTGCGTCACGCCTAAGTCTGGAGTACGAGGGGGAGTTGAATCATTTATAGAATTCGTAGCGAGGAATGCAGTGGGGGTGAATGGAAAGTATTTTTGCCCTTGTGTTAAATGCTTCAACCTGCGTCGGGTAGACTTGGAAGAGGTGCGAGAACATCTACTGTGTGACGGTTTTCTACGTAGTTATACGCGTTGGATATGGCATGGTGAAGATGTGGTGGTGCCAAGTAACAGCTCTCAGACTAAAAATCGAAGCTCGATGCATGACAACGATGTCGACATGGATGACCGACTCGAGGATATGATCCGTGATGTAGGGGTAGAAGGTTTTAAGAAAGCTCATGTATATACAACTCTGTGTCAGGACTCTGAGCAGCCGTTGTATCCAAACTGCCTCAATTTCACGAGGTTATCAGCTGTTTTGTGGTTGTTTAATTTGAAGGCCATAAACGGGTGGACGGATAAAAGTTTCACTGACTTACTGAAGTTGTTGAAAGAAATGCTCCCAGCTGGAAACACCTTGCCAAAAAGTAACTATGAGGCCAAAAAGGTGTTGTGTCCTATGGGTTTGAAGTATGAGAAAATACATGCATGCCCAAATGATTGTGTATTATTCTGGGGTGAATTAGAAATGCTGCATCGATGTCCTAGATGTGGGGTGTCACGGTATAAGAAGAAAGAGACGGATTCTGATGAGGTATGCACTAAAGGGTCTCCTGCAAAGGTGTTGTGGTATCTACCTATAGTTCCAAGACTAAAGCGTCTGTTTGCCAATGCAGATGATGCAAAACTTATGAGATGGCATGCTGATGAGAGGGTTGTTGATGGACTACTTAGGCATCCGGCCGATGGGTCACAATGGAAGAAAATGGATAGGATTTTTCCAGAATTTGCCAATGAACCAAGAAATGTTAGGCTTGCACTAGCCACAGACGGCAAGAACCCGTTTGGTAACCTGAGCACAAACCATAGTTCGTGGCCTGTTTTGTTGTTTGTTTACAACTTGCCGCCATGGTTGTGCATGAAGCGAAAATATGTGATGTTATCAATGATGATTTCTGGTCCACGACAACCAGGGAACGACATTGATGTATATTTAACTCCATTGGTTGAAGACCTCAAAAGGTTGTGGGAAGACGGGGTTGAAGTGTTTGATGGGTTTACCGGGCGATCATTCAAATTGCGTGCCATGTTATTTTGCACAATCAATGACTTTCCAGCGTATGGTAACTTATCTGGGTACAGTGTGAAGGGTCATAAAGCTTGTCCAGTATGTGAGGAGGGGACTAGTTCTGTACGGTTGCATCATGGCAGGAAAAATGTTTATCTTCGACATCGAAGGTTTCTTAAAGCGAATCATCCGTTTCGAAGGTTGAAGAAGTCGTTTAACGGTGCCCAAGATTTTGAAATGGATCCTCCACCACTATCTGGTCGCCAGGCATATGAAAAGGTGAAGGACGTCAACGTGCAATTTGGTAAGTGTGAAAAACAGCACCCGACACAAAACAACTGGAAGAAAAGGTCAGTGTTTTTTGACCTGCCATATTGGAGGGAGCTTGATGTAAGACACTGCATTGATGTAATGCATGTGGAGAAGAATGTGTGCGACAGTTTAGTTGGTACACTCTTAAACATACCCGGGAAGACTAAGGATGGCCTAAACTCGCGTATGGACTTAGAGTTGATGGGTATACGTCAAGATTTGCATCCACAATCAAAGGGCAAAAGAACATATTTGCCTCCAGCATGTCATACGTTATCAAGAAAAGAAAAGCAAAGTCTGTGTGAATCGTTACGAAGTGTGAAAGTTCCGTCTGGTTATGGCTCCAACATCAAGTCTTGTGTTTCCATGAAAGATTTAAAGTTAATTGGGTTGAAGTCACACGATTGTCACATGTTGATGCAGCAGTTTCTGCCTATCGCCATTCGTGACATTCTTCCTAAAAATGTGAGAAATGTCATAACAAGGTTGTGTATGTTTTTCAATTCCATATGTTGCAAGGTAATCGTGCCCGGCGAATTGGATGTGTTGGAACAGGAAGCATCACTTATATTATGTCAGCTTGAAATGTATTTCCCGCCCTCTTTTTTTGACATAATGGTCCACTTAATCATCCATTTGGTGAGAGAGGTCCGTTGTTGTGGTCCAGTGTTCCTCCATTGGATGTATCCCGTTGAGCGATATATGAAGATATTGAAAGGGTATATGAAGAACCAACGTCGTCCCGAAGCTTCAATTATGGAAAGATATATTGCAGAGGAAGCAATTGAGTTTTGCACTGAATACATGTCACATGCTGCAAGCATTGGTATTCCAACGACCCGTCATGAAGGGAGATTGGATGGGAAAGGAACGATTGGAAAAAAAGTGAAGAGCATGCCACGTGCTGATGTCCTTCAGGCACACTTGTATATTTTAAACAACACGGATGACGTGCAACCGTATCTAGCCACACACAAGGAGCTAGTCAAGAAAACCAACCCTAAAATGACTGAAAAGTGGTTGTTGAATGAACACAACAAGAGTTTCATGCAGTGGTTCCAAAAGACCGTCCTGAAAGATGCATCTGCATCCTCGACATTACATCGACTAGCACAGGGCCCGAACTTTGATGTCCTCACCTTTTGTGGGTATGACATAAACAACTATTCGTTTTATACAAGGACACAGGATGAAAAGAGTACAAATCAAAACAGTGGAGTGATGGTTGTGGCTCAGTCAATGCATTTCTCAACTGCAAAGGACAACAACCCTGTGATGGCGGAGTCATGCTACTTTGGTGTGATTGAAGATATATGGGAAGTTGATTACGGTCCCTTCATTGTTCCTGTGTTTAAATGCAAATGGGTTGACAATAAGAACGGTGTCACAACTGATGATTTAGGAGTTACGTTGATGGACCTCAACAAGATCGGGCATAAGGAAGAACCATTCATAATGGCAACGCAGGTGAAGCAAGTTTTTTATGTGGCTGACCCAGCTGACAAACGGTGGTCAATTGTTATCCAAGGTAGACACATTGGAGACCCCAATCTTGATATTATGGACATTCCATCAACTACAACACGTATTCCAACATCTATCGTGGAACATGACATAGATGATGTAGTTGCCAGTCATCATGACCACCATGAGGGCTTGTGGGAAAATATTTTATCTTAATAGGGTATTAATCTTGTTGGTGATTCATTTCATTACATGTTATATTAGTTATTCGTTGTTTTAAATGTTATATTAAATATTTGACAGTTTTTTTCCTTGTTTGGACAGATACTCATGGCTGACCAGGATGGACGATCCAGGTCCGATTCATAGGCCAGTGGTTCCTCTGCTCGGAAGAGTAGAGGTGTTACCCGGATGCCAGACGTCGCACGTAGGCGTCACCGGGGAGAGAGGCCAGTTGTTGACATGGATGTCAACACCGGCCGATTTAGTGGACCGCATGCCACGAAGCTTAGCAGTTATCTGGGGGTTGTGGTACGGTCGAAGGTGTCCATCATTATCCCCGACTGGGATAGTGTCGAGGAGGTGGTGAAGAACCAGCTATGGAGTGATGTTCTGGTAACTTATGTATTATTTAAGTTTTATTTTAGTGTATTATTTCATGTAACTCTTAATAAGGACTCCTTTATGGACTAACTCCTTTCATGTAGGATTCTTTTGAGATACCATCTTCCGATATAGCGAGGAGGAAGGTCCTCGGTATCATGGCTGAGCGATGGAGGTCGTTCAAATCCATACTCACCACGAGGTATATTGAACTTTAAATTCTTAATCAACGCTTCACCAAATTGTGCCAATCCTTAGTTTAAATGTACCTTTCATTGTAGGTATGTATTCGGGGACGACCAAGGAAAGTTCCCTGGAGAGAAGTATCCATTCATCGATCAGGAGACCTGGGATGCTTTTGTTGCATCTAGACATTCTGCCGAGTTTCAGGTACATTCGTTTTTAGATGATTAAATAATATGTATAATTTATACGGCTAACTGTGAATATTTTTTTTCTTGTTGTAGGAGACCAGAAAGAAAGCCAAGGAGACTAGGAAGCTAAATGACTGCCCACACACACTGTCACGTGGCGGTTACCGTAGGTTGGAGGAGCGGCTGGCACAGGAGAGGCTGAGTCAGTGTCAGACTGACACTGGTATTGTGGATCCCCCTTCCCCACCTGCGCGCCACGACAAATGGAAGCGGGCTAGGATGAAGAAGAGTGGGGAATACACTTCCTCACAGGCTCAGGAGGTTGCCTCACGGATAGTAAGTATTCCCCTTTATATCAGTGTCTGTTTTTCAGTTTACGTGAAGGAAGTGAATATTAACTTGTTTGGTTTCAGGATTCCTTGGTTGAGCAATCAACCCAAGGGTCTTTCGTAGCCCATGGATGGGAGGATATATTGACTACCGCCATTGGCAGGCCAGAGCACCCAGGAAGAGTGCGTGCTATTGGTCGAGGTGTAGGTAAGTGCTAACTAACTCTATGCCTTCATTTTGTTATCTGTTAAACAATTATGGGCTAATCATTCACATTTTACAGGCCTCCGCGCCTATTACGGTGCTCCCGACCCTGCCCCATCCCTTGAGCAAATAGTGGAGCAAAAGGTGGCTGTTGTGAAGGCTGAGTACCAGGAGGAGATATCTAGGCTCCACCAGGAGATGGCCCGATTCAGGGAGGAGATGAAGGCCTCACTCAGCCACCACCAGGAGACTACTACACCAGCCAGCGACCCACAGGTTAGATTCTTTATTTATTTTCCTCAATTTTATTGTTTGTAATCACTTTCATTGTTGAATAACTTCTGCCTGATGTGTAAATATGTAGGTACGGAAGGTTAGCACTAAGGGGTCGTGCGCTGCAGCTGACCCTGAGGATGACGGGGTCGAGCCACCAGACACCCGTCAATGTGACCTGTTCATTGACGGGTCGGAGGAGCCAGTTGCCACTGGTATGGTGCACAACTTAGGCCCTGTGGTTCACCATCAGACATTACCTGATGGTATGTCCAGGGTCTCGGTTGTGCTCGTCCTCGAGGAGGATGCTGCTGTGCCAGTGGCAACTCAGGAGGTGAAGACCGTCGGTCAGGCGGTGGGCCACTTTCTGATGTGGCCCAACAGACTTCTGGTGATTGCCCCTGGACAGGTAAAAACCCTAAACACTAACTAGCTTTATTTCCTTGTCAATTATGGTACAAAATGTGATGGTTGTCAATTGTTCAACAGGAACAGCCATTGAAGAAGCCAGACCCGGCCAAGGATCCCGTCCGGATGCTATGGCGCATCGGGTATGAGGAAGATAACGACACTGTTCAGGTCCCATGGCAGCCACTAGTGTTCGTCCATCCCAGTGCTTTTCCAGTTTACGTTACAAGTTCTAACATTTGTGACATTATTACGGGGTCGTCGATGCTGAACGGCTCCATCTTGCAGTTGTGGGAGCTGTAAGTATATCCTTGTGTTGTCCAATTTTTTCATTATACAAGTTATTTGTCGCTAACCATGTCTTACCTTGTTTAGGTATCTGGCAAAACTCTCAGTGGACTTGGGTTTCCAAGGAACTTACGGTTTCTTAGAGCCCTCTCTCATACAGAAGCAAGGAAACACCTCGCAGAACACCCAGACATACATCCAGAATTGGATGTTTGAGTCTGAGAAGTCTATATACATGGGCCCCTATCATAAAGGGTAATACTCTATTCCATAATTATTGTTATGATATTTTGCATTTTGAAGTCTCAGTTATCACTCGTAACTGCAGGGCTCACTGGACGCTTCTGGTGATCTGTCTGAAGGACTATCTTGCTCTGTACTTTGATAGTTTGCACAAAACAGCTCCACAAGACCTGAGAGATATAGTAGACCGGTAAGTTCATCCCTAAACAATAACCACAAATTCAATTACATCATTTTTAGAACTATACAATTCTAACTTATCTTGTGTTTTGTTTGACGCAGGGCGGTGGTTGGATACAATGTACTGATTGGAAACAAGCACAAAGGAAGAACAGTTGTATGGGTGTACCCAAAAGTAAGTCAATCGTATTCATTCAAATCTTCAGTACATGTTTTTTAAGTTCCGAATTCACTTATTCTATACTATATGTCCATTGTAGTCTTACAGGCAGAAGGGTACCTTTGAGTGTGGCTATTTCGTCATGCACACTATGCTGACCATTGTCCAACATCATTTAGTAGATGGATGGACAGAGGTAATTCTCATCACCGTGTCAATTTCTCCAATTTCATCAGTTTCATGTAATAAATAAAGCTTTTGTTCTAATTGTTTTGTGCATTGTTTGCAGTACTTTAATGACCAGTCATATTTCCCAAAGGAACTTGTGGATGATGTTAGAAGGCAATGGGCCTCACACTTCATTGAACTTAGGCAAAGCTAGATATAGGATATTTATTCTTTTATATATGTATGTAGTAGGATTTAGGGTTTACTTTTATTAGATTACATTCAACTTAATTGTATATACTTTCATTTTTTAGGTTGTTATGAATTGATATAGAAAATAAATTGTTATATATATATATACATACGATTCTTTCGGCATAGTGTTGCTGTGGCATACTGTATACTGTACTGGCTTGTCTGAATGCAGGGTTGGGCAACGATAAAACAGAATGCATATTAAAAAAAAAACCTCAGCATTTATTCACGGTTATGGCAACAACCGTGAATAAAGACAAGATTTTTCCACGGTTACTACCATAACCGTGGATATAGATACATTTTATCCACGGTTGTCCATCACAACCGTGAATATAAGTAGTTTGTAACTGAAACTAAACCATACTTATATTCACGGTTATGATGGACAACCGTGGATAAAATGTATCTATATCCACGGTTGTCCATCATAACCGTGAATATAAGTATGGTTTAGTTTCAGTTACAAACTACTTATATTCACGGTTTTGATGGACAACCGTGGATAAAATGTATCTATATCCACGGTTATTCTCGATAACCGTGAATATAAATAGTAAGTTATGTTCACAGTTGTTCTTAACCGTGGTTAGATGTGATTTATTACCACGGTTGTTAACCGTGGTTAAAGACCATCATCTACTACCACGGCTTCAACAACCACGGTTCTTTAACCGTGAATAAAGGCCTTTTTTAACCGTGATTATATCCTTTTTTTCCACTAGTGCCTGGAGTTCATTTGAAATGGCTAGAAGCTCTAAAATGGCTATAAATGGAGCATGAATTCAAGCAAGAAGAAAAGAGACCAAGGCACAACACAAGGCAATCAATATTCTTCTTCTAGAGGTCTTCTTATTAGATTTCTCTTGTATATTCTGCAACTCTTGTTTCTAAACTTGCATATTGCTTAAGAGTTGTTAGATTGTGAGTTTCAATTTGCATATCCTCTCTTGTTGAGAGTTAAAATTGGTGAGAGCTTTCATTTGTATATCTACTCTATTGAGAGAGTTAATTGCTTGTAAACCAAACACCAAAACACCAAGGTTTTTCACTCTAGGTTGAGTGGTCACAAAGGTTGGGGTTCAACCTTTGGGTATTGAGAGATTGTGAGATTGGGTGGGTTGCCCTTTGCTTGTGAGGATTGAGTTCTTGAGTGTGGGACACTAGGAAGCTGCAATTGCTCAAAGCTTGTATCTCAAATCTTCAATAGTGGAATCCTTCAAGTGGGTTGCTTGAAGGCGAGACGTACACCGGGTTGGTGGAACTCGTTAAATTTGGTTTGCATTTCTCTCTACCTTGAACTCCTTATACAACTGCGCATATAAACTATTTGTTGAAATGCATGAGCTAAATATGTGAATCAAAGTTATTATTCAAGTAGAATACTTAACTCTGCATGTCAAGTGTTTGATAATTTGCTTGAATCAATATTTGGTGAAGTTCTTCAAAACTGGAAATTGCTATAACTTACCAAATATCTAATACATTGTTTCCTATTAAGTCTTGTGTGATACTTACTTGATTGCTATTACTTCTCACATTCACACAAGGTGTTTGATAACTTGAATGAGCTGAATCTTTACAGGAAACATCATATTATTGACAAATAAATCTGTGCACTCCAACTGTTTGATAAATTGTTTAAACCAATAACTTGCCTTGTTTATCACACTTATAGCTAAATATTGTCATTGCACATCAAGTGTGTCATAGTGTGATATGTGCATAAAAGTTGTTGTCTCTTCATCATTGCATCATTTGTATATTACTAACCATTTCTAAGGGGATTCCGCGCGAAAATTTGAAACACTCAATTCACCCCCCTCTTGAGCGTTGAGGCCTTGGCTAACAAGTGGTATCAGAGCTTGACTCTTGCCACAAGGCTTAACAGCTGCAGGAGATCAAGATGGCCTCCACTTCATATGATGCATTTCCACAAAATGGGACAATAAATAGACCACCAATCTTCAATGGTAAAGATTATGCTATTTGGAAATAAAGGATGAAAATCTTTGTCCAAGCCTATGACCTCAAGGTATGGAATGCTATTCAATTTGGTCCTTTCATTCCCAAATACATTGTTGATAATATAGAGTGTATGAAGCCCATGAACTTATGGACTAAAGAAGAAGAAATAAAGGTACAATTCAATTTAAGAGCTAAAATTCTTATCACATTAGCATTAGAACCTAACGATGTTTCTAGAGTTTTTACTTGTAACAATGCTAAAGAAATATGGGAAACTCTTGAAACAATTTATGAAAATGCTAATGATAATAAAGATGCAAGGATTAGCACCTTTTCTAGTCAAAATGAAGGCTTCAAAATAAGTCCGGAAGAAGAGATCAACGAATCGGAAGAAGAACTTGCATGCCTAATGACAAAGCACTCCCAAGATGATGAGGTATGCTCCTTAAATACTTTTAATGATGATAACGATGATGAAATTGATAAGGATGAATTATTAGAAGCATTTGAAGAATTGCATGAAAAATTTGTCTTGTTATCAAAGAAATATGCATGCTCTAAACAAACCATTTTGACTCTTGAAAAAGAATTGCATGATGTTCACATAGAAAAGGAATATCTTAGAGTTTAAAATGATGAATTAGTAGCTTCAAATGTATCTCTTAGAACTTGTAATGATAATAATGATTGTGTGCTTATTGATAAATGTATGCTTCTTGAAAAAGAGAATAAAGAACTAAAAGAAGCACTTAGCAAGCTTACAAGTAGTCAAAAGAATCTAAGTGCACCTATTAAAGATCAAAGGCATACACTTGATAGAAGAAAAATAGGTCATTACAAGAACCATTTTGCATCCTACAAAGAAAAATCCAAATCCTCCCTAAGATGCACAAACCATGAAAGAAAGGGAAATTCTATGCCTAATTGTTTTAAAAGAAAGCACATAGAACATGATAGGAACCATTACAATTCTACCATGACCTATTCTTTGGATGCAACATGTTTTTATTGTGGAACATATGGCCATATATCTTCTAATTGTTTTATAAATAAATCCTGTCAAAAATGCATGAGAAAGGTATGGATTCTAAAAACTACATTGAAATCCTAAACTAACAAGGAAGGACCCAAATTTCAAAGGGTACCTCAAAATTTTGAAATCTTGTAGGTAAACTTTAAAGCAACAACTTCTCATTGATGGATGACCAAATCTCATGGCCTAAGGAGATATCAAGTATCTCAATCTCCATTCCAAAAAAAAAACAAAGGAGAAGAATAAAGCAAGCCAAGATTATGATGACTCATACATCTAGAAGGAAATTGAAGTTTTTGTAAATACCCTTCAAACAAAGAGATGAGAAAGAAACTTCAATGAAACTCACACAAATTGGATTGCACCAAGACAAAATTCAATGGACAAACTCTAAAGGTGATACAACAAAAAGGTATGAATACTCATCACACAATTTATACGAATGCTCACGAATCTTGATATGTGAATATCTAACCTTGACTTGATATGCAAGTTTAAGCATGAAAGGTGTTATGTTTTGAGATGAATGAATGAATAATCTTAGAACCCCTTAAACTCGTGAAAACCTAAGGATCAATAGTGCTTATACATGATGATAAATGATTAGTAATGATTGATGATGAGTTTGATGAATGATTGCTTGAATAACATGGTACATGAAAATCTTGAGATTAAAGATGATTATGCACAAACATACATGAATCTTTGATAATGTTTAAACCCTTGATGATACATAAACTCTTGATAATATATCATGAATTCTTGGTTATTGTTTTGATTCTTAATGATGCATGAATTTTTGATTGAATATGAGTTCTTGATGATATATCATCTATATGTTGTTTAACTAGTGGTATCTAAATAACAAACATCTTCCTTTAACAATGATATGAATTGAATTAGTAAGAGGAAGAGATCATGAGGACATAATCTTGATTCTGTGCTTGTCACTATGCCTTGATAATGAATACACATATTGCGTGTACAAGTGGTATCTATGCTTTGACAATCTATGCAATTATATTCCTAGAGATAAAGCATGTATATTACAATAAGTGATTGCCTAGACTTTAACTTCATGATTGTAACATCATAAGCATGAACATGATGATATGTTAAGAAACAATGCATGATATGATAAGTGATAATGCATGCCATGATCAAATACCATGCTTGGGCAAGTGATATCCATCTTGATTCACTCTATAATTCTCATCTATGTCGTATGTTGGATGATGCATGATCTTGATTGTGAAAAGAAATTCAAAAGTATTACATCATTGAGATTGAAAAGAATTTTTGAACTACTTTATGAAGAATGATGTATGCTTGAATAATAACAATCTTGTGGTAAATGCCTAACTTTTATTAATTGATATCAAGAGCTTAAATTTGCAAGTCAATCAAGTGGTATCATACATGACATCAAGATAATAAGTGGTATGACATACATGGCAATGAATATATGACTTGCAGCTACATTATGATCATGAAATGTTTTTGTGACTTGTCTCTATATGTTACTAATTATCTATGCAAAATGCTTTCTCCTACATATTTGATAAATGCCATATGTGCCCTAGGTAAATGATTGACTAGACTTATATATAACAAAAGAATATATATATATATATATATATATATATATATATATATATATTGGCATATGTTTGCATGAGTAAGCCAACAAGTTGTATTAATCATTCCATCTCTGCTTTGATACCTAGACATAAGTGAAATTGCTTTATGACATTCATGTAACGATCCATGTAACGTTCTCATGGTGGGTCTGTCCAGTACATCATTACTCTTAATATGTACCCGTGTGAAGACTTGATATCATTTATATCCATGATCTATAAGATCGGATCATCAGTACACTCACACACTAGTCTTAATGTATTTACATATCCCCACTTAAATACTTGACTAGGGACATTTTAGGAATAACTCTCATATGACCTATTACTCCAAGGATAAATAAAGGTTGTTAAACTATTTAACAAAAAATTACTTATTCAAAATGATGCGTCCTATATAGGCTTTTAGTGCATATTTCCAACAATCTCCCACTTGCACTTAGAGTTGATACGGTTAATGCCCAATGACGTCTACAGTGCCCTTATGCTTTTACTACGTAAGCGGTTTTACTAGTGGCTTCTCAACAATTTTGTTGGTATGCACATTGCATATTTTCACATTTTCCAAAGATGGAATTATTTAAGTATATGCTTGGATTAATCCACTTCCTTATATTGTTCTATGGTTCCATTGTCATCACAGTGGAAACTCATAGGGTACAAAACATTTGGAATGATTAAGTGTAAATTGACTTCTTTTGTAATTTAATATAGCAAAATACTTAGATTTGTTAGTAGAACCAACGATTGTTTCTTGCTTTGAACCTTTCAAGCATACATCGCAACCATCTTGATAACACATATATTTTGATTGCAATCTTAAGTCTTTCAAATTAATCAAAAGATTGGCATCGATGTAACCTTTACAACAAGCTCATCTTCCATTTATCAAGATCAAATCCTTAGTCCTTCTTAAGTGTTTAAGGATACTCTTGACTATAGAATGAGAATATTATTAGTTCTAGAAGAAGCATGTCTTCTACATGTAATACTAGAACTATAACTGTGCAGTTACTAACCTTTTTATAGTCATAAGATTTATCTTCATTATTTAATAAAGATTCTAGCTTCTAAAAGCTTGCTTTAGTCCATAAATAGAACATTTGCAGTTCACATACCTTCCTAGATGTTTCAGGCATAAAAGGCCTTTAGGTTGTGTCACATACACATCCTCAAGATGATTTCTATCTTGACATCTATCTACCATTTCTCATAATGGTGGTATACTGCTACAACAAGCAGGATCTAAATGGTTTTTAAGCTATTTGAATTTTATCAATCTTGCTTTTAAAGGTAATTTTATTACCATCCATGTTTAGTTTTCCTTTTGAAAACCCACTTGCATCCTATAGGTTTTACCCTTTAGGTGCGTCAACCAAGGTTCGTATGTGACACCCCAAAAATAGAGGTAAATTTTTTGCGATTTTATTATTATTAATCTATGAAACATATGAGTGGTGAAGCCATTTATCAATTACCCTGGATCTATCAGAGACCTATCTCATATATGAAGATATGAGAAGGTAAGTTAAAGAAATTAACTCTTAAGAAATCCATAATTAATAATAGTGGAAGTATCTTTAGTAAAATAATATTATGGAATTAAATTCTTAAGAGATCACTCATTTGAAATTAAGAAGCCAAGGTTATCCCAAAGTATTCATAAAGTAGGATGGAATCATGGATTAATATGAAGAAAATGGAAATAACATGTTTAAAGCATTTTGGGAGAATCAGGTCCCCCTCGCTCAAGCGAAATCCCAATTCGCTTGAGCGAGCTTCGCATAGCACGCTTAGGCGAATCATAAAATGCTGAGCGAAAGAAGAAAATGAAGATTCAGGGGTCACTTCGCTCAAGCAAACCCCAACTCGCTTGAGCGAGTATTGCAATCCTCGCTTGGGTGAAGCCAGCGAGCGTAAGGCGAAAAACGCCCAGAACCCACTCCACGCTCACTCGCTCGGGCGAAACCATCCCCGCCTAAGCGAGATTACTCCCGAGAGCAATTTCCTGATAAACCCGAGAGCAAAAACTGAGACCAAAACCCTCTCGCTTGGGCGAATCCCCAGCTCGCCTGAGCGAACACCAACCAAAATCCAAACTCTGATTCTAATGTAATTTCGCTTGGGCGACTTGCACATCCGCTTGAGCGAAAATGGAATAATGGCCCAACACTGATGCTGGGACGATCTCGCTTGAGCGAGTCCCATTCTCGCCTAAGCGAGAATCATCCAGAATCCGAAAATTGATACAGGGGCATTCTCGCTTGAGCGAGAAGCCCTCTCGCCTGAGCGAGTTTGACAGAAAAATAGGGGAAATGCAGAAATCACCCAACTCTCTACACCAAAACTCATTCTAATCAATTTTACTCAATTTCAACACTTCATACTTATTATATTACATGTTTAAAACTTGTTCAAATTGATCTTACCTGTAAATTTCCATTACAACTCATTTAAGGTATAAAGATCAACTCAATCATCCTTATGCTTCACACAGTTTATATTCCAAATATAACTTCATTTATTATCAAGTTTTCGGAGAGTTTTATCAGTCATTCATTCTTAGGGTCATGATTGAAAATGAGTCATAGACAAGGATCTCATTTTCTTCCATGACCTACCAATAACATCATTGTAAATATATAAGTATATCCATCATTCATACGATTATCCCTTCTAAATCCAAACTACACCAACCATATATTGTACTATATACATTATATCCATCCCACACATCTAGGTAAACCAAAATATTGTCGGCCAAGGCATTCTTTACCAAAAAGGGGCCTCCTTCACACTCCTCCTCCACAACAGCTCCAAAGCAATACCTACAACACAGGAGCTAAAAAGATATACCACAGGGAGAGTGAGTATACTTTCAAAATAATGAAAATCTAATAAATAGAACAATATATGCATGAATGCAATACAACTATCTCTTTCCCAAGAGGAGTTTATTTAATATCAATCAATCAATCAATAATTTTTCATTCCAATACAATTATTCCCTGATTTTCTCAGAATTATATCAATCAATTCACCATCACAATTTAGTAATTAAAAAAGGAGTTTCCATTCATATCTCATCATCAAGGTATCACATTATACCATGCTTTCAAACTGATGCACATGCTAATGTCATGAAAATGCATATGCACGGATCCGATTTCATTTCCTCGGGTGATCGCAACCACCAAATCATATACTCATTCTCAATGGTTTCCCGCCTCGCAAGGGGTACTCCCTCTGGCAACCTCGCAAGGTGCTTCTCGTGATCGCAACCACGTTCAATATTTCAATTTATCTTTAGATTTCCACTTTTGAACTTTCCTCAATATTTCTCATACATTTATTGTGTTCTAACACCAAAACTTCAACTAATCTTCAACTTTATACTTATATACATGGAAAATAGTCATAATCTCACCTCAAGAGAAGAAAAGAGTGAGTTTGCAAAAGATGAAGAGGTTCACACGAATTTGAGGAAGAAGGAGGAGGAAATACTTTAGTTTCCAAGCTTTCTTGAAGTCTCTAAAGGTTATTTATGGAGAAAGAAGAGATATCTCCTTTTAATTTAAAATTCAAAAGCAAGAGGAAGGTGAATTATGAAGAAAAAGAGATATGAAGAAGAAGATGAGAAGAAGAGTGTCTACGTGAGGGAGAAAGAGTGAAACCGCCTTTTGAATGGGAAAAATGGGAATTCAATGTTTAAATTATTAATCCTTCATTAACTCTTCCATTTTTAAACAAACAGGTTCGCCGTTCGGGCCCAAAACATATTCTAAAAATTATTCCGAATATAAATTCGGAATCCCAATAACATTATCTACGGCCCTGACCAACGGCATCTCAATCGGAGATACTTGGTCCGACACCTATATTTTATCCGGGTCAGTTTTCAGCTCATCTGACCACCATAACTCACCAGCAGTTTCGAAAAGCCTTGTTTAAGTCATTTCAAGAATTTTGGGATATTTATTAGCCCAAAGTTAATTATCCAACATTTATGTTCCTAATTTATCTTCCTATTTTTACAAATTCGGGGTGTTACAATCCACTCCCCCTAAAAGAAATTTCGTCCTCGAAATTCAACTTACCGGACTCAAATGCATGAGGGTACCGCTTACGGATATCGTCCTCGCGTTCCCACGTAAATGTTTCCATATCTCCATGCTTCCATGCTTACTAATGGTACCATCTTATTCCGTAGTCTCTTCACAGAATACTTAACAATACGAACAGAAACGGGAAGAATGGATAAGTCATCCTGCACCTCAAGATCATCAACAGAAATCACGTGCTGAGGATCATGTACATACTTCCTTAACTGAGACACGTGGAATACATTATGAAGATTTGCAAGCTGTGGAGGGAGTGCAATTCGATATGTGACGTCTCCAATCCGTTCCAAAATCTCATAGGGTCCAATGAATTTAGGGCTTAGTTTCTTGCTCTTCAAGGCTCTTCCTATACCTTTGTCACGCGAAACTCGTAATAACACATGATCGCCGACTTGAAATTCTAGTGGATTTCTTCTTTTATCATAATAGCTCTTCTGTCGGTCTTGAGCAATTTTCATCTTTTCCCGGATCATCTTGATCTGCTCGGTAGTTTCTTCAATAATTTCAGGTCCTAAGGCTAGATTCTCACCAACTTCAAGCCAACATAAAGGAGTTTGACACCTCCTTCCGTATAATGCCTCGTATGGTGCCATACCAATACTAGAATGAAAACTGTTATTGTAAGTGAATTCGATCAGAGGTAAATATTTTTCCCACGAACCGCCATGCTCCAAAACACAAGCACGCAGTAAGTCTTCAAGACTTTGAATAGTTCTCTCAGACTGCCCATCGGTCTGGGGATGATATGCCGAACTTAGCTTCAGTTTTGAACCCATCGCTTCATGTAAGCTTCCCTAGAATCGGGAAGTAAATCGGGGGTCACGATCAGAAATAATGCTTGACGGCACACCATGTAATCTCACAATTTCTCGAATGTACAACTGTGCTAGATCTTGCAAAGAGCTCTCCATACTGATTGGCAAGAAATGGGCACTCTTTGTCAAACGATCCATAATCACCCATATTCCATCACATCTGGACCTCGTTCTTGGTAATCCGGACACAAAATCCATAGCAATCGCGTCCCACTTCCAAACAGGGATATCAAGTGGCCTCAAGGTACCCGAAGGTCTTTGGTGTTCCACCTTCGCCTTCTGACAAGTAAGGCAAGAAGCTACAAAGTTAGCAACATCACGTTTCATTCCAGGCCACCAAAAGTTCTTCTTTATATTGCGATACATCTTAGTTACACCAGGGTGGATGCTAAACATGCTTTTATGTGCTTCTTCCAGTACTGTGTGTCTCAAATCACCGAATGAAGGTACATACACACGACCTTTTATTTGCCATATACTATCAACGCCTTCCACAAGGAATAGATTTTTCCCATTATCCTGAGATCTTCGCACCTCTTGTAAATAATCATCATCTTTTTGTTTCTCTTTCACAAGTTCCAAAAACTCATTACTTACTTTCAAGGTAGCAAAACATAACTTCTTGGAGGATTGAACTTCGGTCCCAACATTCAAATTCCAAAATTCTTCAATTAATTCAAGCTCTTTGACCATCATAGTTGATATATGCAAGGATTTCCGACTAAGAGCATCGGCAACAACATTAGCTTTTCCTGGGTGGTACATCAATTTAAAGTCATAATCCTTCAAGAATTCCACCCATCTTCTTTGTCGCATATTCAATTCCTTTTGGTCGAAAAGATATTTCAAACTTTTGTGGTCACTGTAAACCACAAATCTCGAACCATACAAATAATGACACCAAATTTTCAAGGCAAACACAACCGCAGCCAACTCCAAATCATGAGTTGGGTAATTAATTTCATGAGGTCGCAACTGACGTGAAGCGTAAGCTATTACAAGTTCTTTCTGCATTAGCACGCATCCAAGTCCATGCTTGGAAGCATCACAATATACTACAAACTCTTCTTGTAAGTCAGGCAACGCTAAGATAGGAGCAGAAGTCAGTCTCATTTTTAACTCCTCAAAGCATTTCTCACATTCAACCATCCATACAAAAGGTTGGTTCTTCCTTGTTAAATTTGTCAAAGGTCTTGCAAGACGAGAGAAACCTTCAATGAACCTTCGATAATAACCCGCAAGTCCAAGAAAACTTCGGATTTCAGTAACCGTCGTAGGTCTCGACCATGCCATAACAGCTTCAACCTTTGAAGGATCCAACGAAATACCATCCTCGGATATTACATGTCCAAGGAACTGGACGCTCGTCATCCAGAATTCACATTTAGAGAACTTGGCATACAACTGGTTCTCTCTAAGAATGTTCAGTACTACTCTCAAGTGTTCTTCATGTTCTTCGCGACTCTTGGAATATACCAGGATATCATCGATAAACACCACAACAAAACGATCTAGGTATTTGTGGAAGATGTGATTCATGTAACTCATGAATACCGCTGGAGCATTAGTAACTCCAAATGGCATCACGACATACTCGTAGTGGCCATAACGCGTCCTAAATGCAGTCTTGGGAATATCTTCGGCTCTCACCCGAATTTGATGATAACCAGAACGTAAATCAATCTTCAAAAATACCACCGCACCTCTCAATTGATCCAACAGATCATCAATACGAGGTAAAGGATATCTATTCTTTATCGTCAACTTGTTCAGTTGGCGGTAGTCTACACACAACCGCATGGTTCCATCCTTTTTCTTAACTAACAAAACAGGAGCTCCCCAGGGTGACACACTGGGTCGAACAAATTCCCTCTCAAGCAGCTCCTCAATTTGCTTCTTTAGTTCAACTAACTCTATAGGAGACATCCTATATGGAGCAATAGACACTGGTTCGGCACCAGGTACAAGGTCAATAGCAACACATCCAGGTAAGCCAGGTATCTCATCAGGAAACACATCCAGAAATTCAGACACCACGGGGATATTAGTGGGACCGGGATTACTTGTCCCATCAGTGAGTGATAACAACACGCAAAGTTGAAGTATACCTTATACATCAAATTGTCCTCTATCAAGAGAAGGGAAAATAACGGTCCGTTGTTGACAATCAACTATGACTTTGTTGGTAGAAAGCCAATCCATACCAAGTATAATCTTCAATCCCTTCATAGGCAAGCAAATAAAAGATGCAACAAATTTTCTCCCATCTAGGAGCATATCAACATTATCGCACCGGTTAACCGATCTAAGACAAGTAGCGGTTGGAATAGTAATCATAAGAGCATTTTTCATTAGACACACCGGCAATCTCAATCGCCGAACACAATCCTCAGATATAAAAGAGTGGGTCGCACCCGAATCGTAAATGACATGAACTGAATGTCCAAGGATTTCACACTTACTTTCAACCAGATTTTCTGCTCGTACTGCTTCCTCACCGGTCACAGCAAATACTCTCCCGGCATTAGGTTGACGATCTCCTTCATCCCTATTTCCATCATTAGCATCATTACCATTTCCTCGACCGTTGCCACGCCTTCCACCATTATAGCCACCTCGGCCACCACGTCGACCGCCACTATTTCCGTCACCACGGCCTCGACCACCATTATAACCTCCGCGGTTCACATACGCAGGTGCATTAGCACGATTAGTAACATTAGCTTGTACCGGAGCCGGTCTTACAAACATGGGACATGCAGAATGGATATGTCCCACCTGATCACAATTAAAGCATACAACATCTTCACGATGCACACATTCCCGAACGTAATGAGGTCCTCCACATCTATAATATCTCGGCCCATTGGTATTTATATTACCCCGGCCAAAAACATTACCACGTCCACCGCCTCTAGCTTGGACATTAGAAGGAGCACCCCTCAGAAAGCGTCCTCTTCTAAAACTTCTTTGCCTCTTAAAACTAGAAGCTTGACCCTTCAACTTAGAGTCAAATTTAGAGTGTTGAAAAGAAGCATGTTCTTCATAGATGCGACACTTATTCACAAGCACCGTGAAACTTCGAATCTCTTGGTGACATATAGCCCTTTGAATATCGGAGCATAACCCATTTTCAAACTTCACGCATTTTGACACTTCAGTTCCCTCTTGTTGAAAAGGAGGGTAGAATTCACAAAGTTCTTCAAACTTAGAAGCATACTCTTCCACCGTCAGCGTGCCTTGCTTGAGTTCCATGAACTCGAGTTCTTTCTTGCTCTTATAACTTTCGGGCACATATTTCCTCATAAGTTCTCGCTTAAAGTTCTCCCAAGTTAAGGGAATCGCAGCAGCATTCATTCTATTCTTGGCGAGTCTCCACCAAGTCTCTGCTTCATCCCTCAGCATAAAAATAGCATACTCCACTTTCTGGAGCTCATTGCATTCAAAGCTATCAAAGATCCGCTCAACATTCCAGATCCAACCATAGGCTTGCTCAGGCCTAAATCCACCATGAAATTCAGTAGGTTTTCGCTTTAAAAACATGTCAAGGCCCTGAGTACCTTGAACAACAATAGGAGCATATGGTCTTTCTGCCTCTTGTCTCTCACGATTTTGTGATTCAAGGAGATCCGCAAAATGATTCAAGGCTCTAGCTATAGCATCATCATTATCTTGACGACGACGGGCCATCATAATATCTAAAACCACAACATAAAATTCAACCAATATCAGTAAACTCATTCATAAAATTCCTCTATGAGTTCACACTATAGTATTTTATTATAAAATTTAAATTATGACCCTCCCCCATGGAGTCCAATAGCAACATTTCATATTAAAGCCCATATGGCAGCATCATCATATCATAACATAGTATGCATTCATAATACATAAGATTCTTCATTGAGGGGGGATAGTGTGAAGAAGCTTGGCCGGACTTATAAAAATCACATTCAATTCATCATCAATTCATACACAATCAATCAACAATAATAATGATTCATCAATCACATATGATTTTCCAGTAATAACAATGGCTAAACACAGTAATACAGAGCGATTAATGCTCTGATACCAAGTTGTGACACCCCAAAAATAGAGGTAAATTTTTTACGATTTTATTATTATTAATCTATGAAACATATGAGTGGTGAAGCCATTTATCAATTACCCTGGATCTATCAAAGACCTATCTCATATATAAAGATATGAGAAGGTAAGTTAAAGAAATTAACTCTTAAGAAATCCATAATTAATAATAGCGGAAGTATCTTTAGTAAAATAATATTATGGAATTAAATTCTTAAGAGATCACTCATTTGAAATTAAAAAGCCAAGGTTATCCCAAAGTATTCATAAAGTAGGATGGAATCATGGATTAATATGAAGAAAATGGAAATAACATGTTTAAAGCATTTTAGGAGAATCAGGTCCCCCTCGCTTAAGCGAAATCCCAATTCGCTTGAGCGAGCTTCACATAGCACGCTTAGGCGAATCATAAAATGCTGAGCGAAAGAAGAAAATGAAGATTCAGGGGTCACTTCGCTCAAGCAAACCCCAACTCGCTTGAGCGAGTATTGCAATCCTCGCTTGGGTGAAGCCAGCGAGCGTAAGGCGAAAAACGCCCAGAACCCACTCCACGCTCACTCGCTCAGGCGAAACCATCCCCGCCTAAGCGAGATTACTCCCGAGAGCAATTTCCTGATAAACCCGAGAGCAAAAACTGAGACCAAAACCCTCTCGCTTGGGCGAATCCCCAGCTCTCCTGAGCGAACACCAACCAAAATCCAAACTCTGATTCTAATGTAATTTCGCTTGGGCGACTTGCACATCCGCTTGAGCGAAAATGGAATAATGGCCCAACACTGATGCTGGGACGATCTCGCTTGAGCGAGTCCCATTCTCGCCTAAGCGAGAATCATCCAGAATCCGAAAATTGATACAGGGGCATTCTCGCTTGAGCGAGAAGCCCTCTCGCCTGAGCGAGTTTGACAGAAAAACAGGGGAAATGCAGAAATCACCCAACTCTCTACACCAAAACTCATTCTAATCAATTTTACTCAATTTCAACACTTCATACTTATTATATTACATGTTTAAAACTTGTTCAAATTGATCTTACCTGTAAATTTCCATTACAACTCATTTAAGGTATAAAGATCAACTCAATCATCCTTATGCTTCACACAGTTTATATTCCAAATATAACTTCATTTATTATCAAGTTTTCGGAGAGTTTTATCAGTCATTCATTCTCAGGGTCATGATTGAAAATGAGTCATAGACAAGGATCTCATTTTCTTCCATGACCTACCAACAACATCATTGTAAATATATAAGTATATCCATCATTCATACGATTATCCCTTCTAAATCCAAACTACACCAACCATATATTGTACTATATACATTATATCCATCCCACACATCTAGGTAAACCAAAATATTGTCGGCCAAGGCATTCTTTACCAAAAAGGGGCCTCCTTCACACTCCTCCTCCACAACAGCTCCAAAGCAATACCTACAACACAGGAGCTAAAAAGATATACCACAGGGAGAGTGAGTATACTTTCTCAATGATGAAAATCTAATAAATAGAACAATATATGCATGAATGCAATACAACTATCTCCTTCCCAAGAGGAGTTTATTTAATATCAATCAATCAATCAACAATTTTTCATTCCAATACAATTATTCCCTGATTTTCTCAGAATTATATTAATCAATTCACCATCATAATTTAGTAATTAAAAAAGAAGTTTCCATTCATATCTCATCATCAAGGTATCATATTATACCATGCTTTCAAACTGATGCACATGCTAATGTCATGAAAATACATATGCACGGATCCGATTTCATTTCCTCGGGTGATCGCAACCACCATATCATATACTCATTCTCAATGGTTTCCCGCCTCGCAAGGGGTACTCCCTCTGGCAACCTCGCAAGGTGCTTCTCGTGATCGCAACCACGTTCAATATTTCATATAGGTTTCCCTCCTCGCAAGGGGTACTCCCGCCTCATGATCGCAACCATGGGCATTCAATCTCATTGGTCCCGTAGGACCTTTCATTTCAATACCAGGTGATCACAACCACCGGTCTAATAATCATAGGAACTCGCAAGCCCTTTTTCATTTCCATCATCAAGTGATCGCAACCACTTATCAACATCATCATGATATGCATGTCATGCCATGTATACAAAAATGCTCATGCATGCCTCAAGCTCATTTAGATTATCTTACCCTCTCATCTAGGGTATATTCATTTTCAACCACACAATTTTCCACCAATTCATACACAAGTGTCAATTCTCGTATCCAAGAAACATTCTAACCAAAGATTTTAGGCACTTATCATGTCTTATATGAAATCAATAATACATCAACGCATAATAAGCCATTCATAGCCTCTTTTAGGCTTCATCATATAAACACTCATTTTAAACACCATACACAATTCTCATCATCATACACAATTCATTTCACTTACACATAATATCACCTTTATTTAAGAAAACATGTCATACTACATTAATACATACATTATCATCACAATTTTCATGCATTTAGAAAATACACCCCTCTCCTACCTCAAGAGAAGTAGACCTCTGGGGTTGATGTTCCTGCTTCACCAATATTGCCAAGCCCTACACCAATCATTTATAGGGCCACATCAATTATTTATTCAAACACCAATTCAATATATATATATATATATATATACATAGGTGTACACATGATTCTTATCATGTGAAAACTATTTACCAATTTCATTCGTTTGCCTACTTAGGCTTCGGGAATTCCTTTCCTTAAATTACAATCCCTTAGTATCAAAGGCTAAAACCTAATTATTAGGTTATTCCATCTAGTAAAATCTCCACCAACACCTTGGTGAGTTTCCCACCTATTATGACTTTAAATCAACTTTATCATTATTTAATGTATCCACCACATCACTTATAATACTCTTCCCATCAACAAATGTTAACTTTTTCAATAAATGTTATCCTTTTCAATGTTTTACTTTTCCTCCTAAAATTCAAGTTTAAGGTTTTCACCAACCCACCAACCTTTATAAATGCTCATATACCTCCTTCTTTTCCCACCATAGTTATAACTACCTCATTAATCACTCATAAGCTTGTATTTATGTCAATTTATCTTTAGATTTCCACTTTTGAACTTTCCTCAACATTTCTCATACATTTATTGTGTTCTAACACCAAAACTTCAACTAATCTTCTACTTTATACTTATATACATGGAAAATAGTCATAATCTCACCTCAAGAGAAGAAAAGAGTGAGTTTGCAAAAGATGAAGAGGTTCACACGAATTTGAGGAAGAAGGAGGAGGAAATACTTTAGTTTCCAAGCTTTCTTGAAGTCTCTAAAGGTTATTTATGGAGAAAGAAGAGATATCTCCTTTTAATTTAAAATTCAAAAGCAAGAGGAAGGTGAATTATGAAGAAGAAAAAGAGATATGAAGAAGAAGATAAGAAGAAGAGTGTCTACATGAGGGAGAAAGAGTGAAACCGCCTTTTGAATGGGAAAAATGGGAATTCAATGTTTAAATTATTAATCCTTCATTAACTCTTCCGTTTTTAAACAAACAGGTTCGCCGTTCGGGCCCAAAACATATTCTAAAAATTATTCCGAATATAAATTCGGAATCCCAATAACATTATCTACGGCCTTGACCAACGGCATCTCAATCGGAGATACTTGGTCCGACACCTATATTTTATCCGGGTCAGTTTTCAGCTCATCTGACCACCATAACTCACCAGCAGTTTCGAAAAGCCTTGTTTAAGTCATTTCAAGAATTTTGGGATATTTATTAGCCCAAAGTTAATTATCCAACATTTATTTTCCTAATTCATCTTCCTATTTTTACAAATTTGGGGTGTTACATCGTACCTTGTTAATATACATGGAGCCCATTTCAAATCCCATGGTCTTATGCCATGTCTTAGAATCTAAACTTGTATTGGCCTCTTCATAAGAAACTTGATCAATTAGCAATATGCCTCCTTCCTGATTTATAAGATATCCATATCTTTCAGATTTGGTTACATATCCTATTTGATCTTACACAAGTCTTGTGCTACCGGAGCTAATGATGTCACAATATTCTGTGATTTCTGCTCCAAGTTCATCCTTAACTTTTGAATGCTTTGTGATACTTGAATTTCTTCAAGTTCTACTATCCTCCCACTAATTCTTTAAGAGATGTACTCTTATTCAAGAATACAATATTCTAAGCAACAAGCCTTTTGTTCTCAGATGGATTGTAGAAATGATAACCCTTAGCTTTCTTTGGGTATCTCATAGAAGGCATTTATCCAATTTAGATCTGACCTTGTCAGAGTTGGATGCTCTATAGAAGCATCATAGTTCCAAATTATTAGTAAAGACATACTAGGTTTCTTCCTAGTCCATATCATATATGGTTTCTTTAAGAAAGTCTAAGATGTAACATGGTTAAGTGTGAAAATTTTGTTAATAAAGGAACATTGAAGGAGTTGGAGATGTTTAATAATAATCAATAATCAAACTATGTCCAACAAGGTTTGACTTTCCCCATAGAAATGATATTATGGCATTCCATGAGGAATGAGTTAAGAGGTAATCTCTCACTCTATTAGATAGTTATCAAACTTATAGCTCAAATTATTTGCTATCTTGATCTAATCAAGAGCTTTAATTGTCTTGCCAATTTGGTTTTTCACTTTATTATGAATTCTTTGAACTTTTCAAAGACTTTCTAACTTATGTTACATAAATCCATACTCATTGACTTTTCAATTAGTATGTTAAAGTATTGAAAAACATATATAGTTATTGTTCCAATAGGCCCACATACATCGTCATGTATTAAATAATAGATTACTCATCTTTTCAATGAATGAGGTCTCAATTATCTCTCCAATAAATAAGATTTACATGTCTCAATTGATTCTAAAATCAAAAGAGTCCATATAACCACATTAATGGTATTTAGAAATGTGTTTCTTATTCATTTGCCTTAGGAGACAAACCATGTAAGTAAGGTTCAAAATCACTTATTTTAACCTACTTTGATAGTTGTTATAGATGGGTGTTTTGAGATTTAGGATGTGGAATCCATTACTTAATTGTGCATCAACATCCATTTGAAGAAATAAAGTTATTTTATAATAAGAAAACATTTCTTGTCCAACAAGAAACAATATGCACAATGTCTAGTTCACTAACTAGCCCAATAGGTAAAGATCTTATCTTTATTGTAGCAATTTTTGCTTAATTTTACACAGATTTCTCCACCCTTAGCAAGTGATATACTTCCTTAATCTTTCAAAATGTGACATCTATTACTAGTATCTGATACTAACGTTAGTGAAGTAAAATAAGTTGACTTCTTTAACATGACTTGTAGTGGAAGTCTTACTTCCCTTTCTTTTGAACTTCTTCAAGTTCTTTAGACAAATTATTTTAATGTCTTATTTGGCTAAAACTGGAAACAATTTCCTTTTTTGATCATCTTTTAGACTTCCAGACCAACTCGGCCTTAATAGAGTCTATATACGATCATATCGTATATCTCCCATATATTCATATTGCCTTTTACAGCTCAAAGTTTATGCAGACTCCATAGGGTACTCAAGACCCAACCATAGATCATATATAAGCCAAACATGACACATTTCCACTTCCTCTTTATTGAAGATAATTCTCAAGTCTTGATACCTATCTAGGCATTTTTCCAGATAAAGTGTCCTTCCAAAGGACAGATTGCAACAAAATAATATTTGGTTTGTCGTAGTTATTCTAAAATAAAATACATGCAAATCTATCACTTCTATTCAAATCATATTTAAATTTTGGTCATTAAATAAATATGTTGTCTCCCACTATTTTTATTCAAAATAAATACCCTTATTGAATCATAAAAAATCCCGTTGGAAGATTTTTCTAGTGGGCCAAGATCTATATTTGGCCTAGTGTCGAGTCTGCTTTGGCTGATCGCCCAACCCTTGGTTATTTAGGTAGGAAACACATTTCCAATTGCATCTCATGCAACTCTTGGATGATTGAGTGGCTAACTCTTTACCCTTATTCATCTTATGAATTTAAGCTCAATCCTTACGCCTTTAAGTTATTTTCAATCCAATTGAAAAACTTAGTTAAGTTTAGGCCTAATAAAAACAATTTGGATATTACAATTATCCCATCGCGCCTTACTAGTATAAATGATAGCAAGCAGGCCCACTATTTATTGACATTAGTCTCGACGAGTGTTACTTATTAGAAGGCGTTTAAACTTAATATTAACGTTTCTAGGTTCTTCAATATGATTAAAGTTACCTAGATAAGTCCAATAACAAATGGTTGGATAATCTAATTATCCATCATCCTTTACTAATATCAATAAAAGCACCCTGCTTTGGTAGAACCTACACTTTATTGAAACTAGCATTGATGACTGTTGTTTATTAGAACACGTTTTAGACTGTTCATACCTTTAGGCTTTTCCAATCCAATTAAAAAATGTCTATTTGAATAAAACTTAATAAGTTATACTTGGATAATCTAATTATCCAATCATGTCCCACTAAACATAAATAAAGGCACCCAACAATGACATGACCTGCACTTTATCTATATCAAGTTAGACGTTATTACTTATTGGAAGGTATGATTGTCAGGCTTGAGGGATTTCAATTTTCTTATAGTTCATTACCGACTTTCATTAAACGCTTTAACGTAAAATAAAACCCCAAAACATGCAATCAAAAATGTGAGATGGTTATGGTCTTCCTAGAAAATAAAATAAAATAAAATAAACCTAAGGGAACTATGGTGCCTTGACTTCATGAAGTCCTACTTCTTGAAACCACCATCCTCTTGGAGTCACCACTCATTTGTTCCTTTCAAGGTCATACCCATCAAGAGTCACCTTGCTAGGTTTCTTCTAGGTCTCCACCTTGTTGGCTTCTTCTAGATTACAATGTAATAAAGAAACTCGTTTTACATACGAGCAAAAGGTTGACAGAAGAAATTCAAGAATAGAGAAAGACACAACACGCAGGTTGTATTTAAAATAAAAAAATCTAAGACCATAACCATTCACCGCTGGACGTGCTAATTAATCAATTAATAAAGTGATTAATTGTATTTAAAATAAAATAAATTTTAAAACACATAATTAAACACGCGGGGTCATTAAAGGAAAACTACGCAAAAAAGTTTGGCGGTTCCATTGACTGTTCAACGGATAGGGTCAAGGGGAGGCTACCCTTTACAGGGTGTCGAGTGGCGTTCCAACCCAAAAATTTAGTACTGTAATCAAATTAGTTCCCAGGAAAGAGAGGTGGGTCTGGTTTGGCCGCTTAAGTACCAAATCTTTCCTAGCCAGAACATCTCACTGACCGTTAACAGCTCAAAATATTTGGATATGATTTCAAACAATTTGAAATCCTAATTTTAAGTTTCAACTATTGAATGATAAATTTTGGAACGGCTAAGGTTTAACTTTTAAACTTTATCTTTTGACCCCAACAACTATCATAAAATAAGAATAGTCAAGGTTTAACTTTTAAACCTTATCTCTAGAGTATCAACAATCATCTTATTTTTAGAAACGATCAAGGTTTAAATTTTAAACCTTATCTCTAGAGTTCAAGATATTTTATTTTGAATCCTATTAAATTTGATAAAGATCTTATCTTTAATTTGCAACTTTTACAAATCCTATCAATTTTATTAAGGATTAAATATTTGATTTTAAAATTATTAAATTTAATAAAGATCTTATCTTCTATTTGTAACAATTACAAATCATATTAAATTTAATTAATATAAATCAATTTGTAACTCCTACAAATCACATTAATTTTAAAAAGCATACAATGCAAATCCTATTAAAATTAATAAGAATAAATTATTTAAATTTGTAACTCTTACAAACTTTAAATTTAACAAACATTTAAAATTTGATTTGTAACTTTTATAAATTAAAAATATAATATTAAAATCAAATATTTTATTTGTAACATTTACAAATAAATAAAATACCACGATGGCTAGGTTTCAACTTTTAAATCCTAATTTTCATTACGGCTAGGGTTTAACTCTTAAACTTTCTAAACACAATCTCGCATGAACAATTCATATTAGAAAGAAAAAGCATATAGACATACATTGCATACAACCCTTGATTTCAATTTAATTAAACGAACATAAAATTAACATGCCTTATAATTAGAACACATATAAAACAATCACCATTGCAACATACAACATGTTCATATAATAAAGCACATCCTAAAAAATATGTTCTTTAATTAAAATGTTGAGAAAAATGATCAATGTACACAAAACAAAATTAAATTGATACTAACTTTCAAAAAGGTGCAACCTTTGCAACATATCTCGTAAAAAATGCAACTTTTACATAATATTTCAATAAAAATGTAACCTTTGAATCATATCTAAGAAAAAAGGCAACCTTTGCAAAAAGATTCAACCTTTACAATTCTTTTCGTAAAAGAATTTTTTTTTCACATGTTTTTTTAAACAAATATTTGCCCAAAACACGGTTTTGCAACCAGGCTCTGATACCACGGTTAGGGAATCCCTAGTGTATGAGCAGCGGAAATACAAGGATTCCCATAGGATTTTCAAAGCGCCGTGTTTCAAAGCATAAGACAAACACACACAAAAATTGCGTTTTAGGATTACCTCTTGAAGAATATCGAAGCAATCGTAGCCTCATCCTTTAGGAGTCCACACGAGTACTCCCACCAAAAATGCTACACCTTCCAAATGCTAGTTTGACGGCGTGTAGCTTTTACAACTTTTACGTATTTTATGTCTCTTTTTGGGTAGCCACCTATGAACATCTTATGCTCTATTTATAGGCTTAGGTTTGACCTAATTTGCTCTCTAAAGAGTGGGCTCCTTACTCATTCTAAATGAGTTAGGCCCAATAGTTTTATTTTAGTCCAACTAAAATAAAAAGCTATTTTCTGATAGGCTTACTCTATGTGTGTGACCCTATAGATAAAATACTCGGTTATATTAATAATAAACTATTTTATTATTAATATAAAATAAGAACGGCATCTAGCAATGCATCATTATGTCTGAATATTATTTATTATCAACATAACCTATAAGTGATAATTATTTTATATGTTTGTTCCTTTTGTCACGATATCCTAATTAGGCCCAAGGCATGGTCGCGTCATCCTTGTACGGTCCAATTTATTTTACTTGATACCAGAGTAGACTTTATCCGAATAAATATCCAATATTTATTCTTTCTAGCATGGCCATGCATTTCCTTAGTATCACCCTATCAGGTGGCCTATAAATATCACTCCTGTCACATAGGAGAGACAAATCCCATCTACAACACTCACATCCCTCCGCATAATTTGTTCATTGCCTAACCACAACCTTTATAGTCCTCTTGTTACAGAAACGTTTGATTGTATTAAAACAACAAACTCCTTATTTAGGAATCGTATTGACTTCAGGTCAAAGGACTACATATACCATTATCACATTGAGAATCGTTTATGACATTCATGTAACGATCCATGCAACGTTCTCATGGTGGGTCTGTCCAGCATCATCACTCTTAATGTGTACCCATGTGAAGACTTGATATCATTTATATCCATGATCTGTGAGATCAGATCATCAGTACACTCACACACTAGTCTTAATGTATTTACATGTCCCCACGTAAATACTTGACTAGGGACATTTTAGGAATAACTCTCATATGACCTATTACTCCAAGGATAAATAAAGGTTGTTAAACTATTTAATAAAAAATGACTTATTCAAAATGATGCGTCTTATATAGGCTTTTAGTGCGTATTTCCAATAGGTAAATACTACTTGGTAGACAGCCGGTATCTAACACCAATGGGATACTTGAGGCCGTATAAAAGTGAAAGATATCATCTCCCTGACTTTAGATGTAATCATAATTTTGAAAATCACAATGAAGTCTTTAATTATTTTCATTCAAGCTTAAGATGCACCATAGAAAGAACATTCGACGAGTGGAAGAATAGGTTTGCCATTATACGTCATATGTCAAGTTTCAAGTATAAGACTCAAGTGTAGCTAGTATGTGCCACAATGACAATCCATAACTTCATTCGAAGATGTGCTCAACCTAACATTGAGTTTGATAACATCCCTGACATTGATGAGAACAATGTGGACCATACAAATAAAACAGATCATATAACAAACTATGAAATTGACAAAATCTCATCCTCGAGCATGAACAATGTTCGTGACTTAATTAGGGATGCGATTGTGTTTACTCAATTTACCAATTAATATGTAATAATATAAATTGTTAATAATAATATATTTAATATTACTAATTTGAATGCAATTATTATTATTATTATTATTATTATTATTATTATTATTATTATTATTATTAAATAATTAATATATATATATAATATTAAATTTTAGTTACAATATATATATTTATAATAATATATATTTATTATTTATTTATTATTACTAATAAATATTTCTTATTTTGTTGATTAAATTATAAATGGAATATTCTAATATTTAATTGTTAATATTATTTAAAAAAATATACTATATTACTACTCTTTTTAACTAATATCCTTTTTGGTAATTTACCCTCAAATTCTATTTTTCTAAATTAAGGTTACTAAAACTTTTTCCATCTAAACACAATCACTACTTTTCAACTCGCTTTTACTACAAACTATCCAAACACAAATCATTGTTTTCAAAACCCTGGTTTTCCCAATCACTTTTTCTAAACCTTAATTTTCCAAACCCCGTTTCAAAAACCTTACTCTAACTTTTAAATACACAAACCCTAAAGTTAAGTTTTAGAAACATATATGGTGATACATGGGGGAAGATTGTGTGATGTTGAATTTAAGTTGGAACCTAAGGGTGTTGCTTTATGATGGGAATATGGAACAAGTAGTCATTTACAAATTTCTTAAAGTCATTTAATAGTTAATTTTGATATTAGATATTGTTTAAAGTTGGGTTAAAAATAACTTTTGATTAATCATAATTTAGAAACCTTATAGGAAACCAAACATATCCCGACACAACAATAAAATTCTTCTTACATGATTTTTTATTTTATTTTTAAAAAATATCACTAAAAGAATATGTACTTATGTCCAGTCAAAAATTACAAAAAAAAGAGTTTCCTATTTCTTTTATAATTAATCAAAACACAAAGGTTTAAAGATTCTTCAAAACCCTAAACCCTGGAAGGAGGAAGAAGAAGTAGTAGCCATGGGGAAAATCCCTCCTTCATTCCGCTCCGCACTAACAAACCCAAACCTCCGAAAGCCATCTTCTCTGTTCCCTCAACCCAAACCCCCCAACAACCCCCATAACTTTCCCGAGAAAAAATCCCCAAAATTTCCCGGAAAATCCCGAACCCCCAATCCCCAACAACCCCTCTCCCTCTTCAAGTCCCCAAACCTCGAAGACGCCAAAACCATCCTGAACTCTCTCACCAACAACGACCCTCGCTTCCTTCACTCCCTCCTCCAATCCTTCGCCTCAATCTCCAGCACCACCACTGACTCCATCGCTTTTCTTCGCCACATTACCAAAACCTTCCCTTCCTTCTCCCCCGATCGATCCACCTACCACATCTTGCTCTCCAATTCCCCCAATTCCATTTCCTCCATCCACCAAACCCTCAATTCAATGCTCTCCGCTGGCATCACCCCCGACAAGGTCACCGTTGATATCGCCGTCCGAACATTGTGCTCCGCCGGCCAGGTTGACGACGCTGTCCAAATCCTCAAAGAATTATGCTCCAAACATTGTTGTTGCGACACCAATACTTTAAATTTCCTGGTTAAGAATCTATGCAAGTGTCGCTCCTTGAGCACTGTCTATGCTTTCATTGATGAAATGAAAGCGGAATTCGGCGTGAAGCCTGATCTTGTTACTTACACTATTTTGATTGATAATGTGTGTAATGGGAAGAACCTGCGTGAGGCTTTGAGATTGGTGACTGTGCTTCATGAGGAGGGTTTTAAGCCTGATTGTTTCGTGTATAACACAATTATGAAAGGGTATTGCGTGTTGAGTAAGGGCAGTGAGGCTATTGAGGTTTATAACAAGATGAAGGAGGAGGGGGTGGAACCTGATCTTGTCACTTATAACACTTTGATTTTCGGATTGTCGAAGAGTGGCAGGGTTGTAGAAGCGAAGAAGTTGTTGCGTGTAATGGGAGAAAAGGGGTATTTTCCTGACGAGGTGACTTATACCTCACTGATGAATGGGATGTGTAGGAAGGGGGATGCGTTGGCTGCGGTGGCGTTGTTGAGTGAAATGGAGGCAAAGGGGTGTAGTCCAAACTCGTGCACTTATAACACGTTGGTGCATGGGTTGTGTAAGTCTAGGTTGTTGGAGAAGGCCGTGGAGTTCTATGGGGTGATGAAATCGGGTGGTATGAAGCTTGAGACTGCTTCTTATGCTACTTTGGTCAGGGCGCTGTGCAGGGATGGTAGGGTTGCGGAGGCATATGAAGTGTTTGATTATGCAGTTGGGAGCAAGAGTTTGACGGATGTTGCTGCTTACTCCACATTGGAGAGCACACTTAAATGGCTCAAGAAAGCTAAAGAACAAGGCCTTGCAGTTTAATTGGTATGCATAGTTTCTGTCTTGCTAAGGATATTATCAAATTTATTGAGTGGGGGTTTGTAGCATTCTTGAATTTGTGACTCGCCTCAAGAAAATCTGAATCTATGTAGTGGAATGTATGGGTTCCGCTTTCAAGATTGAGTCCTTGTTTGAAATATGCAATTCACAAACAATTAAACCTGGATAAAGACCTCTGCAGTCTCCTTTAAGACTTACTCTGGTGTTTGGTAATTTAGGTACATGCTCTGTCATGAGATTTTGCACTTGGTTTTACTGTATTTAACAACGGGTGAAGACTCATGATACCAATGTGATTAGCTTATGTTCGTCAGTTAGCAAAGAAGTTTATTTCTGGGGGCAGAGGGTGGTAGGTGGATTAACACCAGTAGTTTATGAACTCTTAATTATTCCAAACTGTTTAAATTGATGCAGGATACAATTATTTCATAGCTTGTCGAATACCCTTGTAGTTTCTTTTTACCAGGAATGGAGGATGTTATAGATTTCGTCGTGCATTTTATTTATTTACTCGTGTATTTTCTTTTTTCTGTAGGAAAAAATGCTTGTGTACTGCTGAAAATGCCATTGAAGCTTTGTTATTAATTCATTTGGAGTACCTTACTATTGCTTGATTAATTAATCCTGGCAGAGTTTGCCTAATCTATGTCAGCCATTCCAATCCATTGTCTAGGTATTCTTAAACTGTTAGAACTTTTACATGAAATAACGTGACATTGTGTTTAGAGCTTAGTTGTCCAAGTGGCAGTTTTTTTTTCCTTTTCTTTAAGATGGTGGAAGTATACTATGGAATAAAGTTCTTTTTTTCTTGTTCCCATTCCATGTGAAATTTTCAGCATAAAGTTTTCCTTACTTTGTCAGTGGCACAAAAATTCCATTCCTAGTAGATTTTTGATAGCCAATCAGTTTTTTGACATATTTTCTACCATTTTTGACAGCCACTTTATCACATTTGGTGCGGGGGTTTTCTGTCTATGCTGCCAAGGATGTAAGGGTTAGTTGCAAAAGTTAAGGCTTAACTCCATAAAGTGGCATACTGGAGCTGTTAATACAATTTCTCTAGGTATTTGGTTGCTAGTATATATTTGTTAGCTCCCTTTCCTGTAATTTTTTGTTCTAGCAAGCTCTTAACAGGCAATACAGTACCTTCATTTTAGTAAGAGTAAAATGTGTTTAGTCCCTATAAGTATTGTCAATTTTGGATGTAGTCCTCTAAAAGGTACTGTCTAAATTCAAAATTAAATCAGAAATGCTCAACTTTACCAATACTATACTATGAATATAGGTGACATATGATTAAAGCTGACCCATATTTTCATGAATAACCATCCTTGATTTCCACCCAAAACCTAATTGTACTGGCTAGTGGCAACTTGAATTTTCTTATAATTTTGTATGAGAAAGCTTTCATAAGAAATAGCATGGCTGAAATTAATATAATATTTACAGGGACTAAAAATATTTTTAGGGTACTGTGTAAATCCCAAATTAGATATGTTTACAAGGATATTGAAGCCTTTTCTTAATCATTTTATTGCCATGAGTTGTACTGTTGTCTTTTGGTGGAGTATGCTTCTAGATATTAAAAAAAAATCTTTTGGAAAATGGATTGAGATATGTGCACCTGTGTCTGAGTGTGAGAGAAATTGGACTTCTATGATGGGAATTGGTCTGGTGTCCTCGACCTTGACTAGTTGCTGATTTGCTGGTTCTCACACAATAAATGTTTTAAGTGGAGGAGGTCTAACCAGTAACTAAAATATATCTAACAGCTAATACTGGAGTAATCTGCTTCTAAGATAGCATTCCTATTCTTTTTATCCATTGAAAAATTACCGTTGTGCTTATTTGGTTTTTCTTTTTCTTTTAATTTCCTTCAGCATGGGACTGGACATTTCCAAATGGGCAGTTGGAAAAAATTTGGAAATGATTCAGACAGCAAGCCAAATGAAGTCTAGTATGATTATCATTGCATATATTCAGTGGTTATCAACTTATCATGCAACGGCTTCCTCTGCAGCTGCTTGATCAGACTCACTAACTTTGTAACTTAACAATTGCATGTATAAATGATTATTTCAAGTTCCTTTTTTGGTGTCCTGGTGTGCATTGATTCGAGAGTGCCCAGATGGCCTTGAAGGGAAAATGTGTATTTTTAAATTATAGTTTATCAATCATCATTTTGAATATTGTGACTCTAACAGATTAAGTTAACTGTCATCGAAATATTTTAATTAGAACCCGAAAGGTGCATTTGATTGTTTTCACTAATCAATGAGGTTGCCAATATGGCTTTTTTTGGTCTTCTGTATCGAGATAGTTACTAGTTGTATGATGTACCTTATTTTTCTGTAAGGTTTTGTGGAATTTCCATGTTTTGTTGAAATTTTAATTGTATGAGCTGGAGAAGAATTGGATAAGTGTATTCAGTAATAGCTATAATGGATGTGAAACAAGTGGTTCAGTGTTGTAGATAATAATGACGTGAGTAATGGATTGGCTTTCGTCGGTATCAATGGCGATAGCAACTAACCAATAGTGATGATGCAAAAGGAAGCGGATTCTTGTCTTCAAGGTTTGATTTTTTATGATGCATATGCAACCTTATGTCATGTGCGCATGCATTTACAAAGTTACCGTAAATTTTATTGTGTTTTAAGCTTGGTTGAGCTGATCCTATGTTTTTCTACCAATTAAAGTTTTTAACCTTTTAAAAGGTGGTTGACTTTGGTTTTTCTGTCAAATCTATCAACCTATATTGCGTATAGGTGTTGGGTGACATTGTAAATTACTATTGATGTGACATTAGAAAAAGTATCTAGTAATTTCTCAGATTTAGAAACACACCTAAAACCTTTTTTAATCATCATTTGAAATCCTGATCAACAATTGGCGGAGAAGAGAATGTTATAAATTTAAAGGAGAATAAGTAAAAGATAGGAGATTTTAGAAGAAGAGAGTTTAGAGAATAAGGAGATGAAGAGAATATATGTGTGTATTAATGAGTGGGAGAGTGTGGTATTTAAAGAAATGGGACATCCACTATTCCTTAAAATATTCATAATACTCCCTCTTGGATGTCCACATTTTAGAATGTGCCTCGTTAAAACCTTACTAGGAAAAACCCAGTGGGATAAAAACCTAGTGAAGGAAAAAGAGTACAACATTCTTTACAAAATAAATAAATAATTCAATGTACAAGTATTTAATTCTCTCCCTCATCAGAACATTTATGTAAGCATCGAAGACCAATCTTCTGTACTAGTTGCTCGAAGACTTTGGTTGGTAAAGATTTTGTAAAGATATCTGCTAGATTCTCGCATGATCGAACTTGTTGGACATTTATTTCACCATTCTTTATAAGGTCATGAGTAAAGAAAAATTTTGGTGAAATATGTTTTGTCCTATCTCCTTTAATATAGCCCTCCTTTAACTGAGAAATACAAGCTGCATTATCTTCACATAAGATTGTTGGTGCTAGTTTTCCAGCATGCAAGCCGCAAGTTTCTTGAATATGTTGAATCATAGACCTCAACCAAACACATTCTCGACTTGCTTCATGTAATGCTAAGATTTCAGCATGATTAGATGATGTTGCTGTGATCGTTTGTTTTATGGATCTCCATGAAATTGTTGTACCACCACATGTAAACAAATAACCTGTTTGTGATCGACCATTATGAGGGTAAGACAAATACCCCGCATCTGCATAACCAATTAGGTTTGCCTTAGATACATATGGAAAAAATAAACCCATGTCCATTGTACCTCTAAGGTAGCGGAATATGTGTTTAATCCCATTCCAATGTCTTTTTGTGGGTAAAGAACTATGTCTTGCTAACAAATTAACAGCAAATGATATATCAGGTCTTGTATGACTAGCAAGATACATTAGTGCACCAATTGCACTAAGATATGGTACTTCAGGACCAAGTAGTTCTTCATTTTTGTCTTGAGGTCGAAAAGGATCTTTGTTCACTTCAAGTGACCTTACAACCATTGGACTGCTCAATGGGTGTGATTTGTCCATATAAAACCGTTTTAACACCTTTTCTGTATAAGTCTTTTGGTGCATCAGAATTCCTTCCTTTAAATATTCTAATTGTAATCCGAGACAAAACTTTGTTTTTCCCAAGTCTTTCATCTCGAATTCCTTTTTTAAGCAATTTACAGCCTTTGAGAGCTCTTTGGGAGTTCCGATGATGTTTAAATCATCTACATAAATAGCAATTATAATGAACTCTTTTCCGAGTCTTTTCATAAAAACACATGGACAAATTGGGTCATTTTTGTACCCTTCTTTCAACAAATATTCACTGAGACAATTGTACCACATTCGTCCAGATTGCTTTAATCCATAAAGAGATTTATTCAATTTGATTGAATAATTTTCTCGAGGATTTGTTTTATATGCTTCAGGCAAATGAAATCCTTCAGGGAGTTTCATATATATGTCATTTTCAAGTGAGCCATATAAATATGCTGCAACAACATCCATAAGGCGTAAGTCAAGCCTTTCACGGATTGCCAAACTTATCAAGTATCGAAAAGTAGTGGCATCCATCACTGGTGAATATGTTTCTTCGAAATCAATTCCAGGTCTTTGTGAGAATCCTTGTGCAACAAGTCTTGCTTTGTATCGCACAATTTCACCATTTTCATTTCTTTTCCTCGTAAAGACCCATTTGTACCCAACTGGTTTTACACCTTTGGGTGTTTGGACTACAGGCCCAGAAACTTTACGTTTTGCAAGTGAGTTTAACTCTTCTTGCATTGCATCTTTCCACTTTGGCCAATCATTTCTTTGTGCACATTCTTTAACTGATTTTGGCTCATAATCTTTATCATCATTTATGATATCAAGAGCTACTTTGAATGCAAAAATTTCATCAACATCGACTTCAGGTCGATTCCATTGTATACCATCCATGACATAATTTATCGAGATCTCTTTGTTTGTATCAATTTCAGGTACCTTAGTTTCTTCTGGATTTGAAACTTTGATTATGTCAGGAGACTGTACTGGAGTCTTTATATCCTCGATTCGACCATCATCTTTATTTACTTTTCTTTTCCGAGGATTTTTATCTTTAGAACCAACAGGTCTGCCACGTTTTATTTTGGCTTCAGACTCATTTGCAAATTTAGATTGTCCTTCAGGGATATCAATCTTTATTGGAGTATTAACAGCTGGTATATGTGACTTAGTTACTCTTTTTGGATCAGCAAATGCATTAGGCAATTGGTTTGCTAAATTTTGCAAACTAATTATTTTCTGAACTTCTAGTTCAGATTGTTTTGTTCGAGGATCAAGATGTGATAAAGACATCTCATTCCAGCTAATCCTTTTATCCAACTGTTTATTTTCTCCCCCTAATGGTGGGGAAATAGATTCATCAAAATGACAATCAACAAAACGAGCTGTAAATAAATCACCTGTTAAAGGTTCAAGATATTTTATTATGGATGGACTTTCATATCCAACATATATTCCCAACCTTCTTTGAGGTCCCATCTTAGTGCGTTGCGGAGGAGAGATAGGAACATATACCGCACTTCCAAAGATTCTTAAATGGGAAATATTTGGTTCTTTACCATGAACTAATTGTAAAGGGGAATATTCATGATTACTTGTAGGCCTGATGCGAATAAGTGTTGCCGCATGCAAGATTGCATGTCCCCAAGTTGAAATTGGGAGTTTTGATCTCATTAACAATGGTCTTGCTATCAATTTCAAACGTTTAATCAATGATTCAGCAAGTCCATTTTGTGTATGAACATGTGCTACAGGATGTTCAACATCAATTCCAATGGACATACAATAATCATTAAATGATTGAGATGTAAATTCACCAGCGTTATCAAGGCGTATTTTCTTAATTGGATAATCAGGAAAATGAGCTCTTAAACGAATTAATTGAGCTAGTAATCTCGCAAACGCCTGGTTGCGAGTTGATAATAAGCAAACATGTGACCATCTAGTTGATGCATTAATTAAAACCATAAAATATCTAAATGGTCCACATGAAGGGTGTATTGGTCCACAAATATCACCTTGTATACGCTCTAAAAATATAAGTAGTTCATTCCTAATTTTCATTGGTGATGGCCGAATGATTAATTTTCCTTGAGAACAAGCAGCACATGAGAAATTCTTAGTTTGCATAATTTGTCTTCTGGACAAATAATGACCATTTGAATTCTCAACTATTTTTCGCATCATAATTGATCCAGGATGGCCTAATCGTTCATGCCAGATAACAAAGTCATTCTTATTTGTAAACTTCTGGTTTACTATGGCATTTGTTTCAATTGTACTAATATATGTGTAGTACAAACCGGAGGAAAATGAAGGCAATTTTTCCAATATACATTTCTTACCAGAAATTAACTTTGTAATGTATAGATATTCATCATTTCCTTTATTTGTGGTCTCAATATGATATCCATTTCTGTGGATATCCTTAAAACTCAATAAATTTCTTTGAGACTTCTTAGAATATAATGCACTTTTAATGTGCAATTTTGTTCCTCCAGGTAACAACATACTGGCTCTGCCGGAGCCTTCAATTATATTTATACTACCAGATATTGTATTAACATTTGCTTCTTGTTTTACTATTTGGTAAAAATATTTCTCATTCTTGAGAATGGTATGAGTTGTTGCACTGTCTGCGAGACATATATCTTCATCATTCACATAAGCATTCATTCTTCATTAAATAAATAAAAATAAATCATGAGTAAAAATATAATTAACAATAATATTTAACAAAATTTTATTGATAAAGACAAAATTTACAACAAAACAAATTACATGAAACATTAAAATAATTTATTTGGGGGCACTCCCTTCTCCAACCGAGTGGTCAATTTCTTCTTCAGGAAGAGTAAGAAAATCATCAACACTAAAGTCAGAGAAATCATCATCTATACCAGTAAAATTTGTCTCTATTATTTTCCCTTTATTTTTAAGGGATTTTTGGTATAGATCTACGAGATGCTTTGGTGTGCGACAAACTCGAGACCAGTGTCCCTTGCTGCCACAACGATAGCAGATATTTTTAGTTTGTTCACTATTTTGAGCATCTGTCCCTTTTTTCATATGTTCTTTATTTTTCCATGTGAATGATGATCTCTTATCATTTCGACCATGACTGTAACATCCTGCTTTTAATAATAGCTCTATTTTGTAATTTATGAAGCATGGAAGGCTTGTAAGTGTTTATTAATGAATAAAAACACTTTATGAATGGTTTATAATACTCCAAAAATTCCATTTTTGGGTATAATTATAGAAATTACATAGATCTATCTTGATAAGATCCAAATTCCGAGTGAAAGAATGAAGATAGAGGAGTAAATTGAGTGAGATTGGAAGAAACATTTCTGATCCGTTCTGACCTCCAAGGCTAGGACGACCTCAAGGTTCCAAAGGGGAAGAACGGATTACAATAAATGCCACATCACACCGGACAACCGGTGTGGATAGGATTGTCTTTTATGTTGCACACCGGATCAACACTTTACCAAGAGCTGTAGGACGGATAACTTTGAAACGATATTCAAGACCGGAATTGAGTCCGTCCAAGAAAAGAAGATAACAATAAAAGGGTACGGTTTTCCTAAGTGGAAAGCTTACTAATTGTCCACAAGACTGAGTGACGTCTTGCTGGTTGCTGGACGGTATAGTTTTCCGAGCTGTTGACTATTGGACGTTGTTAGTTGCTTACTGAATAGTTGGATGGTGTTTGAACTGTTCCTTATTGGCGGAGTAAAGCTTAGGCGGAGTCACGTACCTTGGCGGAGTAAAGCTTAGGCGGAGTCACGTACCTTGGCGGAGTAAAGCTTAGGCGGAGTCACGTACCTTGGCGGAGTAAAGCTTAGACGGAGTCACGTACCTTGGCGGAGTAAAGCTTAGACGGAGTCACGTACCTTGGCGGAGTAAAGCTTAGGCGGAGTCACGTACCTTGACGGAGTAATTAGATTAGGCGGGGTCACGTACCTTGGCGGAGTAATTAGCTTAGGCGGAGTCACGTACCTCGGCAGAGTAGTGAGTATAGGCGGAGTCTCATGCCATGACGGAGTAATAGGCATTGACGAGGTCAGATGCATTGACGGAGTGATGAGAACGTCTTTTGAGCATGGACATTTCTTAGGAGCTATTTACACACTAAGGTGTACCTACACCGCCCCATACATTCAATACCGCCCTCACACCCACCACTCTGCTCTCACATAGCTGACTTCGGTTCAGGTGAGACCGGATGAATTTAGTTCGGATTATCATTGATGAACACCTGTCGGTTGCTAGAAAGGTTAGCTTTCCTTAGAACGGATGTACACACCGGATGATTTTGAGCCGGTGTACAAGACCGGATGCTCAACCGGACTTGGAAATGGAATTCTAGTCGGTTTTGAAGTGCAGAAGTAACTTTTTGACCCTTCTCTTGTCTTTTAGGCATTATTTTAATATATTTAATCCCAATAATTGCTCTAGTACGTAGGACGGCCAGAAATAAGCACTCAGATAGCCACCTTCTATTATTAATCCTCCATTATCTCCACTAACAGCACTAACAAACCCACTCACAAAGGGCTTGTTCCCCACTGCCTTGCTTTTAAAACAAAACCATATCTCTTCAAAAACTCTTAAGAGAAAACAGCATTACAGTATACCATTTTTCTTCTTCCTCAAGACCTTCGAATAGAACCAGGACAGCCAGGAGACCTCTTTTCCAGTCAGCTAAAAGTCTTCAAACCAGGTAAGAGGGGAGAGGGTTGTGAATAACTATGAAATGGGTAGAGTTGTATGCTGCTCTAGGATTCCAGTTTTAATTTCGTATCTTGTGGCTTAATTTTGAAACTGAAAACGTACGAATTTGTCTTTGACTTCTTCATGAAAGTTGTAGATCTTTTTGTTATCTAAATTATGAGACCTGATTTAATTAATTTGAGTATGTATAGCAAAAGTTATAGCCAAATTACTACTGCATGTTCGAGTGAAAGATTGTTCCATGTTTTGTGTATATTTTGATATGCTGGGAATTATACATGCATAATCAGCCTTGAATGTCTTCATGAAAGTTGTAGATATATATGTTGTTGATCTTTAGAAAGTGGTTTCACATTAAAATAATTTTTGTAGCTCAAGTTATGCTCATAATACTGAAGTATGTACAAGCTGTAAATCTGTGAACTTGAAATCCGTATCTTATTTTTAAAACTGGGAATTTTGTGATAAGAATTAGTGATCAGTGTCTTCATTAAAGTTGTAAATCTTTTTGTTATGTGAATTTTGAGACCTGAACCGATTGATTTGAGTATGTATAGCAAAAGTTATAGCCAAATTACTACTGCATGTTTGAGTGAAAGATTTGTTCCATGTTTAGTGTATATTTTGATATGCTGGAATTATACATGCATAATCAGCCTTGAATGTCTTCATTAAAGTTGTATATAATTAAGTTGTGGATTTTTAGAAAGTGGTTTCATATAAAAATAATTTTTGTAACTCAAGTTATGCTCAAATTACTAAAGTATGTGCAAGTTTGAAATTCTGAAATTCTGAAATTCTGAAATCCGAATCTCGTTTTTAAAACTGGGAAGTTTGTGGTGAGAATAGGGGTTGGTGTCTTCATGGGAATTGTAGATATGTGTGTTAAGAATAATTTAGAATTGGTTTCATGTCAAAATCACGTTTGTAACTCCAGATACGTTCTAAATACTAATCTGTGTGCATTTTGGAAAACTTATCTTGAGGCAGTATGGTATTTTATGAATAAGTGGTATTTCTGATTGGAATCCGAAACTGTGTTCTTCATGAAAGTTGTAGATAATTGTATTATTGAGCTATAGAAAGTGGAATCATCTAAAAAGGAGTTGATTTACCCATGTTATGACTGTTTTGCTAATGTATGTTGCTGTTGGGGATGCTGAGAGTCACTTAAAATGGCTATTTTGAAAGAAAATGATATTTTCTCTATGTATAAAAATTATTTATTAAATTATTGAGTAATTATGAATTTTTATAAATGTTGTTGAGTATCACACAGTTTGTATATTGTGATGGTGAATAATTATGAATGACATAATTAATATATATGTACATGAATGCCTTGTGGTTATTGACATATGTGGTTGAAACAGTAAATCCATGATTTTGTGAATTATTATGTGTATTGTGTCCTTGAGGACTTGTAGTATCCAAGAGGTTTTGGAAACGTGGATATCATGGTATGTTAAAAGAATTAAAGGCATTCATGCATCATAAGCATTCGGACGCACCATGGAATTTAGGGGTTCCATGATTGCCTACCCTGGTGGGGGGTTACTCTATGATGAGTTAAGCCCTATTATGTTGTGTGCCATGGAGTGTAGGGATTCATGGTTTATGCAGAAGTCCTACTTATGATATTGTGTACTTCGGTACTTAAGCGCCATGGAGTATAGGGATTCATGGTATATGCTAAAGCCCTATTTGTGTCTCTATGAGACTTTTACTGCAGTATTCCCACCAAGACCAAATGGATCCAGCATGACATCATTTGACTAATTAAAGATCTATTAATGGACTTGTTTGGCATATTCATCATATCATTATGAATTGTTGATTGTGTTTGTGCAATTTTATCTATTTTATATTTATTCTATATTCTGTCTCACTCTTACACTAATTTTTACAGTGGATGACACGCAGAATGCAGAGTGATGCCATGATGGATGTCTATTTGTTTTATTACCTGAACTTTGAATTTATGGGTTGTAATAAATATAATATGTCATGTACTATTATCTTCACAATCGTTTCCGCTACTTAAATATCTTCTTGAATTTAATTATTCACGACTAGTATGTATGAAAATTTTTCCGCTGTTATTAATTGTTATATAAACTCTGAATTAAATTTATAATTTTAAAATGATCTTTCGAAAAAGCGAAAAATTTACTCGAAAATTTTAACCAACGTTTCGGGGCGTTACATGTTGGTATCAGAGCATTTTTCAAAAATTCAGGACCAATTGCTATGACATGTACTGTTTCTCGACATAATATGTAAAATGTTTGATTTATTGCTTGATAACATGCTAAATGTATACTATATGAATTATGCCTGACTGATTAATTGCAAAAAAAAGATTTGTTTTGATTACCGCTTGATGATATGATAAATGTGTGATATGATTGATTGCTTAACTGATAAACTGTAGAATAATGATAGTTATATAGTATTTATATATGATATATTATCCCTTAGAATTGGTATAAACCAAACTACGAATATAGGATGGCAAGAAACAACAACAACAACAACCACGATATGGCAGCAGCTTTCAACCGTTTAGCTGAAGCCATAGAACGACAAAATCAACCAAGGAGCACTGGAGGACTCCATGGGTTAGACCACTTCCTGAAGAGAAAGCCTTCACAATTCAAAGGAGGTTATAATCCAGAAGGAGCATATCTTTGGGCCAAGGAAATGGAGCGCATCTTTCGAGCATTGCCCTGCACAGAATATGAAAAGGTGGAGTATGCCACCTATATGTTGGTGGAAGAGGCAGAGAACTGGTGGATTCATGCTAGAATCCGTATGATCGAGACTGACAGACCTTTGATCTGGGCCAACTTCAAAGACTGTTTCCTGGAGAAATATTTTCCAGCAAGTGTGAAAAGTCGCAAGGAGCTGGAATTTATGGAGTTGAAACAAGGCTCGATGTCCGTTGGAGAATATGCTGCAAAGTTTGAAGAACTATCTCTCTTTTACCCTCCTTTTCAACAGGCTGGTGCCGAAGAATCGAAATATGTTAAATTTGAGAACGGACTGAATCTGGAAATCAAAGAAGCGATAGGGTACCAAGAAATTCAGAATTTTCCTATTCTGATCAACAAATGCAGAATCTTTGAAGAGAATCACCAAGCTAGACTGGCACATGAAAAGGCCAATAGACAACTGAAACCTCAGGCAGTTGATTTCAAAAGAAGAGGATCGTTCTATCCAAATCGCTCCAGAGGCGGATCATCATCATCGTCATCTTTTGATAGACGCAATAACATGAGGTGTCTTAAGTGTGGAGGTAATCATCATGTACGTGATTGTAATAGACGTCTTGAAGAGATCACTTGCTTCCGATGTAACCAAAAAGGACACATCAGTCCAAATTGTCCGCAGAACAATCAAAACAATAACAGGAACACTATGAGTGAACCAAGAGGCTCTAATTATCAGAGAGGCCGAGGAGAAGACACACGTACTGCCCAACCTCCAAGACAGAACAGGGAGTCCACAAATCAGAGGTTGCAACAAACAGCTGGGAGAGTCTATGCCATCAACGGTGCAGAGGCAGACCAAGCTGATGACCTCGTACAAAGTAAGTGTGAGATTAATGGTACAATCCTATCTGTGTTATTTGATTCTGGTGCTACGCATTCCTTCATTTCTGATGAGTGTGTTAGACGCTTTCAATTACCTGTGAAGCTTATGACATATGATCTGATTGTTTCCACTCCCACCGGTACACAACTTAGGACTGCTAAGGTGTGTAACGAATGTTCTATACTCATAGAAGGTAGACGCTTTCTTGTCGATCTTGTTTGTTTACCTTTGAAGGATCTAGAGGTGATTCTGGGGATGGACTGGTTATCGACAAATCGAGTTTTGGTGGATTGTCACAACAAGACCGTGATATTTCCATCAGAAAATCTAAATTCTGACAACCTCAGGACCTATGTACTACAAGGTGAAAGTCAATTGTTTGCTTTATTTACTCTTTACAAAGAAGATGGTGAACCTAAAACAATCGAGATGTCGGTTGTTTCTGAATTTCCTGAAGTATTTCCTGAAGATGTCTCAAGTTTACCTCCAGAACGTGAGGTAGAATTCTCCATTGATTTAATTCCAGGAGCAGAACCAGTGTCTAAAGCTCCATACCGTATGGCACCAATTGAACTGGCGGAACTGAAGAAACAAATCGAGGAGTTGCTGGAAAAGCATTTCATCAGACCGAGTGTGTCACCATGGGGAGCGCCAGTATTACTTGTCAAGAAGAAAGATGGAAGCATGAGGTTATGCGTAGATTATCGTCAACTGAACAAATTGACGGTGAAGAATAGATATCCTCTACCCAGAATTGATGATCTGATAGACCAATTGAGAGATGCTGCAGTGTTTTCCAAGATTGATCTACGATCGGGGTATCATCAGATTCGTGTCAAGTCTGAGGATATTCCAAAGACAGCCTTTAGGACACGATATGGTCATTACGAGTACCTTGTGATGCCCTTCGGAGTGACCAATGCCCCAGCCGTATTCATGGATTACATGAATCGAGTATTTCATCCCTACTTGGATCAATTTGTCATCATTTTTATTGATGATATTCTGATCTATTTAAAAACTGCAGAGGAACATGAAAAGCATCTTCGAGTGGTATTGCAGATTTTGAAGGAGAAGCAGTTGTATGCAAAGTTATCAAAATGTGAATTCTGGTTGAAAGAGGTAAAATTCCTAGGCCATGTAATCTCAAACGAAGGAGTATCTGTGGATCCTTCTAAAATAGAAGCTGTGGTAAAATGGGAGAGACCTACTTCAGTCACTGAGATATGAAGTTTTTTGGGATTGGCTGGTTATTATCAGAGATTCATTGAAAGGTTTTCTCAAATTGCCCTACCAATGACTCGGCTAACCCGAAAGAATCAACCTTTTTCTTGGACGCCAGAATGTGAGAAAAGTTTCCAAGAACTGAAGTTGAAGCTTACATCTGCTCCAATCTTAACCTTACCTAATCCACAAGAAGATTTCGTGGTTTATTGTGATGCTTCCAAAATGGGCTTAGGATGTGTTTTGATGCAGCAAAGAAAGGTGGTAGCTTATGCATCTAGACAGTTGAGACCACATGAGATGAACTATCCAACGCATGATCTAGAATTGGCAGCAGTGGTATTTGCCCTAAAAATCTGGAGACACCATTTGTATGGAGTCAGGTTTGAAGTGTTCAGTGATCACAAGAGCTTGAAGTATTTGTTCGATCAAAAGGAATTGAACATGAGGCAGCGAAGGTGGATGGAGTTCCTTAAAGATTATGATTTTGATTTGAAGTACCATCCAGGAAAAGCAAATGTGGTGGCAGATGCACTAAGCCGAAAGTCCATTCATATGGCATTTTTGATGATAAAAGAAATGGAGATGATAGAACAGTTCAGAGATATGAACTTGGGGGTAGAGATGAAATCTTCAAGGAGTATGACTTTGGGGACTTTGAAGATAACCAATGATTTCCTGAAACTGTTAGGTGAAAGACAGAAAGAAGATTTGCCATTACAAGAGTTGAGAGAATTACAGGCGAATGGAAAAGATATGGGACTACAAGAAGGATCAGATGGAATTTGGAGAATCAGGAATAGAATTTGTGTACCAGAGGATGTTGATCTAAGAAGGACGATTCTAGAAGAAGCGCATAAAAGTATGTTGAGCATTCATCTTGGATCAACTAAGATGTATCAAGATCTGAGGAAAAGCTTTTGGTGGCCAAGGATGAAGAAAGAGATAGTTGAATATGTGGCTTCATGTCTGGTGTGTCAAAAAGCCAAGGTAGAACACCAGAAGCCATCTGGTGAACTACAACCATTAGAGATTCCTGTCTGGAAATGGGATGATATCTCAATGGACTTTGTGTCAGGATTACCAAGAACACGTTCAGGGAATGATGCAATCTGGGTTATTGTAGACAGATTGACAAAGTCTGCTCACTTCCTCCCAATGAATATGAAGAACTCTTTACAAAAGTTGGCACAGTTATATGTGAAGGAGATCGTAAGACTACATGGTGTACCATCTAGTATTGTGTCAGATAGAGATCCAAGATTCACTTCCCGATTCTGGGGAAGCTTGCATCAGGAATTGGGTTCAAAGCTTCGATTAAGCTCAGCTTATCATCCCCAAACAGATGGACAGTCAGAGCGTACCATACAAAGTTTGGAAGACTTACTGCGATCTTGTGTGATTGAACATGGTGGTAGTTGGGAGCAGTTTCTTCCATTGATTGAATTCACGTATAATAATAGCTACCACAGCAGTATTGGTATGGCTCCATTCGAAGCATTGTATGGTAGGAAGTGTCGAACGCCACTTTGTTGGTTAGAAACTGGTGAAAGTTTGGCGTTAGGACCTGAAATTGTGCACCAGACTACTGAACAGATAGAAATGATCAGAGAAAAGATGAAGGCATCTCAAGACAGACAAAAGCAGTATTATGATAAAAGGAGGAAACCACTTGAATTCCAAGTCGGTGAGCATGTATTTTTGAAGGTTTCACCTCACAAAGGGATTGGCCGAGCCTTGAAGAGTAAGAAATTGAGTCCGAGGTTCATTGGACCATATGAGATCCTAAAGAGGGTTGGTACAGTGGCATATCAGATTGCACTTTCCCCTCACCTGGCAAATCTGCACAATGTATTTCATGTATCACAGCTGAGGAAGTACGTACAAGATCCCAACCACGTGATTGCTACTGATGATATTGAAGTTAGAGAGAATCTGACCATCTCCACAGAACCTACACAGATCCTAGAAAGATCGAGTAAACGTTTGAGGAACAAGAATGTACCACTGGTAAAAGTTGCATGGAAACAAGGAACTGATGTAACTCTGACTTGGGAGCGTGAAGATGATATGAGGACATAATATCCAGGATTGTTTCACTGAGGAGCGCGTTAAATTTCGAGGACAAAATTTTTATTAGGGTGGGAGAATTGTAACATCCTGCTTTTAATAATAGCTCTATTTTGTAATTTATGAAGCATGGAAGGCTTGTAAGTGTTTATTAATGAATAAAAACACTTTATGAATGGTTTATAATACTCCAAAAATTCCATTTTTGGGTATAATTATAGAAATTACATAGATCTATCTTGATAAGATCCAAATTCCGAGTGAAAGAATGAAGATAGAGGAGTAAATTGAGTGAGATTGGAAGAAACATTTCTGATCCGTTCTGACCTCCAAGGCTAGAACGACCTCAAGGTTCCAAAGGGGAAGAACGGATTACAATAAATGCCACATCACACCGGACAACCGGTGTGGATAGGATTGTCTTTTATGTTGCACACCGGATCAACACTTTACCAAGAGCTGTAGGACGGATAACTTTGAAACGATATTCAAGACCGGAATTGAGTCCGTCCAAGAAAAGAAGATAACAATAAAAGGGTACGGTTTTCCTAAGTGAAAAGCTTACTAATTGTCCACAAGACTGAGTGACGTCTTGCTGGTTACTGGACGGTATAGTTTTCCGAGCTGTTGACTATTGGACGTTGTTAGTTGCTTACTGAATAGTTGGATGGTGTTTGAACTGTTCCTTATTGGCGGAGTAAAGCTTAGGCGGAGTCACGTACCTTGGCGGAGTAAAGCTTAGGCGGAGTCACGTACCTTGGCGGAGTAAAGCTTAGGCGGAGTCACGTACCTTGGCGGAGTAAAGCTTAGACGGAGTCACGTACCTTGGCGGAGTAAAGCTTAGACGGAGTCACGTACCTTGGCGGAGTAAAGCTTAGACGGAGTCACGTACCTTGGCGGAGTAAAGCTTAGGCGGAGTCACGTACCTTGACGGAGTAATTAGATTAGGCGGGGTCACGTACCTTGGCGGAGTAATTAGCTTAGGCGGAGTCACGTACCTCGGCAGAGTAGTGAGTATAGGCGGAGTCTCATGCCATGACGGAGTAATAGGCATTGACGAGGTCAGATGCATTGACGGAGTGATGAGAACGTCTTTTGAGCATGGACATTTCTTAGGAGCTATTTACACACTAAGGTGTACCTACACCGCCCCATACATTCAATACCGCCCTCACACCCACCACTCTGCTCTCACATAGCTGACTTCGGTTCAGGTGAGACCGGATGAATTTAGTTCGGATTATCATTGATGAACACCTGTCGGTTGCTAGAAAGGTTAGCTTTCCTTAGAACGGATGTACACACCGGATGATTTTGAGCCGGTGTACAAGACCGGATGCTCAACCGGACTTGGAAATGGAATTCTAGTCGGTTTTGAAGTGCAGAAGTAACTTTTTGACCCTTCTCTTGTCTTTTAGGCATTATTTTAATATATTTAATCCCACTAATTGCTCTAGTACGTAGGACGGCCAGAAATGAGCACTCAGATAGCCACCTTCTATTATTAATCCTCCATTATCTCCACTAACAGCACTAACAAACCCACTCACAAAGGGCTTGTTCCCCACTGCCTTGCTTTTAAAACAAAACCATATCTCTTCAAAAACTCTTAAGAGAAAACAGCATTACAGTATACCATTTTTCTTCTTCCTCAAGACCTTCGAATAGAACCAGGACAGCCAGGAGACCTCTTTTCCAGTCAGCTAAAAGTCTTCAAACCAGGTAAGAGGGGAGAGGGTTGTGAATAACTATGAAATGAGTAGAGTTGTATGCTGCTCTAGGATTCCAGTTTTAATTTCGTATCTTGTGGCTTAATTTTGAAACTGAAAACGTACGAATTTGTCTTTGACTTCTTCATGAAAGTTGTAGATCTTTTTGTTATCTAAATTATGAGACCTGATTTAATTAATTTGAGTATGTATAGCAAAAGTTATAGCCAAATTACTACTGCATGTTCGAGTGAAAGATTGTTCCATGTTTTGTGTATATTTTGATATGCTGGGAATTATACATGCATAATCAGCCTTGAATGTCTTCATGAAAGTTGTAGATATATATGTTGTGGATCTTTAGAAAGTGGTTTCACATTAAAATAATTTTTGTAGCTCAAGTTATCCTCATAATACTGAAGTATGTACAAGCTGTAAATCTGTGAACTTGAAATCCGTATCTTATTTTTAAAACTGGGAATTTTGTGGTAAGAATTAGTGATCAGTGTCTTCATTAAAGTTGTAAATCTTTTTATTATGTGAATTTTGAGACCTGAACCGATTGATTTGAGTATGTATAGCAAAAGTTATAGCCAAATTACTACTGCATGTTTGAGTGAAAGATTTGTTCCATGTTTAGTGTATATTTTGATATGCTGGGAATTATACATGCATAATCAGCCTTGAATGTCTTCATTAAAGTTGTAGATAATTAAGTTGTGGATTTTTAGAAAGTGGTTTCATATAAAAATAATTTTTGTAACTCAAGTTATGCTCAAATTACTAAAGTATGTGCAAGTTTGAAATTCTGAAATTCTGAAATTCTGAAATCCGAATCTCGTTTTTAAAACTGGGAAGTTTGTGGTGAGAATTAGGGGTTGGTGTCTTCATGGGAATTGTAGATATGTGTGTTAAGAATAATTTAGAATTGGTTTCATGTCAAAATCACGTTTGTAACTCCAGATACGTTCTAAATACTAATCTGTGTACATTTTGGAAAACTTATCTTGAGGCAGTATGGTATTTTATGAATAAGTGGTATTTCTGATTGGAATCCGAAACTGTGTTCTTCATGAAAGTTGTAGATAATTGTATTATTGAGCTATAGAAAGTGGAATCATCTAAAAAGGAGTTGATTTACCCATGTTATGACTGTTTTGCTAATGTATGTTGCTGTTGGGGATGCTGAGAGTCACTTAAAATGGCTATTTTGAAAGAAAATGATATTTTCTCTATGTATAAAAATTATTTATTAAATTATTGAGTAATTATGAATTTTTATAAATGTTGTTGAGTATCACACAGTTTGTATATTGTGATGGTGAATAATTATGAATGACATAATTAATATATATGTACATGAATGCCTTGTGGTTATTGACATATGTGGTTGAAACAGTAAATCCATGATTTTGTGAATTATTATGTGTATTGTGTCCTTGAGGACTCGTAGTATCCAAGAGGTTTTGGAAACGTGGATATCATGGTATGTTAAAAGAATTAAAGGCATTCATGCATCATAAGCATTCGGACGCACCATGGAATTTAGGGGTTCCATGATTGCCTACCCTGGTGGGGGGTTACTCTATGATGAGTTAAGCCCTATTATGTTGTGTGCCATGGAGTGTAGGGATTCATGGTTTATGCAGAAGTCCTACTTATGATATTGTGTACTTCGGTACTTAAGCGCCATGGAGTATAGGGATTCATGGTATATGCTAAAGCCCTATTTGTGTCTCTATGAGACTTTTACTGCAGTATTCCCACCAAGACCAAATGGATCCAGCATGACATCATTTGACTAATTAAAGATCTATTAATGGACTTGTTTGGCATATTCATCATATCATTATGAATTGTTGATTGTGTTTGTGCAATTTTATCTATTTTATATTTATTCTATATTCTGTCTCACTCTTACACTAATTTTTACAGTGGATGACACGCAGAATGCAGAGTGATGCCATGATGGATGTCTATTTGTTTTATTACCTGAACTTTGAATTTATGGGTTGTAATAAATATAATATGTCATGTACTATTATCTTCACAATCGTTTCCGCTACTTAAATATCTTCTTGAATTTAATTATTCACGACTAGTATGTATGAAAATTTTTCCGCTGTTATTAATTGTTATATAAACTCTGAATTAAATTTATAATTTTAAAATGATCTTTCGAAAAAGCGAAAAATTTACTCGAAAATTTTAACCAACGTTTCGGGGCGTTACATGTTGGTATCAGAGCATTTTTCAAAAATTCAGGACCAATTGCTATGACATGTACTGTTTCTCGACATAATATGTAAAATGTTTGATTTATTGCTTGATAACATGCTAAATGTATACTATATGAATTATGCCTGACTGATTAATTGCAAAAAAAAGATTTGTTTTGATTACCGCTTGATGATATGATAAATGTGTGATATGATTGATTGCTTAACTGATAAACTGTAGAATAATGATAGTTATATAGTATTTATATATGATATATTATCCCTTAGAATTGGTATAAACCAAACTACGAATATAGGATGGCAAGAAACAACAACAACAACAACCACGATATGGCAGCAGCTTTCAACCGTTTAGCTGAAGCCATAGAACGACAAAATCAACCAAGGAGCACTGGAGGACTCCATGGGTTAGACCACTTCCTGAAGAGAAAGCCTTCACAATTCAAAGGAGGTTATAATCCAGAAGGAGCATATCTTTGGGCCAAGGAAATGGAGCGCATCTTTCGAGCATTGCCCTGCACAGAATACGAAAAGGTGGAGTATGCCACCTATATGTTGGTGGAAGAGGCAGAGAACTGGTGGATTCATGCTAGAATCCGTATGATCGAGACTGACAGACCTTTGATCTGGCCAACTTCAAAGACTGTTTCCTGGAGAAATATTTTCCAGCAAGTGTGAAAAGTCGCAAGGAGCTGGAATTTATGGAGTTGAAACAAGGCTCGATGTCCGTTGGAGAATATGCTGCAAAGTTTGAAGAACTATCTCTCTTTTACCCTCCTTTTCAACAGGCTGGTGCCGAAGAATCGAAATATGTTAAATTTGAGAACGGACTGAATCTGGAAATCAAAGAAGCGATAGGGTACCAAGAAATTCAGAATTTTCCTATTCTGATCAACAAATGCAGAATCTTTGAAGAGAATCACCAAGCTAGACTGGCACATGAAAAGGCCAATAGACAACTGAAACCTCAGGCAGTTGATTTCAAAAGAAGAGGATCGTTCTATCCAAATCGCTCCAGAGGCGGATCATCATCATCGTCATCTTTTGATAGACGCAATAACATGAGGTGTCTTAAGTGTGGAGGTAATCATCATGTACGTGATTGTAATAGACGTCTTGAAGAGATCACTTGCTTCCGATGTAACCAAAAAGGACACATCAGTCCAAATTGTCCGCAGAACAATCAAAACAATAACAGGAACACTATGAGTGAACCAAGAGGCTCTAATTATCAGAGAGGTCGAGGAGAAGACACACGTACTGCCCAACCTCCAAGACAGAACAGGGAGTCCACAAATCAGAGGTTGCAACAAACAGCTGGGAGAGTCTATGCCATCAACGGTGCAGAGGCAGACCAAGCTGATGACCTCGTACAAAGTAAGTGTGAGATTAATGGTACAATCCTATCTGTGTTATTTGATTCTGGTGCTACGCATTCCTTCATTTCTGATGAGTGTGTTAGACGCTTTCAATTACCTGTGAAGCTTATGACATATGATCTGATTGTTTCCACTCCCACCGGTACACAACTTAGGACTGCTAAGGTGTGTAACGAATGTTCTATACTCATAGAAGGTAGACGCTTTCTTGTCGATCTTGTTTGTTTACCTTTGAAGGATCTAGAGGTGATTCTGGGGATGGACTGGTTATCGACAAATCGAGTTTTGGTGGATTGTCACAACAAGACCGTGATATTTCCATCAGAAAATCTAAATTCTGACAACCTCAGGACCTATGTACTACAAGGTGAAAGTCAATTGTTTGCTTTATTTACTCTTTACAAAGAAGATGGTGAACCTAAAACAATCGAGATGTCGGTTGTTTCTGAATTTCCTGAAGTATTTCCTGAAGATGTCTCAAGTTTACCTCCAGAACGTGAGGTAGAATTCTCCATTGATTTAATTCCAGGAGCAGAACCAGTGTCTAAAGCTCCATACCGTATGGCACCAATTGAACTGGCGGAACTGAAGAAACAAATCGAGGAGTTGCTGGAAAAGCATTTCATCAGACCGAGTGTGTCACCATGGGGAGCGCCAGTATTACTTGTCAAGAAGAAAGATGGAAGCATGAGGTTATGCGTAGATTATCGTCAACTGAACAAATTGACGGTGAAGAATAGATATCCTCTACCCAGAATTGATGATCTGATAGACCAATTGAGAGATGCTGCAGTGTTTTCCAAGATTGATCTACGATCGGGGTATCATCAGATTCGTGTCAAGTCTGAGGATATTCCAAAGACAGCCTTTAGGACACGATATGGTCATTACGAGTACCTTGTGATGCCCTTCGGAGTGACCAATGCCCCAGCCGTATTCATGGATTACATGAATCGAGTATTTCATCCCTACTTGGATCAATTTGTCATCATTTTTATTGATGATATTCTGATCTATTTAAAAACTGCAGAGGAACATGAAAAGCATCTTCGAGTGGTATTGCAGATTTTGAAGGAGAAGCAGTTGTATGCAAAGTTATCAAAATGTGAATTCTGGTTGAAAGAGGTAAAATTCCTAGGCCATGTAATCTCAAACGAAGGAGTATCTGTGGATCCTTCTAAAATAGAAGCTGTGGTAAAATGGGAGAGACCTACTTCAGTCACTGAGATATGAAGTTTTTTGGGATTGGCTGGTTATTATCAGAGATTCATTGAAAGGTTTTCTCAAATTGCCCTACCAATGACTCGGCTAACCCGAAAGAATCAACCTTTTTCTTGGACGCCAGAATGTGAGAAAAGTTTCCAAGAACTGAAGTTGAAGCTTACATCTGCTCCAATCTTAACCTTACCTAATCCACAAGAAGATTTCGTGGTTTATTGTGATGCTTCCAAAATGGGCTTAGGATGTGTTTTGATGCAGCAAAGAAAGGTGGTAGCTTATGCATCTAGACAGTTGAGACCACATGAGATGAACTATCCAACGCATGATCTAGAATTGGCAGCAGTGGTATTTGCCCTAAAAATCTGGAGACACCATTTGTATGGAGTCAGGTTTGAAGTGTTCAGTGATCACAAGAGCTTGAAGTATTTGTTCGATCAAAAGGAATTGAACATGAGGCAGCGAAGGTGGATGGAGTTCCTTAAAGATTATGATTTTGATTTGAAGTACCATCCAGGAAAAGCAAATGTGGTGGCAGATGCACTAAGCCGAAAGTCCATTCATATGGCATTTTTGATGATAAAAGAAATGGAGATGATAGAACAGTTCAGAGATATGAACTTGGGGGTAGAGATGAAATCTTCAAGGAGTATGACTTTGGGGACTTTGAAGATAACCAATGATTTCCTGAAACTGTTAGGTGAAAGACAGAAAGAAGATTTGCCATTACAAGAGTTGAGAGAATTACAGGCGAATGGAAAAGATATGGGACTACAAGAAGGATCAGATGGAATTTGGAGAATCAGGAATAGAATTTGTGTACCAGAGGATGTTGATCTAAGAAGGACGATTCTAGAAGAAGCGCATAAAAGTATGTTGAGCATTCATCTTGGATCAACTAAGATGTATCAAGATCTGAGGAAAAGCTTTTGGTGGCCAAGGATGAAGAAAGAGATAGTTGAATATGTGGCTTCATGTCTGGTGTGTCAAAAAGCCAAGGTAGAACACCAGAAGCCATCTGGTGAACTACAACCATTAGAGATTCCTGTCTGGAAATGGGATGATATCTCAATGGACTTTGTGTCAGGATTACCAAGAACACGTTCAGGGAATGATGCAATCTGGGTTATTGTAGACAGATTGACAAAGTCTGCTCACTTCCTCCCAATGAATATGAAGAACTCTTTACAAAAGTTGGCACAGTTATATGTGAAGGAGATCGTAAGACTACATGGTGTACCATCTAGTATTGTGTCAGATAGAGATCCAAGATTCACTTCCCGATTCTGGGGAAGCTTGCATCAGGAATTGGGTTCAAAGCTTCGATTAAGCTCAGCTTATCATCCCCAAACAGATGGACAGTCAGAGCGTACCATACAAAGTTTGGAAGACTTACTGCGATCTTGTGTGATTGAACATGGTGGTAGTTGGGAGCAGTTTCTTCCATTGATTGAATTCACGTATAATAATAGCTACCACAGCAGTATTGGTATGGCTCCATTCGAAGCATTGTATGGTAGGAAGTGTCGAACGCCACTTTGTTGGTTAGAAACTGGTGAAAGTTTGGCGTTAGGACCTGAAATTGTGCACCAGACTACTGAACAGATAGAAATGATCAGAGAAAAGATGAAGGCATCTCAAGACAGACAAAAGCAGTATTATGATAAAAGGAGGAAACCACTTGAATTCCAAGTCGGTGAGCATGTATTTTTGAAGGTTTCACCTCACAAAGGGATTGGCCGAGCCTTGAAGAGTAAGAAATTGAGTCCGAGGTTCATTGGACCATATGAGATCCTAAAGAGGGTTGGTACAGTGGCATATCAGATTGCACTTTCCCCTCACCTGGCAAATCTGCACAATGTATTTCATGTATCACAGCTGAGGAAGTACGTACAAGATCCCAACCACGTGATTGCTACTGATGATATTGAAGTTAGAGAGAATCTGACCATCTCCACAGAACCTACACAGATCCTAGAAAGATCGAGTAAACGTTTGAGGAACAAGAATGTACCACTGGTAAAAGTTGCATGGAAACAAGGAACTGATGTAACTCTGACTTGGGAGCGTGAAGATGATATGAGGACATAATATCCAGGATTGTTTCACTGAGGAGCGCGTTAAATTTCGAGGACAAAATTTTTATTAGGGTGGGAGAATTGTAACATCCTGCTTTTAATAATAGCTCTATTTTGTAATTTATGAAGCATGGAAGGCTTGTAAGTGTTTATTAATGAATAAAAACACTTTATGAATGGTTTATAATACTCCAAAAATTCCATTTTTGGGTATAATTATAGAAATTACATAGATCTATCTTGATAAGATCCAAATTCCGAGTGAAAGAATGAAGATAGAGGAGTAAATTGAGTGAGATTGGAAGAAACATTTCTGATCCGTTCTGACCTCCAAGGCTAGAACGACCTCAAGGTTCCAAAGGGGAAGAACGGATTACAATAAATGCCACATCACACCGGACAACCGGTGTGGATAGGATTGTCTTTTATGTTGCACACCGGATCAACACTTTACCAAGAGCTGTAGGACGGATAACTTTGAAACGATATTCAAGACCGGAATTGAGTCCGTCCAAGAAAAGAAGATAACAATAAAAGGGTACGGTTTTCCTAAGTGAAAAGCTTACTAATTGTCCACAAGACTGAGTGACGTCTTGCTGGTTACTGGACGGTATAGTTTTCCGAGCTGTTGACTATTGGACGTTGTTAGTTGCTTACTGAATAGTTGGATGGTGTTTGAACTGTTCCTTATTGGCGGAGTAAAGCTTAGGCGGAGTCACGTACCTTGGCGGAGTAAAGCTTAGGCGGAGTCACGTACCTTGGCGGAGTAAAGCTTAGGCGGAGTCACGTACCTTGGCGGAGTAAAGCTTAGACGGAGTCACGTACCTTGGCGGAGTAAAGCTTAGACGGAGTCACGTACCTTGGCGGAGTAAAGCTTAGACGGAGTCACGTACCTTGGCGGAGTAAAGCTTAGGCGGAGTCACGTACCTTGACGGAGTAATTAGATTAGGCGGGGTCACGTACCTTGGCGGAGTAATTAGCTTAGGCGGAGTCACGTACCTCGGCAGAGTAGTGAGTATAGGCGGAGTCTCATGCCATGACGGAGTAATAGGCATTGACGAGGTCAGATGCATTGACGGAGTGATGAGAACGTCTTTTGAGCATGGACATTTCTTAGGAGCTATTTACACACTAAGGTGTACCTACACCGCCCCATACATTCAATACCGCCCTCACACCCACCACTCTGCTCTCACATAGCTGACTTCGGTTCAGGTGAGACCGGATGAATTTAGTTCGGATTATCATTGATGAACACCTGTCGGTTGCTAGAAAGGTTAGCTTTCCTTAGAACGGATGTACACACCGGATGATTTTGAGCCGGTGTACAAGACCGGATGCTCAACCGGACTTGGAAATGGAATTCTAGTCGGTTTTGAAGTGCAGAAGTAACTTTTTGACCCTTCTCTTGTCTTTTAGGCATTATTTTAATATATTTAATCCCACTAATTGCTCTAGTACGTAGGACGGCCAGAAATGAGCACTCAGATAGCCACCTTCTATTATTAATCCTCCATTATCTCCACTAACAGCACTAACAAACCCACTCACAAAGGGCTTGTTCCCCACTGCCTTGCTTTTAAAACAAAACCATATCTCTTCAAAAACTCTTAAGAGAAAACAGCATTACAGTATACCATTTTTCTTCTTCCTCAAGACCTTCGAATAGAACCAGGACAGCCAGGAGACCTCTTTTCCAGTCAGCTAAAAGTCTTCAAACCAGGTAAGAGGGGAGAGGGTTGTGAATAACTATGAAATGAGTAGAGTTGTATGCTGCTCTAGGATTCCAGTTTTAATTTCGTATCTTGTGGCTTAATTTTGAAACTGAAAACGTACGAATTTGTCTTTGACTTCTTCATGAAAGTTGTAGATCTTTTTGTTATCTAAATTATGAGACCTGATTTAATTAATTTGAGTATGTATAGCAAAAGTTATAGCCAAATTACTACTGCATGTTCGAGTGAAAGATTGTTCCATGTTTTGTGTATATTTTGATATGCTGGGAATTATACATGCATAATCAGCCTTGAATGTCTTCATGAAAGTTGTAGATATATATGTTGTGGATCTTTAGAAAGTGGTTTCACATTAAAATAATTTTTGTAGCTCAAGTTATCCTCATAATACTGAAGTATGTACAAGCTGTAAATCTGTGAACTTGAAATCCGTATCTTATTTTTAAAACTGGGAATTTTGTGGTAAGAATTAGTGATCAGTGTCTTCATTAAAGTTGTAAATCTTTTTATTATGTGAATTTTGAGACCTGAACCGATTGATTTGAGTATGTATAGCAAAAGTTATAGCCAAATTACTACTGCATGTTTGAGTGAAAGATTTGTTCCATGTTTAGTGTATATTTTGATATGCTGGGAATTATACATGCATAATCAGCCTTGAATGTCTTCATTAAAGTTGTAGATAATTAAGTTGTGGATTTTTAGAAAGTGGTTTCATATAAAAATAATTTTTGTAACTCAAGTTATGCTCAAATTACTAAAGTATGTGCAAGTTTGAAATTCTGAAATTCTGAAATTCTGAAATCCGAATCTCGTTTTTAAAACTGGGAAGTTTGTGGTGAGAATTAGGGGTTGGTGTCTTCATGGGAATTGTAGATATGTGTGTTAAGAATAATTTAGAATTGGTTTCATGTCAAAATCACGTTTGTAACTCCAGATACGTTCTAAATACTAATCTGTGTACATTTTGGAAAACTTATCTTGAGGCAGTATGGTATTTTATGAATAAGTGGTATTTCTGATTGGAATCCGAAACTGTGTTCTTCATGAAAGTTGTAGATAATTGTATTATTGAGCTATAGAAAGTGGAATCATCTAAAAAGGAGTTGATTTACCCATGTTATGACTGTTTTGCTAATGTATGTTGCTGTTGGGGATGCTGAGAGTCACTTAAAATGGCTATTTTGAAAGAAAATGATATTTTCTCTATGTATAAAAATTATTTATTAAATTATTGAGTAATTATGAATTTTTATAAATGTTGTTGAGTATCACACAGTTTGTATATTGTGATGGTGAATAATTATGAATGACATAATTAATATATATGTACATGAATGCCTTGTGGTTATTGACATATGTGGTTGAAACAGTAAATCCATGATTTTGTGAATTATTATGTGTATTGTGTCCTTGAGGACTCGTAGTATCCAAGAGGTTTTGGAAACGTGGATATCATGGTATGTTAAAAGAATTAAAGGCATTCATGCATCATAAGCATTCGGACGCACCATGGAATTTAGGGGTTCCATGATTGCCTACCCTGGTGGGGGGTTACTCTATGATGAGTTAAGCCCTATTATGTTGTGTGCCATGGAGTGTAGGGATTCATGGTTTATGCAGAAGTCCTACTTATGATATTGTGTACTTCGGTACTTAAGCGCCATGGAGTATAGGGATTCATGGTATATGCTAAAGCCCTATTTGTGTCTCTATGAGACTTTTACTGCAGTATTCCCACCAAGACCAAATGGATCCAGCATGACATCATTTGACTAATTAAAGATCTATTAATGGACTTGTTTGGCATATTCATCATATCATTATGAATTGTTGATTGTGTTTGTGCAATTTTATCTATTTTATATTTATTCTATATTCTGTCTCACTCTTACACTAATTTTTACAGTGGATGACACGCAGAATGCAGAGTGATGCCATGATGGATGTCTATTTGTTTTATTACCTGAACTTTGAATTTATGGGTTGTAATAAATATAATATGTCATGTACTATTATCTTCACAATCGTTTCCGCTACTTAAATATCTTCTTGAATTTAATTATTCACGACTAGTATGTATGAAAATTTTTCCGCTGTTATTAATTGTTATATAAACTCTGAATTAAATTTATAATTTTAAAATGATCTTTCGAAAAAGCGAAAAATTTACTCAAAAATTTTAACCAACGTTTCGGGGCGTTACAATGACCACGGCCATAAGCATATCCACGACCAATACCATGTCCCCGAGCATTACCTCGTCCACGACCGCGGCTACGGCCACGACCACGACCATGAGTATTATGATCGTGTGTTGCTACATTCACTTCTGGGAATGGAGCAGTTCCAGTTGGACGAGATTCATGATTTTGCATAAGCAATTCATTATTTTGCTCAGCCACAAGGAGACAAGTAATTAATTCAGAATATTTTGTAAAGCCCTTTTGGCGATATTGCTGCTGCAGGAGCAAATTGGATGCATGAAAAGTAGAGAATGTCTTTTCTAATATGTCACTTTCAGTGACTTGTTCTCCACATAATTTCAATCTCGAAGTAATTCTAAACATTGCAGAATTATACTCATTTACGGATTTAAAATCTTGAAATCGTAAATGCATCCATTCATAACGGGCTTTTGGAAGAATTATATCCTTTTGATGGTCGTATCTTTCTTTTAGATTATTCCACAGAACAAGAGGGTCTTTAACTGTTAAGTATTCATTTTTTAACCCTTCATGGATATGGTGGCGTAAAAATATCATGGCTTTAGCTTTATCTTGACTAGATGCCTGATTTCCATTTTTAATGGTATCTCCGAGACCTTTTGCATCTAAATGGATTTCAGCATCCAATGTCCATGATAGATAGTTTTTTCCAGATATGTCAAGAGCCACGAACTCAAGGTTGGTAATATTTGACATAGTTATTTCTATATAAGAAATTAAAACAATATATTAGATATCATTTCAAATGAATAAATTTATTAATTATAAATATCTGATGATAGTAACAAGTCAATAATTATTATGAATATGTTTTATTTTTATTTAATTATAAGAACAATATTTATTTATTTTTTTATTTTAAAAAAAATAGAGTAATTTAAATGATCCAGTAATAAAGATTTACAATTTTTATAGAATATCATTCAAATATAAATGGCCTAGTGGTAGAGTGATAATTTATTACTGGTATAAACCCGGGTTCGATTCTCTACTAATGTGTATATTATTTATTAATATATATCTTTTATAATATATATATATTTATATTATAAAAGTAGTAATTATGAATGTAGAATTGTAGCAGGTAAGGTAATGCTTGTAAATCATGTTGATTGCCAACGTGAATGATTGCTACTTTCAGGCCCGTGAAGCAATAATGCCATGAAATAATCATGAAATAATTATAATAATGCACAATCAGTAGCATAGCAAAGTTAAGTAGCAATTGGAAGTTAAAATCACCAACGCACAATCAGTAGCATAGGAACGCAAATCAGCATAGCAATTGGAAGTAATTGAATTTTTTTTTTTAGTTGAATCTTATCAAAATAAAATCTATTTTCAATGAAATCTCTTTATATATAAGTGTGCAAAGCAATTAGATAAAGTGGTGCTAAAATAATTATTGAAGCATACGGAAATGAATAGAAGGCATAAATAATTAACAATTAGCAGTAAAATTATTGACGCAATTTTATCAAGGAATAATTATTGGCATCAAAATTAAATCACAGTAACATGAAATAATATCAAATAATTAAGTATTTAATTTCTAGTTCTTCAGGAACTATCAATAAATATTTTAAGAATTCTTCTGAAATTCTTTTAAATCCCATAGGGATGTTCGAAATATAAGTTCTTCAGGAACTTATTAATATTTTATACATCCTGCTGGAATGTGTGGAATATAAGTTCTTCGGGAACTTATTACAATATAAATATATATATATATATATATATACACATATAATATAAATTAAAATGAAATTATGAAAATAAATTAAAATTCTATGTTACCTTAGATCTCAGTTGGTCAGAACCTCGTGCTGATAACGTGTTATAAATTTAAAGGAGAATAAGTAAAAGATAGGAGATTTTAGAAGAAGAGAGTTTAGAGAATAAGGAGATGAAGAGAATATATGTGTGTATTAATGAGTGGGAGAGTGTGGTATTTATAGAAATGGGATATCCACTATTCCTTAAAATATTCATAATAGAGAACAATTTTAGCCACTGCCAATTTTTCGAAGAAAACATCTAGAAGTGAATACATGGAACAATGTACTACTGAGGGGAATATTTTCGTAATATTTTTGTCATATAATATAAGTAAAATTATGTATACTTAATGTTATTAAATATTTGTCTATTAAATATATTTTATTACATATATTTCCAAAATTATTAATATTTTTGTAATAAATGATATTAAAAGTGTATTAGAAAACTACATTAAATATTTGATAATATTAATATAAGTTATCTACTATTATTAATACATATGAAATTAGTTATTTTTCTTATATTTAGAACTGGAGGTAGTATCACTAAACTTATCTAAATTAAACAGACTACAAAAACCCCAAATCACTAAACATGGTAACAGTACTAAAACGAAATTAACCTCAAAACAAAGACAACATAAACATAGAAGTGGACATAGGTAAATAAAGAACATATATTGGGATGATTGACATGGATCTTGAGTTAGAATAAAGGCTTAACATTGACAATAACCTTCAATTTCAAGAACTTCACCATTCTTGCGCCATGCTTGTGAACTAGTTTTCATCCTTATTGGACCAGTAAAGTTTTGATTTATAGCGATCATGGAAAACAAAAATGTCAAATCATCTCTGGCATTGTGTATAGATTTTTGTAGAGTGTTTGTGTGTGTGACTTTTGTAGAGTGGATGAACAAGAGTTTTGTATGTAAAAGAGAGTAACAACCCAATTCTTGAACTGATCCATCGTCTTAGACATGTTTTAGAGGTCTTTTCAACATGCAAGATATGTAGTCGAAGATGTCTGTGAAGGTCACCAACTAGCGTACCTTCGTTGATCTCCAAAGAACTACCAACTATGATCATTCCACATGAGCACCATGCTTCGCCCATCGTCAAAGCTCAACCTCCCTGTCGAAGAGATCCTTTCGCTACCCCCATGCACATGTTATTATAAGTTTTATTTACATAACAATAAATACTAAAGTAGTTTAACAATATATTATAGTATTACATAAGTAATTATATCACAATTACAATTATAGTTATTTACTAGTAATTTTACCCTGTAATGCACGAGACATTTAGAGTGAGTCTTTATATTTTGAATTACTACCTTCGTCCTTAAATACAAGATCTTTTTACCTAATTCACAGGTATTAAGAAAGTTGGTTAATTTAGTTAAAATCATTAACTTTGTCTGCAATTATGGGTAATTTTTCAAAATTACCCTCGAGGTCATTGAGAATGCCATTTTTTTTCCATTTATTCTCTCTCCACTAATTATCTCTACATCATAATTAATGACTTGTTTTTCATATAAAAAAAAAAACAAAGTCAATAGAGAGAAATTAACTTTTATGTCCGTAATTATAATAAGAAAGGTAAATATTTTAAGCTATATAATTCATTTATTGTTTTGTTTAAACTTCACCAAGAGCTACCCATTTAATTGGGGTTAACTTTTATGTCTGCAATTATAATAAGAAAGGTAAATATTTTAAGCTATATAATTCATTTATTGTTTTGTTTAAACTTCACCAAGAGCTACCCATTTAATTGGGGTATCCTGGTCTAAAACTAATTAATGACATAGAAATTTGAAAGGGGGTCTTATGTTAAGGGACAAAAAAATCTTAAAAGGATCTTATATTTAGGGATAATAATACTATAAATTTTATTTTATAAAATAAAGTTATTAAAATTATTAGTAGAAAAATCAATTAAAGAAAATGAGACTCATTCTAAAAAATAAAGTAAAATTTAAGATGAAAATTTAATTTTCTTCTAACTACTTTATAGTATATGATTCCAATTATTTTAATTTTATATATGGGTAAAACTTTATTTATTTTTCAATAACAATAAACCACACATTTAATTACACCTAAATTAAATATAAATTTGCTATTAAATAATTGAATATAATTAAATATACAATATAAATGAAAGATAATATATATATATAATATAAATAAATGGATGAAATTAAAAAAAATATACATACATAATTTAAAAAAAATACTTTTAAATTCTTTTTATAATTGTATAATATTACAAAAGATAAGAAATTTAAATAAGAAAATTTCTATTTAAAATTAATATTAATGTAGTCTCTATGTGATTTCTAATGCAAATTAAACATGATTCTCAATAAAAAAAATATTTCTCCTTTTAATTTTATATGTTTTGAAACTATAGACATACAAACCTATTAAAATAATATGTGTATATGTTTCCTTTCAATCCTTTATATTAGATTGGAAGAATAAAGTAGTTTGTATTTTTTATATTTTTAAATTTACGAATACACATAACTTTATATTGGTGTTATGATTCTTTATTCCAAAAAAATTATATTGGTTTCACTTAATCAGATAAATTGAATAGTACAATTTAATAATTTTAATAATTATTTAAATAACCAATTTTATATAAGTGGATATGTCTTTTATGAGCACCTAACGCTCCAGTACCATCAAAATGTGAGGAATTTTTTTTCAAAAATTTCACCCAACCTAAGTTGCCTCACACAACACTAAAAGGGTTCATTAGGGTAAAGTCTAGGCTTAAGAAAGCCAAGACTTCACCCTTACATAGTCAAAACAAAGGATTTAGGGTGCTCTGACAGGTGTATAATCGATTACACCCATAAGGGCCCACGCAGATTTCAGAAGACCCCCTTCTAGTAATCGATTACGTGGTCGATTACCATAGTACCAGTCTGCAGAATTTTAGCCTCCAGGCTAACTTCCGCATACCCTAACTCCTTTGTTTGGACTCCAAACCCTACCAAACTTTAACATAGGCTAAAACACATCATTTATGACTTGTGGCAACCGGTCACGCTCCAAAATTTCTAAAAATTACATAGTTATGCACTAAAATGCATTTAGGTCATTTTAGCAACAGAAAGGGTTGCTACTATTGACACCTCTTTGACACCCCTTTTAACAATAGATAGGGGTGAAAAACATATATGAAAGTGTGTATAAGAACAAAGTACCCATTTATTATACTACATCAGTGGGTTTTAAATGTGTTTGTCTCCCTTTAAATGATTGCAAGAAAATAATCTAATGATTAAGTTGTTTTACTACTCAAAATTTTGTTCCAAACTTTACACCTTAAAAATCAGATATGTTATATATTATTTTTGATCTGGCTAGTATGCGAGGGGTGATGTAGACCGTTCGCAATTGGTATCTAAACCTAATGATCCTTTTGATACCACCTCATTATTCTGTAAGTCCGATATTTGGACGATATGGAATTTGCTCTCCAGATCCGATCTTGTGGACAGTGCCATTGTCAGTTGTAGTTAGGCTCCAAACTTCGGCCCAACGTGTTGAGGAGTGAAGGGGGGTGGTACCTGCAAAGACACTGTGACGCTCAAGTCAGTCTGGATTCTAACATCGGAGCTATATCGAATTAATAAGATGGGTACTAGAGCTTACACTTATGAAGGTGATTATTGTATTTATAGCGAAGGAGTGTCATTGTCATGCCTCATTTCATGTGCCAAAGTAGTTCCATACATCACGTGAGACTGACATTTCTACAGATTTGTCCAGTGTTGCTACTTTCTTATCTTTTTGTGACTCCGGTCAATAAGTCATTCAATGGGCGCTGACTCCGGTCATGGAAGTGTTTGGCTTTCTTCATGGCCGATGTGTTAAGGGGTCATATGTTGATATCTGTCGTGTCCATATCGGCTCCTACCTGAGGAAATAGGGGATTAGGGGCTAGTATCAAGCCCGGAACATGCCCCTAACATGTTGAAGTGACTTAGGAGTTGCTTTAATAGGCTATTTAGCTCCTACACCATAAAGACTGAAATGCAAAAATTTTGCTAAGTAATTAAAATCTTACTCTACCAGTGTCTTTACCAAAATACCGGTATTAATGATAATTTGAATAGATCTTTTGGCTTTCCATTATTCTTGGACCAAAGTGGTGAAAAATTTGAGTCAGATAATATGACCCTTCACCAGACGGTGCGGTTTTATTTACTTCAGACGGTGTGGTTATCAATGCTTTTTCTTCAGCCGAAGTACACACTTTTTCTTAAGGTCCATGACATGTGTCGCGCCTTGATTTGCTGTGTTGTTTAACATTTTGTCGCGCCTTTTAGCTGGAATACGAAGCGTCCTTACTAATAGGCTAACTGTTTTGGGCTTGGGCGGAATGCGAAATGTTGTGTCATAAATTGGAGCAATGACTCTCGTGATTTTTCATTCCCTAAGCCCTCTCTATAAGTATAGGTGCGGTGGTCAGTGGTTTTCACTTGTTCTTTATACTGAAGTGGTTCTGCTTCGATATTAGCTTATTCTGATGTTATTCAAGAATCTGGCTCGTACATGAAAGACTAGTCGCATCGTTTCAGCAGGTACTTCAATACCGTCTTTTCCTTAACTAGTTTCTGAACATAGAAGGGTATGGGGAATGACAGCTCAAGCAGTGACTCCATTGAGGTGTTGTCTGGGCCTCCGTCAATTTAATCCTAACATGAGTAGTAAAGGGAGAACTTATATCGGCATTCTTACCGTATTGATAGAGCTAATGTTGGGTTGCCTCAACATCGGTAGGGGAATCCAGGGACTCGACGTCCTCTACGAATGCCATCATAGGATTTACATGTGTTGGATATGTCTTCTTGCTCCTCCACACCGTCCCCCACATCGTCTGGTTTTGACATAGGTTTTGCTAGTGATCCCAGTAATAGTGTTAACTTGTATTTAGTTGACAATGTGGTTTTTTTATAGTTGTATATTGTTCTTTCACCATGTTATTCAACCCATGGTGTCTGACGGAAACTCTATCACCAACTCTCCTATTATCACAACCAACCCTCCATAGACTAACATAGTTGCACACTGGATCGACTGGCTTGTTAAGAAAGTGAAAGATCCCTATTTTTAGGTGCATGAGGAGCCATTACGACTTTTCTCCCAGTATGCTGAAGGATCAGAGGATGTGATCATTGAAGATGTGATCGTTCACTCTAGGGAAGGATTTGAAGATTACTTCACCGTTTACTGCCCTTTACCATCGGAGCGTATCTGTCATCAACTGGGGTCGAGATACCTCTTCATGTATGATATGCTTTTCTCAAAGATTGGAGTCTGGTTCCCCTTGAATGAGTTTAAAATTAGGGTACTTTGGTTCCTCGACTACGCCCCAAGTCAACTTCACCTCAATGGTTGGGGTTTGGTAAAAGCCTTTAAAGTTCTGGGAGAGTTTAGTCATTTCGTCCCTATTGTTGCAATATTCTTTTTTTACTGCAGAGTCATGCATCGTTGTAACCCCGGAGGTGGCCTTGGCTTCATAAACCTCCAGTGTAACTCGAAGATTGCTAACTTTGAGTCTTTCATGGAGTCGACAAAGACAAACGGGATAAGCTTTAAGCATTCCTTTGTTAAAGTCAAGGTGAATGATGGAAAATCGAGGTTTTGGGAGAATTCTGATTTTCCAAGCAGTTTTATACCGGCTGGAGTATGAGCACTTCCTGTTGACCGACAATGCCTACTTTGTCAACCAAGCCGTACTTTCACCAGTCAAGAATGGTGTTGGAAGCCTTAAAGGCTTTCTCTGCTTTCTCCAAAATCTCCTACAAAATCTTGCCAGGAGAAGCATCACGGCGAGATGCTTATTTAAGTATTTCATTATTGTTTTAAAATCATACCGTCCATTATCCGACATGCTTATGTCTTTGTTCTTTGTTTTGCAAGGAAAATGACATGCATTGACTTGCTAAAAAAGCTAAGGGAGCAGGTCAAAGCCCGAAATACTAACATGGCCAAAGTTGAAAATCGCGTTACTCCCAAGCGCACTTCGGTCAAGCATGTGAGCATCTTAGCTGAAAAAGTAGGTTCCCTAACTCTGATTCTAGAGGAAACAAGTGTCGAGGATGAAGGGAAAAATGTATCAATAAGGATGCTCCATATAGGGAGCCAAAAAGAAGCAAAGTCAACAGAGGCTGGATGAAGCTGGAGCCAGTCGTAATCAGGATGAGGTTGATCCTATCAAGAACGTCCTGGACGAGGTTGAGCGCTCCATAGCTAATGCCTCCTACTATAATTCTGGAATTTCTGATTTTCTACAAGTTATTGGAGAGACTCCAGCCATGTTTCAGATTCCCTTTAAGTTAAAAAAGGACCTGCCTTCTGATGAAGTCTAAAGTGTGACAAAGAGGCCATCTTTAATCTGGTTGAAGCGGTTGCGGTCCTGCACTCTCTTGGTCAATCCTATTACTCATCTGTCAAGGCTGAAGCTTTAAGAAGCTTAGATAGGATGAAAGAAGCTGAAGCTTTAAGAGTTGAAGCTCAGTCCTCTTTTACTAACAACAACAATGGGCCAAGGAACTAGAAGACGACTTCACCCCGCCTCTAAGAGGGAGGATGAAGCTGAGAAGAAACTCAAGGCAGCTGAGGACGCTTTCAGAGCATTACAGGCTCAGTACGATGAAGTTGCTACTGGAAAGGCCTATGCTAAAAAGAGAAATGAAAAACTCCAAGCTGAGGTGAGGTCACTGAAGGAGAACCATGCCCAAGAAAAAGAAGATTGCCAGGAGGAACTTCTCCAATTTGAGGACCTGGTTGAGATGGCCTTCAACACTGCTGTCAAAAAATAACTCATTGGAACCTAGAAATTGAGCTGAACCTTTGTGGCAGCGATGTATATCATGAGTTTCATGGTGGTCACAAGCAATTGAACCTACCGATGAGCCATACCAATTGTTACCTTTGCCCGAGGGTCAGAGTATAGAACTAGAGACGGTGTCACAAGAAGGCAGATCTGATGCCACATAATTTTCTAATTTGTGTCTTGTTCTAGGATGGGCTCTGGTATTGACAATGATTTCTTTTAAAGTCATCATGCCTTGATTTTAACTTAGATAATTTTCTTGCATGTGTGTGCATATAACTTTAGCTTTTATAATTCTGATATGCTATACCTGTTTTGACAATAGTGAGTAAATAAAATAAATCTTAATGGAATACTTACCGGTGTTAATCAATCTTGATTATTTTTCGGTATTGATTCTTGTCCTTTTTGATATGAAACTACACATGACGTGATTACTTTGTCCGGAGTAGACGATACTTGTGTTCCGACATTAATAATGTCTACCCCATTCGTATTTGCATGTTAACGAATGATTGATATTTTTTATTAAGGTCTGGAATAACCTTATAGACATTTACAACTTTATTCTTGGAGCTTTGGCTTTTGTTTGACATCAAATAATGCCACTCTTAGAATCTTTCTGTTGAAATATTTATGGAAATAAAGAACTTGGTAACTCCTTGGGTGTTTTTTAACTACTTCGAGGTGTAGTCCTATAACCCTTCTTGGGATCTTAGTCGTTCTGGGGTTATACATTTTTAACCGCTCCAGGGTCTCTCAACCATTCCCGGTGTAAAACAACTGTTAAGTTTTTTAACCTCTGGGATTACCTATTCACATTCACTATGGGGTTTAACCACTTCAGGGTGTAAATGCATAACTATTCTAGGGTTTGTCAACCGTTCCAGGGTTACCATTTTACAACCACTTTGGGGTTTGACCTCTCTGAGGTGTAATGCATAACTGCTTTGGGGTTGTTTACCACTTCGGGGTTACGAATTTACAGCCGCTTTGAGGTTTGATCTCTCTAGGGTGTAATATGTAACCGCTTTGGGGTTGTTTACCACTTCGGGGTTATGAATTTACTTTGCTGAAGATAACCCTTTATGGGCCTTGAGTATGACCTCAATATTTCTTTCTGTTGCGGTTCCCTGAAACTAGCAGCAACTCTCGTATTTACCTGTTACGCCAGTCATTTGGTCTTCCATTATGATGCCGGTGTGAGACTTTAAGGATTTAAAGCGAGTGGAAATTCCTTTAGCGGGTCCTACCGGGAGTGCCAATGATTTGGCCGGTATGCGTGGGTGATATAGACCGTTCGCAACCGGTGTTCAGCTTCTCCTTCAAAAAGCCTCTGAATAGGAACCAATATAAATCTCGTGTGCATTCTCTCTCTATCTTAATCTTTACAAGAGTCTAGTGCATTAACGCTTGTTTCCTTCGCATACAAAAGTTTGCAGCCTATTCTATTAAGAAAAAAGATCACTCATTTTAAATAAAGAATTTGGTGTCAAAGAGTAAATAGACTTATTCAACTTCCCTTCTAAGTCTATTATCCGGACCATCAAAACTAAATTAAATTAAAGAAGAAATTACCATATAAATAGGAAGAATGACAATAAAAGGAGATAAACACATTTAAACTCACTAATGTAGTGTAATAAATAAGTATTTTGTTCTTATTTATAAATGTCTTTTTACCTTTTAACAATAAATAGGGGTACCAATAGATTTAAAAAAGATGTTAATAGAATCACCCTAATAAGAAAAAGTTATTATCAAATATTATTGATATAAAAGAAATTGTTTACAAACCAAAAATAAAACCTATGATAAAAAAATACAAAAATAAAAAAAACTTTCAAATGACCATTAAAAAAATTAGACATACTACTACTAAAATGAGAAGGAATACTTTGCTATCTAAATCATCACATATATAGTTGATACAATTAAAATAGATAAAAAAACATGACCTTTTCATAAAAATAAACATTTGTCCAAAAAAAAAATATGCTAACCATTTTATCAATGAAACCAATTCAAACTCTTGAACTTAGTAGCATAGTTGATTGTTCCACAAATAACACTTTTAAATTGACAATGGATAAATTTTTTTAAAAAATCAATTACATTTATAAATACTAAAATTTATTTTAACATTGGGTTATAATTTTAATACATTCACAAACAATCCATTCTAATTTTCTTTACCATTATAAACAATTATATGTTCGCGACATAAATAACCTATTACATGTACCTTATTTTACATGTATAAATTAGAAAAGCATACCTTATTTAAAAAAATGCTCAAAATTAAAACATTTACCAAAAGACTTACCATCAAAATGAAAAACAAAAGGCATAAACCAATAACAAAAAATTAAAAAGCAATTCTATAAACATTATTTCAATTTAAATTTAATCTAAGTAAATCTTGATCTAACGAGTGGCATACATATTCGAGAAGAAGAAAAAGTAATAGCATGATATTATAAACATTCATTTAAATTTCTCTATTTTACAATCGACTACACTCTTGTTGTAGAAGCATTCAAACAAAAGAAAGAGAGAATCTTGAAATAAAAAACAAAGAAAGAAGTAAAATTAAAATAGGGAAAATTGACATATTTTCTATTTGAAAGAAACCACCAAAATATCTATCATCAACATAAAAAACAGAATGTACAAATAAGTAAAAAAAGAAAAATCTTAATCCAAATAGTCACTTTATACTATACAAAAGCTAGAAGAACATAAGCCATCAAATTAAATTGATACAATTTGAGATACATATTGAACCTTAAAATTAAAAATAAAGAGTTAAAAAAGAACTAAAAAATATAAAAAAAATAAAAAAATAAAGGAGACATCAACATATCTTCTATTTGAAAAGAGACACTGAAATATCTATCATAATAAATAATAGAAAACATAGATGAATAACAAAAAAAAATAAAAAGTAATCTAAATATACCAAAGGGAATACACCAAATGGTATAAATTCTTACACTAAAACTCTAAAATATAAACCACCCTCCACTTAAAGATTTATAAAAAATATACACCAAATCTTTATAATATACCAAAATGCATAAATCTCTATATCAAAATCTTATAACATACCACACTCATCTTTAACTAAATCAAATGAAGTACATCCTCTTTTGTTCTTTACCCTTCTAATCCTGTCAGCATTTTATAATTTACATAGAATAAAATATCAAAGAAATCTAATATTCATAACCAACTTCTTAACATAAAACATGTAATAACAATTAACTCTAAACATGGAAGTTGGAATCATCATTTGTTTTGTTCTTTTCAACTTCCTCAGTAAGAGAATGTGAATAATGTTGATGCTGATGATCTTAATATCTGGTCCATATAGATTAAGATGAATGAGATATAATAAGTGACATTAGTTACTATTTATGGAAAATTTAATGATTAAGATTTTAGTTATAAAATATGATCTAACAGTCCATATACTTATTTATCTTAAAAGTTATTCCTTTATATAATATATAGACGTAGATATAATATATATATATATATATAATGATTTATAATATATAGTCGTATAACAATAAAACATATAATAAAAATCAAATCATTTGTACATAATTTGTTTTGATGTAACAAATTTTATTATATTAAGACAATAATAGAAATATAAGGATTATATTTAAATAATAATTTAAAATGTTATATGTAACATCCCAGATATTTATAGAAAATTATGTGAAGTGGAAAATATTGATAATTGTTTTTAGGAATTTATTGGATATTTTTAAGAATTATTGGTTTAGTATGAAAGGTGTGATTAGAAGAAGAGAGATTTAATTAAAATTATTTGAGAAATTATAAAGGGAATGGAGAAGTGATCGGTTGAGCAGGTAATAGGTTGCCATGAGTTAAATAAAGGTTTCTCTCTCTCAATCATTCACTTTCTACGAGAACCTTCTTCTTCTTCTTCACCTGTTCCTTTTCTTCTTTTCCTTTCTCCATCGTCGAAGAGCTGTAAGCTTTGAAGGAAGGTCCCTTTTTTATCAAACCTTGAAATAGTTGCATAGCCGAGACAGTGATTTCAAGGTGAGTTCTTTGGACCGTTGAGTTTCTCATCTTGCCCTTTTTGTTTCTTTTGTGGACCAAATGGTCATGCATGTGGGGGTACTATTCTGATCTCCACTCTGTTTGGCTGCGAGTCTTAGAGTGGCCCTTAACTGTGTGAGTGGCGGTACGATGTGACGTGTTTCAGGTTCCAGACCCGTAGGTGGTGGAACAACACGGGTTGAACGCTTAAAGGAACTGGTGCTGGAACGACCATCAGTGGGACGATTAAAGGAGTTGCTGCTGGAACGGAGATGGAACAGTGCACCCAGCAACTGTTGAAGCTCGGAACAGAGGTAATGGGGTGTTCGGGTTATAATTAATTAGAATGGGACATTGTCCGAGTCATTGTAATGACTGTGAACCGAGTGAGAGTGATGCTGAATGAAAACCGTGTGAATATGTATATGAACGTACGTATGAATATACACACCGATCGGTTTAGGATCGTGTGTGTGTGTGTGACTTTGCTAAATGAAATTTGAGAATGTATGAGTATACATGTGTGTGAGCACCGATTAGTTTCTGATCGTGTGACTAGAGGGGTATTTGATGTTGTGATAATTGTGATAATGCCGAATGAATTGTATATGAATGTGGATGAATGCATGTATATGTATGTACCCCGATCGGTTTTTGATCGTGTGAGTGGTATATTCCGAGTGAAATGGAATTATTTGATGCTATGATGAAATGATGCTGAGTGAAATGTATATGCATGTATATGGACATTGATCAGTTGAGGATCGTATGTGTATGTGTAAATCCGATTAAAATTTAAATGATGCTGTGACAATCGGTATTTTGTGGTAATAAGGAGTCAGGTTTGACAAGAAGGTCACCAAAGAAATGTTGTTAATGAGTCGGGTTTGACAAGCAGGTCGCCCGAGTGACAATGTGATGGATGGGCTTGACAAGTCGGTCGCCCTGTGATGAGAGCACATGCCAGTTTCTGGTAGTTGCATTTGTTGATTGATGATGATATAAAATATGATTATGTGGTATGGGATGACCAACGGTATATATAGCCCCTCATTTCCGGCTCCCGTGGTTTTTGTACGTAGTTGAGCTACCCAGTGGTCAAGTAGGACCCAGTGGTCGAGGTGGAGAGTCAAGCAGGACTCGGTGAACCAAGCAGCGTTCACGGCGTGTCAAGTAGGACCCCCAGCTGAAGGCCAATCCTTTAGTATCCGGATACTAGGTGTCGATTTTATGTGAGTCAGTTGTGACAATTGATGTATTTGATTAGTATGAAGTATTATAATTGCTGAGCATGAATTGTTATAATTACCGAGTGTTAACTTGTTATAATTGCCGAATGAGACTTTGATATGTTTGCTGTGAATGATTTGATGTATTGCTGAGTGCAATTTACGTTATTGCCGAGTGATGTATTGCAGAGTGCAATTGGTTTTAATTGCCGAATGAAAATTGGTTAAAATTACTGAATGAGGATTGGAATATTTGTTGAGTATTTGACGAATTTGCCGAGTGTAATTATATATTTTACCGGTGATTATTATGTTTTCCGAGTGAAAAGTTATTATATTTGCTGAGTGGAAGCTATTTGCTGAATGTTGTTAAAATTGTAGAATGAGGACTGTTATATTACTGAGAGTGAATTATTATAATACCGAGTGTTAATGGACATATTGCCGAGAGAGTATATTGCCGAGTGAGTTGCTTGCTGAGTGAAATGTGCAGTTTGAGGAATAAACAATCGGACGGAGTTTCTACTCATGTTTTGTTTGAATTTTGTTCTAGATTAATTATGATGCTAAGCACTCACCCTTGCTGTTGTTTCAATTTTTAGCAACCAGTGACAGGGAGGAGGTCGGAGCCATGGAGGTGCGCCGAGCGGGGGATTGATGCCAGGCACCGAGTGAATGTGAATGCATTGTAAATTATATGTATTGAGTTTTTCCCCAGTGTTTTATGCTACTGTGTTAACCAGTATAATGAAATAAATTCGAATCGGTATGCTGTGCAAAGTGAGTATAAATTCTTGATGTTAAATGATTGGTGTTTACTTTATAAGTGGATTTGCATTACTGTAGCAGAGTCGTATACCGGGTGAGGTTAGCCGAGTGGATTCCTTCTTACCCGAGCAGGAGCTGATTGATTTGGTGCTCATTATGCTCAAGTGAATATTCTTCATTTCTCTGAGTGAAGAATAACCGAGAGACCCATTTCTGAGTGGAAGATTAGGGTGTTTCCGAGTGAGCAATGACTAAGACTTCGAGTAAAGAAAGATAAGAGTATTTCCGAGTGAAGACTAGAGTAACTCCGAGTGAAGGTGAGAAGGTTTCTGAGGGAGTTATGCCGAGAGAGACTTTTCCGAGTAAAGTAAGGATTGGGTGATTTCCAAGTGATGTCAGATCGAGGGAATCCTTGTTGAGTGAAGGTTAAGCCATGTCCGAGTAAGAGATACCCGAGTGCACCTACTTCCGAGTGAAATCCGACTTGTCGGCTCTTCTTATAGGTTTGTTGTTCGCTCAAGTTTAAGAGCAGCATTTGCTCAAGTGAGTCGGCACTCGCTTAAGCGAATCAAGGGCTCGCTCAGGCGATTGACCCCTGACTCCGTTTTCCTTCTTTCGTTGTTTCTAAACAACTAATTTATTAATGGATGTATTTCGGATCCGTTTCAGTCGGAATTTGCTAATTTAAGTGTGATTTTACTACTTTGAATATATTTAAGAGAAGTAAATATTTTTATATTAAGACCGAGTGGATTTTTATATTAAAACGCGAAAAATTATTTTGGAAAATGAAAAAATTGACGAGGGATGTCACATTATATTATAATTATTATAAAATAATATCAAAAAATATTTCTACTTCTCTAATATTAGTATCATTGTAACTCATATTATTATTGTTTTGTTCTAGAACCGGGGTCAAGAATTGAACGTCTTGACCAGGGTCAAAGGTTATGTGCCTTGACCGTGGTTACCTCTCAAACTCTCAATTTTACACCGTCTCAGTGGAGTACAGTATTTTATACTTAGGTTCAATGGGAATCCGAGGTCCTTTAAGTTCAGGATGGAATTGATGTTCCTAATTAAGCCGATGTCCAGCAAACCACACCGAAGGGCTACCTGCAGAAGATTCTCCGATGTCTAAGTCAGTATCGTGATTAAGATAAGATAGGATATTACGGAGGTAACTCTCTAAAATTTTCAATAATAAATGAGTTGTATTTATAGAGTTTACCGTAGTTTAGGAAGTGATTTAACCATATTCCTAACTAACTGTTACTATAGTGTCTGTAGGGTCAGGTTGCACATACCTCCTCTGACTCATTGTCTGGTTGTCAACTACGAGCCGAGATTAAGGGAATAAAGTTGTAGCCATTAACGGTTTCAAACTACAATTACAAATTTAATAGCCATCTTGATGACGTGGCAAGGTATACTTGGACCCCGGACTGGGTTTTGGTTGCCACCCCGGATCAATTATAATGACAAATGTTATAAATCTTGAAAGTATTAATTTGATAAAAAAATGTAAAAAATATAACCTATTAAAATAATATAATTTAAGTATTTTATATTCATTAAATATTTTCACATTAAAATTATATTAGTGACTTAAAATTTATAATAAAATAACATCATTACAATTAATAAGTCTTATAGTATATATTCTTAAAGATAATAAATAATTATATCATATATAATATAACGATAGTTGATGTTTATATATAAAATATAATTATAGTGAAATCATGTAATAAACACAATAGCCATTTTTCTAGATGTGTGTATGATTTATAAGTTTCACTATAATAATCTTATTTTTATTATATATTCAAAGTTAATGATATAATTTAAATAATCAAATATTTATATATTAAAATAAAATACTCAAACTTATATTTAAATAAATTATTTATTTAATATTTTATAAATTAATTTTTAAAGACTTATAAGGTTTTTCAACTATAATAATATGTTATATGTTATTATAATATTAATATAAGAGCGATAGAAAATTCCATTGCCTTAAATAAAAACATCAAATTGTTAGGATGAAAAATCTAATAATGAAAATTACCTACCGAATCATGAAAAGCATAAAGAAAACTAACAAAATAAAGACAATATTTTCTTTTATGTTACATAATAAACCAAAAGGTACAACATATAGGTAAAATATAAACTATTACAGATATGGCTTAACAGTGAGTCAGATTTACCTATTTGACCTAATCATCAAATCTAATCCAATTAAGTCAAATTAGATTTTTTTTGTGATAATTGATCCAATTTAGTCAATAATTGATTATAATCGAATCAAATATAAAAGTTTAGGTTTATTAACTATTTGGACTTTGGCAAATGTACCAATGCCCATTGTAGTTCCAATAAGTATTTGAGTATCGTGTCCACATGGACTTGTATGATAATCGACAAAATAATAATTTATACTTGTAAATCACTATAAAATTATATAGAATATATTCACAAATATTCATAATTGTTTGTTTGTTTTTATTAAAGATATTGTTGTGATGATAAAAGCATAGAAACTAAAGTAAATATAAAAATATTGGGATTAACTTTCACTGTCTTTCCTCTCAAACATGTTGTCCTATGTAGTATGATTATGTAATTCAACCAAGCCAATGTAGCATAAATTTCACTAAACTTGATCCCCTGGTGAATAGATCCCGAGTCTTTTCTCCAAATATTAATCCCTCAACTATTCAATGAAAGTCATTACATTAGACATTAGTTTTAAATACCATTAAATTTAACTTTATTCCTAGATGAAGAAATTAATGCACATTCCATTCCTCACCCCATTTAGAAATCACATATTCTTTCATTAAAAACATGCATTATGTATATGAGACGAGATACTAACATTGATTAAAAGCATAAATCATACAAGATTATTCAATACATAACTATAAAGGGAGTGAGCTACACCCAAACCAACAACAAAAAGGTTTAGTCACACATTTTCATGTGGGTTACCCTTAAAACAAAGAAAACACAAATTGATCAATGGAAAGTAAACTTAGAAAGGGGATTGAATAAGTATTAAACTCTTTTTCTAAAAAATCTATAAACTGCTTTAGCGAAATATACAATTTTAACAGACTGGAGAATGGAACAGAGAAATATACAATGGAATTTATCCTGGTTCACTTCTAACTTAGAAGCTACGTCCAATCCCTTCAAACCAAAGGATTTTTCACTATTGTAATTTTACAATCTGCACCAGCCTAGTGCAACAGTATTCTTGACTCTAGCCACTTTTGGCTTAAATCTAAGTATTATTGACATTAGCCACTTCTGGCTATAAACCCAAGTATTTTTCCAAAAGCTTCTTCAGGCCACAGTATTTTCCAACACTAACAGATTCTGGCAACACACTAGAATGTACAAAGTGATAGAAGAGAAAGTGTTTGAAGTTACAATAAAATAACTCAACGTACAAAAATATGAAATGATTATAGGGTATACCGAGCTACAGACTACTATAAGTCATGGTCTGCACTGAGTAGAACTACAAAGAGGACTTATGTAGTGAATACGAGACCTTAGAAACTTTAAAAAAAAGTCTCTCAGGCTTTAGTTTCTAAAATCAAGAGAGTATTCAAGTATGAGAATGAACAACGTGATTCTGTAACTGTGTAACTATATCTTGAATTCTGAAGTTTCTTATATTTATAGTCCTTCTGAAAAATATCTGTTGGTTAGTTTCGAAGGATGTTGGTCTCTTGAGGATTGCGCTGTCAGTGAGTGCATACACATGCTTCAGAGAAGTTTCCTTAATTGGGAAACTTCAAAAGTCTTTAGCAAAAGATCCTTTTCGCTTATGTACTTTAGGAAAGCATGTACACTCTATAGTAGTTGACCTTAGGCTATCCGTTCTGATCAGGTTCAATTTTTCTAACATCTTGAGACATGTGAGGCTGTTTTCTTGATACGCGTGAGAAAGTCTTCAACTTTTCTGTTGATTGCCTCTTGAATGATAACTTCAGAGAGAACATGAGAAAGTTCATGCAACTTCATTTTTGGAAAGTAAAGATCATTTTTCAAGTACTCGAAGAGTTACACATCTTCCCGTGGTCTGAAGACATAGAAGGAGACTTGATCCAGTGAAGCTTGATAGAATGTGAACTTCTTCATTCTAGAAGTGAATTGATTTTTATGGATTCCCTATTTCTTTTACAAAAGGAGCTCTACGGACTCCTGACACACTTCAACAGAATTGTTAGACAAACAAACAGTACAAACTTCATTTTAGCTGAGAGTCTTGATGTGTATTATTAACAAATCTCATGGGGTTCAGACTACTCAATCATGAGTTCAGACTAGGAGTGGCAAAACAGGCCAGCGGGATGGGCTGGGGCAAGGCCCGCATAAGCTTGCCCCAAATACGGGCCAGGACGGGCCAATCCATTTTCTATGGGCCCATGGGCCAAATGGGCCAACCCTTTTTTTAAAATTATTTATCTTTTTAATTTTAAATTTGTACTATTTTAAAGGTTTTTTTAAGAAAAAACTTTAGATATAAAAATTAGATTTTATTTTTTTAAAACTAGTTTTTTTATAATTAACCCAATTTATTTCATTAAAAGTTCAAATAAATTATATTTACATTAAATGGAAACAAAACTTTATTATTTATATTTTATAATATTATACTATCAAATTTATAATAACATATATAAATTAAAAAAAATAGGAAAACATAACCTCTTTAACATATATAAATTGTATAGTAATATAAAAATATTTTTTAGTATTTTAATATTGGCCACATAGGGTTCTTTTTTTACGGGTCAAAACGGGCTGGGCCTATATGGGAAAATGGGCTCAAAACCTTGGCCCAGCCCGCCTATTTTCAACGGACCAAACGGACTAACCCGCGGGTCAAGCCCAATTTGCCACCCTTAGTTCAGACTTTACTCTAACAAAAACCATAAGAGATTCATCATCTTCAAATTTCCTTACGGTGCTAAAGAGTCTCCACAGAGTACTCCTAACCTCCTACAAACCAAAGATGTCACAAAAGTGACCTAACCTTTTTAAATGACCTTTGAGGTGAAAAATAGAGGTGTTGTTACGACATAAGACGGTCGAACAAATTTCTAAAATTTTAATAATCTGCTTGAGTGTCAACCAACCTCAAGACCCAATCCACCCATTCAAAATGAAGAGTTGGATGTCATACACCTTATATCTAAATTTAAGCTCGACCCAACAATGAATGAAGTGACAAAAATAAATTTATTATTAGATGTCAGGAGCAAAAATGAAGCGTTCTATGCTTTTTCTCAAATTTTCTTTCCCAAAACTTTTACAACCTATCAAAACACATAAAAAATAACTGTTTGAGTTCAAAATTACAGCAATGTTTCAACTAAAAAATGAGGACAATTTTCTAGTTAAATGAACAATTAAACATTAATTTAAAAGCAAAAATTACATGAAAAATAACCTCAATTTAACATTTAACATAAACGTGAGTAGTACTCAACCTAATTTTGTATTATTTATTATTATATTGTTTTATGTTTTTTCATACTATCATAATGTTAGTGTTCATGCCATGAAAAAGAATGGAAGGAAACCCAAACCAAGCAGCTACGCCCAAGACTTTAATTTATCGACTTAGATTTGTATTTGTGTGTTAAAGACATCAAGCAAATGTCAAGATGTGATTTTAATTTGGTAGTTTTACACATTAACGTCTATGCTTTACTTGTAATTATGTTAGGTGGTTATGATTTTAATTTTCATAGAGTTTTGTAATTGTGACAGTAAATGTTTGATGTAGATTTTATGATGATTGAAATGTATTATATTCCTATATTCATAAAATTGATAACAAATTATGATTAATCAGATACCCAATCATCCAATCTAATCCAAACTAATTTAGATCACACTTCATTAAAAAAATTACATAACTCTAACTCAATCAAATCCAATTAATGTTGATTAGATCAATTCTTTTTTTATTAAAATCTAACCTAATTCAATACTTGCTCAAGTCATAATTATAAAAAACATAAAACAATCTAATTTCTAATGAGACTAATTTACCTCCTATCAAATTAAGGATGTTAATTTCATCCAATTATTAATTAAGTATTCAATCCATTCATACAAAATCCATCAAATTCATTAAATATTGACTCTTTTGATTCTGACGAAAATATGCCTATATTTTTTAAGGAAAGAAAACAATGAGGTTGTAATGAAAGTTAGATCTTTTAAATATCTCATAGATATTCATATTCTATAATGCATATAAAATTAAATATTGCTAAAAAAGGACAACTTACTTCAATAATTTTCACGTGTACGAAAAATAAAAATGAAATTATGGATATAAGTTTGGTTAAAAAAAAACATGAATCGGAGAAATCAAAACTTTTTGCATGAAAAAAACCATCTCAACTTTAGCAAGATATGATGTTTTGAAAGCCGTGTAGAGACAGAAGTACAGACAGAGAGAGTCCAAAGCAAAATAAAAATCCGGAATCCACCCACAAATTCAAATCCACTTTACTAAACTTTTCGATTCCGAAGCTTAAACTCTCCACAGCGTACTCAAAAAGCAGACCTAAAAAACCACTCTCCACACTCTCTCACACACAGAAAAAAATATTACTACCAGATTAAATAATATATTAAATCTCATAATTAAATAGAAAATTAAATAAAAATCCACTCTCTTTCAAATTCATTTCCTCCTTTTGCGTATCAGAGAAGTTTCTCCTTAGCGATTCCGAAGACAATTCTAAACATTTTTTTTTTGGTCCCAAATCGTTTGAATCGTTCACTGGGTTGGCTTTCAGTTTCTGCTTCTGCTACTGAGTCGAATCGTTCTCCACTCTATGGTGAGTCCAATTTTTAATTTTTGTCCTCTGGGTCGTCTTTAATTCAGTTTGTAATCAACCCCAGAACTGCATTTCTTTGTTTGAAGAGTTTTTGTTATGTTGATTGTATACTGGGGTTACAGTTTGTAGAGCATGTGTTAATTAATGTTGTTTTGGTGGTCAATTGATCTGGGGCATGATTATTTACTGTAAAAGTTTTGATTTTTTAAAGTTATAGGATGCTCATGAAGGTGATTTTTAATTTTTGTCAATTTGGGTTGAAATGGGTTTTTTTTTTGTGTGCTAACTTGTTTGGTTTGTGGTTTTGGGTTTTGCAGTTTGTGTACCTGAGGTGCATGTGGTTGATTTTCAATGGAAACAGTGGTTGGCATTGAGGATAATGATGATGGAAAGCTTGAAGACAGTGGGGTTGATAGGAGCAGTTCTGCTTTGTCTTCACCTAAGCAGATTTCCAACCCAGTTGTATACAAGCTTGTTAGGGTAGATATTTAATTACTCATTTAATCTTCAGTTTGTCAATGTAATTTAGATATGCTTGTGTTTGGTTTGATGCTTCCATGACTATTTAGTTGTTTTGTTGCTATGAAACCCTAGTTTTTAGCGTACCATCAGTAGCCTTTTTATGTGTTGTCAAACATTTTTAAGGCAATCTTTTTAGCTTTATAATGCACCTGTCTTATTGGGCTAAAGCCCTTAGTATTATCCCTGAATTGTTCTATTTTTTTGCCTTTGTTTCAGTTGATGACGATATGTTTATAGCATTCCTAATCTTAATATTGAAAGTCCCAAATAAATAATTCTACTATTCACACATTTTAATCAGCATGATTGCTTGTTAGTCTAGCTGCATCACATTTTTGTTTGGTTGTTATTTGTAACTGTATTCATAATACCTTGATACCTTTTTTTTTTTTCATTCCAGAGATGGCCCGTGATCCCACCAACAAATTAGAAAATTACCCGACGGTTTCCCATCTTTCTTTTATAGTCTAGTTATTCTGTAAATTGCTTTTTTTAATTACTGTTTTATTTTGTTTAAGTAAATTGTACTCACTTCCCTTAATTTTCTTTAATGACTGAAATGAAAATGTTGACATTTGAAAATGGAATTTGACAATGTGTTAAGATTTAGTTTTATTAAATCAAAGAAAAAGGGTAGTCTATTTGAAAGTTAATGTTTTTTCATGTCGTATTACTTTTTTTTTTGTTATGAATACTTCTATGTCTAGGCCATATTCACAATTCTGTGAGTTGTCTGTTTGATATGATCTTTAGGTTGAAGGTGATGGGAGGCTAGTGCCTGCAACAGATGATGAAGTAATGGAGGTGGAGGATTTTCTTGAGTGTGAAAACAGTGGAATGCATGTTGTAGCAGACACTGGGCAGAGTTTGGAATGCATATCGATTGAAAGATCATCTTCTGGGAAGCTTCGATTGGAGTGCTCAGAAGGTGTATGCTAAATCTTTTAGTGTTACAACTTACAATACATGTTACTTCTCAACATTTTCAACAGCATGTCAAAGCATTTTCAGTAGTGCTTACATCAGATCAGGCTATATACAAGGATTTCTTAGCTGTGTGACACTGCAGCTTTATCTCTGCCAAAACCAGGGATTTGAGTTTTTGTCCATCTTCCTTTAATTGTTTGAAGACTGCAGTTTGTGTAAAGGTGTCTTCAGTTTTTTTTCTTAAAAAAAAAGAAAAGAAAAATGTGATAAACAGCCTCTCTTTTACCATGACTAATTTGGGGTCAATGATTTCTGGATCTAAAGCTGTTCAAGGCACGGGGCTTTGTTTCTTCTGCATATCACTTAAGTTTTGTCACTAAATTGATTCTTGTTATTCTTTCCTGAAATAATTAGCTTGTTTGTAACTTTAAAGATTTATACCTATTATCTAACATGAAATGTTGACGAGCTCTTGATGTTCTTCATAATTATACAGTCATAAATAACTTTTCTCCTAGTTTAGGCAAATGCCATGTTGGTCTTATTCATTACCATGTCTAATATTGTATTTCAACTAATACTATATGTGTTTATCAATTAGGCACTACAGAAGCAGATTTGGGGAAACTAAATGCTAAGTTTCAGGTAATTTAGCTTCTGTTGTTTCCTCCCTTCATTCTTTCTCTCTAATGGTTTCAGCAATAAAAAAAATGTTTAAACTATGCTTCAACCATTGCGATTCTGTTTGAACTGTTGGAAAATTTTGAAGTATAGAACTCAATGTTTTATTCTGTTAGGGCATACTTAATAAAGGAGTGATTTTTTCATACCCTTTTTGTTAAATTATGAAATGTACTGCAAGTTATGACTTACAATCATATTAATTGTTTTAACCATTTATGTAGCAATCACGCCAGGATTTTTCCTGGTATAATTACGTTTTTCCTTTCTTTAGAGAATCAATGTGGGGCTGAGAATACATTCTCATGAAATCTTATTTATAGCATTGTAGCCAAGGCATGGCATGTATATTCTGATTCAAAAACACTTAATTACCAGATTCACTTCCTCGTGTTAATCATGTGATGTCAATGTGTACTTTCCACTGTTGTAATTTTCCTCATTATTATTATTACTAAAAAATGTATTCTTTTATTAGAAAAGTAAAGAAAATGATGATACCTTTACCGTGTATGCATTGGGTGGTAAGAGATGGCTTAAATTAACTTGGGTTTATCTACATCTGCTAACAACTGGCTTAGGTTTATCTAATTAAGAATTATGGAATCGAATAATTGATACTTTAGTTTGGAAAATATTTGTAATTTGGTTTACATGTGTATATTGCAGCATATTTATCTCGGGCACAAGAAAGTTAAAATAGGGGGCATAGATTTGTTGCTGATCATGAATATGTATTTATGTGCTTGTTTGGACTTTGGCTTTAACTTTCTGCATGAGTCTTATACCGTGGATTTTTCTATCCTTTACAATATTGTTTCTGGTTTTATTTGTGAAGAAGTTATTAATTATCCCATATTTTCTTAATAGCATGGCATGAGTTTTTCCCCCATGGGTCATTGGCACATAATTTCTTGTATTCTGTCTGCATGTTTGTATATCCTGATATTTACAGTATTTTATTGCCTAGGGTCCTTCTTGACCTCTAAAATTTCTTGTAGTACATTGAGCAGATGTTGCAAAAGGTCAAACAAGAAGAGAAACTTCGCTTATCTTGTCGATCGCCTGTTCATTCTGATGTAAATATAGATAGCCAGTGTTCAGCTGATAAATTTTCTGTCATGGATGGGAAGGTTCAATCCGAAACTCCCTACCAGGAAATACCTTCCATAGTATCGAGTTTAAATTATACTCATAGTAATCAATCTGGGAGTACTGATCAGTGTTCCAAACCTTCAGAAGGAGGAATAGAAAGTGGATCATCTGCCTCTGCTGTCCATTCCAATTTGAAGCCTGATTTTTCCATGTCAGATGGGGAAATATGCTTGGACAAACTATCAATTAGAGAACTTCATGAACTGTTTAAGGTAACTTTTGGCCGGGAAACGACTGTGAAAGACAAACAGTGGCTGAAAAGGAGGATTTCTATGAGTTTAACTAACTCATGCGATGTTTCAGCAACAACATTCATTGTCAAAGATAACAAAATTGTTAAAAAAATTGAAGAAGACAGTTCTGCCAGTGCCAACATGAATGCTGCATCTTTAATCTCTTCAGAAACTATGGCTGAAGAAGAGGATGTCAACTTCAGGGATTCATCTGCTGTAGAGGGTTGTGCAATGGAGGATAGCCAAGTTGTTTCTGAAACAAGACTGAGAAATGGCAATACGGAACATCAATTGGAAGGTGAGAATCATCAGACAGAACAAGGAGCTGCAAAAAGAATACGGAAGCCCACTAAGAGATATATTGAAGAGCTCTCTGAAAATGAATCTAGAGAGCACAACCCTAGGTTGCTACTTTCAAATAAAAGTATGGGACTTGGACATCTTTCTCCAACTTCGTATGTCAGGCCCGCTAGAAATGCTTTTTCAGAGGCAAGAACATTTATCACCAGGTTAGACTCTCTTGGAGGTTCTGGTGTCCAAATTCCATGTGTTTCTCGGGTTCGAAGATGTCTCCCAAGAAAAAATATTGCATCTCTTATGGTAAGTAGTACTGTCTCATCTAAATATATTAAAGCCACACTTAATTTTAAATGTTAACTATTTTTGGATTTATCTTTCCTTATAAGGAGAAGTTGGCCATTGTACTAGCTTTAGACTGTCCATGTTAGTCTAATTAGGAAACAGATTATTAAATATTATGAAATATGGAAACTATTCCTTTGAGATCATCAAAGATGTTTTAAGTCCTTCTAAGATACAGTAAATAATAGTATATATACTAGATATTTTAACATCAAACAATCTTGCATACGATAAAGTCAGTAACTCAATTAGCAACTTAGCAAATTAGCATGTTTGTATTTTTGTTCGAGTTAGATGCATAAATTTTCTCCATTTTTTTAATGTCAAAGCAAACCCTTCCTATTAATGTTGTCTTCAGACATCATAGCATGCCTAGGAAATGTCTGCATGTCTTTTCAGTGGTGCCTTTCTGCTCCTGCTGTATCTTTCTTGCCGAGTCTTTTAATCACTCCTGAAATTATTTTGTTATGGCCATTATAAAAAGTACTTCTACTTTCTTACAAACAGAAAGCATTATGCTTTTGTTTCAGAAATTCCACCCAACTGGCATGAGCGAGACTGCAAAATTGGGTAATAAGCTCCTTGGAGATCGTGGTTCTGATGCTGGCAGTGCGATTCCGGACAAAGTCTTGAAATTGAGATCTCCTCTAAAGTTTCATCAGCCAGTAAGAACAAAATTCTGCTACTGGTGGAAAGTGTAAATTTTTTTATTTTATTTGTTTGGAGTTGGGACATGCACATAAGAAGAAATTCATTAAGGCAATAGGATGAATTTTATTAGGAAGAAGATGACGTAGAATTATAGGACTATAACAAGTGTTTGTATTGTGTTTGATGACCCATAAACTGCCATGGGAGGTGGGAGGTTATAGCATCTGGAAAAATCGGTGATGTGTTGATTTTGTCAACTTCTAATTTTATATTTTTAAAAAATATTAGGGATTTTTATCTTCATTGATTATTTTGCGTATGTATATTTCCCTTAATGAATGCTTAAACTCAACGTGGTGGGTATTGAATTGCTATTACTGTGGGTTAATACTGATTTTTTTTTTGGAAGTTGCTAATCTATTTTTGATATTTATAATTTACTAATTTAGGCCTGAAATACACAAGTTCCTAACTTGAAATAGTGACAACTTTTTACTTTGGTGTGACATTATTTTCCTTATTTCAATTTCAATATATAACTTTTTTTTTTTTGGGTTTTACGTGTTTGTTACAGCCTGCCTCTGAACCTGCAAAAGAGAAGCAGTGTCCGGTAACATGCACCACTGAGCTGCGGCAGGAATTGAGGCCAAAAAAGACAGATCCATATAACCATATTTCAGATAACGATATAGTTACTGTTCCAACTGCAAAAGGTGGAATGAGGAGGAAACATCACCGTGCATGGACTCTCATTGAGGTACTGAAATTGGTTGATGGTGTGGAGCGGTGTGGAGCAGGGAGGTGGTCTGAGATCAAACGGCTCTCCTTTTCATCATACTCGTATCGTACTTCTGTGGATCTTAAGGTAACCATTTTGAAGTCTGTTACTAATCTTAATAAAGCTGAATCACGCGGAGTCTTGAATTCTGATCAGTGATCGTTGATAAAACTGGTAAAGTATGGACAAGGCTACATTTTGGTTTATCATTGAACACATTTTGGATTTGCAGGACAAGTGGAGGAATTTGCTTAAAGCTAGCTTTGCACACACACCCGCAGATGATGGAGTAAGAATTTATAATACCTATTTTAACTTGATCTTGTATGCTTAGGAGATGGGTTAAGCTAGGTTTCTTCAACCTCATGCCTTAGATACCATTAATGTATTAACCCTTTTGCTGTTCTTCCCAACCACCCCCCCACCCCCCCCCCCCTCCACAACAAATATTTTAACTATCCTATTTTGGTACTATTACATTGTCTCCATGCAATGAATGCTCTTCAAAACAATTTATGTTGTTCAGATAAAATGATTTTAATTCCTTTTTAATATATTTTCAAAATAGTTTGAAAACTAAATTTCAAAACTATAAACATTGATATGTAAATACCTCAACAAGCACTCGTCGAGTTTTGAAATCCAACATACCCAAACTTTTCATTCACAAAAAAAAACTTTAAACATCGGTTTTTGGTTTTTGTTGAGTTTTAAAATTATTCTTTTGATTAATTAAAATTAAAAACTGGAAACCACTTTGAACAGGTCCTTAGCTCCCATGATGATATTTATTTGAATTACATTTTTTTGTGTATCATAGATAAATTCGCGGAAGCATGGGACCGTTCCCATACCTGAGCATATATTAGTACGTGTAAGAAAGCTTGCAGAGATGAATTCTCAGGTACCAGCAAATTTCAACTCAAGCAAGATAGCAGGTGGTGTGCATGGAGATAGATTGGGCTACCTGTAAATAATAGCTAAAAGAATTACTTATCAAGCAAAAAGAGATAAAAAAACTAACTTGTAGCCTTTGTTAAACACTTAAACCAATCCTTTCTTGGATGCCTAGAGTAGATGCAATCTTGTAGACAGTTGAGAGATTGATTAGATGTTTAATGCACTGAATCTTTCAATAGAATTGTGTCTGTTCTTCGTTAACTGTAAATTTTGTCTCAGTAATATACCTTAATCTTAGTTACATCCTCCTAAGAGCGTGTGTTGTGTTTCGTTGATAGAATTGTGTTTGGGATTTATTTATTTATTTTCCATCGAGAGGGTATTATGGGAAGATTCATATTTCAAACCTTATAAATGGAACAAATCTTTGCTGTAAGAGTTAATCTCATCATGATGTGAATGTTTAGTTTAAATAGGGTTGTGTTTAGTGGATGAGACCTATGGTTTTAAGAAAGAGTAAATTTTCTTTTGAAATATTATCTTTGGCATTGAGGTGTGAAGTACTACTGAAGATTGCAAAATTCTTTCAACAATACATTAGTTCAAGAAAAATGTGGAAAACATGGCAAATATAGGACTTGGCTTTGAAAATTTATACCCCACATGTATGCCTTTTCTATTGTCTATTATTATTTACTATACTGTCGCTCACTTGCTTCTATAATTTTTCAAGAAAACAAACACGTGATTTATTTTCAATTTTCTTTATAATTTGTGTTGTTTCACCAAATTATTGTTTTCATCATGTATAGTCTATAACTCTGCCCCTTTTTATAGTGTGAAATGCAACTCATCTGTGTGTTTTTTTCTCCTGATCTTGGACTTCTCAAGAGCAAAATGGTTGGAGGTGAACTATTATGTTATGTCTCCTAAGTCCTAACCTCATTTATTACCTTTATCATATATATCACCTAGTTTTTTTGGTTATGTGAAAACCAAGAAATTTGGTGCTTTGTTTTGGAGATACATGTATGTGAGTGACACTGTTTTTCTGAAAACTTGAACCGAAGAGGTTGCCAAATATGAGAATTTATTGTCTTTAACTGAGGGATACTGTTTTGGAGATATATATGTTGTGTTTCTGCCGTGCAGTAACACCCGGCGTCCTCGTGTTCCTCCATCGACAAGTCTCTTTCTCCTATTCAATTGGTTTTTATGTAAGCTATGACACCTTTTTCTCTACCTCTTCTCATTTGTGTTCATTGTTTCTTCTTCCTGGGTTTTGGTTTAGGGTTTATCATGCATTCTTATTTGTCTACTAGCTGCTGCTGCTGCTACTTATTCTTCTTGTTCTTCCTCTTACTTGGTTTGTTCCTATGTGGATGGTGTGGGTAACGGTGTTGGTCCTATGAGAACTTTCACAACCAAGAAATTGTTAGTGATAGGTAGCTATTTGATTTTAAAGTTGTGTATTTATTTTATTAATAAGGAAATATTGAATGATGCTTGATGCCTCTCAATCATGGTTCGTATCGCTTTTGTTGTTTGTGGGAGTTGTGATAGAAGGTTATATTCAATTAGTTCTATGATTTTATTGGACCAAGATATTGAAGTAATCAACTTTTAATTGTTGATTTTTATTGAAATGTGTCTCGGGATTGTACTGTAGGTCAGTACTAAAACAAACAGGCCATGGCATATTAAGTTGATTTGCCCCTCCATAACCCTTTTCTTTCCTAATTTTGATTTCTCTTCAGATATTTCTTTTAAGGTACGTTTGGATTGATAATAAATAATGGATGAAACATGATGGTATATAATAGAGTAGAATTGAATGTGATAGAATGAAGTAAAAATATCATTTGATTGTTTTAATATTTTAAGATGTAATAAAACAATAATTAACGTATTTTATTGTTTGAAAAAAATAATGGAATGACATGTATTTTAATTGCAAATTTTGTATAATCTTTATTCACCCAATTGGATAATTATTAAATGAGTAAAAAAGTAAATTGCTTATTTAATAAGTTGGATTTCATCATATACATTCTAGAGATTCTAGATTAAGGGGAGAGAATTGAACTTAAATAATGAAATGTGATAGATCAAGTTTCATTCTCTTCTATTAGATTTCATTCATATATTTTCAGCTCAAACAATGGTACGTCTTTTCATCCCCTTATCCCTCTTTGTTCCCTTGACTATGATGGCCCTAATCAAACCATATTTTAGGAATTTTTTTTTACATAATTAAGTCTTTACTTAAATTTTGAATTTTGAATATATATGTATGATCTTTTTTCCTTGATTGAACCACTTATATTTTGCTTTGCTTTCAAGTTATCTTTTGTTTTAGTTTAAGTTCATCTCTTAGATGTTTTATTTTAGTTTTGATTTAATCTTTTATATCCTTGATTTTTATGAGGTTGAAAATTACATCATTTTGCAATTTAAAAAAATAGCCATCATTTTCACAATTGTGATTGTGTTTATGTGAAGTTAATGAAAATGATTATCTTAAAAAAAATAAAAGATTAAAGTTTAAACCAAGAACTAAAAATATAAACCACTAAAAATATCTTTTAATCTATCATTTTTTTCTTGGTATGATAAGGTTAGATATGTACAAAAAGATAAGTAATACATGTAATACGTAATATGATATAATATAGAATGACGTATCTATAATTATTTCCTTTTATGTAAGAAGAGAATTTCTAACTATTAGAGTGACACAATGGGCTACTCGTCCTGCCTCGTGAAAATGGATTAGGTGTGACTGGCCCGTTAAGAAAAACTGAGTTGAAAACTCTAGCCCGTCCCATTGTAGGTTGATGTGTTGAGGGGCTAACCCAACAACATTAAAAATTAGGGGAAGATGCTTTAAAGAAGAAAGGATGAGTTATGTACAAATCACTAATACCCATAAAATTATTTATTATTTTTTTAATATAAAATATTTCATTTTTAAACTCCAAAAATAAAAATCCAATCCTTAAGAGAAAAAGTGTTTTTTTAATATGCATCTCACATTTTATATTTCCTTCCTTATTTCCCACCAATATATTATTACTCTTTTAATTACATGTTTATTACTAAATCTTTTCAATTTAATCAAAATTTAAACCAAGTAGGTTGCCCTGACTTATCTGTGTTCTCAAATTTAAGTCACAAGAAATATAATTATACTTCTGTTGTTTCTTTAGATCTCTACGAAGTTTATCATGTAACAATAATGAATTTATTCTCAAAACTAAATTTATACGAAATGATTATAAAATAATAAGGAAGACCCATTTAGTTCCCTGTTAACCCTAAAAATAATTTTATGATCAAATAAAATTTTAATAATCTCAAACAACATAAATAATCGATATTAACCTTTGTATTTTTTCATTTTCATTGTTGTATTTTCTCGATCCGAATCTTCATTCCTGATGCAAAGTTAACTACACCACGTCACACTTTGTAGGTAGAGTTCCTCTATTTGCTCGAGTAGGTATATATTAAAAAATGTCTATTTATTTTTTTCTGTTGAATAAAAAATAGAATATCTGCTTGGCACGCTGACAACGTGTAAGTGTAACCACATCCATGATCCAGCCCCTTGCCCAGTTCAGTCCACGTTTTGAATCCGAACCCCACTCCTCGTTCCTCCCTTCCATAAACCATTTCCTCCGAATTCCGGCGACGCCACGCTCCCCATACCACCACTAACCTCTCCATCGCTCACCGTACGTTCATCTTTTATTTCCTCTCTTTCCATTTCGGGATTTATTTTCTTCTGTTACTCAATCTCCATGTCACTCAGATCCACCGCTTCACTTATTTTCACAATCATTCTTTGCAAATCCACAGCGCTCTATTTCTCTCAATTCTCAATCACTCGCTTCAATCTCGCGCGATACTAAGTTTCTTCATCCTTTGATAGCGTGTATTTTCCATGCTTCGCTCGCACGTTTTCATCGGTTTCGTCATTGAATAATAATAATAAAATAAGCGTTGAATATTTTCGCATCCGTTGTTAACATGCTTAGTAACCATGGAGGATAATTCCCGATTGTGTTGTGAAATCGTTGTTTCTCGATACTGTTTCGGGTTTTCTTAATCGTCATTCTACTGAATTTTGATTATTCAAAATTGGAGAAAGCTAGAATAAAGTGGCTATGTGAATATTAGTTTTCCTTGATTTTCTTTTTTCATATGGTAATATCAGCTTTCTAATTGTTAGTTTATTTGATTTGATTCTGTTGTTCTTTTTCTTTTTTAACTGTAGTTTTTAACCTGAATGCATTCTACAACAATCGTGGCGAATATTGAATATGTGTTGCTGTAGTTTTAGTTAGTTTGATAGATCTAGTGGCTGTTGGAATGATAGTATCAATATTCAGTAAACAGACTTCTCTGCATCACCACGACTTTTTGGTGCTTTGAGGAGAATTGCATGGAAAATCATGTGTTTGCCTTGTAGTGGCAACTTTCTCCATTGCACTTGTAATAAAAACGAGCCCCTAGTGCTTAGTACTATATTAGATTTTGGGAAATTTTCGATTCTGGTTTCTATGGCCTGGTTTTTGACGGTATAAATAAATATTATTGGGGTGGGATAAGGTTGACCAAGGGGAATAGCAAAATAGCTTTCAATTTTTGAGCCCTGGATTGCATATTGACTGTTGAAGTTGGCAGCTTTGATCATTCGTAATTTGAATGCTATATCTATAGTCTATACTTGATATGTGTACAGATAGTATTTATGTTTGGTTTTCATTTCTTTCTAAACATATTAAATTGGTAGCTGAAAGAAAATGAGGGTTATAAGTTGTTGATACATATCGCGCCTCCAAAATTTGGAAGAATTCAACCATTCTTACATAATTCATTGGTTAGAGAAGAAATGTAATGGTATGATTTGTTCAAGCTAACTAATTGATGTGGGCATATTGGATCAGAATGACTGAACTTTTTGGTTTTGCATTTACATGTATCATTTTAAATGTAATTGCCCTTCTCTTATTAAGTTATATGCGAATTGCTATATCATTGGGTTTCTTTGCTTCTCTTCAAAACTTTTGTTTCTTATGTTGTTGCCTGTACCTTTTCTCTGAGGCCCAAGCACAAGCAGCTTATTTTTGAGATCTATTTCATTTCAAAATTATCTGATATTTGGGGGTGGGTAAATTGAAGTTTAGAATTTACATGCTTTGTTCAGTGGGAGCTGAACACTCTTTTGTATTGAATTCTTGGCAGTTGGTTCTCCTAGCGTCTTTTCTGGGATTAAGATTTTGTTAGGTGGTTAATCTTTAAATTAACCTGTCATAAATGAAGATTATGATTCACATTCATTTATTAACTGAGTTTGGTTATTTAATTGTGTGTTTCAGAGACGGCAAGGTGGTTGAACATCTGAATTGTTGGTAAAATGGTTTCCTTTGAAATGAATGATCGAAAGAGTAAGTGGAATATGATACACTTGTTCTTGTGTCAATAACAATTACATTATATGAAATGAACTGTGTTGTTTTTAACACTTATCTGTGAGAATAAATTATTGTGGAGTTAGCTACATGAATGTTATTTAGTGGAAGGGGTATTGGGTTTCAATTTATTTTAATGCTGTTCATTTTCTCTCGGACTTGGTTTTCTCTACTTGCACATTTCTTGAGTTTTCTTAATAGTAAACTAGAGGACTTAAAAGTTTTGGAAAGACTTGTTCTATAGTCCTCATTATATAAATGTTTTCAGTATTGAAAGAAATTTGTGGTTCAGTTTAAAAAATGCTCATACCTAACATCTATTTTGTACTACCCTTTATTATTAAATATTGGTTTACAGCCGCTTTACATTACCACTTCCCTGTCTTGCTTTGCTACAATGAGGCTCCCTCAAATGGCACCCTTGTGTGCCTTGACTGTACTGGCAAAGATTCATGGGAGATTGTGTATAAAAGGATGCGCTATATGGCTCACACAATATGCGAGGCCCAGCGAACTGTCAGGCCCACTGTATAGATCTATAATAGGGCAGCCTAACTTTGCATTTGCAAGTGGCCAATTCCACAGTTCAAACCTATGACCTCTGAATCATATGGCAACAAGTCCAAACATTACCCAAAGCTCAGGGGACATTGTGTCTCATTTTAAAATTTAAATACAAGCAATGGGAAATAGAGAAAATAAGAAGTAAGAACACAATAGCTTACTGGAATCTCTAAGCAAGAAGCTAGATGTATTACACATGTTAGCCATTGTGTTGCATATTAATATTTAGTGTCTTGTGGTATCGTACTGGCTGGCAGGGGAATTGATTTGACTAACTTGTGTAATAGTTACCTTTCCATGTTACATATTTGGTATCTATTATTGCCCTACTTCTTAACTTGCTATTTACAATTTTATTATAGAGATACTTAAAGTATTTCATTGGTGTGTGATACAGAAATTGGATTAGGATTAACTGGCTTTGGTATATTTTTCTCATTCCTTGGGATTATCTTCTTCTTCGACAAGGGATTGCTAGCCATGGGAAATGTAACTTTCATTTACAGTTTACTAGCTTACTTCTGTAAGAAGTTGCTTCATATTTGATGTTTTTCAATAACATTCTTTCTGATGCCTTGTTACCTATATGATGCTTAAATCAGATCCTGTTTGTTTCTGGAGTGTCCGTGACCATTGGGCTAAAATCTACTATGCAGTTCTTCATGAAACGAAGTAATTTTAAGGTAAATTTGTTATATGTTTGCCGTCTTTTCACTTCTGTCTCCTGCTCTCTTTATGGTAAAATTTCCCCACTCATAGTTTACTCTTCTTCAAGGGAACAATCTCGTTTGGTGTGGGGTTCTTGATTCTCATCATGGGATGGCCTATTTTTGGCATGATTATTGAGGCTTATGGGTTCATCATACTATTCAGGTTTAGTGCAATTTGAAAGAAACTCTGTTGTGCTTGAGTATGTTTACATGCTTAAGCTAATTATAAATTGTGCATTACACTTTGCAGTGGTTTCTGGCCTACACTGGCTGTTTTCATACAGAAGATTCCTGTTCTTGGTTGGGTGCTGCAACATCCATTTGTTCGATCGGTATGTATATGTGATGTCCTTACCTGCCATCTAAGTTTTAACTGTTGTATCTTACACATTTACCTGTCTGGGTGCTAGCATTACCATATCAATGGGTGGTGTTTGTTAAAGTTATCAAGGAATCTAGCCGCTTTGATTGATTGGAGCATCTTGATTTTCATTAATAGACGTGAAAGATTGTGACATAGGGTAGAAAGAAAATAGAGAATATCAAACTTACAACTCCTGAATACTGAAGCTAGAAAAGGGAGCTGAGCTTTGCTTTAAAGCCTGCTAAATTCAAATTAGTCAACCCAGTCCCCAGTTTTTTTTATTTGCATGTATTTTTATACAACTTCCGTTGCAGTATTCACCAATTATTTTTAAATTGTCCTAGTAGGACAGGATGAAAAGTCTGACGTTAATGGTTCGTTCTGTTTATCTGTCCATAGTTTTTAGAGTGATATGATGTGGAAGTTTTGCCATACTTTCTTGATGTTGAAGTCCTTCACACTTATTTCCATGATATGCTGAAACTTTCAAACCAGCTTGCTAATTTTTTTTGTAAACTTGCAGTTGTTTGACCGCTACAGAGGCAAGCGAGTGCCTGTGTAACCCTGGAATCCAAGGAAACATTATGTAACTGCTAGCAAGCGCATTTGTAAGTCAATGTAAAGAAAATACTTCCGTATGGATGGATACCTAACTGCGAATTGAGTTTACTTTCTGATGGTAGAAAAGGATTATCATTTTATCATGGTAGTCATTTAGTGGAAAGGAAAGAAAAGGATTCAGCTTTCATTGCTTGTTTGGCTCCTTTTGATTGTAATACATAGTGGAAAATGAGTTGATCCCGGGACTTGTCAGTTCCATTTACGTTACTATTCCAATCAGAGACCTGAGAAGTGCGGTGCCGAGTACCATGGCATAAAAGGAGTCTAATGATTCTAGATGATGTCATTGCAGCAATGTAGAACTATGTTCTTTTTTTTTTGCCTGCTAATGTGAGATGGAATGGAATTGAAGCTATGCTGTGGAATTCTGCAGTGGAATTTACTCTAAATATTTTACCATTGATTCTCATGTCATCCATAATTCCCTTTTTTGCACTCCAGCTTCTATTTGTTTATGAGATTGACATTTATTTCTACTATTTTTTAAGCTTAATTGCTTAAATGCACTTTTGGTTCGACTAGTTTAATTTTTCCTTTAAACAAATATAGTTCTCGTCAGTTTGCTTTTATCTAAAATAATCTTTATTTTCTACTCGGTATTTATATAGTTATGATGAATTTGAGATATGAATTAATTTTAAAATTTGTAGACAAAGACTTTGGAAGTTGTAGAACCATAATTCAAATCAAGGTTATGGAGATGCTCCGTCAACTTTGAATACTTCTCCTTGAAAAAATCGAGACTAGTTTACTAATGTTGAAGATGCTACAGATGGTTGTCATGCATATATTCTGCCACCTGAAACCAGTGCTATAGGTTAGTTCCAAATCATTTGCAACTGAATATAAAGATGCGGGTTTCTTTTATATGAATAGAGCCGTTAGGAAAAAAAATTACTGTTTTGGAGGTTATATGTCGCACATGGAGTATGCGACAATGGTGTCGCCCAAAGGACCTGCGATAGTCCCTGAATCAGCCACGTGGCTGGGGTGCCCGTTGGAGGGACGACATAGGGGTGTTGCTGGACCAAAGTACGACACTCTTCCTATGGTGCATGTTCCATAGGCACCACCCATTAAGTGGTGCATCTCCCACAGGTACCATACCAACTATATAAGGCATTTTGACCTAAATGGGGTCTTTTTTAAAACTATTTTGGGTTTTGGGGTAGTAAAAAATTTATTTAGTGGTCTAGGGTGGAATCTGTCACATCATGATTGAAAACCAATGGAGAGACGGTTTTACCAGAGGCTGCCACGTGTTATGTAAACCGTCTGATGGAGAGACGGTTTCACCAGAGGCTGCCACGTGTCAGTCTGATAATATATATATATAACATATTAAATATAAAAATTTAAATATAATATATATATATATATAACATATTAAATATAAATTATATATTATAGAATATATTTTAATATGTATTATACTATTATTAATGTTAATATATATATATATATTATATAAAAATATTTTAATACATATATTAAAATACTATAAACATATTTAATATATAAATGATATAAATAATATATATTTATATTTAATATTTAATATAAAATATATATTTATATTTAATATTTTAATATATATTTGTATTTAAATTACTATATAGTAATTTAAATATAAGTATATATTAAATATAAAATGTATATTTATATTTAATATTTTAATATATATTTGTATTTAAATTACTATATAGTAATATAAATATAAATATAAATATATATTAAAATATTTATATAATATATATTTTTATTTAATATTTTAATATATAATATATATTTAATATTATATATATTAACATTAATAGTATAATATATATTAATATATATTCTATAATATATAATTTATATTTAATATGTTATATATATATTAGATATTTAAATTTTTATATTTAATATGTTATATATATATATATTATTAGACTGACACGTGGCAGCCTCTGGTGAAACCGTCTCTCTATCAGACGGTTTTCATGACACGTGGCAGCCTTTGGTAAAACCGTCTCTCCATCAGACGGTTTACATGACACGTGACAGTCTCTGGTAAAACCGTCTCTCCATCAGACGGTTTTCAATCATAATGTGATAGATTCCACCCTAGATCACTAAATAAATTTTTACTACCCCAAAACCCAAAATAGTTTTAAAAAAGACCCCATTTGGGTCAAAATGCCACTATATAAACCCCCCTTTTCTATTCATAAATTGCACAAGTTTAATTGTTCATCAACTTTCTAGATTTATTTTTAGCTTTTTTTTTATGAATAGGGCTGTAGGGAAAACAAATTATACAATTGGGGCTCTTTTTAAAATTTTAACATGACAGGGGCTGTTTATTGGGTGTCGTCCTTAGAGGAGACACCACCCAAGTCGTATGCGCTATCTACGACACAATGTGAGGTTGCCACGTATTGGTGTCGTCCAAGGAAAGGACGACATAGCCATGGTGTTGGTTCCACAGATGACACGCGTGTCGTCCTCTACACCAGCGTCTTCATGGGGATACGCCACGTGGAAAGGAAGCCTGTGGTGCCTGGGTCACGGATGATTCCCCATCACAGGTGCATAGTGAAGCATGGTTCAGGCACAATGGTCAGGTGCAGAGTTAATTTTTTTATAAAAATCTTGGTGCATCTTACTTATGCACCATCTTCTTCCTCAGCATTTCAAGTTTCTTTATCTTGTTGAAGTAGTACCAGGAGACAAGTAGGGCCCTTAACATTTGGAATTTTTCATTGTGTTTGTGGTCTTGAGAATGCAAACTGTGGTCCCAACATTTGATTTTGTTCATAAAACAACTTGTTTCAAGTAAAAAAGTTATTTGTTTAATGATTATTTAAATAAATTTTTGTATATTTTATTGTAGTTTTTCATGTAACTATTTATTGGGGTTGAAGTTTGTTGATTATATTTTTTATGTTTGATTGATTTATTATTTAAGTGTTCTATTAAGTTGTTTTTGTGTGTTTAATAATTTTTGTTTAGGGTTTATTATTGATAGATGTTGGTCAATTTTTAAAATTTTGTTAATTTTTAAAATAAAATATATAAAAAATAAATTACACTTTTAGAGTTTGTTATATTTTTTAAATTAAATATTTTGAATCAGTTATAATAAATGAATAGTTAATATTTAATGAAATGTTATTATAAAAAGTAGTTCACTTTGATAGGCAATATGATGTAATGTATAAAAAAATAATATTAAATAATATAATGAATAGTTAATATTTAATGTAATTCGATAGGTTGGTTATTTAATGTAATATAATATAGTAATTCGATAGGTAAAAAATAATATATACAAAATAGTATTAAATGAATAGTTAATATTTAATAATATGTTAGTATATTAAATGAATAGTTAATATTTAATTAAATGTTATTATATCAAATAGTATTAAATTAGTATTAAATTAGTATTATTTAATGTAATGTTATTATTTAATGCAATGTTATTATATAAATTGGTTAAGTTTTTAAATAAAATATTTAAAAATAAATATCACTTTTATATAGATTCTTACTTATTTTTAATTAAATATTATTTAATAGTTATGTCAAATAAGTAGTAAAATGTTACTATATAATGTTACTATATAAATAAGCTATTACTTTAGAAAGTAAGTAGGTATAAATTGTTATATTATTTAATAAAATACTATTATATATTAAAATGTTATGAAGTGCTACTAATGTTTATAATATGTATTGTTTTATGTGGAATGACTGAGCAGAGGTCAATAAATCCCGGATCGTTGTATCCATCCCTGTTAAAATTCTAAGAGAAACACGTATCAACATATGTGTGGAATGGATGACCTGACCGTGTACTAAAGGTCAGGAAAACAGTTCGTGTGAGGAATGAAATACCGGAGCCAATCATACCTTATTTACGTTTCTATGAGTTTGCGAAGGTCGTACATTTTCCCGTGCCTTCATAATTAATATCTTCATTGGTTGAGAGATAGAGGCTGGAGACACATACGTTTCATCTACCAGTTGGGAGTGCACTATTACTCTCTAGGATATGGTTGTCTTGGTTGACCTAAACATTGATGGACGTGCTGTTGTAACCCAATTGGTTGCAATAATTGGCAGAGGTATGTCAAAGAATAACTCGGTAGACGACCACCTCGTAGCATGATGCACGGACAGTGTTTGAGGTTGTCCTTGCTTCAAGGCAATTTTGGGAACATTGATGATCATCTGGGTAGTGATGAGGCAATTGAGAGATTTGCTCGTGCTTACATTCTGAGGTTGATTGGTGGCTGTATATTTTTTGATCAATCATCGAGTAGAGTGCCACTCAGATACTTACATTTGCTTGAGGATCTTAACAGATGTAGCCAGTATGCATGGGGTGTAGCGGTATTGGGTTATTTATATAGGCAGTTGGTGCACTGCCATTGACTATGCACAGAAAGATATTTATGGCCTCACTATGTTGGTTCAACTGTGGGCTTGGAAGCGAATCCCACACATTGTCCCACCTTGTCTAGATGCCAAGGAAGCTGGTAGTCCTTATACTTGTAGATGGGTGAGGACTTATCGTTGGGCATACGGTTTCAACAATTCAAAATTGACTGGTTCGCTACTACAAGAGAGGGGGAACCTTTTCCGTTCACATCCCGCTCTCATTACAGACTACGCTACGTCTTCAATTCTCTTTCCTTGAAGCATTTCTCACTACACAACCTGAAGTGAAGCTTTAAGTGAATAACTCGCTCCCCTTCTGATTATAACCCATGCTTGCAGTTCCTATCTGCACCTTCTAGCGTTCAATCTCCACTTAGAAAAACAAGTAATGAAAATAAACACCTCAACAATTATTATACGTAAAAAAATTAACAAAATTGTGAGTAGAAATACATACCTTATTCTTCTTCAGACCCGCAAATTGAGCCTTATAGTAGTCTAGCTGATATGCAATGTCCTTGTTACCATCTGGCTTTACCCATCTACTAGCATAAGGACTACTAGCTTCCCTGGCATCTAAGCGGGGTAGGGCAATATGTGAGATTCGCTCCCAAGCCCATAGTGCACCAACATAGTGAGGCCACAACAGAATCGTGCGTAGAAATACATACCTTATTCTTCTTCAGACCGTCAAACTAAGCTATGTAGTAGTCCAACTGATATGCAATGTGCTTGTTACCATATGGTTTTACCCATCTACAAGCATAAGGACTACTAGCTTCCCTGACATCTAGGCAGGGTGGGGCAATAAGTGGGATGCGTTCCCAAGCCCACAGTTGCACCAACATAGTGAGGCCACAAATATCTTTCTGTGCATAGTCAGTGGCGATGCCCAACTGTATGTATAAATAACCCAACGTCGTTAAACCCATGCATACTGGCTACATCTGTCAAGATCCTCAAGCAAATATAAGTATCTGAGTGGCATTCTACTCGATGATTGATCAGAAAATATACAGCCACCAATCAACCTCAGAATGTAAACATGAGCGAATCTCTCAATTGCCTCATCACTACCCAGATGATCATCAATGTTCCCAAAATTGTCCAAGACAACCTCACACATTGTTCGTTCGTCATGCTACGAGGTGGTCGTCTACCGAGTTGTTCTTTGACATACCTCTGCTAATCATTGCAACCAGTTTGGGTTACAATAGCACGTCCATCAATGTTTAGGCCAACCAAGATAGCCATATCCTGGAGAGTAATGGAGCACTCCCTAACCGGTAGATGAAACGTATGTGTCTCCGGCCTCCATCTCTCAACCAATGTAGATATTAACTTTGAAGACACGGGAAAAAGTATGACCTTCGCAAACTCATAGAACCCCGCACATCGTAAATGAGGTATGATTGGCTCCAGTATTTCATTCCTCGCACGAACTGTTTTCCTAACCTTTAGTACATGGTCAGGTCACCCATTCCACACATGTGTTGATACGTGTTTCTCTTGAAATTTTAATAGAGATGGATCCAACAATCCGAGATTTATTGACCTCTACTAAGTCATTCTGCATAAAACTATTATAACATTAGTAGCACTTCATAACATTTTAATATATAATACCATTTTATTAAATAATATAACAATTTATACCTAATTTGTAAAGTAACCGTTTATTTATATAGTAACATTATATAGTAACATTTTACTACTTATTTGATATAACTATTAAATAATATTTAATTAAAAATAAGTAAGAATCTATATAAAAATGATATTTATCTTTAAATATTTTATCTAAAAACTTAACCAATTTATATAATAACATTGCATTAAATAATAACATTACATTAAATAATACCAATTTAACACTATTTTATATAATAGCATTACATTAAATAATAACAATTTTGATATGATAACATTTAATTAAATATTAACTATTCATTTAATATACTAACATATTATTAAATATTAACTATTCATTTAATACTATTTTTTTATATATTATTTTACAACTATCGAATTACATTATATTATATTACATTAAATAACTAACCTATCGAATTATATTTAATATTAACTATTCATTATATTATTTAATACTATTTTTTATACATTACATTATATTACCTGTCGAAGTGAACTACTTTTTATAATAACATTTCATTAAATATTAACTATTTATTTATTATAACTAATTCAAAATATTTAATTTTAAAAATATAATATAAACCCTAAAAGTGTACTTTATTTTTTCATATATTTTATTTTAAAAATTAACCAACATTTACCAATAATAAACTCTAAACAAAAATAAATTACTAAACATACAAAAACAACCTATAATAGAACACTTAAATAATAAACCAATGAAACATGAAAAAATAATCAACAAACTTCAACCCCAATAACAGTTACATGAAAAACTACAATAAAATACATAGAAATTTATTTAAATAATCACTAAACAAATAACTTTTTTACTTGAAACAAGTTGTTTTATGAACAAAATCAAATGTTTAGACCACAGTTTGCCTACTCAAGACCACAAACACAATGAAAATTCCAAATGTTGAGGGCCCTACTTGTCTCCTGGTACTGGTTCAATAAGATAAAGAAACTTGAAATGCTGGGGAAGAAGATGGTACATAAGTGAGATGCACCACAATTTTTATAAAAAATAAGCTTTGCACTTGACCACTGTACCTGAACCACGCTTCATTGTGCACCCGTGATGGGGAGTCGTCCGTGACCCAGGCACTACAGGCTTCCTTTCCACGTGGCGTGTCCCCATGAAGTTGCTGGTGCAGAGGACGACATTGGTGTTGTCTGTGGAACCAACACCATGGCTATATTGTCCTTTCCTTGGACGACACCAATATGTGGCAACCTTATGCTGTGTCGTTGATAACGCATACGACTTGGGTGGTGTCTCTTCCAAGGACGACACCCAAAAATCAGCCCTGTCATGTTAAAATTTTTAAAAAGAGCCCCAATTGTGTAATTTGTTAATTCAACCATTAAATAAATAATTCTCATGAAGTAGATTATATATATAAAATTTCATATAATTATATTTCATCAATCATTTTAATTTTAATGAAATTTATATAATTTATGATGCAAACAAATATTGACTATTAAAATGATGTACTTATGAGTGTTTGATGTAACATCCTAAGTTTAAAGATTTATGGAAAATAATTTATTAAGCTCGGTAACGTGTCCATCTCCTATCCATCTCCCGTATATTGACCCTAACTTTAGCGTACGATCTTAGAATCGAATGATTCTGGTCTTGGTTTCTTCGTTACGAACAGATATCCAATCTTCATTTCTTGTCCCAAACCTTAATTTGCACTCTATCATTCCCTAAATCAAGAGTTAAGCAATTCACCTCAAAACCCCATCGTTTGAGTTTTTTTATTTTGTGCATGATTCATTCAAAAATTCATAACTTTTTCATACGACCCTCGATTCGCTCAAACCCAATGTCAAAATCTCCGTAACAAAATGTTCTGTGAAGACTTCGTAGGCTGAATCCTTCTAAATCAATACAGTTTTGCGAATCTTCCCCGACCTTTTGCTTTCTTGTAACAGCCCTGGCAGCTTTTAGAAAAAGTTACATATCTCTTTCATACGACATCAAAACCACTTTGTTCTTTTTTCTATGGTTTCTTATAAAAAAATACTACAACTTTGATGAAGGGCACAAAGGTTTTTCTCAAAGTAAAAATCATGGTGAATTTATCTTTTCAGCCTTAAACAATTCGGGAGCTCCGAGAGCACTTTACCTTGGTTTAGGCATAACTCGGGCTACCGATACTGGATTTTTGTGTGCTTTATATCGTTTCGAAGAGAAAATAAAGATCTACAACTTTTGTGTTGTAAGTTTTCTCTAATTCTGAATTTAAAAATTTGCACATGTTTAGCTCTTATAATCGCGACACCTCACCTTTTCAATAACAAATAGACCAATCAGCCATTAGCACCTTGCACCACGTGTCACCACACCATTGGACTGAAAATTCACTCTCACTACAGCACTACAACTTGTCCAATAAGTTGTTCGTAATTCTTTTATATTTTTACAAAGCTATTAATTTATATATCTAAATATGCATTGCAAAGTGCTATTTTCCTCTTATCATTGCACACTGCTCTTTCAATTGCCATCCATCCATGTCATGTTACCATAACATAATGTGACATGCAATATATACACATTACACAATGCTTTTTCTTTTTGTTCCAATTTTTTTCACTTCACTTCCTCTTCATTTCTCAATCCCATCACTACCTCACCAATTCTAAATTCTTGTTCCACTTTATTAATTCTCAATAAGACAGCCTTCATTTTTCTAATTAATTCACTTCACCATCATTTAAGCCACCATAGTCACCTTGCTCTATCCTCTTTTTCGTGGTCACCATTTTAGCCACCAAGGTAAAGCTCCTTTAATTCTTGGTTCTTGTATCTCCCAATTTCTTACTTAAAATTTCAGCAATTGATGATGGTCATTTGAGGCATGTGGCATGATGGTGAATGACCATGATATTGATGCTTTCCAAATGTAATTGCATGTACTTGATTTGTTAAAAATCTTAACTTGTTGTTGCTATTCATGACCGAGTAGTGTGTATGGTATTTCCTATGGTTTTAGACAAAATATTCAGCTAAGAAATGATTTTAAAGTAGTAATATGTGCTGCTGGAACTTTTCCCTTGGGCTGTGAATGCATTGTAGTGTGTTCTTGAATTGTAAAATATGATATAAAGCCTTTAAAAATGCTAAGAAAACTAATTGGTATTAATTATGATGAAACTAAATTATAAGGAAGCTAAAATACTTATTGAACTGGTCTGAACTGGGGTCTACGATCCGGTGTGGAACCAGCCACAAAAGTATATATATTTTAGTGTTTATACACCGGTACAGTGGGTATCCGGTATTGTAATCTGATCTCTCAATGGGAGAAACCGGTCTCGTTGTCCTGGAGATCCTTTACACCAGAGTTTCGCGTTGGTGTGGGCGAAAGGTGGTGTCACCTGTGAAGATTCTCTGACGCTCAAGTTAGAAGAGTGTATAAGAATTTTTTATGAATACACAAGCGATGCAATAGTAAGATATGAGTTAGAACAACCTAACCTTGCATGTGTATTGGAATATGCTATTTATAGTTAGACGTAGAAATGAATCGTTAAATGCAGGTGGGCCCATAGGTTCTGATACCATGTATAGAGTGTCAATCAAAGTGGCTCAGTATTCAGAGTGTGCCAGGGGGTAGGTCAATTATCAGTGTACGATTCTGACACAGGGATAGAGGATAATCACCTTTTTCGTACATTACGCCTGCGATTGTACTTACTCCTTTCAGTGAATGATATAGACACATTCTGCTGTGCAGTGTATCCATACTGATAAGCTATAACCCCTCTTATCTCATTATGACACTGAAGTAAGTGGTTATACGTGATGGAGAAACGAGAATAGATAAAGTGTCTGATATATCAAATGTAACCTCGGATAGCCGGTGTGGGGGTACTGCCCTGTGATACCGGTTGCCCTTCTGGAGCAGTTACGCTGACGTCACAACTTTAGGGATCGGTATCCAGACCGGATCACTTATTTTACTTGATTTAGTTTTAAAAATTTTTAGTTAGGAGATTATGTTTGGCAAAATAAAATCATGGTGATGTTAAAAGCTGATTGGAAAAGGTGTTAAAGGCTGAAAATGACAGTGTCAAAAGCTGTTAATTTTAGGTGTTAAAATCTGATGGTGTTAAAAGCTACAACTTTATGAATTAAAACCTGAACTTTTTTTAACATTTGTAAAAGTCAGATTTTTAAGTGATGTTAAAAATAAATTTCTTTAAGAAAATTTAGAGGCTGAATTTTAAATATTAATTTTGAGTATAAAATATAAGGTTGTATTTTCTAAATAAATTCTTGTGGAAATTTGGTTTTAAAAAATTTAAACTTATTAAGAAGTGTTCAAGGCTAAAATTTTATATTAAAATTTTGACTAATAAATTTTAGTAAATTGAATTTGTATAAGTTAACGATGGACTAATTAAATTAAGTAAAGTCCATTGGATAATTTTATATGAATACTTAAATGAAAAAGTTTTAGAAAATTTTTAAATGATTTAAGAACTTTTTAAGCAAGAAAACAATATTCTATGAGAAAATGGAAATTTTATATAAAAGGGGTATAATTTAGTTAAAAATAATTGAATTATTATTTAAATTATTTAAATGAATTTTTTTAGTTATAAATATATTAGATATTATAATTGAAAATTGATCCGGTCTGGATACCGGCCCTAAGACTAAGAGCTAATTATCTTAGCCGGCCCAGAGTTCAGTCGGTATCACTGAACAATGATCCAGTCGGTATACCGCTGGACAACGATCCAGTCGGTAAAAATGTTAGCCGACCTCAATCGGTATCACAAGATACCAACTCAGCCTGCAACTATACTAGTTATCCGATATCAGATATCCGAAGTAGTGACCAAGATATCGGATAACTCATCCGTTCCCCTTTCACCCGGTGTTGAGAAGCTGATCCAGACCGATCAACCGTTTTCTATCCAAACACATGCAACCGGTGTCATCGGTATACATCTGGACTGTAATCCCAAGTTAGGCGTTCTCCTTGTACCGGTTAGTCCGAATAACACCATACACACCGGATAACATATTTGTCACCCAACAGAAGACGAAGGGCATTGCTACAGGGACCGATCAATAATTCCCCTTACTACGAGCCAAAATTTGCTCACGGGAATGGTCAACTTGTCCCCTAAGTCTAGCTCATACTCCCTACGCTTAATATAAAATAGTCACTTGCCTCAATCATGCTGGTGAGTGCGCATTAAACAATAATATACTTGCATAATGAAGGTTGGTGGTTCCCCACTAACAGGCCCTCAAAAACCGAGCCAATCAGGTATAATAATTCACTTCAGTTTACTGGTGAGACTCTCCCGGTTTCGATTCCTGGGTTTTCTCCCTAATATCTTCTTACATTCCATACTTGGAATATATCACTGACTTGAGCGTCGGAGAATCTTCGCAGGTGACACTACCTTTCGCCCACATGGTTATAAAAATGAAATTCCATGTTCGGGAGTCTAATTACAGGTGAGGAAGGTATTAGCACCTCACAACTGTCCGTTATAAAAACGGTTACCTCAATATGATAGTGCGCATTATAATTAACCTAATAATTATTTTAACTTATTCATGAAAAGAAAGTATACGAGATGACAAAATGTACAAAAATAAACAAAAATAAACATGGAATATTTACATGAGATTAACAGGACGTCTCGTCCAAGTTAAACTCGCTCCTCCCTTTTTTTAAATAGAAAAATAAAAATTGCAATAATAATGAGAATAATAATAATCATTACAACCTTTATGCTAGTCCAAATAGAATGTATGAAGCACTCATTTTTTGTTACATATTTATTACAAACCTAGGAAGGGGTAAAAAAGAAAAGAAAAGAAAATAACAGTAATTTATTTAAGTGGGAAAATGGAATACCGAGTGAAAAAGGTGAAAAACTGAGTGAAAAATGGAAAAACGGAGTGCAAAAGTGGAATGCCGAGTGAGGAAGTGGAATACCGAGTGAAAAAGGTGAAAAACCAAGTGAAAAATGGAAAAACCGAGTGAAAAAGTGGAATGCCGAGTGAGGAAGTGGAATACCGAGTGAAAAGTATGGTGTTGGTTGGAGAGAGGACAGTTATGGAGTTGGAGGGCTGCACGGTGTTGGTGAGGGCTGTAAGGAGTGAGGGAAAATGAAGAGAGGAAGAGAAAAGAGGGTACGATTTTGTGGGTTTGAGGAGAGGACGATTGGGAGAGGAGCTGAGGGAGGTCGATTTTTGGGAGAAGGGGGACAGTGTTTAGGTGAAGGGTAAAGGGCTGTGTTGTATGGAAAGAGGAGGACGATGTTGGGAGAGGGGTGAGTGAAGACGGATGGGTGCTGTGAGGAGTGATGGACAGTGAAGAGAGGGGACGGTGTTAGGTGGAAAAGAGAGGGGAGGAGGACGATTGGAATGAGAGGGAAGGAGGACGGCTGGGTGCTAAGGGGCTGTGTGGAGATGAATTTGAGGGGGGTTGTCAGGTGGAAAAAGAGAGAGGGACGGTTGGAAGGAGAAAGGAAGAAGGACCGCTGGGTTTTTCTCTAATGAAGGTCCTCCCCTTGAAGGCTTCAGGATCCTCTCTATTTATAGAGGTCCTAGACGCCCACCAGCAGTGGCAAGTGGGCTTTCCCTTTTGTCCTGAAGTTAGCCGCCCCACTTGCTCAGAGTTGGATACAGCCTGGATGGAGTTGGTGGACACAACTTGCACCTAGACAGCTATAAGGGATGGCAGCTACTCTTTGTCACTTTGTCAGCCGCCCCCCACAAGTCAAAGATCCACTTGGATAGTGGAAATCCAAGTCAGCAAGGGTACTCGGTGGGAATATGGGTCGGATTTCACCTCCTCTCCACAATCCGAGTGGAGAAGGAGCTATTTATACAAAACCGAGTGACGAATGACTCGGAACCGACTGAAATGGTTGGAGTACGACTCAGAAATGGTTGAATAATGACTCGGAATTGGCTAAAAATGGCTCAGAAATTGAGTGAAAGGATTCACTCGGTGCTGACTGAAAGAGTAACTCACTCGGTGCTGACTGAAAGAGTGGCTCGGTGAAGACTGAAGGGAGTAATTCACTCGGTGCTGACTGGAAATACTTCACTCGGTGCTGACTGGAAATACTTCACTCGGTGTTGACTAGAAATACTTCACTTGGTGCTGACTGAAGATTGCCTCGGTGCTGACTGAAGAGAGGCTCCCTCGGTATCCACCCACAGTGAGTCAATCCGAATGGAATCAATGGTGTTCATACACAAGACCAAGTGGAATCAATCTGCTCATATAAAAGACCGAGTGGGAATCAATTCGAGAGAATAAAAGCTCTTATATAGAAGACCGAGTGAAAGCTGGAATCCATAGGTCGGATCCGACCTCTGACACTCGGTGTGGGATTGAATTCATAGATTATTCACTCAGAAATCGTTTTCCGAGTAGAATTCAATCAGGATCTCTGTTATTCGGAATTCCTTCACTCGGTGTTGCTTTGCCCGGATGCATCACAGTTGCTGTGAGGAGAGTCGGCGTTGTTGCTGTGATTTATGGAGCCCGTGTGCAATTGGATTGAGTGGACGAGCAGAGCAAATCCGATTGCTTTATAGAGTGAAATATTCATTCGAAAAAGTGACTCAGAACCGATTGAAAGTGGCTCAGAACCGATTGAAAAGTGGCTCACTCGGTATTGACTGAAAGAGATTCACTCGGTAGCGACTGAAGAGTGAATAACTCGGAATTGTTTCAATCGGAAGTATTTTGCTCGGATCTTGTCTCTACTTGAAACATTCTCTCGGAATTACTTCAATCGGAGGTGTTTTGCTCGACAATCATTCTGCTTGAAGCTTCATTCGGCATCTCAAAAATATTTGCTCGGTTGCTGGCAGATCAGAACCATTCTTTAACTTCACATTGATTCAGTCGTGAAGTAAGTTTCACCTGGAAACTCATCACTCGGAGTGAATCACATTGATTCACTCAGAATGTTGTCAACCGGTTTGAAATAAGCTTTAACCCATTCGGATTCACAACGGGGAGTCGTCCTTGTTTTTATCAGAATGGAACTTTGAGAAAATCTGATGACTCAGAGTCGGTCTTCTTTTTACTCAGAATTTAGGACAGCTTCATCATTCCTTCGGTTGCCATCACTCGGATTCAGCCTTGTTTTCCAGTTGGAGCCTTGCATTTGCTCGGAAATGCAACTCTGCACAACCCACTCGGAGTTTCAGAGCATTTCTTCATTTGAGAGGTAACCCGTCCACTCAGAAACGCCTCACTCCAGAGACATACCACTCAGTGACTTCTCGCTCGGAAACTGTCCGTCGGAAACATCCCAGTCGGAATTTCATACAGTAACGGCTGACTCGGATATTTCACTCGGTAACAGGCATTTGCACTCGGAAATAGCCTTCTTCACTCAGAAATAACCATTTTTCACTCGGAAATCATCATTCTGAGCCATTCTATTCGGCAGATCATTCGGAAATGAAGCCCAGTCCTCTTAGAATCCTTTCTATTTAGGTCGGACCAAAAGAGGTGTTCACAGATGCCCCTCTTTACTTCTTTTTCACAAGAGAAACACGAAGCTTTCCGTGTTTTTGAAGTGAAAAGGAAGTAAAGATATGAACACCGATGTAGGGACCAAGCGGGACCTCTCGATAGGGATGGCGTCCGAGTTGTTGTGACCTTTTCCTCTTTTCCATATTTGTCTCTCTTTTTTCCTTTTTCTCTCTTTTTTTATGTTTTTTTTGTTTTGTTTTTTTTTGTTTTTGTTTTTTTTGTTTTGTTTGTTTGTTTTTTTTTTGAGTTCTGAATGGACCGGGAAAAATTCTTTCAGTGAGAAGATCAGGATTGACCCCCGGTAGACTGGAAAATAAAGGGTGCCTGCATAGGCGACTGGAAAGTAAAGGGTGCCTGAATAGACGAACGGGAAGTAAAGGGTGCCTGAATAGGCGAATGGAAAGTAAAGGGTGCCTGAATAGGCAAACGAAAAGTAAAGGGTGCCTGAATAGGCGAACAGAAAGTAAAAGGTGCCTGAATAGGCGAACAGAAAATAAAGGGTGCCTGCATAGGCGAACAGAAAGTAAAGGGTGCCTGAATAGGCAAACGGAAAGTAAAGGGTGCCTGAATAGGCGAATGGAAATTAAAGGGTGCCTGAATAGGCGAACGAAAAGTAAAGGCGCCTGAATAGGCGAACAGAAAGTAAAGGGTGCCTGCATAGGCGAACGAAAAGTAAAGGGTGCCTGAATAGGCGAATGGAAAGTAAAGGGTGCCTGAATAGGCGAATGGAAATTAAAGGGTGCCTGAATAGGCGAACAGAAAGTAAAGGGTGCCTGAATAGGAGAACGAAAAGTAAAGGGTGCCTGAATAGGCGACTGGAAAGTAAAGGGTGCCATCTTTGGCAATCGGGGAAGAAAAAACCTGAAAGGTGCCAGCTTTGGCGATTGGTTCCACTGGGGAAGAATTTGGGAAGTACCAGCTTTGGCAATTATGGTTCCACTGGGGAAGAATTTGGGAAGTGAAGATCGAAAGGATTTTGTGGAACTACCCGTTGATTGAAAAAGGAGACTCTTGGGGTGATGTCCCCGGTTGAGGAGGTTGATGGATTACCCCCTGACTGAAAGAGAAATAAACCTGGGGTGATGCCCCAGTTTGACATGATTGAAGGTTGTTGGGGAAAATGCCTTTTGATTTGAAAGAGAATGAACCTGGGGTGATGCCCCAGTTTGAGGAAGTTTGAAGGAATCTTGAAGAACGGCCCCTTGACTGGAACAGAAGAAATCTGGGGTGATGCCCCAGTTTGAGATGGTCTGAAGGAGCCTTGAGGAACTGCCCCTTGGCGGAAAGAGAATGGACTAGGGGTGATGCCCCGGTTTGACATGATTTGAAGGTAGTTGGGGAACTACCTCTTGAATGAACAAAAGAAATCTGGGGAGATGCCCCAGTTTGAGATGTTTAGGAAATGTGTTTTGGATTGATGGTTCGGGGTACTGCCTCTTTGGGTGAAAGAGAATGAACATGGGGTGATGCCCGAGTTTGAACTATCTGCCTCAAAACCTTGGGGAACTGTCCCTTGAGCGAGAAGAAATGATCCTGGGGTGATGTCCTAGTTTGATTTGTTTGGGAAGTGTAGTTCCACTGGAGAAGGATTGATGGCTCGAGGCATTGCCTCTTGATCGGTAAGGGAAAATCTGGGGTCCACCTGGTATGTGTGGATTCACTGAGAGAAGTGTGCTGGGGCCCCTTAGGGAGAGTTCTTCTAAGCCTGATTAGAAAAGTGTTCTTATCAGGGGGAGAAGATGATCTGAATTATAGGCTTACTGGGGAGAGTTTGGTGACTCTGCTGGGGGAGAGAATTTTGCTGGAAACTATCCTTGGGCTTGGGAAGGGAATACGCTTGACTGTTGGAACGTGTCAGGTAGATTCCTTGGAAGGGAATTTAAAAAAGAGTGTCAGCTTTGGCAATTGAGGAGAAGACTTCAAGAAGTGCCAACTTTGGTGATTTAGGGAAGGAGTTATGAGAAGTGCCAACTTAGGCGATTTGAGGAAAGAGTTCTGAGAAGTGCCAGCTTTGGCAATTTGAGGAAAGAGCTCTGAGAAGTGCAGCTTTAACGATTAAGGAGAAGACTTTGAGAATTGCTAATTTTGGCGATTAAGGAGAAGACTTTGAGAATTGCCAACTTTGGCAATTTAAGGAAAAGATTTTGAGCAGTGCCAACTTTGGTGATTTGGGGGAAGAACTTGAAGGACTTGATTGAGGTGTCAACACTTGACATGACTGTCTGTTGTAATAACCTGCAGAAAAAGGTTAGTAGTGCAAAGTAAAATTCAAAAACTGGGTAGGTCCTGTGAAACCGCGACCCTTATGATAACTCATGGACAGAGGAGAATGAAAGATGGCGATCATAGCTTTGAAGCGCGTGCCTTGGCTTAGTCCTCGTGATGATTGTTTAAGACGAGGTCAAGTAGTGGGAGCATCTTGTTCCTCACAACTTTAAATGTTCACCATTCTTTCATTTTATTTTTATAAAAATACAATGTTTTATCAAATCAATGCAATTCATAACACGTATCAAAAAAAGGATGAATTTTATTCATGTATGTCAAACGGAATACAGAGAATGGACAATGGGGAAAATAGATGGGATGAAATGAAGTTACATAGGACAGGTCAAGGCCGGGAGAAACAGGGAAGGTTCAAGGATCCTCCAGTGAATTCCTGAGACTAGTGAGAACCTTAATCCCACGTCACGACCTCAAGTACATCGTTCAACTCTGCCTTTGAGAGGGTAGTTTGACCATGGTCCATATGCCTCAGTTTGCACGTTTTGCATTGGGAACTTTAGTCACTCTGCCGAGATGTTGACCCTAATTTTTACCTGAGCCGCCTTTTCAGGTTTTCAACTCACCGGGTTGCTCTAACTTTTGCCTAGGCCGCCCTTTCAGGTTTTCAACCTAGCAAGCTCTTCTCTTTCTTTATAATGTGTTCTTGTTTATTTTTTGCTGTATCCTTTACAGTAAAAAGGTTGAAACTGATCACACTCCAGTTGAGTCTGCCTAACCTTTTGTTTGGATCCTTTGGGGAACTGATATCATCTCAAATAGGAGACTCTACTCCTTATGCCATGTACCCAAGGAAATATTGGTGAGTCTTTTGGCATCGATGAAAGGAGATTACTTCGAGTCATCATTTTGGCCTTTATTTTATTTTTCTTTTTTTTTTTATTTTTTTCTTTTTTTTTGTTTGTTTGCCCTTCTTTGTTTGTTTTTGTTTTGTTTTTTATCCCCTTGATGATGCAATGACTCAATCTGATAGACTATTTCCTTGGTTACATGGGCATGAGGAATGGCGTACCCTTTAAGGTTGAGGTGTTGTTGATGACAAGAATGCAAGTTTTTGACCTATCGATATTCATTCCCCCAATACAGAAAATGACAGCTTGCTTGATGATCTGGACGTAAACAGCTTTCCCCGCTTGGTATGTGCATTGGACTTCAAGCTTGGCTCTATTTTTCATTTTTCATTTTTTTTGTATATTTTTTTTGTGTTTTTTTTTTGGCAAAGTCTTCCTCAATTGTGTCTACATTTATAGGCATAAGCAATTTGCCTTATTTATGCTGGCAACTGTTGAGGTTTCCTTAAATGACTGGTCTACCACTTGTCCAATTTGGGACTTGGCCATGTTGTCATTCCATAGATTCCTTCCACGTCCTGAAACAAAATTACTAATGCCTTCTGATAGATTGCCCCTGTGATTCCTTCAGTTGTTCTTGACTTAGGGGTATTCTTTAACCTCTTGTTCTAACAATCTTGTCAACTTGTGCAGTGGCTCACAGGTTTCCCTTACCTCCTTCATCGGCATAGTCGACTGGTAATTGAAATCGTGAAGCGTGATTGTGATTTCACTAGTCTCAAGAGGATCATTTTTGGATCTGTAATTTAGTGTGTTATGGCAAAATAAAGAAGAGAAAGGAAAAGCAAGTTAAAGAGAATGAGTCAAAAGCAAGGATAAAGGGATGAGAATTTTTTTTGAATTGCGATACGCATTTATTGATTGACTGGTAAAACAAGTTTTTTTTTTGCCCTTATTACATGAAAAATCCCAAAGCCTTAGGCATAGTAGAGGGATAAACAAGACTTTGAGGCAATGGTAAATTATTTTGGTGAATCATTTAAAATCGAAGGGAGTTTGACAGCCTCACTATTACTGAACTCTTGGCCCGGTGGGCAAGCGATCACCAAATCAGCATTATCATCAAAACCATCTTCAATATCGGCCACCACGGTATTAACTTCTGAACCTCCATGATTGGGTAGGGGATTTGTGGTCACGTTAGGGCTTCCTTCCCGAAAATTAATCCAGTCGGCTTTGATCAAATCTCCCACTTTATATTTCAAAGCCATGCAATTTTATGTAGAATGCCCTGGTGCCCCAGCATGGTAATCACAATGAGTGTTTGGGTCATACCCCCTTGGGTAAGGAGGTTGCAACGGCCTCATGGGGCATGGAGCTACCAGACCCTTCTGAACGAGGATTGGTAAAAGTTTGGTATATGTTATGGGAATTGGATCGAACTGCACAGGGGTGCGCTCATTGTTGGGATTCCTTGTGTTCTGATCATGATTGGATGGTCGAGTCATCTGCTGCGGGTGATGGTATGTCATGGGTTGCGGCATTGGCGCTCTTACCATGGGCGGACGAAAGTGGGGATTATAAGTTGTCGGGCCCTGAGTGGCAGCGGCCACATAAGGATTGGGAGCTTGAATCATGGTAGGGGCGAATGGTCTTGGCGGGGCCGTCTTTTGATTAGAAGAGATGGAATTAGCTTCTCCATCTCTTCTCCCAGGCGCCGGCTTTCTTGTCATGCTTGTCCCAGATGAGCCCTGAGTGATCTTTCCCGTTTGTATTCCGCTTTCCACCCTTTCTCCAATAGTCACGATGTCAGAGAAGTTGGATGAAACACTACCAATCATTTTTCCGTAGAAAGGTGATGGGAGCGTGTCGATAAACATCGCGACTATCTCTTTTTCTGACAATGGGGGGTCTAGTTGTGCCGCTGTTTCTCTCCAGCGTTGGGCATACTCTTTAAATGTTTCACTGTCCCTTTTCAACATATTCTGTAACTGAACCCTGTTGGGTGCCATATCCATGTTATACTTGTATTGTCTAAGGAAGGCATCTGCCAGGTCCTTCCAACAACGAATATGGTTCCGCTCAAGGTGAGCATACCATGTAAGAGCGGCCCCCGCCAGACTATCTTGGAAGCAGTGAATCAACAATTGGTCGTTAGAAGAGTAAGATGCCATCTTTCGACAGTACATCGTGAGATGGTTCTTTGGACAAGTCATTCCTTAATACTTGTCAAAGTCTGGCATCTTGAATTTGGGCGGGAGGACAACATCTGTGACTAGGCATAGCTCAGAAGCATCTATCAGTCTAAAACCTCCAGCGCCTTCCATCATTCTCAAACGCTCCTCTAAGATTTCTATCTTTTCCTTTTGGGGAGCTGCAACCGTGCTCTGACCGGCTACCTGGTTCATCATGCGGGTTATATCTTAGAGATTGGTCATATAGGGGGTTGCGTATCCATATGGATTACTGGTTGAAAGGGGGCAACGTATGGGACTGGTTCATTAGGCCTGTATTTGGTGAGGGTCCTTGGGGTTGGGCCATAGTTTGTACAACATAAGTTGGCTGGGTCATCTGAGCTCGTGTGTTTTGGGCTTGTGCGTTGCAGGTTGGCTGGGCCATCGGGGCTTGTTTGTTTTGGGTTTGGTAAGCTTGTGGGTCATGGGCTTGCGTGTTTTGGGTTTGGTGAAGTGATGGCATATTTGGCTGGGTGGGGTATGAAGCGTGAGGATTCATTGCTTGCTGGTCTTGGGTGTCTTGTTGGTTAGCGAGCGGAGGATAGTACCCCGGTGGTAGGCCATAAAGTGGAAAAGGTACTGGGTTGCCGTCAGGACCGACAAATGTATGCTGTTGTGCATAAGACTGGCCGTAGGGTGGCTGGGTCTCAATGGCAGGGTTAGGTCTTCCAACATGAATAGTGAGAGGGGGTGTCGTTGTGTTAGGTAGTTGGGTTCTTGCTGGGTCAAAACCAATGGGGGGTGGTGCGGTGACAGGCTGTTGTTGGCTGTCCTCAACACCTGTAGAGGAGGCTCCTTCTGTGAGTTTCTTTTCTAAGAGTTTAGTTAACTCTGCCACTCGCTCTTTCAGCTGATCGAACTTAGTCCTAAAGTCTCCCTCAACAACTTCTGCCTTAGCCATGAGTTTCCTTTGAAGTCGGGTCTGGTAAGGATGCCTACCTGTGACGTCTGTGTTTCGTTTTTTTTTTAAAAAGAAAAAGCAAAGAAATGTTAGGTGGAGATAGAAAGAAAGAGAATGTCATGAGAAGCAATCACAGGCTTTGGCAAATATCCTTTGACCATTCCTTAGAACTTATCGTTCAGAAGTACTAGGTATGGTAAACATGGAAATTAATACAGGATAGTTGTGAAGACAGAAGAAATTTTTCATTTTGAAATGCAATAGGAGCTTCAAGTTCAGCTATTTCTAGCTCAGGGAACCATGACCCTTCTCTTAAAGGTTTGATCCCACGTTAATTTCCATATCTTGCTCAAAGGTATTCGTTAAGCCCTGAATAGCTTCCGATGAGAATAGAAAGAAAGGAGAGAAAGAGCCGTCAGGAAATGACGTGCTTTGCAAATCGATATTCCCCTAGTAACTTTCTTGAAAACATTTTTGCATTTAGGGGGGTTACGATTTGACAAAACTTGTGTCAAGTCAAGGATCATGTGAGTTATGGATTTTCCGATCATCGTCAATACAAAAAGAATTGATTTTTTTGTTTTATATATATATGTATATATATATATATTTTTTTTTGATGATTCGAAACATCCGTAACTGAGGATCCATAGGCTTGTGCATAAAAAGAAAACTACTTGCCCGTTAAAGGATCACTAGTTAAAAGTATGTCATTTTTTGGAAAAAGTAATCCACTAAACGGGCAAGCGGTCCCTTAATTTTGGATCAGAAGAGAAAGTGAGAATGAGAAAAGGTAGAAGTAAGGTTTGCCCCTTTGTGCCTTAAGGTGGGTTTTTCTGAAGGTCTCCTAATGGTTCTAAGGTTTGTCTAAGAGTGATATCTTGCATTAGGTGGCTTGTACTAGACATCTAGAAGGTCACCAGAGCCAAGATCCTACCCATGACAGAGATGCAACAGTAGGGAGTCCACTAGGTGCGTATATCATGAGAGATCGAACTCTAATTGAGGTTCTCACGAACACCGGATAGGAAGTACATCCCATACGATTCCGTTACCAACCTCTCCTAACTTAAGCTTCATTTGGGGCCCGGGTATAGGGCGCCACTCATCAGTGTGTGCAAAAATGTGAGTGTAGTGTGTGAAAGGGCATTCAATACCTTTTACCTTACCTCATTCTACACAAAGAACAAACATAGAACAAATATACAAAGTCATCTATCCTAGAGTTCAATGATTGCAGAAAAGTAACATGGTCCTCTAGCCTAGGGTTCAACAAACATGCAAACATTTACAGGACATAAATGATGGAATATAAATAAAACAGAAACCATATACAAATATTGACAAAAAATAAAAGAAGAAGTTAAATAATTATTATGCTAATTAAAACACGCGCTATCAAGTTGACTGGCTTGACTCTCTAAGTCCCCAGTGGAGTCGCCATCTGTCGCGACCTGGATCGCGACGGCACGGCCGACCCTCAAAACGATCATTTTTGGTTCGAAATGAAAAATAGGGAGTCGCCACCAATATTTTTTAGGATAAAATACCGGGAAAACCTTTCGTTAAAGCACTGGTTATAAAAATGAAATTCCATGTTCGGGAGTCTAATTACAGGTGAGGAAGGTATTAGCACCTCACAACTGTCCGTTATAAAAATGGTTACCTCAATATGATAGCACGTATTATAATTAACCCAATAATTATTTTAACTTATTCATGAAAAGAAAGTATACGAGATGACAAAATGTACAAAAATAAACAAAAATAAACACGGAATATTTACATGAGATTAACACGACGTCTCGTCCAAGTTAAACTCGCTCCTCCTCTTTTTTTTTTAAATAGAAAAATAAAAATTACAATAATAATGAGAATAATAATAATCATTACAACCTTTATGCTAGTCCAAATAGAATGTATGAAGCACTCATTTTTTGTTACATATTTATTACAAACCTAGGAAGGGGTAAAAAAGAAAAGAAAAGAAAATAACAGTAATTTATTTAAGTGGGAAAATGGAATACCGAGTGAAAAAGGTGAAAAACCAAGTGAAAAATGGAAAAACCGAGTTCAAAAGTGGAATGCCGAGTGAGGAAGTGGAATACCGAGTGAAAAAGGTGAAAAACCAAGTGAAAAATGGAAAAACCGAGTGAAAAAGTGGAATGCCGAGTGAGGAAGTGGAATACCGAGTGAAAAGTATGGTGTTGGTTGGAGAGAGGACAGTTATGGAGTTGGAGGGCTGCATGGTGTTGGTGAGGGCTGTAAGGAGTGAGGGACAATGAAGAGAGGAAGAGAAAAGAGGGTACGGTTTTATGGGTTTGAGGAGAGGACGATTAGGAGAGGAGCTGAGGGAGGTCGGTTTTTGGGAGAAGGGGGACGGTGTTTAGGTGAAGGGTAGAGGGCTGTGTTGTATGGAAAGAGGAGGACGGTGTTGGGAGAGGGGTGAGTGAAGACGGCTGGGTGCTGTGAGGAGTGATGGACAATGAAGAGAGGGGACGGTGTTAGGTGGAAAAGAGAGGGGAGGAGGACGATTGGAAGGAGAGGGAAGGAGGACGGCTGGGTGCTAAGGGGCTGTATGGAGATGAATTTGAGGGGGGCTGTCAGGTGGAAAAAGAGAGAGGGACGGTTGGAAGGAGAAGGGAAGAAGGACCGCTGGGTTTTTCTCTAATGAAGGTCCTCCCCCTTGAAGGCTTCAGGATCCTCTCTATTTATAGAGGTCCTGGACGCCCACCAGCAGTGGCAAGTGGGCTTTCCCTTTTGTTCTGAAGTTAGCCGCCCCACTTGCTCAGAGTTGGATACAGCCTGGATGGAGTTGGTGGACACAACTTGCACCTATACAACTATAAGGGACAGCAGCTACTCTTTGTCACTTTGTCAACCGCCCCCCACAAGTCAAAGATCCACTTGGATAGTGGAAATCCAAGTCAGCAAGGGTACTCGGTGGGAATATGGGTCGGATTTCACCTCCTCTCCACAATCCGAGTGGAAAAGGTGCCTTTTGTGCATAAGACCGAGTGGAAAAGGAGCTATTTATACAAAACTGAGTGACGAATGACTCGGAACCGACAGAAATGGTTGGAGTATGACTCGAAAATGGTTGAATAATAACTCGAAATTGGCTAAAAATGGCTCAAAAATTGAGTGAAAGGATTCACTCGGTGCTGATTGAAAGAGTAACTCACTCGGTGCTGACTGAAAGAGTGGCTCGGTGCAGACTGAAGGGAGTAACTCACTCGGTGCTGACTGGAAATACTTCACTCGGTGCTGACTGGAAATACTTCACTCGGTGTTGACTGGAAATACTTCACTTGGTGCTGACTGAAGATTGCCTCGGTGCTGACTGAAGAGAGGCTCCCTCGGTATCCATCCACAGGGAGTCAATCCGAATGGAATAAATATTGTTCATACACAAGACCAAGTGGAATCAATCTGCTCATATAAAAGACCGAGTGGGAATCAATCCGAGAGAATAAAAGCTCTCATATAGAAGACCGAGTGAAAACTGGAATCCATAGGTCGGATCCGACCTCTGACACTCGGTGTGGGATTGAATTCGTAGATTATTCACTCAGAAATCGTTTTCCGAGTAGCATTCAATCAGGATCTCTGTTATTTGGAATTCCTTCACTCGGTGTTGCTTTGCCCGGATGCATCACAGTTGCTGTGAGGAGAGTCGGCGTTGTTGCTGTGATTTATGGAGCCCGTGTGCAATTGGACTGAGTGGACGAGCAGAGCAAATCCGATTGCTTTACAGAGTGAAATATTCATTCGAAAAAGTGACTCAGAACCGATTGAAAGTGGCTCGGAACCGATTGAAAAGTGGCTCACTCGGTATTGACTGAAAGAGATTCACTCGGTAGCGACTGAAGAGTGAATGACTCGGAATTGTTTCAATCAGAAGTATTTTTCTCGGATCTTGTCTCTACTTGAAACATTCTCTCGGAATTACTTCAATCGGAGGTGTTTTGCTCGGCAATTATTCTGCTTGAAGCTTCATTCGGCTTCTCAAAAATATTTGCTCGGTTGCTGGCAGATCAGAAGCATTCTTTAACTTCACATTGATTCAGTCGTGAAGTAAGTTTCACCTAGAAACTCATCACTCGGAGTGAATCATATTGATTCACTCAGAATGTTGTCAACCGGTTTGAAATAAGCTTCAACCCATTCGGATTCACAACGGGGAGTCGTCCTTGTTTTTATCAGAATAGAACTTTGAGAAAATCTGATGACTCAGAGTCGGTCTTTTTTTTACTCAGAATTTAGGACAGCTTCATCATTCTTTCGGTTGCCATCACTCGGATTCAGCCTTGTTTTCCAGTTGGAGCCTTGCATTTGCTCGGAAATACAAGTCTGCACAACCCACTCGGAGTTTCAGAGCATTTCTTTATTTGAGAGGTAACCCGTTCACTCAGAAACGCCTTACTCCAGAGACATACCACTCGGTGACTTCTCGCTCGGAAACTGTCCGTCGGAAACATCCCAGTCGGAATTTCACACAGTAACGGCTTACTCGGATATTTCACTCGGTAACAGGCATTTTCACTCGGAAATAGCCTTCTTCACTCGGAAATAACCATTTTTCACTCGAAAATCATCATTCTGAGCCATTCTATTCGTAGATCATTCGGAAATAAAGCCCAGTCCTCTTAGAATCCTTTCTATTTGGGTCAGACCGAAAGAGGTGTTCACAGATGATACGAAGGTTGATGGAAGAACTGATGGAGTTGAAACGTAAAAGGAGGAACGTGGAGGAAAGAGCCATGTCTCAAACCAAGGGAGCACATCACACCACCGAGGGAGAAAAATCCTCAAGCCCCCAGTACTCAAACATCCCTACGTTTGAAGGGAAGGAAAAGATCCACGATTCTGAAGAGAGAGTTGCTAAAGGGAAGCGGAAGCTGATGACAGCATCTCCAGTAACTTATAAGCTCACAGTCCCTTTTTCAAGGAGACTTATGAGTGTACACATCCCTAAGCACCTGCAGACTACTCAACCTCTCTCTATTGAAAAATACAGTGGTGAAACTGATCCCACTAAGCATATCGATGCTTATGCATTTGAAGCCATGTACCTGGGGGTAGATGAAGATGTCATGTGCAGAATGTTCCCTCGGACTCTTGTTGATGATGCCCTTAGGTGGTTCAAAGGACTACCATCAGGTTCCATCGATTCATGGGAAGAAATGGCAACAGCGTTTGTGGATCACTTTGTCATTTGCAGTGATATTCCCAGAACATCTCATACTTTGGCTCAAATTAGGCAAAGGGAACATGAAACTCTCAAGGACTTCTTGAAGAGATTTTACAAGGAAGCAGCTGCTGTTCCAAACTTGGCAGAGGCACTACAATTGCACATAGAAATAGAAGCTTTGCAATCGAGCTCTGCTTTTGCCCTGTCGTTGGCAAAGAATCCTCCAGTGAATTTTGAAGAATGCAGGAGGAAATTATCCAAGTATGTGAGCATTAAAATGCACTTGGAAGCAACAGCCACAAGAAGGAAATCCCCAACGCCACAACAACGGAGAGATAAGGACAGGCCCCGATCGGAACGCATGGAGAGACCGTTCCAGGATAACGTCTTCAACAATCCTGTACCTCCGAGTCAGGAAGAACGGGTAAATGCATTTAGCAATTATGCTTTGTTAAATTCTGAACGATCACAGATTCTGAGTGAGATCGGATGGCCAACTCTTACTGCATATGGGGTCAGGAAGCCGCCCCAGCTTCGTAAACATGGTGACCCTCGGAAGTACTGCGAATTCCATGAGCAAAAGGGCCACTCAGCAAACGAGTGTCAAGCCTTGAAAAATACTATTGAAACCTTGATCTGAGAGGGTAAACTCAAACAATATCTTTTCAAAGAGGGTACTTTTGATGAACCAGGACGGATTGAGAGAAGGGGAAGGGATTACGAGGAAGGCGATGACGATCATCCCACTCCGATCAGAAGATCTACTGCTTCTAAAAAACAAAAGGGAGTTCTGGTTGATGAGCCTGCACAGCAAAATATTATGCCCCGACATCAACATCAAGGCCGTCGAGAGGTCATTGATTAGGGATCGAGTCATAAAAGTCAAAAAACACCTTTCACTTTTATGGCTAGTCGGTAAGACAATATGCACTCTGTTTCCTAACTTGGGTTTTCCCGATTGGGTTTTACCAAGAAGGCTTGACAAGGCATAACCCCGACTCAGCTCTCTTTCTCTTTTGTAATTAATAATCAATAAAATATTCTATCTGTTCACCCATTGTCTTTATGATTTTATTCGATGCACAACACAGTTGTGACAAGATGCTTTCAGGATGGATGATCCTAGCAATGTATTTGTTGTTAGCGATGAACCTCTTCGAAGGAACAAAGGGGTGAACACCGATTGAAGGCTCGGATTGTAGGATTAAGCCGAACTCCGAGTACGACTAGTAGGTTTGGCCGAACGTCAGTGAAGGCCGGTGAATGGGTAAAATCCAATACCGAGTGTGAAGACCGGTGAATGGGTAAAATCTAACACTGGATGAAGAAGAACGGTGAATGAGTAAAATCCAACACCAGATGAAGAAGAACGGTGAATGGGTAAAATCCAACACCGGATGAAGAAGACCGGTGAATGGGTAAAATCCAACACCGGATGAAGAAGGCCGGTGAATGGGTAAAATCCAACACCGAGTGTGAAGGCCGGTGAATGGGTAAAATCCAACACCGAGTATGAAGAACGGTGAATGGGTAAAATCCAACACCGATTGAGAAGGCCGGTGAAAGGGTAAAATCCAACACCGAGTCAAGAAAATGGTGAATGGGTAAAATCCAACACCAATTGAAGGCTTGGGCGCAGTAAGCTGGTTCTTCTTCAAGACCACGCTGAACCCCGAGTAATGGGCGCAATAGGTTCAGGATTAGCCCTGATCTGAACCCCGTATCGAAGGCTCAGATTTCACAGTTTAAGCGAACTCCAAGTATGACTAGTAGGTTTAGCCGAACGTCGGTGAAGGCTTGGGCGCAGTAAGCTGGGTGAAGCTTTTTCTTCAAGACCACACTAAACCCTGAGTAAATTAAAAACAACCGGTGAATGGGTAAAATCCAACACCAAAGTGAAGAATGGTTAGTAGGATTAAACCGATCGCCATTGAAGAACTGGGTTATAGGATGAAACTGAACCCCAGGAAATGGGTTGTAGGATTTTACCGAACTCATTCTAAGGCTCGGATTGTAGGATTAAACCGAACTCCGAGTACGGGTTGTAGGATCAAACCGAACTCCAGTCGAAGTACTTCTCCTAGGAATTCCTCACTCGGAAATACATTCCCTTGGAATTCCTTACTCGGAAACACTTCGAATTCGAAGTCAGACTCGAATTACTTACTCGGGAATATATCTACCCGAAAAGTACTTATTCAAAGTCAGAGCCTTCCTCTGACCAAAAGTACTTCCCATGGAAATGGCCCATTTGGAATTCCTTCACTCGGTGCCATACCACGAGGAAGTCAGAAATTATTCACTCGGTGCCTTACTCAGTAGAAGTCGAAAACGTCTCACTCGGTGCAATCCCAATTATAAGTGTTACACTCGGAGACATTTTACTCGGGGAAGTTGCACTCGAATCGGGGACATACCTACTCGGGAAAGTTGCACTCAGAAACTTCCTACCCGAGTGAAAGCTCAGATTTTAGAGAAAAATCAAACTCCGAGTACGGTTAAGAACATTATTAAACCAAACGCCATCAATTCACTCGGAAGTAACTCTCGAGGGATTACTCGGGAAATCCAGCTTCCGGAAGGCTCAATCGGAGATCTTCCACTCGGAATTTTCAAGATAAAACACGAGGCATCGACATAAAAATAAAAGTCTTGGGTAAAATGTACAAACTTTTATCGAGCAGTACCAGGAGATTACAAGTAATAGAATTTCTCGAGTGACACGGCCAGAACCAACTTCACTCGGAATCATTTACTCAGAGTCGAATATTCGCTTGGAATCACTCACTCAGAGTTAAATGTTCATTCAGAACCGATCACTCAATAATGCTCGGGGACAATATTTAATGGCTAACGGGTACTGCAAAGATATTTTTACAGGTTACACCAGTATCCAGACCTCTCACAGGTTGTATATCTCATATAAGCAACTTCATAAGTCCCTCATATAAGCTAGGGGACATATGATCTGGTCTGGATACCGGCCCTAAGACTAAGAGCTAATTATCTTAGCCGGCCCAGAGTTCAGTTGGTATCACTGAACAATGATCCAGTCGGTATACCACTGGACAACGATCCAGTCGGTAAAAATGTTAGCCGACCTCAATCGGTATCACAAGATACCGACTCAGCCTGTAACTATACTAGTTATCCGATATCAGATATCCGAAGTAGTGACCAAGATATCGGATAATTCATCCGTTCCCCTTTCACCCGGTGTTGAGAAGCTGATCCAGACTGATCAACCGTTTTCTATCCAAACACATGCAACTGGTGTCATCGGTATACATCTGGACTGTAATCCCGAGTCAGGCGTTCTCCCTGCACCAGTTAGTCCTGATAACACCATACACATCGGATAACATATTTGTCACCCAACAGAAGACGACAGGCATTGCTACAGGGACCGATCAATAATTCCCCCTACTACGAGCCAAAATCTGCTCACGGGAATGGTCAACTTGTCCCCTAAGTCTAGCCCATACTCCTTACGCTCAATATAAAATAGTCACTTGCCTCAATCATGCTGGTGAGTGCGTATTAAACAATAATATACTTGCATAATAAAGGTTGGTGGTTCCTCACTAACAGGTCCTCGAAAACCGAGCCAATCAGGTATAATAATTCACTTCAGTTTAATGGTGAGACTCTCCCGGTTCCGATTCCTGGGTTTTCTCCCTAATATCTTCTTACATTCCATACTTGGAATATATCACTGACTTGAGCGTCGGAGAATCTTCGCAGGTGACACCACCTTTCGCCCACATCAACGCGTGAGGACGGTGTGCAGGACCTCCAGGACGCCAAGACCAGTCTCTTCATTCAGTGACACCGGATTCACATACCGGATACTCACAGAACCGGCCTTCAGACATGCACTTCTCACACTATTTCTGACTGGCCCGATATCGGATCTCTTTGACCCCGGTTCAGGACGGAATAAAATTTTTTTATAAGTAACTAGATAAAAAGTATTTTAGAAATTTTATCTTGGTGTCATTTTGGTAACAGATGAATTATATTTATAAAAATAGCAGTATAAGATATAGAAATTATGAAGTATAAAATAATATTTAATTATGGGTTCGATGAGTGTTAAAATAATAATTTTTAAATCTTAGAATTTTTTGGGATTATTGAAATTATAAGGGTTGGTTATTTGAGCGCCAAAATTGTGATGTCTTGGTAGCGTAGAAATTATTAAAATAATTATTGTTAATTTAGAAATTTCTGGCTTTGAAAACCAGAAATCGGCGATTGACTCAGATCGTTTGAGGAGCGTTCAAGCTTTGGAATTGAGGAGTCCAGGTAGGGGGAGGATTATATTTTAAATGCATGGATTATGAATGGATATAGGTATATGTTTGTTTATGTCGATTGATGAATTTCATGATGATGTTATTTATGGTTGTTGGCAATATACCACTTAATTATTATTGTTGCTTTGATTAATAATTTATAAGTATGTTGGGTGGATAATTAATTACTATGCTTATTGTTATCTTGAGATGAAACCCTTACTGATGGTAACCAAGTGGTAGCCCCTGATGATGGTAATAAGGTGGTGTATTGATTATTGATAATTATTTGGCATAACATTTGCATTCAGACGCACATACGACTGTAGGGGGCCTATGATGCTGACCCAGATGGGAGGGTGGCCTAATGGCAAGGCACAAACCCTATGGTGGTTTCTTTGGATTCCACAGCCGCCTTTGAGTTGGACTCAAGGCCGGCCCCGTAACACCACGTTGAGTTACCACTGTCACTGAGAGTTGCTGGTGTTACATTAGGGGCAAGAACGGTTTGGTACCCGTAAAATGGCCGAATCAGCTGGGAGCTGAGATATATTATTATGTTGTGTAATTCCCATCGTTAAAGTCGGATCCGCATGGATATGTGTCACAACCCAATTTTTTAACTAAATTTGTATCAGTAATTAAACATTAAAAATTAAAATTTCTCAAAAAAATAAGAAATAAATTTTAGAAAATAGAAAATTTTATTCCGGTTATAAGGATATTTTTATTTTGTAAATCAGATTTAAAATGAGACTAAACGGAAATAAAACGTGACAATAAAACATAAAATTATTAAGGAACCCGTTATTATTAAAAAAAAAGAGATGAAAATATCTCCTCTGTCTTCCGTTTCTCTTGAAAGCTCTCTTTCTTTCTTCTTTCCTTCATCGTCTTATTCCACCGCCTCAAAACCACTATAAATAAGGCTCCAACCTTCCAAATTTCTTCAAACTAAAATACCTCATAAATCTTATAACCCTTAATCGTCTTCTTCAAGCTTCTAAATATCCATTTCCATATCTTAAAGCCCTTCAATTTTGCATAATAAGGAATTCCTCAAACTTGAAGATTTAAGGAGATACAAGGGAGTTTAGCCCAAGGAAAGCTTAGGGATCTTCAATTGAGGTAAGAAAGAGGGGATAGGATATTAAATAGATAGAAATTAAGTTAGAATTGCTTGTTTAATTGATTAATGGTTTAGAAACCCATATAGTTAAATTTTAATTTATTTTGAATTAAGTTGTGAAATTGATGTTAATTGATATGGAATATGATATATGATATGTTTCTGATGTTGTATGGTGATTTGGAATCAATTAATATGTTTAATTTACAATTAAAATGAGGAAAATAACAAAACAGAGAGAAACAGAGGTGCTGTGAATCAGACCCTTTAACAGCGGATATATACAGCTGGTGTTAAAAACCGGAAGTGGTGGCATTTTTGTAAATAAAAATGAATAGTGGCATTTTTGTAAATAAATTAGAACGGTGGTATTTTTGTAAATAAATTAGAACGGTAACATTTTCGTAAATAAGACCAGTGACATTTTCATAAATATGATTAAAAACTTAAAATAATGATTTTTTATAAAAATCTGAATTATTATTATTATTGGATTTTTATTATCCTATAGACTTTATCTTGAAATAAATAAATATAATTAATTAAATTAAATTCAGAAGTTTTTTTAAACATATTTAAAGGAAGAAAACTCTTGTTTTTGAATTATTTTATAGAAAATATGTTTCCATATTCTTTGGTTATGATATAAATATTATGAAAAATTGTGTTTCCATATTCTTTGAATTATATATATAAAGTATGTTTATTTGACTGTTATGATAATATTTAAGATTAATTATATAAAGAAATTTGATAATATTGCATTCAATGGCCGTTCAAGGAATCCACAAGGGGGTTCCCGGTGGGGGAACGCGCTCTGTTGAGCAACAGACCTCTGCAGTGGTTTTATACCACGACCGTCGTAAGGGTTGAGCAGTGTGTCCTTAAGGGGGGTTCCGCAACACTTGTTATAAATATTATTGTATTGTTATCCAATGTTAGTGTTGCACTATGGGGCACGGTATCGGTTGGATATCCATAAAAATATTGGTATTGGAAATCACTGCTTATGTTCCCACCAGAATGGATCCATCATGCATTTTCATTCTTGTAAAGAGTGAAATATATTAACATAAGTATAATACAAAACATTTGTTTGACATCCGCATCGCATAACATCCTATTTGTGTTTGTGTATATTCTAATTTAATTTCTATTTATTTGATATTTTATCTCACTCTTTCTGTTACTTGTGGCAACCTTTTAGTGGTTAATCAAGAAGATATGTTACAAAGTGGATGATGCTTGATATGGATGAACTATGAAGACTTTGGATGCTGATACTTGCTTGCATAGCTATTTTGGCTGTATTATGCGTGCGTATGTTATGTTTCAATATTTATATCTTTATATTTTATAAGATCTAGGTGTCTGTTGTAAAATATAATATGTATGGAACTCTGATGTTATGTATAATAAAATGAAGTTAATTATGTAAAAAGTTACGCACTCTGATATTTTATCAGTAACCTCTGGAATCAGGTTATGAATCACTTGATAATTATCAGACGAAAAAGAAGTTATTCAAGAGATTTTATATAGTGTCGGTAATTATCTTGGGATTTGCAAGTTGGTTCCAGGGTGTTACAATATGCATATACATATAAATATTGTGATTTCGAATGTTGTGGGAGAACTTATAGTATATGATGATTGTGGTTGATTGCATGGTGATGTAATCGTATGAAGTGACAATGTGCACGGTAATGTTTATAACAAATTATTGATTGCGTTGGAACTGGATAATCGATTAGTAAATTATGTTGAATCCAGTTCAGTACCTGTTATTTAATATATATATGCTCACCCCTAAGTTGTTGTCATTTTCAGTGAATGTTGACCGAGGTGATGCTTGGTAATTGCTTGGTTAGAATCGTTGTGGTCTTGGAGACCTATATATATGTATAGCTGATGGGTATAGTATCGCCTTGGCCGATACTCTTGATACATATGTTATATGTTTTATATAGTGGAAATAGGTAGCTGATAACCTCACTGGAGATTTAGTAGTTGTTTGATTTCTAACGACTTATGTTAAAGAATTAGTAAACTTTAAGGTATATTACGTTATCGAATTATAGATTCTACCTATAGGTGTTTGGGTTTCCGCGCGACCAGATTGATTCGCTAAAAATCAAAAAAAAAATTCCCTGTATTTTTATTAATTGGGTGTCACATTTGATTTTTTCAAAACTTTATAGGTGTAATCATCATGATGTTATGACATAATTTAATAGTTGAATTGATTTAATTTATGTTTTATTGTAAGTTATAGGGTAAATATACCTTTTGGTCCTTTATTTTACACCAAAGTTTCACCCCGGTCCTTTAGTTTTTTTTTGTTCAAGTTAGTCCCCGATGTGATTTAAAATGTTTCAATGTGGTCCTTCCGTCAAATAATGCTAACGCCGTTTGTCATCATCTTCTTCCCTAATTCTTCTAAAGTAAAACCATATGCTCCCAAAATAGCAAACATAAATCACCAAAAAAATAAAAAACAACAACTTTTGAAGATTAGAGAAGAAAGTAATTGTTCATTTTGTTATTTTCATCAACACTCAAAGCATATGAATCTGAACAGTTAGCAGTAAAATTGGAAAGGAAATGGGACAAAACCTCCTGAAGTAGGAGAACCCAAAAACACAAACAAAAAATTTCAAAGAGATAAAATATTGAAGATGAATAATTCATTATTGAATTTTAAGGTCGATGAAAATAAGAGAGATAGCAAAACATTGTTCCATGAAGGAAGTGAAATTACCTGAATATGAGGAGGAAAGGGACACAGGAATTAGGAATAAAGAATGAATATAAACCAAATTTCTGCTGCAACACTTCATTCTTAAAACATTAGAAAAAATTAAAACATCTTGCTTTGCTAAACTTGTAGAGAACTTAATCAACTCTTTGTAATCAATTCTTTGTAACACAAAATCTTTGCTCAACACCAGATATAAGATCCTCCAAGGTATGTTTCAGACCCTGCTTGTTACAAGTAAAATAGAGTAAAACAATAGTCTATGCCAGGTGACCAAACTGAAATAATTAACTATTCGACGAGGACTAAATTGAAATCACTAAATGTACATAAGGGACCAAATTGAAACAATTATACTCTGTGTTCTGATATGAAGATGAACTCATTGCAAGCCTCTGCTCCACCCATATCCCTTATGAGCAGGTCTATGATTCTGGGTTATCATATTCAACAACAACAATTGCTATAGGAAGCATTTGATCATTCGGGTCTATGACTCTTCCCTTTTATTTTTCAATGTAATGCAAAATTCTTATGTCAATCATTGAAATTTCCCCTTGTTAATTTCTTTCCCCACTTTTGGTCACAGTGATTCCCCCTTTGGTGCCAGCGTTAAGCCTTTATGGCAACTTCCTGCTACTGATATAAAAGCCCCATATTTGCTTTGTGCAAGGCTCAAAGGAAGATGAACAAAGAAGGAAGATGAACGGAAAAGAAAGATGAACAAAGAAGGAAGATGAGATCCACAGTTTTCTATTTTCCCTCTCAATTATCAAAACTGCATCGTTTTAGTATTTGATGCAATAACAAATCACTGATTGACACGTGTATAGTGATGTCCTTATTTGAGAGCATAGTGCAGATGGCATTAGCATTATTTGACAGAAGGACCACATTGAAACATTTTAAACCACATCGGGGACTAACTTGAACAAAAAAAAAAACTAAAGGACCGGGGTGAAACTTTAGTGTAAAATAGAGGACCAAAGGGTGTATTTACCCTAATTTATAAAGTGAACTAAATTATAAAGATTTTTTTTGAATTGGATTCATTTTGTGTGTATGTATACATATAATATGAAATTATCATTTAATTTTCTTACATGATTAATATTTTTATGTATATTGTGATTTTGAAGTGAGAATAAGAACAACTAATCAGAACTAAGTAATTGCAATAGCAATTTTGAAGCCAAAAAATAAACTAAAACTAAAAATCGTTTATATCACTAATATAGATTATGGTTACTAAAATGAAAAAAAAAATAGCATAGACATGACAGGTGACTAATAAAACATCCTAACCTTTAATTAATAATTAAAAATACAAGGAAAAATTTTTCACAGTTAATTTAATGTCAATTAATTAGAAAAATATCAAAATCACTCAAAAGGGCCAAAACAACAGTCATACATGCCTAATGCCCAAAAACAGCCAACAACAAGAAAATATGCTAAACAATAGCAGGGGCCTGACGCTACGCGTCAGCTCTGTTCGCACCTGACACTACACGTTAGCCTCACGCGTAGCGTCAGCATGACAGTAACAACAATGCTGCAGTCATGAGTTTTAAGTCTTCCAGCCAACTTCTAATCACCCAAATGACCCATTTTAAGTCCGATTGCCACGAAACTTTATAGGCCACATGTTTTCCCCATTCTGGAATAGTTGGCGTCGTCCGTCTGCCAAAATTCCGACATATGCTTAAGTCATGTGAAAAAATGCGTTATGGTCAAAATATGGAAATTTTATGCACCAAATCCCCATAATTGCCTTCAAACTGAGTAAGGCCTACATGTATAGTCCATAAATGGTATAGGGAACATAATGGTCCTTTCCGAGGGTCCAAAAACTCATTGGATCACAAATTCACCCTTTCGGATCCTAAATTTCATATTGTTCAACATTATGTCATTATGCTACTTTCTAATTCATCATCCTATAATAACAAAATTCATCACCATTTCATCATCCTACACTTGTGCACACTAATGCAACTAGCCTATGACATCTAAGCTTCATAAAATACAACATAGTCTCGTCACTTGCATAATTAAGCCTATACACACATAAAATACTAGTTTCTCATCAATCTAATTTCAAGACATAATCTAACTCAATTTAATATATATGTACAAGTCTTGCCCATTTATGCAATGAAGCAGTTTCCTGGATATCAAATGCATCATATGCAATAAAATGGGACCATCCATGGTCACCACATCCATATACCATCATCATCATATATATCATCCATCTATATACACAATCAAAATATAAACTAGGTTTCCAGTGAAACTGTCAGGTACCTAAATCCACTAACCATATACATCAATCAAAATGGATATCTACAGGAGCCGGCCAAGGCTATACCACAAAACACTATATACAACATGTACAAACTATCTCCCGCACAAGCGTAGTGATGTATCACCAATCGCCGTCACAATCCAAATCCACTAAAAATATAACAACATAATAGGGGTGAGCACAATACATGTTAAATGACAGTTATTGAATCAAATCAACTTATCCAATTCCACTTCTCAATCACATAATACAATATCATATTTATATCATACACTGCCATTTAACATAATTCACCATAACAGTTATCCTCAATATCATATACACAGATTATATCACTCATGTTAGTCTCAATAACTGTGCACTAATGCACATGCATACGGATCCAACTTAACAATGATTTCAATTACAGATTCCTTCCCGGCCTCACTCTATTAGCCCTTCCCCGTGTGATACCAGTCACCTCATGACGTCTCGAGACTTAACTCTAGTTCCTATGGCTATCACGGGCTCTCACAGGACCTAGCCCAAGAATTTGTAACTTGAAATCATCACACGGGGTTCCTGACCTACCCTTACCATCTATGCTACATTATGCAATTCATACACAAGCATCTCATGCTACCAAAATGATACCGAGTCATTTATTCAATTGCATATCATGTAACAACTCAATATCATTCATATCATTCTATCATATCTCATGCATAGAATTTAATTCATCAATTTATTACATCACATGTGATATCTCACATCAATCACATTTACCATTTGCACCCCATACAATTCACATCACATTATGGACGACAACTCATAAACACAAATAATTCTCAATTATCACACAAGCGGGGTATATTCTCAAACATTTCACAATAAACAATTCAATCATTACAATACACACAATCAATACACATTAATACACCCCGAACCCATCCATAAACTATACATTTAAAATGTAAAACTCCCCCTACCTGGAAATAAGTAGTCTAGAAGCTCCCCGAGCTATCCAAATGCTATCAACAGCTATCCGATCACTAATCCGAAGCCTTTAAAAATCCTAAAACATGGGTAATTAATTTTTAATAACCCAAACACTATTAAATTCATGCTTCGAGGCTTATAACTAACATTATATTCGATATTCGGTAATTATAACTTACCGATAAGCATTATCACCCTCTGATACTTGCCTCCGGTCAATGCCAAAGCTCCAAAATGCTTCCGAAACAATTCCTAAATTATATTTAACTTAATTAATATTCAAATTACATAGAACAGAGCCAAAACAAGCCATCAATAGTTATTTTATTAACTAACGACTTACCGAATCAAGTCGTCAACCTCCGAAACTTACTTCTGAATGAACCCTAAGTTGTCCGCTCACTCAAACTACTCTAAAATGGTCCGAATCACTTATACGGTCACCAAAACCATAATCCAGAAGGTATCCAAGGCTGTCCGGGTTCCGAATACACTCTGAAGTGGCTTCGAATCTATACCTAACCATGGAAGTGGTATGGAAGTGGTAGAATTGAGCTCCTATTTTACTGAAACGGAATGAAACCAAGCCTACGATATCAATTTGACTTACTTTAATTTGGAGAAATCAAAACTCCAAAGATTCCCAAGCTGCCCACAATCACGAAAGCTTCACAATGCTTCTAAATTCAAGAAAGTGGGAGAATTAGTGATTGAGCTCCACAAACAACTCAAATCCGAAAGTGGGTACACAATTCATACCTTAATTTTGCAAAATCAAATATTCTCTCAAGCATTCATGGCTGCCATGTGAGAGAGGGATTGAGGAATTGATGATTCAAGCTTCCAATTTGATGAAACCAAGCAAAAAGAATGGTGAATTTGGATGTTGGTGTCGCAGAAATGAAGAAGGAAGGAAGAGAAAAAATTTTCAGCTTTTCCCTTGGCTGTTGCATGCGTGAACACAGAAAGAGAGGAAGTGAATTTGCAATTGTTACACAAAGGGCAGCAAAGTAATTTTTCTATTTTAATTAGTTAACTCATTTAACCTCTTTCTAATCCTTGATTTAATTTAATCACTCATAAACCAATTCAGGATGTTACAACTGACATTGCCCTGAAATTAATATTACTAATTTACTGATAAAAAACATTCAATCGCTAAGGCTACATTTAGTTACAGAAAATTATTCTAGTTTTCTAGGAAAAGTTTTCCGCTTATTTTCCAAAGTTTTCATTTCCTAGAATAGCTAGAAAAAATTTGAAAACCCGTTTAGATAATGTGACAGTTTTTCAATTTGGAAAACTAGAAACTAAAAAAGTTGTTCAAGTGCACCCAGTTTTCTAAATTTTTTTAAACATTCTTTAATTCAAATTAATTGAGATATATCTTATATATATTATTTATAACAATATTGTATAGTATATGCATCACATAAAATTTGTGATAAAAATTTAAAGTAATATTAAAATAAGAGCAAATGAGTTTGTGTTTAAATATATTTCAAAATAGTTACAAAGAATAATAAACATATTATCATGATACATCATAAAAATTATATGAAATATTAAATCTTAACAAAAAAATAAAAATGTAAATTGATAGATGTGGTGGGGTTAGTCTTTCCGCTAATAACCAACTTATAATATAGATAAGGTCTCTGTAACCCTTTACCATTTCTTTTGTTAAGCAAGATTGCAGGAAAGCCAATTCAATATTTAAAGATGATAATACTAATTTAAATAAACAGTGCAAGTTGTCGTATTTCTAATTTTTCGAAAACTTGTAGCAGTAGAACTTTTCAAATTAGTAGTAGTTTGTTTCGTATTCTCATTTGGTTACAACAGTCTTTATCTTGTAATTCAGTTACCTTATCTTGTAATTCAGTTACCGTCTTTTTTATTTTTTTTTATTTTTCTTAGAAAACCTTTCAAAAAAGTTTTTTGATTTTCTTAGAAAATAGAAAATCAATTTTCTATTTTTCTATAAAAAAATTTAAATAATTTGTAAATAAATAGTTTTTTTTATTTTTTATTTTCTAAGAATAATTTTTTATTTTTCTAAGAAACTTATGAACTAAACACAGTATAACAGATTGATTCGGTCGTTGCTAGTAACTTTTTTTTAATTTGTGTGTAAAAGATAAATGATTAAAAAAGAAAATAAAAATAAAAATAATGAGTCTATTTGCTTGATAAATGATTCGGTCGTTGCATGATAACATACAGGCGAAAGACGGGTACCACCGTGTCTGTAGCAATTTAATTGTAATGGTATTTACATTTTAATATTTTATACAACCTTATCATGCATTTCACAAACTTTTATATTGTTTCTTCTAAAATTCATACATTACGTAATAAGTTTAATTTTTAGAATATAACTTTTTATTATTTATTATTTTCATTTTTTTTATTTCATTCAAATGTTGAACTTATGATAAAATAATAACCTAATAAAATCCAATTTTAAAATTCAAATAAAGAAATCATTATTAAGGTTGAAAAGTTGAAAGTAATATAAAACATATAATTAAAGAATAAAACAACTGTGTATACTTCTCCTATCAAGAAAGATTAACATTTGATAATTTAAAATATAAAAGATAATTAAAAAAATGAACAGAGATTGGATATTAACATATTAAATATATAATATATATTATAATCAACCACATTCTACACAAATCAAATCAGGGATACAAAGGTGATTTATCTTTTGTAATTGAAACATAAATTTTTAATAGTATAAATAAAAATAAAAATTATTATTATAGAAAAAAACTGACTGAAAAAACTCAGATCAATAGAAAAATAAGTAAAAAAAGGATAATGCAAAATGAATATAATTTCTTAAGTTTAAAAATTTTAAAAAATATATTCATAATTGTCGCGACCGGGATCGCGGCGGGAAGGCCGACCCTCAAAATATTTAAACGTGTTTCGAAGTCCTTTCGAAAAGAAAACAGGGAGTCGCCACCAATACTTTTTAAGGATAAAATACCGGGAAAACCTTTCGTTAAAGCACTAGTTATGAAAGTAAAATTTTAAGTTCGGGAGTCGAATAACAGGTGAGGAAGGTATTAGCACCTCACAACTGTCCGTTATAAAACGGTTACCTCAAGATGATAGCGCGCATTATTATAAGCCCAAAAATTATTTTAACTTCTTCAGAAAAGGAACGTACGAAATGACAAAGCATACAAAAAATAAACAAAAAAAAATAGACACGAAATTTTTTAAACACAAGATTAACAGGACGCCTCGTCCAAATTAACCTCGCTCCTCCTTTTTTAAAAAAAAATGTTATTTAAAAAAATATGAGATTAACAGGACGTCTCGTCCAAATTAACCTCGCTCCTTCTTTTAAAGAAATACTACAAAAATGTGAGATTAACAAGACGCCTCGTCTAAATTAACCTTGCTCCTTTTTTTTAAAGAGATATTAAAAAATGAGACTAACAGGACGTCTCGTCCAAATTAACCTCGCTCCTCCTTTTAATAACAAGACAAAATGGAAACTCTAAAAATTAAATAAAGAAAGATGGGCCTGACAGGAATTGTTTCCCACTCCTACGTATTCTCGAGCTTTCGAGAAATCAGGGTCACGTAGTTCTTTGTGATGGCTTTCAGGAAAAATTAGGAAGTTGATGGTGGATAATGTCCTTGGGAAAGACCCATACAAGGCGAAGTTCTTCGCACGTGTACAAGTTCTAGGAAAGTAGTGTAGACGGAAGTACTTTCGTATGACACTAGCTAAAGACAATTTTTTTATATTTTTTCGATTTGAAAGAACACACAGAAAACACTTATTTCTTTTTGTTATTACTAGTTACAAAGCAAAATAAAAGAATTTTAACGGAATAAACTTAAACAAGAGAATAGATTCAACAAAATTACAAATCCGGCAGAAGAATAAACAATAAAAAAGCAAAAGAAAAGAGACAAAACAGAACCGGTGTGGTGTGGACTTGGGAGGAACCAGACTGCGAATTGGAGACAGTGTGGAATAAACCGAAGTACAGTGTGGAGCCGGAGTAGGACTCAATGGCGAAAATGTATTTTGATGGAGAAACGGTGTAGGATTAAGTTGTGTTATGAGCAGTATAGAGTTTGGATGGAATTTAGAGTGACAAGGAGGTTCTGAAGTCCATCCAACAGGAACGAGACTGGTGCTTCTGTTTCAAAGAAAGCAAGAGAATGTGGGTTGGGGACAGGTTTCTTTACTTTAGATTTAGGATTCTGGAGTAGATTTTTTTTAGGGGTCTTTGGATTCCAGATGCCAGGATCCCCTTGCGCCTCTTCAGCTAAGGTATTTATAGAAATCCAAGTGCTGGTTGAGTGCTTGAACAGCTCAAAGACAGCCTGGCCACCAACAATTATGGGGAACAGCGGCTGATGAGTAATTTTTTATTATTTTCATTTTTGTTTGGTGTCAGCCGCCCCTAGGATTCGAGGATCAACTTGGATGGTGTGATTCCACTTGGACAGCTCAAGCCTCCACTAGATCCATGTATGTAGTGGAGAGACAGCCTGGTTGAAACATCTCGACTTAAATAAAGGCAAAACCGAGACAGGGGAAAGTTTTTGCGCATTCAAACCTTGAGTCGGATGAAATAATACAAACTGAAGTCAAGGGAAACAGAAAGCCGATCAGAGAAAAGAGAAGACCGGGTCAGGATACCACGCCCTGGGAAGACCCAGCTTCAGTTAAACGAAAGTCAACGGATAACGCTTGAGCGAGCCATACTCGCTGGAGCGAACCCTTATTCGCTGAAGCGAGCCCATGCACTCAGGTAATTCCATCACTCAGAATCGGGACCACGTTCACTCGGGAACGGTCCCCTTCGGGTCATGCTTCACCCGGTAAACTCTTACTCAGCCAGATCCTTATTTTTATTCTGGAAGGACATAGTCGTATTTTGTTCGGAAACGTTTTAATCTCCACTCAGAAAATGACTCCCTCGGTTATTCCAATTGGAGTCTATAAACCTTCCATCACCCGGAAGTATTTCCCCTTCGGTTATATTTCACTCGGAGGTACTTCAACCTCAGCACACTCGGAAGTGTCTTACCCATTCTTCACTCGGGAATATTTTGCTAGGTTAAGTCTCACTCAAAAACACTTAAACTTCTATTCCCTCGGAAGTGATTTCCGTAATCAAGTTCCACTCGGAAATACTCTAACCTCTCTTCACTCGGAAGATTTCACTGGTTAAGTCTTACTCAGACTTATTTAAAACTTATCCACTCGGAATAGGTTTACCAAGATGGGTTTCACTCGGAACCATTTTGACCGTTCTTCCCTCGGAAGAAATTCCCCCCTTGGTCAATCCTCACTCGGGAGTATTAAACCTTTCATCACTCGGAACAGGCTCACAACTATATTTCACTCGGAACTTATTGACCTTAGCATTATTCTTACAACGCCACCTAATGGACAATTCAGATAACTTCATAACAATGTAAATATACATACACTTGTCCACAACCCGGTTAATTCAATTATATATATATATATATATATATATATATATATATATATATACCCAGAACAATCGTCATACATAAGAGCCGGCCAAGGCTACATAAGACTATATACAATATGTACAATATGTACACTACAACAGTATAAGTACTCATCACTCGGACTTGAGGATCTCTCGTCATTCACCATCCTGGCTGATTTCCACTGAAAATATAGCCACAGTAGGGGTGAGCATTTTACATATTAAATGACAGTTATTGACTCGGATAAATCCTCAAATTCTCAATTATTCACTTACATATCTCAATCAACCATAACATACACTGCCATTCAATATGAATATTCACATAACATCACCCGATCATAATTATTCAATTCACTCAGGGCTATATAATTCACATTATTCTCAATATCATATACTCACAACCAATCATCATATTGCACTCGGCAACAATATCAATATACATACATTCATCCATTCGAAATTCACTTAAGTCATTCAAGACTATATCAATCATGTTATTCTTGATAACAATGCACCAATGCATATGCATGCGGATCCGACTTAAACAATAATTTCAGTTAAAGATTCCTTCTCGGCCTCACTCCATTAGCCCTTCCCGCGTGATACCGGTCACCTCGTGACGTCTCGAGACTTAACTCTAGCTCCGTCGGCTATCACGGGCTCTCACAGGATCTAGCCCAAGAATCTGTAGCTAGAAATCATCACATAGGGTTCCTGACCTTCCACGGGTCACCCTTTTTCTATATATGCAACCTTATGCATTTCACAACGAGCATCCATGCTTATCAAGTGCATCTCATGCATTCATATAAAATCACAAACAGAATCAGCACAACATTTTCACACCACATGCATTCGGTATTCATACTGGTTCACAACACATGCACTCGGCATTCATAATAATATCCACACACATCACATGCAAGTGAACATGCACTCATGGACGGAAATCAACATACACTACACAACTCACATTTATCACAAATCCGGGTGCTTCACAACAACCACTCAACCACAACACATCAATCATCACATTTCAGTTATAACACAACACAGTAAGCAGTTTCACCCGGAACCTATCCATAAACCATGCATTTGAAATGTAAAACACCCCCTACCTGGAATGAAGATTCCAGAAGCTCCTCGAGCTTCCAGCTCCGATCGGTTTCTCTCCGATCGCACCTTCTCAATTAACGTCCCTGATTCCAGTCATCCAACACAGTACTCTGCTTTGGAGGAACTCCGAGCCGCTCATTCTCTCAACAGCTCTGCCTCCATGACACTCCACACTCTGCATGCAAGACAGCGGAGGATTCCAAGCCTCCAAGACACAACGCTGTTCTCTCCCTCGAGCAACAGTGGAGGATTCCAAAAGCTGTTCCCTCACTCGAACAGTCCAATCCTCACCAATAATGGAGGACTTCCAGACTTCCAGGCACCCAACGCTGTCCCACTTCCCACTCGAGGTTCTACTCAGCGTTCAAGTGGAAGAAGAAGAAGAAGGAGAAGAAGAAGACATTTGTTAGAATTTCAGAGAGAACAGAGACAGCACCTCTGCACGCACAAGAAGGAAATGCTCTACTCTCACTCTCAGCCTTTTCCAACTTAGCGTGAATAATAATGAGTGAGAGAGAGACCGAACCCCTTTTATACTATCAGGGGCACATGCGTCATTTTCCTGGCCTCTTTGTATTATGCAACCATTAGCTTTATTTTATAATTAACCTTAATGAGTAAATAATTAGTCGGTAATTAAATCTAAATCAGGATGTTACAATTCTCCCCTCCATTAAAGAATTTCGTCCTCGAAATTCAATATAAGTCTACTTCAATAAAACAACTCGGAATATTGCTGTTATGCACTATAACCAATTGCACCTCTTGCTTCTCAAGCGTTTTACCGACCGTTCTACAATTTCAGTCGACCCAGCCACTGAAGTCAGATTCTCTCTAATCTCAATCTCATCATCCGGTCCCTCATAAGTAGGGTCGGTAAGTATTTTTTCCACTGAGACATGTGAAACAATCTGTGTAGATCTGATAGGTAAGTCGTCAATACAATCTGACAGGCTACATGGCGGACCCGTTCCAACACTTCATATGGTCCAATATATCTGGGGTTCAATTTCTCACGTATAAGTTACCCCATTTAATTTCTGCCACTTCACCATAACCAATGGCACTTCCTAGTTCCTTGGCCATTCGGCCTTATATTCTCAACACCGATCGGTGTACTTCCACCGTCGGATCCTCCAATTCAAAGGAGTCACTCGGCCTAACCATGGACTCACACAGAGTATAGGCTCAGAGTTGTGTCACATGAGACACATTATGGATGTTAATTAACCAGCTGGGAAGATCCAGTCGGTAAGCAACATTACCGATTCTCCTCAATATTCAATATTGTCCGATATATTTCGGATTAAGCCCTTGGCTCTTCAATATCTGACCACTAGAATTTCTTCTTCAAGCCGTGATACCTCCTGGCAATACCGGGATGAATACTCAAAAGAGTTCCCATGTGCTCCAGTTAGCACGGTTTGCCTGGATTCACCTCTTGCAGGCACCACACTCGGTCCTGAAATCTCAGATTTTCATCCATGCCTTCGGCTAATTCCATGTCTACCCCTTGAGAATGTCACTTGGAGCCTATCATTCGAAAGGATTATTCGGAGTTTGAAGGCAATTCTCTCCCGGAAATCTTTCCATTTACAAAAATTCACTCGGAATCCAAGTCCACTTTGAAGACGTACCTGAGTTCAAACTCAGTAGCTCTAAACATCGATCCGAGTGCGAATTTAAATAAATTCACCTCTCGGATATCTACTCCCCTCGGGAGCCATTCACTCGGAAACTTACTAATTCAAAGTCCCTTTTTCCGTCTAAAAGTACTTTCCCCTGGAAAAAGGTTAATTGGTGGCACATCATACAGACTTAGAAATTTCTCACTTGACGCCTTTCCACTCGGAACCGTCTCTCTCGATACCATTCTACTCAGAAGTGTCACATGTATTTTTATGTTGATGTAGGTTTTGATAATGACACAAAAAATGAAGAGATATTATGGATATTGTGCAAAGCAATTATTTAGAAGCAATTCAAGGACATTCGAATCAAAGAATTAAGAATTAAATGGATAAGAATTGATGAAGTCCAAAAGAATTTATTTGAGGCATTTAAGGAAGTGTCAAATAAGGAGAAAAATATTATCAACGTGCCTAAGAGTCCAAAGGAACAAAGCCACACGTATTTATTCATCAAAAGGAACAAAAAGCACATGGAATTGGAAGCTCCAGGCAATTGAATCGAGTCCCTTCCTTATTAAATTGATTCATACGTAACAAACTGCCCAGAAAATGATTTTTGAATCATTGAATCGATTCACAATGCACCAGAATCGATTCATGCATGTTTAATTGTCTAAGAACCTTTAAATCATTGAATGAATCGATTCATTACACAATGAATGCCATGAAGAATCGATTCATACGTGTTACTTGGCCCAGGAAATCAGTTTTGAAAGTGTTGAATCGATTCACACCTTATATGAATCGATTCAAGTGTGCTGTTTGGCCCAGTAAATTCATTTGGTTTAAGAATTCAAAGATGAACGTTGGACAACTTGGAATCGCATTATCAACACACTACAGAGACACAACACTTGGCTCCATGCTCCACTACATCGAAGAAATTAAATATGCAAATGGGAACATGTTGAAGAATTATTTAATTGCAAATGGTATGTCAAGCTTTGCCTATAAATAGGATGCTGAGGAAGGATGCAAAATACCAATGAAGAAGCAGTTCCTTCGTTTCCTTTCTTCTTCCTCCTTCGTTGTATTTCTCTCTTTTATTCTTTAATTTGCATATTCCTCTTTTAAGAGTTATTCAAGAGTTAGAGAGAAAATATTTTGAGTAAGCTAAATTTGTATATCCTCTCTTTGAGAGTTATTACTTTGTGAGAGCTTCAAGTTGTGTATCTATTCTAGTGAGAGAGTTATTTGATTGTAAACCAAAACTTCATAAACACCAAGGTATTCACTCTAGGTTGAGTGGTCACAAAGGTTGGGGTTCAACCTTTGGGTTATTGAGAGATTGTGAGATTGGGTGGGTTGCCCTTTGCTTGTGAGGATTGGGTTCTTGAATGTGGGACACTAGGAAGCCGCGATTGCTTAAAGCTTGTAATCTCAAATTCTCAATAGTGGAAATCCTTCAAGTGGGTTGCTTGAAGGCGAGACGTACACCGGGGTGGTGGAACTTGTTATATCGGTTTGCAAATTCTCTCTTCCCTTAAACTCCTTTATTATTGTGAATTTAATTTGCATGCCAAAATATTTATGTTTAATTTATTTAGTAAATTGCTAAAATTAAATCCTTGAATTAATTGACTTAAATATTATTGGATGTAATTATTGTATAAGGGAGTTGAATAATATTGTTAATAACTTGGTAAATTATTCATGCTTAATTAACTTGTTACAAATTATTTAAAGTCTAACTTTTATTGAATTAATTATCGCATGCTAAGTATTTCAAGAATTGCTTAGTCTAATAATTTGACTTATATATCAAAATCAATTCTTGAATATTGTACCTTCAATTCAATTATTTTAGTATGATATGTGCTTCATAATTGTCACATCTTTTGTATTGCATCATTTGTGTATTACTAACCGTTTTTAAAAGGGATTCCGTGCAAAAATCTTGAAATACTCAATTCACCCCCCCTCTTGAGTATCAAGGCTGTGGCTAACATCACACTCAGAGACACTTCACCCGAAAAGTCACACGACTCGAAGATACTATACTCGGTCTTTATTCAAAAATTCTTCAGCCTGAGAAGTACTTATTCAAATTCAAGCTTTCCTTTATTCGGCAATATGTCTTTCGGAGTAACCCATTCGGAAAAGTTTCACCCGGAGACGTTTCACTTGGATTTTGCCTTACTCACAAGTGTCACATTCGGACACAGTTTCCTTAACTTAGTAACGACCCTCTTAATGATGTTTCACTCGGATAATCATAATTTCACTTCACTCAGTAGTTCTTTCTCCCAGAAGGATTTTACTCGGAATCATATTCCTTTTCTTCACTCAGAATCGTCTCCACTTTCTCACACTCGGAAATATATTAATCTTCCCTGAGCGAATTCTCACTTCATCCATTATCTCAGCCCAAGGTCATAATCCTTCAATAAATCCTCAATAATACCTGGCTAGACCCATAAAACTTCTAATTTTAGTGACAGATTTGGGTCTCACATATGCCATCACTACTATCACCTTAGATGGACCGACAACAACGCCATCTTTGGACATAACGTGTCCAGAAGCTGGATCCCATCCAACCAAAAGTCATACACCGATAACTTAGCAAATAATTATTTCTCTTTCGGTACCACAATACTATGTGGAGATGTCCTTCATGCTCCTGGTATGACTCGGAATAAATCTAATCATCACCAATGAATACTCTTATGAATCGACCCAGATAAGGCTGGAAGATATTGTTCATCTAATTCATGAACACCGCCTGAACACTTATCACACCAAACGACATTTCCACCTATCCCAGGTGGCCACAATGGTCCTGAATGTCGTTTTAAGATATCAGAAGCCTTGACCTAATTTGACGGTACCCGAACTATAAACCAATCTTAGATAGACTGAATCACACCATAATTGATCAACCAGATCATCAGTCCTTGATAGTGGGTATTATTCCCTATGGTTAGCTTATTCAATCAGTGGCAATCAATGCATAACCACATACCACTATTTCTCTTCTCGACCAGTAACATCGGGCACTCTTGCCAGAAGGATCACCTTTCTATTTCGATAATCTACCATTACTTTATCGACCAATAGCCAATTTATACCAAAGATGACCTCTAATCTTTTCAGAGGTAAATTCACAAGGGTTAAAATAAATCTTCTACCCTTATTTGATATGCTATCACCTACTATCCATTCAAGACGACCACCAATTCTATCCAAAACAACCAGATAGACTCAGACCATCACCATAAGTAGTTACAGCCTCACCTGCTCGACCTAAGAATCACTGCATTCGACATACAGGATGACGTCTCATTCCCATAGGGTTACAACAATTACATAAAGTCAATGCAAAAGTGTATGCTGCCACAATACCTATGGTGTGTAGAGTCGTATCGGAATAAAATACTTTATAGTCCTATCGCTTACACTGACCAGACTCACTCAAATAATACTAGTTCACATGAAGATTAATGGCAATTCACACAAATCTATAATCAACACATTTATATCAACATCGTCATTATGCATCATCTAGGGTACATCACGTAATAACAATCATCGAATATCAATTACCATTACCGTAAAATGGTATAATAGTAGTCGACTTCCAGTCCTCACAGGGTATATACCTCATCATTGGATCTCATCCATCACAAAACCTTAATCCGTCAGTCTATTAATCCTTCATTTCATTATTCATTACCGACCATCAATCAACTTAAGCCCTAATGATTCGCTAAGCTCACTTTAGGTATACAATTCAAGGTTACGACATGATTTTCAATCACATAATAGGTTTCTGCATCGGTGAACCTTTTTACTAATCACAAGCACAATCCACCAGTTGGACGTACAATCATCATCCTATTATTTCTATCATCATTATACTCAAATTCCCAATCTAGGGAACTGCAACAAATCACTTATTTCATATATCATATAGGATTTTTGTGCCAAAGGATATAAAACTCATCCCTTACAAATGGCACAACCGATCATTTGAATTTGAAAACACCACACTAGGGGATTCCTTCAATATTATTCCTTTAACCAACTCAAACATGTGAGTTCCATTTCGTTCAACAAGCATGCCTCGGCTATGAGCCACTAGCATGGTTTATACAAGAGACCGAACCAATTAATTCAACTCAATATATAAGAAGGTCTCATCATCCATCATTTGTTGCCTCATTACCAATCTATACTTAAAATGGCCTCTAAGTATTTCGTAAAGAATTAACCAGGGTAGGAACAAATCTTCTACCCCTAAGTAATATTCCAACAGTAATACCTTTCATCACCGTCCTCACATAAAGGCTCGTAGGCATATATCCACACAAATCATGCTTAAACATGTATCAAATTCAATAGAATATTACAAGCAATTATGACAACCGGTCATATTGCACACAACCGCTTTCTCATAGTAAGCATACCTTGGCCTTGGACCTTTTAAGTCCGCTCTAATACCAAAATGAAACATCCCGACTTAAATAAAGGCAAAACCAAGACAGGGGAAATTTTTTGCGCATTCAGACCTTGAGTCGGATGAAATAATACAGATTGAAGTCAAGGGAAACAGAAAGCCAATCAGAGAAAAGAGAAGACCGGGTCAGGATACCACGCCTTGGCAAGACCCAGCTTCAGTTAAACGAAAGTCAGCGGATAACGCTTGAGCGAGCCATACTCGCTGGAGCAAACCCTTATTCGCTGAAGCGAGCCCATGCACTCGGGTAATTCCATCACTTGGAATCGGGACCACGTTCACTCGGGAACGGTACCCTTGGGGTCATGCTTCACCTGGTAAACTCTTACTTAGCCAGATCCTTATTTTTATTCTGGAAGGTCACAGTCGTATTTCGTTCGGAAGCGTTTTAATCTCCACTCAGAAAATGATTCCCACGGTTATTCCACTCGGAGTCTATAAACCCTCCATCACCCGGAAGTATTTCCCCTTCAGTTATATTTCACTCGGAGGTACTTCAACCTCAGCACACTCGGAAGTGTCTTTCCCATTCTTCACTCGGGAATATTTTGCTAGGTTAAGTCTCACTCAAAAACACTTAAACTTCTCTTCCCTCGAAAGTGATTTCCGTAATCAAGTTCCACTCGGAAATACTCTAACCTCTCTTCACTCGGAAGATTTCACTGGTTAAGTCTTACTCAGACTTATTTAAAACTTATCCACTCGGAATAGGTTTTCCAAGATGGGTTTCACTCAGAACCATTTTGACCGTTCTTCCCTCGGAAGAAATTCCACCCTTGGTCAATCCTCACTCGGGAGTATTAAACCTTTTATCACTCAGAACAGGTTCACAACTATATTCCACTCGGAACTTATTGACCTTGGCATTATTCTTACAACGCCACCTAATGGACAATTCAGATAACTTCATAACAATGTAAATATACATACACTTGTCCACAACCCGGTTAATTCAATTATATATATATATATACCCAGAACAATCATTATACATAAGAGCCGGCCAAGGCTACATCAGACTATATACAATATGTACACTACAACAGTATAAGTACTCATCACTCGGACTTGAGGATCTCTCGTCATTCACCATCCTGGCTGATTTCCACTGAAAATATAGCCACAGTAGGGGTGAGCATTTTACATATTAAATGACAGTTATTGACTCGGATAAATCCTCAAATTCTCAATTATTCACTTACATATCTCAATCAACCATAACATACACTTCAATATGAATATTCACACAACATCACCCGATCATAATTATTCAATTCACTCAGGGCTATATAATTCACATTATTCTCAATATCATATACTCACAACCAATCATCACATTGCACTCGGCAACAATATCAATATACATACATTCATCCATTCGAAATTCACTCAAGTCATTCAAGACTATATCAATCATGTTATTCTTGATAACAATGCACCAATGCATATGCATGCGGATCCGACTTAAACAATAATTTCAGTTAAAGATTCCTTCCCGGCCTCACTCCATTAGCCCTTCCCGTGTGATACCGGTCACCTCGTGACGTCTCGAGACTTAACTCTAGCTCCGTCGGCTATCACGGGCTCTCACAGGATCTAGCCCAAGAATCTGTAGCTAGAAATCATCACATAGGGTTCCTGACCTTCCACGGGTCACCCTTTTTCTATATATGCAACCTTATGCATTTCACAACGAGCATCCATGCTTATCAAGTGCATCTCATGCATTCATATAAAATCACAAACAGAATCAGCACAGCATTTTCACACCACATGCATTCGGTATTCATACTGGTTCACAACACATGCACTCGGCATTCACAATAATATCCACACACATCACATGCAAGTGAACATGCACTCATGGACGGAAATCAACATACACTACACAACTCACATTTATCACAAATCTGGGTGCTTCACAACAACCACTCAACCACAACACATCAATCATCACATTTCAGTTATAACACAACACAGTAAGCAATTTCACCCGGAACCTATCCATAAACCATGCATTTGAAATGTAAAACACCCCCTAACTAGAATGAAGATTCCAGAAGCTCCTCGAGCTTCCAGCTCCGATCGGTTGCTCTCCGATCGCACCTTCTCAATTAACGTCCCTGATTCCAGTCGTCCAACACAGTACTCTGCTTTGGAGGAACTCCGAGCCGTTCATTCTCTCAACAGCTCTGCCTCCATGACACTCCACACTCTGCATGCAAGACAGCGGAGGATTCTAAGCCTCCAAGACACAATGTTGTTCTCTCCCTCGAGCAACAGTGGAGGATTCCAAAAGCTGTTCCCTCACTCGAACAGTCCAATCCTCACCAACAATGGAGGACTTCCAGACTTCCAGGCACCCAACGCTGTCCCACTTCCCACTCGAGGTTCTACTCAGCGTTTGAGTGGAAGAAGAAGAAGAAGGAGAAGAAGAAGACGTTTGCTGGAATTTCAGAGAAAACAGAGACAGCACCTCTGCACGTACAAGAAGGAAATGCTCTACTCTCACTCTCAGCCTTTTCCAACTTAGCATGAATAATAATGAGTGAGAGAGAGACCGAACCCTTTTTATACTATCAGGGGCACATGCGTCATTTTCCTGGCCTTTTTGTATTATTCAACCATTAGCTTTAATCTGCAATTAACCTTAATCAGTAACTAATCTTAGTCGGTAATTAAATCTAAATGAGGATGTTACACTGGTCATTGACAATTATGGGGAATGGCGGCTGATGAGTAATTTTTTTTATTTTCATTTTTGTTTGTTGTCAACCGCCCTCAGGATTCGATGATCAACTTGGATGGTGCGATTCCAAGTCAGCATGGGCAAACGGACTCCTCGAATGGTGTCATGTGGGTCCATTATCAAATTCATGAAAGCACCTTCCACGTCAGATAAGAGAGGACAACGGTCTCACTTAGATGGTCTCAGGAATGATGTCTCTTCTGTTGGCTCAGATCGATATTCCTCAGACCTGAGCCGGTGTTCTTCTTATGGCCCAGATCACTGTCTCAGTCAGTATCTATTCTCGGTGGAAATTGGTCAGATCGAAATAGGTGTTTACAGATATGAACAGTCCGAGTGTAAAAATCGATCCTCTAACACTCGGTGTGGAGGCTTGAATTCATTCAAGTGACACCAGATCCTTTTTCGTTCAGAATTGCTTCACTCGGAGGTGCTTTGGCCGAAAATGTCTCTGCTTGAAAGACTTTAGTCATAGACTTTCTTCCTTCGAAAGTGACCAACTCAGAAATGTCTCGGATATATCTCTGCTTTAAAAGTGCTCTTTCGAAGTCCGACTCACTCGGGAATATCTCTTTCCGAGAAGTATTTATCAGAGCCTCTTTTCGTTCAGAATCACTTCACTTGGAGATGATTCGCTTAGAAGTGTTTCTGCTTGAAGCACTCATTCATAGTCATAGCCTTTCCTCCCTCGAATATGACTCACTCAAAAATGTCTTTCTCGGAGACACCTTACTCAGAAATATCTCTTTCGGATATATCCCCGGCCAAAAAAGCTCCTTCGAAGTCTCAACCATTTTTCATGTAAAATTGATTCACTCGGGAATTCTTATCTCGAATGTGTCTCCTCCCGAGAGGTACTCCTTCAAAATCAAAGTCTTTCTCCGCTCGGAAGCACATCTCTCGGAAGTGACCCACTTGGAATTATATAACTTGGAAGTGTCTCTGCCTGAAAAGTACTCCTTTGAAGTCAGAGCCTTTTCTCGTTCAGAATCCATTCACTCGGGAATTATCCACTCAGAAATATCTGTACTCGAGAAATATTCATTCGAAGTCAAAGCCTTTCTTCGCTCGGAAGTAATTCCCTTGAAAATGACCCACTCAAAAATATCTCACTTGGAGACACCCTACTCGGATATATCTTTGCCTAGAATAAGCACTCATCCGAAGTCACTCGCTTTTCGTTCAGAATGGCTTTAATCGGGAATTCTCCACTCGGATGTATCTCCGCCCGAGAGGTACTCATTTGAAGTCTGATATTTTTCATTCAGAATGGCTTCAATCGGGAATTCTCTACTCGGATGTATCTCACCCCGAGAGGTACTCATTCAAAGTCAGAGCCACTTTTCATTCAGAATGGCTTTAATCGGGAATTCTCCACTCGAATGTATCTCTGCCTGAGAGGTACTCATTCGAAGTCAAAGTCTCTTTTCACTCAGAGGTACTTCCCTCGGAATCAATCCACTCAGAAATATTCCACTCAGAGACACCTCACTCGGATATATCTTTGCTCGAAAAGTACTTTTCGTAGTCAGAGCCTTTCTTTGCTCGGAAGTAATACCCTTGAAATGACCCGCCCGGAAATGTCTCACTCGGAGACACCTCACTCGGAAGTATGGAACTTGGAAATGTCTGCCCGAAAAGTGCTCCTTTGAAGTTCAGAGCCCTTTTCGTTCAGAATCAATTCACTCGGGGATTCTCCACTCGGAAACATCTCTTCCTAGGAAAAGCACTCATCCGGAGTCAGACTCACTTTTCTTTTAGAATGGCTTCAATCGGGAATTCTTCACTCGGATGTATCTCTGGCTAGAAAAAGCACTCATCCGAAGTTAGACTCACTTTTCATTCAAAATGGCTTCAATCGGGAATTCGTCACTCAGACGTATCTCCGCCCGAGAGGTACTCATTCGAAGTCAGAGTCTTTTTCGCTTAGAGGTACTTCCCTCGGAATCAACCCACTCAGAAATATCTCACTCGGAGACACCTCACTCGGATATATCTTTGCCCAAAAAGTACTCTTCATAGTCAGAGGCTTTCTTCGCTCGAAAGTAATTCCCTTGGAAGAAACTCACTTGGACATGTGTCACTCGGAGACATCCCACTCGGAAATATGGAACTTGAGAGTCTCTGGCCGAAAGAGGCTCATTCTAGGTCAGAGCCTTTCTTCGCTCGGAAGTACATCTCTCGGAAGCAACCCACTCGGAAATGCCTCACTCGGAGACATCCCACTCGGTAATTCTTCTCTCGGAAATATCTCTGCCCGAGAAGTACTCTTCATAGTTAGAGGCTTTCTTTGCTCGGAAGTAAGTCCCTTGGAAGCAACCCACTCAGAAATGCCTCACTCGGAGACATCCCACTCGGTAATTCTTCTCTCAGAAATATCTCTGCCCGAGAAGTACTCATTCAAAGTCACACTCAGAAATTCTTCACTGATCCCCAATTTGGGCAATGAATGTCTGGTGCTTTTTTAATTAAAAATTTCCATTGATCCTTGATTTAGGTAACAAATGCTTTTGATGCTTTTGACCTTGTAGTGCACCCATGTTTCATGCAACGCTATTTCCACATTCTCATAGCGCTATTTCCAACTTGGCACGCTTAAGCGCGCAACTTTCACTCTCAAGCGTGAGGAGGTCTCGCTTAAGCGAGAGGCCCCTAATGCTCTTCAATTTTTCTTAATTCACGCTTAAGCTTACACCTTGGGCTGGACCAAAAGAGGTGTTCATAGATTCCTCTCTTTACTTCTTTTCTGTGAGAAAAACATGAAGTCTCTTCTTGTTTTTGAAGTGGAAAGGAAGTAAAGACGTAAACACTATTGTCAAAGTCATGCAGACTCCAATAACCAAGAGAGCCAGTATTGTTCCATTGAAGAAAACCAATAGTAGTGCCAATTTCTGTGACTTGAAGAATGAAGCAAGGCGTCAACTTTGATGGCTTTGGCGATCTGATAAGGGGGAAACCTAGGAATTGACACTTGAAGCTCTTGCTCTCTCTCTTTCTTCTTTTTTTTCTTTTTTTTTCTTTTTTTTCTTTTTTTTGTTTTTTGTTTTTTGTTTTTTTATTTTTTTTGTCTTTTTGTTTTTTTTGTTTTTTTGTTTTTTTTGTTTTTTTTGTTTTTTTTGTTTTTTTTCGTTTTGGAGTTCTGAATTTGAAAAAAAAAATAGGGCGGTGCACCAGTTTCAGCAGGAAGTGGTTAACTGTGAATTATCCTTTGGATGACATGAAGCAAAAAAATTGTCTTTCAGTTAACAGGAGGTGAGAGGATTGGGGGTCGATTCTCAATTGACCGGAGATGAAGGGTGCCTCGTTCGACTACTGGAAGGAAAAGGATGCCTTCTTAGGCGACTGGAGAGTAAAAGGGGCCATGTCAGGCGACTGGAAAGTAAAGGGTGCCTTGTTAGGCGACTGGAAAGTAAAGGGTGCCTTGTTAGGCGACTGGAAAGTAAAGGGTGCCTTGTTAGGCGACTGGAAAGTAAAGGGTGCCTTTTTAGGCGACTGCAAGGTAAAAGGTGCCTTGTTAGGCGACTGAAAAGTAAAGGGTGCCTTCTTAGGCGACTGGAAGCTAAAGGGTGCCTTGTTAGGCGACTGGAAAGAAAAGGGTGCCTTCTTAGGCGGTTAAAAAGTAAAGGGTGCCTTGTCAGGTGACTGGAAAGTAAAGGGTGCCTTGTTAGGCGACTGGAAAGTAAAGGGTGCCTTGTTAGGTGACTGGAAGGTAAAGGGTGCCTTGTTAGGTGACTGGAAAGTAAAGGGGGCCTTGTTAGGCGACTGGAAGGTAAAAGGTGCCTTCTTAGGTGACTGAAAGGTAAAGGGTGCCTTGTTAGGCGAGTGGGAGGTAAAGGGTGCCTTCTTAGGCGACTGGAAGGTAAAAGGTGCCTTGTTAGGCGACTGGAAGGTAAAGGGTGCCTTCTTAGGCGACTGGAAAGGAAAGGGTGCCTTGTTAGGCGACTTGGAAATAAAGGGTGCCTTGTTAGGCGAATGGAAAGGAAAGGAGTGCCTGTTTTTTTTGGAAAGAGACTTGAAAGACAACGACTTTGGCAATTTATGAAAAGAAACTTAAAAGACGCCAGCTTTGGCGATCTATTAAAAGTAACTTGAGAGAATCCAGCTTTGGCGATTGAGAAGAAAACCTTTAAAGGTGTCAGCTTTGGTGATTGAGGAAGAGTCTTCTTAAAATGCCAGCTTTGGCGATTGTGGTTCTGCTGGGAAGGAGAAACTTGAAAAGTGCCAGCTTTAGCAATTGAGGTGGAGACTTTGAAGGTGCCTGCTTAGGCGATTGAGGAAGAGTCTTCAGGAAGTGCCAGCTTTAGCGATTGTGGTTCTACTGGGAAGGAGAAACTTGAAAAGTGCCAGCTTTAGCAATTGAGGAGGAGACTTTGAAGGTGTCTGCTTAGGCGATTGAGGAAGAGTCTTCAGGAAGTGCCAGCTTTGGCGGTTTGAGGAAGAAACTTTGAGAAGTGCCAACTTTGGCAACTGCGATTCCACTGGGGAAGAGAACTTAAGAAGTGCCAGCTTTGGCGTTTACGGTTCCACTGGGAAAGAGAACTTAAGAAGTGCCAGTTTTGGCGATTGCGATCCTACTGCGGAAGAGAACTTGATTAAGGTGTCAATATTTGACCTGTTGTCTACTATAATAACCTGTAGAAGATGAGAAAAGAAGTAGTGCAGAGATAAAATTGAAAAATCGGGTAAATTCCATGAAACTGCGACCCTTGAGATGACTCATGGATGAAACAGAACGAACGAGGCAACCATAGACTTAGAGCGCGTGCCTGGCCAAGTCTCTATGATGATCGCCCACGAAGAGGTCGAGTGGTAGGAGCATCTTGTCCCTCACAACTTTAAATGTTTACCATTCTTCCATTTATTTTATTAAAACACATGTTTTTTCATATCAACGAAATTCATAACACGTATCGAAAAGGGTGAATTTTATTCATGCATGTTAAACAAGTACAGAGAAAGGAGAAAAAGGAAAGTGAATGAAATGAAGGAGGTCATATAGAATAGGTCAAGAACAGGTGAATTAGGGAGGGTTCATGGATCCTCCAGTGATTCTCTGAGACTAGCGAGAATATTAATCCCCCAACATGACTTCATATTCACCCTTCGACCTTGCTTTTGAGAAGGTGAGTTCGACGATGATTCCGATGCCTCAGTTTGGACTTGTACTTCTCGAGTCGGAGGTCTGAGTCATATCACCAGAAATTTGAACCTAACTTTTGCCTGAGCCGCCCTTTCGGGTTTTCGACTCACCGGGTCGCTCTAACTTTTGCCTAGGTCGCCGTTTCGGGTTTTCAACCTAGCGAGCATTATTTTTTACTTCTTTTTCTTTTTCCTTTTTTCTTTTGTTCCTCACATGCCCTTTTTAAGCGTAGTATTACTTCACCGCGTCTGCATTTATAGGTGTGAACACCTATTTCGGTCCGGTCAATTTTCACCAAAATGGAGAATTTTTGGTCACTTTACTAGGCTCTGATTGATATCCATAAATGAAAAGAATTTTAAAAAAAAAAAACTGACTCGGAAATGATCATTTCCGAGTGAAAGGACTCGGAATGATCATTTCCGAGTGAAGGTCTCTGACTAGGATGTGGCTGAGTGATATAAGAACAGAGGCAGAGGAAACCATGAATGGACACTTAAAAATGAAGAAGCATCCGAGTAGAATTACTCAGAATGGAGCATTTCCGGGTGGAATACTTCACTGATGAAGGTGAATCCGAGTGGAAGGTTCCCTGTCAAAGCCATTCCGAGTGGAAGGTTCTCTGTTGGAGGATCAATGCTGGAAAGGATTGCTGATTGAAGTGAATCCGAGTGGGAGCTTTCTGATTGCAACTAATCCGAGGATCAAATGTTGATTGAAACCCTTCTGATTGAAGTGTAAAAGATGACTCCGAGTAAAACAATCCCAACATCCGAGCACATCATGATTGAAGTATGAATCTGAGTGGGTTGAAGCTTATTTCCAAACCAGTTGACAACATTATGAGTGAATCATTGTAATTCAATCCGAGTGATGAGCTTTCGAGTGAAACTTACTTAACGACTGTCAATGTGAAGTCAAAGAAAGAGTGGTTCTGACCTGTCGGTAACCGAGTAAAAATAAGGATGACTCTCAGATATCCGAGTGGATTGATGCACATATGGAATAATTCTGAGTGAAGACTGATGCACGCAGAGAGACCGAGTGCTGCTGAGTAAAGCTCCTCCAATTGATGATTGCCATTTCTGATTGGAAAGGAAGTAATGGTCAGATTTTCAAATGGAAGGAATGGTTGACGACTAAAGGAAATTCTGAGTGAAAAGCCAGTCGGATTTCCGATTGAAGAAAGTGTCTACCGAATGAATCCCAAGGAAATCCGAACAAGTTTTTTCGAGTAATTTAATCCTAGAGAAATAGCCGAGTGAAAATTTCAGGAAATGCCGATTGGAACATTTCAATCAGTGTCGATTGGATCGTTTCAATCAGTGCCGATTGAATCATTTGAATTTCTTCCGAGTCCTCTTCAGCCAGATTCCGAGCCACACTTCAAACGGTACTGAGTCCCTCTTCACTCATCCCCTCAAACCACAACGACCGACTAGAATATTTCTGAAATGCCGATTGAGTCAATTAAAAAGACGTTCCTGACCAAATCAATCAGGAAGGCCCATTGAATCATTTGCGCCAAGACCGAGTCATCCTTCAATCAGGGCCGATTGAATCATTTGCACCAATGCTGAGTCATCCTTCAGTCAGGACTGATTGAATCATTTGCACCAATTTCGAGTCACTTACTCGTCAGTCAATAGTGATTGAGCCAATTTTCAGTCAGGACCGAGTGCAGACTTTTCAGTCAGTACCGAGCCATACTTAAACCATTTTCGAGCCACCATTTCAACCAATTCCGAGTCATCACCCTTTAGTGAGTTCCGAGTCATCCCTCTTCAACCAATTCTGAGTCATCACCCTTTAGCCAGTTCCGAGTCATCCCTCTTCAACCAATTCCGAGTCATCACCCTTTAGCCGGTTCCGAGTCATCCCTCTTCAACCAATTCCAAGTCATCCCTCTTCAGCTAATTCCAAGTCATCCCTCTTCAAACCAATTCTGAATCATCCCTCTTCAAACCAATTCCGAATCATCCCTCTTCAAACTAATTCCGAGTCATCCCTCTTCAAACCAATTCCGAGTCATTCCTCTTCAACCAATTCCGAGTCATCCCTTTTTAAACCAATTCCGAGTCATCACCCTTCAGTGAGTTCTGAGTTATCCCTCTTCAGTTAGTTCTGACTCATCACCCTTCAGTCAGTACCGAGTCACCCTTCAGGCGATTCCGAGCCACTCCTTAGTCAATTCCGAGGCTCTTCAGTCAGTTCCGGGTCAGAACTGCTTTGCTCATCCATAAATCACACCAACACCAACTCTTCAGTCAGCACCTCAACGCCGACCAGAAAAGAAACATCGAGCAAGCTTTCACTCGTTCAACACTTTTCCACTCGGATTATTTCCCACTGTGGTAGTATACCGACTGGGGCGCCAAACCGAGTCAGAAGGGAAATGCCGACTCCATATTTCCACCAGGCTGACTTGGATTCCCACTGCCCAAGTGGATCCTTGAATCCTGGGAGTGGCAGACCGGGGGGGGCGGAAGTGGAGAAATTAAAAATTCTCCACCAGCCGCTGTCCCCAACTCTCTGTTAGTGGCTAAGCTGCCTCCACTTTGAGTGGAAGGCTGTGATGTCCAAGCACTCTCCCCATATCATAAAGCCTCTATAAATGCCTCAGCTGAAGAGGCACAGGGAGGCTGGAATTGGGAGGGAGGAACCTCTGGCAAAAATTCACTTGGGAGTCTTAAGCTTGAAGAACCCATCCCCAATACACTTATCTTTTCTTGGAAACAAAAACATCAGTATTGTTCAGTCTTCTGCCAAGATCCTCTTAACTGCACTGATCTAAAACCATACTCCCCACACCTTCCAGGCCTACACTAACTCCATACTGTCCCAACACTTCCCAAATCCCATACTATCCAGTCATCCTCCACAAAACCTCACCGTCCTCTCTCCTCTAACACCGTCCAGCACCCTTCTCTTTCCCTCTAAACACCTTCAAACTCTTCTCAACCCCACTGCCTTTCTCCCTCGATCAGTCCCTTTCTCACTCGATCGGTCTCTTCCACCTTCAGTTAGTTTCTGACCCCTTCTCTAGCTCTCCTGCTCCATCACTCGGTCTCCCAACTTTCACTCGGTATTTTTATTTTTCACTCGGTATTTTCATTTTTTACTCGGTATTTTCATTTTCACTTGGTTTTCTATTTTTTACTCGGTTTTTCCATTTTTACTCGGTTTTCCCTTTTTCTCACTCGGTTTTCTCTTCTCCTACTCGGTTTTCACTCATTTTTCCCTTTCCTTTCTGAATTTACTGTTTCTCTTTCTCTCTTGTAGCTTCTGCTACCCTCCCTCTTTTGCTTCGTAGTTTTAAAAAAAATAATTATAATAAAGGGAAATGGATGTTTCCTATGTTTTCTTTCAAATCTAAATAAAATCAAAAAAAAGAAAAAAAATCATTTTTAGTCAGTGTCGTACGGAAAATACTTCCGTCTACACAACCTCTATAGGATCCGTACACGTGCGAAGAACTTTGTCTTGTATGGGTTCCTTACCAAAATGATACCCACCAATATTTTCCCAATCTTTTCCTAAAAGAAAAACACTCAGAACTACGTAACCCTGATTTCTTGATAATTCAAGAATACGTAGGAGCAGGACCTCAACTCCTGTCGGGCCCATCTTTCTTGTTTCTTTTTACTGATTTATTTCCTCACTTTCGTGTTTCTTTCATAAATGTTCTTTTTTTGTCGCTTCCGTGAAAATCAATTTAGATGTGACGTCTTGTTGATTTCCCCCTAGTTTTTTGTTCAAGCCTCGCCACAATTCATAGGGAAGGGATACTTAGGACGAGACGTCCTGCTTATCTCTTTCCTATCCCTGTCCCTTTTTTATTTGAGGATGTCTAATTTAGGCGTGACGTCTTATTAGCATTCTCTTCCCCTCTCTGTCTCATATCGAAGTCGAGTTTAATTTGGATGAAATGTCCCGTTGACCTCGCTTCGACATTCTATGTTTGTACAGTTCTCTTACTCTATTCCGTCGTTTTCAAATAAGAATACAAAAAAAAGGAAGAAACCATGTTTTATTTAAGGCTATTTATATTACGCTTTCAATCTTGGTACTGTTTCTGATAGGCGATGTAGGGTGCTAATACCTTCCCTACTCGTAACCGACTCCCGAACTTGAATCTCATTTTTAAACCAGTGCTTTACTGAACTTAGTTTTTTCCCAATGTTTTTCCTATGGATAAAAACGTTGGTGGCAACTCCCTGTTTCACACACTGTTTTTAATCCTCGCCGCGCCATCGCGATCCAGGTTACGACAATAGGCATTGGCAAGTCCTCACCGTCCATGCTAGTTAGAATCAGGGCTCCTCCAGAGAGAGCCCTCTTTACGACATATGGCCCTTCATAGTTAGGAGTCCATTTGCCTCAGCTGTCTTTCTAAATTGGCAAAATCTTTTTGAGAACCAAGTCCTCTTCTTGGAACTGTCGAGGTCGCACCTTCTTTTCAAATGCTCGTTTCATACGCCTCTGATACAACTGACCATGACAGAGGGAGGTCAGTCTTTTACCATCGATCAGATTTAGTTGGTCGTGCCAAGCTCGGACCCACTCAGCTTCTTCTAATTTTGCCTCCATCATCACTCGAAGGGAAGGGATCTCTACTTCAAAAGGCAAGACTGCTTCCATACCATAAACCAAGGAGAATGGACTTGCCCCAGTTGAGGTTCACACCGAGGTTCAGTATCCGTGCAGTGTGAAAGGAAGCATCTCGCTCCAATCTCTGTAGGTGACTACCATCTTTTGTACTATCTTCTTGATGTTCTTATTGGCTGCCTCCACTTCCCCATTCATCTTGGGCCGATAAGGAGAGGAATTATGATGGTGAATTTTGAAGCTTTCATAAAGTTCCTCTATCATTTTGTTATTCAAATTTGTACCATTGTCAGTAATGATTTTACTTGGTAGGCCATATCGACATATTAGTTCTCGCTTGATGAACTTGACCATAACATTCCTTGTTACATTGGCATATGAAGCCGCTTCTACCCATTTGGTGAAATAATTGATAGCAACCACGATGAAACGATGACCGTTCGAGGCTTTTGGCTCGATGGGCCCAATGACATCCATGCCCCACATTGAGAAGGGCCATGGTGCCGACAAGACATTTAGGGATGACGGGGGTACATGAATATGGTCAGCATATATTTGACATTTGTGACACTTCCGAACATAAGCAAAGCAGTCCGCTTCCATGGTCATCCAGTAATAACCGGCCCTTAAGATCTTTCTTGACATGGAATGTCCATTAGCGTGAGTCCCAAAAGATCCTTCATGAACATCCTTCTTGATTTTGTTTGGCTCAACAGTATCAACACAATAAAGAAGGACAGAGTCATAGTTTTTTTTGTAAAGCACATCCCCATTTAAGAAGAAACCCATGGCGAGTCATCTTAGGGTCTTCTTATTATTCTTTGTAGCACCCTCGGGGTATTCTTGACTCTATACATACCTTTTGATATCGTGGTACCATGGTTTCCCATCCAACTCCTTTTCCATCATTTGACAGTATGCAGGCTCACAATGCTTCTTTATTTCGATGAGAGGCATATCGTAGTCACTACTTACTTCGAACATTGAGGCAAGGGTAGCCAAGGCATCAGCCATCTGATTGTCATCCCGGAGAATGTGATGAAAATAGATTTCGTCAAACTCTTTGATCATTTCCTTGATATGAGCATGATAAGGAATTAACTTGCTGTCCCTAGTCTCCCACTCTCCTTTCAATTGGTGGATGACCAAAGCAGAGTCCTCATAAACTTCCAATGATTTTACTTTTGCATCCAACGCTGCTTGGATCCCTAACAAGCATGCCTTATATTCAGCAATGTTATTGGTACAGTCAAAACACAATCTGGCACAAATAAAGATAAACTCCTTATCGGGTGAAATCAGAATGGCCCCAATTCCATGCCCTAATGCATTATAAGCTCCGTCAAATCTCAAAGTCCATTTATCTTTCTGACCACCTTCCTCATTAAATAGTGCCAGGATATCTTCATCCGGGAAGTTAAACTGCATCGGCTGATAATCATTGATGGGTTGGTATGCCAAGTAATCTACTAGGGCACTTCCTCTTATGGCCTTTTGAGTGACATATATTATGTCGTACTCAGTTAATAGCACTTGCCAATGAGCGATCCTTCCAGTCAAAGCAGGTTTTTCAAAAATGTACTTGACGGGGTTCATCTTAGAAACTAGCCAAGTGGTGTGACTTAATAAGTATTGCCTTAGATGCTTAGTGGCCTATGCTAACGCGCAACAAGTTTGCTCTAAAGCGGAGTACCTTATTTCACAATCAGTGAATTTTTTACTTAAATAATAGATAGCATGTCCCTTCTTTCCAGTTTCATCGTGTTGTCCCAACAAACAACCCATGGATTCATTCAATACAGTCAAATACAATATAAGTGGCCTTTCTGGGGTTGGGGGCACCAAAATTGGTGGTTCTTGCAGGTACTGCTTAATCTTTTCAAAAGCTGCTTGATAGTCCTCATCCCATTGCCCCGATTGATTCTTGCGGAGTAACTTGAAGATTGGTTCACAAGTCGCTGTCAATTGTGAAATAAATCGGGCAATATAATTAAGCCTCCCCAAGAATCCTCAGACTTCTTTTTTTATACGGGGATGAGGCATCTCGAGAATCGCCTTGACTTTGTCGGGATCAACTTCTATCCATCTTTCACTTACTATAAACCCCAGCAGCTTGCCTGACCTCGTGCCGAACGTGCATTTGGCAGGGTTCAATCTGAGCCTGAACTTTCTTAACCGTTCAAAAAGCTTCCTTAGATCGCTAATGTGCCCCTCATCTGTCCTAGATTTGGCAATGATGTCATCCACGTAGACTTCTATCTCCTTATGCATCATATCATGGAAAAAAGTCACCATTGCTCTCTGATAAGTTGCCCCAGCATTCTTCAACCCAAAGGACATCACTTTGTAATAAAATATGCCCCACAGAGTGATAAACGTGGTCTTCTCATATCTTCAGGTGCCATTTTAATTTGATTATACAACTATCCATAAATGAGAAAATGGAATGTTGAGCTATATTATCAACCAAAACATTGATCTGTGGTAGGGGAAAATCATCCTTGGGACTAGCCCTATTCAAATCTTGGTAGTCCACACACATCCGTACCTTTCCATCCTTCTTTGGAACAGGGACAATGTTGGCTACCCACTGAGGGTATTTTGCCACAGCTAGGAACCCAGCATCGAACTGCTTCTTAACCTCCTCTTTGATCTTTAGGAGTATTTCTGGCTTTATTCGGCGTAGCTTCTGCTTTATTGGAGGGCACTCAGGTTTTAAGGGTAGTTTATGCTCGACAATGCTAGCATCGAGTCCAGGCATATCTTGATAAGACCAGGCAAAGACATCACGAAATTCTATTAACAGCTTGATTAAATCTTCTCTTTGTTCTCTGCTTAGGGCAATGTCGATCTTGACTTCCTTCCTATTCTCTTTATTCCCCAAATTGATGACCTCAACTATGTCTAGGTAAGGTTGAATCCCTTCATCCTTTTGCTCTAACAACCTTGTCAGCTCAGGCAGTGGCTCACAATCTTCCCCACCTTCCTCATTGGCGTAATCAACTAGGTGATCGAAGTCATGAAACGGGATTGCAACCTCACTATTCTCAAGAAAGTCATTTTCGGATCTGCAATTTAATGTGTTATGGTAAATGAAAAAAAAGGAACAGGCGAGTAAAGAGAAGGATTCAAAACAAGGACAAAGGAAATAAGAAGAGTTTTTTTTTGGATTTTGATACGCGTTTATTGATGAAAATGATAAAAATAAGTTTTTTTTTGCCATTATTACATGGAAGAGTCCCAGAGCCTTAGGCAGAGCAGAGGGACGAACAAGTACTTAAAGCATAAACAAATTACTTTGGTGAAACATTCAAAGTCGTGGGGAGCTCGACAGCCTCCCAGTTATGAAGTTCTTGGCCCGGCGGACACGCAATCACAAAATCAGCACTATCACAGAGACTTTCTTCAATGATGGCCACTTGGTCTAGAGGCATCAGTCCAGCGCTACGAAAGCTCTGGTAGAGATCACAGATGGGGACTCTCGCAGTATGAGGTTCTTTGTCGGCAAGACAGGCAGCCCTTCTTTCTCTCTTTTCTTCCTCCACCCTTTTTCTATCGGTGGCTGTGGGTCGGTATCCCAATCCAAAACCGTTTCTGTTCTCAAGCAGGCGTATAGGTTCCACTTTTCCATTCAAAGCACGTCCTAGCCCTCTTCCAGGTTTATACCCCTCACGCAGCATTATCTTTGCCATCACTAAAGATGCACTTGGCATGTAAGCCTTTACCATTTCGCTCCTTCCCCCACATAGGTGGCGTTTGCTATCTCCAATGCTTGGAAAGAGGTTTCAAGGGCCTCTTCCGCTGCCTCGATGTAAGGGGTTGTCAAAGGTTTGCTAACCAGAAGGTCCTCCTCACCAGAAACAATTATAACCTTGTTGTCAAGTATGAACTTTAGTTTTTGGTGTAGGGTAGAGGGTACCACTCCAGCAGAATGGATCCATGGCCTGCCTAATAAATAGTTGTAGGTAGGCAAGATGTCCATGACTTGAAAAAAGACCTGGAACGTGCACGGCCCAACCTGTATTGGCAGCTCAATCTCGCCCATAACATCCCTCCGAGTTCTATTGAAAGCTCGTACTACTGTGGCACTCGGCTTCATATAAGTCCCATCGAATGGTAACTTGGTCAATGTAGATTTTGGCATGACGTTGAGGGACCCATTGTCAATATGTACTTTTGCTAAGATGTAATCTTGGCACTTCACGGAGATATAGAGAGCTTTGTTGTGCCCCATTCCTTCTGTCGGTATTTCATCATCAGTAAAGGTTAGATAGTTGTCTACAATAATATGCCTCACTATTCCTTGAAACTTATCGACGGGAATGTCATGACTGACATGGGCCTCGTTCAAGATCTTCATCAACGTCTTCTGATGTGGCTTGGAGCTCATCAACAATGATAACAGAGAGATTTTTGCAGGAGTATGGGTCAGTTGGTCAAGTACTTGATATTCACTCTGGCGAATAAACTTTAAGAATTCATGGGCTTCTTCATCAGTTACGGCCCTTTTGATTTCACTACTAGCTCCTTCTCCGCCCACCTTGGCTTTCCCAGTAATCTGATCCTTCTTTGGCTCTGGAGGGGCGTATACTCTTCTACTCTGGGTTATACCTCCTACCCCAACAATATTTGTGACGGACGAAGGAGAAGGGTCACTCGTCACCGAGCTTGCAACAATCACATCTGCATTGTACTTCCAAGGGACGGCTCAAGAATTTTTGAACGCAAATGGGGTAGGTGCTTGAATAGTGATGATTGGTTGTATAGAAACAGGAGCTGTTGGAGGGTTCCTACTGTAAAAAATCGTCAAGGGCTTAGGGACTCGTGCCTCTGTCTGTTCCTCAGCCATGTTGACCTCACCTCCATGGCGTTTACAGACCTGTACAATATGGCTGTCCATAAGGCTTTGAAGGACCTCACAGAAGTCTTGGCGTTCGGCAGTTTGCTCGCAATCATGTTCCATTCTCCAGGTCCCTTCAATTAATCCCCTTTCAAGCAAAAGGGAATGAACTACCCTTAACGGTATTCTTATGTCAGCAACATTCTTAACGCACTCCTCATCATGCTTGGGCAAGTTATTCCCCGATATTTGTCAAAATCTAGCATTTTAAACTTAGGGGGAATAATGACATCCGGGACTAGGCAAAGTTCAGAGGCATCAATCAATCCAAAACCTTGCACTCCTTCCACAGCCCTTAGTCACTCCTCCAGGATCTCTACTTTTCCTTTTGGGGAGACATCGACCGTTCTAGAATCGGTAACCGGGTTTTGGGTAATGCCTTGTGAATTGGCAGTATAGGGGTTCGTATACCCATATGGATAGCCGTAAAGCTGGTGGAAAGGTGTAGATGTATGAAGCTGGTTCGTCGGGCCAGTGTTTAGTGGAGGACCCTGGGGTTGGCTTGTAGGTTGTGTAGTATAGACTGGTTAGGCCATCTCGGTGGCTTGGGCTGGGGTGGCCTGAGCTTGAGCGGCTTATGCTTGGGCTATTTGTGGCTCATGGAGTGGTGGTATAGTGGGTTGAGTGGGGTGTGAGGTTTGGGGATTTGCTACTTGGTGGCCATGGGTGTCTTGTGGGTTAGTAAGCAGTGGGGGAAAGTATCCCGGTGGTAAACCATAAGGCAGAAAAGGTACCGGGTTACCGTCTGGGCCCAAAAATGTATGTTGCTGCGCATAGGACATGCCGTAGTATGGTTGAGGATCGCTAGCAGGGTTAGGCCTTCCGACATTGATAGTGAGAGAAGGAGCCATTGGATTGGGAAATTGAATCCTTGTCGGACCGAAACCTGGGGGATGTAGCGAGGTGGCAGGTTGTTGTTGGGTATCCTCAATACCTGCAGAGGAGCCCCCTCTGTGATTCTCTTTTCCAGAAGCTTGGTCAACTCAGCTACCTGTTCCTTTAGTTGGTTGAATTCATTTATGAAATCCTCGTCCCAGATTTCTGCTTCAGCCATGAGTCTCGTTTGGAGTCGGGTTTGGTAAGGATGCTTACTCGTAATGTCTAATGGAAGTCAGAACAGGAAATTATTGAAAAGAAAGCATTAAATAAAAGCAGTAAAAGGAAAACAAATAGTATGGTGCGCGAAGCAATCGCGGAACTCGGCCAGTATCCTCTGACTGTTGTTCAAAAGTACTACGTATGTGATAAGTGGAAATTAACATGAGATAGCTGTAGAGATAAAAGAATCCCTCTTTCTGAATTCCACTAAAATACATTACTGCTGCCAGTCTATTTTTATACAAAAAAAGTAAATCAGCCATTCCTAGCTCGGGTAATCATGGCCCTCATTTTACAAATCCTTTCTCTACAGTAATCAAGGAAGGTTACAATTTCTTCTGAGGTGGTAAGAGGATTAGCCATCCCCTCAGCTTGCTTAAGTAGGAGCGGGAGGTCTTCCAGAGTCCCATTAGCCAAATATGCCAAGTGGGCGAAGCGGTTCATCCATGAATGAATAACTTCATCTTGTTGTGTCATTTCAGCTTCCAAGAGGCGGATAGCCTCACAACAGTCTTGCTTGATATCCATCGTGCATCGCTGCTCACCATTTATCTCATGCTGCCAAGCTTCTACCGCTTTATTAAGCTGGTGCTCTAATTGGCTAACTTGCGATTGTAGATGCTCTCTTTGCACCAGGGCATTTTGCTCGTGCTCTTTGGCTTTTGCCAACATGTCCCTCAAGAGTTACTTGTCAGCCAACATGGTGTCCCTTTGCTTGCTTTTAATTCTCAGTTGAGTATTAGCTGCTCGGAGGCATTGACTTTGCTTCCTTAAGTAATCCCTTTCGATTTTCCGCTTTTTTCCAATCTCCTTGATGGTTTGCTTGCTTTCTAAGTTCTCCCTTTTCTGAAGGACGCCTTTTTGTTGAGACATCAGCAAGTCTTTCTCTAGCTTCTTATTTTTGGTAATTAGCTCTTTTATCTTGGCTTTCATTGCCTCCTCTTCAAGGGTAGGTGGGGGAACATGTGTGCTTGTTAGGAGATAGGAGGGGCTTCTGAAAGGCAGCTTGACAATGGAAACCCTATCTAGGATCCATTGGTAGTATTCCTCCTTCATGGCGTGGCTTCGAGCTCCTAGTTCTTTCCCTTGTTTGTGGACTTTCTTCCATGCATTTGCTATATCTCGAATGACAGAGGTACAATCTTCTTCCGAGTAGTAAACGATAAAAGGAGTAAGTGATTCTTAATCGGGTGGCCCAAGCAATGGGTAAGCTAGTTGACGTTTGGCTATGACAGGGTTGTAATTAATGCATCCTTGAGTGCCCATGAGAGGAACGTTTGGGTGGCTCCCACAATGGTGAAGAATGGAAACAATCTTCAACCACTGCAGATACTACCTTATTTTTTCAGTCGTGAGCCCTATCAGGTGATTAGCCCATTCACGCCCATTCTTTGTTACTAACTGGCATAACTTTAGGTCAGAAATAGGACATTCAACTTTGCCGACTTGGTGGAAGACATGTGACGTAAGCCACACATACAGATCAGGTAGACAACAAATGATTCTCTTTCCACCTTGTGTATAACAGAAGTCCATGGTGCAGTATATATTTGCCAAGATAGCAGTGACAGGGTTTTCAGATTTAAACTTGCGGGCAAGGAAAACGCCAATAGCATCATAGTCCACATAATTGTCAATATTAAGGAACAAGATAACACCATAAATGGTGAGAGCCAAGGTATCCATGAAGGCTTCCCAATCTCCTTTCTCAGCCAGCAAGTGCATGTGCTTCTCAAAGTATTCCCGATCAAACCCCAGGGTCTGATTTCTATTTAGTTGCGCACTACTTAACACTTTCGGGTGAATCCTTAAGACATTAGCGATGGTAACAATATTCGCTTGACGTCCAAGGTGGCGGTAAGGCATTTGTCCTTCTAGTGGCATCCCCAGAATCTGTTTGAACTCCTTAACAGATGGAGCCAATTGAAAGTCTTGGAAGGTGAAACAACAGAGAGGTGGGTCATAGAACTGAATCAAAGCAGTAATTGCCTCGACTTGTACCTCTACTTCTAGCAGTTTTAAAATCCTCCCATATTTCCTTGAGAAGGTCATTTTCTGATTCATATCCAATTTCTTTCCTAATGCTTGCAAATTGGTTATATCAACTTTCCTAGCCTTAACATGCAGTAATTTTTTTAACTCAGGTATATTCGTACCACAACTATCTGATCTCATGTTAATTTCCATATTTTCACTCAGAGGTACTGGCTAAGCTCTTGATAGCTTCCTGCAAGATCATAAAGAAAAGAGAAAATCAGTCATTGAGAACTGACGTGCTTTGCAAATCGATACTCCCCTAGTAACTTTCTTGAAAACATTTTTGTATTTAGGGAGGTTACGATTTGACAAAACTTATGACAAATCAAGGGTCATGTGAGCTACGGATTTTCTGATCATTGTCAATACAAAAAAAAATAAATGATTTTTTTATTTTTTTATATAATTTTTTTCTTTTTTTTCGATGATTCAAAAAATTTGTAACTCAAGGCCCAAAGACTTAAGTAAATATGCATAAAAGGAAAGGACTACTTGCCCATTAAAGGATCACTAGTTAAAAGTATGTTATTTTTTGAAAAAATAATCCACTAAACGGGCAAGTGGTCCTCTAATTTGGATCAAAAGGGAAAGTGAGAATGAGAAAAGGTAGAAGTAAAGTTTACCCCTTTGTGCCCTAAGTCAGGTTTTTCTGAAGGTCTCCTAATGGTTCTAAGGTTTGTTTAACAGTGATATCTCGCATTAGGTGGCTTGTTCTAAAACTTCTAAATGTCACTAGAGCCAAGATCCTACTCATGATGTTGACCACAATAGTAGGAAGTCTACTAGGTGTGTGCACCATGAATAAGTCGAATTCTAGCTGAGATTCTCACGGTAACCAGACAGGAAGTACATCCCAAATGGCTCCGCTATCAACCTCCCCTAATCTTAAGTTTCATTTGGGCCTGGGTATAGGGTCCCACTCAAAAGTGTGTGCAAATTGTGAGTGTAGTGTGTGAAAGAGGCATTCAATACCTGTACCTTACTCATCCTGCACATAGAACAAACATAGAGCAACAAAATAAATAGGGTTCAACAATCACACAGACAAAACGTAAATGATAGAATACAAACAAAATGGAAACCACATACAAATATTTACAAAAAAAAATACAAGAAGAAGTTAAATAATTAATATGCTATTTAAAATATGCGCTATCAAATTGACTCGCTTGACTCTCTAAGTCCCCAGTAGAGTCGCCATCTGTCGCGACCGGGATCGCGGCGGGAAGGCCGACCCTCAAAATATTAAAACGTGTTTTGAAGTCCTTTTGAAAAGAAAACAGGGAGTCGCCACCAATATTTTTTAAGGATAAAATACCGGGAAAACCTTTCGTTAAAGCACTGGTTATGAAAGTAAAATTTTAAGTTCGGGAGTCGAATTACAGGTGAGGAAGGTATTAGCACCTCACAACTGTCCGTTATAAAATGGTTACCTCAATATGATAGCGCGCATTATTATTAGCCCAAAAATTATTTTAACTTCTTCAGAAAAGGAACGTACGAAATGACAAAGCATACAAAAAATAAACAAAAAAAAAATAGACACAGAATTTTTTAAACATGAGATTAACAGGACGTCTCGTTCAAATTAACCTCGCTCCTCCTTTTTTTTTAAAAAATGTTATTTAAAAAAAACATGAGATTAACAGGACGTCTCGTCCAAATTAACCTTGCTCCTTCTTTTAAAGAAATACTACAAAAATGTGAGATTAACAAGATGCCTCACCTAAATTAACCTTGCTCCTTTTTTATAAAGAGATATTAAAAAATAAGATTAACAGGACGTCTCGTTTAAATTAACCTCGCTCCTCCTTTTAATAACAAGACTAAATGGAAACTCTAAAAATTAAATAAAGAAAGATGGGCCCGACAGGAACTGTTTCCCGCTCCTACGTATTCTCGAGCTTTCGAGAAATCAGGGTCACGTAGTTCTTTGTGATGGCTTTCAGGAAAAATTAGGAAGTTGATGATGGATAATGTCCTTGGGAAAGACCCATACAAGGCGAAGTTCTTCGCACGTGTACAAGTTCTAGGAAAGTAGTGTAGACGGAAGTACTTCCGTACGACACTGGCTAAAGATAATTTTTTTTATATTTTTTGGATTTGAAAGAACACACAGAAAACACTTATTTCTTTTTGTTATTACTAGTTACAAAGCAAAATAAAAGAAATTTAACAGAATAAACTTAAATAAGAGAACAGATTCAACAAAATTACAAATCCAGCAAAAGAATAAATAATAAAAAAGCAAAAGAAAATAGACAAAACAAAACCGGTATGGTGTGGACTTGGGAGGAACCGGACTGCGGATTGGAGACGGTGTGGAATAAACCAAAGTACAGTGTGGAGCCGAAGTAGGACTCAGTGGTGAAAATGTATTTTGATGGAGAAACGGTGTAGGATTCAGTAGTGTTATGAGCAGTATAGGGTTTGGATGGAATTTAGAGTGACAAGGAGGTTCTGAAGTCCATCCAACAGGAACGAGACTGGTGCTTCTATTTCAAAGAAAACAAGAGAATGTGGGTTAGGGACAGGTTTCTTTACTTCAGATTTAGGATTCTGGAGTAGATTTTTTTTAGGGGTCTTTGGATTCCAGATGCCAGGATCCCCTTGCGCCTCTTCAGCTAAGGTATTTATAGAAATCTAAGTACTGGTTGAGTGCTTGAACAGCTCAAAGATAGCCTGGCCACCAACAATTATGGGGAACAGCGGCTTATGAGTAATTTTTTATTATTTTCATTTTTGATTGGTGTCAGCTGCCCCCAGGATTCGAGGATCAACTTGGATGGTGTGATTCCACTTAGACAGCTCAAGCCTCCACTAGATCCATGTATGTAGTGGAGAGACAGCCTGGTCATTGACAATTATGGGGAATGGCGGCTGATGAGTAATTTTTTATTATTTTCATTTTTGTTTGTTGTCAGCATGGGCAAACGGACTCCTTGAATGGTGTCATGTGGGTCCATTATCAAATTCATGAAAGCACCTTCCATGTCAGATAAGAGAGGACAACGGTCTCACTTGGATGGTCTCAGGAATGATGTCTCTTCCGTTGGCTCAGATCGGTATTCCTCAGACCTGGGCCGGTGTTCTTCTTATGGCCCGGATCGCTGTCTCAGTCAGTATCCATTCTCGGTGGAAATTGGTCAGAGCGAAACAGGTGTTTACAGATATGAAAAGTCCGAGTGTAAAAATCGATCCTCCGACACTTGGTGTAGAGGCTTGAATTCATTCAAGTGACACCGGATCCTTTTTCGTTCAGAATTGCTTCACTCGGAGATGCTTTGGCCGAAAATGTCTCTACTTGAAAGACTTTAGTCATAGCCTTTCTTCCTTCGAAAGTGACCAACTCAGAAATGTCTCAGATATATCTCTGCTTTAAAAGTGCTCTTTTGAAGTCTGACTCACTCGGGAATATCTCTTTCCGAGAAGTATTCATCAGAGCCTCTTTTCGTTCAGAATCGCTTCACTTGGAGATGATTCGTTCAAAAGTGTTTCTGCTTGAAGCACTCATTGATAGTCATAGCCTTTCCTCCCTCGAATGTGACTCACTCAGAAATGTCTTACTCGGAGACACCTTACTCAGAAATATCTCTTTCGGATATATCCCCGGCCAAAAAAGCTCCTTCGAAGTCTCAACCACTTTTCATGTAAAATTGATTCATTCGGGAATTCTTTTCTCAAATGTGTCTCCGCCCGAGAGGTACTCCTTCAAAATCAAAGTCTTTCTCCACTCGGAGGCACATCTCTCAGAAGTGACCCACTTGGAATTATATAACTTGGAAGTGTCTCTGCCCGAAAAGTGCTCCTTTGAAGTCAGAGCCTTTTCTCGTTCAGAATCCATTCACTCGGGAATTATCCACTCGGAAATATCTGTACTCGAGAAATATTCATTCGAAGTCAAAGCCTTTCTTCGCTCGGAAGTAATTCCCTTGAAAATGACCCACTCAGAAATATCTCACTCGGAGACACCTTACTCGGATATATCTTTGCCTAGAATAAGCACTCATCTGAAGTCACTCGCTTTTTGTTCAGAATGGCTTTAATTGGGAATTCTTCACTCGGATGTATCTCCGACCGAGAGGTACTCATTTGAAGTCAGATATTTTTCATTCAGAATGGCTTCAATCGGGAATTCTCCACTCAGATGTATCTCCGCCCGAGAGGTACTCATTCGAAGTCAGAGTCTCTTTTCGCTCAGAGGTACTTCCCTCGAAATCAATCCACTCAGAAATATCCCACTCGGAGATACCTTACTCGGATATATCTTTGCCCGAAAAGTACTCTTCATAGTCAGAGCCTTTCTTTGCTCGGAAGTAATACCCTTGAAATGACCCGCCTGGAGTGGAAATTAGAGTGGGAGTAGGTAGGTGGGAAATTAAAGTGGAAACTTGCCTCAACTTGGTAAACGTTGAAGAAGAAAAAGATGATGTATGGGTAGAGTCGCAAGTAGAGGTGAGGAAGACAATGGCTTAGTTTTCTTTTTCCTTTCGTGTAGAACGCAAGCCGGGAGTGGGAGAATAAATTGAAAATAGATTTACAATTAGTGAAATGGAGGGTATTATGGTCTATTCCCGCGTTCGGTTAATTTCTAAAACCAATCAGGTAACTTAATTTGATAGCTTCCCTTGGAGCTAAAGTTCTTGGTCTTAATGAAATTAGGGAATTGTATCAAAATGATATTGATTTTGGAAATATATACAACCCATCTAGTTCAAACATTTCTCATAAGGGATTTTACATTTTAGATGACTCTCTTTAAAGCCAACAGGATTTGCATTCCTAGGAGTTCCTTAAGAGATTTACTGCTTAGAGAAATCCATGAGGTAGGTTTAATGAGTCATTTTGGAAGAGATAAAACATTAGCTACATTGCATGAACACTTCTATTGGCCTGAAATGAAAAAAGATGTTGAAAGACTATGCTTTAGGTGTATTGTTTATAGAAAAGCTAAATCTAAAACTTCACCTAAATGTACTCCCTTGCCTACTCCTAGTACTTCTTGGATTGATATTTCTAGGGACTTTGTGCTTGGATTGCCTAGGACCCAAAGATGAATGGATTCTATCTTTGTTATAATGGATAAATTTAGTAAAATGGCTCACTTCATACCTTGTCATAAAGTGGATGATGCAAGCTATATTGCTAAACTATTTTTTAAAGAAATTATGAGATTGTATTGCATCCCTAAAACCATTGTTTCTGATAAGGATACCAAGTTCCTTAGCCATGTTTGGAAAACGCTTTGGGTAAGGCTTAGAACTAAGCTTCTCTTTCCCATTACTTGTCATCCCCAAACGGATAGACAAATAGAGGTAGTAAACAGGACTCTTTCTACTTTACTTAGGGTCTCAGTAAGTAAAAATGTTAAATCTTGGGATAAATGTTTGCCTCACATAGAATTTGCATATAATAGGGTACAACATTCAACAAGTAAACGTAGTCCATTTGAGATTGTTTATAGTTTTAACCCTCTCACACCTCTTGATCTTTTGCCCATTGATGTTTTTGATTCCTTTTTTCACTTGGATAGAGAGGCAAAAGCAAGTTTTATAAAAGATTTTCATGAGAAGGTTAAAAATTAAATACAATCTAAAAATAAGCATTATGCCCGTTGTGCTAACAACAAAATAAAGGAAGTTATTTTTGAAGTTGGGGATTGGATTTAGTTACACTTAAGAAAATAAGGATTTCCTAATCTAATAAAGTCTAAACTAAACCCAAGAGGTGATGGACCTTTTCAAATAATAGAAAAGATTAGTAATAATGCCTATGTCTTAGATTTACCTAGTGAATATGGGGTTACTGCTATCTTTAATGTCTCTGATTTATCTTCCTTTGATTTAGATGATGATGATAGTCTAGATTTGAGGACTAATCTTTCTGAAGAAGGGGAGCACGGTGAGGACATGAGCAAGAAAGATCCTATCACAACCCTAGACAAGGGTCTAGAGCTTTACAGAGGACCCTTGACAAGGGTAAGGACAAAGAAGGCCAAAATCACCACCCAACAAAACCTAGTTACCTTCCTAACTACTTTACATGGGCCTAAGCCCAAGGAGGACCAGTCGAAGACCTATTCATACTTTTTATGTAATATTTCTAAAATATAGGTTTTTAAATGTATTTTAGGGCTTTTCATATTTTTAGAGATAGGATTTGGGCCTTGAATGGTCATTAGGTCACTTTTGGGCTTGTAAATTCTATTTGGGCTTGTATTTAGGCCATATTCCTTTTATTTTGAGTAATTGGGCCTACAGAAATGTTAGAAGCCCAATACTCCATGCCTTAGCCTAACTCTCTAGTGGCTATATAAGCGCATGCTCTCCATGTAATTTTCACACTTTGAATTTTGAATGAATAACACATTTTTAAGAAGTGCATGCAGACTTCCCATTCTTAGGCTAGAATTCCTTTTAGCCTCTTTCAAGCTCTCATCCCTAGGTTTCCATCCCTAGAGTGACAAGTCGGAGAACTTATCCTTCATTGGTGGCGTCCCCTAAAATCCCTTCCATCCTTCCATCACCATGTCCATCCTCCATGCTTCCGACTTTATTTCTTGGTCTTAGGGTCACCTTTATTCGAGATTTAAAGAAAGATAACTAGATCCATCCCTCTTCCTATATCAATTTGGCCCTTATTTTTTTTGAGAATCAATATTGTTGTTCTTACTTTTTGGTTTTTACATAAGTTAGAAAGTACCATCAACAACTCCAAATTTCCATTAAAACCTTGTCCAACCAATGTCGAACATTGTCTTATTCTGCATTATAAGCACAACAATCATAAATGCAAATGATCCACATCAAACCAATATAAAAAATACCAGAAATGGACAATCAACCAACATCAAACCTTGTCCTTTCCCCATCTTAACCATAGGAATCATGAATACTAAATGATCCAACACAATAACATTAAAGTAAAGATGACAGAAATGAACAATCAACCAACATCCAACCTTGTCTTATTTCCTAATCTAAACGGAACAATCACAAATACTAAATGATCCAACACAATAACATCAAATAAACATACTAGCTAGAAATGACCAATCACTCAATATACCTTGTCTCATGAATTAACAATGCCTGCAGAGACAATATTGAACATATGCCTTATCACATATAATCCACACTTGGTACCTCTAGCTTGTTTTTGGCACTAAAAGTCAGAAAATAAGAATTAATGATAAATATGGAGAATATAGCAGAAATAAAGCTATAAGTAGTTCACTCTTTTTTAATATAACTACATACACGTGGGAAACTCCAATGACATGATTTGAAATTTATCGAGTGTGTACCTTGCATGAGTTGATAAGCTCGTATAGGTCTATAATAGGAAATAGGTTATGAAATGCTGGAAAAAACTTACAAATCAATAGACTTAAAAATAAGTGAAATCTTATGGTTCAAAAAGATCTCTATGGTCCTTAGTTGCTTTTTTCCAATTAGAGCAGAACAAGACAATCAGATTTTGTTTGGGACATAATATTACCAATTGTCAATGGCTTCTACATGAATCAATAAACATAGTTAGTGAACATATAACAAACTATTAAATCACTCAAGAAGGAGTAACTTATGAAGTGAACATATAACAAACATATAACCAAATGTTTGGGACATAATATTACCAATTACTAATGGCTCTGTACACATTTGTTGTCCCCTTTTGTGTGCACAACTTATGTATATACCTAAGATATTAAACACATTTAAAATTATATCCAAGAAAAAAGATTTCATCATAATTAGCTTTCAAGTCATGATATTCATAATATAAACTCACATCAGCCATAATTGTATAACCGTTACAATCAACATTTGGTTACCCTTGTAGATATCTTTAACATCACTCATTGTAATATAAAATAGGATCTCAGTTAACTTCCTTATGACATCAGCCAGTAAATGTATCTGCAATAGGTGCTCATCAATGTTTATAGTGGCAAGCCATAAACGTTTCAGTAGGTTATATCCATCATCATTTCTTTTTGTTGGATCCACGTCTTGGGCTTGATTAGGTAAAACATCCTAAAATAAATATAAATGCTAAAACATTAGTATAAGTTCTAAATATACATAAACATAACAAGATTTAATACCTTGTTGTCTATAACCTTCAAGAGTAGTTTTTGCTATAAATGAAATTATTGGAAGCCTGCCCCAATGTTTTAACCTCATTAGTAGGAAAAGGGACAACAACATTTGCATCTTCCACTCATTGAACCACCAATCTTAAGTTATCAACATCCATTTGTATGTCGTGTAATGTTGACCCCAAGTTTTAAACCTTTCCAAAAGCAACTAAACGGTGTGGATGTTCAGCATACAACATACAATCTTTTAGGATACTAATAGCACCCTCTTCTAGTATATATATATATACATTATTTACAACACAATTGCTTCTTTTTGTACTCATCACATTTCTATTTAAAGGTTAAGGCTTATCTACAACCTTTGTAGGAGGAATACCCAAGGATGCCATCTACTGTCTAAACTCAGCTTCTAATTGTTGAAGCTTTTCAGTGACTCAGAGTGTGATACGCTCTTCAAGTTCATCTTCTAGCTCTTGTCTTAACTCTTCTATAATGTTTTTGATCTCACCCAGCATGGTATTTCTGCATTTAGATCCCTTTATGAGTGAGCATGACCCAAAGTATCCTTTTATGCCTAAACCACCACCAACACCCCAAACACGACCCAGGTGGTCGGGTCGACCAATAACAACAACTAGAATATCTTTTCGTCTGCTAGGAACAAAGGATCCTTATGAGCTTTGGTCTACTAGAGCATCCAACAAAACATATAAATTAACATATTTAGGGTTTAATTACAATGAGGAAAATATAAACTGGTTGTGTTGATGTACTTACAATTTTCTCGGCAACAATGCGAGTTGATTCTGATATATATCCTCCATTAGGTTTGTCAACAATAACTTTTACCTAAAATGATTTATTAAAAGTATGACTTATTATTTAAACCTCATCCCTATAACGTTACCCCTTCTCATATCAATGCATAAATCCTCATTAAAGCTAACATAACAATGTATATAATCAAGCAATTTTGGTTATTTTTGATTTGTTTATCATGCAAGCAAATAGAAACTTCTCGCAATATAAGCCATAGTAGATTATCATGAAGTGGATGTGCTGCTCTTTAAATAAATTCTTGATCAAAACAAATGATATATGATGAGCTCAACAAGTAGCTGCAAGCAAATCTATATCCCAGACTAATGAAATTAAAGTGGTGTAATATTAGATAGGCCATGCATAGTAATTAGATCTGAAAGATCTTATTCGAATCACAAAAGCTTGACATTTACCTTATTAATAAGGTTTGGTGTTGTAATTGGATATGAAGACCAAAAGTGCCTCAACAATTCTTGACTGCTCACCCAATACTGGAGAAGAGAAAATAGATAAATAAAAACACTCAGAATTGCCAAGAAAAGCAATACAAAGACTATTTAAAGCTAAACTACCACTTGAGAAAAAAAGCAACATATGTCAGACTCTCAACATAAATTCACTCCCCCTGCTCTTTTTTTCTTTTCTTTCCATCCCTTTTTTTGTCTCCTACTTTTCTTTCATAAAGGCCTTAAATAATTGGCGTTGACTCACATTGGACACTACAAGAAAACATGTAAATAGTAGAATAAGTAATTTTTTATAAATTACTATTTTGCTTGTTTTAGAGGGAAGTGGTGCTCATTGGTCTCAAATGTTCAAATTTGGTATATGGATGTGTGAATTATGGGTTCTGATTGGCATTTTGGTCAATGGAACTTGGAATGGGACAAAGAAGTTCTCAACTGAATTTATTTATTTTTCTTCTAAATCAATAAAAGATACATTTGTTTGATTTAATGCATATTTGGATATCTTTTTATAAATAATATTTGAAAGTTTTTTCTTCTTTTAATTTATGAATGCTTCTTAAATGAGGCAGTTGACTTTAGATAGAATTGTTTGGACCTGCTAGTTATGCATTTAAGTGGAACCTATTTGTATAAATTGTAGCAAATCTTCCACTTTTTATCATCTAGTAGGTAAGCAACCAAAGCAAACAATTATGGAAAAGTTACCACTTCACTAATTACAAGAACCATTCCAAGTTGTTTTGGGATCTAAAACTTAATTGACACTTAAATTTAAAACTCTATTATAAGATGAAGTTTACTAAAGAATGAAATTACTCATATGTTTTTATTTCACTTTTAATTCAAACTACCAAATTAAAGGGACATGCAGGGTCAAAACTTATGAGACACATGAAGCAAAGCTCTTATATAGGATAAAAAAGCACTACTATTGATGACAACTTTGGCATATAATGCATCTGCGCACATGCATATTCCCTACCAAAGTTTCTTATTGAAAGTGAATGAAAAATATAATAATCTTTTTATTGGTGCTGGAAAATATAGATGTTAGGCGATATATCATCTCAAAATGCTAATCATAACCCATAATTCACACACCCACCTACCAAATTGCAAAACCACAACCCAATACGTAGAAAAACATAAAAGTACTAAACTGAATTTCCAAGGGACAACAACTTAAACTACCTTAACACAGGCATTATTGCTTGATATTTACTTTTCAATTAAAATTTACATTTTATTTTAGAAATAGTCAACCATTGCTTTTGTCTCCTAATTACCGAAATAAAATGTCAATTAAAATTGAAAAAATAGTACCAACACCACTTAAGTTCTCAAATAATATGATGTAATCACATGAATATCTATAATCTATATAAAAAAACCATAATTCATTATAAAAAACTCCATAAAAAAGAGAGACGTTGGAAGGTTCAAAAATATTAATTTTGACACAATAAGCAATCCAACTAGGATTGATTATGCAAGAAATTTCTTCTCAACAAGGAATCTATGGTGGGAAACCTCTGAAGTTTCCAAGCAAATTACCTAAACAAATTGTATCATTTTCCATTTGATGAACCTAAGTGACTTCCTCATATACTGTCACAAAATAAGCTCCCACAAGGTCCCATTTTGATAACCATCATAAACCTTATAAGGAAAGATACAAATGATTACAAACACTAAATGATTACCTAAGCCAAAGCCTCCTTCATTGGTGTGGAATAGGACGCACACTTGTTGAGACGAGGTTGCACGGTGTGGAATAGGACGCACGGTATGGAAAAGGACGCGCGGTGTGCTATGGCTGCGAGCTTGACAAAGACTAACAACAGTGACAGAGAATGTGAGGTAAGGGGAGAAGAACATAAGACGAAAGGGTGAGGGATCCATGAGAGTGAGAGGATCAGGGTTCTGTGAGAGAGAGGGATAGAGGGTCAGATGAGAGGTATGAGAGGGAAAATTTTCAAGAAACAAACTTATTTTAATTTTACGTAAACTAATTAACACCGGGTAAATTTTCAATTGGTGATAAATATTACTTTTATTAACTAATTAACACCGAGTAAATTTTTAAAGGTGAGAAATATTACTTTATTAACTAATTAACACCGGGTAAAAAAAGAGAGGCGATAATTATAATTTTTAATATTTGGTCTTATAAATCAACAACAAACACCATTTATTTACAAAACTGCTATCGCTAACTTTTCAATACCGGATTTTTTAATATCCTGTATTAATTTTAGGTATTAAATGTGATTTTTGTAGTAGTAGAAAAAACTTAAGAAGATGACTATCTAATGCGTATTTTAAAACTTTTTTTTTAAAAAACAAAAGATATAAGTGAGAAATTAACATCATTATCAAAACTAACAATGCAGAAAATTTAGACTGAGAAACAATAATCTTGCATACATATAAAATATTGGAAATATAAAATTTTCATGCAGCAATATGTATGATATAAAAAAAATTAAGATACAAATAGAGGTTTCTTCGGGAGATTAACCGTTAGTTTAAATTTAGTCGCAAAAAAAAAATATTATACAGTTTAAATTTAGTCGCAATAAAAAAATATTATACCTATAGAATATTCAAATCATAAACATTTACATTTTAGTGGTGCCAGCTCTTTAAAATGACATTTATAAACTACACAAATATAATTTAAAATTGAATCAAATGGTAAAATTGAATGCTTAAAATATGATAAAAGTGGATATGAAATTGAATATTTAAAATTGAATCAATTAGTAAAAGAAAAGTACCATCTTTTTTTACGTTAACCTAATTTGATATATAGTATGTGTTCACAATAAAACTAAGGGAGATATGAAAATTGAATGCTTAAAATATGATAAAACTAAAAATTAAATTCAGGCAATAATGTTTTTTTAATGTAAATTTTCCCGATTGCCTTCAAAATGGCTCAGTGAAATGACAATACTATAAAACATATATCTTTATTATTACATGCGTAATAATGAATAAATAATAACGAGAAAGTGTTATTTATAATTAAACTAAGAACAATGATAACCCTAACAAAATCATAAATACAAACAATATTAGTAAAACCTTATGGTTATCCTAAAACAATATAATCATAACTAGCAAAGCCTAATCTTAATCACTCTTAATGAAGGAATGCATCAAGTATACGACTTGAATATATTCCATTATTTGGTGAACGTAAGTGACTTCCTCATATACTGTCACAAAATAAGCTCCCACAGGGTCCCATTTCAATAACCATCATAAACCTTATAAGGAAAGATACAAATGATTACAAACACTAAATGATTACCTAAGCCAAAGCCTCCTTCATTGGTGTGGAACAGGACGCACGGTATGGAAAAGGAGGCGCGGTGTGCTGTGGCTGTGAGCGTGACAAAGACTAACAACAGTGACAGAGAATGTGAAGTAAGGGGAGAAGAACGTGAGACGAGAGGGTGAGGGTTCCATGAGAGTGAGAGGTTCGGGTTATGTGAGAGAGAGGGAGAGAGCATCAGATGAGAGGTATGAGAGGGAAAATTTTCAAGAAACAAACTTATTTTAATTTTACCTAAACTAATTAACATCGGGTAAATTTTTAATTGGTGATAAATATTACTTTTATTAACTAATTAACACCGAGTAAATTTTTAATAGGTGAGAAATATTACTTTATTAACTAATTAACACCGGGTAAAAAAAGAGAGGTGATAATTATAATTTTTAATATTTGGTGTTATAAATCAGCAACAAACACCATTTATTTACAAAACTGCTATCGCTAACTTTTCAATACCGGATTTTTTAATATCCTGCATTAATTTTAGGTATTAAATGTGATTTTTGTAGTAGTAGAAAAAACTTAAGAAGATGACTATCTAATGCGTATTTGAAAACTTTTTTTTTATAAAACAAAAGATATAAGTGAGAAATTAACATCATTATCAAAACTAACAATGCAGAAAATTTAGACTGAGAAACAATAATCTTGCATACATATAAAATATTGGAAATATAAAATTTTCATGCAGCAATATGTATGATATAAAAAAAATTAAGATACAAATAGAGGTTTCTTCGGGAGATTAACCGTTAGTTTAAATTTAGTCGCAAAAAAAAATATTATACAGTTTAAATTTAGTCGCAATAAAAAAATATTATACCTATAGAATATTCAAATCATAAACATTTACATTTTAGTGGTGCCAGCTCTTTAAAATGACATTTATAAACTACACAAATATAATTTAAAATTGAATCAAATGGTAAAATTGAATGCTTAAAATATGATAAAAGTGGATATGAAATTGAATATTTAAAATTGAATCAATTAGTAAAAGAAAAGTACCATCTTTTTTTACGTTAACCTAATTTGATATATAGTATGTGTTCACAATAAAACTAAGGGAGATATGAAAATTGAATGCTTAAAATATGATAAAACTAAAAATTAAATTCAGGCAATAATGTTTTTCTAATGTAAATTTTCCCGATTGCCTTCAAAATGGCTCAGTGAAATGACAATACTATAAAACATATATCTTTATTATTACATGCGTAATAATGAATAAATAATAACGAGAAAGTGTTATTTATAATTAAACTAAGAACAATGATAACCCTAACAAAATCATAAATACAAACAATATTAGTAAAACCTTATGGTTATCCTAAAACAATATAATCATAACTAGCAAAGCCTAATCTTAATCACTCTTAATGAAGGAATGCATCAAGTATACGACTTGAATATATTCCATTATTTGGTGAACGTAAGTGACTTCCTCATATACTGTCACAAAATAAGCTCCCACAGGGTCCCATTTCAATAACCATCATAAACCTTATAAGGAAAGATACAAATGATTACAAACACTAAATGATTACCTAAGCCAAAGCCTCCTTCATTGGTATGGAACAGGACGCACGGTATGGAAAAGGAGGCGCGGTGTGCTGTGGCTGTGAGCGTGACAAAGACTAACAACAGTGACAGAGAATGTGAGGTAAGGGTAGAAGAACGTGAGACGAGAGGGTGAGGGTTCCATGAGAGTGAGAGGTTCGGGTTATGTGAGAGAGAGGGAGAGAGCATCAGATGAGAGGTATGATAGGGAAAATTTTCAAGAAACAAACTTATTTTAATTTTACCTAAACTAATTAACATCGGGTAAATTTTTAATTGGTGATAAATATTACTTTTATTAACTAATTAACACCGAGTTAATTTTTAATAGGTGAGAAATATTACTTTATTAACTAATTAACACCGGGTAAAAAAAGAGAGGCGATAATTATAATTTTTAATATTTGGTGTTATAAATCAACAACAAACACCATTTATTTACAAAACTGTTATCGCTAACTTTTCAATACCGGATTTTTTAATATCCTGCATTAATTTTAGGTATTAAATGTGATTTTTGTAGTAGTAGAAAAAACTTAAGAAGATGACTATCTAATGAGTATTTGAAAACTTTTTTTTTATAAAACAAAAGATATAAGTGAGAAATTAACATCATTATCAAAACAGACAATGCAAAAAATTTAGACAGAGCAACAATAATCTTGCATACTTATAAAATATTAGAAATATAAAATTTTTATGCAGTAATATGTATGATAAAAAAAATTAAGATAAAAATAGAGGTTTTTTCGGGAGATTAACCGTCAGTTTAAATTTAGTTGCAATGAAAAAATATTATATCTATAGAATATTCAAATCATAAACATTTATATTTTAGTGGTGTTAGCTCTTTAAAATAACATTTATAAACTACACAAATATAATTTAAAATTGGATCAATTGGTAAAACTGAATGCTTAAAATATGATAAAACTGAATATGAAATTGAATATTTAAAATTGAATCAATTAGGAAAAAAAAGTACTATAATTTTTTATGTTAACCTAATTTGAAATATAGTATGTGTTCACAATAAAACTAAGGGAGATATGAAAATTGAATGCTTAAAATATGATAAAACTAAAAATTAAATTCAGGCAATAATGTTTTTTTAATGTAAATTTTCCCGATTGCCTTCAAAATGACTTAGTGAAACGATAATACTATAAAGCATATATCTTTATTATTACATGCGTAATAATGAATAAATAATAACGAGGTAGTGTTGTTTATAATTATACTAAGAACAATGATAACCCTAACAAAACCGAAAACACAAACAATATTAGTAAAACCTTATGGTTATCCTAAAACAATATAATCATAACTAGCAAAGCCTAATCTTAATCACTCTTAATGAAGGAATGCATCAAGTATACAACTAGAACATATTCCATTATTTGGTGAACCTAAGTGGCTTCCTCATATACTGTCACAAAATAAGCTCCCAAAGGGTCCCATTTTGATAACCATCATAAACCTTATAAGGAAAGATACAAATGATTACAAACACTAACTGATTACCTAAGCCAAAGCCTCCTTCATTGGTGTGGAACATGACGCACACTTGCTGAGACGAGGTTGCACGGTGTGGAATAGGACGCACAGTATGGAAAAGGACACGCGGTGTGTTGTGGCTGTGAGCGTGACAAATGTAACAACCCTAATTTTATGTAAATGATTAAAATATTAGGAATAAGTATTAAATAATCAACCTTGGATAAATAAATTTCCCAAGATGTTGAAATAATTAAATTAAGATTTTTAGGGGTTATTCATAAATTATTGTGGCCTTATAAGCTGAAATTATTCCCGATTAAAAAATGGGTGTCGGACCAAGTATCTCTGATTGAGGTACCGTTTGTCAGGGCTGTTAAGAATATTATTGGGAGTCCGGATATATATCCGGAATAATTTTTAGATAAAGTATTGAGCCCGAACAGAGATCCTGTTTGATCTAAAATGGGAAACTTTTAATGAGAGGTTAAAATAAAACATAACTCTTTTCCTCTCCCTTTTATTTTCACGTGACCTTACTTCCTCTTAGGCAAACACTTCCCTCTTCATCTCTTCATCTCCCACTTATCATCTTCTTCTTCTTTCTCTTCAAAAACCCACAAGTATGGTGTTTGCCATTTTTTCTCTTCCATTTTCGTTTGGAGCTTGGAACTTGGAGGCTCCTTCTCACTCCCCTCTCTCTCCATTTTCATGTTCTTTCTCACCCAACCTAGAAGCTCACTTCTTTTGGCTTAAGGTAAGGATCTCTCTTCATTTTCATGAGCTTTAAGCCCTAGGTTTTGGGTATTGGTTGTTGGGAGAGAGTTAATGCATATGGGTTATGTTAGGAGAGACATTTATGATGAGAAACCCTAAGGTGGGGTGTATTTAATGTGAGTTTTATGAGGGCCTTGGGTAGCACATGAAAATGACATAAGAATGATGGGAAAATGATGAACACAAATGGTGGTTATTGGGTTTTTGATAAAACCCTAACTTTATAAATTGGGGGAAAGTAAGATGTGGGTAGAGGAGCATTTATTATTGATGGTAGATGCTATTTATGATGTGTATGTTAGCCCAGGTGGCCTCTAGGAAACTCAAGAGGGGGGGGTGAATTGAGTAGTTAGGAACCTTTTCACTAATAAATTTCTCCTCTAAAAACTCAATATGCAATGATATGTGATTTGAATAATAATGCTTAAAACATAAAGAGTTTAAGGGTTAGAGAAGTGCAAACAGAGATTTATACTGGTTCGGCCAACCACTGCCTACGTCCAGTCTTCTCAAGACACCCTTGAGGAAATTCACTATAATCAAATCCCTTGATTACACCACAATGGGGACTCACACCCCGATCACAAATGCATTGGATGCTACACCACACCCAAGCACATCACCCTTGGATACTACACCATACCCAAGAACATCACCCTTGGATGCTACACCACATCCAAGAAGAACACCCTCAGAGATACACCACTCTAAGTATCAATCTCACTTTAGAGATAAAGAACTCTATAGAAAAACTCTCTTCAAGAGTATGATGAACAAATTGAGGAACAAGAAGAGTAATAACTCTATTAAGAGAATATGGCCATTATTGCTCTTAAGAAAAGATTGGAAGTATTTTTGTGTTGGTGTTATTGGTGTGCTTTTGTAAATGAAATACCCTCCTATTTATAGGAGAAGAAATGCCTTCAAGAGGTGTGAAATTATTGATTAAAATAATTGGAAAGATACCTCTTGGATAAAATAATATTTTGTGAAAAGTTATAATGTTTCAACATGATTTTTTGCTTTCTGATCACGTTGTAATCGATTACATAAAATAGGTAATCGATTACAGCCTTTTAAAATTAGTTTTAAAAACATTTGCTGGAACATTGAATTTTAAACCTTTTTAAGACATGGTAATCGATTTGTGAGGTAATCGATTACTTGAATTAGTTTTTAAAGTTAATACGTTGAAATCTTTTTATTTTGTATTTCAAAATTTCTTCAGACCTGGTAATCGATTACTCTATTGAGGTAATCGATTACGGCCATTAAAAATTCAGATTTTGGTAAAATTTTAAATCATTGATTATTATTAATTTTTAATGGCCATATTTTTCTTTAATAGAGTCTTACTATGATTCTGCCTTGGTCTTGAATCTTCATGCTTGATCTTTGGCATTTAGTCTTTGTCATTATCAAAATCCTTTATTGTCTTCATTCTCCCCCTTTTTGATGATGACAATTACCTGTATACTTCTGTACAAAAATTGATGCATGTTACTTTTAAGATTAATTTCTTTTTGTTTGTTGTATTTTATTGGCCCTTGTGTTGTACTTTTTTCTGATACTAAAAGTACTCTCCCCCTGAGTTTTTGTAGTGTTTGCCAATGATTGTTTTGATGCCAATGATTAAAATGATTGCTATATCTCCCCCTTTGTCATTATCAAAAAGAATAATAAAAAATTGTAAAGTGCAATGGATAATATTTATATTGATGAAACGCAAACAAACAACCAACAAGAGGACTGGTTTTTCATAAAAAAAACAGAAATTATATAGTGATAGCCAACAAAACCAGAAGACTTGTGGTTCACAAATACAAATAGAAATTATTTAATAACAACCAACAAAGCAGAAAAATAGGCTAATCGGATGGTGGTGGAAAACAGGAAAGGAGAGTCTGCATGGTGCTGTCCACATGGTCAAATCGATCACGAACATAGGAACCGAGGGACTGGAGTTCGGTGGCAAGATCAGTCATGGAAAGAGAGCCGGGCACTGGATCAGGATCCTGGGGAGGAGAAGAATATTTGGGAATCCATTCTCCTTCAGCATTTTGTTTGTATCCAAACGAGGAGAGAGTAGTTTTTCCAATGGCAAAGGAGCGCTGAGGCTTGATACATAGTTCATCAGAGATGGGAACATTGAAGTGACGAAGGATTCGGGTAATGAGTCCAGCATATGGAAGGGGAGCGTTGGCTTTCAGAGCTTTCTTCATGCGATAGCGAATAAGAGTAGTCCAGCTAAGAGGGCGAACAGTTAAGAGAGACCACATAAGAACCAAATCTTCCTCAGTAATCTGGGCCAAGTTTATGGTTCGGGGAACCAGAATGCGAACCAGAATGTAGTGCATGACCCTGTAACTAAACGAAAGAGAACCAGCCAAGAGGCGGCCAGCACATTCAGCAGTCTCAGAACACACAAGGCGACGGGCTTCAAGATTGTTAAAGTCATGTTCCCAGTTTTCAGAAATGTGACCTTCATAATGTTCTCCGACCGAAGGAAGTTCAGTGAGTTCATAAAAGATGCCAGAATCAATAACAATGGGGACCTTCTTGACTTCAAAAATTATGCATCCATCAGTAATCTGAAGATTGGAGTAGAACAGACGGACAAGATCAGGATAGTGATCCTCTTTGATGGTGAGAAATGGGATGAGATTCTGAATATCAAAAAATTGATAACAATCAACATTTTCGATTACAGGAAGATCAATGCATTTGGGGTCAATGATGTCACGGTAATGAAATAGAGAATAAAAACGTGTTTGTTGAGTAGAGTTGGAGAAAAATTCCACAAAGGTATGAAAGGAAGGATTTGGTGTAGGCTGATCAGAGGAGGAAGAAGTGCCAAGATTCCTCTTTTTCCTGGTGGGGACAGCAGGTGAAGGTGGTGTGGGAGTGTAAGTAGGAGAATGGTCAGCCATGGGAGTGAAAACGGAGGAAGAACAAGATGAAGAAGATAGTGAATAGTGAAAAATAAGAGTGAAAGGAATGGTTTTTAACGGATTCGAATGGAGGTAATCGATTACATGAGTCAGCGTATGTATATTGTAATCGATTACAGGAAGTGGAATGGACAAGTAACTGATGGTAATCGATTACAATTTGATAGCTAGTGGGATGGAATCGATTACGGGGCAGTTGACGCGTTTTTGAAATGTCACAGAGAACATGAGGGGACGTGACTGCTGCGTGGGAAAACATGTAGAGAGAGTGGGAAATGGGAAAGCTGAATGGTTCAGTGATGGGATGCATATTAAATGATATTTGTTTTTAAAGTGGAAGGAAAAATGATAATGGAATATTATATGTTATCTGGCAGTTACGAGGCAAAAAAAAAATATTTAAGATATAAGATTTGAATGTTCAGAATATAAAGAGTCAGAGAATAATATTTTAACAAAAAAAATAACGTGCAGAACTCTTTGAGAAATCACACCTGACATGGATAGTGGTAATCGATTACACATAGTGTGTAATCGATTACTGAAGCTTAAGTTTCTGGTCCACGTGGAGTTTTCACTTGTTTGACTCGATACATTTTAGTGTCAATGGATTTCCCAGCTTCATCTTTATCAAGATAGGTAGATGTGCTCATTGGTGTTGAGATGTTTTTGGCATTCATCATTCCGAATCTAGTCAATAGTTCCTTGCAGTACTTTGATTGATTGATGAATATACCTTCTTTACATTGCTTAATTTGTAGCCCAAGGAAGAAGTTCAGTTCTCCCATCATAGACATTTCAAATTCTCTCTGCATTGCTAGGGAAAATTCCTTACATAGATTTTCATCAGTTGATCCAAAAATGATATCATCAACATATATTTGAACCAAGAGAATATCATTGTCATTTCTTTTGATGAATAAGGTTGTGTCTACCTTTCCTCTTTTGAAGTTATTTTCTAGCAGAAATTTACTTAGTCTATCATACCATGCTCGGGGTGCTTGTTTAAGACCATATAATGCTTTCTTCAATTTAAACACATGGTCAGGAAATTTTTCACTTTCAAAACCCGGAGGTTGACAGACATATACTTCTTCATTTATATATCCATTTAAGAATGCGCTTTTTACATCCATTTGAAATAGTTTAAAGTCCATGTATGATGCAAAAGCTAAGAGCATTCTTATGGCTTCTAATCTAGCTACTGGTGCATAGGTTTCTTCATAATCTACGCCTTTCTCTTGATTGTATCCCTTTGCAACTAGCCTTGCCTTATTTCTTATGATTATTCCATGTTCATCCATTTTATTTTTAAAGACCCATTTAGTTCCTATGATTTGATGGTTGGTAGGTTTTGGGACTAGTTCCCATACTTGATTTCTTTCAAATTGGTTTAATTCTTCTTGCATGGCTATTATCCAATTTTCATCATCAGTTGCTTCCATAATATTTCTAGGTTCTATTTGTGATACGAATGCCATAGAATTGCATGCATTTCTAAGAGATTTCTGAGTTGTTACCCCTTTGGATATATCACCTATGATGTTGTCAACAGGGTGGTTCTTGTTGAACTTCCATTCTTTGGGTAGATCATCACTTGATGTTGGATTATCATCTTGACTGCTTGTGTGATCTTCCTTCTTTTCATTAATTTGAGTTTGCTCCAGAGAATCTGTAATATCATCAATAGATCTTTCCATTCTAAAAGGGTTAGATTCATCAAATGCAACATGAACAGATTCTTCAATGGTTTGTGTCCTTTTGTTATATATCCTAAATGTTTTGCTTGATAGAGAATATCCAAGAAAAATTCCTTCATCAGCTTTAGCATCAAATTTTCCTAGGTTATCCTTTCCATTATTTAGTACAAAGCATTTACATCCAAATACATGCAGATGAGATACATTTGGTTTTCTTCCATTATATAGTTCATAGGGTGTTTTCTTTAGAATAGGTCTAATTAATACCCTATTCATAACATAACATGCAGTACTAACTGCATCAGCCCAAAAATGTTTAGGGAGATTGTTCTCATTAAGCATTGTTCTAGCTAATTCCTCTAGTGATCTATTCTTCCTCTCAACTACTCCATTTTGTTGAGGGGTCCTAGGGGCTGAAAAGTTGTGTTTGATTCCATATTTATCACAAAACTTTTCAAACGATCTGTTTTCAAACTCCCCTCCATGATCACTTCTTATGCTAATAATTTTAAAATCTTTTTCATTTTGGACTATCTTAGCTAATCTTTTAAAGGATGAGTAAGCCTCATTTTTATTTTTCAAAAATAGAGTCCAAGTGAATCTTGAAAAGTCATCAACAATTACTAGGGCATAATAGTTACCACCAAAGCTTTTAGTTCTTGATGGTCCAAATAAATCCATATATAGTAATTGTAGAGGCTTAGTTGTAGAGACAATATTTTTTGACTTAAAAGGTATTTTTACCTGTTTACCCTTTTGACAGGCATCACACATTTTATCTTTTACAAACTTTAATTTTGGTACTCCTATGACTAGATCTTTTTTAATTATTTTACCTAAGTGATCCATGTGTATGTGTGCTATCCTTCTATGTCAAAGCCATGGATCTTCCTCATGAGTTATTAAACATCGGGCTTGACTAGATGATAAATTATCCAAGTTTATCATGTAAATATTATTGATTCTTTTTCCAATAAATTTTATAGTGTCATTATCTTTCTCTTTAATTATGCATGTGTCAGAATTAAATATGACATGGTTACCTTTGTCGCACAGCTGACTTATGCTTATCAAGTTGTGCTTTAGTCCTTCGACATACAGCACATTGTCAATAGAGGTTGTAGGATTCTTTCCAACTTTTCCTATTCCAAGGATTTTTCCTTTGTTGTTGTCTCCGTAGGTGACGTATCCTTCTTCGTTCCTAATTAGTGAGGAGAATTTCGATATATCTCCTGTCATGTGCCTGGAGCAGCCACTGTCAAGGTACCAGCTTGACTGTCTACTGACCAAGCATACCTGCAACAAGGATTAAGTTTTTATCTTAGGTACCCATATTTTCTTGGGTCCTTGAAGGTTAGAGTTTGATGGTACTTGCTTCCTAATCCAAATCTTGTTTGAATTTTGAATTCCATTTTCTCTTATTTTACATGTAGATGCTGTATGACCCTTTCTTCCACAGTGATAGCATTTAACAAAAGGACTAGTTGATGTCTTTTGAGGTATAAAGAAATTTTTATACAATTTTTGCTTTTTAGAGGGATCAAAACCTAGTCCAGCCTTATTAAAGTGGCATCCTTGTTTTCCAAGGAGTATGTCTAGGTTGTCTCTTCCCATAGTAAATTTTGCTAAAGTATTTTTTAAATCATCAATTTCTTGAGAAAGCTTTTGACATGTAATGCATGATTGATTGCATGTGATCTTAGTTCTCAAATTATTTTCTAGGTTTACTTTTTCTAATTTAACTTGTCCTAACTCTTCATGTAACTTTGAAACATTTTCTTCTAGATTTTGATTAATACTTTTAATATTTAAAAATTTCTTAGCAAGTTTTTGATATTCTTCATGAAGTTCTTCAAATGCCTCTTGCAGTTCATCAAATGTAGGGTTTGAATCATTTACCTCTTCGGTGTTAGCCATTAAGCAAAGGTTAGCTTCTTCTTGATCTGATTCCTCAGAAGAGCTTAGGTCGTTGTCATCCCAAGCAATATATGCTTTTCTCTTATTTTTGAAATGCTTCTTTTCTTGTTTGTCCATATTCTTGTTTAGAGTTGGACATTCCATCTTCATATGTCCAAACTTTCCACATTCAAAACATTTTGGACCTTGATTGGTTTCATCATTCTTTTTGAAGGGCTTCCTGAAGTTTGGTCTTCTCTGTCCTTCTTTTTTCTTAAGAAATCTATTGAATCTTCGGGCTAGCATTCCAAACTCCTCTGTATCATCTGTGCTTTTGTTTTCCTCCATGTTTTCATCATCACTTTCATTCATTGTTTGTATTGAGGTTTTGAGGGCAATACTTCTTCTCTTTTTATCCCCTTCTTCATGCTGATTTAGCCTGGTTAGTTCAAGTTCATGCTCCTGTAGTTTACCAAATAGAGTAGCAAGTGACATGGTTGCCAAGTCTCGTGATTCTGATATGGCTGTTACCTTTGGTTGCCACTCCCTGTTTAAACATCTTAAAATTTTGTCAATTAAATCTTCGTTAGAGAAGGTTTTTCCTAAGCATGCAAGATGATTGATTATGTGTGTAAATCTCTTTTGTATATCCTGTATATTTTCATTATTATTCATCCTAAATAATTCATATTCCCTAGTTAGAGTGTTTATTCTTCATCTCTTAACTTCGCTTGTTCCTTCGTGAGTTACTTCCAAGGTATCCCATATTTCTTTTGCAGTTTTGCAATTGGATATTCTAAAGTATTCATCCATTCCTAAGGCTGAGGTTATTATATTTTTGGCCTTGAGGTTGTATTGTACTTTTGTTTTGTCTGCATCAGTCCATTCACTTCTTGGTTTAATCATGGTTACTTCTCCAACTACTTTGGTTGGTATGAATGGATCATTCTCAATGGAGTTCCATATGTCTATATCAATAGCTTCTATGAATATTTGCATATGGGTTTTCCAGTATTGGTATCCTACACCATTAAATACAGGAGATCTGTGGATGGAATTTCCCTAGAGGAAGACAGGGTTGGGAGAGGCCATTTCTACTTCTTGAAGTTTCTAAACTTTATACAAGAAGCTAGCTTTGATACCACTTGTTAGCCCAGGTGGCCTCTAGGAAACTCAAGAGGGGGGGTGAATTGAGTAGTTAGGAACTTTTTCACTAATAAATTTCTCCTCTAAAAACTCAATATGCAATGATATGTGATTTGAATAATAATGCTTAAAACATAAAGAGTTTAAGGGTTAGAGAAATACAAACAGAGATTTATACTGGTTCGGCCAACCACTGCCTACGTCCAGTCTTCTCAAGACACCCTTGAGGAAATTCACTATAATCAAATCCCTTGATTACACCACAATGGGGACTCACACCCCGATCACAAATGCATTGGATGCTACACCACACCCAAGCACATCACCCTTGGATACTACACCATACCCAAGAACATCACCCTTGGATGCTACACCACATCCAAGAAGAACACCCTCAGAGATACACCACTCTGAGTATCAATCTCACTTTAGAGATAAAAAACTCTATAGAAAAACTCTCTTCAAGAGTATGATGAACAAATTGAGGAACAAGAAGAGTAATAACTCTATTAAGAGAATATGGCCATTATTGCTCTTAAGAAAAGATTGGAAGTATTTTTGTGTTGGTGTTATTGGTGTGCTTTTGTAAATGAAATACCCTCCTATTTATAGGAGAAGAAATACCTTCAAGAGGTGTGAAATTATTGATTAAAATAATTGGAAAGGTACCTCTTGGATAAAATAATATTTTATGAAAAGTTATAATGTTTCAACATGATTTTTTGCTTTCTGATCACGTTGTAATCGATTACATAAAATAGGTAATCGATTACAGCCTTTTAAAATCAGTTTTAAAAACATTTGCTGGAACATTGAATTTTAAACCTTTTTAAGACACGGTAATCGATTTGTGAGGTAATCGATTACTTGAATTAGTTTTTAAAGTTAATACGTTGAAATCTTTTTATTTTGTATTTCAAAATTTCTTCAGACCTGGTAATCGATTACTCTATTGAGGTAATCGATTACGGTCATTAAAAATTCAGATTTTGGTAAAATTTTAAATCATTAATTATTATTAATTTTTAATGGCCATATTTTTCTTTAATAGAGTCTTACTATGATTCTGCCTTGGTCTTGAATCTTCATGCTTGATCTTTGGCATTTAGTCTTTGTCATTATCAAAATCCTTTATTGTCTTCAGTGTAGTGACCATTAATGATGGTAAATGGTTGGTGGAGTTCATTAATATGGAAGCCCATGAATGGGTTTAGCCTTAAATGCATAATAATGAGATTGGGCACCTAACCCATGGGGGTTATGGTGGATTAAATGAATAAGTAAAGATTGAGAATTAAAAAGGCATAAAACACCAAGTGGTTAATTAAGAGCACTTGAACCTTGGTGGTTTGAATAGAGAATGATTGTGTGGTATGTGGTATAATGTAGGAAACGACCCCATCGGCGAGGCGGGACCATCAGACCGCGTTGATCACTACTTCACTTGAGGTAGGAGGGGTAACTATTCTAAATGCATGATTTCATAATTTTGTGATTGTTGTGCATTTAGAATGGCTGATGTTATATGGCATGTGTTTAGGATAGTGAATGAGATGTTTTGTTGATGAAATATGTCATGATATTTTGAGACCATTTTTGAATTCAAATCGACGATGTGAAATATCCCAAATGTGCATGTATGAATTGATGAATGTGGTTGCCACTAACTATTGATGTGTACGAGTCTAATGAGGATTGGTAAAAGATTAAGGATATTGAGAATATTGAAATTCACTAAGTGGTAGTGATGAATGGTTGATTGTGGAGTGGCATTTAGGATGCATAGTTTGAGAATGCACTTGATTTGCATTGCATTGCATCCATGGCATGTCATTGTTGTCTATGTGGAATGTTAGGGGTTCCACTAGGCGGGCCCAGTGGGAGGGCGGCCCAGTGCACGGGTATATTGTTGTATTTCCCTAGTGATGCTGGGAATCACGAAGTTGTCCATAGTTTGGTGACGAGGCACCCTATGTGGCAGGCCTAGTGGGCGGGCGGCTCTATGGTGAGCGAGTTACCTTGGTGTTCGACGGGGCACGGCTCTCTCGATGTGTGTTTGGGAGGGGCTCGTAGCACTTATGGAAAGTGAGGCCACGATGTAAATCCGCAAGTCACGGGGTAACTAGTGCTACAGATGGGCGAGAGCGGTTTGGTACCAGTAAAATATGTTGACGAACATGCATAAATTGAGATAAGTGTACATATTTTTCTACTGCAGTAGGGGCATAGTAGCACACCTATGCTTGTCCCACAAATTGATTTGATGTTGTTTTCCAACAGTCAGATCCGCATTTGATAATAATTCCTTTGTGCATATGCATTAGCTATAAGAGCATTTGCATATAGCCAGAGATATGCCTAGTTGAGAGCCTGTGATGGCGATGGATGTTTGAGATAAAGAGAAAAGAATTATGGTACTAACATTATATGTGTGATTATGTTATTGAGGATGTCAATAATTTGGATATGTGTATTGTAATGTATTTTCTTGAGTATGTAGCATGTTGCCATGAAATAAGAGGGAATGTGAATGAAACTATGATGTTCTTATAAAATATATCATATATGAGTTTACATGTATAACATCATAATGTATGACTTTGATACATTTGGATTATGTTACTCACCTCCTATGTTGTCATTTTTAGCTTGATGTATGTGTGATGTAAATCCTACTCTTTTAGAGGCCGAGTTTTGCTGAAGGTAAATATGGAATGGAAATGGATGAGCCTTGGCCGGCATATCATTATTTTGTATGGTATATGGTGTATATATACCAAATTTTGTAACTAGATATGATGAATGATGATTTTGGGGGTCACGTAGGAAAATGAGACCTTGCGTGTATGGCTCATTTTCATTAATGACCTTTGGTAAGTTGTAATACCGCTTATGACGTTTGAATCTCAGTCATTTTGATAACTGGATGTTGAAAGTTATGAATTACAACTTTTTATGATGTGTGTTTGAGATTTTATATGGTTGTTTTGTACAAGAGCTAGGAACTAGTATGGTCAAATGGTGATTTATGAGGTTTTGATGTAAGATGATGAATGCAAAAGCTTAAGTATGTTAGTTGTGGTTTGTGGGAAATGGAATAGATCCACTTTGTCAAAAGTAGACCCCTTGGGTGCTTCAAAATGCCTTAAAATGAGATAAATGCATTTATGTGCATAATTTTCTCGTTTTTAGGAATTTTCGTGTGCGACCAATTGCCACACGTCACAATTAATATGTCTTAGCTTGTGTTAAAATTTGGTGGCATTCCAATACCATTCGCATGGGTTTTGGTAGTTGAGAAGTTTAATTTTCTTCTAAAATCTGCATAATTTCTGCATAATGGTAGGGTGTAATCGATTAGCTCCACTGACATAATCGATTACAATGCCTCTGTCTTCAAGTTAATCGATTATATTTAGTACTGTAATTGATTATGCAACCTCTCGAAGCCTTGTAATCGATTAGACTGGTCCTGGTAATCGAATAGGAGGAATACCTGATATATTACAAAAATTCCAGGAGCCCTGTAATCGATTACTCCCAATCAATTATAATCAGTTTTGTAATCGATTATGGACCTAACAGAACCATGGTAATCGATTAGGGTGACTAATGTAATCGATTAGGAATAACACCTGATTCATTGTGCCATTTCCAGGGGTTCAGTAATCGATTATCCCTTGTCCTGTAATCGATTAGGGACTTTGATTTTGCACAATGATTAATTGATTATATCAATTGGAGATTGAAATGGTATTACTTAACTATATCTTGCATACTCTAATGCCTTCTCATATCTTTATATATAAGACAGGTTATTGAAAGATCCGGGGAAGTGACTTAATATTTTGTAGGTCGCGTTCACTCTACTCATAAATGAATTTAAAAAACATGAAAAATTTACCCACCCCCCTGATTTTGAGGCGTCTCAACCTGGTATCAGAGCATTGATTGCTCATTACTAGATTTGTGTGGATTAAGTACCGAAGTAGGGTGAAATTCTTATTGAATTGAAATTGATAAACATTGAAATGTTGTTGCTTGCCATTGAATCATTGTGATGACTCATGAGACCACTAGTTGTTTAATGCTACAATGTTGTTGTGGTATTTGAGCATGGTTGAAGCATAGATTGCCTACTGATTTATATTATGAGTGGTAATGATTGTGTAATTGTTATTAAGCCCGGCCAAGCATTTCCTTCCAATGTTTACCTTCGGATTGTGGATATATTATGATGATATACACGTGTTAGTGATGATTGATGATGATTGGTATATATATTGAGGAAAGGAACATAAGGTTTCTCATTATGTTTATGTTGTGTGTTTATATTGATTGATGGCGAATAGGCGCAATGTTGACGCAGCCGCTATGGTTAATCGATTATCCCTTGTCCTGTAATCGATTAGGGACTTTCATTTTGCACAATGATTAATCGATTATATCAATTGGAGATTGAAATGGTATTACTTAACTATATCTTGCGTACTCTGATGCCTTCTCATATCTTTATATATGAGACAGGTTATTGAAAGATTCGGGGAAGTGACTTAATATTTTCTAGGTCGCGTTCACTCTACTCATAAATGAATTTAAAAATCGAGAAAAATTTACCCCCCTGATTTTGGGGCGTCTCAACAAAGACTAACAACAGTGACAGAGAATGTGAAGTAAGGGGAGAAGAATGTGAGACAAGAGGGTGAGGGTTCCATAAGAGTGAGAGGGTCAGGGTTCTGTGACAGAGAGGGAGAGAGCGTCAGATGAGAGGTATGAGAGGGAAAATTTTCAAGAAACAAACTTATTTTAATTTTACCTAAACTAATTAACACCGGGTAAATTTTTAATTGGTGATAAATATTACTTTTATTAACTAATTAACACCGAGTGAATTTTTAACAGGTGAGAAATATTACTTTATTAACTAATTAACACCGGGTAAAAAAAGAGAGGCGATAATTATAATTTTTAATATTTGGTGTTATAAATCAACAACAAACACCATTTATTTACAAAACTGCTATCGCTAATTTTTCAATACCAGATTTTTTAATATCCTGTATTAATTTTAGGTATTAAATGTGATTTTTGTAGTATTAGAAAAAACTTAAGAAGATGACTATCTAATGCGTATTTGAAAACTTTGTTTTTATAAAACAAAAGATATAAGTGAGAAATTAACATCATTATCAAAACAGACAATGCAAAAAATTTAGAGAGAGCAACAATAATCTTGCATACCTATAAAATATTAGAAATATAAAATTTTTATTCAGTAATATGTATGATAAAAAAAATTAAGATAAAAATAGAGGTTTTTTCGGGAGATTAATTGTCAGTTTAAATTTAGTCCCAATGAAAAAACATTATACCTATAGAATATTCAAATCATAAACATTTATATTTTAGTGGTGTCAGCTCTTTAAAATGACATTTATAAACTACACAAATATAATTTAAAATTGGATCAATTGGTAAAACTGAATGCTTAGAATATGATAAAACTGAATATGAAATTGAATATTTAAAATTGAATCAATTAGTAAAAGAAAAGTACCATCATTTTTTATGTTAACCTAATTTGATATATAGTATGTGTTCACAATAAAACTAAGGGAGATATGAAAATTGAATGCTTAAAATATGATAAAACTAAAAATTAAATTCAGGCAATAATGTTTTTTTAATGTAATTTTCCCGATTGCCTACAAAATGACTCAGTGAAACGACAATACTATAAAGCATATATCTTTATTATTACAAGCATAATAATGAATAAATAATAACAAGATAGTATTGTTTATAATTATACTAAGAACAATGATAACCCTAACAAAACCGTAAACACAAACAATATTAGTAAAACCTTATGGTTATCCTAAAACAATATAATCATAACTAGCAAAGCCTAATCTTAATCACTCTTAATGAAGGAATGCATCAAGTATACGACTTGAATATATTCCATTATTTGGTGAACCTAAGTGACTTCCTCATATACTGTCACAAAATAAGCTCCCAAAGGGTCCCATTTCGATAACCATCATAAACCTTATAAGGAAAGATACAAATGATTACAAACACTAAATGATTACCTAAATCAAAGCCTCCTTCATTGGTGTAGAACAGGACGCACACTTGCTGAGACGAGGTCGCATGGTGTGGAATAGGACGCGCGGTGTGTTGTGGCTGTGAGCGTGACAAAGAATAACAATAGTAATAGAGAATGTGAGGTAAGGGGAGAAGAACGTGAGACGAGAGGGTGAGGGTTCCACGAGAGTAAGAGGGTCAGGGTTCTGTGAGAGAGAGGGCGAGAGTGTGAGATGAGAGGTATGAGAGGGAAAATTTTCAAGAAACAAACTTATTTTAATTTTACCTAAACTAACTAACACCGGGTAAATTTTTAATTGGTGATAAATATTACTTTTATTAACTAATTAACACCGAGTAAATTTTTAACAGGTGAGAAATATTACTTTATTAACTAATTAACACCGGGTAAAAAAAGAGAGGCGATAATTATAATTTTTAATATTTGGTGTTATAAATCAACAACAAACACCATTTATTTACAAAACTGCTATCGCTAATTTTTCAATACCAGATTTTTTAATATCCTATATTAATTTTAGGTATTAAATGTGATTTTTGTAGTAGTAGAAAAAACTTAAGAAGATGACTATCTAATGCGTATTTGAAAAGTTTGTTTTTAAGAAACAAAAGATATAAGTGAGAAATTAACATCATTATCAAAACAAACAATGCAGAAAAGTTAGACTGAGCAACAACAATCCTGCATACATATAAAATATTGGAAATATAATTTTTTATGCAGTAATATGTATGATATAAAATAAAATTAAGATATAAATAAAGGTTTTTTCGGGAGATTAACCCTCAGTTTAAATTTAGTCGCAATGAAAAAATATTATACCTATAGAATATTCAAATCATAAACATTTATATTTTAGTGGTGTCAGCTCTTTAAAATGACGTTGATAAACTACACAAATATAATTTAAAATTGGATCAATTGGTAAAACTAAATGCTTAAAATATATAAAAGTGAATATGAAATTGAATATTTAAAATTGAATCAATTAGTAAAAGAAAAGTACCATCATTTTTTATGTTAACCTAATTTGATATATAGTATGTGTTCACAATAAAACTAAAGGAGATATGAAAATTGATTACTTAAAATATGATAAAACTAAAAATTAAATTCAGGCAATAATGTTTTTTAATGTAAATTTTCCCGATTGCCTATAGAATGACTCAGTGAAACGACAATACTATAAAGCATATATCTTTATTATTACATGTGTAATAATGAATAAATAATAATGAGGTAGTGTTGTTTATAATTCTACTAAGAACAATGATAACCCTAACAAAACCGTAAATACAAACAATATTAGTAAAACCTTATGGTTATCCGAAAACAATATAATCATAACTAGCAAAGCCTAATCTTAATCACTCTTAATGAAGGAATGCATCAAGTATACGACTGGAATATATTCCATTATTTGGTGAACCTAAGTGACTTCCTCATATACTGCATAAAATAAGCTCCCACAGGGTCCTATTTCGATAACCATCATAAACCTTATAAGGAAAGATACAAATGATTACAAACACTAAATGATTACCTAAGCCAAAGCCTCCTTCATTGGTGTGGAACTGACACTTGCTGAGACGAGGTCGCACGGTGTGGAATAGGACCCACGGTATGGAAAAGGACGCGTGGTGTGCTGTGGCTGTAAGCGTGACAAAGTCTAACAACAGTGACAGAGAATGTGAGGTAAGGGAAGAAGAACGTGAGACGAGAGGGTGAGGGTTCCATGAGAGTGAGAGGGTCAGGGATCTGCGAGAGAGAGGGAGAGAGCGTCAGATGAGAGGTATGAGAGGGAAAGTTTTCAAGAAACATACTTATTTTAATTTTACCTAAACTAATTAACACCGGGTAAATTTTTAATTGGTGATAAATATTACTTTTATTAACTAATTAACATCGAGTAAATTTTTAACAGGTGAGAAATATTACTTTATTAACTAATTAACACCAGGTAAAAAAAGGGAGGCGATAATTATAATTTTTAATATTTGGTGTTATAAATCAACAACAATTTACAAAACTGCTATCGCTAATTTTTCAATACCGGATTTTTTAATATCCTGTATTAATTTTAGGTATTAAATGTGATTTGTGTAGTAGTAGAAAAAACTTAAGAAGATGACTATCTAATGCGTATTTTAAAACTTTGTTTTTAAAAAACAAAAGATATAAGTGAGAAATTAACATCATTATTAAAACAGACAATGCAGAAAAGTTAGACTGAGCAACAATAATCTTGCATACATATAAAATATTGGAAATATAATATTTTTATGTAGTAATATGTATGATATAAAAAAAATTAAGATAAAAATAGAGGTTTTTTCGGGAGATTAACCCTCAGTTTAAATTTAGTCGCAATGAAAAAATATTATTCCTATAGAATATTCAAATCATAAACATTTATATTTAAGTGGTGTCAGCTCTTTAAAATGACGTTGATAAACTACACAAATATAATTTAAAATTGGATCAATTGGTAAAACTGAATGCATAAAATATGATAAAACTGAATATGAAATTGAATATTTAAAATTGAATCAATTAGTAAAAGAAAAGTACTATCATTTTTTATGTTAACCTAATTTGATATATAGTATGTGTTCACAATAAAACTAAAGGAGATATGAAAATTGAATACTTAAAATATGATAAAACTAAACATTAAATTCAGGCAATAATGTTTTTTAATGTAAATTTTCCCGATTGCCTTCAAAATGACTCAGTGAAATGATAATACTATAAAGCATATATCTTTATTATTATATGCGTAATAATGAATAAATAATAACAAGGTAGTGTTGTTTATAATTATACTAAGAACAATGATAACCCTAAAAAAACTGTAAATACAAACAATATTAGTAAAACCTTATGGTTATCCAAAAACAATATAATCATAACTAGCAAAGTCTAATCTTAATCACTCTTAATGAAGGAATGCATCAAGTATACGACTGGAATATATTCCATTATTTGGTGAACCTAAGTGACTTCCTCATATAGTGTCACAAAATAAGCTCCCACAGGGTCCCATTTCGATAACCATCATAAACCTTATAAGGAAAGTTACAAATGATTACAAATACTAAATGATTACCTAAGCCAAAGCCTCCTTCATTGGTGTGGAACTGACACTTGCTGAGACGAGGTCGCACGGTGTGGAATAGGACGCACGGTATGGAAAAGGACGCGTGGTGTGCTGTGGTTGTAAACGTGACAAAGTCTAAAACCAGTGACAGAGAATGTGAGGTAAGGGGAGAAGGACGTGAGACGAGAGGGTGAGGGTTCCATGAGAGTGAGAGGGTCAGGGTTCTGTGAGAGAGAGGGAGAGAGCGTCAGATGAGAGGTATGAGAGGGAAAATTTTCAAGAAACAAACTTATTTTAATTTTACCTAAACTAATTAGCACCGGTTAAATTTTTAATTGGTGATAAATATTACTTTTATTAACTAATTAACACCGAGTAAATTTTTAACAGGTGAGAAATATTACTTTATTAACTAATTAACATCGAGTAAAAAAAAGAGAGACGATAATTATAATTTTTAATATTTGATGTTATAAATCAACCACAAACACCATTTATTTACAAAACTGCTATCGCTAACTTTTCAATACCGAATTTTTTAATATCCTGTATTAATTTTAGGTATTAAATGTGATTTTTGTAGTAGTAGAAAAACATAAGAAGATGACTATCTAATGCGTATTTTAAAACTTTGTTTTTATAAAACAAAAGATATAAGTGAGAAATTAACATCATTATCAAAACTGACAATGCAGAAAATTTAGAATGAGCAACAATAATCTTGCATACATATAAAATATTGGAAATCTAAAATGATTATGCAGTGATATGTATGATGTAAAAAAATTAAGATACAAATAGAGGTTTTTTCGGGAGATTAACCATCAGTTTAAATTTAGTCGTAATGCAAAATATTATACCTATAGAATATTCAAATCATAAACATTTATATTTTAGTGGTGTCAGCTCTTTAAAATGACATTTATAAACTACACAAATATAATTTAAAATTGGATCAATTGGTAAAACTGAATGCTTAAAATATGATAAAACTAAATATGAAATTGAATATTCTAAATTGAATCAATTAGTAAAAGAAAAGTACCATCATTTTTTATGTTAACCTAATTTGATATATAGTATGCGTTCACAATAAAACTAAAGGAGATATAAAAATTGAATGCTTAAAATATGATAAAACTAGAAATTAAATTCAGGCAATAATGTTTTTTTAATGTAAATTTTCCCGATTGCCTTCAAAATGACTCAAGTGAAACGACAATACTATAAAGCATATATCTTTATTATTACATGCGTAATAATGAATAAATAATAACGAGGTAGTGTTGTTTATAATTATACTAAGAACAATGATAACCCTAACAAAACCGTAAATACAAACAATATTAGTAAAACCTTATGGTTATCCTAAAACAATATAATCATAACTAGAAAAGCCTAATCTTAATCACTCTTAATGAAGGAATGCATCAAGTATACGACTTGAATATATTCCATTATTTGGTGAACCTAAGTGACTTCCTCATATACTGCATAAAATAAGCTCCCACAGGGTCCCATTTCGATAACCATCATAAACCTTATAAGGAAAGATACAAATGATTACAAACACTAAATGATTACCTAAGCCAAAGCCTCCTTCATTGGTGTGGAACAGGACACACACTTGCTGAGACGAGATCGCACGGTGTGGAATAGGACACACGGTATGGAAAAGGACGTGCGTTGTGCTGTGGCTGTGAGTGTGACAAAGACTAACAACAGTGACAGAGAATGTGAGGTAAGGGGAAAAGAACGTGAGACGAGAGGGTCAGGGTTCCATGAGAGTGAGAGGGTCAGGGTTCTGTGACAGAGAGGGAGAGAGCGTCAGATGAGAGGTATGAGAGGGAAAATTTTCAAGAAACAAACTTATTTTAATTTTACCTAAACTAATTAATTAACACCGGGTAAATTTTTAAGTGGTGATAAATATTACTTTTATTAACTAATTAACACCAAGTAAATTTTTAACAAGTGAGAAATATTAGTTTATTAACTAATTAACAACGGGTAAAAAAGAGAGGTGATAATTATAATTTTTAATATTTGGTGTTATAAATCAACAACAAACACCATTTATTTACAAAACTGCTATCGTTAACTTTTCAATACCGGATTTTTTAATATCGTGTATTAATTTTAGGTATTAAATGTGATTTTTGTAGTAGTAGAAAAAACTTAAGAAGATGACTGTCTAATGCGTATTTGAAAATTTTGTTTTTATAAAACAAAAGATATAAGTGAGAAATTAACATCATTATCAAAACTGACAATGCAGAAAACTTAGACTGAGCAACAATAATCTTGCATACATATAAAATATTGAAAATATAAAATTTTTATGCAATAATATGTATGATATAAAAAAATTAAGATAAAAGTAGAGGTTTTTTCAGGAGATTAACTGTTAGTTTAAATTTAGTCAGAATGAAAAAATATTTTACAGTTTAAATTTAGTCACAATGAAAAAATATTATACCTATAGAATATTCAAATCATAAACATTTATATTTTAGTGGTGTCAGCTTTTTAAAATGACAATTATAAACTACACAAATATAATTTAAAATTGGATCAATTGGTAAAATTGAATGCTTAAAATATGATAAAACTGAATATGAAATTGAATATTTAAAATTGAATCAATTAGTAAAAGAAAGTTACCATTATTTTTTATGTTAACCTAATTTGATATATAGTATGTGTTCACAATAAAACTAAGGGACATATGAAAATTGAATGCTTAAAATATGATAAAACTAAAAATTAAATTTAGGAAATAATTTTTTTTAATATAAATTTTTCCGATTGCCTTCAAAATGGCTCAGTGAAACGACAATACTATAAAGCATATATCTTTATTATTACATGCGTAATAATGAATAAATAATAACGAGGTAGTGTTGTTTATAATTATACTAAGAACAATGATAACCCTAACAGAACCGTAAATACAAACAATATTAGTAAAACCTTATGGTTATCCTAAAACAATATAATCATAACTAGCAAAGCCTAATCTTAATGACTTTTAATGAAGGAATGCATCAAGTATACGACTTGAATATATTTCATTATTTGGCATCATAAAATCCCAATTACGAATATTTGTAGCATTTAAGATATGTGTCTGTGTTGGATGATGGGGAGATGCACTAACCCTAGGATTCAAACTCAACGCTAGTTCAAATATTGTTATAAAAAGACGAATCAGGTCACTATAATCAAACCCAATCCAAATAGCACACATTAGATTGTTAGGCAGGACAAAAAAGTAATTTCACCCATTTTTCAAAAGGACGCGTTCTCCCAAACTTGTACGTGGAAAACGTTCACCAAAAACTTCCATCAGAAGTTGATAAAACATGAGTGAACCCGATGTTGAATTAACCAAGCATGTCCCTCTTCTATGCCTTCTCTAGTAAGAAAAAGATCCATTCCATTATGTCTACAATATGACATGCTTGGTTAATTCATTATGGTTTAGGGTTTAGGGTTTAGGGTTTAGGGTTTAGGGTGATCATATTGTAGACATATTGTATAGATGATCCAATGGGTAGTAAAGATGATCCAGTAGGCATAACAGAAGCAATCACATTTGGATGTAACTCTACCCACTTATTGGCTCCACAGGTATCATAGAAATATCCACCAATTCCTCCATAAAATTTTCTTTCAAATACCATGAACTTATGCCCCAAAATAAAGTGGCCAATTATTATACCTTGCGGATCACTTGAATAAGGAGGTGGACAAGCTAGCATTGAAAAATATTGTTCCGTTGGATCATAAACTTCAAAAGGACCATTAAGATAATGGTTCCTAAGATATAGTGCCCCTTCAAGAACATAAATTTTGCCATTAATTTTTTCTACCATTGGAGAGCATTTTCCATACAGACAATTTTTTATATATGAAGTAGTCTTCACACTAAATTTATTTTGCTCCACAGATAAACGAAAGACTCGGTTGGAAGAACCAATATATGAATTAGGATTATTAGAAATATAGTCTCTATCTAGAGCAGCAACTTCCGAATTTAAGGTTTCACCTCCAAGATAATACACATTGGCATTCAATATGACATGCTTCATACCCACTATGGTTTTTCCCTTAATTGAGTTCAAAAGGTTGAGTCTGTAAAAGATAGGGGCTAATCTGACATCAGCTTCAGGTTGTCTAAAGAGGTCATTGAACTTTATGCCAATGAGCTCTTTCTCAATTTCTATGAAAAGAATTTTGCGAGGTTGAGACATATGGGCAACACAGTTTCCCATAATGATGTGTCTAAATTAGAGAGAATGTGTAATATTGAGAAATGTAAGATGGATTAAACTAGCAGAAGTTGGAGGTAATTTATATAGGTCTATTCATGTCGTAAAAATAGAAATTGTGGTGTCTAGTAGGGGTGTCCAATTTTGACTTTATTCGTGCAAACCCGAGATACTCAATTTTGAAGGTAAGAATGGGTCGGTTTATAACGGGTTTTTAGGTAAAAACGGGTCATTTAAATGGTTTACTATAATTAAGAACGGGCGACTTCGGCTTAAGAAAAATCAAATAGAATTACTTCCTATTGCTTCAATGCTATGTCACTTTCATATTCCATAAAGCGTTAGTTCTAAAACGTGAAATACATTAATTTTATATGCATAAAATTATTTTATACATAAAAGGTATTTGGCAAAAAATAAGAATCAAATTTTCCTAAGAAACTTAACCGAAAAACCTGACCGAAAAAACCGAGAACCACGATTAACTGAACTCAACCAAACCGACTGTAGTATTGAGTGAAAATTGGTTATTATTTATGTTTCATGGATAGCAACGGGTAGACTCAAAAGTAACCGAATCCGACCGAACCCGACCGATGGACACCCCTATGTCTAGTTAGGTTTTAATTTCATATACATGGAAACCAATTTAAAATGGTAGTTATGGTATCTTTAATTGTGATCAGGCTAATCTGATTATGCATGTTACGTAAAATCAGACAATAAATTTGATTTATCTATAATTTGTGATATTTAATTCGCATTATTTCAATTGGTGAATTAACAATTAAAAATGAGAAATGATTTCTTAAAATAATTCAGTGCTGAATTAGACACATGAAAATTGTATTACTAACTAGCGTGCTTGATATCCGTCAAATGTTTTAAAGTCCACTAAAATCGGGGGAAATATTGATTTGGTGACTTTTTTTTTACTTATCACTTATCTTTATTTGTTTTGGTGATTTTTTACTCATCAGTTATCTTTATTTAAAATATTGATTTCGTCTTTCATTTTTGTTTTTGTCAAATTGTTTTTTATTTGTTTTAGTGTTAAATAATTCATTCTCTAACTCATTGCTCAAACAAAGCTAATATGTACCCCCCAAAAAATGTTAATCGTTGATAGAGGTTGATTGATATATTCATATTTCTATATATATAAATGGTTATTGAGTTAGTAATTTATTAATGGAATTGTGTTTTAGGGACAAATTTCAATAGATTAAATAACTTAAGATTTAAAATTAATGAAAAAAATTAAGGGATCAAATTCAAAAATCAATCCAAACACACATGGATTAAAATTATACTCAACCTAATAACAAAATATACATGGTATTTCTTTAGAATGATTAGTTTATGTTAGAAATTTTGTTTATATTTTAAAATTTTTTAATCATTTATTAAAATTAGAGGTTACAATTTACGTTTTAAATGAAAAATAATATCTGATGCGGTTACTATAACTAAATGTGCCAATTAATTCTTGTTTAAATTATTTATTTTGTAACGTCTTTATCATTAACGGGATTTAATTGACCAATTTATTTTCGCTATATTTATTTTCCTTTATTATAAAAATCATATCTGACCAGCCTATTAGAATATGTATATATATATATATATATATATATATATATATATATTTTGGGGGAAATTTACCTTTTGTGAGTTCTGCTTCCTGTAGCTACACAAAAACTATTGTATCCTGGGGGTCATGCCTTAGGCGTATAAACCCATAAAGGCAGTGTGATTCCATACGCCCCAATCAACCAATTTTTCCAACAATCTTAAAGGTTTATCCAGTTTTAAACACATTCACATTTGTGCGAAGGAGTGCTCATCGTAGACTATAGATACAGAGCTTGAATAAGGAGAAGTGAAAAAAATTGGCCTTTTAAGTCACACATGATTGTCAAGAACAACGAAGCATCAACAACTCCAATATTTTTTAATTAAGGTAATTATTTATTTGATGAATTTCTATCTATTGCTGACATAAGATTAAAATTTTAAGGCAATTGAAATTTTAGAATTTACATTACGTGGGTTTTCAAGGTTATTGTGAAATGTATGTATGTTAAATGTGCATATGTTTTTAATTTGTGTTATTATGTAATATACCAAAGTTGTTTTGCTACATCTGAATTTCATAGGAATAAAGTAGTTTTTTCTTTTCTTTTCTTTTTATGCAAATTTAATAGAATATTTAGCCTATGAAAGTAAATATAACAGGACCGTTGTAATGTGTGTATATATATATATAATTGCCCTATTATATATCTATATGCTAACTGTTCTTTGATGAATTCAATTGTGTACATCAGCAATGATTTATGATTTCATATATGATTATAATAGCTACACATAAACGACATTGTTTTAGTTTGTGTGAGAATAACATATCATGAGGGGAATCTTTTATGAATATGTGTATGACCAATTTGTAATTTTAAGGTTTTTTTTTTCTCATGGTGTTGTTTGTTTGTTTGTTTTGAAGAATTTTGGTATATCTATTTACAAAAATTTTCTTATGAAATTTGAAAAGATTAACATTCTTATAAGTATGAGACTTGAATTGTCTAGTAGAATAGTTGATATATCTACTAAAAAAATATTAAAAAAATTATATGTTATGATCCATGCATAATAAAATTAGTAATTTGTTATGCTATTTTGTGAATATAGTGAATGACATATTAATTTTGTATGTTATTTTGTGAAAGTTATATTAATGATTGAATGGAATGCTATATTTGAAAAAAAAAGGAAAATTCCACTAGTTGTTATCTAAATACTCGTGTGTTATGATATATTTGAATGGAAGAAATATTATATCAATGCTTAACTTTTTTGCTTATGCTATTTGATGATTTGCATAATTATATTCAAAGCAAATAATTTTGAAAAATGATGATGTGTGGAATTTATATCTGCTAGTGTTCTTGTTGATCAAGATAAAGATGTGCTTGTCGTCTTGAAATAATTATAAAAAATGCATTAAACTCAATTCTTGAGCTTTAGTATATTAAATACTAAGAGTGGTATATTGGTTAGTTTTATGGTTGTGATGTTATATTGGTCTTGTCTCTATTTCTTTCATTGTGACCATTAAAGTGATGGTGATATATTGCATAAGGCTTATTGAAATTTGTATACCCGGTGCTAAGAAATTTTCTTTAAATTTGTGTGCCTGTCGACATGAGTAACAGGGATGAATACATGATTTTTTAATTTCCTAATAGCTTTTTATTGAAAATTAATATGGATAGCCTGTTACATTTGTGTAACTTTCTAGTCATAGTAATGTTGATATTGATGAGTATTTTCTACACTAATTGTTATTGCTATGAACAGAATATCAAAGAAAAAAATTGTATTATTCCTTTTTAAGATGATAACGAGTCTATCTATGATGATGTGTGAAATTAAACTTAATGATGTGTGGCATATGACATGACTATAATATTATTAGTGCTTGAAATGTTTTTTAATGCTAAGCTCTAATAAGCCATGTTATTTATTTTTTTAATTTAATTAGAAGCATATTGGTTGTTTGATGCTACATGATGATGAGATATTTGAGTTTTAATATGTTGAGGGAATATGAAACAAATGTGATTTTGATCACAAACTTAATTTGAGTTTCAATCTAAGAAAGTGTGATAATTTATATTACAAGAATATTATATTGAGAAAATTCTCATAAAGATTGATTTTTTAAAATAGACCCCTTACAATGGTGACTCTCTATAAAAAAAGACTTTGTTGTCTAGTTCTAATGTACCAAGTTATTGGAAGATTATTGGATTTAATAAATTTTTTGTGTATAGTGAATTTCCATCATAATAATGTTATGGTGACGTTACTTAAATCCAATACTAAACGAGAATAAATTCAAATTGAATTTATTTTACTCTTGAAAGAGATGAATTATGATATTTCTTACTTGAGTTTTCGACTATGTTATTGACATAGTGATGTTGACTAGCTAATTTAATTTAGACAATTATGAGTTTTTCACTATGTTAATGACACAGTGATGAATAATTTTTTCAAGAATAAATTCCTAAGTGAATTTATTTTACCCTCAAAAGAGGATTTGTTACTTAGAATTCAACTAAGTAGATCTGAGTAATCTAAATTAAAAATAGAGGCCAAGTTATTATTTTACTTGGTAAAATTTAAGACTAATAAGCTAAGAAAATTTTCTTAACATACATATGGAAGAAACGTGTCTTCCTAAGTTGTATATTGTGATTGCCAATAGGTAAAAACAAATAATAGTATTTATATTGAGATCTTAAGACATGTACATGTATATTATAATCAAGTAGTGTAGCTACAAATCATGGATCAAAATTATTTTGATCTTGAGTCTCACAAAGTGAAAAACTAGTGAGTCAAACACCGAAAGGAATGAGACTTAGTCATTTGTAACTAACAGTGATAGGAACCCAACCTTTGTGATTGGAGATCCCATGAAGAATGTTCATATAGGTAATAACAAGTCAGCTATGGTGTATGTGAGAAGTGTTGACTGCACTGAAGGATGGTTAAGCCTAAAAGTTTTTAATGATTTTCATATCCCTTATAAGTGGTGTATAAAAGTGCATTATACACTTGATGAAAACACCTATGTGAGTGTGGAGTGAGGCCGCTCCTATGAAATTAAATGGTGAAATTTCTAGAGCACTCATGAATCACCAGGCACGCGTAAGGCCTATTCGCGCAAAACAGCGAAAACAATAAAAAGAGCCGGGAAGTGTAATGTGATAGGTAGACCGCCATCTTACATTAAAGTGATTTTAGTTCATAGAAGCTTGTTTCACCAATTCATTGTAAGTTAAGTTTATCTATCTAGGGTCTGATTCATAATCCAGAAGACACCAGATCTGATGCATTTGCACTATGATCTAAACCCAACTTTTTTATTAAAAACTTTTGAAATATGTGGGGAATTGTTTGAAATTTTGTTTATATTTCAAAAAATTTTAATCATTTATTAAAATCAGAGGTTACGATTTGCGTTTTAAATGGAAAATAATATTTGATATGGTTACCATAATTAAATGTGTCAATTAATTCTTATTTAAATTATTTATTCTGTAACGTCTTTATCATTAATGGAATTTAATTGACTAATTTATTTCTGCTATATTTATTTTCCTTTATTATAAAAATCGTATCTGACTAGCCTATTAGAATATATACATTTTTTGTGGGTTTACACTAAAAAATCTACCTTTTGCGAGTTCTGCTTCCTGTCGCTACACAGAAGGACTGTTGTATCTTGAGGGGTCACACCTTAGGCGTATAAACCCTTAAGGGCAGTGTGATTCCATACGCTTCAGTCAACTAATTTTCCCAACAATTTAAGAGTGTATATTTGGTTCTTATTAAATAAGGTCTTACATTCAAGTTATATATATATATATATATACATATATAGGGGATATATCTTATGAGAAAGGTCCTCTTATATGAGAGTGAGAGGGGCAAATCTGGGCCGTATAACCATACATGGGTGGTTGAGATTAAAAGTTTTTAAAAGTCACATGATCACTTAAAAGGTCACATGACTTCTTAAAAAACTCACATGATTAATCTCAACCATCCATTATATGGTTATACGGCTCAGATTTGCCCCTCTCACTCTCACATAAGAGAGTCTTTCTCATACGATACATCCTCTCTATATATATATAATTTTGTTGGAAGAGTTAACATTACCGATATATATTTTTTTTACTCAAACAAGGGTGAATGATATATATTGAAATCTTATTTATATTTTCCTTTAAATTATATAATGTTTTTGTTACGATTATAATCTCCCACAGTTAAGTATAATCACAAAACAATTTTTATATGAATATATAATGAATACCAGAATTTGTTAGTACACAATTAAGGGTCATACATGATAGAGAATATATATATATATATATATATATATATATTCTTGTTACAGAAGGTAGCTCTTATATTGAAGATTGATTATTGGTTTGTGAAACATATATAGGAGAATAAATTTAAATTAAAGTAACAAGTTAACATCTTTATAAAAATTTAAAACATTTATATAAGAGATGATTACATATAACTTAACGAATCTAGGATAGCTTATTCTAATTAAGAAGTATTTGTATTCAAGATTGAGAACTTAAATTTATAATATAATTAATGATATATAGATTAAAATTCTAGTCAAATTAAAATTAAATTCAACATTATTTAATTTTTTATTTATTTTTGTAATACAAAATATTATAAGAAATTAAAAATTAGAATGTTATTACAAAAATAAAAATTAAGATAATTACATGATAAAAGCTAAAAAATGATACAAATATGTAAGATTCCAATTCTTAATTATTGGTTAATTTTCATTGATCAAATAATTAGTTATGATTATCAAATTAATTAAAGTATGGGTATGCTAATTTTAAAGTTTATTTAGGTGATTTTTGGGTAATCTAAAGTTACTAGATTAACTTCAAAACCAGGAGGCTATTTTAAAAACATGATTAGGAAGAGACAAATCTTTAAAACATGATTTACTTAATTTAAAAACATGATTAGGAAGAGACACATCTTCAAAACCAGGAGGCTATTTTACATAAACTTCTTCTTCAATAAAACCATTCAGAAAAGCACTCTTTACATCCATATGATATAATGTAATACCTTTAAAGGCTGCAAATACAAGAAGTATCCTGATAGCCTCAAGTTTGGCTACAAAAGCAAAGGTTTCAATGAAATATATACCTTCTTGTTGATTATATCCTTGAGCAACCAATCTTGCTTTGTTTCGAATTACCTTTCCATTTTCATCTAACTTGTTTTTGAATACCCACTTAGTACCAATTATACCTTTATCTTTGGGTCAGGGAACAAGTGTCCATACTTTGCTTCTTTCGAATTGATTTAGTTCCTCTTGCATAGCAAGAATCTAATCTATATCCTTTAGTGCATCTTGAATATTTTTCAGCTCTACTTCTGAAATAAGAGCAATTGTTGATTGATTGTGAAGGCTAGATCTGGTTCTTACTCCAGCAGCTTAATCTCCAATGATAAGGTCTGAAGGATGATAGACTTTGAATTTCCAATCTTTTGGTTTTTCAGGTTCAGGCAGTTGATCTTGTTTAGACTTTTCAGGATTTGTTGACTTTGGTTGACCATTTTCAGTTGATTGGTCTGTTGATTGCTCTTCTTCTTATTGTATTCCTGCATTATCAGTATCTAGATCAGCTAGTTTCCTGTCTGTCTTTTGAAGGTCATCAAATCTTACATGCATAGATTCTTATATGGTTTGAGTTCGAGTATTGAACACTCTATAAGATTTTGATGTGGTAGAGTATCCCATGAGTATACCTTTGTCATATTTTGAATCAAATTTTCTGAGATAATCCTTGGTATTCAGAATATAACAGATGCATCCAAAAGGATAAAAATATGAGATGTTCAGTTTTCTACCTATCCACAATTCATATGGAGTCTTATTCAGTATTGGTCTAATAAAAACTCTATTTTGAATATAACAAGAAGTACTCATATTTTCTACCCAGAAATATTTTGGAAGATTATTTTCACAAAGCTTGGTTCTGGCCATTTCCTACAGAGACCTGTTTTTCCTTTCCACAACTCTATTTTGTTATGGAGTTCTTGGTGAGGAAAAATTGTGAGTTATTCCAGACTCATTGTAGAATTTTTCAAAGATTTCATTTTCAAATTCTCGGCCATGATCACTTCTTATTGTACCAACACAGTATCCTTTCTCATTCTGAATTTTCTTGCAAAGGATTTTAAATACTTTCATAGACTCATCCTTGTGGGCTAGGAAGTATACCCATATTAATCTGGTGTAGTCGTCATTGATAACAAATCTATATTTCTTTCTCGCCAGACTTTGTACTTGAGAGGGACTAAATAGATCTAAATACAATAATTCTAAAGGTCTGGATGTAGAAACAATATCTTTGTTTTTAAAAAAGGTTTTGTGTTGTTTTCCACTTTGGCATGCTTCACATGGTAGGGAATTGTTAAAGGAAATTTTTGGCAATCCTTTGACTAGATCCTTTCTATAAAGCTTTGAGATAAGTTTGAGACTTACATGTCTAAGCTTTTTGTGCCAAATCCATCTTTCCTCAGAGTTTGAAAATAGACATTTTACATTTTGATCATTTAATTCATTCAAGTCTACCTTATAGAGATTATTGTGCCTGTTAGCAGAAAAAAGTATGGTTCCATCATGATTGATGATTGTACATTTATTTTTGTCAAATAAAACTTGATACCCATTGTCACAAAATTGACAGATGCTCAGTAGGTTATGTTTCAGACCTTCAACAAGAAATACATTTTCAATAACAAGTGAGGGAAATTTACCCACTTTACAAACCTGATGATTCTTCCAGTCTAGTTCCTTCCAAACGTGATAGATCCTCCTTTAAATTTCTCCAAGTCTAGGGACATAGACCTTTTTCCTATCATATGATGCAAGCATCCACTGTCCAAATAATTGCAGGGTTTTTGTTCTTGATTTCAAATATATCTACAAAAGGAATGATTAATGATTTTGGTACCCATATTCCTTTGGATCCTAGATTCTTAGTTAATTTTTCATTCCTTCGCTTTCTTTCCTACATTCATTTATAGAATGACCATGATTTTTACTATAACTGCATTTAATAATTTTCTATTTTTCTGGAACAAATGTAGAAACTGAGGGATGCTTAAAAGTTTTTGATTATTAAAACATTTTCCTTGTTCACAAATCCTAGACTAAGTCCTTTTTGATTTCCTTTGGATGTTCCCAGTAAAGCATTTAAGTTTTTAGTGCTAGTAACAAACTTACTTAGATCAGAACTAAGAGAGTTGGCAAGATTTTTTAGTCTAACAATTTCTTTTTCTTGAAAGTTGTAGTGGTTTTGAGATTTTTCAAAATCCTTTTTTAAAAAAGTATTTTCTTTTCTAATTTTACTTAACTCATCAAGATTTAATTCTTTTTCTTCTAAAGTATTTATGTTGTGTTTTCTTCTTTTAACAACAAGATTTGATTTTCAAAGTTAGTGATCATATCAACATACTTTAATTTTAGTTTTTTGAAATTCTTTAATAGTTTAGAGAAATCATTAAATAACAAGTCATAGTTTTGTTTGAGTTGAGTAACTTACTTCTTCAGAGTCTGAGTCGCTGAGGCTAGCATCTGAGTCTATTTCTTTGCTCGCCATGAGACAAATTTGAGCTGACTCATTTTCTTCATCAGACTCTTTTGAGCTGGATGATCCTTCATCATCCCAAGTAATTAGACCTTTTTGTTTCTTTGGAAACTTCCTTTTTCCCTTCTATCTTTGTTTAGAGAAGGACATTCTGATTTTGTGTCCTGGCTTTCTATAATTGAAACATTCTAAGACAAATTTGTCAATTTTAAACTTAAATTAACTTTTACCTTTCTAGTCTTTCTTTTGGAAAATTTCTGGTCTGAACTTCTTCTTCCTTAGTAGCTTATGAAACTTTTTGGTTACAAGAGCCAATTCTTCATCGATGTCATCATCTGATTCACTAGAGTCTGGTTCAGAACTAGACAGCTCTTCTATTTTCAGACCCTTACCTTTTCTCATTTCGTCATATTCCAAGGCAATGCTCTTAGTGAAAGTAGATATGAACCCTAAGAACTCCAAGCAACTCATCCAAAGAGAAGGTGCTCAGATCCTTAGCTTCTTCTAGAGCAGAGCATTTTACGTCGAATCTTTCAGGCAAGCATCCGAGAAGTTTAACATTTATATCTTCTATGGAGGAAGTAGTTCCAAGATTTTTTAAGCCATTTAGAAGTGTTTGGAATCTTCTAAACATTTGATCTACTCACTTATCTTCCTTAATTTTGAAGTTGTCATTTGATCTTTTCACATTTGAAGTTTCTTCGTAATTACATTATAGTGCATCCCAGACTTCTTTCACTGTTTTATAGCTGAATACATTATTGTACTCAAACTTGATAAGAGCGCATGTGAGAAGAAATGTGGCTTTGACATTGATCTCTATTTTTTTGATTTCATCACAACTCCATTCTCTTTCAATTTTAAGTTATCCTTCACCATTGACAGGAGAGCCATAATCACGTTGATGATGACCGCTTGAAGATTATATTGAGTGAATTTTATGAATATTTCCATCTTATCCTTCCAGTATGGATAATCTTCCCCTTGATTATATTGAGAAGCTGCCATAGATCTTGATCCTTTTCACTCGAGGGAGTGATCAACCCAAAGGACAAGCTTTGATACTAATTGATAGTTCAAAGTCATACTTAGAAGGGGGGTTGAATAAGTCTTAGACTTTTTTTGAGTAAATTTCAAATCAAAACAAATACAGGTAATCAAATGACAAAGAGAAGGAGAAAATAAACAACAAAGTTTATACTGGTTTACTTCTAATACAGAAGCTACATCCAGTCCCTTCCAACTTGAAGGATTTCAATTATTGTAAAATCTCCTTTACAATATCAGCACCAGACTTGTGCTCCAAGTATTCTTTCAACAAGCCACTTCTGGCTCAACCCAAGTATTCTTTCAACAAGCCACTCTTAGCTTAACCCAAGTATCCTTTCGAAAGTCTCTTCAGGCCAAAGTGTTTCCCAATACACAAACTAGTCCTGGTAACTTACCAGACTTATACAAATAATAAAAATGAAAATCATTATAGGAACTTAGTGTACAAAAATGATAGACAAATTTTGAGATCAAACACTAAGTATCTTTGACACAAGACCTAAGTTTGCTAGAAGCAGAGCTAGAGAGTAGTGAGGGTCTTTGTCTTTTTACAAGAAATTTAACTAAGATTGAATGATGTCTTGATGAGCTTTCTTCTTAGATATTTCTCTATGTCTTGAATGCTCAAACTTCCTTGATAGTTATAGTGACTTGAAAGATATATATGTTATTACATCTTGAAAGAAGATATAGGCATTGGAAATCCTTTGAAGGTGTTTTGCCATAGGCTTATTAAGATCAGACCTTGAGTTGATTTCTGGCTTAAGAGAGGTCTGAATCATACTTTAGTATTTTCACGAGAATAGTTTCTCATGCATTTCCATATACAGAACCTTTCGTGAACTTATCCTTGATTAAGCGAGAAGTTGCTTTCAGAGATGTCCTGATGAGTTTTCTGACTTGTGATTAAAGTTCACAGAAATAGGTACACAGACAGCTGCTGTTCATGTTGATCTTGTTCATTTTGTTCTTTGATGATAAGCACATAAATATGATATGATCATTTTTCCTGAAGCATCACCAAAATAGATTTTTCGAACGTTGACGAGGAGTTCTTTATTCAAGATGCTTCTATTAGACTTTTGTTATTCTACTAGACTTTTAGAACATACATTCCCCCTTTGTTTTTACAACTTGATCTTCATATCCTAAAATTACTTTTACACTAAATGAGAATGTTATGAACAGTTCAAACTTTATTCTTTCAACGAATAAACAAATTCAGGGATTATAAAATATGGGATCTGGTCCAACTAGACTTAAAACTTATATTTTTGACCAGACATTTTCTTAACATATTGCATGAGGTTGAAACAAATAAATATATTGTTATTTGATATTTTATTGATGAATTACCATTGGATTGGCTCCTTATGCTTAATTGAGGTATATGATGTTATTGCATTGGATTGCAATTGATTATGGTGATGTTGAATGATGATTTTGTTGGAATAATGCATATGATTGCATTAATTAAGCTTGGGATAGCTCAAATAATGATGTGAATTGATTACAATGGATGGTTGTGCATAACATTTGTGTAACATCCTGATTTAAAAATTAATTACTGACTGAGATTAAGCCACTAAACTAAGGGATAATTGCAAATTAAGATTACTTATTAATTGTGATTAATTTTAAATTAAGGCTTGACTGCTGACTGTGACTGATTGACTATGACGTGTAACAATTGAGTGGCTGCCATTTCACATTCTCCCACCCACTCTCCTCATTTCTTTTGGGTACATGTTCAGAAGCTCTCAACCACTTTTCCATTCTCTCAAAAATCCCCTCGAGACTCTTCCTCTTCTTCTACTTTTTCTTCTTCTCCTTCTTCTTCGTTCTTCTTCTTCTTCGTCAGTTACGACTGTGGTGTTGTGGAGGACTCGAAGTTCCCCACTGTTGGTGAGGAGAAATCGTTTGAGTGGAAGAAGAACAGCTCCCTGTTCCCCAAGCTGAGTAAAGAATTCGACTGGGTTCGAAGGTGGCTGAGCAAGAGAGAGTGGTTGAGGAAGCGAACGGAGCAACGGACCAACGTTGAAAACCGAGGAGCTTCTTGAGTCTCTTCAGTAGGTAGGGGGCGCTTTGCATCTCAAATGCATAGTCTATGGACGGGTCCCGGGTGAAAACACTGCTCTGTGTGTTCATGATTGTGAATATAATGATTGCGTGAAATATTTAATTTATAACTCTTGAATACCGAGTACATGGGCTAGGGGATCGTTATGCTGAGTTTCATTGTAGATTTATAATTAAATGCATGAAATATGTTACTAACATTGCTAATACCGAGTGTATATGTGCGGGACTGTTAGTCAACTCCCATAGGTATCTTTATACTAGAAAGCATGAGATGCTTGTTGTTGAGAATGTTGATATGATTGCTGAATACCCTGCTCTGAGAGGCAGTGGGTGAATCTCGATAGTTAACTTATGTAATAAGTATGTGAATGCTGGAATGAATCTGTTGTGATTTTAATATAGTTGCATGAGATGCATATAATATGTGGTGTTAACAAGTGAAAGGGCACTGTTGTACTAATGAATATGTGTGAAACAAAATGAAAGACCTTGACTGGGCTCAAGGCAGTGCCGAGTGCACCAGCGTTGGACGCTTAATGAAAGACCTTGGGTTGGACTCAAGACAAGCCTATACCGAATTGGACTCGGGGCTGCCCGTAACACTTCCGTTGTCACTTGGAGTGACTGTGTTACATGAGAGGGCAAACGGTTTGGTACCATTAAAATGGCCGGATCAGCTTGGAGCTGAGGAAAGGTTTGGAGCCTATGTTGCAACATAAAAATTAATGATAAATAACTGGATCTGACTGAATTGAATGTGTGCACACATATACTGTTGATGAGCTGATGTGATTGTATGTTTATGTGTTTTGGGAATAGTATGATTAATATGGCCACGTATTGGCTGAACAAACTCCAATTGAATGATATTGTGTGTGAACATATTGAATGACAGTGTATGTGATAAATTGATTGAAATATAATATTATGTTATGGAAAACTTGAGGATTTTCCGAGTCCATAACTGTCATTTTATATGTAAAAGCTCACCCATACTGTGGCTATATTTCAATGGATGTTGCTCAGAACGGTGAATGACGAGAGAACACCAATTCCTGCGAAGTACACCGTACTGTGGGAACGTACATAATTGTATATACTGTATAAATAGTTTTGTTAAAGCCTTGGCCGGCTCTTAGTATAATGTTTTGTTTAAATATATAGGATTTAAACTCTCACGGACTTGAGAGCATAACTAATATTTACAAGTTATATTATGTTGTGGTTATTTTGTTCAGTGAGTAATAATATAGGTGAATGCCCGAGTTGTATGCCCTTATAATCTACCAAATGAACGAGCTTGCATGTTTCCGAGTAAATGAAAGCTAGGTAAAGAAGCGTGAGGCTAAATTGGGGAATCCTCTTCCGAATGATGAAGGGTTAAACTAATTCCGAGTGAATGATGTTCGTTAAGACTATTTTCGAGTGGAGAACAGTCGAAAGGCGTTATGAGAGAAACCCCTATTATAAAATTTATTCCGGGAGGGTAAGACTCAGATATTCCGAGTGAATGAGGTCCTATAATTTCGAGTGGGAATTGACTTGAAAACCTCCCGAGTAAGAGTTTATTATAATTTCCCGAGTGAAGAGAAACTAGAGTATTCTGAGTAATCGAGATTATGAAATCCTAAGTGAGACTTGACCCTGTAGAGAGTTCTCCAAGTAAGGAAGATTTTATATGCCGAGTGAAAAATATGTGAAACATTTCCGAGTGATACGAGACTGTGGAAAATATTCCGAGTGAGGAAAACTTATGGATTCCGAGTGAAATGGCTGAGGGAATCAATTCCCGAGTGAACTTAGGTTCCGATTTCGAGTGATGAGGTTACCGAGTGGACTTGAGTTTAGATTCTGAGTGATCGAAATTGTAACACCCTCTGTTACACCTTAATAAATTCTAGAAAAACTTGTAATTTTTTTTTAAAGATATGATTGTTAAAAAGAAACTATCAGAATAAATTATATACATTATTTCTGAAATACCTCATAAATATTATTAAAACTTTATAAAGTATATGTACATTCATCCGAAGAAAATAAACATTAAACATTATAAGAAAGAGAGGAAACTCCATGGCCCAGAAGCAGTTACTTATTAACATTATTCATTCATTGGACCACGGTATTCATACCGAGCTCCCTTTCTAGAACGTGCTATATTTACTGCCGATATTCTTCGATCCTTCCCTCTGAACCATCAATTTAAAACATGTGAAACAAAAACACGGAGAAAGGAGTGAGAAACAGAATATAATATTCTCGATTAAGACATAAGCAACAAAGGGTTTTCACAAACCAATACATAATAATATCAATCACAATCACATACACAATCAATTATGAATACATGAATGTTATGCAATATCTTCATCATAACTTACCTATATATGTGGGCCCTTAAATTTTAATTTGCACTGGGCCAACCACGAGTTTACACTGTTCCATAAGTCCAGATAATAATAATATGAACAGCTCAACTGGCATGGAAACACTTAGAGACTAGTCAGATTGAGAAAGTTTTTATTGTGAAAGTACCCGACACTAGGGAGCTACCCCAGGTCCCCTGAAGCACCCTTTCACACCCTCTCATCCCAAGGCTCGTAATTAAGCCTCCTCTAATGTATCCTCGGTTTCTATAATCCGTCCCCAGACAATATTATTTCATTTCACTTTAATGATTCATGATGCATGAACTACTCGCGTATTGAGTTGGTTAAGGCTTTTAGAAACTCAATTATTAAATCCCTTAAAGGTTTACAATATCATTTCAATAAACTGTACATTTTCTCAATTCTCTGAATTTCTGTCCCACAGAAATAAATTTGGTACAGTTTTCAAATCTCACTGAAATTGAGTTTCTAAGCCTTAAATATCTAAAAACTTTATCATATAAAACTTTACATAATCTTTCTCAAATTAAATCTTAACAAAATCAAATTTAGGAATCTCAATTATTTCCAAATATCTTTAGTTATTAAGTTGGAAAAAATAAAATAATTTTCTTTTAAAAAATTTTGTTTTATTAAAAGAGAATAATTATTAACCAAAAATACTTAACATTACAAAATTTTTCTTTAACTCAAGATTTAATTAAATAAATTCTCATAAAATGTTTTCTTTCTAAAATAAATACTAATTTTTTTATTCTAAATATTGAAAAGAAAGTTAATAAAAATAATTTCTAAGAAGGAATAAAAGATAATAAAATTTAAAGAGTAAGGTAAGAAATTCTTACTGAATTTTAGCTTTCCGTCATGCTCGCTATATGCTCAAACTCCATATTACAATATCATCAATCAAAATCAAGCAATATCAATCATAACTAAATATCATCAATCAATCAATCATAATCAAATCAATTAAATATCATTAATACATATCATAATACAAAATTTAATGATTATTAATATAGTCAATTTGAGTCATTTTGGTCAATTCCTCGCATAGGTATATGTAAGTCCATATAATCCAGTCCTTGCATAGGTATAGTTCAGTCTGTATGGGTCATAATGGTCCAAGTCCTTGCATAGGTATAGTCCAGTCCATATAGGTCATAATGGTCCAAGTCCTTGCATAGGTGTGTTAGAGTTAGTTAAACCGGATATTTAATTTAAAATTTATTAAAATTGTTAAGTTAAAAAGTTAATATTTTAAAATAATAATATTATTAAATTTAAAAGGAGTAGGGGACTCCTCCCATTATTCTTATGTCTTTTCATATTATACTCTTATCTCACTCCCCCTTACCTTGAATTGTTACCCAAAATGGATTTGCTTTGCGCCTCCGATTTCTAGAAATATTAATACCAATCTTATTTCAGTATAAGCATAAGACGAAGATTAAGATTACTACTTAAAACAAAAATGATAAATTTTGAATAGTGAATAGTGAATAGTGAATAGTAAATCGTGAATAGTAACAATAAATAGTAAAACGTGAATAGTAATAGTAAATAGTAAAACATGAATAGTAACAGTAAATAGTAAATCGTAAATAGTAATGGTAAATAGTAACAGTAAATAGTAACTTACTATTTGAATAGTAATTTACTATTGAAATAGTAATTTACTATTAAAATAATGTTTATTATGCAAAATAGTAACTTAAAATAATATTATTTCCAGTATAATAACAGATTTCTAAAAACGATATAAAAATAACCCAAAAAATATAAAAGAGAAGTATTCTTACCTTAGGATTTTGGCAGAACCTTCTCTCCAAAAACTTTTCTTCTCTCTCTCACTTCCACCACTATCTCACTAGCACTACTATATTAAGAAAACTTAATCTGAAATTGTGAATTCTAAAGAAGAAATCCTTCGGTATTTATAGGAAAAAAATTTACTATGCATTCCATTATTTTAATATAAAAGTACTATGTATTTTTGAATTTTTTATTCCAGGTTACTGTGCATCTTTTGAAAATTTCATACATGCACGGTGATTTGCATAGTAATTGTAGGCAAAATTATTAAGTCAAATAGTAATCCTTCACTCGGTATATTTTAAATATTCAAAATGAGTCCTTTTTGAAATTTAGCGATATTATATCAGTCCTCACTAATTTTATAATAAGTAATATAAAACTGAAATTTTAAAAATCTAAAATTTTCTGTTAATAAAAATTTATTGATACGTTTCCAATTTTTTAACGATTGGAAAAAATCAAGATTTTTCTCAAACCGATAATTTTTAGATAAGTCTACTTGAAATGGATTTTAGAAAATTTTCTTATAATTTAAATTCACTTTTTTATAAATATTTTTAATTTAAGTCACTTATATGAATTTAAAATTATTTAAAAAAATATTATTTTATTAAAAAAATTCCAAAATTCCAAAAAATTCCAAAAAATCATAAATAATACGTAGGTTAAAAAGTTCTAAAGAACTATAATTTAATTCCTTCAAAATTTTAATATAAAAATAAAAATAGGGGTGTTACAACTCTACTCCCCTTAGAAAATTTCGTCCTCGAAATTTACATTAATTAGTAAAACAAATGAGGATGAGACTCTTTCATCTCAGTTTTTAGTTCCCATGTAGCATCTTCTCCTCTCGTTTCACTCCAAGTAACCTTTACAAGCGGAATTGTCTTGTCTCTTAATTGTTTTATTCTTCTGTCACATATTCTAACAGGTGGTGCATCATATGTAAGATTATCTTTAACTTGTATGACATCAGGTTCAATAACATGTGTAGGATCAGATATATACTTTCGCAAGTTTTACACATGAAAAACATTATGGATATTAGAAAGAAAAGGTGGTAATGCTATTTGGTAGGCAAGGGGACTAACTTTATGAATTATTTGGTATGGACTGATAAATCTAGGAGTTAGTTTTCGAGATTTCATTGCCCGACCGACCCCAGTCATAGGTGTGACTTTCAAGAATACATGATCGCCTTCTTGAAATTCGAGCGGCTTTCTTCTTTTGTCATAGTAACTTTTCTGCCTGCTCTGTGTTGCCTTCATCTTTTCCTGAACTATTTTGATTTTATCCGTGGTTTGTCGTACCAACTCTGGTCCTAGCATCAAGTTTTCACCAGTCTCAAACCAACATAGCGGGGTCCTATATTTTCTTCCATATAATGCTTCAAAAGGTGCCATGCCAATGCTAGCATGGAAACTGTTGTTGTAGGTAAACTCCACATATGGTAAGAATTGATTCCAACTTTCTTTATGCTCTAACACACAAGCTCGTAACAAGTCCTCTAGAGATTGGATTGTTCTTTCTGATTGTCCATCTGTCTAAGGATGATATGCTAAACTTAGATGCAGTCTTGTTCCCAAAGCCTTGTGCAAGCTCTTCCAGAATTGTGATGTAAAATGGGGGTCCCGATCAGAAATGATACTTGAAGGAATTCCATGCAATCTCACAATCTCCTCGATGTATAATTTTTCCAGCTTCTCCATAGAGTAACGAATGTTGATGGGAATAAAGTGGGCAGACTTTGTTAGTCTATCAACTAATACCCATATTGAATCATGTCCTAATGGAGTTTTGGGTAGAGAAGTCACAAAATCCATGGTAATGCCATCCCATTTCCATTCCGGTATTTCCATTGATTGTAGCATTCCAGGGGGTTTTTGGTGTTCTACTTTAACCTTCTGGCAAATTAGACATGCAGCCACGTACTCTGCCACTACTTTCTTCATTCCAGGCCACCAAAATAACTTCTTCAAATCTTGATACATTTTAGTAGCTCCGGGATGAATGCTCATATAACTTTTATGGCCTTCTTCCAAAATTGCTTTCCTTAACTCCTCTTGATTAGGGATACACACTCGATCCTTATACCTCACCAATTGGTCACTTCTTACATTGAACTCGACTTCTTTTCCTTGTTTCAAGAGTTCTTTCTTCTCTTGCAGGAATTCATCCTCTCGTTGAGCCTCTAAAACTTGTCTCAGGAATTCACTTGTCACTTGCAACGCTCCTAATCTGTAGCTGATAGCATTAACCTTTACTGCTAGGTTAAGATCTCTGAAGTTCTCTATTAATTCCAGCTCTTTAATCATCATTGTGGACGCATGTAGAGACTTTCGACTTAAAGCATCAGCTACTACATTCGCTTTTCCAGGATGGTATTGCAACTCAAAGTCGTAGTCCTTTAAGAACTCCATCCATCTCCGTTGCCTCATGTTCAACTCCTTTTGGTCGAATAAATACTTAAGACTCTTATGATCACTAAACACATCGAATGTTGCACCGTATAGATAATGCCTCCAAATCTTTAAGGCAAAAACTACAGCGGCTAACTCTAAGTCATGGGTAGGGTAGTTAATCTCATGTTGCCTTAATTGGCGTGACGCATAGGCTACAACCTTCTTGTCTTGCATGAGTACACTTCCTAGTCCTTGTTTAGACGTATCACAGTAAACTTCAAAACTTTGATGTGGATCAGGGAGTACTAACACCGGCGCAGAAGTAAGTCGATCTTTCAGCTCTTGAAAACTATTCTCGCATTGTGTCGTCCACACAAAAGGTTCTCCTTTCTGTGTTAACTTGGTCAATGGGTATCCTAGCTTTGAAAATCCTTCAATGAATCTCCTATAGTATCCAGTCAAACCCAAGAAACTTCTAATCTCAGTGATTGTGGTTGGTCTCTCCCATTTTAAAACTGCTTCTGTAACATCCCTGTTTTTAGAAACAGTTTTACCCTTGTAATTTTTGAATTATGGAAGGTTTGTAAGTAAGAATAAGTCAATATATACCCTGTTGATGGTCTGTGGTATCTCAGAAATGTTGTTTTTGTGCATAATAATGGAAATTATATAGACCATTAGTGAAATTATGCAGATTCCGAGTGAAAAGGCTCTGTTCCGAGTAACAGAGAGGAATTCCGAGTGAAAAGGCTCTGTTCCGAGTAACAGAGAGGAATTCCGAGTGAATAATTATAAATTCTGAGTGAAGGATGGAATTCTGAGTCAGTGTTATATTTTCCGAGTAAAACATGACTAAGAGGACCACCACCGAGTGGAGTCCTGACCTGAGAAGCAATTTTGAGTGAAGTGTGTTCAAGAGAACCACTTCTGGGTGAAATTCCAAGTCAAAACACCCTAGAAAGACTCGTTTCTGAGTCAAACCTTGCCAAATGCTTCCTTTTCCGAAGGAAACTCCTCTGATTGAAGTATTCCGAGTGAAAGAGCACATATATACTTATGTTTATGTTGATTTGATGCTTCCTACCGACTAGAATGTGTTGTGGAATTATTTGGGAAAGATTTCGAATGGTTTCGTAAGTGTATGATTAGGAAACCGAGTGGAAAATGGTAGTGGGAGCCTATTCCGAGAGAAAAATAGAGAGGCTGAACCATTTCCGAGTGAGTCTATGGGTATGACTCCTCTTCCGAGTGAGATACCTTTTGAGTAAGTTCGAGTGAAGAGAATCCGACTGAGTCAAGAAGAATTCCGAGCGAAGATTGGCTGATTCGCTCAAGTGAATCGGGTTTCGCTCAAGCGATCCGATGTCAGGAACCACCCGATGTCTTCTATATCACATCGGATGGCTGGAGTAAGAAATGATTTACTTAATGCAGACCGGACTAACACTCCACAACCGAGTGAGCATATGTGCACACCGGACAACTCTGAGGTGGTGTTTACCAAAACCGACCTATTCTCCCACACAACACCGCCCTCTTCCACAGACGGTGTCCCTTAACTCCTTCACACGCCGTCCTTCCCTACTTCACTCCACACCGCCCTCACACTCCACACCGCCCTCACACTCCACACCGTCCCTCACACTCAATACCGTCCTCACATGCAATACCGACCTCTTCAAATCCTCCAACACTGAACACCTTTTAATTCCACTTCAGCTAGTGGTCAGCCCACTTAATCACATGAATCCAAAAATAAGTGGCACAACGAACCAATCACAAGGGAAAGTTGCACCCATTATAATACCTTTATATATTTTATTCCAATCAATGCAAAGCTGACTGTGAAAGGAGTCAAAAGGCTCCATTATCCCACCTAATCCTCCAACCAATGTTTCCCACTCACTTTCTTATTATTAAACCAGTGCTATGACTCTAAGAACACCCACACACGAAACATAGCCACAGACACACCTCTGTTATCATTTCCTCTTCCTGCAAGCTTCTTCCTCTCTCCTTTCTTGCCTTTCTCACGCGAATCTGAAGCAACACAGAGAGGGGAGCATTTCTTCTCATCTAGGAACTCCATTAAGGTAAGGGGGTATATTCTTGGGTGCTCTGTAGGAAAACCGTGTGAAGGAAAGGGTTAAGGAATCTTATTCCTCACCTTTCCAGGACAGGTTCAGGAATTGTTGATTTACATGCTTTGATTTTATGTATGTTTATATACATTTTTATTACTATGAACATGTTCAATTGGTTGTATAATTCATGATTCAATGAATACGTTTGATTATCTGTATTGATTCTGATAAATTTTGATGATTGAGTGAATATGTTTGATGCTGAATTATGAAAATATTAAGTATCATGTGTATTCCAGTAGAGAATTGTAAACAGGAGATGAAATAAATGATAATAAGCTCGGTTTTGTGTAAATTCAATCGGTTTTGTGTAAATTCAATCGGTTTTGTGTAAATTCAATCGGTTTTGTGTAAATTCAATCGGTTTTATGTAAATTCAATCAGTTTTATACAAATCCAATCAGTTTTACATGATTTCATTCGGTAAACCATTATATATTTCAGACAGAACTCTTTTCAACTAATTTCACTCGGTAAACTCATGTTTCACTCGGAACTTATCTTATTTTCACTCAGAAAGCTCCTTTCAGACTAATTCCACTCGGAATTATGTTTTATTCCACTCAGTAACTTATCTTTACTCGAATTCATAACATTTACACTCAGAAAAATTCTCTCAGCCAGATTTCACTCAGAAAACATAGTTATTTCACTCAGAGACTTATTTTCACTCGAACTCACAAATATTTTTACTCAGGAAACTCTTTTCATACTGATTCCACTCGGAATCATACTTGATTTCACTCAGAAACTCATTTTTACTCAGAATTATAGTAATTTTACTCAGAAAACTCTTCCATAATCATATTGCACTCAGAGAACATTTTTAACTTCACAGAAAACTCTTTCAGTCTGATTTCACTCGGATTCATGTTCATTTTACCCAGAAACTCATCTCAGCCTGATTTTTACTTGGAATACTCATTCCACTCGGAATCTTATTGATTGCACTCGGTAATTCAGAAAGCTTAGTTATCAACATTTTCACTCGGATACAACTTGTTTTAATCGGAAAAATCACTTCCGCTCGGAATCAGACCTGTTTCAGTCAGAAAACAGCTTTTCATTGCAATTTCACTCGGATTTTTAGCCAGATCGTTTAGAAAGCTCTTCTCAGTATGATTCCACTCGGAATCATACTTATTTCACTCGGAATTAACCTTGTTCCACTCGGAAAACTCTGTTTTTAATGTTTTTCGCTTGGATTTTCATTTAGAAACTATTCTTTAATCCTTTTTAAATTATTGGGAAGTTTAGCTTTATTGTTATTGACATTATTAATGTTTTAATTATGAATAATTACATAAAGAATGCATTTCGCATCATGAAAATATTTTGAAGAAGAAAATTTCTAGAGCATACACCTGGTACGCTAGAGGACATTCACGTTCGATCCCCATGAGGATCTTGGGAGTACAATTAGAACGGCAACTCAATGGCATCAGAGTCGCGCCTGATAGCCGGGTGAGACGATGCAATTCTAGTGTACTTTGACTAAATGACGGAGTGTAACTATGATCGTAGGGATCCAAGTTCCTAGAATATATAAATCAATGATGAGAACCAATGAGTTCATTTGTACCATATGGAACTTGGGCGGACCCTGATCGCTTTAGAAAAAATTGGAATGGAGATATTCCAAAAATGAGATGAAGAAATGATTTATTGGGCCCACATGTATCATGAGACTTAATCAAAGATAAATCATAATAAATTCAACCCATGCATTCCATGACAACATGCTTGATTGTTATAATTATGAATATGCTAATTGTATGATGTATGTGATATTGTATGTTAACTGGATTATGTCCACACCGGTTTAACCAATCAGGGTCTTGGGTTATACTCACCCTTACTGTTGACAATTTTCAGAGGAATTAGAAAATCAAGAACCCGAGTGTGAAGAACAGCACTATACTGAACCCACTGAGAACGATCATTAAAGATAGAATTTATATAGTTTGAATATTTATTAATGACAAAGACACCGGATGACTGTATAATATTTAAGGGTGCCTGCGTGCCCCATTCTGTTATGAGTATAATTATTTGTAAGTTTGTGAATGACTATGTGATATATTCACTATTTGCTTCCATTGATCTGCCATCTCTTTTATAAAAAAAAAATATTCACTTTTTATGAAAACTGTTAACACTCTTAGTTAAATAGGATGATCCTATAGAAGGGTTGTCTTATCTAACCGAGGGTGTTACAGCTTCCACCTTGGAAGGGTCTACAGCTATTCCTCCTTGACTAATTACATGTCCTAAAAAGTTCACTTCTTCCAACCAGAATTCACACTTCGACAGCTTTGCATACAGTTGTTTCTTTTTCAGGATTTCCAACACGACCTTTAAATGTTCAACATGTTCTTCTCTACTTTTAGAGTACACTAATATATCATCAATGAACACCACTACAAATTTATCTAGATATGGATGAAAAATCCTATTCATGTAATCCATGAATACGGCTGGTGCATTAGTTACACCAAAAGGCATTACTAGATATTCGTAATGGCCATAGCGTGTTCTAAAATTAGTTTTTGGTACATCTTCTTTCTTTACCCTTATTTGATGGTATCCAGACCTCAAATCAATTTTGGAGAACACCGTGGCACCACGCAGCTGATCCATCAAGTCGTCAATCCTTGGCAGAGGATATCTGTTCTTGATTGTCACCTTGTTCAGTTGTCGATAATCTACACACAACCTCATGCTACCATCATTCTTCTTAACCAACAACACTGGTGCACCCCAGGGGGATACACTGGGTCGTATAAACTGCTTCTCTATCATCTCTTCAAGTTATTTCTTTAACTCTGCTAATTCTAGAGGTGACATTCGGTATGGTGCAATTGAAATGGGTCTAACTCCAAGTACTAGATCAATGGAAAATTCCACATCTCTTTCTGGGGGTAAACTAGGGATATCTTCAGGAAAAACGTCAGGAAATTCACACACAACCGGCAGATTTTTGATTTTTGATTCTTGCTCTCCTTTCGTTGAAAGCAATAGCATGAATCCTTGAGCCCCTCCTTTTAAAGAGGCACTCACTTAGTTGGCGGTTAGAAATCTCGAATCCTCAGGATTCAAATTCACTGGTTCTTTAAACATTATGGTTTTATTATGACAATCTATTAGAACATGATTGTCAAACAACCAATCTAGCCCAATAATAACTTCTAAGCCAGAAAGGGGTAAACAGAAAAGATTAGCTTTAAAGTCCCTACCATTTATGACAATAGGGCATTTCCAACAGGCTTTAGAAGTGACAATGGGATTGTTTCCAGGAGTATGTACAGATAAGTCAAATGGCAATTCTATCATAGATAATTTTAGTTTTTCTACACAGTCATTGGCAATAAAGGAATGTGATGCACCTGAGTCATACATAACAGTTAAAGAAATCTTATTAATAATACACTTACCTTCCACCATGGAATCAACATGAGATGCTTCTTCTCCAGTGATTGCAAAAACCTTTCCTTTTTCCTTCGGCCTTCCGACTGCACTGTGCGCGCCTCCTTGAGTATTTATGCTTGTAATTGCACTTTCAGGGTTTTCTCTCTTCATCTCTAGGCAATCCTTGATGTGATGACCTGGTTTGTTACACTTAAAACAAACATAAGTGTTTTTAGGACAATCCCTTTTCAAATGGGGTCCTCCACAGATAAAACATTTAAAATTTGGTGCAGATGTTGGGTAATAGCTTCCAGTTGAAGCTTGGGGTCTGTTAGGAACAGATGCTGCTCCAAAACGGCGAAATGGCGCTTGGTAAGGCTTATTCCTTCTGAAGTCTCTTCTTTGGTGATGGTGAGGTCCCCCACTTCTCATTTCTCCTGCCTTGTGAATGGGCTCACGACTTTTGGTCATTCTATCCTTATGATCTTCTTCAAAGATCCTGCATCGATTTACCAATACAGAAAATTCACGGATTTCCTGCATTCGTATAGCTTCCTTAATTTCTGGCCGTAATCCATTTACAAACTTTGCACACCGATCTCTTTCATTAGTAGCATCATTATAATGAGAATGAAAACGAGATAGCTCTTCAAACCTGGATGCGTACTCTCCAACTGTCATATTTCCTTGGGTCAGCGACAGGAATTCGAATTGTCTTTTCTCTTTAACATCAGCTGGAAAGTATTTCTCCAGAAACATATCCTTGAAATAATCCCAAGTGATCTCCACGTCGTTGACTTCGAATTGTCTATGCATGTTATCCCACCAATGTTCGGCATCCTCAGATAAGGCATAAGTAGCGAAGACTACCTTATCAGCTTCATTACATTGCAATGCTCGAAAGATCTTCTCTATCTCTCGAATCCAGATTTGTGCTCCATCAGGGTTATATCCTCCCTTGAAACGAGGTGGATTGCGCTTTTCGAATAGGTCCAGCCTTCTCAAGGCATCATTACCTTGACCTTCACGTGCTCCCATTGCATTGATTAAGCGTTCTACAACTCCAGCAAGATCGTTTCCAGCCATTAGTTTCCTGTTTCACAGTAACTGAGATTTGTCACATCAATCACAGTTACTACCAAGTCAGATATTCTATTCTCTATCACCTATACAGAGTTTACAGACAAAGCAAGATAGACCTTTTCCCCAGGCCTATTGGATTAACTACTCTGATACCACTTTGTAACACCCTCTGTTACACCTTAATAAATTCTAGAAAAACTTGTAATTTTTTTTTTAAACATATGATTGTTAAAAAGAAACTATCGGAATAAATTATATACATTATTTCTGAAATACCTCACAAATATTATTAAAACTTTATAAAGTATATGTACATTCATCCGAAGAAAATAAACATTAAACATTATAAGAAAGAGAGGAAACTCCATGGCCCAAAAGCAGTTACTTATTAACATTATTTATTCATTAGACCACGGTATTCATACCGAGCTCCCTTTCTAGAACGTGCTATATTTACTGCCGATATTCTTCGGTCCTTCCCTCTGAACCATCAATTTAAAACATGTGAAACAAAAACACGGAGAAAGGAGTGAGAAACAGAATATAATATTCTCGATTAAGACATAAGCAACAAAGGGTTTTCACAAACCAATACATAATAATATCAACCACAATCACATACACAATCAATTATGAATGCATGAATGTTATGCAATATCTTCATCATAACTTACCTATATATGTGGGCCCTTAAATTTTAATTTGCACTGGGCCAACCAGGAGTTTACACTGTTCCATAAGTCCAGATAATAATAATATGAACAGCTCAACTGGCATGGAAACACTTAGAGACTAGTCAGATTGAGAAAGTTTTTATTGTGAAAGTACCCGACACTAGGGAGCTACCCCAGGTCCCCTGAAGCACCCTTTCACACCGTCTCATCCCAAGGCTCGTAATTAAGCCTCCTCTAATGTATCCTCGGTTTTTATAATCCGTCCCCAGACAATATTATTTCATTTCACTTTAATGATTCATGATGCATGAACTACTCGCGTATTGAGTTGGTTAAGGCTTTTAGAAACTCAATTATTAAATCCCTTAAAAGTTTACAATATCATTTCAATAAACTGTACATTTTCTCAATTCTCTGAATTTTTGTCCCACAGAAATAAATTTGGTACAGTTTTCAAATCTCACTGAAATTGAGTTTCTAAGCCTTAAATATCTAAAAACTTTATCATATAAAACTTTACATAATCTTTCTCAAATTAAATCTTAACAAAATTAAATTTAGGAATCTCAATTATTTCCAAATATCTTTAGTTATTAAGTTGGAAAAAATAAAATAATTTTCTTTTAAAAAATTTTGTTTTATTAAAAGAGAATAATTATTAACCAAAAATACTTAACATTACAAAATGTTTCTTTAACTCAAGATTTAATTAAATAAATTCTCATAAAATATTTTCTTTCTAAAATAAATACTAATTTTTTTATTCTAAATATTGAAAATAAAGTTAATAAAAATAATTTCTAAGAAGGAATAAAAGATAATAAAATTTAAAGAGTAAGGTAAGAAATTCTTACTGAATTTTAGCTTTCCGTCATGCTCGCTATATGCTCAAACTCCATATTACAATATCATCAATCAAAATCAAGCAATATCAATCATAAGTAAATATCATCAATCAATCAATCATAATCAAATCATAATCAAATCAATTAAATATCATTAATACATATCATAATACAAAATTTAATGATTATTAATATAGTCAATTTGAGTCATTTTGGTCAATTCCTCGTATAGGTATATGTAAGTCCATATAATCCAGTCCTTGCATAGGTATAGTTCAGTCCGTATGGGTCATAATGGTCCAAGTCCTTGCATAGGTATAGTCCAGTCCATATAGGTCATAATGGTCCAAGTCCTTGCATAGGTATGTTAGAGTTAGTTAAACCGGATATTTAATTTAAAATTTATTAAAATTGTTAAGTTAAAAAGTTAATATTTTAAAATAATAATATTATTAAATTTAAAAGGAGTAGGGGACTCCTCCCATTATTCTTATGTCTTTTCATATTATACTCTTATCTCACTCCCCCTTACCTTGAATTGTTACCCAAAATGGATTTGCTTTGCGCCTCCGATTTCTAGAAATATTAATACCAATCTTATTTCAGTATAAGCATAAGACGAAGATTAAGATTACTACTTAAAACAGAAATGATAAATTTTGAATAGTGAATAGTGAATAGTGAATAGTAAATCATGAATAGTAATAGTAAATAGTAAAACATGAATAGTAATAGTAAATAGTAAAACGTGAATAGTAATAGTAAATAGTAAATCGTAAATAGTAACGGTAAATAGTAACAGTAAATAGTAATTTACTATTTGAATAGTAATTTACTATTGAAATAGTAATTTACTATTGAAATAGTGTTTATTATGCAGAATAGTAACTTAAAATAATATTATTTCCAGTATAATAACAGATTTCTAAAAACGATATAAAAATAACCCAAAAAATATAAAAGAGAAGTATTCTTACCTTAGGATTTTGGCAGAACCTTCTCTCTAAAAACTTTTCTTCTCTCTCTCACTTCCACCACTATCTCACTAGCACTACTATATTAAGAAAACTTAGTCTGAAATTGTGAATTCTAAAGAAGAAATCCTTCGGTATTTCTAGGAAAAAAATTTACTATGCATTTCATTATTTTAATATAAAAGTACTATGCATTTTTGAATTTTTTATTTCAGGTTACTGTGCATCTTTTGAAAATTTCATACATGCACAGTGATTTGCATAGTAATTGTCGGCAAAATTATTAAGTCAAATAGTAACCCTTCACTCGGTATATTTTAAATATTCAAAATGAGTCCTTTTTGAAATTTAGCGATATTATATCAGTCCTCACTAATTTTATAATAAGTAATATAAAGCTGAAATTTTAAAAATCTAAAATTTTCTGTTAATAAAAATTTATTGATACGTTTCCAATTTTTTAACGATTGGAAAAAATCAAGATTTTTTTTAAACCGATAATTTTTAGATAAGTCTACTTGAAACGGATTTTAGAAAATTTTCTTATAATTTAAATTCACTTTCTTATAAATATTTTTAATTTAAGTCACTTATATGAATTTAAAATTATTTAAAAAAATATTATTTTATTAAAATTCCAAAAAATTCCAAAAAATCATAAATAATACGTAGGTTAAAAAGTTCTAAAGAACCATAATTTAATTCCTTCAAAATTTTAATATAAAAATAAAAATAGGGGTGTTACAGAAATTATCTGAGTGCATGCGTTCGCTTCAGCGAATAAGGCTTCGCCCCAGCGAGTAAGGCTCGCTCAAGCTATCTTCCGCTGGCGTTGTTCATTCAAAGCCGGGTGTCGCCAGTGTGTGTTTCCTGACCCAGTCTTCTGCTCATCTGGTCAGTTTTCCCTTTCTCTGGTCGGTTTTCTGTTCCCTTGTCACCCGTTTGATTTATTTTACCCGACTGCCTATTGAATTTATGGAAAAATTTTCCCATGTCTCAGATTTTATTTAATTTAGTTAGGATGTTTCAATTTGCATATGGACACATACAGGACTATAGGGGGCCTGTGATGCTGGCTCAAATGGGAGGACGGCCTTTGGATAGGCACAGACCTTATGGTGGTTTCTTTGAATTTCGTAGACGCCTTTAAATGGGACTCAAGGCCAGCACACAACACCGTTGTTGATTTACCCTTGTCACTGAAAGTGACTGGTATTGCAAGTGGGTGAGTGGTTTGGTACTTGTAAAATGATTGAATAAAGTGAGAAATTTTTATATACTATAGTATTAATCTCATCATTAGAGTCAGACCTGCATGCATCTGCATTAGTGCTATGAGGCAGCTACTATGATATTGAGAAATTATGGAATAACTATTGGTGATGATTAAGATTGTTTTGATAATATCTATGATGATATATATGGTTATGTCTTTATGAGTTATGTTAAATGACAATAAAACATCCTTCCTTAGAAAACACGGTCTGAAAACCCAAGGAAATTTTTCGTGAATTAATTTCAGTTTCAAAACAGGGTTTCGGGACCATACCACCACACTATTGTCATTATACATACGTATTTTCATGCGGTGGGACAATCCATGGTCACCACTCCCAAAACATCCTTGTCATCATATCCCATAGTACGTCCAAAACGTGCCTAGGCTTCCAGTTGAAGCCACCAGATACCTAAATCCACTAAATATAGATATACACACCAAAATGAGTACACACCAGAGCCGGCCAAGGTGATACTACACCAACAACTATATAAATATACACATATGTATATTGGTCTCCAAGACCACGATGACTCCTACCGAGCAATCACCAAGTATCGCCTCGGTCCACACCCACTGAAAAATTAACCATATATATATATATATATATATATATATATATATATTAAATGACAGGTACTGAACTGGATTTAACGTAATTTACTAATTAATTATCCAGCTCCAACACAAATCGATAATTCATTATAAACATTAACATACACACTGTCATTTAACAACAATTATAATACCTCAATTGCATTATCACAACGGTACATATCATGAGCTATCTCATAGCTTTTCAACCTCAGTAATTATATGCGAATGCATATGCATGCGGATTCGACTCTAACGATGGGATTTACACAACATAATAATATATCTCAGCTCTCAGCTGATTCAGCCGTTTTACAGGTACCAAACCGCTTGCCCACTCATGCAACATAGTCACTCCCAGCAACAGCGGTAGTGTTACGGGCTAGCCTTGAGTCCCACTCTAAGGCCTGCCTTGAGTCCCACTCAAGGACTTCTGTGGAGTCCGAAGAAACCACCACAGGGTCTATGCCTTATCATCAGGCCACCCTCCCATCTGGGCCGGCATCACAGGCCCCCTGCAGTCCTGTGTGCGTCTGAATGCGAATGCTATGTCAAATAATGATCAATCATCAACAGACCACCTGATTACCATCATCAGGGGCTACCCCTTGGTTACCATCACTAAGGGTCTCAACTCAATATATCAACAAGTATAGCATGCAGTAGTCAAACACAACCACATATACTAAGCTACTTCAAGCTTAATAATCATTAATTAATATTATCAATCATCATTAATTTATCATTCATTCAATATCATCAGAAGCATTAACTTCATAACACCACACCATTGCAATCCGACGTAAATCATCACCATAACCATCACAATATATATGAACGGTATCAATCAATTCATATCAAAAATAGTTAGCTAAAGGGATATAGAACACTCAATAATTCACACAATCACAATCAATTCATAAATCAACATACATCCGTTCATAATCTATACATTTAAGATATAAATGTTCCCCTACCTAGAATCCTTGATTCCTTAAAGCGTTCCTCGATCACTCCGAGTCAATCGTTGATTTCTGGTTTTCAAAGCCAGAAATTTATAAATTAATGATAATGATTTTTATTAATTCATACACTACTTAAAAGTCATACTTTAGTGCTCAAATAACCAATCTACAAAAATTTTAATAATTCTAAAAAAAATTTAAATTCAATAATAATTATTTTAACATATTTTATAATTAAATATTATATATATACATATATTATACTTCAAAATTTCCTATATCACATTTTTATTTAATAACCTTTTTTTTATAATATAATTCATATGCTATCAAAATAACACCAAGATACAATTTTTTTTCTAAAATAATTTTTACCTAGTTATTATTATTTTATTTATTTATTATTAAAAATTTCAATTATAACATATAATATAATGTAAACCTTTAAATAATTTAAATATTATATAATAATTTAATTCCTTAAATAAAATACATTGTAAATTCAACTAAATTATACTTTACTTTTAATTAGATTATACCTTTTATATAAAATCTTATTTACTTATAAAATATTATTTTCATTAAGTGATAAAATTTCTAAAACTTAAAATTTTCAATTTTTTAATATCTAATATTTAGTCTTAAAACATTTCTTAATTAGTTTTGAAATTTTATAAAGTTTCTTTAAACTAATTTTCCTTAAGGATTTATTTGGAAAAATTCAAACTTATATTTCATACTAAAAATTTCAATTTTTAATATTTAAAATTCAGTATCTAATTTTTCTTAAGAAGAAAATATATTTTTAATACCACCAAAATCTAACCCTTTTTTTATACCATTCAAAATTTCAGATTTTTAAATCTCTTAAACTTCAACTTCTAACACCGCCAGATTCTAAACCTTTAACACCTTTTCCAATCAGCTTTTAACAACACCGTCAGATTCTAAACCTTTAACACCTTTTACAATCAGCTTTTAACAACACCATGATCTTATTTTGCCAAACATAATATCTTAACTAAAATTTTTAAAACTAGATCAAGTAACATAATAAGTATTTTGTCTTCTTTACAATTTAGTTTTATCATAATTAATACCAATTAATTTGCTTAACATTTTTAAAGGCCTTATATCATTTTTCTACGATTCAAGAACACACTACAATGTATTCACGGCTCAAGGAAAATCCAACAGCACTTATTATCTTCCTAAAACCATTTCTTAAACTTAGAAAATTGTTTTAAAAATTTTAGGGAAACAATATGCAAGCTAAGATTTTATTTTATTTTGAACAAATCAAGTACATGCAAATACATTTTTCAAAGTGTCAATATCATGATCATTTACCGTCATCAATTGCTAAAATTTTGAGTAAGAAATTGGAAGAGGCAAGAACCAAGAACTAAAAATAGAAGGGCTCACCTTGGTGGCTAAAATGGTGATGCACGGTGGTTGGATGAGAAGGGAATGAAGGCTGTAAATTGGAGATGAGATGAAGAGGATTTGGTTTATGGTTTCCACTGTGAGACAATCAAATTGAGAAAAATGATAGTGGAATTAAAAGGGTAGAGTGAAATTTAAGAATTGAAAAGTGAAATAATGGGATTGTGGCATCAGGTGGTGTAAAGATAGCTCATACAGTGTGCATGGTGGTGAGAACGTGAGGGACAATGAGAATTAATTGAAAGAAAAAAAAAATGTGTAAGGTACAGAGAGAAAGTTATTTAGAGAATTGAGAGCAGAGAGTGAATTAAACAATTTAAAAAAATGACACATAGTGTATAGCGTGTGTAGTGCATGAGAGTTGAGAGAGATGAACAGAACACGTGGAAGGAGTGAGCGAGAGATTGAGACACGACACAGCAGGGAGAAATAACAATTAAAGAAAGAAAACTAATTCATAGAGTAAAGAGTGAGTTAAAGAAAAGAAAGAAAATGTGGGACCCACACCATGAAAAAGAAACAAAAGAAGGAAAGTTGATGCAGGGAGTGATACGTGAGATTGAGTGAAGAATTGAGAGAGAAAATTAATCATGAAAAGTGATTAATAATAATAATAATAATAATAATAATAATAATAATAATAATAATAATAATAATAATAATAATAATAATAATAATAATAATAATAATAACGGATGTTACAAATAAAAGATTATATGATAATGAATATATTGTATAATGACTTATAGGGATAGTGTGATGAACTAGATTAATTGAATGATAATGAATTATGGCAAATCTGATTCTGTATTTATCATTTAACATATATATGTTCACCCATGCACCAAATTTTTATGTCTAAATACAAATGTTATGCCACAACCAATCACAATCATCATGAACCACCTGATTACCATCATCAGGGGCCATTACTTGGTTACCATCACCAAAAGTTCTTTTTTCAACATATTAATTAAGCATAGCACATCATAAATTCATTCCATCTCAATCATTCACATTTTCAATGTTACATAGTTAATCATCATCATCATTATAACATGTTTATCAAGGCAACCTCATGCCATGACTATAAACAACATCAATCTAATATCATCAAGAATCATCAACTTTACATCATCAATGACTATTGCAATCTAATGCAACATTGTCCATATCATCAATTCATCACACAATAGCATATGAACAGAACCAAAATCATCAATCCATATCAACAATAACATCACCAATTACCATACAAAAGGGGATATGCTACCAATACAACATATATCAACATCATCCTTAATTTTTCATCAATATATCAAATAAGTCATCTTATACACACATAGTTATCCCTTATTCATTCACAATCTATACATTTAAAATATAACGCCCCCTACTTAGAATCCTTGATTCCAAAGCTCGAATGCTTTTTGATCACCCTATCAATTCAATCCTACATTGAAATAACACGGATATATTTTAATGAATTCCTCAAGCACTAGATTCTCTTAATTTAATTATTTTTCCACCACCTAAAACATAATAACTATTAACAATTAATTGAAACGATGAAGCTCTAGAAGCATTCGACTTACTAAACGTCGTTGTCAAGGTTTTGATTCATCAATTCCTAAGGTTCCAAAGCTGCCAACACTTTCTAAATAGTTCAATAACAATCCCTAGCCATGGAAATCAAAGGATCAATACACAGATTTATGAAACGGAGCTAAACCGAGCAATGGATCATTCGGGACTTGCTTGAAATAAAGAGAATCAAAAACCCAAATTATGTCAACGTTGCCCACAAGCTTCTTTAGCTTCCAAAACAACCTTGAAATTTATGGAATTGAGGGAATTAGAGAATGAGTGGAAAAGACATACCAAAAATGACATTGGGATCCTATGGCACCATACCTTGAAATGGAAGAAATCAAATTTCTCCCCTCACCTTGCTATGGCTGTCCGTGAGAGAGGAAAGTGGAGTTCTTACCCTGCGCTGATGAAATTTAGAGAAGATAGAGGAGTGTCGTGAGGTGTTATGGTCGTGGGTGAGGTATGATGGAACAATGGCTCATTTCTTTTCTTTCATCCAACATGCACAATGGAGTAAGACAAAATGAGGGAGATAAAAAATGAACTGAAGACAAGTATTCATTAATGGCAGTTTAGTTGTTTTGTGTGTGTTTGATTAACTTCTGAAATCAATCGGGTAACTTTCGGTTACCTGAAACGTACCCCGATAGCGTTCAGAAATTAATCTTACTACCTTAATTTGATTTAACATTCTTAATTTAACTATTTGGTCAATAAAATTAATTAATAATTAAAATCAAGATGTTACATATAACTCCTAAAAACTATGTTGTTTAAGATTGAAAATTCAAAACTATATCATAAAAATAAATTGATATTTAAACAAATGCATGTCATATTTATTGATATGATGTTTTCTAGATAATATATAATGTCTTTAAATTCAGAAGTAAGTCAAAAAGAGATCTTTGACTTATAATCAATAATATTTAAATTTAATCTATGTTGTTTATAATATATAGAAACATATATCTTTAATTTAATTGTAGAGGTTGAGGAATTGATATATTATGGTTTAAATCAATGCATGTTATCCGCGTTGCTGATATAATGAGTTAAAAATTTAAATTTTAAGAAAAAAAATTTTTTGAAATTTTAATCAACAATAATCAAATTAGTTTATGATTAAAGAATAAGTATATTTGTTTACTCAAAGAAAAAAGTTCATTGTTTTATTATATTGTATGAAGATAGAATATATAAAATTCATATATGAAATTTAAGTAATCATATTAAGAAAACAAAAAAAGTTATGAATTAGATAAAGGATAAGTATTTTTATTCGAGATTGAAGAGTCATTTTTACATTATTAGGTGTGATATGAGAAAAAAAATGATATAATTTCTAAAGCCAAGTTTGGAAAAAAAAACTTAAAGATGACTATCTAATGCATATTTTTAAACTTTGTTTTTATAAAACAAAAGGTATAAGTAGGAAATTAACATCACGACCAATGAAAAAAATTTGGGGAACAATAATCTTGCATACATATAAAATATCAGCAATATAAAATTTTTATGGAGTAATATGTATGGTATAAAAAAATTAAGATAAAAATAGATGTTTTTTTCGTAAACTTAAATTTAGTCATAATTAAAAAAACATTATGCCTACAAAATATTCAAGTCATAAACATTTATATTATATTAAGCTCTTCAAATTGACAATATTTATAAACCATAGAATATAGTATAATATTAAATGTTTAAAATTGAATCAATAGGTAAAAGAAAAGTACCTTTTTTTTAATGTTAACCTAATTTGTTATATAGTATGAAAATTGAATGCTTAAAATATGATAAAACTGAAATTAAATTCAAGCAATTGTGGTTCTTTTAATGTAGCTTTTCCCACCTCCAAAGTAGCATAGTGGGACGACAATTCTATAAAACATATATCTTTATTATAATGCGTAATAATGAATAAATAACACAAGGCAGATATTATTTATAATTATACCTAAGAAGAATGATAACCCCAGCAAAATCGAATGCAAACAATATTAGCAAAACCCTAATATTCCTAATCTTTTATCATTCTCAATGAAGGAATGTATCAAATATACGGCTTGAATATGCTTCATCATTTGGCACCACATAATCCCAATTATGAATATTTCTAGCATTTAAGATCTGTGTTTGTGTAGGATGATGCGGAGACACACGAATTCTAGGATTCAAGCTCAACTCTAATTCAAACGTTGTTATGAAAAGACGAAGCAATCTATCATGATCAAACGCAACCCAAATAGCACAAAGTAGATTGTGAGACAGGGCAAAAAAGTAATTTCTCCCATTATTCAAATGAATGCGTTGTCCAGAACTTGTACATGGAAAACGTTGACGAAAAACTTCCATTAAAGATTGATAATACATAAGTGAACCCGATGTTGAATTAACCACCAAAGCATATCCTTCTTCTATGCCTTCTCTAGTAAGAAAAAGCTCCATGCCATTATTTCTAAGTTGAGGGAAAAACGATACACATATTCCACCAATGGGTAATAAAGATGATCCCATAGACATAAAAGAAGCAATCACATTTGGATGTAACACTACCCACTCATTGGCTCTACGGGTGTCATAGGAATATCCACCCATTCCACCATCAAATTTTCTCTCAAACACTATGAACTTGTTACCCAATATAAAATGACCAATTATTGTACCTTGTGGGTCACTTAAATAAGGAGGTGGACAAGCTAGCATTGAAAAATATTCTTCCCTTGGATCATAAACTTCAAAAGGACCATTAAGATTATGGTTCCTAAGATATGGTGCCCCTTCAAGCACATAAATTTTGCCATTAATTTTTTCTACCATTGGAGAACATTTTCCATAAAGCAAATTTTTTATGTGTGAAGTGGTCTTCACACTAAATTTATTTTGCTCCACGGATAAACGAAAGACTCGGTTGGAAGAACCAATATATGAATTGGGATTGTTAGAAACGTAGTTTCTATCTAGAGCAGCAGCTTCAGAATTTAAGGTTTCACCTCCAAGCAAATACACATTGGCATTCAATGTGACATGCTTCATACCCACTATGCTTTTGCCCTTAATTGACTTCAGAAGGTTAAGTCTGTAAAAGACAGGGGCAAATCCGACATTAGCTCCTCCATTCCATTCAGGTTGTGTAAAGAGGTCATTGAACTTTATGCCAATTAGCTCTTTCTCAGTTTCTATGAAAAGAATTTTGCGGGGTTGAGACAAATGGGCAACACAGTTTCCCATAATGTTGTGTCTAAATTAGAGAGAATGTGTAATATTGAGAAATGGAACATGGATTAAACTAGCAGAAATTGGAGGTAATTTATATAGGTCTATTTATGTCGTAAAAATAGAAATTGTGGTGTCTAGTTATTTTTTAACTTTCATATACATGGAAACCAATTTAAAATGGTAGTTATGGTGTCTTTAATTGTAATCAGGCTAATCTGATTATGCATGTTACGTAAAATCAGACAATAAATTTGATTTATCTATAATTTGTGATATTTAATTCGCATTATTTCAATTGATAAATTAACAATTAAAAATGAGAAATGATTTTTTAAGATAATTCGGCGCTGAATTAGACACACGAAAATTGTATTACTAATTAGCGTGCTTGATATCAGTCAAATGTTTTGAAGTCCACTAAAATATGGGGAAATATATCTTAGGTCACTTATATTTATTTGTTTTGGTGACTTTTTCTTTACTCATCACTTTTCTTTATTTAAAATATTGATTTCGTCTTTCATTTTTGTTTTTGTCAATTTTTTTTATTTGCTTAAGAGTTAAATAGTTCCTTCTCTAACTCAACGCTCTAACAAAGGAATATGTAGCCCCCCCGGAAAAAAAGAAATTTAATCGTTGATTGATATATTGATATTATTGATTATTCATATATCTATCAGAAAAAAAAATCATTGAGTGTTAAAATTTTGAATAAGTAGAAAAGAGATAAATGAATAGGTATCGGTTGTGTTTACGGTGTTATCTTTTAGAAATTAACTTTTATATTAAATAAATTAAGATGTGAAGTCAATTAAAAGAAATTAAAAGATCAAGTCCAAAAACTCGTTAAAACGAATTGTGACTAAAATTTTATTTAATCCAAAATAAAATATACATGGTATCTTTTTATAGTGATTTGTTTAAAAATATATGTTTGATTCTTATTAAGTAAAGTTTTATATTTAAGTTTTATAAATAAAAAAAATCACCGAAAGAGTTAACATTATTCTAATAAAAATGTTTTCTTGCTCAAACAAGATTATTAGTAAAGGATTAAAATCTTATTTATATTTTCCTTAAATATGTTGGAATCTTAAATTTTGTTTCATTGTCTAATTTGCATGTTTTAGGAAAAGATTATATTATCCAAATACTACTACAGGATTATAATTGGTTCTTAATTTAATTATACAATGTTCGTTCTAATTTAATTATATAATTTTTTTTTAAGATTACAATCTCCCATATTTGAATATAATCGCCAGACAATTTTTATAGAATTTGTTAGTACGCAATTAAGGTGTTATATATATATATATATATAGAGAGAGAGAGAGAGAGAGAGAGGATGTATCATGTGAGAAAGGTTCTCTTATGTGAGAGTGAGAGAGCAAATCTGGACCGTATAACTATACAATGGGTGGTTCTTGAATACCACTTACCATATTGTCTATAAAGCAATATTTTAAAATCTATATTATATCAACATATTTGTCATATCACTTTCATTACATTATATTATATTATATTATGTATCTTATGAAAAACAATTAGGTGAGAGGAGAGTAGTAAATTTGAACCGTTAGATCTTATTATAAATGGTTAAAATGTCATACGACTTTTTAAGTGATCATCTTTAAATGAATTTTTAATTATAGTTTTTAAAAAATACATAAATGAATTTGGTTCAAAGATGCTTATTCGGGAACCATTCTTTTTTAAAAATTTCCTTTTTAAAATAAATAATAAAAAAATATCTTTTATTAAATAAATGATGCAACAATTTTAAAACAGTGTCGTATAAAATATTTCACCTACATCGATATTATAAGGTAGTGAAGTACGAAGTACTTCATTTTGTATTTTTCCTTCGACATAAAACCTCTTTTAGAAAATCCAAAAATGTAATGGGATCTCTTTTTTAATATATTATATTTATGTGTGTGTAATTGAATAATATCTTAAATTTTCAAATTTCTTTTTTAAAATACATCATTTCCAAAACCCTTTCAAAATCATGTTTAAAAAACTAAAAAAAAAATTCAAAATTTACTTTTGAACCAAAACTACGTAACCATGATTTTCTGATGTACCTAGGAATATGTAAGAGCGGGAATAATTCCTGTCAGGCCTATTTTCATTTTAGTAATTTTTGTTCGCCGTTGTTTTTTTTTATCGATTTTAAAATTTTACTATTTAAATTCAAACGTCGCTATACTATGAGGAGATTAATTTAGATGAGACATCTTGTAATTTTGTCGTATTATCAATCTCCTTTTCATTTGTCAAAAGTGATAAGTTTTCATATGAAAAGATTGATTTATACGGAACGTCTTGTTAATCTTGTCATATTTACAACATCGCTTCCGTTTGTCGGAAAACTAAAATTTTTTTGTGATGAGATTCATTTGGATGAAACATCATATTAATATTAAATTTTAAACGTGTTTTATTTAGATTAATTTGGATGAGAGGTCCTATTAACCTTATTTTGAAATTTCATTTGTCCTTATTCATGTCGTTTAATTCCCCTTTTAAGAGGTTAAATCAATATTTGGGCTATTTAAAATGTATGCAATCAATTTGAGGTAACTGTTTTGTGATGAACAATGTGGAGTGCAATACCTTCCTCACTTATAATTTGATTCCTGAATTTAGAATCCTATTTTTATGACCAGTGTCTTAACAAAGGTTTTCCCAATATTTTACCTTTAAAAAAATATTGGTGGCAACTCTATTTTTTCAGAAAGATTTCAAAATTCTTTTTATGGTCACCTCCCACCACGTTCCTAGTCACGATAATGATGGTAACCAAGAGGCAATCATGATTGATCTATCGTAGAATTTGGGGTCAAAGTTGACTATTTTGACCAGACTCCTAGTTCAGCCTTCTAACCGGAGTTATCTCTCGTGCTCTCAATTTTTACACCGCCTCAGTGGAGTGCGGTATTGTATACCCCGGTTCGGTGGGAATCTGAGGTTCTTCGAGTAAAGATGGTAATTGATGTTTAAACTCGTGTTGATGCTTCTAGACTACACCAGAGGGGTACCTGTAGAATATGCCCCGATGCTTAAGTCAGTATAGTCACTAAGGTGATGTCGTATTATAGAGATAACTTACGAAAAAATTAGATCAAATCCCTTTTAGTAATAAATGATTTGTATTTATAGGGTTTACCGTAGTTTCAGAAGTGATTTGACTATCTTCCTAACTTACTGTAGGTACAGTGTCTGCAGGGTCAGGTTGCCCATACCTCCTCTGACAGGTGTGTCAGATTATCAGTAATTGACTGGGGTTGATGGGGAAGATCCGTAGTCAATCAATGGTTTCAGACTTTGTTTATGACCTACCAGTTCTTAATGACATGACATGGTATTTTCCAGACCTCATCCAGTCTTGGTTGCCACCTCGGATCATTTGCCCCATAGTTTTCTTTTATAGTATTGCTACAAAAGATGAACTATCAGTAGTACAATTGAAAAATTTATCGGGGTGCAAGTTCCGATATGCCAAATATGACCGATGTCATACATACTTGTGGGTAGGTGAAGCATTTAATGCATCTCACCTGTAAAATTTGCCACATCATGCAGATCACTGATGTGTCACCTCGTGATTGGTCGTACATCCCACGCGCTCTGAGGTGTCATCAGCCTAAGCAAAATGACGTACCCTTTTGAGCCGTGATGTTTCATCTTCCACTTCGTCCATGGGCCGCGACGGTTGAACTTCGACCCATGCTCTTTTTCTACTTATAAAAGGTAAATGTCCCTGCTGCTTTACTTCACTTTTTCTTTGCCGAAACTCTGTTCGACCGTCCTCTATTTGTGCTCTCTCACCTCGTCCTAGCTGGTAATAGAAGAACCGCTCGCATTATCCCTACAGGTAGCCTTCAAAATCCTTCTTTTTTACCATGTCTTCCTTTTCTTCTAACCACGGCCAGGAACAAGATTCCTCTTGTGAAATTATTTCAAATCCTTTGATTTCTTGGCCACCCGAGGTTCCTCGTCATGGACCTCGGCTCACTCAAACGGACATCTGTAGGTGGATGACTCCAACTAACTTAGGCTCAACTTCCCAGGCGGAGTCTTCCACTTTCGGGGTTCGGATTCCTCACTCACCCCTTCCTCCTGTGTCTCCGGACCGGAGTGAGAATTCCAGCATAGTACATTACTATGCTGATGATACTGACTTTTACTCGTGTGTACCTTTTTAGCGCACATAGTGATGTTGGATGCCTCTGGCTCATCAACCTTATGAAATGACCCTGACGATACCTTCATGATAACGGATAAAGTAAACTGGTTGGCTCGAAAAACCGAAGACCTTTATTTCTGGGTTTCCCAGGAGATTCTTCTAATTTACAGTTGCCTTGCTCAACCCACGGACAGAGTGGTACTGGAGTTGGAGTATCACTGGCGCGCCAAGAAGTACACCAATTCTTTTACCCTTTTTGTCCCTACCATCACAGAGCGGATCTATCACATTCTGAGAGACCGCTTCATCTACTTCCATGACTACACTATCAACAAGGTGGGAGTTCGGTTACCCATGAATAAATTTGAAATGGGGGTACTACGTTTTCTGGACATCGCCCCCAACCAGCTTCACCCCAACGGCTGGGCCTTCATCCTCTCTCTGGAAGTTTTGGGTAAGCACTTAGGCTTCACCCCCACTGTCGCCATCTTCTTCCGATATGCCCGAGTGATGCATTGAGGTGGAACCGGGATGGAATTCATTAATTTACGATGTCAAAGTGACATCATCAATTTCAAAGCCTTCACTAAATCCTACAAGATCGTCAGAGGCTCCTTCAAGAACTGTTACCTTAAGCTCTTCGTTAAAGGTACAGGGCAGCCGTTCTGGAAGGACAAAGAAGGTCAATTCAGGATTCACACCGGTTGGACTCATAAGCATTTTCTACTCGAGAGTTCAGCCTATGTTATTAAATAGTCCTCCCTTTCAGAGTCTGCGAAGGTAGTGGTTGACACCCTTCACACCATCTCCCGGGGTGCCCCCATTAAGTGTCATTCTCTTCTTGGCACAGCTGAGGCACGAGACAATTACCTTAATTGCCTGGGTAGATATCCATTCCTCTACTATTTATTTATGTATATCATTTTTTTATTTTTTTTTTACTACAGTTATTTTAACTGTTGCTTTCATTTTTCAGGGAACATGAGTGCTGCAGCCCTGGAGAACCTCCACAAGTTGATGGAGGGGTCTGTAGTAGACACCACTGTGGAAAATAATGTCACCCCAAAGATGCAGAAATCTTCCAGGCTTTCTACTCCTGGCGGGGTAATCGACTTGAAGGATGCCTCCAGCAAGCGGAAGGAGAAAGGGCAATCTATCGGGGCTTCCAGAAAGGCAAAGGTAAACCCTGCCCCTCGCATGCTGGATAAAGGCAAAGGGGTTGCCACTGAGACCCCGGTTGAAGATGATGCTCCTCCCCCTCCTCGCTCCGGTATGAAGGCACTAGAGGAGCTTCTTACAAGGACCCTTCCCCCAACTCGAACTTCGAGCTCCCTTACCGCCTCAAGTCGGGGTTGGAGAAGGATGATGTCTTGTTCGCCTTGGAGATGGCGATGTGGTACAACATCAAGACTCTCTCCACCATCTACTCCGCCGCAACCGATGGTCCAAAGCTGGAAGTGGACCGTCTAAAGGACAACAACTGCTGACTTTCTGAAGACTGCAGCTGGGCTCACCAGAGGATTAAGTCCCTCAATGAGTCCAACCAGGCTTATCAACGGTCCGAGGAAGGTTAGAGGAAGGAGAAGGAAGAACTACAAAATAAGGTGGCTGATCTGGAAGGCCAAGTGACCGATCTTCATAAGAAGAATGAAGAATTTGCCACGGTGGTCACAAATAAGCAAAATAAGTACCAAGAGGATATGTTGCAGTTTCCTCATGCCGCCATGGACTCCTTCAGTCATGCGGTCCACTAGGTCATCCACCGGAACCGAGATTCGCCTCTGAACCTGAACAAGAATGGTGAATTGGTAACCGAGATGGGTGGTCAATCCTTCTCTCCTACCGATGTTCCCTTCAAACTTCGTCCCTTGGCTGCATGGGAGGATGATGGTCTTAACTCCACTACGGATAATGTCGGTGCCAGGTCAGAGGATGAAGGGGAGGATCCAGTCAACCCTTGATTTCTTTTCGTTCTATAGGCGGGACGAGCTCCATCCAATTTCTTTTGTAATCAAATTTTTTGCTTTGTAGGCGGGATGAGCTCCGCCATTTTTGAATCCTGATAGTCTTGGCTGTAGTGCCTTTTTGTTAATGACAATAGTACTTTTACCTACATCATCTCTTTTTCGCATAATTTCCTCTTTCTTACTTCGTACTTGAATTAATCTAAAATCTTAAAATTACTTTGCAATTTAAAGCAACCATTTTGGGGTCCATAGACCACTCCGGGGTTTTAATAACAACCATTTTGGGGTCCTTGGACCATGGGTTTTAATTAACTTAACCGCTCTGGGGTCCTTGGACCACTTTGGGGTTTTAATAACTTAACCACTCTGGGGTCCTTAGACTACTCCAGGTTTTAATAAACAACTGCTCTGGGGTCCTTAGACCACTCTGGGGTTTTAATAAACAACCGCTCTGGGGTCCTTGGACCACTCCGGAGTTTTAATAAACAACCGCTCTGGGGTCCTTAGACCACTTCGGGGTTTTAATAAACAACCGCTCTGGGGTCTTTGGACCACTCTAGGGTCCTTAGACCACTCTGGGGTCCTTAGACCACTTCGGGGTTAAAGTTTCTTGGAGGAATTCACCAAAACAATATGATCCACACAATGATGTGTAAATCCTGAGTCATTAACTTGATGCATAACTCTTGGAGGATTTATATTCTTTTGGCAAGCGCACCAATCATTAAATTTATAATATATTTGATCGCCCTACAAGGATTGAGGTGTTATTGCAATCTTGGACTAGCACAAGCTGAACCAACACAAGCAAATAGAATTCATTCTGTTTTTGTTGTTTTAAACTTTCTATGTTTTTGTATTTTCAGAAACAATATAGGAGATGAAATATGATTAATGGAAGATAGGTTAAGATTACTTCAACATACAACTTCATCAAGGAACATGCAATCGAGGTTCAATTAAGCTTCAGATGCAAGAGGACAATTCACAGATGGTTAATCCCTAATTCCTTAGGTAATTAACACTAATTCCTAAGCATTAAACCCTAATCCCTTAGGTGTTCAGTGACAGAGAAATCTAATGCGAAATTGAGGGTTAAACCCTAACTATTCACCTAATTACTAGGCCTGAATTAGTTAGGAAGCCAGAAGTTACCTAAGCCTTAACCATGATTCCTCACTGGTGAGTTTCTTCATTTGGATCTGAATTTGTCAATTCAGCAGAGTGAATCCACTTCTCAGCTTGTTCTCCTCTTGCTTCATAAGATAATTTACTCAATGTAACTTCAAGATTCCATCGGAAGCTTTAGCAATCCCAACCCTAGGGGTTTAGAAACCCATGGGAATGGATTCTGTCTAAGGAATGTGGAGAGACATGGACGAGAGAGTTTAGAGAGAGAAAAGAATTAGAGAGAGATTAGAAATGAGAAAATAAATCGTGTTATTGCTTCTGTGTGTTCTCCCTTTCTTTTACAAATATATAAACAACTATGGCAAAACTAACTAACTAACTAACTCTAATTAATTACAAAGGAAACTAATTAATAATTAAAATAACTAAACTAATTACATATAATACTTAAGTTACTAAAATACAAAATAAACAGTAACTGATACATAACTAAAGGCCACTATTGTAGTTTGATGTTGAAGGAGTATCATGTATTGTGCCAATAATCTCACGTGACATGGTTGCTTAACTCTTCAAATATAATTTGATACTTGCTTGCTGCATGTTCACGTTACTACATGGTAAGATTGCAAAGCTGAACTTGAATCCTTTCCTTTGGATGCATATAGGATGTCTTCACGCTTAAGCGTGACTTGCTGCGCTTGAGCGTCCCTTTGAATAGTCTTTACATACATACAGGGCAACTTCACGCTTAAGCGTGGCACATTACTTGGTGCATGCTATGACATTTACGTGAATGCATGTTGGTTTCATGCTTGAGCTTGATACTTTCACACTTGAGCTTGATCCCTTCACGCTTGTGCTTGATGCTTTCACTCTTGAGCTTGAAGCTTTCAAGCTTGAGGTTGAAGTTTCTCTTTTCAGGTTCTGTTTATGTGCGTACATAGGTTGGGATTCCAGCGTATGTACGCTGGATGTCCTGCACCTGATCCTGCAACATGCAAACAAATAAATGCCTAGCGTATGTACGCTGGCTTTCTAGCGTATGTACGTTGGGTTAATAAATCTCTCAATACACATAATTCCTTATATACTTATCTTTTTAACCTTTTTCTTGCACAATTTAAACACTTTTGAATTAAATAACTAAAACAAGAATTATTGATAATTTATTAAATAATAATGCCAAACTAAACAATATTTAATGGATTAAGTTAAATTAAAGATGAAATTATTAAGTCTTTTCAAGACTTACCACACAACAATACTCTTTATTAAACAAATAGCACCCCGGCTGCATACCTCATTAAAAACCTCCCAAGTAAACCCTGTGGGAAAAACCTTGGGTAGGGAAAAAGAGTGCATGACTTATGGTGCCGGTTAGCTGTAATATACACATAAATTCTTTACATTCCATTTGTTGTTGAACACCTCGCCTTCTAATGTTTCTAGCAAATAAGCTCCTCCTGGTATGACCTCATTCACCCGGTATGGCCCTTCGCATGTCGGTGCCAATTTTCCTTGGTGTGCGAACCGATTTCCAACTGATGCTTTCCTCAAGACGAGATCGCCCACATTAAATCTTCTTTATTGGACTTTCACATTGTATCGTGAAGACCATAAAGGATTTTGATAATGACAAAGACTAAATGCCAAAGATCGAGCATGAAGATTCAACACCAAGGCAGAATCATAGTAAGACTCTATTAAAGAAAAATATGGCCATTAATAATAATAATAATAATCAATGACTTAAGATTTTACCAAAGTCTGAATTTTAATAACCGTAATTGATTATCTCAGTTAAGTAATCAATTACCAGGTCTAAAGACATTTTGAAATACAAAATAAAGAGATTTCAACGTATTAACTTCAAAAACTGATTCAAGTAATCGATTACGTTAAAACAGTAATCGATTACCATGTCTTAAAAAAAGATTTAAAGCATGTTTTTTAAGAGTAATCGATTACCTAAAAAGAGTAATCGATTACCATGTTTTGAAATGATTTAAAAGTCAATGTTTCAGCAAACGTTTAAAAAAAACTGACCAAGTAATCGATTACTTGGTTATTGTAATCGATTACATACTAACGGTCATGTTAAGATGAGGTTTTAAATTCACGTAATCGATTACATACTTATGGTAATCGATTACCACCAAGTCTGAAAGGCTGAAACATTACATCTATTCGAGAAACACATTGATGAAACCTTATATCTTTTCATAAATTATTATTTTATTCAAGAGGTACCTTTTTGATTATTTTATTCATTAAATTCACACCTCTTGAAGGCCTCTCTAACACTATAAATAGGGATGCTCTTCATTTGCAAAAATACACCAATTCTTCCAATTCTCTCTTAAGACCATAAAAGGCCATATTCTTCTAAGTAGAGTTTCTACTTATTATTGCTCTTCAATTTGTCCATATGCTCTAAATAAGAGAGTATTTCTTTGTTCACTTTACTAAAAGTGTGAGAATCTTGGTTGCTTGGGAAGGTGTCCCAAAGTATTGTATACAAGAGTAGTGAGACTCTTGGTGATACTTCACACAAGGGCAAGGTTGTGCCAAAGTGTGAAAGTACTAGTGTACTATTTTTGACAATAGTGGAATCCTCAAGGGTGACTTGAGAAGACTGGACGTAGGCAGTGTAACACCCTCTGTTACACCTTAATAAATTCTAGAAAAATTCGTAATTTTTTTTTTTACTAAAGATATGATTGTTAAAAAGAAACTATCAGAATAAATTATATACATTATTTCTGAAATACCTCACAAATATTATTAAAACTTTATAAAGTATTTGTACATTCATCCGAAGAAAATAAACATTAAACATTATAAGAAAGAGAGGAAACTCCATGGCCCAGAAGCAGTTACTTATTAACATTATTTATTCATTGGACCACGGTATTCATACCGGGCTCACTTTCTAGAACGTGCTATATCTACTGCTGAAATTCTTCGATCCTTCCCTCTGAACCATCAGTTTAGAATATATGAAACAAAAACACGGAGAAAGGAGTGAGAAACAGAATATAATATTTCCGAATAAGACATAAGCAACAAAGGGTTTTCACAACCGATACATAATAATATCAATCACAATCACATACACAATCAATTATGAATGCATGAATGTTATGTAATATTTTCATCATAACTTATCTATATATGTAGGCCCTTAAATTTTAATTTGCACTGGGCCAACCAGGAGTTTACACTGTTCCATAAGTCCGGATAATAATAATATGAACAGCTCAACTGGCATGGAAACACTTAGAGACTAGTCAGATTGAGAAAGTTTTTATTGTGAAAGTACCCGACACTAGGGAGCTACCCCAGGTCCCCTGAAGCACCCTTTCACACTCTCTCATCCCAAGGCTCGTAATTAAGCCTCCTCTAATGTATCCTCGGTTTCTATAATCCGTCCCCAGACAATATTATTTTATTTCACTTTCATTATCCATGATGCATGAACTACTCGCGTATTGAGTTGGTTAAGGCTTTTAGAAACTCAATTATTAAATCCCTTAAAGGTTTACAATATCATTTCAATAAACTGTACATTTTCTCAGTTCTCTGAATTTCTGTCCCACAGAAATAAATTTGGTACAGTTTTCAAATCTCACGGAAATTGAGTTTCTAAGCCTTAAATATCTAAAAACTTTATCATATAAAACTTTACCTAATCTTTCTCAAATTAAATCTTAACAAAATCAAATTTAGGAATCTCAATTATTTCCAAATGTATTTAGTTATTAAGTTGGAAAAAAATAAAATAATTTTCTTTTAATTTTTTTTTTTATTGAAAGAGAAATATTTATTAACCAAAAATACTTAAGATTACAAAATTTTTCTTTAACTCAAGATTTAATTAAATAAATTCTAATAAAATATTTTCTTTCTAAAATAAATACTAATTTTTTTATTCTAAATATTGAAAATAAAGTTAATAAGAATAATTTCTAAGAAGAATTAAAAGATAATAAAATTTAAAGAGTAAGGTAAGAAATTCTTACTGAATTTTAGCTTTCCGTCATGCTCGCTATATGCTCAAACTCCACGTTACAATATCATCAATCAAAATTAAACAATATCAATCATAACTAAATATCATCAATCAATCAATCATAATCAAATCATAATCAAATCAATTAAATATCATTAATACATATCATAATACAAAATTTAATGATTATTAATATAGTCAATTTTAGTCCTTTTGGTCAATTCCTCGCATAGGTATATGTAAGTCCATATAATCCAGTCCTTGCATAGGTATAGTTCAGTCCATATGGGTCATAATGGTCTAAGTCCTTGCATAGGTATTGTCCAGTCCATATAGGTCATAATGGTCCAAGTCTTTGCATAGGTATGTTAGAGTTAGTTAAACCGGATATTTAATTTAAAATTTATTATAAATTTTAAGTTAAAAAAAGTTAATATTTTAAAATAATAATATTATCAGATTTAAAAGGAGTAGGGGACTCCTCCCATTATTCTTATGTCTTTTCATATTATACTCTTATCTCACTCCCCCTTACCTTGAATTGTTACCCAAAATGGATTTGCTTTGCGCCTCCGATTTCTAAAAATATTAATACCAATCTTATTTCAGTATAAGCATAAGACGAAGATTAAGATTACTACTTAAAACAGAAATGGTAAATTTTGAATAGTGAATAGTGAATAGTGAATAGTAAATCGTGAATAGTAACGGTAAATAGTAAAACGTGAATAGTAACAGTAAATAGTAAAACGTGAATAGTAACGGTAAATAGTAAATCGTGAATAGTAACGGTAAATAGTAAATCGTGAATAGTAACAGTAAATAGTAACAGTAAATAGTAATTTACTATTTGAATAGTAATTTACTATTGAAATAGTAATTTACTATTGAAATAGTGTTTACTATGCAGAATAGTAACTTAAAATAATATTATTTTCAGTATAATAACAGATTTCTAAAAACGATATGAAAATAACCCAAAAAATATAAAAGAGAAGTATTCTTACCTTAGGATTTTGGCAGAACCTTCTCTCCAAAAACTTTTCTTCTCTCTCTCACTTCCACCACTATCTCACTAGCACTACTATATTAAGAAAACTTAATCTGAAATTGTGAATTCTAAAGAAGAAATCCTTCGGTATTTATAGGAAAAAAATTTACTATGCATTCCATTATTTTAATATAAAAGTACTATGCATTTTTGAATTTTTTATTCCAGGTTACTGTGCATCTTTTGAAAATTTCATACATGCACAGTGATTTGCATAGTAATTGTCGGCAAAATTATTAAGTCAAATAGTAACCCTTCACTCGGTATATTTTAAATATTCAAAATGAGTCCTTTTTGAAATTTAGCGATATTATATCAGTCCCTACTAATTTTATAATAAGTAATATAAAGCTGAAATTTTAAAAATCTAAAATTTTCTGTTAATAAAAATTTATTGATACGTTTCAAATTTTTTAACGATTGGAAAAAATCAAGATTTTTCTCAAACCGATAATTTTTAGATAAGTCTACTTGAAATGGATTTTAGAAAATTTTCTTATAATTTCAATTCACTTTCTTGTAAATATTTTTAATTTAAGTCACTTATATGAATTTAAAATTATTTAAAAAAATATTATTTTTATTAAAAAATTCCAAAATTCCAAAAAATTCCAAAAAATCATAAATAATACGTAGATTAAAAAGTTCTAAAGAACCATAATTCAATTCCTTCAAAATTTTAATATAAAAATAAAAATAGGGGTGTTACAACTCTACTCCCCTTAGAAAATTTCATCCTCGAAATTTACATAATCAGTAAAACAAATGAGGATGAGACTCTTTCATCTCAGTTTCTAGTTCCCATGTAGCATCTTCTCCTCTCGTTTCACTCCAAATAACCTTTACAAGCGGAATTGTCTTGTCTCTTAATTGTTTTATTCTTCTGTCACTTATTCTAACAGGTGGTGCATCATATGTAAGATTATCTTTAACTTGTATGACATCAGGTTCAATAACATGTGTAGGATCAGATATATACTTTCGCAAGTTTGACACATGAAAAACATTATGGATATTAGAAAGAAAAGGTGGTAATGCTATTTGGTAGGCAAGGGGACTAACTTTATGAATTATTTGGTATGGACCGATAAATCTAGGAGTTAGTTTTCGAGATTTCATTGCCCGACCGACCCCAGTCATAGGTGTGACTTTCAAGAATACATGATCGCCTTCTTGAAATTCGAGCGGCTTTCTTCTTTTGTCATAGTAACTTTTCTGCCTGCTCTGTGTTGCCTTCATCTTTTCCTGAACTATTTTGATTTTATCCGTGGTTTGTTGTACCAACTCTGGTCCTAGCATCAAGTTTTCACCAGTCTCAAACCAACATAGCGGGGTCCTACATTTTCTTCCATATAATGCTTCAAAAGGTGCCATGCCAATGCTAGCATGGAAACTGTTGTTGTAGGTAAACTCCACATATGGTAAGAATTGATTCCAACTTCCTTTATGCTCTAACACACAAGCTCATAACAAGTCTTCTAGAGATTGGATTGTTCTTTCTGATTGTCCATCCGTCTGAGGATGATATGCTGAACTCAGACGCAGTCTTGTTCCCATAGCCTTGTGCAAGCTCTTCCAGAATTGTGATGTAAAACGAGGGTCCCGATCAGAAATGATACTTGAAGGAATTCCATGCAATCTCACAATCTCCTCGATGTATAATTTTGCCAGCTTCTCCATAGAGTAACGAATATTGATGGGAATAAAGTGGGCAGACTTTGTTAGTCTATCAACTATTACCCATATCGAATCATGTCCTAATGGAGTTTTAGGTAGAGAAGTCACAAAATCCATGGTAATGCTATCCCATTTCCATTCCGGTATTTCCATTGATTGTAGCATTCCAGGGGGTTTTTGGTGTTCCACTTTAACCTTCTGGCAAATTAGACATGCAGCCACATACTCTGCCACCGCTTTCTTCATTCCAGGCCACCAAAATAACTTCTTCAAATCTTGATACATTTTAGTAGTTCCGGGATGAATGCTCATATAACTTTTATGGCCTTCTTCTAGAATTGCTTTCCTCAACTCCTCTTTGTCAGGGATACACACTCGATCCTTATATCTCAATAATTGGTCGTTTCCCACATTGAACTCGACTTCTTTTCCTTGTTTCAAGAGTTCTTTCTTCTCTTGCAGGAATTCATCCTCTCGTTGAGCCTCTAAAACTTGCCTCAGGAATTCATTTGTCACTTGCAACGTTCCTAATCTGTAGCTGTTAGCATTAACCTTTACTGCTAGGTTAAGATCTCTGAAGTTCTCTATCAATTCCAGCTCTTTTATCATCATCGTGGACGCATGTAGAGACTTTCGACTTAAAGCATCAGCTACTACATTCGCTTTTCCAGGATGGTATTGCAACTCAAAATCGTAGTCCTTTAAGAATTCCATCCATCTTCGTTGCCTCATGTTTAACTCCTTTTGGTCGAATAAATACTTGAGACTTTTATGATCGCTAAACACATCGAATGTTGCACCGTATAGATAGTGCCTCCAAATCTTTAAGGCAAAAACTACAGCGGCTAACTCTAAGTCATGGGTAGGGTAGTTGATCTCATGTTGCCTTAATTGTCGTGATGCATAGGCTACAACCTTCTTGTCTTGCATAAGTACACTTCCTAGTCCTTGTTTAGACGCATCACAGTAAACTTCAAAACTTCGATGTGGATCGGGGAGTACTAACACCGGCGCAGAAGTAAGTCGATCTTTCAGCTCTTGAAAACTATTCTCGCATTGTGTCGTCCACACAAAAGGTTGTCCTTTCCGTGTTAGCTTGGTCAATGGGTATCCTAGCTTTGAAAATCCTTCAATGAATCTCCTATAGTATCCAGCCAAGCCCAAGAAACTTCTAATCTCAGTGATCGTGGTTGGTCTCTCCCATTTTAAAACCGCCTCCACCTTGGAAGGGTCTACAGCTATTCCTCCTTGACTAATTACATGTCCTAAAAAGTTCACTTCTTCCAACCAGAATTCACACTTCGACAGCTTTGCATATAGTTGTTTCTTTTTCAGGATTTCCAACACGACCTTCAAATGTTCAACATGTTCTTCTCTGTTTTTAGAGTACACTAATATATCATCAATGAACACCACTACAAATTTATCTAGATATGGATGAAAAATCCTATTCATGTAATCCATGAATACGGCTGGTGCATTAGTTACACCAAAAGGCATTACTAGATATTCGTAATGGCCATAGCGTGTTCTAAAAGCAGTTTTCGTTACATCTTCTTTCTTCACCCTTATTTGATGGTATCCAGACCTCAAATCAATTTTGGAGAACACCGTGGCACCACGCAGCTGATCCATCAAGTCGTCAATCCTTGGCAGAGGGTATCTGTTCTTGATCGTCACCTTGTTCAGTTGTCGATAATCTACACACAACCTCATGCTACCATCCTTCTTCTTAACCAACAACACTGGTGCACCCCAGGGGGATACACTGGGTCGTATAAACTGCTTCTCTATCATCTCTTCAAGTTGTTTCTTCAACTCTGCTAATTCTAGAGGTGACATTCGGTATGGTGCAATTGAAATGGGTCCAACTCCAGGTACTAAATCAATGGAAAATTCCACATCTCTTTCTGGGGGTAAACCAGGGATATCTTCAGGAAAAACGTCAGGAAATTCACACACAACCGGCAGATTTTTGATTTTTGATTCTTGCTCTCCTTTCGTTGAAAGCAATAGCATGAATCCTTGAGCCCCTCCTTTTAAAGAGGCACTCACTTGGTTGGCGGTTAGAAATCTCGAATCTTCAGGATTCAAATTCACTGGTTCTTTAAACATTATGGTTTTATTATGACAATCTATTAGAACATGATTGTCAGACAACCAATCTAGCCCAATAATAACTTCTAAGCCAGAAAGGGGTAAACAGAAAAGATTAGCCTTAAAGTCCCTACCATCTATGACAATAGGGCATTTCCAACAAGCTTTAGAAGTGACAATGGGATTGTTTCCAGGAGTATGTACAAATAAGTCAAATGGAAGTTCTATCACAGGTAATTTTAGTTTTTCTACACAGTCATTGGCAACAAAGGAATGTGATGCACCTGAGTCATACATAACAGTTAAAGAAATCTTATTAATGATACACTTACCTTCTACCATGGAATCAGCATGAGATGCTTCTTCTCCAGTGATTGCAAAAACCTTTCCTTTTGCTTTTGGCCTTCCGACTGCACTGTGCGCGCCTCCTTGAGTATTTATGCTTGTACTTGCACCTTCAGGGTTTTCTCTCTTCATCTCTGGGCAATCCTTGATATGATGACCTGGTTTGTTACACTTAAAGCAAACATAAGTGTTTTTAGGACAATCCCTTTTCAAATGGGGTCCTCCACAGATAAAACATTTAAAATTTGGTGCAGATGTTGGGTAATAGCTTCCAGTTGAAGCTTGGGGTCTGTTAGGAACAGATGCTGCTCCAAACCGACGAAATGGTGCTTGGTAAGGCTTATTCCTTCTGAAATCTCTTCTTTGGTGATGGTGAGGTCCTCCACTTCTTATTTATCCTGCCTTGTGAATGGGCTCACGACTTTTGGTCATTCTATCCTTATGGTCTTCTTCAAAGATCCTGCAGCGATTTACCAATACAGAAAATTCACGGATTTCCTGCATTCGTATAGCTTCCTTAATTTCTGGCCGCAGTCCATTTACAAACTTTGCACACCGATCTCTTTCATTAGTAGCATCATTATAATGAGAATGAAAACGAGATAGCTCTTCAAACCTGGATGCGTACTCTCCAACGGTCATATTTCCTTGGGTCAGCGACAGGAATTCGAATTGTCTTTTCTCTTTAACATCAGCTGGAAAGTATTTTTCCAGAAACATATCCTTGAAATAGTCCCAAGTGATCTCCACGTCGTTGACTTCGAATTGTTTACGCATGCTATCCCACCAATGTTCGGCATCCTTAGATAAGGCATAAGTAGCGAAGACTACCTTATCAGCTTCATTACATTGCAATGCTCGAAAGATCTTCTCTATCTCTCGAATCCAGATTTGTGCTCCATCAGGGTTATATCCTCCCTTGAAACGAGGTGGATTGCGCTTTTCGAATAGGTCCAGTCTTCTCAAGGCATCATTACCTTGACCTTCACGTGCTCCCATTGCATTGATTAAGCGTTCTACAACTCCAGCAAGATCGTTTCCAGCCATTAGTTTCCTGTTTCACAGTAACTGAGATTTGTCACATCAATCACAGTTACTACCAAGTCAGATATTCTACCTATACAGAGTTTACAGACAAAGCAAGATAGACCTTTTCCCCAGGCCTATTGGATTAACTGCTCTGATACCACTTTGTAACACCCTCTGTTACACCTTAATAAATTCTAGAAAAATTCGTAATTTTTTTTTTTTACTAAAGATATGATTGTTAAAAAGAAACTATCGGAATAAATTATATACATTATTTCTGAAATACCTCACAAATATTATTAAAACTTTATAAAGTATTTGTACATTCATCCGAAGAAAATAAACATTAAACATTATAAGAAAGAGAGGAAACTCCATGGCCCAGAAGCAGTTACTTATTAACATTATTTATTCATTGGACCACGGTATTCATACCGAGCTCACTTTCTAGAACGTGCTATATCTACTGCTGAAATTCTTCGATCCTTCCCTCTGAACCATCAGTTTAGAATATATGAAACAAAAACACGGAGAAAGGAGTGAGAAACAGAATATAATATTTCCGAATAAGACATAAGCAACAAAGGGTTTTCACAACCGATACATAATAATATCAATCACAATCACATACACAATCAATTATGAATGCATGAATGTTATGCAATATTTTTATCATAACTTATCTATATATGTAGGCCCTTAAATTTTAATTTGCACTGGGCCAACCAGGAGTTTACACTGTTCCATAAGTCCGGATAATAATAATATGAACAGCTCAACTGGCATGGAAACACTTAGAGACTAGTCAGATTGAGAAAGTTTTTATTGTGAAAGTACCCGACACTAGGGAGCTACCCCAGGTCCCCTGAAGCACCCTTTCACACTCTCTCATCCCAAGGCTCGTAATTAAGCCTCCTCTAATGTATCCTCGGTTTCTATAATCCGTCCCCAGACAATATTATTTTATTTCACTTTCATTATCCATGATGCATGAACTACTCGCGTATTGAGTTGGTTAAGGCTTTTAGAAACTCAATTATTAAATCCCTTAAAGGTTTACAATATCATTTCAATAAACTGTACATTTTCTCAGTTCTCTGAATTTCTGTCCCACAGAAATAAATTTGGTACAGTTTTCAAATCTCACGGAAATTGAGTTTCTAAGCCTTAAATATCTAAAAACTTTATCATATAAAACTTTACCTAATCTTTCTCAAATTAAATCTTAACAAAATCAAATTTAGGAATCTCAATTATTTCCAAATGTATTTAGTTATTAAGTTGGAAAAAAATAAAATAATTTTCTTTTAATTTTTTTTTTTATTGAAAGAGAAATATTTATTAACCAAAAATACTTAAGATTACAAAATTTTTCTTTAACTCAAGATTTAATTAAATAAATTCTAATAAAATATTTTCTTTCTAAAATAAATACTAATTTTTTTATTCTAAATATTGAAAATAAAGTTAATAAGAATAATTTCTAAGAAGAATTAAAAGATAATAAAATTTAAAGAGTAAGGTAAGAAATTCTTACTGAATTTTAGCTTTCCGTCATGCTCGCTATATGCTCAAACTCCACGTTACAATATCATCAATCAAAATTAAACAATATCAATCATAACTAAATATCATCAATCAATCAATCATAATCAAATCATAATCAAATCAATTAAATATCATTAATACATATCATAATACAAAATTTAATGATTATTAATATAGTCAATTTTAGTCCTTTTGGTCAATTCCTCGCATAGGTATATGTAAGTCCATATAATCCAGTCCTTGCATAGGTATAGTTCAGTCCATATGGGTCATAATGGTCCAAGTCCTTGCATAGGTATTGTCCAGTCCATATAGGTCATAATGGTCCAAGTCTTTGCATAGGTATGTTAGAGTTAGTTAAACCGGATATTTAATTTAAAATTTATTATAAATTTTAAGTTAAAAAAAGTTAATATTTTAAAATAATAATATTATCAGATTTAAAAGGAGTAGGGGACTCCTCCCATTATTCTTATGTCTTTTCATATTATACTCTTATCTCACTCCCCCTTACCTTGAATTGTTACCCAAAATGGATTTGCTTTGCGCCTTCGATTTCTAAAAATATTAATATCAATCTTATTTCAGTATAAGCATAAGACGAAGATTAAGATTACTACTTAAAACAGAAATGGTAAATTTTGAATAGTGAATAGTGAATAGTGAATAGTAAATCGTGAATAGTAATGGTAAATAGTAAAACGTGAATAGTAACAGTAAATAGTAAAACGTGAATAGTAACGGTAAATAGTAAATCGTGAATAGTAACGGTAAATAGTAAATCGTGAATAGTAACAGTAAATAGTAACAGTAAATAGTAATTTACTATTTGAATAGTAATTTACTATTGAAATAGTAATTTACTATTGAAATAGTGTTTACTATGCAGAATAGTAACTTAAAATAATATTATTTTCAGTATAATAACAGATTTCTAAAAACGATATGAAAATAACCCAAAAAATATAAAAGAGAAGTATTCTTACCTTAGGATTTTGGCAGAACCTTCTCTCCAAAAACTTTTCTTCTCTCTCTCACTTCCACCACTATCTCACTAGCACTACTATATTAAGAAAACTTAATCTGAAATTGTGAATTCTAAAGAAGAAATCCTTCGGTATTTATAGGAAAAAAATTTACTATGCATTCCATTATTTTAATATAAAAGTACTATGCATTTTTGAATTTTTTATTCCAGGTTACTGTGCATCTTTTGAAAATTTCATACATGCACAGTGATTTGCATAGTAATTGTCGGCAAAATTATTAAGTCAAATAGTAACCCTTCACTCGGTATATTTTAAATATTCAAAATGAGTCCTTTTTGAAATTTAGCGATATTATATCAGTCCCTACTAATTTTATAATAAGTAATATAAAGCTAAAATTTTAAAAATCTAAAATTTTCTGTTAATAAAAATTTATTGATATGTTTCAAATTTTTTAACGATTGGAAAAAATCAAGATTTTTCTCAAACCGATAATTTTTAGATAAGTCTACTTGAAATGGATTTTAGAAAATTTTCTTATAATTTCAATTCACTTTCTTGTAAATATTTTTAATTTAAGTCACTTATATGAATTTAAAATTATTTAAAAAAATATTATTTTTATTAAAAAATTCCAAAATTCCAAAAAATTCCAAAAAATCATAAATAATACGTAGATTAAAAAGTTCTAAAGAACCATAATTTAATTCCTTCAAAATTTTAATATAAAAATAAAAATAGGGGTGTTACAGGCAGTGGTTGGCCGAACCAGTATAAATACTGTTTGCAAATTTCTCAACCCTACACTCTGTCTTTTATTTCATATAATCTGTTGTGCACTGTCATATTCTTTTACACTTAATTACAACATAATTAAGAGTTGAGAAAAGTGCGTTTAGAAATTTTAAAATTACCATAACTCAATTCACCCCCCCTCTCGAGTTATAGGAGGCCACTAGAATAACAAGTGGTATCAAAGCTAGCTTCTTGTATAAAGTTTAGAAACTTCAAGAAGTAGAAATGGCCTCTCCCAACCCTGTCTTCCCCGAGGGAAATTCCATCCATAGACCTCCTGTGTTTAATGGTGTAGGATACCAATACTGGAAAACCCGTATGCAAATATTCATAGAAGCTATTGATATAGACATATGGGACTCCATTGAGAATGGTCCATTCATACCAACCAAAGTAGTTGAAGAAGTAACCATGATTAAACCAAGAAGTGAATGGACTGATGCAGACAAAACAAAAGTACAATACAACCTCAAGGCCAAAAATATAATAACCTCAGCCTTAGGAATGGATGAATACTTTAGAATATCCAATTGCAAAACTGCAAAAGAAATGTGGGATACCTTGGAAGTAACTCACGAAGGAACAACCGAAGTTAAGAGATCAAGAATAAACACTCTAACTAGGGAATATGAATTATTCAGGATGAACAATAATGAAAATATACAGGATATGCAAAAGAGATTTACACACATAATCAATCGTCTTGCATGCTTAGGAAAAACCTTCTCTAACGAAGATTTAATTGACAAAGTTTTAAGATGTTTAAACAGGGAGTGGCAACCAAAAGTAACAGCCATATCAGAATCACGAGACTTGGCAACCATGTCACTTGCTACTCTGTTTGGTAAACTACAGGAACATGAACTTGAACTAACCAGGCTAAATCAACATGAAGAAGGGGATAAAAAGAGAAGAAGTATTGCCCTCAAAACCTCAATACAAACAACAAATGAAAGTGATGATGAAAACATGGAGGAAAACAAAAGTACGGATGATACAGAGGAGTTTGGAATGCTAGTCAGAAGGTTCAATAGATTTCTTAAGAAGAAAGAAGGGCAGAGAAGACCAAACTTCAGAAAGCCCTTCAAAAAGAATGATGAAGCCAATCAAGGTCCAAAATGTTTTGAATGCGGAAAGTTTGGACACATGAAGATGGAATGTCCAACCCTAAACAAGAATATGGACAAACAAGAAAAGAAGCATTTCAAAAATAAGAGAAGAGCATATATTGCTTGGGATGACAACGACCTAAGCTCCTCTGAGGAATCAGATCAAAAAGAAGCTAACCTTTGCTTAATGACTAACACCGAAGAGGTAAATGATTCAAACCCTACATTCGATGAATTGCAAGAGGCATTTGAAGAACTTCATGAAGAATATCAAAAACTTGCTAAGAAATTTTTAAATATTAAAAGTATTAATCAAAATCTAGAAGAAAATGTTTCAAAGTTACATGAAGAGTTAGGACAAGTTAAAATAGAAAAAGTAAACCTAGAAAACAATCTGAGAACTAGGATCACATGCAACCAATCATGCATTACATGTCAAAAGCTTTCTCAAGAAGTCAATGATTTAAAAGATACTTTAGCAAAATTTACTATGGGAAGAGACAACCTAGACATACTCCTTGGAAAACAAGGATGCCACCTTAATAAGGCTGGACTAGGTTTTGATCCCTCTAAAAGGCAAAAATTGTATAAAAATTTCTTTATACCTCAAAAGATATCAACTAGTCCTTTTGTTAAATGCTATCACTGTGGAAGAAAGGGTCATACAGCATCTACATGTAAAATAAGAGAAAATGGAATTCAAAATTCAAACAAGATTTGGATTAGGAAGCAAGTACCATCAAATTCTAACCTTCAAGGACCCAAGAAAATATGGGTACCTAAGATAAAAATTTAATCTTCGTTGCAGGTATGCTTGGTCAGTAGACAGTCAAGCTGGTATCTTGACAGTGGCTGCTCCAGGCACATGACAGGAGATATATCAAAATTCTCCTCACTAGTTAGGAAGGAAGAAGGATACGTCACCTACGGCGACAACAACAAAGGAAAAATCCTTGGAGTAGGAAAAGTTGGAAAAGATCCTACAACCTCTATTGACAATGTGCTGTATGTCGAAGGACTAAAGCACAACTTGATAAGCATAAGTCAACTGTGCGACAAAGGTAACCATGTCATATTTAACTCTGACACATGCATAATTAAAGAGAAAGATAATGACACTATAAAATTTATTGGAAGAAGAATCTGTTCATGTTACCTTTGATGAATCTAACCCTTCTAGTGTAGAAAGATCTTTAGAAGACATTACAGATACTCTGGAACAAATTCAAATTGATAAAAAGAAGGAAGACCACATAAGCAGTCAAGGTGATAATCCAACATCAAGTAATGATCTACCCAAAGAATGGAAGTTCAACAAGAACCACCCCATTGACAACATCATAGGTGATATATCAAAAGGGGTAACAACTCGAAAATCTCTTAGAAATGCATGCAATTCTATGGCATTCGTATCACAAATAGAACCTAGAAATATTATGGAAGCAACAGATGATGAAAATTGGATAATAGCCATGCAAGAAGAATTAAACCAATTTGAAAGAAATCAAGTATGGGAACTAGTCCCAAAACCTACCAACCATCAAATTATAGGAACTAAATGGGTTTTTAAAAATAAAATGGATGAACATGGAATAATCATAAGAAATAAGGCAAGGTTGGTGGCTAAGGGATACAATCAAGAGGAAGGCATAGATTATGAAGAAACCTATGCTCCAGTGGCTAGATTAGAAGCCATAAGAATGCTTTTAGCTTTTGCATCATATATGGACTTTAAATTATTTCAAATGGATGTAAAAAGCGCATTCTTAAATGGATATATAAATGAAGAAGTATATGTATGTCAACCACCGGGCTTTGAAAGTGAAAAATTTCCTGACCATGTGTTTAAATTGAAGAAAGCATTATATGGTCTTAAACAAGCACCCCGAGCATGGTATGATAGACTAAGTAAATTTCTGCTAGAAAATAACTTCAACAGAGGAAAGGTAGACACAACCTTATTCATCAAAAGAAATGACAATAATATTCTCTTGGTTCAAATATATGTTGACGATATCATCTTTGGATCAACTAACGAAAATCTGTGTAAGGAATTTTCCCTAGCAATGCAGAGCGAATTTGAAATGTCCATGATGGGAGAACTGAACTTCTTCCTTGGGCTACAAATTAAGCAAGCCAAAGAAGGTATATTCATCAATCAATCAAAGTATTGCAAGAAACTATTGACTCGATTCGGAATGATGAATGCCAAAAACATCTCAACACCCATGAGCACATCTACCTATCTTGATAAAGATGAAGCTGGGAAATCCATTGACGCTAAAATGTATCGAGGTATGATCGGATCACTACTATATTTATCTGCAAGTAGGCCTGATATCATGTTTAGTGTCTGTCTCTGTGCTAGATTCCAAGTTAATCCAAAAGAATCTCATCTAAAAGCAGTAAAGAGAATCATGAGATATTTAATAGGTACAGGAAATCTAGGACTATGGTACCCTAAGGGAACATCTTGCAATCTAGTCGGGTATTCCGATTCTGACTTTGCAGGATGTAGAACTGATAGAAAAAGTACCAGTGGTACTTGCCATCTAATAGGGTCAGCCTTAGTATCCTGGCACAGTAAAAAGCAAAATAGTGTCGCCTTATCCACAGCAGAAGCTGAGTATGTCGCTGCTGGTAGCTGTTGCGCTCAAATCTTATGGATGAAACAACAACTATTAGATTACGGAATTAATTTAGATCATATCCCTATTAAGTGCGACAATACTAGTGCAATAAACCTTTCTAAAAATCCCGTACAACACTCAAGGACTAAGCATATAGAAATCAGACATCACTTCCTTAGAGATCATGTTCAAAAAGGTGATTGTATATTAGAATTTATTGAGACCCATAAACAACTCGCAGATATATTCACAAAACCTTTGCCTAAAGAACACTTTTTCAATCTTAGAAATGAGTTAGGCATCATAAATTTCTCATAAAATTGATTAAAACAACTATTATCATGCAAAAAAACTAGTCTATAATCGATTACATGCAACACGTAATCGATTATCATATATTTTCAGAAGACACACAGGTGAAAACTCCACGTGGAACAGTAACTTACGCTTAAGTAATCGATTACACACCGTATGTAATCGATTACCACTATCCATGATGTGACTTCTCCAAGAGTTCTGCACGTTACGTTTTCTTAAAATAATTAATTAAATGATATATATTCTCTACCTCTCTATATTCGGAACATTCACATCTTGTATCTTAATTCTTTTTTCCTCGTAACTACCACATAATATAATATTCCATTATCCCTTCCACTTTAAAATACAACCAAGATCATTTAATATGCATCCCATCACTGAAACCGTCAGCCTTCCCATTTCCCACTATCTCCACACGATTTCCCACGCCACAGTCACGTCCCCTCATGACCCCTGTGACATTTCAAAAACGCGTGAACTGCCCCGTAATCGATTACCTCCCTCTCACTATCAATTTGTAATCGATTACCATCAGTTACTTGTCCATTCCACTTCCCGTAATCGATTACAATATACATACGCTGAAAAAGTAATCGATTACCTCCATTCGACTCAGTTAAAAGCCATCCCTTTCACTCTTATTTTTCACTATTCACCATCTTCTTCATCTCGTTCTTCCTCCGTTTTGCACTCCATGGCTGACCATTCTCCTACTTACACTCCCACCCCACCTTCACCTGCTGTTCCCACCAAGAAAAAGAGGACTCTCGGCTCCTCTTCTTCCTCTGATCAGCCTACACCCAATCCTTCCCTTCATACCTTTATGGAATTCTTCTCCAATTCTACTCAACAAACACGTTTTTACTCTTTGTTTCATTGCCGAGACATTATTGACCCTAAATGCATTGATCTTCCAATAATCGAAAATGTTGACTGCTATCAATTTTTTGATATTCAGAACCTCATCCCATTCCTCACCATCAAAGAGGATCACTATCCTGATCTGGTCCGTCTGTTCTACTCCAATCTTCAGATTACTGATGGATGCTTAATTTCTGAAGTCAAGAAGGTCCCCATTGTTATTGATTCTGGCATCTTTTATGAACTCACTGAACTTCCGTCGGTCGGAGAACATTATGAAGGTCACCTCTCTGAAAACTGGGAACATGACTTTAACACTCTTGAAGCCCGTCGTCTTGTGTGTTCTGAGACTGCTGAATGTGCTGGCCGCCTCTTGGCTGGCTCTCTTTCGTTTAGTTGCAGGGTCATGCACTACATTCTAGTTCGCATTCTGGTTCCTCGCACCACAAACTTGGCCCAGATTACTGAGGAAGATTTGGTTCTTATGTGGTCTCTCTTAACTGTTCGTCCTCTTAGCTGGACTACTCTTATTCGCTATCACATGAAGAAGGCTCTGAAAGCCAACGCTCCCCTTCCATATGCTGGACTCATTACCCGAATTCTTCGTCACTTCAATGTTCCCATCTCTGATGAACTGTGCATCAAGCCTCAGCGATCCTTTGCCATTGGCAAAACTGCTCTCTCTTCGTTTGGATACAAGCAAACCGCTGAAGGCGAATGGATTCCCAAACATTCTGCTCCTCCTCAGGATCCTGATCCTGTACCCGGCTCTCTTTCCATGACTGACCTTGCCACCGAACTCCAGTCCCTCCGTTCTTATGTTCGTGACCGTTTTGATCATGTGGACAGCACCATGCAGACTCTCCTCTCCCGTTTTCCACCACCATCCGAATAGTCTATCTTTCTGCTTTATTGGTTGTTATTAAATAATTTCTGTTTGTGTTTATGCCCCACAAGTCTTCTGGTTTTGTTGGCTATCACTATATAATTTCCGTTTTTGTTTATGAAAAACAAGTCCTCTTGTTGGTTGTCTGTTTACGTTTCATCAATATATATACTATCCATTGCACTTTACAATTTTTTATTATTCTTTTTGATAATGACAAAGGGGGAGATATAGCAATCATTGTAATCATTGGCATCAAATCAATCATTGGCAAACACTGCAAAAACTCAGGGGGAGAGTACCTTTAGTATAAAAAAAAGTACAACACAAGGACCAATCAAATACAACAAACAAAAAGAAATTAATCTTAAAAGTAACATGCACCAATTTTTGTACAGAAGTATACAGGTAATTGTCATCATCAAAAAGGGGGAGAATGAAGACCATAAAGGATTTTGATAATGATAAAGACTAAATGCCAAAGATCGAGCATGAAGATTCAACACCAAGGCAGAATCATAGTAAGACTCTATTAAAGAAAAATATGGCCATTAATAATAATAATAATAATCAATGACTTAAGATTTTACCAAAGTCTGAATTTTAATAACCGTAATTGATTATCTCAGTTAAGTAATCAATTACCAGGTCTAAAGACATTTTGAAATACAAAATAAAGAGATTTCAACGTATTAACTTCAAAAACTGATTCAAGTAATCGATTACGTTAAAACAGTAATCGATTACCATGTCTTAAAAAAAGATTTAAAGCATGTTTTTTAAGAGTAATCGATTACCTAAAAAGAGTAATCGATTACCATGTTTTGAAATGATTTAAAAGTCAATGTTTCAGCAAACGTTTAAAAAAAACTGACCAAGTAATCGATTACTTGGTTATTGTAATCGATTACATACTAACGGTCATGTTAAGATGAGGTTTTAAATTCACGTAATCGATTACATACTTATGGTAATCGATTACCACCAAGTCTGAAAGGCTGAAACATTACATCTATTCGAGAAACACATTGATGAAACCTTATATCTTTTTATAAATTATTATTTTATTCAAGAGGTACCTTTTTGATTATTTTATTCATTAAATTCACAGCTCTTGAAGGCCTCTCTAACACTATAAATAGGGATGCTCTTCATTTGCAAAAATACACCAATTCTTCCAATTCTCTCTTAAGACCATAAAAGGCCATATTCTTCTAAGTAGAGTTTCTACTTATTATTGCTCTTCAATTTGTCCATATGCTCTAAATAAGAGAGTATTTCTTTGTTCACTTTACTAAAAGTGTGAGAATCTTGGTTGCTTGGGAAGGTGTCCCAAAGTATTGTATACAAGAGTAGTGAGACTCTTGGTGATACTTCACACAAGGGCAAGGTTGTGCCAAAGTGTGAAAGTACTAGTGTACTATTTTTGACAATAGTGGAATCCTCAAGGGTGACTTGAGAAGACTGGACGTAGGCAGTGGTTGGCCGAACCAGTATAAATACTGTTTGCAAATTTCTCAACCCTACACTCTGTCTTTTATTTCATATAATCTGTTGTGCACTGTCATATTCTTTTACACTTAATTACAACATAATTAAGAGTTGAGAAAAGTGCATTTAGAAATTTTAAAATTACCATAACTCAATTCACCCCCCCTCTCGAGTTATAGGAGGCCACTAGAATAACATATCGAAATACGGCTTTGGCTTTAACGGCTTGATCTTGGACAAAGGCAACTTCTCTAACCTCGGTTAACAAATCCAATTCATTCTTCAACCTTTGGTCGTTAACTGCCTCATCAAATTGCTGGACCCTTGGGGAGATCAAGTTTATTTCAACTGGAATTACTGCATCTACCCCGTAGACCAACCGGAATGGGGCTTCACCAGTAGACGAGTGTGGGGTCGTCCAGTATGCCCATAGAACATGACATAGCTGGTTGGCCCACTCTTCCTTCGCTTCACCCAGTCATTTCTTCAGCCCTTTTAAGATTTTTTTGTTCGCGACTTCGGCTTATCCATTAGTCTGAGGGTGTTTGACTAATAAAAATACTTGTTTAATCTGTAGTCCTTCAAGCAGTCCTTTGAACTTGGAATAGGTGAATTGTGTCCCGTTGTCCGTTATCACCCTTCCCGGTATCCCGAACCTTGTAATGACATTTTCACAGAAGAATCTTCGTGTTCGTGCTGAGGTGATGTGCACCACTGTGTCTGCCTTAATCTACTTCATAAAATAATCCACCGCAACAATCAAGTATTTAACTCCGCCTGGAGCTTTAGGAAACGGTCCCAAAATATCCATGCCCCATTGGTAGAAAGGCCATGGGACTACTGATGTAAACAATTCCTCTGCTGGGACATGATGCTCGTTGCTATTCTTTTGACATGCATCATATTTCTTAACGTACTCCATTACGTCCTTGGCCAAAGTAGGCCACCAATATTCTGCCCTCAACACCTTCCTAGCCAAGCTTCTGCCTCCATAGTGGTTGCCATATGTCCCCTCATGTACTTCTGAAAGTACTTCATTAGTGGCCTCATTTATGCACCTCAGATAAGGTGTTGTCAATCTTCTTCTGTACAAACACCCATCTACTAACGTGAAGTTCGGCAACTCTTTTTTTAGCTTCTTCCTCTTAACTGGGCACTCCGGAAGTTGTCCACTTACTATGTACCAGATAATCGAAATAACCCAAGAATCTTCTGGATGCGTTTTAAATTGAACGACATACACCCTCAGTGGATTCAAGATGCTTGGAGCGGCCAACGTGCTCTGTATCACCGTAGTTGTGCACCCCGCCTTTTTTGTGCTTGCCAATCGAGACAAGACATCGGCTCTTACGTTCTCTTCCCTCGGGACATGCTTGAATTCTATATTTATGAACTTCTCTCCTAACTCCTTTACCTTCGCCAGATATTGCTGCAATAACGGTTCCTTGGCTTGATAACTTCCATTAATTTATGAAGTCACTAATTGTGAATTGTTGTAAAGCACCGCCGTTCGTGCCCCTACATCCAAGGCTGCTCTGAGTCCTGCCAAACATGCCTTATACTCAGCTTGATTATTCAATGTTTTAAAATCGAATCTAAGGGAGATCTCCACACTCACTCTGTCCTCACTTTCAACGACTACTCCAGCCCCACATCCTTTTCCATTTGATGACCCGTCGACAAAAATCTTCCAATGTTCCCGTGGTAGTGTTAAGGCCTCTTCGGTTAACTTCGTCACAAAATCTGCCAAAATTTGGGCTTTTATGGTTGTCCGTGGTTCATACGAGATGTCAAACTCTAATAGCTCTAGCGCCCACTTAGTCATTCTTCCTGCTAAATCCGGTTTATAAAACACCGCTCTTAAAGGAAGATCCGTCCGAACCACTATTGGGTACGCGTAGAAATACTATCTTAGACGCCTGGACGTCCAAACTAAAGCTAAGGCTGCCTTTTTCAATCTTTTGATATCGGCCTTCTGCCCCTTGCAACACTTTGCCCACAAAATATACTGGCCTCTGACCCTCAATGGTTTCCTTTGCAAGAGCGGCTCCAATTGCTTCATCAGATATGGATAGGTAGACAAATAATTTTTCTCTGGGGTTAGGTCTCGTCAACACCGGTGGATTTGCCAAAACTTGCTTTAGATCTTGAAATGCTTTTTCTTGCTCTTCTCCCTACTGAAAATCTTTACTCTTCTTCAACACCTTGTATAGGGGTAGTGATCGGTGTACCATCTTTTGCGTGAACCAGAATAAGGCTGCCACCTTTCCATTTAACGATTGCACTTCCTTCACACTAATTAGACTTCGAAGTTCCCTTACTGCCTTGCATTTGTCCGGATTAGCTTCCATACCCCTCTGGGTTAGCATAAATCCTAAGAATCTTCCAACTGGTACTACAAACGTGCACTTGAGGGGGTTCAACCTCATATTATAAAGTTGTAGCCTCTGGAACACTTTCCTCAAATCTTCGATGTAATCTCCTCAAACCGGCGTCTTGGTAATTATATCATCCACATACACCTCAACCTTCTTCGACTTCATTCCGTCAAACACCTTGTTTATCATTCTCTGGTATGTTGCTCCCGCGTTTTTTAATCCGAATGGCATCACGGTGTAGCAAAAAACTCCTTTGTCATTCACGAACGTCGTCTTGTCTTCGTCTTTCTTCCACATTGGAATTTGATTGTAGCCGAAGTACGCATCCATGAAAGATAGGAATTGATACCCCGGCGAATCATCCACCATTTGATCAATGCTCAGCAAGGGATATGGATCTTTAGGACAACACTTGTTGAGGTTCGTAAAATTCGTGCACATCCGCCATTTGCCGTTAGTCTTCTTTACCATCACTACATTTGAAACCCAGGAAAAATACTGCACTTCCCTTATGAATCCGACCTTCAACAACTCTTCAGTCTGCTCGTATGCCGCCTGCTGCTTCTCCGGTCCTAGCCTTCTTTTTCTTGGGCTACCGCTCTAGATTCCGGGTAAACTGCCAATTTATGCCAGCAGAAATTTAGGTCAATTCTTGGCATATCGGCTGTTGTCCATGCAAATAGGTGTTTGAACTCTCTTAACAACTTGGTCAATCGTTCCTCCATTCCTTGTTCCAAAGAGTCATTTATCTTTATTCCTCTGGTAGGGTCGTCGTCTAACATTATTTTCTTCACTCCTCCTTCCGGTGTTAGCTTCTTGGGGTTCTCTGGGTCCAACCTCAACTCCTCTCTTGGATCCAAGTCTATCAAATTTATGGACTCCGGTAATGATCCACCATCATTTAGTCTCTTCCTTTTCACTGATTCTTCTGCCTTAGTCATTAACACACTGAGGTTGTAACAATACCTCGCCATTTGCTGATCACCTCAAACATAGGATACCTGATTGTCCTTGTTGATGAACTTTATTAACAACTGCAGGGTGGACACAACTGCCTCTAAAGCATTCAAAGAAGGGCGTCCAATAATCCCATTGAACAGGGACTTGACATCAATAACTAGGACTCTGGTGCGTACGGTTTTTGACCTCGGCTCCCCTTCAAAGGTTAGTCTGTTGTCCAAATATCCTTTGGTGGATTGTTTGGCACCATTGAATATAGTCAACTCCTGGGTATATGGTTGTAAATCGAAATATGAGAGGCCTATTTTCTTAAAGCATTCATAGAAAATTACATCACATGAGCTCCCTTGATCTACCAGCATCCTCCTTATCGTTTTGTTTGCCACCACGGCTTCTATTACCACCGTGTCATCACATCCTGGCACTGTCGGGCCATAGTCATCATTAGTGAAAATAATGGATGGAGTTTTAACACCGTCTCTGAAAGGCCTATTATCTATTTTTACTTGTACTGACATTATCATCCTCAAATAGTTCTTCCTTGCTGAGTTTGACACTCCCCCTCCAGCAAATCCTCCAGCAATCATGTATATAATATCTCTCCTACCCGAACCAGGTGGTTTCATCCAGGACTCATCATCATCAATATTATTGATTATGACATTTCCTTTTCCCAATGTAGGCCTTTTCGAACTCTAGGATTCTTCCTCAATAAGGTCAACCTCCTTCTTCCAAGGTATTACCCTCTTTGGCTCTGGGTTGGCCCTCTGCTTGAATAGGTATTGCTTTAGCTTCCTTTCTCTTATCAACATTTTGATGGCTTCCTTCAGCTGATGGCATTCATCAGTATTGTGCCTTGCTTGCTCGTGAAACTCACAATATTTATTGGGGTTCCCAGCTCTCTTTATAGGAATAGGTTTTCTCACCCCGTACACCGTCATTCCTCTTCATCTGACTTCTTGTAATATTTGGCTGGGCCGAAGGGCCAATGGTGTATACTGCACTGCATTCATACCTCTCCCTTCACGTGTTCTTGGGAATGCATCCCTACCAGTTCCCCTTCTTTCTGTCCTACATTCTTTTTTATCCGCTCTCTTCACCTCCATCTCCGTGCTCCTTTGCTTGGCAGCTGCCAAGTGCATTTCTCTTCCCACATACTTTGCTGCCTTGCTTCTGAATTCTTCCATCGTTGAAGGTGGTCCCTTCACCAATGACAATACAAAGGGTGACTATGGTTGCAATGGTTCAACCACAATGTGCATCTGAATTTCTACCGTCAACCCCAGAATCAACGCTGTTTCTTTGTAGAATCTCTTTAAAAAATCTTTCAAACTCTCTTTCGCCCCCTGTGTAATCTGATCCAAAGTATGGGATATCTTCGACACATCTCTAGACACCACAAAATGTTGAAGGAATATATGGGCCATATTGTCCCAGGAATCTATTAACCCACTGGGCAAACTCTTGAACCATCCCAAAGCTTCAGCAGACAATGTCCTTGGAAACATTCTACACATAACATCTTTCTCAATACCTAGGAACAATGATTCATTGACATAGGCATCCAGATGATTTCCAGGGTCTGATTCTCCAGTGCACTTCCCAATTAATAATGGTTGAGGGGTCTGGAGATGTCTGGGGATTGAGGCACTTATTAGTCTCCTGGTGAACGGTATCTTAAACCGATATTCTCCTTCTCTTCCATGGTTTATCACCCTCCTTTAGCTGCTCATCTCCTCCATCCTATGTGTGGACTCTTGCTCATCGTACACATACATCAAGGATCTTTCCTGATGGTGAGGGTTTTCTACCTGCCTCTGATCTCCACCTCGATTTTCTCTGTGTAATAATTGTATCTCCTGGCGCATTTACCTTATGATTTCGTCCCTTGGGTCTGCTCTCACTATAGCTTGATCCCTCAACTCCGTCCCAGGGGTCTCCACTACTCCTTTATGAAAATTCAAGCTTCTAGTCACATTCCGGACATGTCCTTCTAGAGTCTCGTCTTCTCTAGGGCGCTCCATGTTACTTGGTCAATTCGACACGGGACTCACAAATTTACACGGTCCCACCGGGCATGCCAATGATCTGTCCTGGAATCCGGGGTCAAAGTTGACTATTTTGACCAGACTCCTAGCTTAGCCTTCTCACCGAAGTTATCTCTCATGCTCTCAATTTTTACACCGCCTCAGTGGAGTGTGGTATTGTATACCCCGATTCAGTGGGAATCTGAGGTTCTTCAAGTAAAGGTGGTAATTGATGTTTAAACTCGTGTTGATGCTTCTAGACCACACCGGAGGGGTACCTACAGAATATTCTCCGATGCTCAAGTCAGTATAGTCACTAAGGTGATGTCGTAATACAGAGATAACTTATAGAAAAATTAGATCAGATCCCTTTTAGTAATAAATGAGTGTATTTATAGGGTTTACCTTAGTTTCAGAAGTGGTTTGACTATCTTCCTAACTTACTGTAGGTACAGTGTCTATAGGGTCAGGTTGCTCATACCTCCTCTGACAGGTGTGTCGGATTATCAGTAATTGACCAGGGTTGATGGGGAAGATCCGTAGTCAATCAATGGTTTCAGACTCCGGTTATGACCTGCCAGTTCTTAATGACATGGCATGGTATTTTCCAAACCTCATCCAGTCTTGGTTGCCCCCTCCTCGGATCAATGATATTATTGATGTTTGTCATAGCATATACATAAAGTTGTTCACAGGATACAGGGGTCATGTGAGGAGGCCCAGATTGGAAGGTGCTCTGAGGGTATAGCATAGGCCCTATGGTGGTTCTTTAGGGTTCCACAACTACTCTAGAGTTTGACTCTATGGTCAGCCCGTAACATCAATTGAGTTGAGATGCCACAATCACTTGGAGTGATAATGTTGTAATGGGCGGTAGTTCGGTACCGATAAAAAGTATATATATATATATATATATATATATATATATATATATATATGCATGTGTATTTGTATGAGTGTGTATGTTGAATTTTAAATACTATAGTATAATCCCATAAAAAAATAGTCAGTATGCATATGCATTATGCAGTATCTGTAACATCCCTGATTTTTAGGGTAAACTTTAGGAACCCTGAGTCATTTCTAGACTTAAATATTTTTATGAAACTCATTATATTGATTAAATTTATTAATCAATAAATTGTACAAACATAGTTCTATTTTCTAACAACTATTGTCGAAAATGTCATAAAACTCCATATTTGTATCTTTTTTTATTCTAAATGAACCTGAAACTTCTTAATTCTTCCTAGTGAGACCCATGGTCACCTTAAGTTGAATTATTATCATTTTATACAAACTTCTATTTCTATTTTTCATGCAATGTGATTAGCCTTGCATATTTCGAGTTTGTTTTGTATTATTTTGACCCACGTTGTGTCTAAATTTCTCATCACCACTTTCAGACCACCTCACCATTAAACATTACTACTTATCTTCCCACTCTCGTGACATATGGTTGCCTCAAGGACTCACACCATGTCATGTTTTCTCTTCACGCCACCACATGACCCTTAACCACTTCCTTCAGAACTTACTCATTCTCTTTCACTTCTTTATTCCCCTCATATAACCATTGTAGCCACATTTCCAAGTCTCGTATTCTTTTTATTGTGTCATTCGTCTATTTTTCTCTTTGTATTTGCCTCCTGTGCTTTCTCCTTTCTCTTTGTCCATCACCCAAGCACACCATCACCACCATTGTCTCCTCCTTCAAGCCACCATCATTGTGCCTCTTCCTCACCCTTACGTGAGTTCCCTCTCTTCCCTTTGGATCCCCTTACATGTAACCCAACCATTGTCACAGAGCTCAGAGATTTGTTGAGGGTAACCAAATGGTCGATCAGAAGCTGTAATGAGAGTTCTAAGTCATCTATCAGTCAGGAGCCGGTGTCGGTAAGTTAAACTTCCTTTTTTTCCCCTTGAGTGCATGATCACTTTACATGCATGGCTTTTCCCTTCCATTTTTTGCATGTCAAACACGTTATGTCTTATTGGAATTTTGACCGCTTTGCATGAGGGGCTTCTAGTGTATTTTTGGAAAAATTGTCAACATGAAAGTTGTTTTTCTTTTTTTCCTCTTTCCAATGAGCCAAAGAATGCCAAAATCTTATGTCTAGAGCAAACGTTATGCCCCAAACATTGAACACTATCCTGGCTAGACTTTCACTTCGAGTAGAGACCTTCTTTTGAAAATTAGGACTATTGGGACTATTTTGTTTAGAATTGGATTTCAGTGTCTACACGAAGTTGTAGTAAATTTTGTTACGGAGATTTTGAGACCTGGATCACTAAAATTGGACAAACGTAGCTTAAGTATTAGTTAAAATATGAAAGCATATGCATGTTACCCTTTTTGATTGCATGTATGTTTTTCTTTTATATTGCATGCAAAGTTTTTGACGTACCCCTTTCTTTTCTCTTGCTTGGCTGCGTACGACCGGAAAGGCATTGGTAGGACTTTGAAGCTCTGAGCTAGTTTCAACACCCCGTCGACTAATTTCATAACCCTCTGTAAGTTTGGTTCTTGACGAAACTCCATCGGTTTTATGTGTTTGAGTCTTGATTTTAGTATTTTAGTGACTTAAGGGTTACAAAGTTATTTTTATTAATCTTTTAGAATATTTTAAATATCGAATATTGATGTTTGGGGTTGAATCGAAAGTCGACACTTTATTTTAAGGAGCCAGCTAATGCCTTGAGGTACGTGAAACATACAATAAGGTTTATCATTTGAGTACCGAGTAGTAATTTTAATTCTGGAATGGGTTTTATAATTAAAGAATTTATTTTAAATATCAATGCCTGGAAAATACTAGTTTTATAAAATAAAAATATAATTATACTTACGAAATGAAGTATTATTTTAAATGATAATTTGATGCTTGATAAATGACAATATCGATATTATATGAAATTGATTCGTGAAGCTCCATTTTAATATATTGCTTGCTATATGTTGTTGGTGATGGCCCATTGAGGGTCCTGATGATATTCTATAAATGTGTTGTGAATTTCCATTGGTGCTATTGACAGGCATGTATTATTAAAGGCTATATATGATGACATGAAACTTTCTATGTTTTATTACATGTTGCGAACTAACTTGATAGCTTTAGTTGATTAGATTGATAAGTATTAAAGTGATAGTCAATGGTTTGAAATATATTACTTAGCATGTGCTAATAGCAATAGCCTATGCTGATATGGATGATATTGTAAAAGTTAAAGTTATGCTACAAAATAATATTCATGAAGTGATGCTTAATACTTGGTGTTGTTGGTGACTACTTGATTTCTAGTGAAAAATTATTGGTTATGCCCTATTACGGCACTATATGATTAAAATTTGGTTTATTGGTGTTATGTTGTTAATGGTTTATTGTTGATAACCTGATTGATGATTAAGTTATTTATGATATTGATGTCTTGGCATGTGTTGTTGATTATAAGTTATGCTGATATTAATGATGTTATAAAAATGAGATTTTGTGCCATGAACTAATAACTGTGAAGTAAAGCCCAGTGCTTTGTATTGTTGAATAGTATTTGATATTAATTCTATTGTCACGTTATTGGTTACACCATGTGGTGGCGCTAAATAATTGTTAAAGCCTGATGTGCTAGTGAATGTGTTGTTGAAATTGGCCCATGTGGGCATTATAAACATATTGATAATTATGTTATTTATAACATTGGTGGCTCTATGAGCTTGATTTAGAAATTGAGGTAATGATTATCGATTTAATAAGTATTGAAGTTAGTAGAGCTAGACTATAATGTTTATGTTATGAGATAGCGTTTCGGTTCTCTCATGGTTATTTGTTATACAGCACTTCGGTTTGCTTAGCGTTTTGGTTCTCTTTGGGATATCTGTAAGTATGGCACTTTAGTTCATCGTAGATATCTGAGATATCCACTTTTATGGCGCTTCAGTTCATCGTGGATATCAGGTTTGACCGTGTTATGACACTTTGGTTTATCTAGCGCTTCAGTTTGTTAACGGCTTCCCTTATTGATATATCATGGCCAATGGTGTTGAATTGATGATTAACTTATATATGATTGATATTTGAGGTTGAGTTAATGATTAATATGTATTTGATGATGTTTGAAATTGAATTGATATTAAATATGGTGATGTGTGATGATTAATTAATGATCGATATTTAAGGTTAAGTTGATGAATAATATGTATTTGATAATGTTTTGAATTAAATTAATATTATATATGGTGATGTTTGATGATGAACTGATGATCAATATTTGAGGTTGAGTTGATGATTAATATGTATTTAATGATGTTTGGAATTGAATTGATATTATATGTGGTGATGTCTGATGATGAACTGATGATCGATGTTTGAGGTTGAATTGATGATTAGTATATGGTTGGTAATATTTTGGAATTTGAACTAATGACTTATATAAAGTTGATAATATTGGAAATTAAATTGATGATTAAGGTGTCTTTTGTTGGCTTATGTGTCATTGTCCTATGGGTATAATATTTTAAATTACATGACCTAATGGGTAAATATTCTTTATATATGTGATTGTTATTTACTATTTTGAGTGGTACAAACCCTTTAACTTTCATATTAGTAAGTTTTTAGGGTGATGATGCTGCTCGGTGAGCTTGGAGGTAGAGCAATGCAATGCTTGGGCAATTTAATAAATAATCCTTTTGTGGTGGTGTTTAATATGAATGTGTAAAGATGGTGGTAATATAGTATACTTTTGTAATATGTGAAGTTTTGGTATGACCCTTCAGTTGGCCTAAGCAGATAATTATTGTTGGTATGACCCTTCGATTGGCCTAAGCAGAAAAGTATTTATGCATGTGAGGTGTAACATCCTAATTATTAAATTAATGACCAGATTAAAATTAAGATTAACTTATAAATTAGGATTAATTGTTAATTGAGATTAATTATAAGTTAAAGCTTGACCATTGATTGTGATTGATTGATTATGACATATGACAATTGAGTGGCTGCCATTTCACGTTCTCCCACCCGCTCTCCTCCTTTCCTTGAATACATGTTCAGAAGCTCTCAACCACCTTCCCATTCTCTCAAAAATCCCCTCGAGACTCTTCCTCTTCTTCTACTTTTTTTCTCCTTCTTCTTCGTTCTTCTTCTTCTTCGTCATTTTACGACTGTGGTGTGGTGGAGGACTTGAAGTTCCCCACTGTTGGTAAGGAGCGATCGTTCGAGTAGAAGAGGAACAGCTCCCAGTCTTCCAGGCTAAGTGAAGAGTTCGACTGGGTTCGACGGTTACTGAGCAGGAGAGAGTGATTGAGGAAGCGAAGGAGCAACAGAATCAGCGTTGAAAAATAGAGGAGCTCTTAGTGTCTCTTCAGAAGGTAGGGGGCGCTTTACATCTCAAATGCATAGTTATGGACGGATCCCGGGTGAAAGTACTGCATTTTGTGTTTATGGTTGTGAATATGTTGATTGTGTGAATCATATGATGATAACTTTCGAATACCGGGTGTGTGTGTATGCTAGCTGAGTCACGTAAGGTTATATCCTTCTCCGTCCATGAGATGTGTGTTAGTAAATATGTGAATGTATGGAAATGTACTGGATCTGTGTTGGTCGAGTGCATGCGTTAAGAGTTTGTATGCTGAGTCCCATGTGTAGTTTAACACTTAACAGCATGTGGTATATGTTATTGATATTGCTAATACCGAGTGTATATTGTGGGACTGTTGGTTGATTCCTGTGTAGATTTTTATATTAGAAAGCATGAAACCGTGTTATTGTGAATAATGGTATGATTACCGAGTACTTGTACTGAGAAGCCGAGGGTAAATCCCTGATTGATATCTTATGATTATATGCATGTAAATGCTGGAATGAATCTAATGAGATTTCATAATGAATACATGAGATGCATGTGTTATATAGTTTTACCGAGTGAAATGCCACTGTCGTGCTAATGAATATGTATGGAAAAATAATAAAAGACCTTGGGTTGGACTCAAGGCAATACCGAGTGAAACACTCGTGTACTAGCGTTGGACGCTTGGTGAAAGTCCTTAGGTTGGACTCAAGGCAAGCTTACCGAGTTGGACTCAGGGCTGCCCGTAACACTCCCGTTGTCGCTTGGAGCAATTGTGTTACGTGTGAGGGCAAACGGTTTGGTACCAGTAAAACAGCCGGATTAGCTTGGAGCTGAGAAAAAGGCTTGGAGCCTATGTTGCAACATAAAAATTAATAAAAAATTGATTGGATCTGACTGAAATTAATGTGTGCACACTTATACTGTTGATGAGCTCAATGTGGTTATATGCGTATGTATGGGGAATATCAATATGAGCAATATGGTTGTGTATTACTGATTAATATGGCTGTGTGTTATTTGAATAAATTCTGATTGATTGATACTGTGTGTGGATATATCAAATGACAGTGCATGTGATAGATTGATTGAGATATAATGCTGTGTAGTGGAAAGCTAGAGGATTTTCCAAGTCATTACTGTCATTTTACATGTAAAAGCTCACCCCTATTGTGGCCATATTTCAGTGGATGTTGCTCAGAATGAGGAATGAAGGGAGAGTACCAATTGCTAGGAAGTACATTATACAGTGGAAGTGTACATGTATATATATATTGTATAGATGGTTTTTGTATAGCCTTGGCCGGCTCTTAGTTTAGCGTTCTGTTTTAATGTGTAGGATTTGAACTCTCTCGGTACTGAGAGTAAAACTAAACATATTTCAATATATATATATATATATATATATATAATGCTATGTGTTTTATCTTGTTCAGTGGGTAATGATATGGGTGAATGTCTAAGTTGTGTACATCTATATTCTACCAAATGAATAATGCTTGCGTGATTCCGAGTAAGGGAGAGCTAAGGTAAATCCGAGTGAGGTGAGATAAGAGACCCTCTTCCAAATGAAGAAGGGTTGGGCTAATTCCGAGTGAGTTATGCTCATTAAAGGACTATTTCCCTAGGAGGATCAATCGAAGGGTGTTATGTGAGAAAGCCCTTTAATAAGCCTATTCCGTGTGGATAAGGCCATGATATCCCGAGTAAAAACTTATTAGAAATTCCCCGAGTGGAAAGGAGCTAGAGTATTTCTTAGTGAATGAAGCCTTAAAATCCTTAGGCGAGACTTGGCTTAGTAAGAAGTTCTCGGAGTGAAAAAGATTACATATACCGAGTGAAAACTGTGTGAAACACATCCGAGTGAGATTCGACCGAGGAAAATACTCCGAGTGAGGAAGAGTTAGAGATTTCGAGTGAATAAGGTCCTATAATTCCGAGTGGGAATTAACCTGAAAACCTCCCGAGTAAGAGTTTATTAGAATTTCCCGAGTGAAGAGAAACTAGAGTATTCTGAGTAATCGAGACTATGCAATCCTTAAGTGAGACTTGACCCTGTAGAGAGTTCTCCGAGTAAGGAAGATTTTACATGCCGAGTGAAAAATATGTGAAACATTTTCGAGTGATACGAGACTGTGGAAAATATTATGAGTGAGGAAAACTTTTAAATTCCGAGTGTAATGGCCGAGGGAATCAATTCCCGAGTGAACTTAGGTTCCAATTTCGAGTGTTGAGGTTACCGAGTGGACTTGAGTTTAGATTCCGAGTGATCGAATTACCTGAGTGCCTTGTTCGCTTGGGCGAATAAGGTTTCGCTCCAGCGATCATGGTTCGCTTAGGCGCTTTCTTTCGCTGGCTATTGTTTGATCGATACTGGGTCTTGCCAACGTGGGGGCATCCTGACCCGGTTCTTCCTTCCTTTGGTCGGATTCCTGTTCCAATTTCCCCTGTTAGTCGTTTAGAATTTTTGGAAAAATTTTCCCTTGTCTCGGATTTTATTTAATTTAATTAGGATGTTTCATTTTGGTATCAGAGCAGACTTAAAAGGTCCAAGGCCAAGGTATGCTTACTCTTAGTAAGCGGTTATGTGCATTATGACCGAGTGTTGTAATTATTTACAGCATCTAATGGATTTGACCTATGTTTAAGCACAATTTGAGTGGCCATGTGCCTATGAGGTGTTGTTTTGGGGGTAGAAGATTGTTCCTACCCTGGTCCGATTAATTATATGATACTTAAGGATTGTATAATAATGTGTTATAATTGTTGAATGTTGGATTGAAGTCCGATCGGTAGTGAGTAATTCTGTAAACTTATCCTTGAAAGGGGTGCTAATTTCAGGATAAGTCATGGCAAATCGTCACAACATGGAAGCCATAGCCACGGCTTTCCAGTGTTTCACCGACATATTCGAGAGGCAGAACCAGCCTCGAACTGATGATGACCAAGGATTGGACCGCTTCCTGAAGAGGAAGCCAAGTGAGTTTGAAGGAGGATTCAATCCCGAATCAGCTTATTCATGGATTCAGGATTTAGAAAGGATCTTTGGTGGCCTTCAATGTACCGAGGCCCAGCAAGTGGACTATGCTGTATATATGAGTGGAAAGGAGCTAGAGTATTTCTGAGTGAATGAAGCCTTAAAATCCTTAGGCGAGACTTGGCTTAGTAAGAAGTTCTCGAAGTGAAAAAGATTACATATACCGAGTCAAAACTGTGTGAAACACATCCGAGTGAGATTCGACCGAGGAAAATACTCCGAGTGAGGAAGAGTTAGAGATTTCGAGTGAATGAGGTCCTATAATTCCGAGTGGGAATTGACCTGAAAACCTCCCGAGTAAGAGTTTATTAGAATTTCCCGAGTGAAGAGAAACTAGAGTATTCTGAGTAATCAAGACTATGCAATCCCTAAGTGAGACTTGACCCTGTAGAGAGTTCTCCGAGTAAGGAAGATTTTATATGCCGAGTGAAAAATATATGAAACATTTTCGAGTGATACGAGACTATGGAAAATATTCCGAGTGAGGAAAACTTTTCAATTCCGAGTGTAATGGCTGAGGGAATCAATTCCTGAGTGAACTTAGGTTCCAATTTCGAGTGATGAGGTTACCGAGTGGACTTGAGTTTAGATTCCGAGTGATCGAATTACCCGAGTGCCTTATTCGCTTGGGCGAATAAGGTTTCGCTCTAGCGATCATGGTTCGCTTATGTGCTTTCTTCCGCTGGCTATTGTTTGATCGATATTGGGTCTTGCCAGCGTGGGGGCATCCTGACCCGGTTCTTCCTTCTTTTGGTCGGATTCCTGTTCCGATTTCCCCTGTTAGTCGTTCAGAATTTTTGGAAAAAATTTTCCCTTGTCTCGGATTTTATTTAATTTAATTAGGATGTTTCGTGTGAGGCTTAATTCCATTTCTTAATATTTATGATAATTATATTTATAATTATATGATAGTGGATAGGTAGTTGATACCTCACTGGAAGTTTTTGTGTGTGAGTCTTGTGTGTTTTATGTTGGAGGTTGAATCCTTCATATATCCTATGATTATTTGGACTAGTATGATAGTGAATCAATATATATACTTGAGTTATGTAGAGATGTCCTGAGGTCAGTATTCCTTGATTCTCGACTCATATCTTTATATATGGGAAGGGAATGATACCTTGCCCATTGTTAGGGACTGATATGTCCATTCTTAAGCCCGCTAAGGCATGTAGTTAAGTCTTCCATTGTAAATGTATTGTTAAGTCATGTGCTTAGGTTCTTAGGGTTAGTCCACCGGGGTTGTGTTGTTCTTCGTAAAAAATTTTCTCTAAATGTTAAAAATCCTAGGGATTAATTCTGGGAATTTAGGTAGGATGCCATAGTATCATTGAGCTATATGAGTTGTGATGTAGTGGATAATGATGTGTGACTTGTGGGCAATTATGCATTTGTTGTGTATGATGTTAAATGACAATGAATTGGATGTTGATTATTATTATATAGTTGTTGTTGTATGAACTGGATGATAATTGATGTTTTGAATGAAGTGCGATTTAGTATCTATGAACTTTATAGTGAACTTCACAAATGGTGAAGCATGAAGTGCTTGGGATATTGGATGACATTAGTCATATTTTGATGTTGTGTGTATGTATAAAACATGTATAGTTTTGATTAGGTTAGTAGTTAAATGCCTTGGCTGGTAAGACTTGAATTGTTAGTGGATTAGGTAATTGGTAGATACCTCACTGGAGGCAGTCTATAGTTAACAATGATCCATGATTTGTGATATGCTTGATTGAGCCATTGAAAATGATCCATGTATCATATGTATGTATGTGATGTTATGGCATGTTGCTGTTGAATTAAATGGGTAGGAACAATTGATATATTTGAGTTACGATTATTGTATGCCTAGGTATTGTTAGGTGCATTGAATTGATGAAGCAAAATGTGAATTTTATGTTGAATCATGCATTTAAGTGGTTAGTTGATATGGCCTAGCTGATGGCATGATGGGTTGACAAAATGTTGAAACCTTAATGTGATTCTATGCTTTATGTATATGTGTGGTATCATGTAAGACATTACATTTGTGATAGTTAAATGGCACCTATGTTATTGTTATGGACATGTATTGTCATCATGCATGAAGTTAGATGGCATTGATGTATAAGTGCATGACCATTGGGTAAAGGTGAAATAGATGAAATTGAATAAAATGGCATGGCAAGGCTCCAATGTAACCACACTATATGTGTGGGCATGCTAATGCTAGATGTCAAGGCCAAAAGAGGTGCCCCCTACCATTGGGTGTTACCATGTTCAATGTTAGGCATCACCACACTGGCATGGTCTAGGCTAAGTGGGTGTGCGTCACCACGTTGGCCCTTGGGCATCACGACACTGGCTGCCTAGGTGCAAGGACCTGGGCATTGTAGCCTCTGATGCCTAGGCGTAAGCACGCTGGCAGGCTGGGCTTGCTTACGCTAGTTGGGGGCGTAACCACGGCCGACACTTGGCAAGCACACCAAATTTTTTGTGTTTTTGGATTATTTTCTCTGATTTGGGTACTAGTTTTTGGTGAATTCATCATAATCTCATTGCTTAACAAAATTTGGTCCTTGAATGTCACACGTTAGGTCGTGCTACAAATTATGGCATATTCACGTGTGGGATTTAAATTTTGGTGTAACATTTTTACTAGTATTAGAGTAATGCTATAAGGGTCCAAGGCCAAGGTTATACTCACTATAAATGGGTGGTTGTTTTGTGAATTGGCTTTAAGCCATTGATATAAACTTTGGGTTAAATTGTTATGCATCAAATGCCTATTGTACAATTTGATAAACTATTAAATAAACTCATCCTCTAAATTATATTGAAGTGTAGTTGTGATTTCAAGATAAGTAAAGACTGGTCATCAAGGAATTGATGTTATGACCATAGTTTTTAATCGATTTGTTGAAGTATTAGAAAGACAAGGCCAACCTCAGGGGTATGATGACCAAAGCTTGGATTACTTCCTAAAGCGCAAGCCAATTGAATTCAGAGGTGGTTTTAATCTCGAACTCGCCTATATGTGGATTCAGGATCTTGAGCATATCTTCTCTTGTCTATAGTGCATTAAGGCATAAAAAGTTGAGTATGTGGTATTTATGATTTTAGGTGAAGTTGAAACTTAGTGGGAAAATCACCTAAGCCCGAATTATTACTACTAGAACTTAGTTGATCTAGGAAAACCTCAAAGGTTTCTTTCTGGTAAAGTATTTTCCAGATACTATGAGAAACCGCAAAGAGCTAGAATTTATAGAGCTTAAGAAATGATCCTTGTCTATAAAAGAACACGCAACAAAATTCAAGAAGTTGTGTTTATTTTCTCCTCCGCTCCAGCAGGTGGGTACAAAAAGATCAAAGTGAATCAAGTTTGAAAGTGGTTTACAACTTGAAATCAAGAAGGCTTCCAGACATCAAGAGATCTGTAACTTTCCAATATTGGTGAATAAATACCAGATCTTTGAAGAAGATGACAAGTCCCATATGGATAAAGCAGAAGTTAACAATCATTGAAATTGTAACAACCAAGCTTTAAGAAGTAAGGATGTAGTGGTCAAAACACTTATAGAGGTTGATTATCCTCTCGATTTAAAGGGTATGGTGGCTAAGGAGGCCATGTTGGTGGGCTTTCTCAAGGTGGTAAATGTTTTATATGTGGTGGTTATCACTTTTTCTATGACTATGATCGAGATGAGATTGTATGCTTCCAATATAATCAAAAGAGGCATATTCACCTTAATTTCCCTTAGAACCAACAAGGCAACACCGCTAATATGAACCGAGGCGGTTTTGGTGGCCAAGGCCGAGGTAATGGTTGTGGAGGCCATGATAATGGTAGTCGTGGTAATCTTAATGCTAGTAGAAATAGGAATCAAGGTGGGAACAATAACCCATAAGTTGTTGGGAGAGTTTTTGTAATCACTAGTGAAAAGCCATTAAGGATGGTGACCTAGTTCAAAGTAAGTGTCTAGTAAATGGTTCTGAAGTCTTTGTTATATTTGACTCTAGTGCTACACACTCTTTCATCTCGGAGGAATATGTTAAGTGTTTGTAATTGCCTGAAGCATACCTTATGTGTACACACCTACTGGTGCTTGTTTAAAAATTATGACTAAGTGTAATGGCGTTGAAATGTTGCTTGAGGGTGGGAAGTTTATTGTTACCCTAGTATTTTTACCTCTAAAAGACTTAGAGATTATTTTGGGCATGGATTGGCTAGCAGCCAATAAAGTGATATTGGACTACCACAACAAAACTACGACCTTTTCGACAAAGAACACTAAGGACTTTACTATCCAAGGTATATCTTAATTATTTTTGTTGTTTGTTATGACAAAAGGAAAGAGTGAGCCTAAAGAGAGTGAGATGTTAGTTATATATGAATTTCTAGAGATGTTTTCAGAGGATGTGTCGGGTATACCTCCTGAACGGGATGATGAATCTTGACTGATCTAATATGTGGTGTTGAACTAGTGTCTAATATGTGGATCTATCTGAATTGAAAAAACAAGTTGAAGAATTGTTAGAGAAGTAGTTCATTTGACCTAGTGTATTATCTTAGGGTGCTCCAGTGTTACTGGTTGCAAAGAAAGATAGCAGTATGCGATTGTGTGTTGATTACCACCAGTTGAAGAAGATGACCATTAAGAACAAGTATCCCTTACCGTGTATTGATGATCTCATGGACCAATTGAAGGGTGCTTCTATTTTTTTGAAGATGAATCTGTGATCCAGGTATCATCAGATCCGAGTGAAATCTATAGATATTCCTAAAATGGTGTTCTGTTCTCGTTATGGTCATTTTGAGTATGTTGTAGTGTCATTTGGTGTGCCGAATGCCCCGGTTGTGTTTATGAACTACATGAATAACATTTTCCATCCATACTTGGATTAGTTCATTGTAGTTTTCATCAATGATATTCTAATTTATTCAAAGTCACATCATGAACCTGAAGAGCATCTCCTTTTAGTACTTTGGGTACTAAAAAAGAAATAATTGTTTGTTGAGCTATCTAAGTGTGAATTCTAGTTGGAGTAGGTACAGTTTCTAGGGAATGTGATATCTAAGGATGGTGTGGCTGTTGACCTATCCAAGGTTGAAGTTGTCATGTCTTGGGAAAGACCCAAAGCAGTTACTAAAATCAGAAGTTTCTTGGGTCTAGATGACTATTATCAGAGGTTCATGGAGGGATTTTCCTAAATAGCCTTTTTAATGTCCAAGTTAGCTAGGAAGGATGCATCGTTTGTGTGGACTAACGAGTTCGAAAGAAATTTCAGGAGCTAAAAGCAAGATTGACCTCTACTCTTATATTGACATTGCCAAATCCGCAGGAAAGCTTTATTGTGTATTATGATGCATCCAAGCTAGATCTTGTATTAATGCAAAGTGAAACGGCAGTTGCTTATGCCTCACAGCAGCTGCAACCTCATGAACAGAACTATCTAACACATGATTTGGAACTTGTAACTATGGTATTTTCACTGAGAATTTGGAGACATTATCTTATGGATCCAAATTTAAAGTGTTTAGCAATCATAAAAGTTTGAAATATTTATTTGATCAAGAAGAATTGAATATGAGACAGCGTCGGTGGATGGAATTCCTGAAGGATTATAATTTTGAATTGAAGTATCATCCAGGAAAGGCGAATGTTGTAACTGATGCCTTAAGCTAAAAATCTCTGCATATGGAATCCATGATGTTGAAGGAAATAAAGTTATTAGAATAGTTCAGGAATATAAACCTGGATGTTGATGTGACGTTGCTTAATAAAGTGATTGTGGGCACTTTAAAGATTGCCAATGAGTTTCTTAAGTTAGTTTATGAATAACAAATGGTTAATCCTCGCCTATAGGAGTTGAAAAAGACTCAAGCTGGTAAGTACTTGTTATTAATTAAAGGTTTTGATGGAATTTGGAGGATCCAGGGTAGAATTTATGTATCAAGCAATGGTGAACTGTAAAGAATGATTCTAGATGAAGATCACAAACATGTTGAGTATCCATCCCGACACTACAAAATGTATCAGGATCTGAAATTGAATTTTTGGTGGTCAAGGATGAAGAAAGACGTTATAGATTATGTATCTTCATGCCTTATTTATCAAAAGGTGAAGGTGGAACACCAAAAAACCATTTAGTAAATTGTAGCTACTTGAGATTCAAATATGGAAGTGGGATGTGATTGTTATGAATTTTCTGGTTTACCCATAACCCAAGCTAGTAATGATGCCATTTAGGTGATTTTCGATAGATTGACGAAGTCTACATATTTCTTGCCTATGAGTATGAGACATCCATTGTAGAAATTGGCATAATTGTATATCAGAGAGATTGTTAGAGTACACGGTGTGCCATCCGGTATTGTATCAGATAGAGATTTGAGGTTCACTTCCCATTTCTAGGGAAGTTTGCATTGTGAGTTAGGTTCGAAGCTCTGGTTGAGTTTGACCTATCATCCTTAGATGGATAAGTAGTTAGAGCGTACTATTCAGAGTCTAGAAGACTTGTTGAGAGCTTGTATGCTAGAGCATAGTGGTAGTTGAGAGCAGTTTCTCCCATTGATTGAGTTTACTTATAATAATAGCTACCACAATAGTATTGGCATTACTCCATTTAAGGAGTTATGTGGCAAAAAATGTTGGACACCACTATGTTGGCTAGAAACTGGTGAAAGTTTGACCTTGGGGCCTGAGATTGTGCAATAAACCACTAAAGAGATTAAGATAACCTGTGAAAAGATGAAGGCATCCCAAGATAAACAGAATAGTTACTATGATCAGAGGTAGAAACTACTTGAGTTTCAAGTTGGTGACCATGTGCTCTTGAAGGTTTTACCTTACAAGGGCATTGTCCGAGTGCTTAAGAGCATAAAACTAAGCCCGAGGTATATTGGACCATATCAAATCATGAAAAGGATTGGTTTAGTGGCTTATTAGATTGCACTTCCTCCTCACCTTGTAAACTTGCATAATGTCTTTCATGTATCGTAACTGAGGGAGTATGTGTCAGACCTTGTTCATGTGATCACTGATGATGATGTTCAAATCAGGGAAAACTTATTTATGTCTATTGAGCCCACTCAGATTGTTGAAAGATCAATCAAACGTCTGAGAAGCAAGGAGATCCCACTAATGAAAGTAGCTTAGAAGCAATGGAACTGTATTACCCTAACTTAGGAGCACGATAATGTGATGAGGCAACAATATCCAAAGTTATTCCACTAAGATGTGTGGAATTAAATTTCAAGGATAAAATTTCTTGTTAAAAGCGGAGTATTGTAACATCCTAATTTAAATTTATAGGTTAAATTATTAATAATCAATAATTAGTTAGGTTATTAATTTCAAAATGGTGGGGTAAGTTAAGTAAAGATTAAGTGGGGCTTGTGTTGAAACAAATTAAAATAATTAGTCTGGTTTAGGGGTTAACCAAACAGGTAAAAGGACCGAAACCCTAACCACCTAAAACTAACTTAAACCTTCCCTCCACTTAAAACGAAAGAAAGAATGGAAAAAAGAAAGAAGAATTTACTCTCATCCTCCTCCCTCTCTTGACCTTACCACCCCCCTCCCCCACTATAACCCATCATTTTGTTTTTTCTTCCTTCCACCATTGTTAAGACAAACAAGTTCCACTTCATTTTCTCCTCTTTCTCCCACGTGCTTAAGGCTTAGGTAAGGCTCTCTCTCATTCTAATTTCCATCATCTTCAAGGTTAGGTCTTAAAACCTATTTGGGTGTTTGGTCCCAATTCTTCAACCTTATCTCATTTTCTCTTAATTCCATGGTTGTAGGCGACATTACTACGCTAGCCCTTGGGCATCACAATATTGGTTGCCTAGGTGTAGGGAGGACCTAGGCGTGCTTAGATTAGTTGGTGGGCATAACCACACCTAGCACTTGGCTAGCATACCAACCTTTTTACGTTTTAGGATTTTTTCTTCGATTCAGGTACTAGTTGTTATGTCCCCCTAAACCCCAGAATTAATCCCCATGGTTTACAAAAATTAGAGTAAATTTTTTACGAAAAGCATAACACCCCGACGAATTAATCTGAGAACTTAAATGACACGAGACTCAACAACGGAAACATATACTATAATCCCTAAGAGGATTAAAAATGGGTCAACCCTACCTATAGGTCGCTAACAGAGTATCCTTCCCTTTCCATATGTGACGATATGAATAGGGAACCAAAGAATACCCATCCTAGGGAATCGCTCACACCACATGAACACAATGTAAAGATTCACAATCATCAAGTTTAAACAGTTCTTGGACATATAGAGGATTAATTCCTCAACATCATATCATTGCAAGATTTAAACTAAACCTCCAGTGAGATGTCAACTACCTATTCACTAATAATCAAATAAATATAATCAGCACAATTACTAAAAGATGGCATCAAGCCTCACATACATAAATGTTTGTTGAATTATGCCAACCGAGGGGCCTTACCAAAACTTAACACACACACACACACACACATATATATATATATATGTATGTATATGTAAATCAAAACTAAACTTTTGGCATTACATACATGTGTTCGACAAATTAAACTAATCAAAGGACTATAGCATAAACTTTAAATATCGATAAAACCATAAAGATTATACATTCATTTTAAATAACACCACAAGATGATTAGTTTACAAATCTTTTACTTTGGCATTGTATTTCTCCAGTTCCGAGCTCACCAAACGGCATTGTCACCCTGAAAACTCACTAAAATAAAACTTGAGGGTGAGTATCACTCAAAGTAGTAAATAGAAATCTTACATATATAGAAAATTTATCCATCGGGTTTTAAGATGTCATAATCATAACACATTGGTATAGAAATCAACAGAACCATAAGTCAATCATCGATTCAATTCCATACATCACTATATATATATATATATATTAATCATCAATTCATTAGCATCACCATAATACCTCTAAACTTCCATCAACTAATCACACATTAATACTCTAATACTCTTAAATGTAGTATCTGGATGCCATGGACTTTAAAAACCATATTCTTTTCAAATACATGAAAGCATGCAATGCATATCCGACTTCACAATAAGGTAAATCATAGTGCCAAAGGTCCACATATCAAATTGTAGTGCTATAAAGTGGTGGATATCAGGTAACTACACAACAAATTATAGTGCTATAATCGGTGGTACCTTAAGAATTGCACAACAAATCATAATGCTATAATCGGTAGCCTCATAAGAACTGTACAACAAATCGTAGTGCTATAGTCGGTAGTCTCAAATAGAAAATAATAGTGTTAAGTGAATCGTAACACTTTATTAATGCATATGATGTCATGATAATGCAAAATGCATGAATGGGAATCATAGCGTATATATAATCATCACTTTATTATTTATCATTTCAATCAATTAGAGCCATCAATACCACAACCAACATAACCAATCAATATATTCATAACACCATATAGGTCATTCTAGTAACACATATCAGTCAGGCAGCTAATGACAATCACACCATCAAGTATATATACATATCAGTTTCAAGAATCGACAACATAAATAGATATCAGCACTTCAGGTTTCAACAAACATACAGTGTCCCCATAAAGCGTAACCAAAACAATTTAATTATCACTATATCATCAATACCCTTATGGGCCAGTCTCAACAGCACATAATGAATAATATATATATATATATATATATATATATATATATTCAATGACATTTAACCAATTAAATTCAATTATAATTATATTTTTATTTTATAAAAATTAATATTTTTTGGGCGTCGATATTTGAAGTAAACTTTTTAATTATAAAAATCCTCCATGGAATTAAAACTACTACTTGCTACTCGAGTGATTAGCCCCCTTGTACATTACACGTACCTTAAGGTATTATCTGGCTTTCCCAAAATAAAATGTCAACTTCTAACTCAACTCTGAACGTCAATATCCTATATTTAAAATATTCCAAAAAATAATAAAAATAACCTCATAACCAATAAATTGTCAAAATACTAAAATCAAGACTCGACACAAAACCGATGGAGTTTCGATAAGAATCGAACTTACTGAGGGTTACAAAACTTGTCGACAGAGTGTCGAAACTACCCCGAAGCTTCAAAATCCTACTGACACCTTTCCGATCGTACGTGGCCATGTTAAAGAAACAAAAGGGGTATGTCAAAAACTTTGCATGTAACGTAAAAGAAATACATGTATGCGATCAAAAAGGGTAACATACGTATGCTTTCGTAGTTTAATCATAACTTAAGCTACAATTGTTTGATTTCAGTGATCTTGGTCCCAAATTTCTCGCAAAGAAATTTATTACGACTTTCATGAAGATACAAAAAGCCAATGTTGTGCCAAAAAACCCTAGATTTTAAAATAAGGTTGCTCTATGTAACTAGCTTTTAGCCAGGCAGCTCTTAGTGTTTAAGGCATAACTTTTGCTCTAGATATCAGATTTATGTGTTCTTTGGCTTATTGGAAAGAGAAAAGAAAGAGGAACAACTTTTATGTTGATGATTTTTCTAAAATCAGACCAAAAGGGCCTTATGCAAAGTGATCAAGATTTCCTATGAAACTCACCATTTCAGCATGCGGGAAAGGGAGAAAATGACCATGCCTTTGAATTGATCATGCATGCAAGGGGAAAAGAGAGAAAGTTTAACTTATCAACACTGATTCTATGCTAATTGGAGATTGAGAATCCTCTTTATAACTTTCGATCGATCATTTGGTTAACCCTCGATGAACCCTCGAGCTTCATGACAACGACGGCCATACATGCGAGGGAATCCGAGGGAAGAAATATGGTTGGCTTAGAGGGGGAGAGATTCATAGTTATGGTGAGAGGAGAATAGAAACAAGGTAGTGGTGTTGGTTCAATGGTGATAGAGGAAGGCGAATGTGATGGCTTACGAGGAGGAGATACCTGCAGATGAGGGAGATAGCATGATGATGGTGATGGCGTTGTAATGGAGAATAAGAGAATGGAAGAGTAGTGGCTTAGAGGTGGTGTTACTGAGAGAAAAGTAAGAATGAAAAGGAAAGAAATAGACATTCTAGGGAGAGAGAAGTGGATGGTGGATGGTGGTGATATATATGTATAGAGGTGGTGGTGTGGTGAGATGGCGTATTGGTCGTGAGGTGTCATAGGGTGGTGTTTCTCTCTCGGTGGTGAAGAGAAAAGCAAGAGTGTTTGAGAGGAAAATAAGTGTGTGGTGATGTGTATGTGTGTGTAGGTAATGATGGCTTAGAAGAAAAAATAGGGTAAAATATACACATGGTCCCCTACATTTATCCAAAGTCTCAGTTTGGTCCTATATGTTTTTTTTGTCCCAGTTTGGTCCTATACATTTATAAAACGCATCAAACTTTTCCCCTCTGTTAACACCGTTAGAAATTTGGACGAAAATATGACGTGGCACTCACAATCTGATGGGCTGAGTGGTTTAGGTTGAAAATTAAAAACATTTTGCCTTCCATGGGACTTGAACTTGGCACCTTTAAATGACAAAAGAGGTTGCTTTACCACTAGACCAAGGTGTACCTTTGTAATAAGATGATGGTTTTTTATTTATAAAACATACACTTAAGTTAATTATATGTATAATATTATTAGCTTTAATAAATAAATTTATTAAATATATTATTAATAAAATCCTTCTAAAAAATTATTAAATATTAATCTAACATTTTAAAAATAAATTTTTAAATATTTAATAATATTTATTATTAAAAATGTATTATTAAATAAATTATACTATATATAGATTAATATAAATTATTATTAACGTAATATTTAATAATATTTAAATATATTATTTTATAATACATTTTAAAATTATTTAATAATAATAAGTATTATTTAAAATATATATTTTAATATATCATTAAAAATTATATTTACAATAATTTATATTAATAATAAATAATATTAATATATTATATTATTTATTTAAAATATATTAGTAATACGTTAATAGTTATTGATAAATATTTTAAATATATTTTTTAAAAATATATTTTAAAAAATTAAATTAAATTAAATTAGAATTTTATAATTTCATAAGTATATTATCAATAATATATTTAATAATACATTTTTAACATATAATTAACTTAAGTGTATGTTTTATAAATAAAAAACCATTATCTTATTACAAAGGTGCACCTTGGCCTAGTGGTAAAGCAACCTCTTTTGTCACTTAAAGGTGCCAAGTTCAAGTCCCATGGAAGGCAAAGTGTTTTTAATTTTCAACCTAAATCACTTAGCCCATCAGATTGTGACACGTGTCACCAACCAAGTTGTGACACGTGTCACTCATATTTCCGTCCAAATTTCTAACGGCGTTAACAGAGGGGAAAAGTTTGATGCGTTTTATAAACGTATAGGACTAAATTGGGACAAAAAAACATATGGGACCAAACTGAGACTTTGGATAAACGTAGGGTACCATGTGTATATTTTACCCGAAAAAATAAGAAGTGGTTTGGAGGTGGTTAGATGGCACGAAATGAGGGGGAAAGTGAGCAAAATATAGGTGGCACGGTGATGGAGTGGCCAAGTGTAGTGAGTGAGGATTAAGAAGAAATGGTATTAGGGTTTTAGGGAAAAAAGGAAAGTGTTGTGAGTTAGTGTTTAACTTAGTAAGTCATACCTTAAAACCTAATTTAGTAAGTCGTACCTTAAAACCTAATTTAACGACTCTCAAATTAATTTGATTAATCACGGGTCGATGAACTTTAATCGTAGGTTCCCCTTAAAATTCCTAAAATATCCTAATTAATAAAATGAGAATGTTACACCTTCATTTACGATTTTGGCTTGCCTCTTGAATTCCACTCCTTAATTCTTCAAATGTATGGAATTTAGGTTGTTATAGGACTAATTTTGTGTGTGGCCAGCATTGAGAAAGGCTTGGGTTCTTTAATATTCCTTATTAAGGTAAGGTTTTATGATCTCATCCTCTGTTATGACCCATTCTTTGAATTTTATCTTCAATTTCTACATTTTCATGGGTATAGGGCATGTTAGAGCCATCCTAATTGGTGAGCAGTGTCTTATTTTTAGGCCTTTCTTATTTTGGCAAGGCAGGCCCACCCCACTTTTTGACAGGCTTTGGTGGGTTGGGTCAGCCCCATTTTGCCATCTGATGTTGCATGTTGCTCGATGACAGGTGTCTCAATTCAAAAACACCATTTGTAAGTTGGCATCATCTAGGTCAATATCAAACTCAAATCAAAAAGGTTAGAAAAGGATTCAGGCTTGATGTAGTTAGGCCCATAGAATAACTCGTGGAAGTAAATCCTTTGCATAGAACCTCAAATTATTATAGGCCTTCAAATTTTAAAAGCCCCGCAAAATCGTATCAAACTTTTTATTTCTTAATATTAAAATATGTCTTTATTTTTCAATATTATAGGTATATAAACCCATTTCTTTATGATTGGAACATGGCCTCAAAAAATTTTAAGACAACCATAGATGTAGTGCAGAGAGAAGTGTATGATACTAATAAAGATGGCTATAGGGGTATTGCAAGATACCAAGATCAAGGTACACTTAAGGAGGCAGAATTTGTGAGGTTTAGTTCTAATTGGTGCATTGACTTGGGGGATAATGAATATGGTGATGTATTCCTAGAGTAGAGTATGAGATAAATTACATCAATAGTGATATAGAATTAGATGAAGATTATGGTCCTTCTTTTAATGCCTTTAATAAAGAAAAGATGTGAAAACCTTTTAAACTAAAGCTAGGTTGTCATGGAGAACAATGTTTACTTGGGGAAACATGTCAAATATGTGAAAAATGAGCCCTAGAGATGCAAGGTTGAATGTAGTAATGAATAGTGTGAATGATCAGAATATGAGAAAAGAATCAGTAGGACCAACACAATATAGTTAAACGGTTAAAGACCTTTGCTAATAAACATACTTGTCAAAATGTCTGTACTAACACGAATACTAATGCTAGATGGGTTGCTAGTGTTATTTTGCCCAAGTGAACAGTTTTTTTGTTTAGTGCTATTAAGTCTTTTATTTTCCATTAAGAAGCATGTTGGGTGATGTGAGTACCCTTTTTCGTCCAGGAACATTTTCTTTTAATTAAAAATACCAAATAAAAATTTAAAATATCTAAAAAATACAAATAATTTAGGTTTTTATTAATTATCTTTTTCTTTATTTTATAAAATATAAAATATAAAAAAACATTTTTTATTCAAGATTAAGTTTGAAATATTTTATTTTTTAGTCTTTTTTTAAAGTTCATAATTCAATTTTTTATTTTTCTTTTATTGTTATTTTATTTTATTTCACTCTCACATTACCCATCTTTACCCATGTTCTTTATCTCTTACTCTCCCTAACACCTAAGTTTCCTGCCTCATGCACGCAACCTTAAAACCTTATTTTACACTCTTCCACCATCTAACTCATGTCCCCTAAATCAACCACAAAATCTAGTTTGAACATTCCACACATACTGACCACACCTGGTCCTTAAATGGATGATCACACATCACCGAGAAAGGGGAAGGTTTTTTACCAAGAATACACACAGAGAAAGAGGGAGGGATTAAACAAAAAAGGGTCTAAAGAAGAAAATAGAGATAAGAGAAACAGAAAATATAAAGACAAAAGTTACAACAAAAGGACAGGACTAGAATCCACCGTTATTTCCCACGGTCACCATCAACTGCCATCAACAACAACCCACGACTACCACCCAAAACTTATGGCCACTACATCACATCACCACCATATTCAGAATCGCGACCATCACCATGGTCCCCCTCCTCCCTCAACATCACCAAACCCTCTTCTACCAACGAACCATCACCATGATCCTAATACACCCGCGTGGCCACCACCTTATGCAAAGCACCAACCTCCAACCACCTTTCACCATTGTAACATCACACATGTGGCCCACACCTTTATCATTATTGTCGGTTACCACCAACCACGCAGCTACCTCGAGCAAGCCACATTCACCGTCAGCCACCACCATAAGCCTCATCCTTTCTCTGTTATCTTTCTTTCTTCTTCACTCATTCTCTACCCCTCCCCCTGTCTTTCTTCTACTTTTAAGTTATGTGTATATGTGTGGGGAAGGGGAAATTAGGATTATTTTAAGTTTAGTTTGTTTTGGGGCCAATGAAGCCCTTATGGGTCGAGGCCCGTTTCTTTTTTCAAAAAAAAACTAGTTTGAACTTCATGTTTTATCCTTTTTAGTGTACCATTTTGTTGTCAAACACATGATTATCCCAACAGTAAAACTTAAAGTGTTAGGGTCTAAAGGAGGTGGGTTTGAAATCCACATCCCATGTTTATGTTTTTTTCATTATTTTACTTGTCATGAATTAAACATTATATATATTGTGTTTATTTAATAGAAAATATGGTTATGCTAATGGAAACTTAAGGCCTTTTTTCACACAAAGGGTGAGGGTTCAAGTCTTACCCTTCCTCTTTCCTTTTTACATGTATTTTGTTTTGGTTTTTTTATGTTGTTTTGTTCTAAAAACAATTAATTTTCATGTCAAATCTCATAAAGAACTACGTAATCCTGATTTCCTAGTGTATCAAGGAATACGTAGAAGTAGGATTAATTCCCATAGGGTCCACTTTCCTTTTAAATAGATCTTTTTCATAATGAGATTAATTTATATGAGACATCTTATTAATCTCTCTCTTTTCTTGAACCAATTTTGTAACATTCATTTTGGAGTTGTACTCTAATCAATATAGACAAGATGCCTTATTGATAGAGATTAATTTGGATGAGACGCCTTATTAATCTCGTCTCGAAGACTCTATCTTCCTCATGTTATTTCACATTCACTTACATGTCGCTATGTTACCGATGTTTGCTTCTTTTGATTTTATCACGATGAGATTAATTCAAACGAGACGTCTTGTTCATCTCGTCAATTTTTATTTTGTTACAATGAGATTAATTCAGACAAGATGTCTTATTAATCCCATCATTTTTTCTTGTTGTAATGAGAATAGTTTAAATGAGACATCTTGTTGATCTCGTTTTGGAAACTCCATTTTCTCTTGTTATTTTACGTCCATTCACATAACATTTCTTTCTTTATTCTTTGTTTATTAAAAAAATGGTTAAATTAATTTTTTGTAATTTAAAATACACATGATCAATTTGGGGTAACCATTTTATAACAGGCAGTGTGTAGTGTTAATATTTTTCCCACCTGTAATTTGACTCCCGAAATCAAGAATCTTATTTTTATTATCAGTGTCTTAATAAAGGTTTACCCAATATTTTTCCTCAAAAATAAATATTGGTGGCGACTTCCTTTCAAAAGGAGGTTTCAAACTTTTTTTAGTCAGCCTCTTGTTGCGATCTTAGTCGCAACATTCTAATATGGTTGTAACCAATCACTCTAAACATCTTTGTTTGGTATTAACACGGGTTAAGTAGATAGGGATGTTAAGTTAATCTCACACATTTTCTGTACTTATCTTATGACTTACATTTCTTTAATTTGGAAAAGCTACCAACAATAATCTAAACATAAATAAGCACCACAACTAATAAGATTTCCTATTTTCAACATAATAACATTGTCGATTAAAGCCTATTACAAAATTATACACTTTAATAAGATGAGCCACATGCCAACATACTAAACTTTTCCAAAGGCCTAATCTTAACTTATCAAACATTACGAAGGTCTTTTCTTAACTAAAACCAGAACACATAGTAAACTTAATTTTTTTTATTACATGTTTCTACAAAGCAAAACACTAGGCATAATATGGCTAAGGGAGGTAAAGATTCTATGGAATTGAATAACTAAAATAAAAATGCATGAATCCCTAACATAAATAAGACCTAAAACTATGCATTTTATATTGCATTAAATGCTAAAGTACAATTTAATACAAAGAATAAGGGTTGGGTTTAAGGTCAATTTCTAGAAGAATTGTTGGGTTCTTAGGGTTGGAATTCTTAACCAATGGAGTACCTAAAGCCTTACTTTGACTAGAAATTTCACTATAGTTAAGGATTTTAAGCTAGAAGATAGAAGATGGAATGTTTATTTGTTGGCCACTCTTTTGCCTGGTTGCGTGGTGGACAGGATAAAAGTGTTACATGCTCCAGATGATCAAAAATCATATTTTGTGGCACGAGCTCCTTCAATTGATAAGCAGTTTACTATATCATATGCTTATAAGATAGTAGCTGGTGATTCCCCTAAGCATGTTTCTCTTTTCTTCACTTAACTATGCAATGGTGATGGCCTCAAAGATATCTCTCTCTCTTATGAGAGATGTATAACTATGTACTTATTACTAATTCTAAAAGGGTGAGGAGATACTTGACATATGAGGGTATCTGTCTTATTTATGAAAATTAAAACGAATCAATTTTACATTTGTTATGGGATTGTGATTGGGCTAAACAAGTGTGGGTTCATTTATTATAACAAGTGGGGTTTGTATCTTTTTGGTATGTGTCTATAGGTGACTAGTTAGACTTAAACCTTAGTAAAAGAACTTTGATGACTTCTGGATGTAAATGGGAACTCTTGTTTGAAATTGCCTTGTCTAGTATTTGGCATGCACATAACAAATAGGTCTTCAAACTTGTGAAAAGTAATATAATGTAGCTCATGCATCATGTAATAATTCCATCTCCAATATTAAGTGGTATCCTCCACCAAAAAGATTATTGAAAGTTAATGTTGATGGATCTTAAGATAATACTAATAGGTATGCAATGTATGGTATTGTTGTGTGTGATCAACATGATAATTTTCTAAATGCTTATGTTGTTAAATTAGGGTCTTGTTCAATGGTTATGGTAGAATTAAAGGATTTAGTTCACGGATTGGAGTTGGAAAATAGTGATGGATCTAGGCAGATTATCTTGGAGTCTAATTCCCATCTTGTTTTTCATTTTGCTACACTAGGATGTTATTTCTTATCCATGTGCTTAGCTTATGGCAGAGGTTAGAAATTTAGGTGGCTGATTTGAGGTTATGAAGTGGAGTTACACTTTTGGGGAAGGGAATGTGTAACATCCCGAATTTTTTTAAAAAAAATAGAAAGTAAATTAAGGAAATAAATATTGAATAAGTAGATGTGGGCTAATTGATATCCCAAAATGCTAGATATAATTTAAATAAGATTTTCAGGAACTGTTGGTGACATATTGTGACCGGGTAAGTTGAGGACTGACCCGGATAAAATATGGGTGTCGGACCAAGTATCTCTGATTGAGATGCTGTTGGTCAGGGTTGTAGATAAAATTGTTAGGAATCCGAATATGTATACGGAATAAATTTTAGAATATATATCGAGCCCGAACTGAGAGCCTGTTTAATGAAAAACGGAAGAATTAAGTAATGGGAATAAAAAAATAAAGTAAAAACCTCACTATTTCACTCTCATTTTTCCCGTAACTCTCTTATTCTCCATGCCAACACACACTCCCTCTCTTCTTCTTCTTCTCTTCTTCCTCTTCATTATCCCTTCATCTTCCCCCTAAAACTCTAATCAATGAGTGATATCTATTTCCCTCTCTTATTTTCATTTTCTTGGAGCAAGAAGGAGAAGCTTGGAGTTTGAACTCCCTTTCTTCCTCTCTCATTTTTGTGGTCTTCTTTCCCCACTCCTGGAACTCACCTTTCATTTGGCTTGAGGTATGATGCTCTCATCATTTTCATGAACTTAAAGACCATGGTTGAGAATTCTCAAAGTTTGTGAGGGCATTGTGCATAGGAGTAATGGTGGAATACATTTAATGTGTAGAATCATTAAGTGGGGTGAGTTAAATGTGGACATTTATGAGTAATAAATGAGGTATGTCAAGATGGGGTTGAAAGATGATGAGCATTTATGATGGATAGAGGGTTTAGTGAAAACCCTAACTTATGGAATTTGGGGCAATTGTGTAATATTGTAGGGGTTAACATTTATTGATGAGGGAAGTGTAATAAATGATGAGGTATTGTCATTAAATAATGATTAGAGATGGAGGTTGAGAACACAAATGAAAACCTACTTGGAAAGGAATTAAATATAAGCTTGGTCAATAGGATAACCTAACAAATTAGGTTGTTACTTTGACAATAATGAATGGTGATTTAAGGGAAGGAATTCCCGAAGCCTAAGTAAGCAAATTAATAAACTTATGATAACTTTCACATGATGAGACTCATGTGTACATAGACATGTATATGTACATTGAAATGGCCTTTGAATGAATAATTGATGTGGCCCTATAATGATTGATGTAGGATTTGATAACACGGGTGAAGCGGGAACGTCAAACCCGGAAGCTTACTTCTCTTAAGGTAGGAGAGGGGTATATTTTCTAAATGTATGAGAATTTAGATGATAATGTATGTATTAATGTAATATGGCATGTTTTCTTGAATGAGTATGATAGCTTGTGTATGTAATGAAAATTGCGTATGGTGTCTTGAAATGAGTGTTTATATGATAAAGCCTAAATGAGGCTATGAATGGCATAATATGTGATGGTGTATCATTGATTACATAAATGATATGATGAGTATCTAAAATCCTTAGTTGGAATGTTTCTTGAGTATAAAGATTGATGTTTATGTTTGAACTTGGGAATAATAGTGCAGTTGAGTGTGAAAGTACCCTAGATGAAAGGGTGAGATAATCCTATTGAGATTGAAGCATGCATGAGCATTGCATACATGGCATAGCATGTACATTGTGACGATGATATTATCATATTGTTGAATTTATCACCTTGCGGGTGCCACGAAGGGTAAATCCCGGAGTGAAGATGATGTTTATCATATTGTTGAATTTATCACCTTGCAGGGTGCCACGAAGGGTAAATCCCGGAGTGAAGATGATGTTTATCATAATGTTGAATTTATCACCTTGCGGCGTGCCACGAAGGGTAAATCCCGGACTGAAGATGATGTTTATCATAATGTTGAATTTATCACCTTGCGGGGTGCCACGAAGGGTAAATCCCGGAGTGAAGATGATGTTTATCATAATGTTGAATATATCACCTTGTGGGGCGCCACGAAGGGTATATCCCAGAGTGATGATGTTGATTTATGTGACTGAGATTACTATTGAATTGAAATTGGATCCGTGCATGTGCATTTTTAAACACTAGCATGTGCATTAGCCATAGAAGCATGGCATAAAGTGATACCCTGTTGGTGAGATTATGAGAGGAGTAGATGGAACCCTTTCCTTGAATTGCTAACTTTGATTGTGATATTGGTTGATGTGATTTTGAGAAACTTGATGGGTATATATATTTAATGGAAATTGATGATTGATTGACTGGTGTTGAATGAACTCCCCTTGAGGAGGGTATATGTGTATTGCATTCATTCATATGTTATTTTAATTATCGGATTTTTGTCATTGAGAATGTATACTCACTCTCCCTGTGGTATATCTTTTTAGCTCCTGTGTTGTAGGGCTTGCCTTGGAGCTATTTTGAGGAGGAGGAGTGTGAAGGAAGTCTCTTCTGGTAAAGAATGTCTTGGCCGGTAATATTTTGATTATCATAGTTGTGTGGAATGGTTGTAATGTGTATGACTTAATTCATATCTTGTGTAATCTGGATTTAGAGTAGATATTTGTATGGATGATGAATATATTCATATAATGGTGATTTTTGGAGGGTCATAGAGGAAAATGAGAACTATAGTGTGTAACTTATTTTCATATATGACCTTATGTATGTATGAAGGATTAATTTACAATGAAATTTCCATACATGTTGATGAATGAATGAAGAATTATATTTGAGTATTAATTTTATGAAGTAGAAGAGATGATGAATTGATTTTTATACGTTTGATGAGTTGTAATGGAAACTTACAAGTATCATGGTTTAGAACAAGTTTTAAATGACTAATATAATGATTGAGATGTAATGAATTATGGTAAAATAGATTGAGTTAAATTTTGGTAGGTTGTGTTGTGTAAATTTCAAGTTTCTACATGATAACTGATAGTCTCGCTCAAGCGAGATGGATTCTCGCTCAAGCGAGAGTCCCTTCTATATGGCAATCGGTTCCTAGACAATTCTCGCTTAGGCGAGAGTGAATCTCACTCAAGCGAGATTGTCCCAGTATCAGTGTTTGGTTACTAGACAAAATTTGCCCGAGTGAAGGATCTTGAGGATGGCATTCGCCCAAGCGAGGCGAGTGAAAAACCGAGTGTTAGGGAGCCTAGACCGAGTGAGAGAAGACTCGGATTTGGAATGATTTTGCCGAGTGGAAAACCGAGCGAGAGATGAGTCGGTCTGGATTAATTTTGCCGAGTGGAAAACCGAGCGAGAGATGAGTCGGTCTGGATTGATTTTGCCGAGTGGAAAACCGAGCGAGAGATGAGTCGGTCTAGATTGATCTTGCCGAGTTGAAAACCGAGTGAGAGATGAGTCGGTTTTGGAAGGATTTTGCCGAATGAAAACCCGAGTGCTGGGAAGCCTTGCCGAGCGAGCGAGCGTAAGCTCGGCTCTGGAAGTTTTTCGCTTAGGCGAGGAGGTCTCGCCCAAGCGGGTAAAGGGTAATATAGATACTGGCCAAATTTCGCTTGAGCGAATGGCCTCGGTTGAGGTGCTCGCTCAAGCGAGTCGGTATTGAATTCGGTTCTGGACGATTTTCGCTCACGCTCGTTGGCTTCGCCCAAGCGAGGTTTGTGTGTCTCGCTCAAGCGAGTTGGAATTCGCTGAGCGAAGTGACCCCTGTAACTCCCTTTCTCTTTTCGCTCGGCTTACTCCTGTCTCGCCCGAGCGTTCATTGTGTGACTCACTCAAGCGAGTGGGTATCTCGCTTGAGCGAAGGGTGCCTGGATAGCCCAAAATACATTGTTCAAATTATTTTCCTTCTTCTTCACATTAAATCTTGATTCCAAATTATTTTATGAACACTTGGGTATAAAATCGGGCTTCTTAATTTTAAAATGATTGATCTCTTAAAATTCAATTACATAACATTAATTTACTCAACCTTCTTCTGCTGTTTTAATTGAGGAATTCTTTGAAGTTAATCCTCTTAACTTATGTAACATCCTAAATTATTTTTACATTTATTTTTATTCAAACGATTACATTTTACAATAAATTTTTCCTTTTCCTTGAAAATTTATTAATATTTAGAGAAAAACAATTTAATTTAAACACAACGGATGGGAGAAAGGGGGATCAGGGCTTCTCGCTTGATCGAGGCCCCTACTCGTCTAAGCGAGATTCCGGACTCTCACTTAAACGAGGTTCTGTTCGCTGAAGCGAACACCTTTCACACACCGGATTATACAAAGCATACAACCGGACTCCCAAAACTTCACTCTAAAAATGGTTTTGCGAACCCAAAGAATTACCATGAAAGCATAAACGAATAACAGTAATATATTTTAAAATATAGGTTTTACATCTGATCCGGTCTTACTTAAATACATCTAATAACTATCTTAAAAAGCTTTTATACACACATATGACTCTATAGAGAGTCACTCAAAGTCACTCGGACCCTGACACCGTTCTCCCCCTTGGCGCAGCTCCACGGCTTCTTCCCCCTCCCTGCCTCTGGTTACTAAAAAAAAAATATGCAAGGGTGAGTGTTTGGCATTGTAATTAATTTAGAACGGATCTTAACAAATACACATGCATATCTATACATACACATCAAGCATTACCCATAAATAAACATACCGAAACATAGAGTATTTCATGCAGTAACTGTATTAAACCAACTACACAATTCCATCACATTCATCATATTCATTACATGCATCACGATCACAACTGACTCTCATATGATCTGACTCCTAGTATCCGGATACTAAAGGATTGGCCTTCAGCTGGGGGTCCTACTTGACACCCCGTGAACCCTGCTTGGTTCACCGAGTCCTGCTTGACTCTCCACCTCGACCACTGGGTCCTACTTGACCACTGGGTAGCTCAACTGGGCACGAAAACCACGGGAGCCGGAAATGAGGGGCTATCATATACCGTCGGCCATCCCATACCACATAATCATTCAACAGTTTACCTTTCTCACAATAATATCAATTTCTCATCACTCAGGTAGCCTGCTTGCTAACCCGACGTCATATAACACTGCTTATTTCACATTGGATTCACAAGATCATACCTGATAAACTCATCCACATCCGATCATCCACAAATTAATAAACTCAGTCACACATGCACAGCATAAACACACAATTACGTTTAACAACATTTTCCCTTAGTCTGTTTACGTTACCTCAAAGACCTGAATAAGAAGTGAGTCCTATTCTAATTAATTATAACCCGAACACCCCCCTTACTTTGATTCCACGCTTCAATGATCCGTTCTCTGTGTCAATTTCTTCCTCTAAGCACTGGTTCCGCAGTCTCAACCCCGTCGTTCAGTTTTCCGTTGCTTCGTCTACTACCTACGGATCATAAAGTACAGCTCGTTACTTCAACGCTCTTCGTTCATGAACTGCATCTGGGTTCACACTCACCAGAGAAGTGGAGAACAGCCACGAATATAGCCATGCATGGCCCTTAACAGCTAAAGAATAAAAGGAATAAGGGGATCATAATTGGAACGGATCAGTAGACTCACCTTGAAGCCTCGATCACAGGAATAGGGTTAATTTGAAGTGTAGACACAAATGGAGTCCCTCTCCAGTGCATGCAAATCAGCGTTAAGAGAGAAGAGAAAAACGAAAGAGAAGGAACAGACCAACAGCAAGGTAACTTGTAAAAATGAAGAGGAAAGGGAATGAATCTTCTTATATACATATATGGCTCATGGGCAAGATCGTCTTTTCCTTTATTTTATTTGTATTCTTACTAAATTTAATCAATTTCACTATTTTAAACTATTGCATAGTTATCAAATCAATTACACGTGTTTATCCCCTCAACGTCTAAGTAGTCACAATCCTTTAATAATTCGCAAGAGTATAGGCCCGATATAAATATCGGCCCCGCCGTCCTAACTTAATGTTTATACCTCGGAAATCCGAGCTACAACCTGAGAGGTCGGATATATCATCCGCTCTCGGCTCTGCCTGTCCGCGCTTCTGAGACCGATCTCGACACCGGCTCAGACAGAATAAATACTAAATAGAATTTCTAAACATTCACTAACATTTCCCATTCCATAATTTTCATTAAAACATCAGGGATGTTACACTCACCCCCCCTAAAAGGAGATTTCGTCCCCGAAATCAGTGTTCCGGTTGAAAAAGATGAGGGTACATCCACCTCATATCGGATTCTAACTCCCAAGTGTAGTTCATCCAATGTAAATTCTGCCACTTCACCTTCACCAGCGGTACCTCCTTGTTCCTTAAACGTTTGGTTTGGTGCTCTTCAATGCTAACCGGTACAGCCTCCACTGTCAGGTTTTTCTTCACTTCAATGGAATCACTCGGTACAATCATTGTATCACACGGAATGTAGGCTCGAAGTTGTGATACGTGGAACACGTTGTGGATGTTAGTCAATGATTGGGGAAGATCCAGCCGATATGCGACTTCACCAATCCGCTCTAGTATTTGGTATGGTCCAATATACTTCGGATTAAGCTTTTGACTCTTCAAAATTCGACCTACACCCTTGGTTGGCGAAATTCTTAGGAACACCCAATCACCCACTTGGAATTCAAGGGGTCTGTGCCGATTGTCATAATAACTCTTTTGCCGATCTTGAGCAATTTTTATCTTCTCTCGGATTAAAGCGATTTGCTCATTCATCTCTTGAATCATCTCAGGCCCCAGATGAAGGGCATCGCCGTTCTCATTCCAACATAATGGGGTATGACATTTCCGACCATAAAGAGCTTCGTATGGAGCCATCCCAATGCTGCTATAGTAACTGTTATTATATGCAAATTCCACCAAGGGCAAGTATTTTTCCCATGATCCGCCCTGTTCCAGTACACATGCCCTTAACAATCTTCAAGAGTTTGTATAGTCCGTTCTGATTGGCCATCGGTCTGGGGATGGTAAGCCGAACTCAATTTAAGCTCAGTACCCAACTGTTGTTGCAAACTCCCCCAAAACCTTGAAGTGAATCGGGGATCCCGATCGGAGATAATGCTTGAGGGCACACCATGTAGTCGTACGACCTCAGCAATGTACAACTTAGCTAATCGATCTAACGACCACTTCATATTTATTGCCAGGAAATGCGCACATTTAGTTAGTCGATCAACAATTACCCAAATCGCGTTGTATCCGGCTTGAGTACGAGGTAGTCCGGACACGAAGTCCATGGTGATACTTTCCCACTTCCAGATCGGAATTTCTGGAGGTTGAAGCAAACCTGGAGGTCGTTGGTGCTCAACCTAGCACTTCTGGCATATTATGCAGGATTTCACATACTCGATTATTTCCTTCTTCATGTTTGGCCACCAGAATTCCTTCTTTAAGTCATGATACATTTTTGTCACTCCTGGATGTATACTCAGAGAGCTCTTGTGTGCTTCTGTTAACACCGCCTGCCTGAAGCCTCCATGTGCAGGCACCACAACTCGATTCCTGAATCTCCATACGCCATCCTCACCTCGAGTTATCTCCTCATTTTTACCTTGGGCCTGAGTGTCGATCAACTTCAGTAACTCTTCATCGTCTTTCTGTGCGGCCATTACAGACTCCAGAAATTCATTGGAGATTTTTAACATTCCAATCGTCATTCGTTTTGGCGCACTCATGACCACTCCAATATTCATATCCCTAAAGCTTTCTAGCAGTCCTTGTTCTCTGCCCATTAAGTAAGCCACGTGTAATACCTTCCTGCTTAGTGCATCCGCTACAACATTTGCTTTGCCCGGGTGATACTTCAAATCGAAGTCGTAATCCTTCAGATACTCCATCCATCTCCTTTGTCTCATATTTAGCTCCTTTTGATCAAATAAATACTTTAAACTCTTGTGGTCACTAAATACTACAAAGCGAGCTCCATACAGGTAATGGCGCCAAATCTTCAGTGCGTACACTACTGCTGCGAGTTCCAGGTCATGGGTCGGGTAATTCTCCTCATGTGGCCTCAATTGCCTTGAAGCATAGGCAATTGCTCGATCCGCTTGCATCAACACACACCCCAATCCAAATTTGGATGCATCACAATATACTTCAAATTCTTTGGTCACATCGGGCAGTGCAAGTACAGGCGCAGTAGTTAAACACTGCTTCAAAGTTTGGAAACTTAATTCACATTTCTCCGACCACACGAAAGGGTTTCCTTTCCTTGTCAATCGAGTCAGAGGGAGTGCTATCCGAGAAAACCCCTCAATGAAGCGTCGATAGTATCCAGCTAATCCAAGGAAACTCCGGATTTCGGTTACTGACTTCGGTGTCTCCCAAGTCATAACCGCCTCAATTTTTGTCGGATCAACTGAGACTCCCTCCTGGGAAATTACATGCCCCAAGAATTGTACACTACTCTTCCAGAACTCACACTTAGATAATTTAGCGTACAACTTCTTCTCGCGGAGTGCTTGTAAAACAAGTCAAAGATGTTGAGCATGCTCCTCGTCCGACCTCGAATATACCAAAATATCATCAATGAATACAACCACAAACTGATCTAAGTACGGTTGAAAGGTCCGATTCATATAATCCATAAAAATGGCAGGAGCGTTTATTACTCCAAAGGGCATTACTACGTACTCGAAGTGCCCATAACGAGTCCGGAATGCTGTCTTTGGGATATCCTCCGACCTCACTCGGATTTGGTGGTATCCCGACCTCAAGTCAATCTTAGAGAACACAACGGCGCCTCGCAACTGGTCCAGTAAATCATCAATCCGAGGTAGTGGATATTTATTTTTGATTGTCAGTTTGTTCAGCTGTCGGTAATCAATGCACATTCGCATACTACCGTCCTTCTTCTTTACCAATAACACCGGAGCGCCCCAGGGTGAGGCACTAGGTCGGATAAAGCCCTTTTCTAGTAATTCGTTTACTTATTTCTTTACTTCGGTTAATTCCACCGAAGACATTCTATATGGCGCTCGGGACACCGGTTCTGCCCCGGGAATCAAGTCGATAGAGAAATCAATCTCTCGACTGGGAGGTAGCTCCGGAATTTCTTCCAGAAAAACGTCAGGGAATTCACAAACAATTGGAATATCACTTATCAGGAGGTTATGCCGACCCTCCGAAGCGAATAAAACAACATACGTGGTTAGGACATCGCTCACCCCGTTCTTCACGTCAAGTTCCTGGGAGAAAACAATATTCTTCCGATAACAATCGACCAACACATGATTAGCAGCAAGCCAATCAAGACCTAGAATAACGTCTAAGTCCTTCAATGGCATACAGATAAAATTTACTCGAAAAGTACGGGTTTCGATTTGCATCGGTAGTTCCCTACACACTGTAGTTACACGGAAAGTAGAACCAGTTGGAGTGGAAACAATAAGAGCGTTCTCCATTAAACTGATTGGCAGACCAAGCCGTCGCACACAACTTTCCGAAATAAAGGAATGGGTGGCACCTGAATCATAAATCACATCAACCAGATAACCACAGATGAGGCACTTACCCTGTACCAGATTGTCATTCCTCACATCCACCGAAGACATTCTATATCGCGCTCGGGACACCGGTTCTGCCCCGGGAATCAAGTCGATAGAGAAATCAATCTCTCGACTGGGAGGTAGCTCCGGAATTTCTTCCGGAAAAATGTCAGGGAATTCACAAACAATTGGAATATCACTTATCAGGAGGTTATGCCGACCCTCCGAAGCGAATAAAACAACATACGTGGTTAGGACATCGCTCACCCCGTTCTTCACGTCAAGTTCCTGGGAGAAAACAATATTCTTCCGATAACAATCGACCAACACATGATTAGTAGCAAGCCAATCAAGACCTAGAATAACGTCTAAGTCCTTCAATGGCATACAGATAAAATTTACTCGAAAAGTACGAGTTTCGATTTGCATCGGTAGTTCCCTACATACTGTAGTTGCACGGAAAGTAGAACCAGTTGGAGTGGAAACAATAAGAGCGTTCTCCATTAAACTGATTGGCAGACCAAGCCGTCGCACACAACTTTCTGAAATAAAGGAATGGGTGGCACCTGAATCATAAATCACATCAACCAGATAACCACAGATGAGGCACTTACCCTGTACCAGATTGTCATTCCTCGTAGCCTCTGAAGCATCAAATGTAAATACACGCCCAGTCATGGCGTTCTGGGCATCGCTAGATTGGGCGTCATATCTTCCCGCTTGTGGGTTCCCTCTACCAGCTCCATTCCGACCTCCTCTCGTGAAGTTGGAACCCCAGTTCCCAGAAGAGTTAGTTCGGTTATCCGTCCTGCCCTGCTGCTGCCTCTGAGGGCAATCGGGCCTGAGGTGCCCTGGTCGTCCGCACTGGAAGCACACAATCTGATTAGCTTGGCAATGTTTGGCAATGTGTCCTTCCTGACCACAATTGTAGCATGTACGATTCCCAGGGGGATTACCCGATCGACCAGTGGAACCCCGGCCAGAGGAGGATGAGGAGGTAGCAGAGGATTTGCCACCTCGGAAGAATTGACTCATCCTCTTGAAGCTGAATCCTTTCGCCTTCAGTGGCTTTTTATCTTTTGGCTGGGACATCCGTTGTAACTGCACTTCTTCAGTCAGTCTTGCTTTGTTCACCAAGGTCGGATAGTCCCTAATCTCCATCGGTACGATCACACTACGGAGCTCAATCAGTAGTCCAGCTTCGTATTTGGCACACTTGCTGCCTTCAGTCCCTTCTAATGAGAAAGGGTGGTAAAAATCACACAGCTCGTCAAACTTGCTGGTGTACTCCGCTACAGACATCCGGTCTTGCTCTAACTTCAGGAATTCCATTTCTTTCCGGATTTTGTAGTTGTCTGGGAAGTATTTAACAAGGAACCTCCTTCGGAAATTTGCCCATAACAACGGCTCATTTGCTGCGTTCATCTGCACCTTCACTCTTGACCACCATACCCTAGCCTCTTCTTTCAATTGGTATGTAGCAAATAAAACCTTTTGCTCCTCAGAGCACTCAAAATATTTAAAAACCTGCTCGATATCCCTAATCCAGATGTATGCCCCATCATAGTCATGTCCCCCTTTGTAAGTTGGAGGATTCCTTTTCAGGAATTTATCCAGAGTGGGACCAGACTCGGTCCTACTCATCAGCTGAGTAAATCTAGAGAAGAAATCATCTCTTCCCCCAGAACTAGTCTCTCCGTCCATTTAGTAACTCTACAATGGGCAAACACATCACCATTAATAACCAAGATCAGTCAGGGGATCATAGATTTACCTTATATTCATAGAATACTACGCCAGTGGAGTGCCAAGGGAACGGTGCCAGACCACACACAATCTTAACACAACAAATTACAATTAACTTTCATAAAACTATCACATTCACTAGATCGGCCCACACACCGGCTCTAGAAAGAACCGCTCTGATACCAAGTGTAACATCCTAAATTATTTTTACATTTATTTTTATTCAAACGATTACATTTTACAATAAATTTTTCCTTTTCCTTGAAAATTTATCAATATTTAGAGAAAAACAATTTAATTTAAACACAACGGATGGGAGAAAGGGGGATCAGGGCTTCTCGCTTGATCGAGGCCCCTACTCGTCTAAGCGAGATTCCGGACTCTCACTTAAACGAGGTTCTGTTCGCTGAAGCGAACACCTTTCACACACCGGATTATACAAAGCATACAACCGGACTCCCAAAACTTCACTCTAAAAATGGTTTTGCGAACCCAAAGAATTACCATGAAAGCATAAACGAATAACAGTAATATATTTTAAAATATAGGTTTTACATCTGATCCGGTCTTACTTAAATACATCTAATAACTATCTTAAAAAGTTTTTATACACACATATGACTCTATAGAGAGTCACTCAAAGTCACTCGGACCCTGACACCGTTCTCCCCCTTGGCGCAGCTCCACGGCTTCTTCCCCCTCCCTGCCTCTGGTTACTAAAAAAAAATATGCAAGGGTGAGTGTTTGGCATTGTAATTAATTTAGAACGGATCTTAACAAATACACATGCATATCTATACATACACATCAAGCATTACCCATAAATAAACATACCGAAACATAGAGTATTTCATGCAGTAACTGTATTAAACCAACTACACAATTCCATCACATTCATCACATTCATTACATGCATCACGATCACAACTGACTCTCATATGATCTGACTCCTAGTGTCCGGATACTAAAGGATTGGCCTTCAGCTGGGGGTCCTACTTGACACCCCGTGAACCCTGCTTGGTTCACCGAGTCCTGCTTGACTCTCCACCTTGACCACTGGGTCCTACTTGACCACTGGGTAGCTCAACTGAGCACGAAAACCACGGGAGCCGGAAATGAGGGGCTATCATATACCGTCGGCCATCCCATACCACATAATCATTCAACAGTTTACCTTTCTCACAATAATATCAATTTCTCATCACTCAGGTAGCCTGCTTGTTAACCCGACGTCACATAACACTGCTTATTTCACATTGGATTCACAAGATCATACCTGATAAACTCATCCACATCCGATCATCCACAAATTAATAAACTCAGTCACACATGCACAGCATAAACACACAATTATGTTTAACAACATTTTCCCTTAGTCTGTTTACGTTACCTCAAAGACCTGAATAAGAAGTGAGTCCTATTCTAATTAATTATAACCCGAACACCCCCCTTACTTTGATTCCACGCTTCAATGATCCGTTCTCTGTGTCGATTTCTTCCTCTAAGCACTGGTTCCGCAGTCTCAACCCCGTCGTTCAGTTTTCCGTTGCTTCGTCTACTACCTACGGATCATAAAGTACAGCTCGTTACTTCAACGCTCTTCGTTCATGAACTGCATCTGGGTTCACACTCACCAGAGAAGTGGAGAACAGCCACGAATATAGCCATGCATGGCCCTTAACAGCTAAAGAATAAAAGGAATAAGGGGATCATAATTGGAACGGATCAGTAGACTCACCTTGAAGCCTCGATCACAGGAATAGGGTTAATTTGAAGTGTAGACACAAATGGAGTCCCTCTCCAGTGCATGCAAATCAGCGTTAAGAGAGAAGAGAAAAACGGAAGAGAAGGAACAGACCAACAGCAAGGTAACTTGTAAAAATGAAGAGGAAAGGGAAGGAATCTTCTTATATACATATATGGCTCATGGGCAAGATCGTCTTTTCCTTTATTTTATTTGTATTCTTACTAAATTTAATCAATTTCACTATTTTAAACTATTGCATAGTTATCAAATCAATTACACGTGTTTATCCCCTCAATGTCTAAATAGTCACAATCCTCTAATAATTCGCAAGAGTATAGGCCCGATATAAATATCGGCCCCGCCGTCCTAACTTAATGTTTATACCTCGGAAATCCGAGCTACAACCTGAGAGGTCGGATATATCATCCGCTCTCGGCTCTGCCTGTCCGCGCTTCTGAGACCGATCTCGACACCGGCTCAGACAGAATAAATACTAAATAGAATTTCTAAACATTCACTAACATTTCCCATTCCATAATTTTCATTAAAATATCAGGGATGTTACAACTTACCTTCTCATATCTTCACATATGAGACAGGTCCCTGATAGATCCAGGGAATTAAATGAACAGCTTCACCACTTGCAACTATCATGAATTAATTACACTAAAATTGTGAAAAATTTACCCCTATTTTTGGGGTGTCTCAGAATGTAGTTACAATGTTATGGCTAAGCATGCTCATTACATGAATCATATTTTGATTATTTTTTATACTTTACTTATCTTTGCTTCTTCCTATTTCATGCTAGACTACTTTGTTGTTGGGGGGTAATTAAGGGTTGTTTGAGTTAGTTTTGCTCCCTTTTGTTCGTAAAAAACTAAAATAGTAAAAATGTTATGTTAAGCCAACATACAAGGCATGAACATTAGATTTTAAGACGAGGGGTGTTCCTACACTTCTAAACTTTTATTTTCACTACCTTATAACAATATTTCAAAGGATAAAACAAATAAAGTTGTACAAGAAAAATGTAGTTAAACCTCCTTATTAAACTATCAAGCATGTAAATTAATAATTAAATTAATTTCTTAAACTTAAATGGTGATACTGAGTTTAAGTCCTATAATAAAAGTTAGGTTACAAACTTAGTATAAAAAACACCAATGTAATTTTGTTGATAATCTAGTTATTAAATTATGATGATAATAAACATTGTTTATATCCATTTTTGTTAAGATTAAATAACTATAGCAAGATATTGGAAAAGTCTTTATCTTTATATAGTTTCGAAAGCATATATCATACTAATTTTGGTTCACACAAATAGAGACAAAATAAGTTTAAATTGATCTAAATTTTAAAAACATAATTCCTAAAATAAACTTTGAATTTAACAATAGTTTTTTTTTATAAAATCTTATAAAAAAGTATTAAACAATAACAAACCCAATAAAAATTATCTTCGTTTGAACTATTTTTTTGTGAAATAAGAAAGTTTCTTCCTGCATTTAAGTTTTTTCTCAGTGCACCATCTCCTCTTTATAATTCTATTCAATAATACACATTTACCCTTATCTACATATAATGTATGTTTGTATTACAAAATTTGGACGAAACCAAAGGTTGCTTTTCTTCTTTAATACGCTACACCACACACTACACACCACACCACTCTCTACACCCTAGAACATAACTCTATCTCCTAATAACACCATCCCAACATCAAAATGATAGTTCATTAGCTGTTTTCTTTGGAGGTCGTTGTTGGACTCTCATATCTCTCCTTATTCGTTTAATATCATTACGATTTGGACAATCACGAGTTGTATCATTTTTTTTTGTTCTCCTTATTCATTCATCCTTTAATATTGATCATTGTATTATATCCAACTTTGATGATTGAAAAGGTGATGGAGGTTGGCATAGTTTGTGTCATTGCCCATAAGGCAGATTGTGATGTTTGCATAGTGTTTTCTATATTATGTGTTCTTATGCTCCCTGTGTTTAATAATATGGTAGTTAATAAGGAATTTATTTTTTGAAACTAGTTTTTAATGTATGAATAGAGAAAATGTAACATCGTTTCATATTAACACATTACATTATCGACGTACTTATGGTACGTTTGGAGGAGAGGAAAATGAAAGAAAAAAATTAGGAAAAAGGAAAACACAAAAAATGATGTATTCTTTTAGATGGAAAGAAAATAGAGAGAAAATGGAAAGAAAGTTGTTTTATGGAAAAAAATTCAAAATTTGTTTTATCTATTTTCTCTTTAATTTAAATTTCAAAATTTATTCTATCCATTTTCTCTTTAATTTAAATTTCAAAATTTCCTCTTCATCCATTTTCTTTTCTCTCATCCAAACATATTTTAACTTCTTAATGTTATAAATAACTACTTGTAGTTAAAGGGCTACAATATCTCATTATCTTTTTGTTGCATTAAGCTTGATTTATAATATATGAATATTTTTAGGTTTCGATTTCTTCTAAATTATAATTTTCAGACTCATTGACTCATATTTAGATTTTGAAATAAATAATTTAAGGACAGTGCATCCTAACAGAATGACGACCTATCAAAATTTTATAATAGGGTTGCTTATTTTCTTTTAGTAAAAAAATTTTACATCATTTGAGGCGGAAAATAAAAAGGGAGTTAAGTGCAATAAGAAAAAAACTTGGGAGAAACTCCCGTGAAATAATTAGAGTAAGTGGCCCAATAGGAAGCGTGGTATTATTAAAATTGGGCCTTATACAACTTTCATTTATCAGACCTACTCTTCTCTTTTTCCCCTCTCTCTCTTCTGTGTTTTTTTGACATCGTTTGTGTGCAACTGTGTTCCGGTGAGACAAGATCCTACCCTTTTCTTAATTTCCGAGGAAACTATTGTGCTTTAGCTTTGTTGATTACCCTTTTGTTGGTTGCAGGTGAAAATGGGAATCGTTGAGAAGATCAAAGAAATTGAAGCCGAGATGGCTCGGACCCAGAAAAACAAAGCTACAGGCACTCTACTTATTCCTTGTTTCTGCCTTGTTTTTAGTATATTCCATTGGAATAATTAAAGAGTTCCAAGAAAAAGTGATTTTTTTTGTTGGGTGTTTGTTATCTTTTCATTTTTAATAAAATTCTTTAGCCTTATTTAATTCATAGTTTAATTATTATTTTTTTTGTGTTTGGTAGTTTCCATGATTATGAATGTGTTTGTATTTGTGAATTATGCAGAGTATCATCTTGGGCAACTCAAGGCCAAGATAGCAAAACTAAGGACACAATTATTGGAGCCTCCAAAAGTATGTATATGCACAATTCCTCTTTATATCATGTTGTGTATTGTAAGTTCAGTATTTTTGTGTTATCTTCTGATGATTGATGTAAACTTTTGTTTTATGTTTATCTTCCCTTCAATGATTATTGAATGGCACTTGTCCTTTTTTACTTGGTCCCTATTTTCTATAATATAAGTTCATCTTTTAGTTTGATACCTGATTCTTATTGTCATTTTAAATAGTGGTTACACCCTAATGTGGTTACCGGCTTGCCGCAATCATTAGCTCGATCACTTGATGTGGTACACTATTCAAAAATCAAAACTATTTGGAATGATTTCGTACATGTTAGAATTAGATGTTTTATTTATTTTTATAGAGTACGAGGTTAGTTGACTCTGTTTTAATATTTGTAGATTAGGAAAGGAGGAAACATTCCAAGTCCAACTTTTTGCATTAATGGTATTTTGCCTTATGTCAAACTGATTCTCAGACCCTGCAAATTTATTGTTTTAGTTGTACTTTTGTATGAGCTATTGAAGAATTTGTGCTCCCATCACCACTTCATTTTCATGCATACTACATATTCTCAGTCCATCGATGGCTTCCCCATCTGTGGTCTCAGTTACCCCTGTCAGAGATTTTTTTAAGGAGTAATGGACTTATCTGGAAATCTTATGTCAATTTCTGTCTATGCATTTGGAGGGCATCAGTAATAAATTTTATGCTAATGTTCTTTCTTGTGGGGCTATGGTGTTTATAGATGGAATGTGGTGCCAGATATTTTATCTAATACTCCTTCCCCTTAATTTTTGGATGATATAGTAACTGCCTTCTTCACTTCTATCTATGTGATCAAAGTAATGATTCTTTGGTAGGATTTCTATAATTGATTTGGACAGATCTTTTGAGCTAGTTTGTTATTTCTTTTGTTTCATTCAGTTTGTTTTTTGTTTTCCATTTTTCTTCTTTTCTTTAGGAGGACTTTCTATTCTTGTTTATTTTGTCCTCTTCTATGTTCCAATAAATTCTTCTCTTTCTAAGATTTATTTTTATGGTTGAAGTTTAGCAATTTGGTTGGTGAACTTTTTTGTGGAGTATTCTCTTTTGTCAATTATTTGTCTAGCACAGCGTGCTACCCTTCTGTACATTTATATAAGCTGTGTTAGCTGATTATCAAATTCTGTAACAGGGTTCTAGTGGAGGTGGAGAGGGATTTGAAGTTACAAAATTTGGCCATGGACGTGTTGCACTGATTGGATTTCCAAGGTATGACTTATAAAATGACTCTTCCCGATTAATTTTGATAACCAATGTATTTTATTTACAACCATTATTTGAGTTGATTACAGTTGTATTGGGATTTCTTGAGTATTTGTATTATCTTGAGTATTTGGGTGTCCCTGCCTTAACTTTAACCCTTTCTATTTTTTTCCCTTTTTGTGTTCCAGTGTGGGGAAGTCTACTCTTTTGACGATGTTAACGGGCACACATTCAGAAGCTGCATCTTATGAGTTCACAACTCTGACCTGCATTCCTGGGATTATACACTATAATGATACCAAAATTCAGTTGCTTGATCTTCCTGGAATTATTGAGGGTGCTTCTGAAGGAAAGGGACGTGGGAGACAGGTAAAACTACAATTGTGTGTTTCTCTTATTCCAATAGTAGGTTTTAGATTTTTTTTTTTGGCATTTACTAATTCATATTTGATAGGCAGTTTGCAAATAGTGTTGTTGATGTTACTTCTTAATACAGAAAACTGAGGTTTCTATTGATTAGAATGTGATTCTCAGTTCTTTTCACCGATTGGTGTAGAACTAGAAAACATGACTTTTTGTTATTAACACTGTAAGAATGTTCTTTTCTGAATCTTGTCTCAGGTTATTGCTGTTTCTAAATCTTCAGATATAGTATTGATGGTTCTTGATGCCTCCAAAGTAAGTGCCAATTTACATTTTCTAATGTATTCATTCAATCTTTATGTTGTTAGTATTGCTACTTGATATAGCTGATATGTTGCTTGTTGCAGTAATTTATTATTCTGTCTAAGGATAATAATTAGGAAAGAAAGTTGACTCACTGAATGCTGTCACCAAATATACCCTTCAAACTGGCCTATGAAACTAAACTAGTTGCTTTTTCATTATGTAATATGACTCACTGCCCCTTTAATTATTTTTCTTTGCAAATATAAGTGCAGGCATAACTCTTTTATCCTATTACATGATATACTAATTTTTAAATTTGGATAATGAACCTAACTCAATCCTAACAGCTAGCTCATAGGATGAGGATTACTCTCACATTATATACTTTTAACTGGTCATATCTCTAGTCAATGTGAGATTTTTTAAATTTCAACTCACCCCCTTATACTTAGTAGCGTGGACAGATACGAGGTGGCCGTGGGACTTATAACACTAATATTATTTTAATGGACAATGCTTCAATATTCCTGCCCACCTAGTATGTAATTAAGTGTGAGCTTTTTCCCATTCCCCATTTCTTTTCATTCCTCTGGCAGGCTTCCCATCATGAAAAAAATATTTTCTCATAACACAATGCTTGTGTATATGCTTACTTCTTTGTGATATTTTTTTTCTGGATCTGTGTTGCCTGTGTAATAGCTACACACTGCCCACCTAGTATGTAATTAAGTGTGAGCTTTTTCCCATTCCCCATTTCTTTTCATTCCTCTGGCAGGCTTCCCATCATGAAAAAAATATTTTCTCATAACACAATGCTTGTGTATATGCTTACTTCTTTGTGATATTTTTTTTCTGGATCTGTGTTGCCTGTGTAATAGCTACACACTGTTTGGATAGGGTAATTATAATATTTATTTAATTGTGAATTGCAATACTTTCAACTTTTTTGTCATGACCTGTGGATTTTGTGTCAAGAGTGAGGGTCATAGGCAAATATTGACTAAGGAGCTGGAAGCTGTGGGCTTGCGGTTAAACAAGAGACCACCTCAGGTAAGTTTGTTTTGCAAATGTTTTTTTGGGAGACATACATAACATGAAATTATATTTTGTGTACAGTAGAATATAGGTTTGAGTTGGATTAATAAATTTTTGGCATCACTTCCTCATTAATATGGAGCTTTATATTCCTTGGCAGATATATTTTAAAAAGAAAAAGACAGGGGGCATTTCATTCAACAGCACTTTGCCTTTGACTCATGTGGATGAGAAGCTTTGTTATCAGATTCTGCATGAGTATAAGATTCACAATGCAGAGGTATATGGCAAACTGTATAATAATGTATCCTTGCAATTCATTTCAGGGACAAGTAATCATGAGATATTATCCGTATGCAGTTAAAGTCTCAGACAAATGTTAAATTTACATTTTTACTACTGCCAGCCATAATTTGTTTAAATTTGGTGGTGCAAGTATAGGGACTTGGCTGGTTGGTGGTGTGAGCATGTTTTGCTTTCCATGTACTATTATATAATTATATATATATATATGTGTGTGTGTGTGTGTGTGTGTATGTATATATATATTTGTTTTTAACTGTCAAAGCTACTCTCTTAACAATAAAGTGAATTATCCCTACATTTTTCATTTGGCAAGGTCATCACATACTCTGTTTTTCTTGCTGAATTGGGGATGGGAGAATTTGTCTGCGAGAAAGAAAACTAGAAATAAGGAGTATAAAACCCGTCACGATGTTTAGAGAATGACGCACTCTTATGCAAGCATAGTATAAACAGAAATTTTCTTTGCTGCCTTAAAATATTTAATAAATTCCGTATTTGTGATTTTGTTCTTCACTTTGTCTACATATCTGCTGTTACACTTACTTTATCTAAGTCTTCTCCAGTAATCCATCGTTTGTCATTAAGGACGGAAAGGTAGAAGGGTATTTGCTTGGAAAAATATTGGGGAGTCATAGTTAAGAACAGTATTTGCAGCTAGATAAATATAGTAAGAGGATTAAAAGAAGAGGAAGCACTCAGACTTGTTAGCATTTGGGGAAACCATTTGGAGGAGAATTCTCTCCTTTTTCTCTGTAGTTATTCAATATTCAATAACAGAAGCATCCCATTCTCATAAGAGCCTGAGTGAGACTATTTAACCAAGTTTATCTGTATTGCTGCTGAGTTTAGTCTAATCCTTGATATCACTTATTCCTTTTCATCACAGTCTCTCCAAGTTGAAGTAAAGTTTCATGTTGATTGAAAGTTGAAACTGAGATTATGAACAACAGACTCACTTTATTGCGGATATGATAAAAATGTTGACCTGTATAGGCTAGTCATTATACAAGTTGCATCAGTGATGGAAGCACACCATGTTGATAAACTTATTAATTTACATCACTAAATTTACTATAATATAATTAAATCTCTGTTTTCTATAACCTGTCTATGTCAAGGGCTGACAACTTTAATTGCAGGTCCTTTTCCGTGAGGATGCCACGGTAGATGATCTCATAGATGTCATTGAAGGAAACCGGAAATACATGAAGTGTATATATGTCTACAACAAGATAGATGTTGTAGGTATTGATGATGTGGACAGATTAGCCCGTCAACCTAACTCTGTTGTCATAAGCTGCAATTTGAAGGTAAGTTAATATTTCAGTGTCAGCAGAGGAATACCAGATACTATAAAGTTTTTGCAATTATTATTATTTTAAATATTTTTGAATTTGTTTCTTGATGCAATGTTTCTAACTTTCACCCATTTTTTATGTCCATAATATGAGTTTATGTTTCTGTAAACAGCTGAACTTAGACAGACTACTTTCAAGGATGTGGGATGAAATGGGTCTGGTTAGAGTTTATACAAAACCGCAAGGCCAACAGCCTGATTTCTCTGATCCAGTGGTTCTTTCTGCTGTATGTTGCATTAATCATTATGCTTATTATGAACCAGTGTCCCTTATTCTATTTAACTATTTTAGAAACCTCTGTCTCTCCTTTTGTATTCTTCTAATCCATCGTGGAAATATCACTTTTACTGGCAAATTGTTTCAGGATAGAGGTGGCTGCACTGTGGAAGACTTCTGCAACCATATACACAGAAGCTTGGTGAAGGATGTGAAGTATGTTCTGGTGTGGGGTACAAGTGCAAGACACTACCCACAACATTGTGGCCTTAGTCATAATCTTCGTGACGAGGATGTGGTTCAGATTGTTAAGAAAAAGGTTAGGAAAACCACCCATTGTCTTGTTTTGTGTTTACATGCAGCCGGCTGAACTTGTTTGTTTAAGATGTTGAGAGATTGAATATTATATATGTATACTTCAGGAAAAAGAAGAGGGAGGAAGGGGGCGATTCAAATCACATTCCAATGCGCCTGCTCGGATTTCTGACAGAGAGAAGAAGGCACCACTCAAGACATAATTGTAGGACACTATCTATGGTTTCATAGATTTTCCAGGTGGATGAGAAAAATGAATGAGTGCAGGCTGATGATCATCCAAAGATAGGGTCTTATCTTCATTGCTCTTGCAACATAGGATTGAATGTACCTCCTGAGCACTTAACTTACAAAGTCCAGCACCTATGTGTTGTCACCCATGTGTTGTAATCCCCCACACCCCTTCCCTTTTCCTCCTTTTTGAATAGTTTTTTTAATTTTGAAGTGTGCTTCTACGACTTGAAGAGGAAATACAAAGTAAAGGAAATGGGCACTGCATCTTGAAAACAAACTCGGTCATTTTTTGCATGGTTTGCTATGAATTCCTTTCTCCTCAGTCATCATGTCGTAGCATTCTCCTGATATTGCTTGGACTAAATAATTTCCATAAAAAAGAGATACGTTGCTAGTCTTAGTGCTGATGTGGTAACCAAATGTAAAAATGAAGTTGAGGAAATAGTGTTAATCAATGATTAATGTTGATTTGGTATGTTGTTTAAGGTTAATTGAAGTCTTTTACACTAACGGATTTAAAAATAGTTTTTGGTCATCCCGGTTGAAAAATTTTAATTGGAAATCAAACTAGTTATTTCAAAGTAGATAATTGATGAGCAATCACATTTTCTCTTTGTTCTATAAGAAATGGTTTTTTTTTTTTTAGTTAATGTTCACTTTTGTGTCTAACATTGTAAGAGTAGATCAATTTTGTCTCGTTTAAAACTCATATTCGTGTGTTCAGTTTATGGCTCTACTACTCGATGTAAATCAGTCGAAGTGTTTAAACTTTTTTATTTTTTGGTCAACCAAGTGTTTTTAACTTTTTTTTTGGGTCAACAGAAAGTGTTTTAACTTTTTTCTTTGGGTCGGCAAACTGTTTTAACTCAAAGTTTCTAGTTGTACAGCATTGGCATCGTACAGAACATTAATAAGCCTTTAGGCAATGCTATGCCATTGACACATTTGACCACAATTTTTTTAACATATTGACCTTTTTTAAAACCCAATATTCAAAGCCCAACATCAAAACCCAGCCTGCCAAGCAAACCACTGTCTTTTAATGATTTGTCCATCAAAAATGATAGGAAGGTTTAAGAATATGGATTTGAATTGCCTTCTTTTAGTTTACAAGAAAAACAGAGTAAAATCAGATATATTTAAATTTCTGCTAGTAGGTTGGATTTGAAATTTTGAATTCTCTATAAAGCAAATCAATAATGTCCTTAAAAGAATGAAAGAAGATATTGGTCATTGATTTAGAAATTAATGATGATAATTATGATAAGATACATGCAAGCATAAGAATATATATAATATGAAACAAATTAATATAATTTACTGAATAAAAATCAATTTTTGTGCTTGTGGGGTTGATGAAAAATTGCATACCAGAAGGGATCACATGAGACTAAAAGAAGCTAACGTGCTTGCTTATCTTCTGTATGCTTTACATATATAGAATAGAAATGAACAACCAAATTTGTGACCTGGCCGCACTACTCCTGTGTCCCACTCCCACCTCATCTTTGGCCAAAAAAATGTGAGGCAGGGAAGATGAAACTGCTTCATAATACAGAGTGATTAAACTCTTTGGTATCATTTGGTAGCATCACATACAACCACACGTTCGTATCTCATTAGTTATTAAATTTGTAAAGATATCAATTTAAGTAAATCAATAATTGAGTCACTATTTTTAAAATTTAACCACTTATTAAATTGGTTCAAGTGATTTGAGAATTAAATTGTAGTTAAATTTATAATAATAAATAATTAACATATATCGATCATTTCATCTATTTTTGGTCCATTAGATTAAACAATACGCTTGCATAGTTTGTTTGATTTGCAGCTGAGGAAATGGAGTTGTAAAAATAGAAAAATCTAAAAGTTAATCCTCCATACCGTTTGAAACAATCAAAACTTTATTTGACTGTAGGAAATTTTTTTTTGTTGGTTCAATTTGACCAACCTAACTAGATACCAAATGAGTTGGTTAAGAGTTAGAGAATATGATGAGAATTTTTTTAAGGAGAAAAGTATATTACATTTGTATTCGTTGTACTTTAGGGTAGGTGCAGCTCACATCCACTGATTTGAGTTATTACAGTGGGACATAGACTATGGGGATTGGCGTCAGTATACAACACTTTTCTTTTATAAACCTTACTTCCTCTATTTTAGGTACTTTCAAATTGAAACTGAATTTGAAATTCACTTTCATAATTCGTACAATAAAAAGTGCTTCTTATAAGGGGTGGAATTTATTTTTAATTCAACAATAATATAAAAACAGGTTAGGTAATTATATTTTTGCCGTTTGTTTTTCTTTCATTTCGAAAGATAATATTAACTTTATCTCTCTGTCTAATTTAAAAAAAAAATCAAGACAGTATCTTTTATGCCGTATTACTATCTAATTCTTAAAGGTTTCTCTTAACCAATGTTACACAATCAAAGTGAATTTTATTTTATGAAAATTAATGTTAGGATCATTTTACAAACTAAAAGACTGTGTTAATAACATTTTTGTAAATTTTCTTACTTCTAATCCTTTAAATTGGTTAACATTACTCATTCTTAAATATTTTATTCAGTTACTATAAATGAAAGAGAAACAACGAAAGAGACGATTTTGGTAAATAAAAAATTTTAGTATAAAAGAAAATATATACCTTTTTTAGAAAAACATTTGTGTAATATCTTTCAAAATGAATAGAAGAAAATACTTCCAGTAAGGGATGACTCATTTAAATAATGTATATTTAATTTATTTTAAGTCTAAAAAAATTACTTAAAAAACTATATAGTTTCATTACAATATAAATGTTCTACTTTCGGAAGATACATGTCATCTAAAAACAAAGTTATTTTCTTTATTCTTTCGGTGAGAGAATATCAGAGAAGACGCAACGACCTTTTTTATTTATTTTCAATATATTGTAATGAGGTTTGGATACATTTTTTTTATCATTATAGTTTATCTTGATTTTGATACTTATATATTAAAAGTTTAGTTTTCAGTCATTACAGTTTAAAATATTATGATTTTGGTTCCTGCTATATTAACAATAGGCCAAACCATCAATCCTTCTCAAACAAATCATCAAACTAACTTCTATACTCCATAAGGACTCAAATAAAATAAAATTAGAGACCAGAACTTGAGAAGTTATAGGAAAAAAAATAAATTTTGAAATATTGGAATCAAAACTAAAATAAATAGGAAACCTTTTGAAAAAGTTTTAACATATATCAACCGTTTAAAATGTTCCATATTTTAAATTAGATAGGTAATTACTTCATTTTCATTTTGTCTTTTAAGGGTGTAGCACATCCCTTAAGAAATACAATTAACGTGTCTTTTTACTTATCTATTGCACTGGTTTGAACCGAGATACATAGTCCGGTGTAAGACCAGCCACAAATATACGTTAACTCTCGTGATTTGTACAAAGGTATGCGATATTATACTCCCTATTCTAGTAGGGAAATAGGGTCTTGAAGTTCTTGAGATCCAACACACCTAGCTCTCGCGTTGAGGGGCGAAAGGTGGTGTCATCTGCAAAAGGACTCTGATGCTCATGTCAGTAAAGAGTTTTTAATTTGGTCAGCTTGAACGTAAGTTAGAGAACGTAAAAAACGTACCATTATAGTAGTTCATCCAATATATATATGCATGCAAGTAACGTAAGAATCCTTTAGAGTCACAGGGCATTCTATAACGTGGCAATATCATTCTGCAAAAAGCTGACACACCACGTATGCGCCTCCATACGTCTTTTCCAACAGTTGTACTGTGTACGATTTGTTGAGTTGACAGTGTGCTATGTGATGACCTGGATTTCTAGGTGTGAAAAGAATGGCTCACACCAGTTGTAGATTTGAGGCATCGTCTACGACACCGATTTATTTTTTTTGTGAACTGATTTATATTTGAAAAGCATGTGATATTACCTTCTTGCCCATTGGCCGGTATCTAGACCTGATCATCTATTTTTTTAATATTTCACCTCTCTTTCTATATTCAATACCACTTTTTAAATAAATATATTTTTGATATAAACAAAAGATAAATATATAATTGATAAATGAGTATTTAATTATACCTTAAAATCTTAAAAGTATATATTTTAAAACAAATCAAATCTCTTAAAAAAGATGAATAAAAAGAAAAAGAAGAAGTATTAAGCAAACCTTATATTACTAACCACTATTCTATCAAGCTACTCATGGACCAATATTGGCAATGTCCTTGGCGATGAATGTTTCTATTACTCAATTTTAATGGTCATATTGAAACTCCATTAGCCACATATGCTTGTAATAATTAGTAATAATGGACAGTGAGGTTTCCATGGGCCATGAATGCTTGTATTAGTGGCTAATCATCAATATCGAGGATGCCCCATGTAAGTAGTGTTTAATCATGGACATTGGGCCTTCCTTTTAACCATGAATGTTATGACTGTTACTAATAATAATAATAATAATAATAATAATAATAATAATAATAATAATAATAATACAAACTGATACATAAACCAGAGAGAACATAAAGACTGACAGCAGAAAAAAAACTATAAATACTTTAAACCAAAATAAGTCAAAATTATAAGAACTAAAAAATTTCATTTAAATTGTACCTAAAAAAAATCCCATTTAAAAATAAACTATATTAAAGTTCATATTTCTTTTTCTTTCTTTAGCTCTTTCTAGAGAGCTCTTTATTTTGAAAAAAAGATGTGTATGTGGATGGATCCTAGGTTCCCAGCATCAAATGAGCCTCCAAATAAAGACTTACAAGTCAATTATTGCTACTTTTCAAGGTTCGGCAGAATGCCAACTTTCATTATTTTAATATCCTCTATGTAACCATCATGCCAATCACATTATCCCATTCAAAAGCCAATAAAAGTGTTCATACCAAAAAATTCCAATTATATTTCACGTGATTTGGAACAAAGACTAGTCCCAAACCTATGGTCGCTTTGTTTCTTTGCACAAGAAACGCCTCAAACAACTAGTGAAGAACAAATATCTCAAACAGTCCTCATTCATTCCTGTTTCCCTCTCCAAGACATGAAGTTGAGAACAACAAATAAGCGAATCATTTCATATAAAACTCCCTAGATTATAATCCTTGATGTAAGTGTTGATTAGAGATCACATTTATCCAATATTTTTAAAACCAAACAATTATTGAACCAATTCAATCAATCCATTAATAAAAAAAAGTAGAATCATATTGGTTACTTAAACAGTTTATGGTTTAACCAGATCAGTTTTAACAACCATGAATTATCAATATATGATTTTATTAAGAAATAAGTGTTAGTTACTGGATCTCAGGGTATCCAATATCCAATACAGAACCAAAGGGAAAGAAGCTAAAATGATAACACAGGTAAAACAACTAACAACCATGAAAAAATTACCACTAAATATAAGATCTAAAAAGTTGAAGCTTGGAAACTTGACTAAATGGTCCATGAACATGCTTCATGAACTGAGAGTTATAGGAAATCACAATTGTATAGTCCTCAGATTGATGCTACTTTTATAGATCAGATGATTCTCTAGGCCTTCTAGACATAAAACCAAACATGAAGCCTCGGCACAAAAGGAAACTTTGGAGGAGTTACACAAAGTCTCACCAAACAAATACTTTCTAGAATCAGAATGAAAATCTTGATTGCATGAAGGCACAATTCAAATTAGTTGGATCTAATTCTCTTTTGGTTGACTTTTCCATCAGACTTGAGAGTTCCACTGGAGTCCCCTTCAGATGAAGCTTCCCGGGACTTGGTAAAAGAATTAGAAAGATCAGCATAGAGATCAACCACCCTTCTTATGTTGCTATTGAGCTCTCTAATCAAACCAACATTTCGATTCAGATTATCAGGAATCTTGGACTCATGATTTTGGTTTATCTCATTGATTAGCAACCTGTTCTGGTTCAAAATATCTTGAGCTTGCAACAAGCTCTTCTGAAATACCTGTAAGAGTCTGCTATCTACTTGAGTTGAACCACCACCGATTTCTCCAAATATATCACCGTCCATTTCAACTATATTCACAATTCAGTTAACAAATAACCCTGCAAAACATGATTATAACAACAGAAAACAATAACAAATGGATGAAAAAGTTAAAACTTAAAACCCTGATCAATTTGAAGAAAACAAGACAAAAATGTGAGAATTGTTACAAAAAATTAAAAGAAGAAACTATAAAGAGACAACTGGGTAGGATGCTTAAATCTATCTGATTGCAGAGATGAGAAAAGCAATTCAAAAAGTTGATTCAGTTGGAACAGGAATTTTGGGAAACACAATCAACACACAAACTTTTACCTATTCTTTCCCCTATCTCCTAAGCAAAGGGGAAGGGAGGGTTTGCATAAGATTCCAGAGACCAATCAAAAGACATCATCACTCTCATAAAGCAAGAGACCCTTTTCCACAAGAAAAAACCTTTTCCTTTTACAGCTACCAATGAAATCAAGAAGGTGCATAGAAGGCCAGAGTGACTCACTCACATAACATAAAATCACAAGCACATACCCACCCCAGTAGTGGGAATCTCAAAAGCCAAGTCAATACCACCACAAGTCTTCCCTTCAAATAAATTAACATAACCCCCATATAGATAAGATTTAAAAAAACCATCTTTTTTCCTTTTTTTTAAGGGTAAAAAACACACTTTGGTTCAATTCTGCAATTGAAATCAATCAAACATAATGAAAAACAATGAAACAAACAAAACAACCCCATCAGAGGAAGAAACTAAAAGAGGGAAACTTTGAAGTGAAATTCTTCTTACCTTGAGAAAGGGGAGCATCCCAATTCCCAACTATAAAAAATTGGAATTTAGTTGGAGAAGAGGGATATTTTGGGGGGAGAAATCTAGGGAAAAGGAAAGAATGGAATAAGGGGGTTAAGGGGTGGTGGTGAAGTGAAGTGAGGCCCTGAAATCATGGAGAAAAAAACAAAGGGGGAGAGATGATGATGGTGTGAAGGAAAACCTCGTTTACATCAAGGCGCAGCACTGAACAGGGAGGGACTGGGACAGACAGGTTTGCGCTTGCAAGTTGCCCCACTCAAAGTCCAACACGACACATGTAACATGTAACAACGTATCATTCATATGCCTATGTGCTCTGCTTCTACTTGTCTATAATTGCCGTGTCTTGTCTCGTGTTGGGTTGTTACACTAATATATTATTCCTTCTTGAAGTTACAAATATCTGTTATTATTCCGTGTAGTTGTTAAGGGGAAAAAAAGTTTATTTAAAATCACTTTTAGATTACATTTGGATAAAATATTTAAAAATTATATAAAATTTACAAATTTGATCAACTAAATTCTTATTAATTCAATTTCTATCATTATAAAATTATTTATTTGGATGAATTATTTTAAATCATTTCATTTTGAAAATTATTTCTTTGGATTAAGTATTTAAAATTTTTATAATTTTAAATTTTTTGTTCTTGGAAGAGGTGATGGAGGGTTGTGGTGGTGGCAGAGCTGGTAATTCAGGCAGGCGGCCCTAAATAGGCCGAGCTTTATCGGGTTGCGGATTATTTAGGGTCGAGTTAAAAAAATGTCCACATAAATTCAAGCTTTAAAATTAGAGGTCCTAGTTCAATCCTCTACGGGTTGCAGGCTTGATTAGGCAGCCTATTTTTTTTTAAATGATTTATAAAAAATTGAATTACAAAAAAATGAATCAACTTAGTAGAATTTTCTAAAACTACATTTATAAAAAATTTGTGTTATTATAATTAATTAACTATTACTACACAAACAATGCTATAAAATCAACAACTTTTCTTGTAAAAAATATGTTTATTTTTGTACCATTTTTTAACAAAGGCCTCGGGCCACCCAGGCACGTGCGGGCCGGCCCATACTCAACCTGTTTTTTTAGACTTTTTTACTATTGGGCTTTTTTCGATTATTAACTTTGAATTTATTTTTAAGACTCACGCACTACAATTTTAACAACGGGCTTGAGCTGGCCTATGCAAGTCAGCCCATTTTGCTAGCTCTAGGTGGTGGTGAAGGTAGTAGAGAAGGTGGTGACGTGGACGATGATGGAGGTCGTAGTGGTCAAGATAGTGGCAGCAGTGGGAGTAATAGTGGTATGAGTCATGATGATGGGGATGGAGGCCGCGGGAATTGCAATGGCAAGGTGGCAACAATGGTGTTTGCAATGACAATAGCAACAATAATGGTGCGATGGTGGTGGTGCCAGTGGCGACGACAAAGGGTGGCGGCAGCGACGTTGGCAAGGATGGTGGCATCAGTGGTGACAATGGTAATGACGACTTTGGTGACAATGGTAGTGGTGGTGGCGGCGGCGGCGAGGAAGCAATGGTAAATGAGGCAATAACGATGGTGGTAGTGGAGGTGGTGATGGTGATCACAAGATGAGTAGTGGTAGGCATGACAATAGGGTGGGTTGGGGTGGGTTCTGCTTTCTCCATCTCTATCCCTATAAAAGTTAGGGTCAATTCGAGGTTAGGTTAAAATAAGATAGGTTTGAAATTTTAGAATTCATCCCCACCATAAAAATTCCTCATCAAGTTCGAGGAAACCCATGAGAATTTGAGCATCCTCTATTTTTATTTATTTTTATTTCATTTTGATAACTTAAATATATGATTTCAAATAAATTATATATATCTAAGACACTTTAATTGAAATAACATATAAAATAGCATTAAAATTCTTTATAAATAATAAACTTCATGGTTATCTATTATTTGAAGAATCCTATATAAACTTATTGTTATCATTTAATTATAACTATAAGTAAATTTATTGAATTTGTATATAAGGTCGGGTTTAAGTGTGGGGTCGGGTGGATAGTTTCTTCCCCACACCCACCCTCGCCCCCATTAAATCAAGTTGACAGGCCTGGCCTTGGAATTTTATGGGCCCTGGGCAACAAAACAAATAAAGACTCATTAATATATTTTTTTAAAGAAGAAAATTTATTAAGTAATCAAATCAACATTAACAAAGTTATTGTAAGTTCTAAACACGTGAATACAAATATATCATTTTGATATAGAGTATGATAACAAGCTAGAAAATAACAAGCGATGCTCTCATAGTCTCATACTTTTCTTTAAAAATTGTTCTTCCTCCTATACTGAAGCAAAAAAAAAACAAATTATCATAAAAAATGGTTTCTTCTAGCATTTTTAGATGTAAAATCATTAATGAGAATATCAACATCAATACTCCCTAACATATTCTTTTCAATGGATAAAATTATCAAACCATTCAACCTTTCTTATGACATTGATGATCTTAAGTAAGTTTTTATTAATTTTAGCTTTGAAAAACTTCTTTTAGCAGTTGCTATAGTTACAGACATAGTTAATAAAATTTTGTAGGCAATTAAGACATTTGGATAACAATCTGCTACTTTGATGAACTTGAAAATTTCAGTGGTTGGCATTACATCATCAGGAAAAGTCACTTTCAACATTTTTAATTCATACAAAAATCATTCAAATCAACATCTGATAAATTGCCATGAGAAAAAGTAGAATGAACTTTAGCACAATATTTTTTCAGTTTATTATCATTTAATGATTTTAACTTTTTTTGAATTAAACAAAAATCCAAAAATATTTTTAAATATTTTTAATTGTTCAAACCTAGTCTTTAAAGAAGTGATAGTCGTGTCTATAATAATTAAAAAATAATTAATTCTAAATGACTCATCAGCCGACTAAACTCCATTATGATTATTCTCATCAAATTGTTTTTTCCTAATAACACTACGTTTTGCTAAAAGAATGAGTTCAACATCCATATCAAGTGTAACTTCTTTAGCAACATTCATACTAGACATGAAGTCTTCAACTCTATACTTTTCAAAAAACAACAATATATCTTCTAATTGTTTTATGGTATCAGCAATGCACGTTGACCTAGATTGTAATTTCTTGCTCACCATATCAATAAAATATAAAATATCCTACCAAATAATCATGCTCATAAAAATTCAAAGTTCTCAAGTGCATTAGCCAAACTCTCAACTTCACTTTTTGATCTAGCTTCATCACAAAATTATGTAATTCCCATAAAGTAAATCTTATTTGGGGAGCATGAAATCTAATAGTTTTAATACTTTTAATTCGACTCTCTCATCGGGTATTAGACAAAGATTTCACGGTTAACTCAGGAACACAATCAAGAAAAAAATTTCATCTTTTTGGTGAACTTGAAAATAATAAATTTATACGTTGAACAATTCCAAAAAAAGAAACAACTTTAACATGAGAATGTGTCATATACTAAGAGTAAGAGTAAGACTATGACAAGCATAAGGCATATAAGACTATGACAAAAAATTATCTTTGAACTCCTTGGTGTTTTCCTTTCATATTAGAATCATTATCATAACCTTGACCTCTCACATCATTAATATTAAGATCAAGAGACTTTTAACGCATCTTGTAATTTATTAAAAAGTCTTAATCCACATGTATCATCTACTTTTAAAAACTCTAAAAAATATTCCTTAATTTTTATTTTATTACTTGACATATTCAGAAATCGTATTATTAGAGTCATTTGTTCATATAACTCATGTCATGAGTACAATTAAGAATTATAAAAAAATATCTTGCTTCTTTAATAATTTTTATAATGGAACTTGTAACACTATGGGCTAAAAGTGAAATTAATTCATTTTGAATTTTATTCCCAAGATAGTGATAACGAATTTCACGACTTTGAATGCATCTAACATGAACTTGCATTATCAAACCAAATTCTGTAATCATTTCAATCAATGCCAAAAAAAATTTGTTACTATCTTGATATAATTTTTCATTGGATCCTCGAAAAGCCAAATTATTTTTAGCAAGACATTTGACAACTAAAAATATTCTTAGTAAAACTTATCGCAAATGTTCTTTCTCTTTCATAATCTCTTGTTGTAAATTTTTATCGATTGTTTGATTTTTATTCAATCTTGCTATCAATTCATTCCAAGTATTCATGTTAGATATATGTTCAAAACTATTTTTATGTTGTTTAAGTTTCTCGCTAATACGCTTCCAATCACTAAAACCCTTATTTGCCAAAGAACTTTTTTTATTATCAGATTTGAATAACTTACAACTAAAACATCCCGACTTAATAAAGACAAACCCGAAAACCCGGGGAAATTTTTCGCGTTCAAATCCGGAATCCGGAAAAAGAAAATGGAGTCAGGGTGTCACTCGCTTAGCGAGATCCTGATTTGGTTAAACGAAACCAGTAAAGGTCGCTTGAGTGAGCTCCTACTCGCTAGAGCGAGTCCCTACACTCGGCGTGTTCCTTCATTCGAAACCGGAACTTCCTTTCACTCGGGGATGGTCCCATCAGGTCATGCCTCACTCAGAGATTTCTCACTCATAGTCAGATCCTTATTCTTCACCTGGAAGATCTCATCTCGGACATGGTTCACTCGGAAGCATTTTAACCTTCATCCGGAATTGATTCTCTCGGTCATACCTCACTCGGAAACATTTTAACCTTCATTCACTCGGAAGTAGTTCCCTCGGTCATGTCTCACTCGGAACTATTTTAACCTTTCTTCACTTAGAAGAGGTTCTCTCGGTCATGTCTCACTCGGAAATATCTTGACCTTCCTTCCCTCGGAAATTGTGAGATGGTTATGGTCTTCCTAGAAGAAAAATAAATAAATAAATAAACCTAGAGGAACTATATTGCCATGGCTTCATGAAGTCCTACTTCTTGAATCCATCATCCTCTTAGAGTCACCACTCCTTGGTTTTCTTCTATGTCTCTACTTTGTTGGCCCGATCAAGATTACATGATTAAATAGAAACTTGTTTTACATACGAGTGAAGGGTTGAGAAGAGAAATACAACAGAATAGAGAGAGGCACAACACGCAGGTTGTATTTAAATAAAATAACTAAGACCATAACCATTCACCATGCAACGTGTTAATTAATTGATTATAACCCATTTAAAAGCATTAAAAGAGTAATTAATTTTTAAAACGGGCAATTAAACACGTGGGGTCGGTAATAAGGCGCTACGTAGAGAATGTACGGGGGTCAAGGGGGGGCCGCCCCTTGCGGGGTGCGGGGCAGCGCCCCGACCTGAAAAATTAGTACTGTAGTCAAGTTGGTTCCCAGGAAAGAGAGGTGGGTCCGGTGTGACCGCTTAAGTACCAAGTCTTTCCTAGCCAGAACGTCTCTTGACCATTAACAGCTCTAAAATTTTGGCTAGGGTTTCAACCACTTTGGAACCTTAATTCCTTGTTGCGAACACTTCACAACGCAGCCGTCAAGGCACATGTAGGCAACGCCGTCTAGGGTTTCAAAACCTAGAATTCAATTTGCGCTAATGCCAACATGCAATGCCTTTCCATGACGGCCGTCTAGGTTTCAACTCTTGAACCCTAGATTAAGGAATGGCCATGGTTTAACACTTAAACCTTATCACTTAACGCCCCATAACATGAACCATTCATGTTCGAAGATCAACCCAATTGATTCATAATTTGTACGATGAATATCATATGAGTAAAACACATATCAAATACAAAAATTACATAAACTCATACATCATAAAAATTTAAACGGCAACAACATACATACTAAAATTGAGAAACTTTATAACATGCATCATATACAATTTACAAAGAATAACTCAAAATTATATGTATCATGCCAAAACAGAGGTCATACCAGATACATGATTAATCATTGTAATATATGCATCATATGCGATAACTCAAAATAGCAATATAATCATGCATGTTCATTTTCGAATCCTAGTTTCACAAAACATTTTCGCAAAACAAAATTGCAAAGCTTTAAACAAGAAATGATTTCGCAAATCATATTTTCCAAAAGCTCTTGCAAACGAAAACATATCATCATAAAACAGAAACAAATGCCCAAAACACGGTTCTTGCACCCAGGCTTTGATACCACTGTATGTTCATTTTCTGTTAGAAATCCCTAAACATGAGCAGCGGAAAAAAAAAGGGATTCCAAAGGATTTGCAAGGTTCCGTGTTTCAAAGCACAAAACAAACACAAAATCGTTTTGGATTACCTCTTGAAGAACACCGAAGCAGTCGTAGCCTCGTCCTTTAGGAGTCCACACGAGCACTCCCACCAGAATCGCAACACTTGCCAACTGCTAGTTTGACGGCGTGTAGCTCTTGCAACTTTTGTGAATTTGTGTCTCACTTGAGTGAACGGCCTATGAGCATCTTATGCTCTATTTATAGGCTTAGGTTTGACCTAATTTGTTTTCTCTAAAATTGGGCTCCTTACTCATTCCAAATGAGTTAGGCCCAATAGCTTTATTTTAGTCCAACTAAAATAAGATAACATTTTCTGATGGGCTTACTCTATGTGTGTGACCCTACAGGTAAAATACTCGGTCATATTAATAATAAATTATTTTATTATTAATATAAAATAAGAGCGGCATCTAGCAATGCATCATTATGTCCGAATATTATCAACATAACCTATAAGTGATAATTATTTAATATGTTTGTTCCTTTTGTCACGATATCCTAATTGGGCCCAAGGCATGGTCGCGTCATCCTTGTACAGCCCAATTTATTTTACTTGATACCAGAGTAGACTGAATCTGAATAAATATCTAATATTTATTCTTTCTAGCATGGCCATGCGTTTTCTTAGTCTTACTCCATCAAGTGGCCTATAGATATCACTCCTGTCACATAGGAGAGACAAATCCCATCTACATCACTCACATCCCTCTGCATAATTTGTTCATTGCCTAATCACAACCTTTATAGTCCTCTTGTTATAGAAGACGTTTAATTGTATTAAAACAATAAACTCCTCATGTAGGAATCGTAGTGACTTCAGGTCGAAGGACTACATATACCATTATCACATTGAGAATCGTTTATGACAATCATGTAACGATCCATGCAACGTTCTCATGGTGGGTCTGTCCAGTACATCATTACTCTTAATGTGTACCCGTGTGAAGACTTGATATCATCTATATCTATGATCTGTGAGATCAGGTCATCAGTACACTCACACACTAGTCTCAGTGTATTTACATGTCCCCATGTAAATACTTGACTAGGGACATTTTAGGAATAATTTTTATATGACCTATTACTCCAAGGATAAAGACGTTTTAAAACAATTTTAAACTAAAATATTTATTTTATTGATAAGCATAAAAAATGATACAAATGAAAAAGCATAAAAAGCTCATAGTGCATACACCAACAAGTCATGTCTCACTCGGAAATATTTTAACTTTCCTTCACTCTGAAGAGGTTCTCTCGGTTATGTCTCACTCGGAAATATTTTAACCTTCGTTCACTCGGAAAAGGTTCTCTCGGTTATGTCTCATTCGAAAACATCTTCACCTTCCTTCCCTCGGAAGTGGTCCTCTCGGCCATGTCTCACTTGGAAATATTTTAACCTTTCTTCGTTTGGAAGAGGTTCTCTCGGTCATGTCTCACTCGGAAATATTTTAACCTTTCTTCACTCGGAAGAGGTTCTCTCGGTTATGTCTCACTCGGAAATATTTTAACCTTCCTTCACTCGGAAGAGGTTCTCTCGGTTATGTCTCACTCGGAAACATCTTGACCTTCCTTCCCTCGGAAATGGTCCTCTCGGTCATGTCTCACTCAGAAATATTTTGACCTTTGACATTTCTCATACAACAACACTCCCTGGATATTTCAAGCAACATCATAGCATTACGTATATATATGTCCACAATCCTGGATAGTTCAAACTCATGTATATACTCAAAACAAAACGATATACATAGGAGCCGGCCAAGGCTATATCATAGCTATATACAATATGTACACTACATCTGTACAAGTACTCCTCACACGAGCTTGATGATCTCTCATCATTCACCATCCCGGCCTAAATCCACTAAAAATATAGCCACAAGTAGGGGTGAGCATTATACATGTTAAATGACAGTTATTGACTCGGATCAATCATCCAATTCTTAACTATGAAATATGATGTCTCAAACAAACAACAACATACACTGTCATTCAATATAATTACTCACATAACATCATCTAATCAGGATTTACTCAACCCATTCAAGGCTATATAATTCATGTTATTCTCAATAACACATACACATGACCATACAAATCACATTGCTCTCAGCAACATTTATCAGTGTACATACATTCAATCAATAAAATTCAATTGTTCATTATTAAGTTTTGTGTTGCAACATAGGCTCTCAGCCTTATACTCAGCTCTCAGCTGATCCGACCGTTTTACTGGTACCAAACCGTTTGCCCTCTCATGTAAAACAATCACTCTCAGCGACAACGGTAGTGTTACGGGCAGCCCTAAGTCCCACTCAATAGGCTTTCCTTGAGTCCCACTCAAGGTCTTTCATAGTATCTCACGCATATACGTTTGATTACCATTTCAATAATAAGCGCCTCACGCTATATGCTCTCAGCATTTTCAATGGTGCATCTCATGCATATTGTTATTATCATTAATACATCAATACCATTTTAATCATCAAGCATCTCACGCCATATGCACTCGGCATTCTCATTATCATGAACATGCATCTCATGCAATTCAATATGCAATCATGGACGAAAATCAACATAACACTCCATAACTCATAGATATCACATATCCAGGTATTTCTCAAGTTATCATACAACCAGAACACACCAATCATCACATTTCAAAGTTATATAACAATCAGTATAACAATTTTACCCGGAGCCCGTCCATAAACCATTCATTTGAAATATAAAGCACCCTCTACCTGGAATAAGAGATTCCAGAAGCTCCTCGAGCTATCAAACGTTGATCAACCGCTCTCTGATCACTCTTTCTCGACTAAACGACCTTCGATTCAAGTCGTCAACCTCCAAACTCAACTTCGGAGAAACCCCGAGCTATCCGTTCTCTCGAACAGCCCTGACCTTACCAACAATGGAGGATTTCGAGACTCCAAGACACCCCAACGCTGCCCACAAGGAGGGGATGAAGAAGAAGAAGCTTGATTGAATTTTAGAAGGAAACAGGAATGGTGCCGCTGCATGCACGAAAGGAGAAGTGAGCTCAATTCTCTCTTCTTTTTTCCCAGCTCAGCGTGAGTGGAAGATTGAGACTGAAATCACTTATATTGTCAAGAGGGGCACATGCATAATTTCCATGCCACTTTTAGTTATTCTGCTATTAACTTTAATTTGCCCATCAATGCTCGATTAGGATGTTACAACAACAAAATAATATACTCTATCAACATGCTTGGAATAAACCAACCATTTTCTATCACTAATCTTTCCATTACTTAGCTTTCTAGAATAATAGGCATATGAAAAATGTCTGGAAGTATTATCCAAAGGAGAAATAAGATTCTTTTCTCTAATAAGCCTCTTTTCAATTAAAATATCTCTTCCTTTGTTAACAAGATTACCCTAATTTCTAGGATCATAAATATTTAAAGAAAGAATTAATTGCTCTTCATCAATGTCAACATTTCCCATATTAGATTCATTTGACACATCATTAGGTTCACTAAAATCATTAACTTCATTCTCATTTAGATGAATTTCATAATGCGTAATTTTAATTGATTGATCTAAATTTTCATGAGAATCTATCTCTTTAAAAATAAATTTATCAAGAGCTCCTCTTTGTGATTTAATTAACTCTTCCTCTCATTTTCATTTTTTTCTTCTTTCTCTTTCAGATAAATGTTATTCGGGAGGTATATTATGAAAGATAAATAAAATAGTAATTAACATAAGAAAAGAAGTAAAAAACAATAGCACCTAGAAAGAGAAGTTAACGTTGAATACTCGTTCACAACTTCACACGTATATGTTAATTCCAATGGCTAAATTTAAACATTGTAAGCATAAAATTATAATAAATTAATAAGAAAATTGAAACAATCAACCAATTAGTAATAACTATTAAAAATTAAAAAAATAAATATTCTTAACATAAAAATATAACAATAATTAAACAATTGACAATGACTATAAAAAATAAAAATTAAGACTCTACAAACATAATAATTAACAAAATATTAATATCAACATGAATAAAGTTCTTAAATAGTTTCTATAACAACATAAATCAAAACAGGTTTTACCCATCAAACTTGAAACGCGGGTGATCCTCCAGATTTGAGTATAGATGTCATACCTAGATGGTGGTGACGAAGGGTGCTAGTGGAAATGGTGGTGGTTTAGGGTGGCCATTGTAACGGTGGCCTAGTGGTGGGGATAATGATGATAATAGCGATGACAACTTTAATGGCGATGGTGATGACAATGACGATGGTTATGATTGCGATGGAGACGAAGAAGGGGGGCTAATGGTGAAGGCGGTAGTGGCGGTGATGGTGGTGACAATAAGGGAGTGGCGGTGGTAGTGGTGCGGGTGGCAGTCATTTTGGCGGCTGTGGTGGTGCAAGTGGTAGTGGTGGTGGCAGCATGGATATATTTATTAAATAGTAATATATTTAATAACAAATTGAAGTACATTTATTAAATATTAATATGTTTAATATTTAAAATGCATGATATGATGCGGTAAGTCATGAATTGATAAAATAATATAAATTTATAGTTTATCATACACACTCACATTATTTATGTTGTATTTAAACTAACACTAAAGAAAATGTGAATTGCCATTCCATATATTTAACAAATTCCATGTACAAACTCAAAAGAAACCATGGTTTTAGTGGTTGAGTAGATGGTCATTTCGGTAGTAGCATCCGGCACATGGAATAATCACATCAACAAGATCAATGACATGTTAAATCTCTATTAATGGAGTTGGTAAAAAATGAATGGAGTGGACCTAACTGAAATATTTTAAAAAGATATAAGACCTAACTGTTCCACAAAAAAGTTAAGAGTCTAATTTAAAATTTATTAAAAAGATATGAGGCTAAAATAATTATTTAGCCTTTATGATACTTATAAAGTAAGAGACATTGTTACCGGTGTCTTAAAGACATTGTTTTAAGACATTTTTAGAAATTAGAAGCGGAAAGTTTGTGTTAAAAATAACTCGAATCTTTTCCTTTTGTTAAAATTAAATACATGAATAAAAGAAGTAATTTTTAAGAAATAAATTGTCTTTTTCTAGAAATTATTAAGGTATCAATTTATTTATTCAACGATTTATTCGTTGAGATTATTGTATTATTAATCTAGGTTTTATCTTTTTAATAATTGGTATTATTTTAGGAGCAATATGACCAATGAGGCATGGTAATTATATTAAAATTAAGATCTTAAGGAATTCTAAACTTTTATTACTTGGACTATATTTACAATTTAACTACATACTAGAAAAAAATGGGAGATGTAAATTATTGAGTAGTGGCCTCCATGAAATTTATTATAATTTTTATAGTTGATTTAGGAATAAATTATTAGAAACATAATTATGGTTCATTTACATTGAATTGAATAAAAATTCAATTTAATAAATAACTTGATAAATATAAATAAAGAATATATATATATATATATATATATATATATAACTTAAATAATCGGGAAAGCTTGAACCATTACCTACACTACTTAATTAAAAGGATTCTCAATTCTCACTAGCAACAAACATATTCAATTACAGTGCATAAAAAAAATTCTTACAAATATAATTAGAATAAGTGAAATCATAGAAATAAAATTAATTAATTTTTAGTTCACTAATTGTAAAAATAAATTAATTAAAATAGGTAAAATCACAAGGCATGCATGTAGCCTATTCTAACATGGATTGTGAGACAGGTGCTTAGACGACCAAGGAAAAACACAAAGGTTCGTATGATTTTTGTAATCATTTGAATTTGAGAGTTAGACAAGTGGTCCAATTTATATTTTTAGGTAATCGAATAGAGTAATAGTTTTCACCAAAAAAAATAGAGTAATAGTTATGAAAGATTAGATCAAAATTGCTTTGTAGTCTTATTTCGTAATATTTAAGTTGCTATCAAGTTATAATTTTACAAGCTATGTTTTAATTAATCTATGACAAATTTATACATCGAGTTCAATATGGCATAGCGTGGGTTTTTTTAATTATATTTTATCTTTAGCACTTTAATTTAGTTTTCAAATGATATAAATATAATGATCATATTGTTTCTTAAAACATTTATTAAATTTAATTAGACACTAAAGTATCGCTAGTGGGAAGAGCAAAATATAATAAAAATGAAAATTATAACTATGATATAAATTTTTATACTAATTTTATAAGGTAAAATAATTTCGTTAAATTATTTCATAATATAGTCAACTAATATAAACATAAATATCAAATATGAAAGGATTATTTCCAACAAAAATAAAAGAACATACATCAAATATACTTTAGAATATATAAATAAAATTAAAAAAATTTATATGAACAATATTATTAAAACTACCCCGATAATCGAATTAGTGTTAATTTTAAAAATAATCGTGCCTTTTTCTTTATTACATGATTATTTCTATATTTAAGCAATCTTTAATTGCATGATTGTTGCGTCCTCCAATGAGAGAAAAGTAGGGAGGCTCATCATTAAAGACTTTCAATGGAATTGAATGAAACTAATAAATATCATGCCATGTTGAATTGAAGGGATTGGTTTACTCCTCACTTTAAATAAATTTTATAAGTATTTTATCTTTTTAAAAGAATTAGCAATAATTCTATTTTAAATAAAAATTACGTATGCAAAATGGAATGTAGAAATAGACACGTAGCAAACAGCAACAGACACTCCCTCAACTGAATTGTAATCCAGCTAATTAGAATTAATACATTTCAATATTATATAATTTGATAACAAATAAATATAAAATATGAATATATATATATATATATATATATATATATCTTCTACATAAACTTAAAAATAAAGTGCTATATAATAAAGTTTATAAATAAATTTAATAATATGTATACTGTGTGTGTTGAATTAAATTGAGAAGGGCTATTCTAATCTTTCCAATGGTCTTAGAGATCATCAGCATGTTTGGCAACGGAGAATTCTCCGTTAAGTTGAAGGAGAATTTTGATCCTACAGGTCAACAGAATTTTAATTGTCTCGAATAACGTAAAAAATTAATATCAACATTTAAATTTTTCACTTTAACTCATCTTCGTTTCCCTAACTGCAAACCAAATACCCTCCATATCCTACATTAAAACTCAAAGATTTTTTTTTCCCTTTAATAGTCTTAACTAAGTAATTTTGTATCCATTTTCAATCATTTTGAAATGAAATACCAACCCCCAAAAAAATACTGAATGGTCAATGCCAATGGTGGATAATAGACTAGATCATATTATTGCACTGGTTTGGTCCAATTTTTTAACAATAATATTATTTTATGGAAATTTCTTGAGGTTTTATCTCTTCCTTAAACATTTTTTGACGCTTCTCTAATTATATCTCTTTATTTTTTACTTATTTAAATTTAATAAATTAATGAATTGCTAATTAAAATATGACATGTTTTGTTCTTCTTTGACAAACTATTTAGTTAATCTTCTACCGTTTAATGCGTTGATCGTTGAAACTAGAGATTTATGTAAGTTTATAACATAAAGAAACTTTTGTCTGAAAACATTGGATACAGATTTTATTTATAAAAAAAGGTTTGTCGGTAAAATTAAATTTTAAGATACTTCCCGTCCAAATAAGATATTTGTATTTTAAATCCAAAAAATATACAACAAATTACATGGAGGAGCTATCAAACTTAAGCAAGGTTATTGAAAGTGATTTCTATTTGAGTTGACTAATCACTAATCAATTTTTAAACGATTTCTATTTGCATTTCAGTTTTGAAAAAAAAAACAGGGAGTTTGTGGTAGGTTTATGAATTGTGTGAAGTTAATTTTGAACATTAAGTGTTGTAAGAATCCTGTTTAATTGTTTCCAAATAAAGTGCAAATGATCCTGATTGTTAGGCTTTGGAAGCGACCCATCACCAAAGGAAACTTAATTTTGGCATTCAAAGCAATTTTCATGGATCTACATCTACTCCATAAATTATAGTTATGGCTAATAAGGATGTGAAAAGCCAGATACTCAAAGAGCAACCATGGATATATGCAAAGGGATAGGAACTTCTTTTTTACCTGTCAAGTATTGTCAAACCATGTGAACATCATAATGATTTTTAAAAAATATATATATATATATATATATATATATATATGTATGTATCAAAATGATTTTAGAAATAAATTTTAATTAACACGGTTGACCCACTTACAAATTCAACCTGTTCATGTGTTATATTTAGGTTTAAGAGAAAAGTAAGGCGTTTTCATTTCATTGGATTCAAAGCATAGAACACAGTGACTGATTCAACACAAAATAATATATTAAGTATAGAAAGGTCAACATCTTGAATTGAGGATTCTGATTCCATTAATTGGGAAGTGGCTTCACGCCATGATTTTCTCCGTGGTTGATGGTTTTGTTTGGACTTAGCTTTAATATTTTACTTTTTAGTATCTGAGCAAAAACATTGATTCTTATTTCTTACGGATCAGTTACATTTGTTGGTTGAGTAAAGGATGAAAAAGAGGTGATACACTCTATTTACTACTTAGATGAATGTAGCAATAAATAAATAAAATTCAGACCACAGAGACACGTACGTATCGAATCCTAATTCCTAAGTTTCAGAATAACATGTCTACAAGATAGTTATAGTTTTATAGCGGTACCAACCAAATCTAGCATTTATTTAAGTTTGAATCAAATATCTTGTTATAAGGTCACGTGCCCTACTCTTGTGTATTTTTCATTTTATTCTAGTTTATATACGTATACTTGTACTACCAAAGACAAAAAAAAAGACTTAAACAAAATAAATAAATAAATAAATAAATGATAGAAGTTTCCATACAAGCATATTTGGTGTATTGGAAGTAATATAAGAAACTGGGTAATCCCTCTATTTCGTTTCTTCTCCATTTGGAAGTGAAACACTTGGCTTTGTCATGAAATAATGAAACAAAACAATTTTTTTGCTAAAACAATGTTGTGAACATCCATATCCCATTATCCATGTAGTCCATATCCATGTATGTACAAAGTCAGTAGTAGTAGTGGTGGTTGACGGCGAACTGCCTCCTCTCCCCAAAATCCCGTTTCCATTTTCCATACAAAATTGACTTCTCCACCGGCCTTCAAGCAGAGGTTATCAGCCTGCCAATTTTCTGCAGTCTTCCCCCAACAATGCAATCATTTCTTCTTTATCCACATTGCATACTCCCCCCTCTTCCAAGACTGTCTTGTGGCTCCTCCAGCTTCACCGAAAGCCCGAATATCCGGCCGAGAGCTTGAGCTTTCACCGGTGGGAGATCACGGAATGAGGAAACCAAGTGTTGCTCAAACCCCCCACCATGATGCACAAGAAGAATCTGCAGATCTGTGATCCTTATACATCTCTCTTTCCCATGGTTCCGGCCGAGCTCTGCTTCTTCTGTATACCATACTGCCAGGCATCTCTGGATTTGTCACCTGTGTGATCAAAATCGTCTAACGAATTCTCCATTGAATATCTCGACGGACGATGGTTCCCATTTCTGAAGCCTACTGGAGCACCCATCTTATCATCATCTTCAGATGGTGCCCCTGACCTGGATTCCATATGCATGTCCATTGGTCTATATCTTGGTCCACCTGATCTCATTCCCCTCATATTCGAGGGACCCTTACCGGGCAATGGTGTGTAACTAGGTCCCTTGGACACCAGAAAGTCCTTGGGAAGAGTGTCCATGTCCATATAGCAATTTCGAGATTTTGCATCAGCAATCAAGGCAGCCCAATCTTCAGATTGCACCAGAGCATTGGCATTTCCCATGACCTGTCAACGATAACAAACCATCAAAATCAATATCAACTTAAAAGAGTTCCCTTGTCCATTCAATGAACATGGACAAATTCAAGACAAAAAAGAATGCATTAGAAAGATTCATACCCAAAGGGCCCTTCTTGCACGTGTAAGGGCAACATTCATTCTACGTATATCTGCAACAAAACCCACTCCATGACTGGAGGCTCGCACACACGACATTATAATGACATCACGTTCTTGACCTTGGAAAGCATCTACTGTATTGATGTATATATCCTTCCCTTCTTCTGAATTCAATACTTCGTCAAATTCTCGTTGGAGGCATTTCAACTGTAACTTATAAGGAGTAATTATGCCAACAGTAATCTTTCCTAAACCCAAAGATTTCACTGCTTTTTGAACATGCTCGTACAACCGGAGACAAAATTGTGCTTCATGTAAGTTCTGGTAAGAGACTGATCCACCTCTGTGAGACTCCCGCCCATGTCTGATGTCATAGAATAAATAAGGTCTAAGTAAAGGATCCTTGTAGTATGGCTCATCAGGCAATTTAGCTACACTTTCACTATCAGTAAGGCGACCCTGATAGAAGTACCTAGAAGGGAAATCCCGAATTTGAGGATGCATTCTATACTGCACAGACAACAACATTGTCGGACATCCTGCTTGCTGGAACCTCTCAAAAAGACTCCTACTGTACATCAATGTTCCAGCTGCCTTGCTTATAACTGTAGCAGGAAGTTGCTGAGGATCTCCAACAAGTACACACCGCGCTGCACCAAGAGAGAGTGGAGGCAGTATTGCCACCTCACTGGCTTGGGCTGCCTCATCAATAACCACCATATCAAAACCATGAGAAAGACGAGAAAACAGCTTGCGACCACTGCTAGAAACTGTAGTGAAAACAATCTCAGCTTCATTGGCAAAACTGGCTTCCAAACTAGCACGGGCCTCTTCCAAATTAAAACCACTACCAGGACGGAACCTACTTTCCAAAAGGGCAAGTCGAGACATCTCAACCAAAACTTTATCCCTGTTTTCAACCACAGCCGCAAGGTTCTGTAGCAAAGCATCCCGATTCTGATCCCGGGCCATGAGAAGGTCAGGATCAACACCAACAGATCCTTGGGACCGAACAGCAGCAGCAGTAGCATTTAGTTCTCTATGAAGACAATGTAACTGCTGAGTCAATTGTGCCTCACGATTCTTTAACTGATGCATCCATCCCACAATTTCTTCCCGGCTCTTGACGAGAAGCTGTTCAGTTCTACGCTCAACAGAAACTGCTTGGGCAGCACGCGTCTGAGAATCAACCCCAACTCGAGCAACATCAGGTCGATATACTTTCATTTCTCCGTCAATAAACCCACGATCAAGGACACGAGCAAGAAGCTCATCAGTGGCAGCATTAGAAGGAGCACAGACCAACATTCTAGGTTTTGGGACCAGCTTTGGCAAAGTTCGCAAGAGATTCTGGTCCATGTTTTGAAGAACTTCATCGATAGATCCTGTGGGGATATTTTCTGAACTGACCTCGTTGACTTGCTTGTAACTTTCAGGGGCAACATGCTTAAGTAAAGAGGTATAGTAGTGCTGATACTGCACAAGGTGAATGACATTTAACATTCCCCATACTGTATGAGTCTTCCCTGTTCCTGGAGGTCCTTGAACAAGGGTGAATGGCCAAGGTTCTTGCCTCTTTGTTGTCCCACTACTTGTACCAGCAGCTGTATGCATAGCTGCCCATTGGATTGCTGCCAACTGGGGTTCATTGAAGGTCCTACGCAGATACTCAACAAAGTTCTGCGTGAAGCATTCAGGCATGGCTGGGGTCTGCTGCTCATACTTAGGGAAGTGTTCAGGGCTAGGTTGAAGGATTGCAGTTTGCATCTGTAAAGAACAAAATCATTCAGAATTGCAAACCCATCATCCCTATTGATATCAGAACAAGTTACAGCCATTTACCTGTGCATTTAATCGACGAAATGCATGTAGAGCAATATACTCCCTCTGTGTGGTAGCAAGAGAACCAAGCACTGTGAGATACCAGATGCTTCCAGTTTGAAGTTTTCTTATGATATGATCATCATCACTCCTGCAGGAAACAACAATGTTATCTAAATTCACAAATGAAACCATGAAAGTACAACTCAAAACAAAACCATTAAAGGGGATCTTCAATGGTAAAATATGAATGAACACTTGCCTGCTGTCATAAGAGTCTCCAACATAGTAATGGAGAATTGCACCAGGAGGATCACGGGTATCAAGAGGTATGTGACGCCTAACTGTACCAACCACACGTCCAGTGACTTCTGATTCCCCATCATCCTGAGCTGAAGATGAACTGTTCTGCTTGGATCTGACTGCTTGCATAATGAAACTATCAACAAAGTTGATCTACAATGAAATTATTGGAACAAATTATTGTTCTACATATTTGAAAACAAACCTGATCCAGGCCTAGGAGAAGACAGGATTGCCACATCACCCTCCTTAAATGACCATTTGAACTCGTGTACTGGAAGGACTTTCACATCATACCAACCTAAGAAGAGAGTCATACAAATTAAACCAGAAAATTTACACAAACAAAAACATATAACTAGACATTATTCTGATATAGCACCCAACAATGAGACCATACATTTGTTGAAGTTGCAAGAACAAAGCACAAAACACAACCATTAAAGGCTAAGTGTGTAAAAATACATGCACAACAAGAGAAAATTAAACTCCAAGAACTTGGGAGACAAAATTTACAGTACAAAGATAAAGTGTTAAGTTCATGCAATACATAGAAGTCCAAAGCAGAAAAAATGTATAACATAAGCAGTGAATGATAAAAGTACCTCTTTCTCTTGACTCATTCACCTTCACCCGAACCATAATATGAGTATCCCGTGACACTGTTTCTGTTGATTCTTCCCAGGTACTATAGAGTTGAGCCCGACACTCCTCAAAAAGCAATGGCTCAAACACTCTAATATACTCTTCCACTGATTCAAACCGCCCAGGAACACACTGTAGCTCAGTCTCCTCTGAATCACAGGATTCAATTAGTTACCAATAAAATAAACCTTCAAAAGGAACTAAGGGATACCCCCACTGAGTTGGTATAGAGAGGGACAAATAACAGTAATCATCAATTAATTTACTAGTAGCAAGCGCATTTATGATTTAAGTTTTCAACATCCAGGCACCCGGTATACTACAACATAAAGGCCTTGACCAAGATATACAAGGAACCAGCTACATGAAACCATGATTATATTTATACCGATTAGAAAGTTCTATATCTTCAGATTCAACCTATCTTGCATGTTGACGGAGAAAACTGAGGCATCTTTACAGAATCTCAGTTGTAATGATAAAACTTTACGCATTTCAATAAAATATTCCCAAAACTTTATAACAGAAAGAGATAAAATGTCAAATCATTTATTTACAAATATTGTCAAGTAGCACCACTATAAATCCTGCCTCAATAACCAAAGACCCTAATATCAATTAAATAAACCTCTAACTTATAAACCTGCATTTGAATGAAGGAATAACATTATCTGATAAATAACATATGAGAGAGTGTATCTGAAGTAATTGTGCTGCATATTCTTTTGGATAGCAGTTGCTTAATATTGAAAAGTAACATTTATGGTTGAGTGATGTTTATTACCATTTAAATTTCAAACTATGGCTAACAAAGTTTTGTGATGACATGGATATTTTTCAATCCAAACATGCATCATAAAACCCAAATCTCAGAAAAACAAATGATCCTAACATATTGAATAAAATCAGCAATTAGCATAAAGAACGCAGAGAAAGAGGGCAGATAATTGATAATATACTGAATTGAGGTAAAGCTACAGGTTGCCCTTCCACCTGCTATCTTTTGTTCTTTCTCAAGAAACAACCAACTTGAGAACCATAACACAAAAGAGGCATATGATGGTGACTGGATTACATAAAGAATTCATGTAAACCAGGTAAGCTATCAAATCAATATCAAATTTCATTCCAGAAACAACTGTCATCACCTTTGCATGTCTATCCAGTGTTATGACTCTCACAGTGTGATAACTGGAGGAAGGGAGCAACAAGATGAGAAATCAGAGACAAAGCAATAGCAGTATATATCTACACTAATGGTTAATAATGCAGTTAATTGATACCTGGGTGATGCCAAAACTTTTCACTGGTCACCTCACGTATAAGGCGTTCAACAGATGTGTCTTGGGACAGGCTGCTGACAGGAGCCTGCTTTTTGATAGAAAGATGTTTTTTGTTTCCCAACTTGACATCATTGGAGCTTTGACCACTCGTTCCTGATTTCCTGTTAGAAAGGAGTGCATTCTTTTGCTGCCTCGACTCTGGCAGTTGTTTCCACGAACCCTGCCTTGGAATGGGTGGTAAATTGACCTCTGTAGGAGGTTCTGTTTCATTGTTTAGCCTCCTAGACCTAACAGGTAATCCAGAAGTATCACCATTACTATCAGATTTAGGTTCATGTGCTTCAGCTATATTGCCACCCTCACTAGAAGAGGAGTCAACAAATTTCTGATCCTTAATAATTGAAGCACGCTCAACTTGCGCAGGAACAGTTCGGACTTCCTTTACAGTGCGACTTATGACAGATGATGAGAAAGTCTGCCTTCTAGGGGTTGAGGTTTTAATAGGACCTGCTTGCTTGACATCTTCCAAATTGAGAAACATGGTCTGTCTATTGCGTTTCTTTCCCAACATTTCCTCTTTACGTTGGTCAATCTTCCTCTTCCCAGGATTATTTGCACACCTAAGCGCATGACTTGCTTCAATACCTTTCACTTCCTTTTGCTTGGGAATTAGAGAGGGTTCCTCCTGTGCATCAATAGAAGCTTCACTTTTTACATTGCTTTCTGAATTTGGGATACTATTGCTTTTCTGTTCACTAGAATTTGACTCTAGACCTATAGAAGCAAGGCTACTCTTTTCATCATTTATACTATCAGAACTCTTAATATTGTTAGACTTACTCTCAGAAGGCACCGCAACACCTGCATTCACCATTCCAGATGTTGCTTGCTCTTCTTTAATAGTTTGATTTCGCTGTAGCAAGTTATTACCTCCATTTACATCAGCAAAGCCCTCCTCATCAGACCATTCCCCTTCTTCCCTTTCCATAGAAGGAGCATTTGCCGAACCTTGTATCCGTGAATCCATAACTTTGATGTCTTCATCTTTACTTGACTTAGAGGAAGCCTTTGCATCCTGATCCCCTTCTCTCTTCAATTCAGTGTCTGATTCAGAGGCACTGGCAGATTTAGAACGAACAAAAGGCTGAAATCCTGAGACAGAGGAGGCATGCGAAAATGCATTATTATTTACTATTCCTTGGGCAGTAGTTGATGCTGCAAATAGGTCAGAAGGTTGGGGGTTTGTTGATGCCTGTGTCTTCTGGGGCTGCAAGCAGGGAATACCATCCCTTTCATCATTATCCTCTGCAGGTGGCTCATTGAGATCAAAAAACGGCCTTCCTCGACAACCCATCTCATATGCATAAGCATACAAACTAAATTCGGAATAAATTGTAGTAAGAACAAGCTGCTTCTATTCTTTTTAGGAGACAATGTCCATGACATGCCCACAATGAGGGAAGACAGTTGATCTGCAAATTGACAAAAAACACAATCTAGTAGGAATGACTAACACTATCTCAAAGAATCAGTCAAAACAGAAATGAACATGTGAATTTATGGAACACGACAAAGAGCATACAGCTATGAATGCAATATAGCAATGGATAATTACAACTTATAACTCTCTCCCGCAAACCCAAACACGCAATTATATGAACAAACATATTAAAATCCAGAATTTACCAATCTTTATGTTCAAAAATAGATTGTTCACAGAGTGAATAATGGATGATCAAGATTAAACAAACAAATAAAAAGAAACTCAAGACCCAATAAAATAATTAGAGGGAGAAATCCCTGACCCTGATAGCAAATAAAAACCTAACAGCATGGAAAATCTAGATATCACGACTAACACTAACAACACCCGAAGCCAAACTTTCAGAAACCATTCAATGCTAATTAAAACAATCCATCAATAAAGAAACCCCATTTAAAACAATCGGATAAAAAGGGGCAGAACTCAATCCCACACAAGCCAATGAAGACACGGCTTTAGCACAACCACAAAACAGTCCACAACTCTCATCACCCAGATCAAAAAAATACCACTTTCTTCTCTATTTTATTCTCTAAAAAGAAATCACTTAACACAGAAGCACAAAAACTCCACCCTAGTGACCCAACAAAAATATCTAGGGTTTCAATAACCACCAACCATGTCAGTACCTTTATCAACACCCACATCATCATCATCCACCAAGGTTCCAAATTCCCACACACACCCTTCACCCAAGATCTTAGCTTCACACACCCGAGAGATCAAACCAGTAATCGTCCATTATTCACCCCAATCAACAGCACAACACGAATAATGCACAAATCTGAATAAACACAGTCAAACCCCCTTTTTCCTCATCATTCACTATCACCATTATCAACTGATTCTCTACCTTCCCAGATTTCCCCACCACTGAAATCATCAACATCCCCCAAAAAAAAATTAAAATCGAAATTTTAATTAGTCCATGAGAGAGAATTTACCTCTTCTCACTCCGCACAGAGAGGGAAGGAATAGAGAGAGAAAGAAAAATAGGTAGAGAGAGAAATGTAGAAGAGGGTTGCTCTATTAGGTGCAAGTTATAGGGAGAGAGAGGGAGAGAGAGAGGGAAGAGAGAAAGACAACGAGAATGCAATTTGATGAGGAAAAGAGAGGGTGTGGTGACGGGTTTTTATAGGAAAATATGGATCCCATCTCGTCGACCGGAGTTTTCACCGGCCACCGTTAAGTGATTTCCGGTACAGGGCATTTTAGTCATTTCAATATTAATTAATGCCGGGGCAAATTCGTAAACCTATTTTGCAAGGGATATTTTCGTAACTCCAAGTAGTGGCAAAGTAGGAGTGTGGATAAACCTATAGCGTGAAAGGTTTCAAAATGGGCCTCCACGGCTATGGACGGCGGCGATTGTACACCACGCGTCTTCGGCGCGTGGGAAATTGTGGTCCTATATTTTTTATTAATAAATTTAAATTGTAATTTCTCTATTAAAAATGGATGTACTTCCAGTGAATTCCATATGTATCCTCGCGAGATAATAATAAATAAATAAATCTTTCCTTTTTTTCTTTTTTGAAAATAAAAACCTTTTACGAATTCCTTTTCTTGTTAATGGTTTTAAAAGGAAATTATTTTTTTAAGGCTTAAAAGGATAGCTATAAAAAGGAAAACTCATTAAGCAGGTATTTTAGAAAAAAACATTATTTTAATAAAAACATTATTTATATAAGTTTTGTTTATTTCAATCTTTTCAGATTAAGTTTAAGTTGGAAATTTTCATTATAATAAATGCATTTATTTTCTAATAAAAAGTTTGTGTTAAGGCTGAAAAATTTTAGCTGCAGCGTTTGAAGTTAGCGAATTATATATATATATTCAGTTAATAAATTAACAAGTTAAATTATACTTGACTTATTTAGTTAATGGATATAATTTTTGGATCAAATTCAACTTATTTAGTTTATAAATCAAATTTATCGAACCAACTAAAAAATCGAGTATCAACTTTGATCAAAGTTGATTTAATTCGTTGTGAGTTTTATCGTGAATATTAGGAGAGAAAAAAATCTACTTTGTTATAGATAAGATTGTTGTTTTGTCTGATATGCGGGGGTAAAGTTCTCCATTTGTAGCCAGTGTCAAAACCTCACTCTTTTTCTTATTACACCGTCTCTGTGGGAGTCTGCATTATAAAACACATATCTAGTTGGGATAAGTGTGCCCTTCAAGTTTTGTTTGCCTTAATATGATCCGAACTGAGTTTGACACAATAGGGTGTATGAGACTCTGATACTTAAGTTAATAATGAAAATAACGGAGCAATAGTAAGGTTTATAGAGTAATTAATAAGTGTAATCAATGTCATGTGTATGTTAATAAATGCTTCTTATATAGAAAACTGCTTATGGTGCAACTTACGATTTGACCCTTTCTGCGCTAATGGGTCAGGCTGTCCGTCGGGAGCCTATGGCTCGGCTCGTTTAAAGCCTACATAGGTCAGGTTTGTCGGGCTAGAAGGCCAGACTTAGGCTTTTTAAAAGGCATTTTTAACTAAACAGACCAGGTTACAGGCTTTCTAAAAAGCCTTTGAAGTCCAACGGGCCGACCTATTTAATTAAATTAATTGTTAATTAGTTATATATATATAATATTTATAACATAAACTAATATATATATATATTACATATTTACATTTATATAATATAAATTAATATTACAAGTTTACAATTAAAAAATTAGGAGGGAATGGAACACAAATTTTTTTTAGATTGGTTTTAGCATTTTAAAAGTTTCACTATAAACAGGCTTTTAAACAGGTCAGGCCTTCAAACAGGCCATAACAGGCCTTAAAAAAAGGCCTATGACAGGCTAATAGGCCAGACTCGGGCCTTGAAAATTTGATGTAGGCCAGGCTCAAGCCTTTCAAAGCCCAGTCCGGCCTGGCCCATTTCCATCCCTAGCTACAGGTTTTGGTTAGAGACAAGTTGTCCACTTACACTTGACTTTTACTTAGTGTCGGCTTTTTCAATTGAGGTCGAGCTTGCAAATCTGTACCATAGTTTGATGAACGCTTCGGGTATGAACACCATATCAATTTCCTTAAGTTATTCTTTTTTAATGTGGTATGATGTTAAATGATCTTAGGAGCCGGTATGGACACCAAATCAATTTCTACTAGATAAATTTATTTTTCAATCGCATTGATTAGATCCAGAGAATTATGATAATGGCACAAATCATGTTAAAGAAGTTTTTTTTGGCAACATATTAAGAAAGTTTATTAATAATGCTGGTTTCTTTTAGAATATGGATGTTTAATTTTTTTTTTACCAATAATGGTTAATATTACATTCTTTGTCTAGCTTGTTTGAAATATAAAAAAGAGAGTTTTTATGTATTCTATTCAAGCTCTAACATATACACGTTTTTTTCTCAACTAGTGTTCATTTTAAAGCATACCCCCTTTGTTCTTTTTTTATGTGACATAATTTTGTAAAAAAAAACCTGCCATTTTAAAAGTTTAATGAAATATATATACTTATTTTTCTATTATATCATTTTCCTCTAAATAAATAAGAAGAAAAAGAAATGAAAAGCATGATTAATTATGAGTGGTAACTAAAATATAATGATATGCTAGAAAATTAGACGTTCAACAAAATTATTGACAGATAAGATTTACTTATTAAACTCTTGAAAATAAATATAAAATGTTGGTTTGAATTGGAAAAACATTTCTTATTTTCATTTTTTTTCAGTGTTAATTACAAAACTGTTATTAATGTTTTCTGCCTTAAAAAATTTACACTAAAAAATGAAAATAGAAAATAAAAAATAAAAAAGTTATTTCTAATATTTTTTTACAAATGTTTAAAAATGAAAAATATAATAATAATTTTATAATTAAATCTGAAAAATAAAAAATACAAACAGAAAATATTTTCATAATTCGAAACAGGTGTAAGACTTTCAATAACCTGTTATAAGAGTTAATAACTGTTTTATTGAGACAAATTTAATTATTCCATGTTATAAAAAATATATATGATTATTTTATTTTAAAAATATGACAAATATTTTTATTCTCAATCAAATGCTACGGGCAACTTGGCCATCCTAGTTAGGACCAGACTTAGATAATAAAATTATAAAAATTTATTACTTCCTGTTTATTATTGCATTAAATATTTGAGCCTTTTATTTCATAATTTACGCATAAAGAAAACAAAAACACTGATCTAGAAACAAATATCTAGTGTCTTCCATCGGTATTTGGTATTTATTTCCTCTAGATACATCATAAAATAATTTTTTAATGACTGAAATGGAAAATTTATTAAAATTCATAACTGAAATATAATAATTTAAAAAGTTTCTGTTTTCCGTTTGGTACATTGGTTGTTTTATGTTTTCACCTTTTACTTGTAACATAAACTTGAGGTAGTTCACTGTACTTCTTCTCCTTTCACAGTCAAAATCAAAATTTTGATGTCACAAAAACTTTAGTCATCAGTCAATTATCAAGGTAATATGCATGTTTTTCAAGTAGCATGTTTTATGTGTGATTTTTATTTTTTAATAACTTTGTACTCAATTTGTTGGTTTTTTTCTCCATGTTCTTTTGTATAAGACATTAAATCAATCGTCACTCTAACAAATAAATCTTTCAAATGGATCTCATATAAAAATACCTTAAGCTGTGTTTAGTTTTTCAAAATTTATTGTTTTGTTCTTTGGGAAAAAAATTTGTTTGTTTTTCAAAAATTTTAATTTTTGGAATAAGTAAAAAAAATTTGAAATTTTTTTCCACTTTTTCAGTTTTCTTGGAAAATTCTTTTAAAAAATTTTCTGTTTTTCTTTATAAAAAATAAAAAATCCAGTTTTCTATAAGTTTTCTTTGAATATTTTGTAAACAAACACTTTTTTATTTTTCAACTTTTTCAAGAATAATTCTTTATTTTTCTTAGAAAACTTATGAACTAAAATTTTCAGGAATAAAGATTTTGATAAATTTTGAATTTTTATAGAAACTTTTAAATTGTAAAAGTTGGGGGAAATAGTTCTTTTAAGGATCACATTAGGGGTCACGTAATTGCAATTGAGTCATATAAGCATGCTACGAGCCAAAAACTTTTTTTCTGCGTTTTAACATTAATTATGTCTCTAGGAATTCAAATTTAAATCTGTTAGTTAACCTAGAATAATCCTATTTACTGTGGAAGTGAAATAATAATTTTTTTAATTTTCAGACTTTAAATAGACAGGGACTTTCAATGATTTAGTGGGTTTAGATCACGAAGATTTTGCCAATAGAAATGAAAAGTAAAAGGACTTGATTGTAGCAAGAACAAAATTAAAAGATTAATTATAAAAAAATCATATGCTAAATTTATAATTAAAAAATATTTTGATATTAATTGCATATATTTTTCAATCAACAAATTGAAATAATTCTATTCACGATGCAATCATATTTAAAGTTTTTCGTGTCTCCTTTAAAATATGTTGGTATTTTGTTATTTACGTAATTAAAATTTGTTATCCACCTCAACATCTCTCTTTTTATCTGTTTAGTATGTAACTTGTGCATGACATTTTTTCTTCCTTGTTTATGTATGGATAAAGTCTTAATGAAAATTCATATAGTTTCTTAATTTTCATCTTTTCAATTGAAAAATTATGGAAAAATATCAATTTTGTAAAATTTTACGAAAAAAAATGTACGATTACATTTTCAATTACAAAAGTACCATGCAAAATACTAAACATGTTTAATGGGTAGATCTCAAAAGTCTTTCCATGCTATCAACACGTATGGTTAATCGATATAATTCAATGATAAAAGAAATAGGAGAGAGTTCATCAAGAGGCTCGTCTCGGGTGATTGTTAATTTTTGGATATTGAGTTTCAAAAGTAAATTTGAAAACATATTTTTTGGCAAAAAAAATGCTAGGTTGAGTTTTAATTCATTTTAAAATGGTTTTTAATCATATTTAGAAACAAGAAAATGATTTCTTAAATTTTGTTTTGAGTTTTATAAACTTTCAACCATAAATCCAAAACCATTACCCCCATCAACGTCATCATTGTAGCACTTCCACTATAGTTGTAATGGTCACCACCGTCACCCTCACCCTCACAACCACCACCATCACCATTGTCATTACTATAACCATAATTGATGACACCATAACCTCAAACTTGAAACCATCACCACTGTTATTGTAACATCCTGGTTTAGATTTAATTACCGATTAAGATTAATGGTTAATTCAGATTAATTACCGATTAAGCTAATGACTGAATAATAATAATAATGCCAGGAAAATGACGCATGTGCCCTCTTGGTGGTATAATGGGATTCGGTTCTCTCTCTCACTCATTTTTTTTTCACGCTGTTGGGAAAAGACGGAGAGAGTGAGCACTTCCTCCCTTCGTGCATGCAACCAGCTTTCTCCTTCTGCTATTCTTCGTCTCCTTCTCCTTCTTCTTCTTCCACTCGAACGATGAGTAGAACCTCGAGTGGGAAGTGGGGACAGCGTTGGGTGCCTGAGGTTTGGAAGTCCTCCATTGTTGGTGAGGATTGGACTGTTCGAGTGTGGGAACAGCTTTTGGAATCCTCTATTGGACCAAGAGAAAGAACAACGTTGTGCCTTGGAGGCTTGGAACTCCCCACTGTTCTTGCATGCAGAGCGTGGATGTCTTGGAGACAGGGCTGTTCGAGAGAGTGAATGGCTTGGGGTTCCTCCAAAACAGAGTGTTGTGTTGGACGACTGGAAGCATGGTCGCCTAATTGAGAAGGAACGATCGGAGAGCAACCGATCGGAGTTGAAAGCTCGAGGAGCTTCTGGAATCTTCATTCCAGGTAGGGGGCAGATTTACATCTCAAATGCATGGTTTATGGATGGGTTCCGGGTGAAACTACTTCACTGTGTTGTGTTGTACTTGAATGTGTTGATTGTTGTATTTCGATTGAGTGATAGCCCGAATGTGTGATGATTATGAGTTGTGTGGTGCATGTCGATTTCCGTCCATGAGATGTATGTTGATAAACATGAGGATGCAGAGTGAATGCATGTGCATGTTATTATGATTGCCGAGTGCATTATGCTGTGAGACAGTGGATAAATACCCTTTTGTTGTTTATATTAAAATGCATGTCGATTCTATTGAGATGCCGAGTGTATGAGTCTGCTATACTGATTCCCGTGTGTGATTTTGTATTTAAATGCATGAGATGCATGTTACTGACATTTCAAATGCCAAGTGCATATGTGTGGGACTGTTTGTCGATTCCCATGTGGGATTTTATATGAATTAGCATGAGATGCTTGTCATTGTAAATGTGAATGCTGAGTGCATAAGATGGGGACTGTTGTGTTAATTCCCGTTTGGGATTTTCTATTAAAAAGCATGAGATGCATGTACTGAAAGTATGGATTGCCGAGTGTATGAGATATGTGAATGCTGTGCTGAATCCTTTGTGATTTTATAATGATTGCATGAGATGCATGTATTATGAGGTGCTTAACGAGTGAAATGGCACTGTTGTACTAATGAATATGTATGAGATACAAAGTAAGACCTTGGGTTGGACTCAAGGCAATGTCGAGTGCATTTAGCGTTGGACGCTTGATGATTATAACCATATGCATGTGATTCACCATTGAAATGCCGAGTGCATACAGCGTGGGACGCTTCATATAGAAATGGTAATCAAATGAATATGTATGAGATACAAAGAAAGACCTTGGGTTGGACTCAAGGCAATGCCGAGTGCATTTAGCGTTGGACGCTTGATGAATAAGACCATATGCATCTGATTCACCATTGAAAATGCTGAGAGCATATAGCGTGGGACGCTTAATACAGAATCGGCAATCAGATGAATATGTGTGAAATATAAAGAAAGACCTTGGGTTGGACTCAAGGCAATGTCGAGTGCATTTAGCGTTGGACACTTGATGAATAAGACCATATGCATCTGATTCGCCATTAAAAATGCTGAGAGCATATAGCGTGGGACGCTTAATACAGAATCGGCAATCAGATGAATATGTGTGAAAAATAATGAAAGACCTTGGGTTGGACTCAAGGCAAGCCTACCGAGTTGGACTCGGGGCTGCCCGTAACACTTCCGTTATCGCTTGGAGTGACTGTGTTACATGAGAGGGCAAACGGTTTGGTACCAATAAAACGGCCGGATCAGCTTGGAGCTGAGAAAAAGGCTTGGAGCCTATGTTGCAACAATAAAAATTAATATTGACTAATCGGATCCGACTGAAATGATGTGTGCACACTTATAATTGTTGTTGAGCTCAACGTGAATTGTATATGTGTAATGTTATTGAGAATAACATGAATAATATAGTCTTGAATTGACTTAGTGAATTCCGACTGGATGGATGTATATATATACTGATACTGTTGCCGAGTGCAATACGATGGTATGGTTGTGGTATATGTTGTTGTGAATAATATGAATTATATAGCCATGTATGAATTGAATAATTCCGATCGGATAATGTTGTGTGAATGTCCATATTGAATGGCAGTGTATGTTATTGTTGATTGAGATATGTAATTTGCATGATGAAGACTTTGAGGATTAATCTGAGTCAATAACTGTCATTTAATATGTAAATGCCCACCCCTACTATGACTATATTTTTCAGTTAATGCAGGTCGGGCTGGAGGATGACGAGTGCTCCTCAAGTCCGAGTGATGAGAATTCATACTGTTGTAGTGTACATATTGTACCTATTGTATATAAATATCATAAAGCCTTGGCCGGTTCTCATGTAATCCATCTGTCTGAACGTAATTATTTATGTGGATTGACTATCGGGGTTGTGAACAAGTATACATATATATATATATATATATATATATATATATATATATATATATTGCATTGATATGGTGTTACTTGAATCGACTAGGAAGTGGTGACGAAAGAATAATGCTATCAATAAATTCTGAGTGGAATATAGTTGGGAGAGCCGTTCCGAGTGAGGCTTTGGCGAGTGAGCCTTTTCCGAGTGATGTAGGCTCGAACTGGTTCCGAGAGAAATGTATACGAAGGGACTTCTTCCGAGGGAAGAATAGTATTGATGTCGAGTGAAATATAGCTGGGATAACCTCTTCCGAGGGAAGAAAGGTTTAATACTCCTGAGTGAGAATTGACCGAAGTAAGAACGGTTAAAATGGTTCCGAGTGGTCCCGAGTGAATAGGGCTGCATATTCCGAGTGAATAAGGTTGTATATTCCGAGTGAATAAGGTGGTATATTCCGAGTGAGTAAGGATGTATATTCCGAGTGAATAGGTTGTATGTTCCGAGTGAAAAGGGGTTAGAGTAATTCCAAGTGGAACTTGATTAAGGAGATCATTTCCGAGGGATAGAAGGTCAAGGTATTTGCCGAGTGGAACCTAGTCGATGGAACTCTTCCGAGTGAGACATACTATATAGACTCTGAGTGGATGAGGTTATAAAATCTTTAAGTGAGACTTGACCTAGTAAAGTATTCTCCGAGTGAGGAAGATTAAAATATACCGAGTGAAGAATGGGTAAAACACCTCTGAGTGAATTGTGATTGAAATACACCGAGTGGTATTGGACTGGGGAAAATACTTCCGTGTGAGGGAAAGCTTATAGATTCCGAGTGGAGTAACCGAGGGAATCATTTCCAGAGTAGAGATTAAGACGCTTCCGAATGAAGCATGTCTGTGACCTTCTTGAATAAAAATAAGGATCTGGCTAAGAGTTTACCGGGTGAAGCATGACCCGAAGGGAACCGTTCCCGAGTGAACGTGGTCCCGATTCCGAGTGACGGAATTCCCGAGTGAATGGACTCGCTTCAGCGAATAAGGAATCGCTCTGGTGAGTAGATGCTCGCTTAAAAGACTTCTGTTGCCTTACGTTAAACCGAGGCTAGGTCTTGCCAGCGAGTGGCATTCTGACCCGGTCTTCTCTTTCTCTAATCGGTTTTCTGCTTCCCTTGACTTCAGTTTATTTTATTTTATCCCGACTCCTGTTCTGAATTTTGGAAAAATTTCCTCTGTCTCGGGTTTGTTCTTATTTAAGTCGGGATGTTTCAGTTATTATCACCATCGCCACTACCACCATCATCAGTGTTTGCACTACCTCCACCATAGTTGTCATGGTCATCACCACCACTGCCACCACCCACCATCACCATCATCACAATCACCACCCTACCCCCCCTTAACCATCACCATCGCCACCACCATATAAACACCATCACCACCATAACCTCAAACTTGAAACCATCACCACAATGACCATAGTCATTGTTGTCGCCACTACCACTGGCACCCCCATTGTAACCACCACCACCTTGTCATTGTCATCACCATTGCCATTATTGTCATTGCCACCAGAACTAGCATTGCCACAATCACCATAGTCATAATTATCACATTTGTCCACCTTGCCATTGTCATGGTCATAGTCATAGTCGTTATCACCATTGTTGTTGTCACCGCCACAACCACCACCCTTACCATGACAACCACCATCACTATAATCATTGTCATTGCCACCAACATAAGCACCACTACCATCATAATTGTCACTACCATAATCACCACCACTTCTTTCACCATCAACCTAAACCCCAAAACCGTTGTCGTCGTCATCGCCACCATATCGTCATCATTCACCACCATTGTTACTATTACATCATTGTCATCGCCACAACCCCATTACACTTTTATTGTTGTTGTTATTTAAGTGTAATATATACTTGAGATTAAATAAAAGTTTTGAAACAACTTTTTAAAATTAAAATTTGTAAGTAACTAAAAATCACTCCAAATGAATCTAATGTAATGAAGTTTGTTGATTTTTTCATTTTATAGAAAGAATTATGAAACATGGAGACGAATCTTCCTACCTATAAATAAGAATTACATTGTGAATTATTGAACATCGATTATGATAGACTTTGGAAACAAAATAGAAGTTACAGAAACCAAATAGGAACAGTAACAGTTCGTTCTTGAAAAAAAGTTGGGTCCATTTGTGAAAAGACAATTGTAGCCTTGTTGCCATACCATGACTGGGGAAACGTGGATGTTGAAAGCAATCAATTCAAATTGCTCATAATGGTGCAAATATTTTTAAGATTTTCACCAAAGAATAATGAAAGAATGTAATGTGTTGGGGGTGCTATGCTATTTTTCATCTCTTATCATAGTTAAGTTGGTGGGTGACTATCCCTACATCAAAAATAGCATGGAATATAAAGTTTGACCATCCTCTCATGATATGCCACGTTACCTGTTTTGTTCAATTACAAGGTCATTTAGTCCTTAAGAGGATTAATATTAGTGAAGCTATACAAATTTTATAGGCCTCATTCATCAGATTAGTACATTTAATTTGGATGTCATAATCACTTTTGTTCAAATATGGTATTAATATAATGATAATTTCATCCAATAAGATCGTAAAATGCTAAGAACATGATAACAAAAAAAATAATAATGCATCCTACACCTTTTCAATTTCCATCTCTCTTTCCTTTATCTTGATTCTAAAACATTAATGAGTTTTTTTTATGCACTCAGGAAATTTGAGGGTTCAATGCTCTTAACCAAATAGGAGCAATCGTGTGTGATTTGAACAATTGGAATGAATGAACATGATTCTATCTGTCAATCGGTTACAGAAGAGACTCACCACTAAATTACTTAACACATTTAAACAAATATAATGCATAGTTATATTATATTTATAAAATATATATATTCGTTCATAAAATCTATCTACAAAATAAAATTTTTTGTCTTTTTTCATTCAATATAAAAATTAAAATTAAAATTAATGAACAAAAAAAGACAGAAATATTTATTTTGCAAATAAATTTTATTAATGGATATACATTCTACGTGTATAATACAACAATATATGGTTTTACTGTATCTCTTAAATGTGTTAAGTAACTTAGTGATAAAGCTCTTCTTTTATTTACCATAGGTTATGGAATCAAATTTTGTTATATTTAAATTTTGACATATACACATTTCAACATGTTAATCAACTATTTATGAATGAATAATTTTTCAATAAACCCTTAATGACAAACCTGCATCCTACACTTTTTCAATTTCTATTCTAAAGGATTAAACCATTGTACATAATATAAAAAAATGTTTACATAAAAGATTATTAAATGGGAATTATAAAAAGAAATAGTTTGTATTTTTTCTGAACAAGGGATTAATGGGTAAATTTCTTCATTTTGTATCTTTTTAGTTTTTACGAAATTGGATAGGTACATCGTTTGCAGTTTAGCAACAACAGTTTATTCTGAAATTTCACTTTTCGTACCGATCAAAATCATGCTTGTATGTGTGTATGCACCGATGGATAGTTGAAGTTTCATATAACTTCTAAATCTTGTAAAAATAAACAACTGAGACATTACTTTTTTGTTATTGTATTTTGAAAGCATTATTGTAGATTTTACCTAACACTACTTAGTTTGTGCATTTTTCATTTTGTTGTGATTATTAAGAAATGGGGTTTGAACTATAAAATAATGAAACATTAATTGTTGACATATATGTTGTGAATAGATTATTTTACTATTACGGGGCAGGTACATGCCACTATTAATTTAAACCTAATTAATTTGTGACACCAAATTTGAGTTTAAAATAATATAATTTCGTTAAATTTTAGTAAAAATAATGTTATTGTCTATAATAATTTTGTAAAAATTTAAATTACCACTTTCATCCTAGACTTTTATTTGGTTTTGTGTATTAAAAAATTTTTAATTTAATTCTATACATTCAAAAACTATTTCATATTATTATTAGTCTTATATTGTTAGTCAGGTTTGTTAATTGATATTTTTAGAATACACAAAATCAAAGAAAATAAAGGCAAAAAAATGAAGGGTTGGTAGTGGTGGAGGGTTTCTTAGCGACAACTTCCGTCATGGAGATAAACCGACTAATGATAAAGACTAACTTGAAATTATCTTCAAACCTATATGACTAAATTGAAACTTTTAAAATATACGAGACAAAACAAAAATCACCTCAAATGTATATGATTAAAATAGTAATTTAGAAAAAAAATGATATGCATGCTATTTAACTTATTTTAATTTTATAGATATTTTTATAATTATATATGTGTATATATAATATACAATATCTTTTTAACCTATATATGCATGGAATACTTGCTAATATCATTAGTTGGATTGAAGTCATCGTCTGAGAGGTTATGTATGTACTAATTAGCAATAATAAGAAAAATTGATAAAACACAGACCCATATAGGGAAGGTGAAATTATATGTGCATGTTGATTGTTAAAGACTAGCTAAACATACCATGTGAGTTGTTGTACTATTAGTATGTAATGACATTAACCGCTGTAAAAGCACGATAAAATAGAATCAAAGATGGGTTTATTTAAGCCTATTTAAAAAAGTGTTTTTAAATAAAAAATTATTTAGTATAATTTTTAAAATTTCCGTGTAAACTTTTTTGAAAACAGAGATTAAAAAAAACTAAAAATAACTCATTTGAAGAAACTACTCTAAACAATTTCTCCAAATAAATTATTGAAAAAATTGAAATAAAATATCAACTTATTTTTAAAAAATATTTTTTATATTCATAAGCAAATAAAATAACTTTTTAATAATGATCTTTTGTAAAAAATTATTTATAAATAAATCACTTTTTAAAAATCACCTAATTTTAAATTCAAACGAACTGATTCAATATTAAAGGAGGGACATTAACCCGATGTAACACGAAGAAACAATTTTAGACATACCCCAATTTTATTCTTAGTGTGCGAGATACAATTAAGATTTTAATACCCTTTCACACTTATAATTAAAAATAATATTGTTTTTATTTAATTGTTTTGATAGAAAAGATTACCTTTTTTTCTTATATAATTACCCATTAACATTAATAATAATTATTATTTTGATAATATCTATATGAGAAATAAAATAAATTAAATTAAATGATAATATAATTTAACAAAAGTGAATAAATAAGGAAGAATGAATGTTTACCATAGCTTAAGTTATGTAGGGTCACTTAAAAAATGATACAACTAGAGTTGGTAAAATGGGCCGACTCGCTTGAGCTGTTCCGAACTCACCATAAAAAAAAGTAGTGTATAGACTTTAAAAATAAATTCAAAAATTAATAATTGAAAAAATCCCAATAACAAAAAACCTGAAAAAAACAGGCTGAGTGCGGCCAGCCCGAGTTTTTTTAAAACAATTTTTAAGAACTTGAGACTCTTATATAATTTATTAATTAATATAGCATTACAAGAAATACTATTTATTAGTTAATGTTTTTATAAACAGGTTTTTTCAAGAAATCTTGTTGATTTTATAGCATTGTGTGTTAGTAACTTAGTAGCTAATGCTCCATTTATTTTAATTTTCAATTGTAGTACAAAAACAAACATATTGTTTACAAGAAAAGTTATTGGGTTTATAACATTGTTTGTCTAGCGATAATTAATTAATTTCAATGGCACAAAACGTTTTTACAAATGTAGTTTTAGAAAAATTCTACTAAGTTGGTTCATTAAGACCTAAGTTTTTGGGACAAACATCCCAGGCCCCAAAACTTAATTGTGTATGTGTTGTGTGTTTTGTGTGAGATATAGGTCTCTGCCAAGTCTGTATCTGTGATTTTGTATTGGCAGGATTCTACATCTTGGGTTATATAAGTAGTAAGGCTTTATATGTGAGATTTTAGATGAGGCGGAGATGAATAGAGACCCCCTGAGGCTAGAATAACCTTACAAGAACTCATTTAGGTAGAGATTATGTAACTGCCATCAAGCAGAAGAAGTTCTACCAAGGATGCGACACCCGATGTACGATCAATTTCAAATCAACAAACTTCTGCCATAAGTCTGAAACCAAACCTTGAAGTATGAGTCACTCTTAAACTTGAATCCTTTTCTCAAACTCTTACCATTAATTAAATTTGTTAATCCATGAACCCTTGAAATTTAAAATATTGTCTTCCGACGACTTTCATTAGAAAACGTCGAATTACTTATTTTTCATATATTTTTACTAATTGAACCTAATACTTAATTCTTTTTCCAAGGACCCAAAAACTTTATCTTGTAACTTGTTTCCACTTAATTTGTACTCTAAATTATCTAGTCCCTTTATTTGTAAAACACAACCTAGTACCCTAAACTACTTTGTTACGTATCCTCACCACCTCATACCCAATCACCACCATATATCACCTCCACACTTGCCACCTTATTACTGTTCAAGTGCCACCTTATCACTCTATGGCTTACCACACATCCCACTCCCTCACAGACATCACATCACCATGCCATATGTTATTTCATTTCACTCTTCAAAAACATCACCACACCACCGAATACCACTTTATTCTCTTCTTTAAATTTTACATCAATCTTTCAATTTCACTCTCTAGAGCTTACTCTCTCAATTGCTATTTTCTCTTCAAAATCACCATCATCACTGATTCCTTTTGCCATCACCATTCCATCACTCGCTCACCCGTGAACCATCCACTCTCTCTTTTCCTCTTGCATATCACACCATAACCTTTGTCACTCTCTTTATCTCTTATATTCCATCTCCACCGTGCCTTCATCATCATCCTCACAGTAGCCACAACTCATCTCACTCTCAGGTTCTCTCTCTTTCTTAAGTGCATGTCATTTCCTTGTCATCAAACACCATTGTGGAGTTTCCAAGCCATGCATGCAAAGCTTTCCACTTAAGGACTCCATTATTTTCCACCTAAGGCCATGATCAAAGCAACATCATCTCCACTTTACTCAAGTCCACTCTTCTCCTCTTGCATGCAACCTTAGGAGAAACCCTTACCACCATTGTGACTCCACAGCTCCATCTCATCACCACCCGATCACCATTTCATCTTCTTAGTGCCATTGATCATCGTCTTCCCCTTGTATGTAAAGATTGTGAAGCAAGGAACTCATTCTCACCACCATCGTGCTCCATCACCATCATCAAGCTCACAAACACCACCTAGAAGCCATGCATGTCATGGATTCACATTGATCTTGGCTTACACGCAAAGATCATAAGGTAAAAAGCTTGGTTCCTTTAAAATCTTTCTTGGCCGAGAGCACTCCAAGACTTCTCTTTTGATTTTTGGTTTCCATTGCATGCATGTTAAGTTTAAGGTTTTACGTGTAATTTTAGAAGCCATAAATATCTTGATCATAATTTAAGAATGCCATGCATGTGAAGCTTAAGGTGAAAATCTTTGTCTCCTAATTTTCTTGCCTTGAATAAGAGCTCCATGCTCCTTGATTTTCTACTCTTCAATACATGCATGATATATTTCAAGCCTTGCATATGATTCAAAAAGCCCAAAAGGTCCCATTTTTCTCTTATGTATCTTGTAACATCCTAAATTAGAATTTAATTGGTAAAGTAAGAATTAAAGGGGAATTTAATTAAGATGGGAGATTAAATTAAACAAATGTAAAAATGACATATATGTCCCTAAATCACTTAAATTGATTTTTCCTTATCCTTTTCCCATATATGTTTCACGTAGGCACAGAGAGGGAAAGAACTCTTCTCCTTACTTCATCTCTTCCAATTGGCACCACTACTCTTCTACTTCTTCAATTTCTCTCAAATTCATCAAATCAAAGTGAAATTCAAGCATTTTTTCTTCTCCTTCACGTTGGGCAGCCAATGTTTTGGTAGAGAGAGCTTTGAATTCTCCAATTTGAGGTAAGATGATGAATACCCATCATGGGTTTTGGTTTAATCTTGCTTTCATCTTTCAATCCTTGCAATTTCATGGATTTTAAAGCATTTAGAAGCTATGGGTATATGTGAATGGCTTGGGGTTTTCAAGAACCTTGGACCTTTCATGTAAAAGTATATGGAAATGGCTTCTTGATTGCTAATTCTATAAGATTGAAGTCTAATAATGGTTATTTCAATGAAATAAGGTAGTTTCAGAGGGTTTTGAAGTGATACGGAGCTTAAGGCTTAAATCAGAGGCGAGTTCCAAAGTCAACGTCTTGGTTCGGTGAGTTATATCTTACCGAAATAGTTTTAATTTAACAATTCCTAACTTGGTAAGCGATATTTGTATCAATTGTGAAATTAAAATCAATTGTTATGAATTTTAGGAAGTTATTGATTTAAGAGGAATAGAGATCGGAGCTTATGACTCGAGGTTAGTGAGTGTTCGATAGCTCACGAAGCTTCTAGGATTCTCTAATCGAGGTAGGGGAGCTTTTACATTTTAAATGCAAGATTTGTAGATAGATTCAAGGTATATTAGTATATTGAATTGTGAAATATGCGTGTTGAAAGCTATGATGATGTTGCTTGCCAACTATGTAATTATGATATATTGCATGAGGTGCAAAGTGAGCTTTAAAATCATTGAGTTATATGTATGTGTGAGATGCTTATGTTATGAGAATTATGATTTGTTTCATGGAATGGTACTTATGTATAAGATGTTTGAATGGATATAATTATGTTTGAAGTTTGGCATGAGATACTTGAATTATGAAGTAGATGATATTTGAATAGTATGAGATGCTTATGAGATTATTTGATAAATTGAAAAGAAATGTTGAGAGCATAAAAGCGTGGGACGCTTATTCATTGAATTGAAATTGATGAAGTGATAATACTTGAATGCATGAGATGCTATATATATATATATATATATATATATATATATATATTTGTGTGTGTGTATTGTGTGTGTTTAAAAGACCTTGAGTGTGACTTAAGGCAAACCTCTTAAATGAGACTCGAGGTTAGCCCATAACACTACCATTGTCGCTGAGAGTGATTGTGTTAGGTGAGGGCAAACAGTTTGGTACCAGTAAAATAGCCGGATCAGCTGAGAGCTGAGTATATGGCTGAGAGCCAGTGTAGCAACACAAAGTTTAATAATGAATGATTGGATATAATTGAATGAGATTTTTATGTGTACATATGTATGATATAGTAAATAACATGATAATAAAGCTTTAAGATGTGAATGGGTAATGATGCATGATAGTTTATGTATTATTTGATTGTAAAATTTCATTGTATGATTAGAAAAATGAATAGTTGAATCAATACTATAGCTGTCATTTATTATGTATAATACTTACCCCTATTTGTGGTTATATTTACAATGGACATAGGACGAGATAGTGGTATATGAGAAGTCACCCAGCTTGAGCATGAAGTATCATGTATATGTACCTTGTACATGTTAGTCCTCAAATTTTCAATAAAAGCTTAAATAAAAATTTTATAAAAATTATAAAAATTAGTTTAATTTGTTAGAAAATTAGGATTTAAATTCAATAAATGGATGTTGTTGGAAATAATCTGCCCTTGATCAATTTTCTCTAGTTTTGCAGTGAAAAAGTTAAGAAATCAAGAGAAAATTACACTGGAGGAGCTGACGCGTAGCCTCACCCCACGTTTAGCATCAACAACTATTTTTGATGTTGACGCTATGCATCAAAGCCACGCGTAGCGTCAGTGCTGCGTGGTCTCCACCTCCACTTTGATCAACCACTCCACTTGGACCCAATAATAGGCACTCCACTCAGCCAAAAGGGCCATCCCACTCACCATGAAAGGCCAAAACTCGTGGAGACATGTCCATATGGCCAGGCATGATCAAATTTAATAATTTGAAGTGGCCATTATCAAGTGTTTAATGGAGGCTGAGTCAGGGGTGTGACGCGTAGCGTCACAGGGACGCGTAGCGTCAGCACCCTTGCTCAGCCCTATAAATAGGGCCATCCAACACCATTCAAATCATCCCTTACACAGCATTTCATTCTTTTCTCTTCTCTCTTGTGCTCGACTTTGAGTACTTCTTTTGTGAGTTGTAGTTCTAGAATAGTTTTCTAGATACTTGAGTGTGTTTCAGTGTATTGTGATCATTGTATCGTGAAGTTTCCATCGTCTTCGTAATGTCAAACTCTGTAAGTGTTGTTTTTACTTTTACCATGTGTAACTAATTTGTTTATGTTGGAATTGGTGAACTAATCTATTGAGTATAATGTTGTGAATTCGACCTCTGCATGTTTATGATTCAAGTCCATGTTAGTATCTCAATCTTTTATTAATATGAACGTCAAACGGGAGAATGATTTTCATGTGTATCAAAACTGGTTTTATTAGTGTAAATGTCAAACGGGAGAATGATTATTTATGCCGTATTGAAACTTGTTTTGACGAAAGTAAAAAGTTGGAATACCCTTGGTATCTCAATTCTATAGGGGTTGTTAACCATTGTTGCCATAAGGCCAGGTCTTAATGCAAGTTTTTACTGAGAAAGCTCACGAGGGATCGGACTTTACGGTGAATTCTTAGAATTTATATCACGAGGGATCGGGTATAATGATTTTAAGCTGCAATGACATGAAACTTGATGATTAAATATGCATGTCTTGAGTTCCTCATTGTTATTCTAGATTAGGGATCCAATTTCCAACATAATTTGTTTATCTGTGTTTATATCAAGTATCTTACCTATTCTAGATTGCAACTCGTCTTTTTAGATAGATTTTATTTTCTTTTATCTTATGAATCACTCAATCATGCTATCTTGTGAATATTGTATAAACTGTATATAAATCATTCTTTTGTTTATAATTTCCTTCACATTTACCATAGTAAATAGAAAATTACTGTTGTCATTGGACTTTCAATCCCAGTGGAACGATATCTAAATTTTGAAAACTACAACGATTGGTGCGCTTGCCAATTAACAAACCCGGTGGTGGAAACGAACCGTTGAGACGTCGTCGCCGGGTTAACAAGTTTTCTGGCGCCGTCGCCGGGGATTGAATTGTTTCAGTAAAATAGTAAAATTTTAATTACCGTGGTAAATATTTTTTTTACCTTAGTTAATTTTTTTTATTATTTATTTCTTATCATTATTACACTAACTTTCTTTGTCTAGTTTGTGTATGCAAACTCGATCTACCGCAGGTAAAATTTATTTTGATCATAAGATAGAAAAGTTTGTAAAGAAAATTAAGTTTTTGAAATCTAAAACACAAACTAAGTCTTCTTCTACTTTTAAGAATTTTGAAAATTCAAATATGGCTGAAAGGAGAACATTTGGACAGTTTGCTGCTATAAATGGTCCACCCCGAGTTTCGGGGATGTTTCAAGGACCAGTTTTACCAGTGGAAATTAAACCTGCCACTTTAAACATTATTCAAAACAACCAATTTGCTGGTTTAAATCATGAAGAACCATATGAACATTTAACTGTTTTTTATGAGTTATGCAGCACAATTGGTTTTGAACCCAATCAAGAAGAGTCTGTTTACATGAGACTCTTTCCTTTTTCATTGATTGGGAAATCAAAAGAATGGTTTAAATCTTGTCCACCGGGTAGTTTTGCAAACTGGTCCGATGTTGAAAGAAAATTTTTGGAAAGATTTTATTCTCCTTCAAAATATTTTGAAGCAATGACAGCCATACATTCTTTTTCTCAAAATAATGATGAATCACTAGGAGAGACATGGGAACGATTCAAGGCACTCTTGAGAAAGTGCCCAAACCACAACCTGAATGATGCCGAGAAGGTAAGAATCATTTACCATGGTTTATTGCCTCAGTTTAAGATGATGTTAGATGCTTGTGCAGGTGGTTCTTTAATGAATAAGACTGTGGAGGAAGCCATAGAAATATTGGAATCAATGGCTATTAGTGACCACCAAGCGAAGCATGACAGAGGTAATATGCAGAGGAAGCCAGGAATGCTCGAATTGGGAGTAAATGATGCAGTGTTGGCTCAGCAAAAATTACTGACCCAACAAATTGAAGTTATGAGCAAGCAATTGGAAAAACTTCAAATTGCTCAAGTAGCATCACCACCCCCTGCTCAACTTAAAACATGTATGCACTGCATGGGAGAACAACCATGTGGTTACTATGGAAATGAGCAAGAGCAAGCCAATTTCATGAACCATCAAAGAGCACCCTTAGGTAATTTTCCTTTTAATCATGGAAATTCTTTCCCTAACAATTACCTACAGGGTTGGCAAAATCAGAATATTGGCTGGAGACAGGACACTAGACCTTCCAACAGACCTCCTAACAATCAATTCAAGCAACAACAAACTGACAATGCAAGATTGACAAGAATAGAGGAATCTATTCAACAGTTATTGCAGTTTGTAGAGACAAATGAAGCTGCCCGTAAAGCATCAGACATACAAATGGGTCAGCTTGCAAAAGAGATAGCCGAATTAAAGATTTCTGGGTTTTCTGCAAACACTCAAAACCCAAGGGAACAATGTAATGCTGTTTTTTTTTTATGTTGTAAAAATTGATTGTAAAGAAAAGAGTGAGAAAAAGAAAGAAGAAGAAGAGAAAGAAAGTGAAAAAATAGAAAAAAATGAAAAAAATGAAAAAGAAAAAAATGTGCAAAGAGATGCAGAGCAAGAAACAAACTGTATAACCCTGAAAAAATGTAAAGATCCGGGGAGTTTCACCATTCCTGTGACAATCAGAAATATCAACATCAGAAATGCGTTATTAGATTTAGGGGCTAACATTAACTTGATGCCCTTAGATTTAATAAAACGCATTGGTGAATATGAGTTAAAGGAAGCAAAGACAAAATTACAATTTGCAGATCGCTCTGTCAAAAAGCCTTTTGGGATTGTGGAAGATGTACTGGTAAAGGTTGACAAGTACCACTTCAAGGTTGACTTCGTGGTGCTGGATATGAAGGAGGACACTAAGATCCCCCTGATCCTAGGAAGACCTTTTATGAAGACTGCAAGAATCAGAGTAGATGTTGATCTAAGTACGGTTGCAGTCAAAGTTTATGAAGAAGAGGTAAGCTTCAGTGCTCATGAACACCTCAGGATAAGTAATGAGGCAAAAGTTCACCTTTCAACCGAACCAGGTATACCTCTTCCCAATCAATTAAATTGTTTTAACTTAACCGATGCTTTGAAAGATGAAAAACAGGTAATTAAGCATCGAAAAAGAAAAAAAAAGGAAGAAAAAGACAGGTGATTCCTCAACGAATATTGGGAGACCACCTGATTAAATCAGAGGTAATGTCTGGCTGGAGACATTAAATCTAGCGCTCAATGGGAGGCAACCCATTCTTTTCTCTTATTTTTAAATTTTTTTAATATAAAAAAAAATATTTTAGATAAAAAAATTTTTTTTTGAAAAGAATAGGGGTTTAAAACTGAAAAGAAAAGGTTTATGAAAATCAAAATTTTGAAATCATAAAACAGAAGCCCACGCGTAGCGCCCATGTGACGCGTAGCGTGGACTCTGAATTATAGGTTTGACGCGTAGCGTCTCATCCACGCGTAGCGTCAGAGCCCACGTTTAGTTTTTAAAACTGAATCAGAAAGGCCCATCTTAGGGTTTAAAGCCTAAGATCTCCTTTCTGCCTCACTTTAGTTTTCAAAACCCTAAATTTCAAAACCTCTTTCTCCCTTCCAAGCTCTTTCAATCCTATTGCTCAAGGAACCACAAGTAAGTGTTCTAATTCGTTCTCTTTAGTTTTGTTTTTAAAATTTTCAATTTATAGAAATAAATGTGGTTAGGATTAGGATTAGAAGACCATTGGGATTGATTGCTGTTAGGAATTGAATGAATAATGTGGTTTGGAAAGGGGTTGCTGCTGTGCAACCCCTGTTTCTTTTCTGTTCTGTGCAGCTCACGCATAGCGTGAGGATGAACTGTGAGCCCACGCGTAGCTTCCCACAGACGCGTAGCGTGGGCAGAACAGGCTGATGCGCAGCGTCACACCACGCGTAGCGTCAGCCTCTGTTTTTAATTTTTGTTAATTTTTGCTGTGTGTTTGTTGTTTGTTGTTTTCTTTTTAAATTAATAAATTTTTATATTTAGTATTTGTTATACTTTCTTGCATAAAAACAAATTTGTATAAATTTTGAATAAATTGTACTTTGTTTTGAAAATTATTTGAAAATATGTGTGTTACTTTCTTTATAAATCATAAAAATACAAAAATATGTTGTGGTATATTTGAATTTCAATTTTAGAAAAACCAAAAATATTTTTTATGGATTAATTTATTGTTTAATGTGTGTTTAATTTTAAACTTTTTATTTTTTTTGCAGATGGCACCAAAGAAATCTATTCCCACTGCTGGTCCCTCTAAAAGACAGAGGAAGACCACAGATACCGACACCACCTCTGAGGATCCTGATCTTCAGGGACAGGAGGTGTTAGGACCGAGGAATCCCACCAGATTTCGCACTGATGCGAAGTGGGCACGGTTTCATCAGATCAAGGGCCAGAGACTTATCTGGGAGAGGGTACTTGATCTGAGTGCAGGAGATTACCCTGAGCTTCAAGATAGAATTCAGCAGAGGAGATGAGGACCTCTATTCTCTCTACCTACTGAGGGGGACCCCATCTTAGTGATGGAGTTTTATGCAAATGCTTTCAGGACCTGCCGGGACGCACCAAACATAGAACAGCAGCGGACGAGTTGGGTGAGAGGCCGACATATTTCATATGACCGGGACACTATCAGCACCCTATTGGGTAACCCTTTGGAGCCTACTCCCGAGGATGACACTTGTTTCTGGAAAGAAAACAGAAACAAGATTGCTGCTGAGGGAGAGTTAGGATACTCCCTCGAGGAGGTTGCTCATTTCTTGAGCAAGGATGGAATCTTTTTCAACCTAAGTAGGGTTGGAAGGAGTCCATCTAACCTCCTAAAGACCCAGCTGACCCCCATAGCCCAGGCGTGGTCCCACCTCATGCTTCATAATATCACTCCTGTCACCCACCTTTCATCCCTTCCAGTTGATCGTTGTTGCCTTCTCTATTCTATCCTCCAGGGCCACACCATTGATATTGCTGAGCTTATATCTGAGCAGATTCACTTTTATGCCCTTGGGTATAAAGTGAATCGCCCCATACCCTTTCCTCTCATCATATCTGCCTTACTGAGGAGGCAGGGAGTCATTGTACCTTCACCAGAGTTTACTAGTTCTTCAGGGAGAGTCCCTAAAGTTCTAGTGAATAGAGATTATTTTGTGCAGCAGTGTGAGCTTCCACCACTAGAGCAGGAGGCTCAGCCTCGACCTAGGAGGAGGAGACCACCAGTGCAGTCTCCATCTACTGATGCTGTCACACAGGGCTTTGCCCGGATATCACTTGAGCATCAGCATATGATGTAGATGATGGCTGCCACTCATAGAGCTTATATTCATCTTCACGATGAATTTTACCAGTACAGGTTACAGGGAGAGGGAGCACCTTATGTTACCCCGGCCGAGTTTGCAGCACATGTAGCTTGGCCCGGAGATTTACCCACCTACCCTGAGACTGGTGGATCTTCTGGCGCACAGGCTGACTCTGATGGCGATGGTGATGATGAGGAGGAGGAGCAGGATGATGATCAGATGGAAGATTGATGATGTCATCTTCTTATTTTTTTGCATTTACTTTGAGTACAGTTGATTCTAGTTTATATTTACATTTACATTTACACTTTATATTATGGTATTTCATTATTGTGTGGTGTGTTTTTACGTAGTTATTCGTTTTTGCTTATTTTTCGAAAAAAATAATCCAAAAATAAAATTTTTATCTTTCAATCAAATTTTTGTTAGTAAGTTAATTTATACACTTAAAGTTTTTACACAATAAAACCAATTTTATAAAATCAATTATTGATTCTTTATAACTTAGGAATTTTGATAAATTTAATTACAATAAGTTTATTAACCATCAAGCAAATTTCAATAACCCGGTGAGTTGAGAGATTTTTTTTAACACTTGAGGGTTTAATCGACATATTTTCAATTCGAATTGATTTTGCTTTAATCTCTGATTTGTGTTGTTGTACAGAGAATTCGGGAAAATGATCAAGGCACATTTATTGGTGAAACGAAACCTTGGGCCAAACAGCTTACCTTGGTAAAAAGTCTTTTATCCCTTGCAAGCCAATTTGAGCCTAAAATAAAATTCTTTGGTACCCTTAAAACCTAATTTTGTTTTAACCATTCCCTATACTTGATTGATTAAAAGAGCAGTTGAAATAAATGAAAAATATTTTGAGTGTTCTCACAAAAATGGGGAGTGAAAATAAGCAACTTGATTCTTTTCAAAAGGAAAGTATGGAAAAAAAAGAGTCAAAAATAGTGAAAAGAATCAAGTTGGGGGTATTTATTTTTCATCAATAAAAGAAAATGAGAAGTTTGGGTCAAGAGAAAAGCCTAAAAATTATGAAAATGCTCTTTTATGATTTCAGGTTTTTGAATTCCAAGAAAAAAACCATTAATTCTTGTAAGCCAAGCCTCATTACAACCCGTGAAAAGACCTTGTGATTTTCGAATTAACTCGGTATAAATAACCATTGATTAGATGACAAACAAAGTTAAATTTGTTTAATTTTATGATTGATTGAGTGAAACAGGTTACCAATTGCATAGAGATAAACACTTGTGAGGTAAGCCTGAAATTCTGCTTGATTGTTAATAGAATATTGTAAATAATTTTATCATTAAACCTTTGTTATATTTGATATCAGTTTTTGATTATTACAAAATAGTTAAAATTGTGTAATTATTTTTTGTGGTAAATTTTTTGACTAACTTAAAAATTTGATTTCAAATTTTTATTTTTCTTATTTTTCTCTCTTGCTCGAGGACGAGCAATGTCTCAAGTTGGGGGTATTTGTTAGTCCTCAAATTTTCAATAAAAGCTTAAATAAAAATTTCATAAAAATTATAAAAATTAGTTTAATTTGTTAGAAAATTAGGATTTAAATTCAATAAATGGATGTTGTTGGAAATAATCTGCCCTTGATCAATTTTCTCTAGTTTTGCAGTGAAAAAGTTAAGAAATCAAGAGAAAATTACACTGGAGGAGCTGACGCGTAGCCTCACCCCACGCTTAGCATCAACAGCTATTTTTGATGTTGACGCTACGCATCAAAGCCACGCGTAGCGTCAGTGCTGCGTGGTCTCCACCTCCACTTTGATCAACCACTCCACTTGGACCCAATAATGGGCACTCCACTCAGCCAAAAGGGTCATCCCACTCACCATGAAAGGCCAAAACTCATGGAGACATGTCCATATGGCCAGGCATGATCAAATTTAATAATTTGAAGTGGCCATTATCAAGTGTTTAATGGAGGCTGAGTCAGGGGTGTGACGCGTAGCGTCAGCACCCTTGCTCAGCCCTATAAATAGGGCCATCCAACACCATTCAAATCATCCCTTACACAGCATTTCATTCTCTTCTCTTCTCTCTTGTGCTCGACTTTGAGTACTTCTTTTGTGAGTTGTAGTTCTAGAATAGTTTTCTAGATACTTGAGTGTGTTTCGGTGTATTGTGATCGTTGTATCGTAAAGTTTTCATCGTCTTCGTAATGTCAAACTCTGTAAGTGTTGTTTTTACTTTTACCATGTGTAACTAATTTGTTTATGTTGGAATTGGTGAACTAATCTATTGAGTATAATGTTGTGAATTCGACCTCTGCATGTTTATGATTCAAGTCCATGTTAGTATCTCAACCTTTTATTAATATGAACGTCAAACGGGAGAATGATTTTCATGTGTATCAAAACTGGTTTTATTAGTGTAAATGTCAAATGGGAGAATGATTATTTATGCCGTATTGAAACTTGTTTTGACGAAAGTAAAAAGTTGGAATACCCTTGGTATCTCAATTCTATAGGGGTTGTTAACCATTGTTGCCATAAGGCCAGGTCTTAATGCAAGTTTTTACTGAGAAAGCTCACGAGGGATCGAACTTTACGGTGAATTCTTAGAATTTATATCACGAGGGATCGGGTATAATGATTTTAAGCTGCAATGACATGAAACTTGATGATTAAATATGCATGTCTTGAGTTCCTCATTGTTATTCTAGATTAGGGATCCAATTTCCAACATAATTTGTTTATCTGTGTTTATCTCAAGTATCTTACCTATTCTAGATTGCAACTCGTCTTTTTAGATAGATTTTATTTTCTTTTATCTTATGAATCACTCAATCATGCTATCTTGTGAATATTATATAAACTGTATATAAATCATTCTTTTGTTTATAATTTCCTTCACATTTACCATAGTAAATAGAAAATTACTGTTGTCATTGGACTTTCAATCCCAGTGGAACGATATCTAAATTTTGAAAACTACAAACGATTGGTGCGCTTGCCAATTAACAAACCCGGTGGTGGAAACGAACCGTTGAGACGTCGTCACCGGGTTAACAGTACATGATGTATATAGTGATTTTGTAGTTGCCCTGGCCGACTCCTATGCATACTTATTTTGATGTATATATATGTGTGTGTATATGAAAATTCTTAGTGGACTAGGTAGTTGATAGCTTCAATTGGAAGCTTAGAATCTATTTTAAACATATACTTGTTGTTTATAATGGATGATGAGGTCTCCTTGTTGACATTGGAGTATGGAGATCATGGATGGTCCCACTATATATATATGAGTTTGATATATATCCAGGAATTGGGGACATGTATATGATGCTATGTTGATGCATGAAATGTCCAGGAATTGTTATGGTATGAGAAATGACATTGGTTATGCATTTAAGCCATGATTATGTGACTTTCATATGGTTTTTATGCATAAATGAGCAATTGACATAGTCAAATAGAGATTTAAAAGATTTGAATGGTATAGGACAGTTCCAATAGCACCTATATGTGATTTGTTACTTGTAGAAACTGGGACGGATCAAATCTGTTGAGAATTGACCCTTGAGTTGTACAAAAATGTTCTAAAATTCTATGCATAAATCTCTCATTTTCCAATATTTTTGAGTGTGGCCAGTGGCTACACGTCATAAATGGTGTATTTTAGTTGATTTTAAAATTTGGTGGTCATTGGACATCATATGAAAAAGTTAGGGTGATTAGGAATTGAAAATGTGGAGTATTTTTCATGTAGAGTGTTAGAAAATGCATAAAACTACCCTATAGCTTAGATTTTGATGGGGAAGGAATTTGGGTATAAAACTTTGCCACATTGTAGATGATATGGTAGGTGTGTTTTGTATGAAATTTCATGAAATTTGGAGTTAATTAGCCTAGTGAAATGATAACCCAAAGTCGCTGAAAACACAACACAAAAAGCTGCTGAACAGTTGCTGTCAGGTCACTGGGTGTACCTACGCTAGCCGTGGGCGTAGGCACGTTGGCTTGCTTAACATACTAGTTTTAGGTGGGTCGTTGGGCATGAGTACGCTAGAAGTGGGCGTACCTACGCCGTCTGGTCTACTGACAGCTTTTGGATTTTCTTCATTTTTCTTGATTCCCTCACTATTTTTGGCTCGTTTGGGTATCTTAATAACATTTTTGGCCTCTGACTTCTTCATGAAAGTTGTAGATAATTATGTCACGAATGTGTAAAAATTGGTATTACCTTAATTGGAGTTTTCTAACTCTCATTAGGTGTAAAACACCAGACCCACTATGTTGTAAAACTCAAATTTAAGAGGGTTTTGAACCCAACTTTTTATGGTTGTCAAATTGGGACTAATAGGCGATATTTGTGACATATCCCATTATTTTTAAGACTAAAAATGAGCTTTTCTCATATTTCCTAATGTTGAAATTTGTCAATGCCCTGTTAAACCCCAATTTGCACCTGTTTGGAACTTAATTGATGTATATTGAGTCTTGGGTGGTTTCCCTCACTTCTTTATGCAAATTTTAAATTATTTGGGCTTATGAAACCCACCAAATCACCACTTATGACTGATATTAAGTTGCATGGCCCCTAAACCCTTGTTCCAATTTCGGATTGAATCGCAAAAAATTTCCTTGGGTTTTCTGGCTTATCTTTATTAAGTTAGGATATTTTGTTAGGATTGAAAGATAAAAGAAAGATTAAACCAAAACCCATGGTGGCTATTCATCATCTTACCTCAAATTAGAGAATTCAAAGCTCTCCTTACCAAAACCTTGGCTGCCTGACGTGAATGAGAAGAAAAAATGCTTGAATTTCACTTTAATTTGATGAATTTGAGAGAAATTGAAGAAGTAGAAGAGTAGTGGTGCCAATTGGAAGAGATGAAGTAAGGAGAAAAGTTCTTTCCCTCCCTGTGCCTACATGAAACATATCTGGGAAAAGGAGAAGGAAAATCAATTTAAGTGATTTAGGGACATATATGTCATTTTCATATTTATTTAATTTAATCTCCCATCTTAATTAAATTCCCCTTTAATTCTTACTTTTCCAATTAAATTCTAATTTAGGATGTTACATATCTCACGGCCATAACCATTCTAAGGCCACCACCCTTATTTTTGAGTTTTAGATGATTGGCATAAGTTTCAAAGCTGCCATTGAGGTCGATAAGCGAAGAAAAAGTAAAGTCAAAACGCCGTTGGGAGACACACATAGGAAACCTTAGGTTAGTGGGAGTCTCCATGTTCTAGTTGGAATATTGACATGCACGGGTGCGGGAACCTCCCTTCGGTTCCCTTGCCAAACTGTGTCCACATGCAAAGGAATGGGGAAAATGTGATTTAGAAAAAGAACAAAAAAATAATTGTGAAAAGCCCTAATTTTACATGTGGAAGATTTTTTAGAAAACCCTAATTTTTACTTTCACGATTGGCAAAATATGCATGCGATCTTTTAAGTTAAATATATATGTGTGATATGTGTATACAAGTGTGAAAGTGTTGGCTGGACTAAAATAGGCTTACATGTTTGCATGATGAGTGTAACTAAGTTAAAAATAAAATTTATTATACTTAATTTTTTCAAGATAGAGAAATTGGGTCATAAATATAATTGCATGTTAAAAGGAACGTTGAAATTAAGTTGGAAATTAAACTAAAAAGACAAATGAAGAACTAGTGTAGAAAGTGGTAAGTTACAAAAATAAATAAGTGAAGTAATATAAAAATTTATTAAAGTGAAGATCGTTTAGAAAATATATTTTAAAAATCTAATAGAAAAAAATAGTTAAGGTGTTGAGTAATTAATGAATAAAAATAATAAGTTAGAAAAAATTGAATAATGAAAAATAAGGATAGGTAAAGAGAAAATTGAGTAATTAAATGTAGATGTGTGTTTGTGCACCTCATAGTGAAATCATTAACTTTAACTGGGTATGATTGATGGTTTGATAACTATGTATGCATTGATAGTAAGTTATGTGAGATTTTGTGACTATGTGAAATATGTGATTACGTGAGCATCTGGTTGGAATTGATTATGTGTTGTGATGTGAGAAAGAATTGTTATGCATATTTCTATACCCATTCATCGCACGCACATCTTCTAATGTCATCATTCACATCAAAAGTATCAATATTCAGAAGCAATTGAGATTTATGAACTACCTTTCAAACACTACACTATCTTAATCACATTCCAACATTACTCTTCCATTATACTTCCTTAAAATTATTCTTTATCATCAGTCCGTCTCATTATCACTTACAATTATGCTATACTTTTAACTCAACATCAATTCATAGAATTTCATTCTCATGTTAATGTAATTGACACACTTATAATCACGATTCATTGTAATTCATTTTATCATTTCATCACTTACACACATCATCAATTATTCCCATTTTCATGTCTTTATGTCCCACCATAATACTTTTCTAATTCAAGTTATTCACCATAACTACAATTTTATTCTCTTGGTTTCTCCACAATTATTACTATTAATCATGTCTCAATTTATTAGAGCACCTCACAGTCTCAATTTTCCATGTTTTTGACTACTCACACTTTACATAATACACAACTCGCCATTAGTCCTATTAAAATTTTAATCCTTGCATCATCAGCTTAAGTCATCATCACTCTTTAATTAAGCATCATAGATTATGACAATTAATGCAAAACCACCTATAACGGCTATAATATACCTTTTTCCTACACACCAACAGCGCGAGCAGGTTCATATATTATCCTTAACCCAACACATCCCTTTACCTCAACTTCGAGCCTTCGTAACCTTGAATCAATTGCTGGGTTCACCAAAATCCATTGAAACTCTAACATTAAGGATTCAAAGAATTGAAATTAACATCGGAACCTCTGAAACCATAACTTGCTACATTAAAACAGTTCCAAACTTCAATTTAAGGTTTCTGAAGCTTATTGATATCACTTCTGACCCTTGCTGTTAAGTTCCATCGCATCAATCAAGCTTTCGATCTTCGGTTCGCAACCTAGAAATATCGAAACCATTATTTGTTAGCCATTTTGAAATACCCACTAAGCCACAGACCATAATCAAGTGCTATTTCGCCATAAAAACACCAAAATGAAGGACCCCTATACATGAGCCATTCATGACCTAAAGAGAGAAAACAAGAGAGAGAAATAAAACATGAAATTGAGGGTACCTTAATACTCATCTTGCTGCCCCAGTCCTGAAAGCATAATCAATTTCAATTTTTGTTGTCAAATGGAATGCCAATTTGGGCCTTTAAGTGACGACCATGAAAATGAAATGGAAATGGCAAGGTTGGCTTCTCTCTTTCATATGCCAGTGAAGGAGAAAAGAAAAAGATTGAAGTTTTAATGTCTTAGGGGCATTATGGTTATTTTACCTTTTCTCTTCTCTTTTCTATTTTCTTTTTTATTACCTTTTTAAATAAACCTTTTACTTTTAACCTTTTAGTAAACTAAAATTTACCACCACCTATTTAATTTAGTTTTAAATCTAATATTTAATCAATCAAATTAATTTATTTAATTTTATCACCTTAATTAATTGTAAATTCATTTATAGAAATTTTGGAGAAATCCAAATTAACTTCAAATTATTTATTTATTTATTTTCATCAATCACCGATAATTAAATTAAATATGCGGTATGTTATAATAGTAATATTAAGTTATTAGAAATTCTATTAATAGTATCCAGAGGGTATACACAAAAATATTTAAATACTATATTAGCGTATAATTTACTTCATCAAATGTAAAAAAGGAAAACTTTGAGTCTTGAAATAATATTTTGTTACTAGTATGGGTAATTATATAAGGTGAATAATTATTAGGGGTATAGTAGTTCATAGTAACTACATATAAGTGAACTAGAATTAGGATATTATGTAGAACATATAAAAGTAGTAAAGTAAAGTGTAAAGGTCTTTTTGAGTAAGGACCTTACGTGATGTTGAAGTGAGATATTCAAGTAGATCTAGAATTGTAAGGATATGGAATGAGGTGTTATGTAATACTAGAGCGTTACAATGAGGGTGTCGTTGAAGAACCACAACATTGCAATCCATGATGTGAGCGGGATTTTGGGAGTACAAACGGGTTGAGCACCTAGGTGACCCGATGTAACACCTAGTGTCAGGCTTTCCATAGCAAGTTTGTTGTACTTCAACTCCAATGAGGGTTACTAAGGTCGTGGAGACCCAGTTCCTAATTGTGTTGTCACCAAAAAAATGATATGTATGGGTCCAATTGATTATTGTTGAGGGCTATAAATGCCTAGTACTCAGGATGATGGTTGGTGAAACTAGCGAACTCCAGTCGCTCTAGTGATTGTGTTGTGATAATTGAAATTAATGATGACGATTGAGACCTGGAATCAATGGACCCACATGCATCATGAGAGGCTAGTGATAAGCTAATATAAACGAACCCATCATTATTCTATATGACTAACCTTGACAAGGTTATGGTTGATACATATAGTTAGATATTGTATATTAATTTTATATGTTACTTGAAATTACATTGGGTGAATAAAGGAATTGTGTAAGGGTTAGGTCTGGTAAAGCAAATGAGAGAACATGAGGATAGTAGGAGAGTAAGACTAATAGAAATAAAGATTGGATAGTTATAAGCAAGGAATAAGATTACTGGGATTCTAAATTGTAAAGGCTAACACATTGTTCTCTCAATTATAAGCTAGTTCAGGGTAAACAAGTATTCACACAGTATTAATTGATAATGGAAAGTGATAATAAACTAAGACTATTGTTTGTGTATATTTAATTGTGTGGTTATGTGAAACCCATTTCTAGAAAAGGATGCACCTTACTATGTATTTCAAATAAGACTGAAGTGAAATAAACTTACCCCCTTGTTGCTTTTGTTGTTTTATTTTACATGTATGTTTATACTAGATGGACCCCGAAGGAAAACAATGGAAGATGAAGTATGTTTGGAGACACCACCTTGGGAGGACTACCCATACTCTTAGGAAGAGGGCACCATTCCTGAAAGAAGTGTCTCCAGGCATCTTCGAGATGTTTTACAAGGAAGAATAAATGAACCCGAATGGTACGCCAATGAAGTCATCTCCCCTTGATAAGAACATCGAAGTGGTAAAGGATTTCGTGCAACTTTACAGAGATCCACCTCGTGAGTCTTGAGGAAGAAATCATGAGAATGTCTCAGAAGACTTACCTCCCCCTGAGAGTTGAGCATCCACCTGGAACCAGAGTTTACCATACTAGTAAGGGGGATACACTCACCAACCCTTGATTATGTGCCCGCAGATGAGGAACCGGGGCAAGATGAAATGGGAAAAACCATGGAATTGGCTAATGGTGAAGACCCTAAAGACACCTCCAAAGACTTCCCTATCACGGCCCTAGAGTCAGGGGATGAGGAGGAGGAAGATTAAGAGGAAGGGAAAAGGAAGAGGAGAAAGAAAGTGACCCCGACTTCACACCTTAGACTAGTGAATTAGGATTCTTGTAGAAGGTGAATGAGGGTGAAGAAGGTGGTAGAGTGGGGTTAGAGCTAAAACTGGATTATTGAATGGTCAATCCAATTGTCTCCATAGGAATGGAGAATAGAGTCAGTAGGTAGTCATGGGGGTCTACGTGTCACTATTTTATTCAGAGTATGTAAAAGCACTGTTGTAAATATTGTATTAATATAATGTATGTAAATGCAATGATGTACCATTGTTTTATCATGTTGTACAAAAAAAATTACATTTTTACTAAACCTGTGACACCTTAGTCAATTAGGATTATCTAGCTATGAAGATTGTCCTAGTTAACCGCGAGAGCTTATAGTTCATTTTTTGTAATTCATTTTTTTATAAATCAATTTTTTAATATTTTTTTTTGAAAAATGGGCCGCTTAATCAAGCTCAAAATCTATTAAGGGCTGGGCTAGAGCCTCTAGTTTCAAGGCCCAGATTTATGCAAATCTTTTTTGGCCCAATCCTAAGTAGCCCACAACCCAATAAAGCCTAACCCATCTAGGGCCGCCCACCCGAATTGCTAGCCCTAGATACAACGTTTGCCTAAGCTATTTTAATCTTTGCTTTGAGGATCGATGTAAACATTAAATTTATGTTCTTTCTTTTGTGTAGAGTTAGATTTGACGGATTCTAAAATGTTTTTTTTTTTTGTAGTGGGATGGTCAAAATTCAAAGTTTTATGATGGTGATCCCTTAAAAATATTATGTGTTAATTTTGTAATATTGGTCATTTAAATAAAATTTGATGGTATATATTAAGTGTATGTTTTGACAAGATATTTCTGTCAATAAAATAAGTTTCAGCTAGCCAAAAACTTATGTCACTAATTGAAAAATCACTTTAAACAAAATATAAATTGTTTGGATAGGAAATGTTTGAGGATTTCAACTACTAGTTGAAAGTCATGTTTACTTTAATTGCTCCTTAATAATCTTAATAATTCTTATCTCTACCTTTTATTTTATTTCAAAAATCTAAAAACTTTTCACGTATTGAACAAATTTAAATATTATTATTATTTACCTTACTAAGCATTTCATAAAATAAATAATTTTATGGAGTGTCTGGTAAGAAACTGTTAAATGAATTAAGATATGAATTCATAATTTTCATGATGATATGAAATAAATTAAAACTTCTAAAAAACTACAATTTATATGTTAATAAAAAAAAATGACAAGTTATACATAAAGAATTAAGTATGTTTTTTTATTATTTTATATTTATCAGCTACTATAATCGTTAATTTTACCATTAACTTTCAATATAGCAAGTAAGCTTCATCTTTCAAGTTCCAACTTTAAACAAGTTTTTACTCTATTTTGTGAAACATATATACACTAATTATTATCCTCCTTTCTGCTATAATTAAAAAATATTTTCACTTAATATGATAACACACATTATAACATAAAGTTATGCAATAAAATATTAATTAATTTTGTAACTATGTAAAATGTTATACATATACACATAATATGATTTTAATATACTTATCAACTTAACTTTTATTGGAATTTAGAATTTTTTAAATTAATTAGGAAATTTTTAATTTTTGAAAAATATTGAAATATCATTTTCTTAAGCGATATTATTTAGCAGGCCTTATATCTACCATTCATGCTTTATCCAAATTGGTTTAAATATATTTTTAGTCCATATAAAATATATGATCACTTAATTTTAGTCCTAAAAATAAAAAAATTGCTTTTACATCCATATTTTATTTGATATATTTCATGTTTTTTACCTACCATTAACTGGTGACGTGGTTAACAGATATCTATGTGTCAACATGTTTAATGACATTGATGTAACTTCATATAACAACTAAAAACAAATTAACTTGCACACTTTAAAGAGACATAAAACAAAACTAGCATGTTTTGAAAAGGATAAAAATAACAATTAATTTTTTAGAAAAACAATATTTTAATTATTGTTTTTAACTAATCCTCTCCTAAATCCTTGTAAATCCCTTTCCAATGTCTACAAAGTAATTCCTGTCATTCCATCACCACTTTATTTCTCTATAAGTTTCTTTATTTACTTCATGCATTTGAACTTTCTCAACAACGATAATGATCACAAATTAAATGATTGAGTTTAAAGCATGACTTGAATCCTCGAAGGAACCATTATGTCTTTGTTTGATTAATCTCAAGACAAAGAATAAATCATTTTACTTATAAAATTCAACTCCAATAAGCATAACAAGTGTAAGTGTGCTTCCTAATACTATTCATTTCTCTTCGGGAAGTATATCTTTCTCTTTACATGTACCAAATTGGTAAATAAATAAATAAAATCAAATTGCATGATTTTTGTAATAAATTAAATAAATGTCTTCGTTTCTTTGAAAGATGTTAGAAATGTTTGTAATACAACATCGGTTACAATCAAAAAGGTTTTGTCAATAAAATTTTCATTTATATAAAATCCAGACATGTAGAAATTCTTCCTATAATATGGAATTATATTCATAACATGAGAAATAAAAGTAATTAACTAGACAAAATGGTATAAAACAAGTGAGTTTTGTTTGTGGTTTTTATAAAATGTGCGATTTTTATTTTTTGGTCTTATGAAATATGCGCAAGTGTTCCTTTTAGTCCTTATATATGGTGATATCAACGTCATTTGGGCATGCTAACATAAACTTTTGTTAGGCATATTAACCTTTAATGGTCTTAAGTTAATGATAAGGGCCAAAAGCATAATATCAAATATACGTTGGATATAAATAAAGATTTTTATTTTATAGGGGCTATAAACAAAAAATCTTTATTCCATAAAAACTAAAAACATTTTTAAACCATTTAAAATTACGTCTATGTAAGTTTGTCATGTGACAATGTTTTTAATCACAAGTTTTTTTTAGTAGTCATGATTTTCTAAATTCTCTCTTTTTATTTCCATTTTCTAATTTTTCTCTGTTAGGAATGAGAATTGGTCAAACTGCTCATCAGGAGTCTATGATATAGTTTATTTAATAAAAAGACCATACCATGATTTTTCAAAAGGCCTATTTGCTTAAAGAGGTTAAATTTAGGTTTTTAAAAAAACTTTTTTGCCTATCGAGTTAGTCTAATTAAGATTTTGTATATAATTTTATAAAATGAATTAATTTATAAATGCACATGATATTTTATATGAATCATAATCTATAAAATTAAAATTAGAATTTAATAAATTACCTTAAATATGTAAAATTAAAAACTAAATATATATTTTACATACATTGTTAGCATTTTATAAGTTTATTGGTTTGTTTAATATAGACTTATTGACTTATTTAACAAATCATCCTTTGTGGAATAAGTGTTTGATCATGTTATAATTCTGGTCTAGTTATGGTTTGGATATAAAATTTATGGTTTCTTGCTCTCTTATTTTGAATGACATTTTGAGTTAAGGATGTGCATTTTATCTTTATAAGATTGTTAAAGGTTTAGGTACTCTTTATATCTAATTAATAGATTTATTTTACCTTTTACAAAATAAAATAAAAATCAACAATCAACAGGTAGGTCCAACACGATTTATTACAAATAATAATTAAGGAAATTTGAGATGGGGCAGTGAAAATATTAGAGTAAACTTCCCAAATTGTCCATTTTGATTTTGTAAAATGACCTTTAAGTTAGTCTTTTTAAGTATAAAACAACAAAAAATAATGTAAAAAATTAAATTGGAGTTTTTAAATCTTAAGAATTAAATTATCTAACTCATACAATCTTAAAGATTAATTTGGTCATTTACTCAAAACATTATAACCATATATACACCAAAGCTAGAAAAAGGAAATCTACTAACCAATTTATGGATAGGTCGGGTAATTTAGTTGGGGATTTTGAAAACACTCATTTAGTTCCCCATTTGACAAAATGACATTAAATTTAGTCTTTTTAAGTGTAAAATGACCGTAAAAAATAATATAGAAAATTACTAAATCAATAAATGACTTTTTATAAATTCAATAACTAAATTAAAGTTTTTAAAATCTCATGAACTAAACTATCAAACTCATATAATCTTAAGGATTAACTAGATGATTTACTCATCAACATTATAACCATGTGTATACCAAAACCATGAAAAGGAAAATCTATGAACCAATTCATGCATAAATGAACTAGTAACTAAACCAAAAGTAATGATAAGAAGAATCCAACTCAGTTGGTTAATTATAAAATAATTCTATTGAACAAAAATATAGAATGTTTATAAACTAGAAATAAGTAAAAATACAACAATTTAATTCACTTATTGCTACTTGAAAACAATAAAGCATGGTGTGACAATACGAGTAGTTGTGTTCAAAGACCTAGAACAAAAATGTACATCCAAAATGTTAGGGACATAAAAGCATCATTTTTTAATAAAGTGTATGCTTGGTAAAACTAACAAAAAAGTTAGTTAAAAACTAATTGAAAGTTGAAATATGAGAAATGAAAACTGAAAGTTGATAAGCTAAGTAATTGCATTGAAAGTGTTTGTAGGGAATATAACAATATACAAAATATAAAAGGTAGTTTCTGAAAGGTCTTAGATTTTGCGAATGACGTAAAAAGTAAAAAATGGAATTATTAAGACTATTAAGGGACAATAAAGTAAAAAATAAATTTCAACTAGTACTGAAATCTTAAAATGATACCGACTAATTGAGAATGTTGAAGTGGATTAGAGAGTCACAAGAAAGGAGGTTGAATTGTGACGTTCAAATTTTGGTTTTCACTACAAAAGAAAACGTATTGTTATCTAAGTCTTTTTGAGATTTAAATGAGGTTAGCAACAAGGTTGGGATATTAGAAATGTTATTTGAGTATTCTGAAAACATGTATCTTGATTTATGAAGAGATTTAATTGTTTAGAAACAAATTTTGGAAATTAGGGTTTTCTCTAGGAACATGTTTTATTATTTATAAATAAAGTCATTCTTTTAGGAAAAACACTTTACTAAAAGTCCTCTTAGTTTTTACATGATTTTTAACTTCAAAAATGTTTTCACAACCTTATAACAGACTGCATGCAATCTTGAATAGATCTTTACAAAAGTAAAATAGAAGAGAAGGATAAGGAGATTCACACATAGTGATTTATACTGGTTCACCTATCACCGATAATGAGGATATATTTGGTACATACCTCTAGAATTTCTTTCACTAATCAACATTAAATACAAATATTCTTTCTTGTCAAGCCTCTTCAAACTCTCACACGAGTACTGTTTTCCCAAAGTCTCACAGGCTTAAAACACAACCTTGCCCATAAATTACCCGCATCATAAGTTAATCCACCTGATCAATAAGTAAGTAAGTACCTCTGGACATAAGATGATTTGTAGTGAGGACCTTAAGCTTTTATAGTCTCGCACGAAAAAATAAAATATGCTAAAAAAACTAAGCTCTACTCTTACCTAGTTAAGACCTTTAACTATTAAGAGTTAGGCTTTTTCAAATAGAGCAAATAAATTCATATGATGGAAACTTGGATAATTACAATGCTTAGACTCTCTTAGACAATGTGTGAGAAAAATCGACTATAAGCTTTGTTAGACCCGGAAAATATAATGTTACAGAAAACTTGTTACTTTGTTTTACTGTTGGGTCTATTAATTGGCAAGCGCACCAATCGTTTGTAGTTTTCAAAATTTAGATATCGTTCCACTGGAATTGAAAGTCTAATAGTTACAGTAATTTTCTAGTTACTATGGTAAATTTATCAAAACTTATACATAAAAGAATAATTTATATACAATTTATACAATATTTATAAGATGGCATAGTTGAGTTGTTCATGTGGTAAAAAGAGAATAACAATCTATCTAAGAAGTTGAGTTGCAATTTTAGAAGAACTAAGATACTTGAAGATAAAACACAGATAAACAAATTATGTTGGAATTTGGATCCCTGATCTAGAATAATAATGAAGGAACTCAAGTCATGCATATTTAATCATCAAGTTCATATCATTGCAGCTTAAAATCATTATAACCGATCCCTCGTGATATAAATTCTAAGTATTTACCGTAAAGTCCGATCCCTCGTGAGCTTTCTCAGTAAAAACTTTCATTAAGTCTTGGCTTTATGGCAATAATAATTACCAATTCTATCCCTAGTAATTGGTATATTAAGGGTATTCCAACTTTTACTTTTATTAAATCAAGTTTTAATAAGGCATGAAAAATCATTCTCCCGTTTGACATTCACACTAATAAAACAAGTTTCAATACACATGAAAATCATTCTCCCGTTTGACGTTCATATTAATAAAAGATTGAAATACTAACATGGACTTGAATCATAAACATGCAAAGGTCGAATTCACAACATCATACTCAATAGATTAGTTCACCAATTCCAACATAAACAGATTAGTTACACATGGTGAAAGTAAAAACAACAATTACAGTGATTGACATTACAAAGGCGATGATGGAAACTTCACGATACAACGATCACAATACTACACAACACTCTCAAGTATCTAGAAAACTATTCTAGAACTACAAGCTCACAAAAGAAATACTCAAACTTGAGTGTATAAGAGAGGATAAGAGTGAGATACTCAGAATGGGATGCTAGAAGTGTTGGAAATGGCCCTATTTATAGGGCTGAGGAAGGGTCCTGACACTACGTGTTAACCTGACGCTACGCATCAGTTCCCTGACTCAGCCTCCATTAAACAGCATGAAGTGGCCATGATGAAATTATTTAATGAATCATGCCCTGCCACTTGGCCTGTCTCCACTTCGGTGTGGACGTTTGTGAGTAGTGGAGTGGCCAAAAGTGGGTCAAAAGGTGAGTGCTTGGCCAACCTGGCTGTGGAGTCCATGCAGCTCTGACGCTATGCGTGAATGTGATACGTAACGTCAGCATCTAAAGTCCCCACGCTACGCGTGGTGTTGATGCTACGCGTCAAGTTCCTGATCTTCAAATTTCTCTTTAAATTCTTCACTTTTTCACTGCAAAACTAGAGAAAATTGATCAAGGGCAGATTATTTCTAACAACTTCTATTTATTGAATTTAAAACCTAATTTTCTAACAATTTAGACTAATTTTTATTATTTTTATAAATTTTTTATTAAAGTTTTTATTGTAAATTTGAGGACTAACAAGCTTTCTTTCTCTAGCTTACTCAAAGAGATGATTCTATCTTGTATTGTTTTATCTTTATTATATTCAAAGTTGTTCAACCTTTATGGTGAGCATCTAATGTTTTGATACCAATAAAAAAATAAGGAAAATTTTTCTATAAAAATTTCATCTGACCTAGGGTGGCCTCATAAGACAATACAAATCTCTAATGATGTAGCCTAGGCTTAGGAAAGCCAAGACTTTACCATTTCACAGTCAAAATAAAGAATTTAAGGTGTTATGACAGGTGCGTAATTGATTACAAAATCAGTATATCCATTACTCGCAAGAGCATACGTAGGATTCCAAAAGACCCCATCTGGCAATCAATTACTCTGGAACTAGGTAGTGTTGAATTAAGTAATGCCAAGACTCTACTAGAGTACCGATCTGCATAATTTTAGCCTTTGGGCTTACTTCTACGCACCCTAACTTCTCCAAATGATCTCCAAACCTTACCAAACTTTGACACAAGATAAAAACACATCATTCATGACTTGTGGCCACTTGCCACACCTTAAAAATCCTAAAAATGAGAAAGTTATGCACAAAAACGTAATTAGGCCAATTTGGGCCATTTCCAATCAATTTGGCCTATCAATTCTTATTCAAATTGGACCATTCCAATTCTCACATACTCCATGTGTCGTATATGAGCTATTAAACCCATCTGAAGGTTCCAGGATTTCATGGATCCCATTTTGACCTATTCAGTTCCTATTTATGCATGATTTCACAAGAATCTACATGCCATTACTGAATTCAACACTACGTAGCCATATATATACATTGTCAAATTATTTCTTATTCAATATGATGATCATAATCCTGCCCATAATACAATCCATATCATATAACAATTCCAGGGCATAATAAGCATTAATCCATCAATCTCACTAGTTACATATTTGTATATCTATATATCAAAATCAAGCCTAAACCTTCAATTAGGTTAACAACTGCCTATTTTACATACAATACACATACACATTGATCAAGAGCCGACCAAGGCTAATATGCCAAAATTATACAAATTTGTTATAATCCACAAAAGGATCATCATGACACACATAGTGCTATTTCACCACTCTTCTTCTCAGTCCAAGTTCACTACAACAATAATGGTTAGGAGTGAGTATATATATATATATATATATATATATTCAATAACAAATATTGAACCAGATTGAATTATATTATGAACCATCAGCTATATTTACCACATCATTCATTAATCATTATAAACCATCAACACATCATTAGTTTGCCATTTAATGTAGATCAATACATCATCATTACTTACACAAATACATTCAAGACCAATATCTATAGATGTCTCATACCTTTTCAATCATAATCTATATGTCAATGCATATGCATATAGATCAAACTCTATTGATGAGATTTATACTGTAGTATATAATTTTCTCAACTCGTATCCTTAATTCTTTTTACCGGTACCGAACTGCTCGCCCATAATGCAACACCAGTCATTCTCAGTGGTAGTGGCACCTTAACTCATGTGTTGTGGCCAGACTTGAGCTCAATCAAGGCGGCTGTGGAATCCAAAGGAAACCACCATAAGGCTTGTGACTGTCCAAAGACCGCCCTCCCATCTGGGCCGACATCACAGGCCCCCTACAGTCCTGTGTGTGTTTGAATACAAATGTCATGATATGCTACACAACAATCACAAATCCTCATAACCCACGTAATTACCATCATCAGGGGCCACCACTTGGTTACCATCACTAAGGGTTCTCATTTCAAGCACATAACTAAGCATAACATGCATAAAACCAAGTAAAATTAATTTACAATGCCAATTAAGCTACCTCAAGCTTATTTAATCATCACCAACACCATACAATCATCAATGATAACCTCATGCAAATATTATCATAATCATCGATTCAATATCAATATATATATATATATATAAATAGAATCCAAACGTATCTAATAACCATCAATCAAGTTAACGATAATATCAAAAGGGATATATCACTACTACAATCAAACATCACCATCATCATGAATTTTCATCAAGATATCAATAACTCATCACATATAAACATATATGAACTGGTCGTGATCGGGGTGTGAAGGCCAACCTAAAGACTAGTCCTCAAAGTACTTTATTTTCTCATATTTTACACCCGTCCAATGGGGATCCAGTATTGTAACCTATATTCTAGTAGGAAAATAAAGGTCTTGGAGTTATTCCTTATACCAAAAGCACCAGCCTTACGTGTTGTGGGTGAAAAAGGGTGTCACGTGCAAGGATACTCAGACGCTCAAGTCAGTGAATATCCAAGGAGAATATCAGAGCTTAAGCGTAAGTTCAAGTAAGAATGTTCCACCTTTCATTGTTTTTATGTGAGTATTTATACCTAGGGTAACGAAATAGTCGTTTCAAGTAGGCGGGCTTGCTATACAAGGTGTCAATATGATTCTGATCACTTACAAAAAGGATGACATGTAACAGTGACCCTACCTACCAACTGTACCTTTTCATTAGTCATTTTGCAGGTTACTTCCTCAACACAAAATTAGATAAGTCAACTCTGACTATCTGGTGTTGAGAGAATAGCTCACACCAGGATCATGTCATGAGTCTCATACGTGGTGTCAGTGTTAAGCTTTAATGCTTTCAGCGATGCCAATCTTGCACAATAACTTTTAGGTCAAATAACCTTTATGTTCAAGGGTCGATATCGAGACCAGATCAATATTTATACCCCCTATCCATTCATAATCCATACATTTAAAATATAATGCTCCCCTACCTGAAATCCAAGACTTTGATTATGAAACCACTCACTAATCACATTCCAATTTTATTCTCGACTACTAGTTCCATAATCCAAAAATCCCTAAAATTACTAACAATTACTTTGTAATAATCCTTACGCTACTAGTTATATATTTTAGAGCTAAATTCATCAATTCAATATAGTTCCGATAAAGGTCGGCTTACCGAATGTCACCGGCAGTTCCGCCACTTGGTTTCCACAAATCTCTAACTGCCCATAACTCTTAAATGGTTTCGAAATGATCCCTAGCCATGAAAACAAAAGGGTTAACGCTTGAACTTGCGAAATGGAACCAAAAGCATGGATGAGTTGTTCCAAACTCATCGACAATGGAGGAATCAAGAACTCCCTAAGAACCCAAAGGTGCCCTTGTTAAATAGGTCCCCAAAACATCCTAAATCCATGAGTTAGAAGAATTCAAGAGCGAGATTTTAGAGTAAGCAAAAGCTGAAAATGGGATTTATGATCATTCACCTTCATGATGCTAATAGTAAACCCCAAGCTTGTCAATGCTACCCATGGAGAAAAAAGGATACGAAAGGAGCTTGATTCTTGCATTAATGATGAAAATCAAATTGAAGAAGATGAGAATAATAGGGATGCTACGGGCGAAAGGGATGAGAATAAGTGGAGTTCCTATCTTGCAATGCATGCATGAGAGTGAGAGTGAGGAATTGAGGAAAAAAAGTGAAATGAAAATCAATGTATTTGGGGGGCAAAATCATCCTTTCACGTGTTCAGTTAATTTTTAAAACCAATCGGGTAATTTCAGGTTACCCAAAACTTACCGAGATAGATTCTATAAATTAACATACATGCCTCTAACTAATTTAACATTCTCAGTTTAATTATTTGACTAATAAAATTAACCATTAATTAAAATCAGGATGTTACATTATGTTTATAAAAAAGGATGTAGAAAATTGGCTATTGGGAGCTTATCCTTTTCATTGGTCAAAAGATAGGTGTGACTTGGATCATGAGTGGGGAAACTCTGATATGGTTTTGAAAGGTTAAAAATAGAAATATTAATATGGTTATAAATGGTTCAGAAATAGAAACCCTAATATGGTTCTAAAAGGTTTTAAAATAAAAATCTCGATATAGTTTTGGAGGGTTAAAAAATAAAAACCATAACCATAATATAGTTATGGGGAATTTAGAAATGGAAACCCTAATATGGATCTGAAGGGGTTTAGAAATAGAAATTTTGATCCTGAGATTTATCCAGATCTTTAAGTGGACTTGGTTTCTTCCTCCCTGATTAATTAAGATCATTTACTTAACTTGATTTTGAGCATGGGTTGTGTAGAGCTTGCTTATATTGGTTATTTATGAAGTTTAAGATTTTTCTTGGGTTTTTGTTTTGATTAATTTCAAAAATAAAGTTTATTGAAAATATTTAACTTAATTGATGTCAAATATTTATCAACTTACTCTTAGGTTGATGTCTTCAAGTTAGTCGTGCACTGATTCTTTTCTTTTTGTGGTTCTTCAAGGAGGTCACTTGACCTAAATCTTCAAATCTTTTAAAAATGAATGACAGGTCTTTAATTCCGACTTAATCTTCTTGAGATACTTATTGTGAAATCTTCTTTGACATGCTGTTGAAGTTTTGTGATGATTTGATAACTTTGGTGTAGGATCCTGATTTTAGGTTGATAAGTTGTTATTTTAGAAATAAGATTCCAAACATTTTTACTTTGCTTGATTGATGTTTCCTTTGATTATGGTCAATGATCTTTCTTTTATGAAGCACTATGTGTTCATCGTCTTATAAAGAAACATTTTGAATTCATTTAAAAATATCTCATAGTTATTCATTTAGTTTATTTACTACTTCTGTTTCACACTTAAAGAAACTTGTTAGACCATTTCAAAATCAAATATATTGAATTATTTTTTAGTGAAATATTGTCAAAACTTTAGATCATAAGGTTTTAGAGATTTAGAGTTAACAAATGTCACATACCCAAAACTTCTATTTTGCTTAAAGTGACATTTCAGTTAGCGAAATAGCTGAAAGCTGATAAGTTAGTTGGTAGTTGAAAGTTGAAAGCTAATAAACTAATTGGTTGAATTAAAATGTGTTTGGTAAAACTAATGATTAAATGTAAAATGACATAAAGGATATGTTTTCTTTTAGAATAAATAAGTTATTTTTTAAAACAAAAATATAAAAGGGTAAAAGTGTTAAAAAACCTTAAAACTTATAAGCTTAAACCTTATTTTGGCTTTGTTTGGCAAACCATGAATAACAATTTAAGTTAAATTTTAACTTATTTTACTAGTTTAAAAGTTTGTTAGACAAAACAACTTTGTCTGATAAATAAACTTATTTTAGCAGTTTGTAACTTTTTTGATAAGCTACTTAAAGTAAAGTTTAAGCTTATGAGTTTTGAACTTATCTTATTTTTTAAACTTTTATCCTAATTGATATTTTTTTAAAAAAATCACTCGTTTCTATTTTTGATATATATATATATATATATATCATTTATGTCATTTTATATTTAACAACCAGTTTTTTAAAACATATTTTAATTTAATCAGCTAATTTATTAGCTTTGAACTTTTAATAATCAACTTTAAATTTTTAACTAGTTTATCAACTTTCAACCAGCTTTTTACTTTTCAGCTAGTATATTCATTAGTTTTGCTAAACATACCCTTTAATTATCATTTTTTAAATACTACATGTCATTAAAATAAACTCATTTATCAAATAAAATATTTTATTTAACAAACTTTTAGCTAGTAAAATAAATTACAAGCTATCGTAAATCTCCACTTATATCTTTGTCAAACATAGTTTAAATGCAAATTTGAGAACATTTATAAGGACCATTTACATAGTTAAGTTTATTTAATAATTTAACAAATATTAATAAAAATTTAAAACTAAATTATTTTTATCCATTTTGTTCAACTATATTCAAATAAGAAAAATTTCTCTTTTCTATCGTTAGTGACCATCTAAAATTCTAAGCCTACGTTCAGGGTGGTTTTTGGTTTTAAATGTTTGAACAACTAAAATCTATTTTTGGTTTTTAGTTCATAAGTTTTTGAATTTTAAAAGTATTGTAAAACTTTCCTAGTTATAATTAAAACAACTTTACACAAAAAAGGAATAATACAACAACAACAACAACAACAACAACAATAATAATAATAATAATAATAATAATAATAATAATAATAATAATAATAAATATTCTAAAATGGTGGCGGTGGTGGAGGGAGGGAGGGTTGGTAGTGGTGATGATAACAATAGTGATAGTGGTGAAAAATGGTGCTAGTGGTGAAAAAGGGTGCTAGTGGTAGCTAGATGGTGGTGGTGAAGGTCATTATTGTCATGACAACACTTGTGCTGACAATAGTGATGGTGACAGTGATGTTGGTGGTCATAGTATTGGTAGCCGTGGTGACGACGATGACGACAATGATAGTGATGATTGTGGTGCTAAGGTGGTGGTCATGGTGACGATGGTCGCAATGATAATGGTCACAATGGTGATGGTGGTGGTGACGACAATGATGATGATGGTTTAGGTGGTAGAGTGGTGGTGGTTGTGATGATAGTGGTAACGGCATGGGGAGTGTGGTGATGATGAAAATGACAGTGGTGGTAGTGACGACAATGACGACATTGGTTAAGGATGTACGTTGGTGGTGGTGGTGACAACCATAATGACAATAGTGGTGGTTGCAACGGTGATAATAATAATGGAGGGTGTGATGATGGTGAGAACAACAATGATAGGGACAACGACAGTGACGATGGTGTTTGTGGTGGTTGTAATGAGAGTGGTGGTCGTGGTCTTGATGGTAGTGGTGGATGGAGAGATGATGATGGGAACGAAGGCAGTGGTGGTGGTAGGGTGGTGACAACGACACACAGTAATAATAGTAGTAGACAACGAAGTTAGAAGTTTATAAAATTTTAAAAAATGAATAAACCCATTTTTTTAATTTTTAGAATTGACTAAAAACTGTTTTAAAAATATATGAAAACTCAGTTTAGCATGTTTTTCAAATATATTTTATTTTTAAATTCACTTTTAAAAATAAAAAAATTAAAAACTCACAAATTCCCTAGTAAACAATTTCAAGTCCATTTTTTTTAATGTCATCTCAAACGTCATAGCAATTTTTAAAAAACAGTGATTTTGGGAATACCCTGGTTATAAACCAAAATAAGTCACTGTGATTTTGCCTGTAAAATTATGCTAGTAGTAGTTATCATCATTTGGAGTATGGATGGAAAAAGTGGTAATAACAGAGGCGGAGAGAGTAAGAATGGGAAATCGGAAGCAGAAGCAGAAGCAGAGGTTGTTGTGAGTTGTGGATAGATTGGATCCGCAATCAATGGTGGTTGGTTTCAGAGGTTTCTGTGTGGTGGCTGCAATCGCCTTTCTTCTTGTTTTCGAAGACTGGGTCTCAACACCCTCTTGCAAACTGGTTCCTTCCGCCAATCCCTTTCTTCAATTTCAAGTCGGAGAAGAAGGAGACGACTTGAAGGTGATGATGGTCTCTGACCTCCTTCTATTAGGCTCTGACGCCGGTTTCCCCAACCGGTTCTTCACAGACTACTACATGTCCAAATTCTTTCGGGTACACCACCCTTCTCTTTTCCACCCATCTCCAAATTTTAATTCTTTATTGCCTACTGAGTGAGATACCCTTTGTCAATTGTCTTTCATTGGCTAATATTGCATACCCTTTTTCAACTTTCATCTTACATAAATTTAGTCATTAGAAATACGAACAATTAACTCTTCAAGGTTGACCTAGGGGTAGAGGGTTTGATTAATTTAGCCTGAGGTTCTAGGTTCAAACTCAAGCCTTTTTTGTAATTTGTAAACCAAAAGGAAAGAAATATGAACAATTTTTCGAATTAATCTTGTATGAGTTTGATGTTTTTGTTTTGCTTTGTAAACATCTGAGTTAGTTTTTGAAATTGAATGAGTCTGACATTTTAGTTTGTGAGATGTCACTGACTTTACAAAATTTACATATGTTTAGTCTTTTTTGTGTTGATCACAAGTAACTTCCGTACAATAGGAAACAATCTTGCTTCTGTGTTTAGTTACAGTTAAAACACTTAGTTCCCCCCAAAACTTCTATTTAGTTTATTTCAGTGTAAAATGAACAGAAAAAATAAAGTAGAAAAAGACTAAAATGAGTGATTCTATCTCTATGTAAAGTTGGAGACTAGATTGAAGTTTCTGGATCTCAAATATCAAGATGTCTGGTTCATATGATCTCAAGGACTAATGTGTAGGTTTACTGGAGGAACAACTATAAAAATAAAGTGGAGAATGGCTAAAATGAATCATGGATTAACATGTGTTTTTTAGAAATTTAGGAAGGCGAATGTTTCACTGATACAATTTCGAAGATTAATTTGTGGGTTTAATTGAACTTAAAAATATTGCCTGGGAGGGAAAATGATGGTTCATATAATAAGAACTTCTTTATTGTTTTTTATTTGCTTAATTTTCTTGTATGTGGTAATCGGGAGGTAAGTGTAACATTGGATTATAGACTATGGTAGTCCTAAGTTGAACCTTTTTCTGTAGGACTTTAGGTAGTGCTTAATTCACGTGGCTTGTGTGTTTGTAGTGGCAAGCCTCGTGCTAGCTTAGAATTTTGATTTACTTAATTGGTGAATATGAACATTATTGACATTCACATTTGAGTTTCATTCTCCCAACTCTTTTTAATTTAGTGATGCACCAACTGCCCAGAAATCTTTTGAGAGTTTGAGGCCTGACTTGCTTCTTGTCTTGGGAGATGTTTCTGCAAAAGGGTCAGAGTTAACAAAGAGCAAATGGATGTCTGTGCTGCAACAGTTTTACAAAGTGTTGGGCCCCTTTGCTGGTCTTCCATTCCATGCTGTTCTTGGTGATAGGGATATCGGAGAATGCAGTGATCTTGATGCGAGCAAAGTTGATTGGATCACTCACAAATTACCAGGATTGGATTCTTCTGGCTGTGCTGCATTTGAAATTGGTAACATCACTTTTGTATCTCTGAATACTGTGGCTTTACTTTGTAGAAACAACAGCTTGCGTTTTGATGTTGAGAAAGTAATTGAGAGGGAAAGTCTGGAACTTCGTGTGGAAACAGAGGGTGCAACAAAGACACTAAATGATTCCACTAACTTCCGAGATGCAGACTATAACTCCTTCGGGAGGGAAAGCAGCATGTTACCTGGATCTGGCCCTGTGCTTCTACTCCACTTACCTTTGGACCAAACGAGAAATGAGCTTGATGACTTACCTTTGGACCAAACAAGCAACGAGCATGATGGTGGTAATGATGCCTATAAGAAATCTTTAACCTCTTTTATAGAGGGGTTAAATGTGGAGCCAAAAAACAGGTTAGTGAACATTCCTTCAAATGACTCACACGTCATACATTTTTTGAAGTCTTGCAAGTTTTTGAGTGATTTTATTAATGGTTCCTTGAATAAACTGCTCAGTATATTAGGTCAGATAATCATGCTATATAGAAATTAGAAAAGCATGTGTCATCGGTCATATATAAAGGTGAGGAAGAGCATATAATTCCATATTGTTTGATCTTGTTTGTAACTGCCCCTCTTCAAATAATGGCCTGGCGTTTGAAACTTACCTTTTTGCTGAATTACTTTTTCAATGAATTCTAAGTTTCAGAGAGAAAAAAATAATTTTCTAGAAACTTGTGCATATAGTCAGTGGCTAGTTTTTGTTTTATTGTTTAGTTTGTAAGCAATAGTCAATACACATTCTTGCAGTATCCATGCTGTCAAACTTCTATTTAATTTTTTTTGTTTTGTTTTTGCAATTAGGGAACTCATTGGGAGTGGCATATATGAGATGCTTCATACCCTTCCTATAAATGCTTCTGAATACATTTTACAAGCTCTGAAGCCAAGGTAATCAAGTGCTTATTTGATTGTGAGTTCATATGACGAATACTTGCTTCTTTCTCTTTCATTTCATGTGTTCCGCTACAATTTATCTGTGGTTAGTAATTTGGTGTGCTGGACTTGGCTGATCCTAGGAAATATCATACATTTTTCTCTTCAAGCTTGAGCTCAAATAATGCTGGTCCTTGATTTTGATTTTTGAAACAAATATGTTATGAATCACAGCCTTCAATTCATTTTCCTTGGTTTGATATGAATATGTTTGCCTCAGACAATGTGTAAACCATTATGGCCAATTGCGGATCTTGATCAAATATTTTGAGGTGGCCAAACATGCAAATATGTAAATACAATATAATAAAAATATATATGTACTTGTAAAAAAATTGCACATTATTACCAAAAAAAAACGTTTTTGAGGTGGCCATGACATCCCCCCGTCTCCACTAAGCTCCACCAATGATTATGACTGTAGAGTATAGGTGTCACTGGTCTGCTTCTGATGGACTTTTTAAATAATTCCCTGCCCCTAAATAAACCCAAAACAATGCTTGTTTGTGGTGGTTTCTAAGGTGGACTTATGAAATTTAGGTGTACCATGGACCATGAAATATTAGCTGTTAGATTTGCATTGACGCTCAATATTAAAGAAGGGTAACCGGAAGAACCGGTTATAGAGGAAGAAGATGAAGGCCCACTGCCACTGCCACTTCCGGTAACCACCACCCACCAGCACCCAAAACAGCCACCAACCACTTTCCTCATCTTTCAAAACGTCACCACCACCATCGCATCGGAGAAGAAGATGAAGGTCCACTGCCACCATCGTCGGCCAACATCCTTCTCTCCACTGGTGCTTCCCCCACCATGCTCCACTCTGCAGAGGAACTACACCATGAACACTGCCGCGCAACTCTATTCCCTCTCTGCCCATGGGTTCTTGACCTTGTTGTTGTTTCATCGACCCCATTCCCACCACAACAACTCCGCCGCACCACATTTCTTGACCCTGTTGCTGAAACCACCAGCAGCAGCGGTGGGGTTGGGGTTTGAAGGTTGTGTTCTGGGTTTGGGTATGATGGATGTGGATGGTGGGGGTTTGATAGGAGGAAGGGTGGTTGGGTTGTCTGGTGTAGGGGAGGCCGTGGGTGGCTCGTGAGGTGGTGGTTGATGGTGACTGTGGTTTTGGCGGTGATGGGTAGTGGCCATGGTTGGTGACCATGGTGGTGAGGCAAAGGGTGGTATGTGGTAAGGGGAAGAGAGAGAAAAAAAGAGAAAAGAGAGGGAGTTTCGGAGGGGGAAAGAGGAAGGGGAAAGGGAAGACGAGAGGGAAAGGGAAAGGAAGAAGACACATACCTGTTATAGTAGATAAAATGTATGGGTGACCATAGTACACCCAAATTTCATAAGTCCACCTTAGAAACCACCCTTGTTTGTTTGGTTTTTTTTCCTTTTTATTTCTATAACCTTTACTCTCTTTCTTAGCAGTGCTTTCTAGTAGTGAATTTTGTGAATACAAGCTACTTGCCCAGTTACATGTTAATGTTTGATTTTATTGCGGTCCAAGTATTCAAGTGGAAGAATGGTTTTTCAAATTACGTTTGATTATTTGATCTTGTACATGAGAACTGATTCAGTTTATAGTATATTGAACATTTAGATTGATGAATAATGTTAACATATGATATAGCTTCTTTTTTGTCTTAGGCTAGTCTTAAGTAAATTGGGTGGGTCCTCAAATCTTTTACTAGTTGATGGCTTATTTTTCTTGATAATAGTGTAAAATCTAGTTGCTTGAACAAATGGAATGAATAAAAGGAGCACATCCTCATTTGACATGCTTGTGCCCATTGTCTCTGCAGGATTATTTTTAGTGCCCATAGGTATGCCTTTTCTGATCACATCCATCGAGACAGAACCCGGGAGATTACTGTTCCAGCAATGTCATGGAATGCAAGAGATGACCCTGCATTTGTGATTGCCACTTTCCAAAAGACCGGGAGAGGAGTGAGCATAAGCTATTGTTCTCTTGCTAGGGAATCTTATATTCTTCTACTCTATGTATCTATAATGGTTTTTTTTTGTTTTGTTTGTTGTGTTTAAAAAGATAACAGAAAGATTACCCTTTGTCCCCTCCCCGAACCAGAAAAAAGAAGAAAGGATAGTGAAGAAGATTTCCAGAAAAAGAATATAGCCAAAAGGATGGTAGGGAGAGCTGAGTAAAACAGATTTTTTAGTCCAAGAGAAGTTTTGCTGTTATAAACCTGATCCTGATTATGTGTCTTTTGGTTTAGTTTCTTTTAGAGGAATAATCCACTGTTTTTACCAGCTTGGTAAGATAATTTTTGATAAGAAAATAAAAGAAGAATTATTTCCTCAAAATAACCAAATCTAAACATGCACTAAGATAGATTGGGAGGGCAAGGAGGCATAATTCAGCATATGCATAGAAACATACTGTCATTCTCATGTTACCTTTCATTTTGTGACACATGTATTCTAGTAAACTTGTATCAAATTAAATTAATGTTTTCCTCCTTACTTAATTTTCTTTATTGAGGTATTTAACTATTTTCCTCAGTTTTTTGCTCAATGTTCATTTGATTCCCAACCAATATTAGCCATAATGGGATACATTTCAAATAATCAATATAGTAAGTATTTTTTTATCAATTAGGTTAATTTCAATATATTTTTTTAAACTTTAAGTGTTTTTAATGTTGTTGCTTTATTGAAATTATAATTTTATTTCAGTATGAGTGTTAACTTTTTTTATTCAGGCTATCAAGGTTAAACTCTAACTTTGACTAGAAAGAAATACTAATATATACGTATACTTAGGTTTTATATATGTAAATATGATATGCATTATAAAAAAATGAAAAAATGATATGCATTAGTTATGATATTTTTTTTGTTAATTACGGTTTTAATACAGGGTAATTATGCAGGGTCAAAAATTATTTTGTGCTTTGCATAGGTCACAATTTTTTTTTATAAAAAATATGTATGAAATTTAGGTAAGTTAAATTTTGGAGGTTCTTAATAATTTTTTTAGGCTCATTGGGAGTGAAACATGTTTTGAGGATTAAGAGTGAAATTCAAATTGGCATTCATGTGGATACAAATTTAATCTTTAATGAATTGGATCAATGTTTATTGGTTATTTCATCTTCCAACAACATGAATGTCCATTGGATTTAAATCAACTACGCCCATTGTATTTATTAAATATATTAGTTTATTAATAAATCAAATTTGATTTTTGTAAAATACAGAAATATATTTTAGAGAACAAAATATACTATTAGTGATCAATTTAAAAATTAACAATAAATATTCTAATAATATATGTAAAGGTAAAATAAATTATGTATTTTAACTCTGGTCCCAAGAAATGAGATCATATTTTAAGTTAGAAAGAACAAACCAACCCCTAACCTTTATTTCCTTACATAAGAAAAAAATATGAAATAAATTTTATCTCTTATTAACAAACTTCATATATTTTCTCATTATTATTATATAAATAATACGAAACAAGCTTACAAAATCTAAATTGAACAGTTAAATTTTTTATAATTGTCACAGACGATTTGATAAGGAGTTTTAAAGAAATTTTTTTTTATCGTTACATAAAAATAAAAAATAAAAATAAAATTCAAGAATGAAAAACTTGGCAAAACTAAAAGAACACTACGATCTCAACAGAAAAGAATCTGTGTCTTCATAAAAAAATTGCAATAATCAAGAATGGAGAATTAGGACTGACAATTGGAAAAAGAGTGGTGACGTGTACGGTGGAGATCGGAGTTCCTCTTCAACCTTCTTCCAATTCAATTCAACGTTTTCCCTTCTTCTTCTTGTTCTTCTTCTTTCCCCTTTGGGAAACCCAGTTTCGCCATGTCCGTATAATAGCATCGTTGGAGAGCACAGGAATCAAAATCAATGGCGGAAACTGCATCAGGATCATCCCCTTCCCCGAAACCCCCATCAATGGACCCTCAAAACCCTTCTTCTTCGAACCCTACAATCCCTTCCCCTTCTCTCCTTTCCCCTCCACAAGACCAACACCTTCACCAACAACTAAGCCCCTCAATGCAACAGCCACAACAATCACAACAATCACAACAACATCAACAACAACAACAACAACAACAACAACAACAGCAATCTCTCGTTATGCAGCAGCAATCTCAATCCATGAACAACATGGCCATGAATAACATTAACATGAACCCTATGTCCACTTTCCAACTCCAACAAACCCTCCAGCGATCACCTTCCATGTCGCGCCTCAACCAAATTCAGCCTCAACAGCAGCAGCAACAACAGCAGCCGCAGCAGCAACAACAATTCGGTGTTATGAGGCAGCAGGCTGGGTTGTATGGCGGCCAGATGAACTTCAGTGGTGCTGGCGGAGGCGGCTCCGCCGCCGTGCAGCAGCAGCAGCAACAACAGCAATTGGGTGGCTCCAATTTGTCTCGGTCCGCGTTGATGGGGCAGAGTGCACATTTCCCCATGTTGTCTAGTGCTGGAGCACAATTCAACTTGCTCTCTTCGGTATAGTTCGCTTCCTTTTCAATGCTTATTGCTTAATTGATTTTTGCATTCAGTGTTTAGTGCCTGTCTGATTTACAGTTGAACCAGTATGAGACAAGTCACAGGGAATCGGAGATGATTGAATGATTGTGATTTATTATGACATGAATTCAATATTGTTGAATGAAAGTAAAATTTCTTACTTTCTCCTAACTATGGTTGGCGTTCAAATAACAACCAATCAAACATGCTCTAAATTGTTTTGGGAATGAAAAATGCTTGTGGCATGTTTGTTTTAGCACCTTTGAATGAAAGTCACACATTGGCTAAGATTAGTTTGAGCACACATCTTCATTATATTCAACAGGTTGAAATTAGTTCTATTAAAATAAATAAGTCGTTGAGTAACATGATATGGTAGTGTTGTGGATAGAATAACTTGAATTTTTGTTGTTAAAAAATTATAACTAGTTGTCCCTATTACAAATCATGTGGGATTTTTGATTTATGAAAATGGAGATTGTGTCTTTCTCTATTCAATGGTTTGTTATTAGTGAACTAGAGAGGATTGAACTACAGATTAAACAACTTAGTTATGTGTTTACCTTTTCGACTGTGCTTGTTCATCTTTCTCCAACCCTGGGTCATTGTTAGGTATTCCAGGTAGCTTTTGTGTAAAATCTTTCCTGAGCTTTAGTGTTGTTGTTTTGGAATGGTATTGAGTTTTATGTTGGCTAATAATACCAGGCCGTATCGTTGCTTATGGCTAGTGTTTGTGTGTGGTTAGTTATTAGAATCTTGTCATTTGAATCACATTATTCTATGCGATTTGGCTGGCCAGCAACTCATTTAGTGTGATGCATCTTGTGATACATGAATGAATTAGTGTAACTCTGTATCACTGATACCAATCATATTTGTGAACAATTCTTTATTGTTATTTTTTGTTTATGTTTCTTTTACCATTTCTTATCAAAGAAATTGAAAAGCCAGATAAGCTTAAACCCTAAGTTGTTAACTCAAAAGGAATTAAAGGAACACTACTAAGCACACCCTATTTGATTATTCTTTTGCTCTATTTTCATTTGTATGAAACTGGGGTTTCACACCCATTCAGACTATGCGTTGTACTCACTCACTTATGCTATTTGGCTGTCAATTGTTTGGTTATGGCTTTTAATTATTGAAATATCATTGCATTCCATGGTTTCTCCAATTAAAAACTTATTTCTTTATGAAATAAATTTGAATTTGGTATAGCCAAGGCAGAAGGGTGGGCTAGTCCAGCCGTCTCAATTCTCTTCGGGTAATTCTGCCGGACAACCACTGCAAGGAATGCAAGCAATGGGGATGATGGGGTCACCAAATCTCACCTCACAACTACGAGCCAGTGGAGCCTTTGCTTATGCACAACAGCTACGAATGAGTCAGGGTCAAATCAGGCAGCAACTATCACAGCAGAGTTCACTTAACAGTGCACAGGTATAATCTATGCTTATATATGTTGATGTCATTTTAGTGAACTGGGAAATAGTTATGCTTACTGTCGTTCTGCTCGTATCTTTATATAACCAGTTTGCCATATTTTTAGTCCAGTTTATGTGTGTGAATATAATTTTTCAAAATGAATTGAGGCATATACATTCACTGTGCTGTTGACTATAGGTTCAAGGGTTACCGAGGTCATCTTCCCTTTTTATGAATTCCCAGTTGTCTGGGTTGTCTCAGAATGGACAACCTGCAATGATGCATAACTCCTTAACACAGCAACAATGGCTTAAGCAAATGCCAGCAATGTCTGGCCCTGCCTCACCATTGCGTCTTCAACATCAGAGGCAGCAGCAGCTGGCTTCATCAACTCAACTGCAACAAAACTCCATGACCCTGAACCAACAGCAATTGTCCCAATTGATGCAGCAACAAAAATCAATGGGACAGCCTCAGCTGCATCAACAGCAGCAGCAGGCTCAGCCGCAGCAGCAGCAGCAGCAGTTTATACAACAGCAGTCACAACAACAATCTCAACTACAAGCCTCTGTTCATCAACAGCAACAGCAGCAGTCTCCCAGAATGCCAGGACCCGCAGGTCAAAAGTCACTAAGTCTAACAGGATCACAGCCAGATGCTACTGCATCTGGTGCAACTACACCAGGTGGTAGTTCTAGCCAAGGTACTGAAGCAACAAACCAAGTCCTTGGGAAGAGAAAGATACAGGATTTAGTTGCACAGGTTTTCTTTGAACTTGCATTTTATTTTATTTTATTTTGAAAAAATTTTATTGGTTATATTTTGAATTATGATCTTCTATCATACAGGTGGATCCACAAGGTAGGCTGGAACCTGAAGTTATAGATCTTCTTTTAGAGCTTGCTGATGACTTCATTGATTCTGTAAGGATTCTAACATATTTTACCTTTTCCCCATGTCATAATAGAGGTGTATATAATCATGCCAGACATGAAATAATATGCCACAAACATCCTTTTTAAATATACCACATGGAATAACTCTACCTTAAACCAGGGGGGGTATTGTATCATACAAGGCTTGCCCAAAATGATGGAATTTGTTATTAGCAAAGTTGTTGAATGGATTGATTTCATTATGGAATTAGACTTAGCTTATAAAGATGCATGATAAGTACAATATGAAGGATTATAAATTTATAATCGCTTAACTCTGAATATTGGCAATGTTATATGATCTACTAAATCCATACTTGCCCCTCACTTTACAGAATAGGATTTTGTTTTGTGATTCTTTGACGTGATAATCTAATTGACAATTTTCTAGGTTTACTTTTTAGTAGCTTAAATTTTACTGTTTGTCATGGAGATATAATTTAGAACTACCTCAGAACTTACTGTGCTTGCCATGGTGATGGGGATCATTTTTACCTCCCTAATTTTTTGCATAGTAAATGATTTGGACTGAAAAAATTGAGAAAGTTGCAAGTTTTCTATTAGCCCTATTAGCCCTTCTAGAATAGGCACCTTGTTTCATTCACTTGCAGTTATGGGTAGTTTTCTTAGGCAATAACTATTTACTAAATGTCTTTTATTCTATTCCTTTGTTTTCATGCTATAATGCACTGCTGATGATTTTGTATTTTAGCCTAGATTATTTTGTTTTTCAGTATAAACTTATCTTTTTCTTATATGCAGACAACTACACATGGTTGCATTTTGGCAAAACATAGAAAATCATCAACATTGGAGTCCAAGGATTTATTGCTACACCTAGGTATGTTGAGTGTGGCTTATTTTCAGCTCACCCCTCCAAAAGAAGAAAGAACTATTGCATACTTTTAAATGATTTAGAGTTTTAGACTAAAGCTTTACTATTTCTTTCACAAGTTTTACCACTAGAATATTATTGGCTAATAAAGGAAAAATAATTGCATTATCTATGTCTATTATTGGTTTCAAAAGTCCCTAGCATTTTTTGTCTAAACGGTTAAATCTACTCTCTTTATCTGAATATTGTTGACTCATGCAAAGAGGGGGAAGGGGATGTTAGATGCTATCTCTTTCTTGAGTATATTTGTCTAATATATGTGCTAGAATCATATTCTTCGGGTTACTGATAAAGTGTATACCTATTATCTGTCTAAGTTGTACTTTATGTTGAATATCAAGTCTAGCTTTTGTATTTCTTCTTTAACATTGGCTAATGGACACATTTGAAGCTTGGTTGCATGAAAGATTTTGGATTGCCCTGATAGCTTGTGTTAGATTAAAAAATGAATGTTTGGATTGACATTACAGCTTTGCTGATTTACCTGTTTCCTGTGTCACTATGCAGAGAAAAATTGGGATTTAACAATTCCAGGATATTCAAGTGAAGAGAAGAAGTATCAGAGCAAAACTGTAAGCAACAAAGTTTTTCTATCTTTTCCCCTTTGTCCCCTTACCCCAAATAAGAAAATCAACTTATAATAATAGATTCTCTCATGCTATGCTTCAACTTGCAGCAACTAAATGATATCCATAAGAGGCGCCTAGATATGGTAAGTTTGAGAAGGATTCATGCGTATGATTGATCTATATACTTCTTAATGGATAATAAATATTATTGATATCTTTGTTTCTTGCTTGCTAATCTCTTAACAATCAGATTCGCACATTGATGGAATCCTCAACGCCGGAGTCAAGTATTAACAATTCTAAAGAGATCATGAGACAGGGCATTCCTAATCCTAATCCTGTGGGTGCCCACCATCTAATAAGACCCTTGGGTTCAGAGCAGTTAGTTTCTCATTCACCTGGTTCTCAAATGCTACAGCAGATGACCAGATTCTAAATAGCCTCTGATTTTGGTCTTCACGCTGCTAGGTTTAACTGTCTGTATGCTGGTAAGATGCCTTCTCGTGGATGAGAATTCTTTCTGGTTTTTGGTTAACATGTTCTCCCGCCTCTCTTTTGAAGCTTTTAGATATTCATTTTTGCTTACTGTTCCAAGTCCCAACATCTTCCTTTCCCCATTTTCCCACTAGCACATATATTTAGACCCCACTAAGAAATCTCTAATAAGCCCCTTTTTACCGACTCTATTATTGGACCAGGTCTCAAATGCCAACCCAAAGTAGGGTACTTTTGAGCCGAAATGGGAAACCAAAATAACCCTCACAGCTTAAATCGGCTGGCCTGATTTTATTATAAGGAAATTACTGCACGAAAATTTGTCCATGGAGACTCCTATATAAAGGACCTGATTTCTGTTAAACTCCTTAATTTTCTTTTATTCTTTAACTGAATATTATCTACTGATTGAGAAATGTCAATTCGTTTTGATGTACAAAAGTTTTGCGTTCTACAAACTAATGCTGTTATTATAATACAGTAGATAATCCAAATTCTGAATGTACTTTTTATTGTTTAATTTATGTCTTGAGAACTTTAACTATCGCCCTATTTGAGCAGTTGGTAAGTCTACTTACCCATTTATCTGTTTTTTTTTGTCTCAGGTCTGGAAGAGATTACTGGTTGAAACTGATCATATCATACGGGAGAATTGTAATTAGTATTTAGACATGAAAATTAGTTGTTAAAAGGATCCCAGTAATTGAATACCTCTTGTTATTATTTCCCCCTACCCCCAATAGTCATTTTATTTCACTTTTTAAAGCCTAATTGTGGATTCTCAATGTCCATTGGTGCCAGCCTACAAGTTCATTTGTAGTATAAAGTAAACTTATTTTCTTGGCTAGTTGCTCTCTATTTCTGATTAATTATGCAAGACTCATGTAAAGCTTTCCAATTTTGAAAGGAATGTAAAGAAGCACCAAGCTGGGGCTTCGGATTATAACGTAATGAATTACTATGAAACAGAAACGAGTGTTGATGAGGAAATGTAGCATTTGCTTAGGTTGTGTTTAATTGTTTATAGATAGTGATAAATTCACTGTGTTTCCTTTTGTTTATGGTGATCGAGTCTGTAAAATGACTCGTAATACTTGTGAATTTGCAATTTAATTTATGGACAATATGAAATATACCCCTTTTCTTTAGAATTTTTTTACTATCTTGTGACCATGACTTTCAACGACCAACAAACCGTGGAAACCCCCATTTTTTCGGGAACATTTAACCAGTATAAAAAGTTAAATACTAGTAACATTTTTTGCATTTATTATTGGATGAATTTTATAACTCATGGAATAATTTGAGATCTCGCTTTATCTACTTTGAAGTCTACATGAAATTTTTAATTGTTTAATAACAAGATGTGCTGAAAAAATCTTAAGACATTTTTTTTATGATAATTCAATTTAACCATCATAAATCTAATTATGAGAAATAAATCTTATAAAATCTAATTATGAGTAATAAACATTAAAATAATAAAACGATTATGAAAAAACTATCGGTTGTGACATTTTCGAAAAACTTGCACAATGTTTTAAATTAATCATATGATTTAGGTTTACTGTTCACACTCACAAAAAGAACTTCTTACTTCAGCAAATAAACCCTATATTATTTTCGGGTTTTCGGGTCAATGTATCTATCACATTTGAGCATTTGAGATATTTTCAAACTGTGTTGGACAAATATACCCTTACCTACCCAAAACTAAACATTGTACTGTGACTTGATTCGTTTGCCCGAAACACCAAGCAGTAGTAGTGCACAAGTATCTTGTTCCTTCGCTGAGAACATTGTTTGGGGCTGCATGGAAGCACTTTAAGCAAGATTTTTTTTAACAATGGAAACTGAAGTTAGTTAAACTACCAAAATCTTCCACCAGTAACTGGCTAGGAACCAATGTCCCACATATCAATCCTAAGTATCATAATGGATCTTCTAATGTTCTCAATCGAATTGAAGAAATGGTCACACACCACTTTAATGTACAAATAATAATCACGAAAACTGAGAATTAAGCCAGCCAGGTTAAAGTACCATATTCAAGTGTAATAATATATGTATATTGTATGAATTTCAATTTTATTAAATAGATAAATTGCACTTTACTTTCTGCAACTCAATATATTTTATAGTTTAAACTTACCCCCTAAATTTTTTGCCTGTCACTTAACTCTGAAATTTTAGTTAAACTGAGAGTCAGTCAACTTTGCTTAGTTTAGCTATAGTTCTTAGTCACATTTAAATCCACAGCTAAGTTGATTTCCACTTTAACTGTGAGAGTTTTGGAAAGCAAGTTAGAAAGTGCATTTATCGTAAGGGACAAGTGTGATTCATGGTTTGTAAGTGTTCACTGAAAAGGACGATTCTAGTGGTAGAATTTCATATTTGTCTTATTCAATAAGCAATTGGGCAGAGGACATGCTGGTGATCCACCAGCAAGTGTTTTGTTAGATCCTGTGGATCCAAAGCAGAATGCTACTTTTCAGGGGTTAGGACCACTGTCTTCATGTTCTCATTGATTTTTCAAACGTAAGAATTGAAGGGGTTCACAATTTGTGCATGGTTTATTTATCATGTTCAGTTTGCCATGTATGTTCTCATGGAAATGTCAGCATTTGCTGTTAGATTTGAGACACAATATGTTTATGCAGCCACACCCCTCTCTCTTTCTTTTGTCATAATTAGTATTTATTAAAAGTCATGTTTGACGCACCCTTAAAATTTCGGAGACTGCATTAATATTAATTCTAAACAAAAACTTTGTATTGAACCTTTTATTTTAGGTAAATAATCTCTTTTTTACGTGATTTAGGTAAATAATCCCATAATTAAAGTTCCTACAGAAAATTTCCTGAAAGTAAATTTCAGTCAGTAAATAGAGTATGGTAAGTACACAAACCTCATTTATGTGCCCATGTTCTAACTTCTTTTAATCTTCAGACCATATCAAATGATTCTGTTTCTCATGTTTTTCTCAGTGTATGAGAGTTATTTATTGCTGACACATAAACATGTCAATCTTTGAGAAATGTTGTCACCCAACATGCCTAGAGCTTTAGCTTTAGTTCCACCCAAACAGGAAATTGATATCTTTCTGACAAAGATATTAATGTTCGTATCTTCAGTTTTGGAGGGGATAATACATATAATTAACTACACATAGCAGAACAACAAGTACTGATATTGCATAGGCTATGGTTGAAATTGGAATGGAATGAGTTGTGCACCCAACGATCAATTTGGAATGGTGATCCTCTCTTCCAAGTCTATCTGAAACTAATTCTATCAACAATTTTGTCTGATATAGATGCCATGTACTTGTTGCATTGGCATGCATGTTAATGTGTTATAATTGTAATAAAGAATTGAAATGAGAAGTGGCTTTGTTATCTTCAAATGCCTTCTTGTCATTTCTCACCACAGTTCAGAGGTAATAATAAATTTTGAGTCATTTCAATCTACCAATGATTACTATACCTATTTCATATTATAACTTCATGTATGTAACGGTCATAAAGAGGAGTTATTGTTTTCTTTTTATAAAAGATAATTTTATTTTTTAAAATTTCTCATTATTTAAAATTAAATTTTATTATCCTATATTAATTATATAGATTTAAAAATATTAAATTCTTAATGATAAAATAAAAAATATAATAAGTGCTCATAATTTTTTTTATATAAACTTAAAGTAAAACACATTTTTTTTTTAATTTTGAACAGGGGAAGTAACTTTAAATATAAGATTTTTCTCACATGAATCGATAAATGTCACTAAATTAATTATATGCACCGACACATAACACATGCATATTTAGTAATAGCAGACGATGTAATTAATTAAGCCAAAATTTGTTATCCTAGTAATGAAATTACTTTGGAAGGAATGATAAATATTAGTCGATGAAATTAGCCCTAGAATCAAGGTTTAGTTAAGTTTTACGGTTGAGATTTAGTCTTCAATAATAAAAGATATTGTTAGTAATTAGTTTTTGATAAGGTTTTAATTTAAGTTGTTAGTTTACTTTTGTTAAATAATGACATGATTAGTAAATTTTTTGAATTGCTGTTGAATTCACATGTAGGCAAGAAATAATCTGATGAACTAAAGTATCTTATTAACTAGAAAAAAAGAAAACATAAATGATTTTTGTAACAATGACGAACGATATGAGAGTAGTCTAAACCGTAGAAACAAGGTTAAAAGAGAGCTATATAAGTATCGTGCTACTAGGCGAAACAATAAAGTGTTACACTATGGATGACGAGAGTCCAAGAACCAAAAACATCACCAACTTACACTCTAACCCGAAAAGCATAAAACAAGTGAAATACCGTATAAACTACATGTCAATAATGCCATGTTAATTAACTACAAAGATTAAAACTCACATAAGGTTTTATAAGTTATAAGATAAATTTAATAAGACAGATATCTATTAACAATTTCCTATATATATTTATTTGATGATAGTCAATTTTAAGAAATTAACTTTGAAGTCGTTTCTGAATTGCTTTTTTTTTTAAAAAAAAAAATTAATAAAATAGGGAGGGTCACTTGTTATATTGTGTTGATAATCAAGTTTTGTTTTATTTGAGGTGATGTTAGTAGCTGAAACTTCAAATTTGACTTGCGTTGTTTTTTTGTGTATAATTGGTAGAGACGTGTTATTGTGAAATGTGATTGAGCAATTAATGGAAAGTGAATACGCATCAGTACAGCCTGTCGCTGCATTATACTAAGCTTAGATATTATGATGCATTGGCATTACATGATACCTATTTATTCTCCCGGTTAAAATTATAACTAAATATGTTTTCTTTAATGTTTTTTACACCGGTATAAAAATATATCTTTTTTAATATTTCACATCCATTGTTCAATAATTAATGTATAAAATATTTTTATATCAAGTATTAAAATAAATGGTTTAAAAAATTAATATTTTACATCAGTTGTTTTAATAATTGATGTAAAAAATATTTATTTGCACAATTTATTGAAATAATCGGTATAGAAAAGAGGAAAAATCAATCATTAGAATTTAATAAGTAAAAATACATGGTTTAATGAAAAAAACTAATGTAATTAGTTTATTGAATTTAAAAAGTTAAAATCCATAACAAGATAAAAATATAATGTAATTAATTGATCCACACAATATATTTTAATTTGTGGTATAGAAAATGAAACATGGTTAAGAGATAAGTGATTTTTAATGATAGATAAATTTTTTCTCAATTTAGATGCGTCCAATATAATTTTTTTTTCATTTCCATAGGTATCCTATTTGGAGGCTATACTATCCGCCCCAAGTCACGTATTCGGATATGGTAGATGAGGTTCCCGATGGGGGGTTTTATGCATACACGGTTTCAAACCCAACATATTGCTTAAGCCATACCAATATAATTTAAATACACCCTATAATATTATTCAAAACTTCACAGGGCATATCATGTGCATTTTTAATGGGAAAACCTAAAAAATTTAGGGCCAGTTCAAAGTGCTTATGAGTTTTTTACTTTTCGTTTTTAAAAGCAAGTTTAAAAATAAAACATGTTTGGTTAAAAGAGTGTTAAGTTGAATTTTAATTTATTTTAAAAATAATTTTTAGTTATATTTAAAAATAAGAAAAATATTTTCTTTATTTTTGTTTTCAGTTTTATAAACCTCTAACTCTCATCGTCTATCACCCAACCACCATCACCATCGCCGTCACCACTGTTACTACTACCGTTGTCATTACTACCGCCACCATCACCACCATCATATCATCACAAACATTGTCACCACCATCCTTGCCACCTTTATCATCACCATCACCGTCGTCATCCCCACTGCCTTATCACCACCACGATCACCACTAATATCTTACCACTGCCACTATAGTTATTACCACCACGATCATCCCCAACTTCACCACCCTTACCACTACCATTGTTAACATCACTATTGTTACCGCTATGACCAACCTTTACCACTATTACGATCATCATTGATATTGTCACCACTACCATTATCATTGCCACTACCAATGTATAAGATTTACTATCACTATTATTATATTATAGTTGTTGTTTACATGCAACGTAGTTATTATTGCAATTACAAAAGTTTTGCAACAATGTTTGAAATTCAAAATCATAAAAATTAAAACATGAAACTAAAAACTGAAAAATAGTTTTATTTTTTTAAATTTCAAAACTAAAAACTATAAACTACCCGTATGGGGCCTTAAATAATTTAATACATTTGTACCATTAATGCTCGAAAAACCACATTACTAAAAATGATAACTGAGGTGTAAACTAGTGTTGATAAAATGATTCAATCTGTAACATCCTTGATTTTTTTAGGGCAAACTTTTAGAACCTTGAGTCATTTATAGACCTAACTATTTTATGAGATCCACTATATTGATTAAATTTATTAATCAATGAATTATTCGAAAATATACCCTAATATTTTGATCCTCGTCGTGTTTAATTTTTCCTCACTACCTATATATATATATATATATATACCACCACCACATTTTAACTTTACATTTTCTCTTCTCTTTCAATTCATCACCTAAGCATCACCATCTACCTCTTCCCACACACATGACACTCCTACCTCCATATCATTTTCACGCCACACCTCACCACCATCCACCTTCATCATCCACCTCCAAACCATGTGCCTCTCCTCTCTTCTTGTGTGTCTCTCTTCCTCCATAACCACTGTGACATCCTTCGTCAATTTATATTTATTTCTACCCGTTTAATTAATTTCACAATAAATTTTTCATATTTAATTAAATTTAATTAGGTCTTAATTCAAAATAATATTTATTCTCACTAAACATGTTCAAAATAATAATTATATAGCATCACAAAACTTTAAAACTCAATTAAGTTTGGAAGAAATCAAAAACCTGAAACAAGGGTCTGACGCTGCGCGCCAGCCACGCGTAGCGTCAGCCCTCTGTTGCGTACCTCACGCATAGCGTGGGCATGACAGTAACAGCACCTGATGCTGTTACATATTTTAAACCATTTAACCAACTTCTAATCTACCCAATTGGCCCGTTTTAGATCCGATTACCACAAAACTTCATGGGCCACATATTTTCCCCATTCCGGAACTGTTGGTGCTGTCCGTTTGCCTAAATTTCAACATATGCGCAAGTTATGCGTAAAATGCAGTTTAAGCCAATTAGGTGCAAAACTCTTGCACCAAACATCCTAAATGGATTCCAATTAAGCCAAAGCTAATGCACACACACTCTAAATGTCCTAGAGGACCTATCTGTACCTTCCGGGGATCTCGAAACCCGCCGGATCCCGAAATCACCTATTCAATTCCTTAATTTCATATTATTTATTCACCATATGCATAACCTTTAAATCAATCATATCATGCACACACATCAATCATGCATCAATACAGCACTTGCCTATAGTATTTATCATTCACGCACATTGGCTCCATGCCATATTTCATATCATTCATATTAAACACATTATCATAGTAAATTCATCACATTACACATGGTATAGTACTTATCACACACCATGACAATCTATAGTTTATTACACACCTAAGCATACACATTTATATATATTACATTCATTCATTCATTCTCGTTCCTTGGCATCAATCTTCCACTTGGCGCTCCGCAGCATTAGCATCATCCCTGTCATTGGTCACTAAAATGAAACAATAGCAAGGGTGAGTGTTTGGCGTATCATAATTAATCTAGGACAGAATAATGAATCTAACGATACCTACAATTCGTTTTGTTAATTAACTTCCACCTTCCTGCACTTTTACACATTATCAATACATATACATATTATCTATCCCAATCTTTCATCTTTTCTACATAACCTCAAGTCATATATAGTTACACTTAAATCCATCACATAAATGGTTTATCATAAATCATCTAACTTATATAAACATCAACATACATCATCAAGTCACATTTTATCATCATATATGAACCATTAATTCACATAGTTCACAACTGACTCACATGTATCAGACTCTCTAGTATCCGGATACCTAAGGATCAGCCTTCAGCTGGGGTCCTACTTGACGCCCCGTGAACCCTACTTGGTTCACCGAGTCCTGCTTGATTGTCCACCTCAACCACTGGGTAGCTCAACTGGGCACAAAGACCACGGGAGCCAGAAACGAGGGGCTACACACATCGTCAGCCGTCCCACACCACATAATCACATAGCAAATCATATCATCATGGCATATCATCAATATACAACATATGTAACAATGTCAGAAACTGACATGTATCATCTCTCAGGCAACCTACTTGTCAAGCCCACCATCATTATAAGCCATGTTATACAATTATATACTCATCATCTCATTTATTCACAATACTTTTATCAAGTCATACACAACAACATCACTAATTATCATACAACACATTACTAACATCATTAAACTTCACAATCTATCAGATGGTACTTATTCATAAAATTTTACGTATTTATTTCCTTACTTTTCCACTCGTACTTATTTAAATTAGTTACTTTCTTATCACACAACAACCAAATCATAATCCACATGCTTGTAAAAATTATATTAATCATTTATAACTACTCTACATCATCTACAATATTTTTCTAAATATTTCCAAGCCTCCCTAAGTTATCATACATTCGAATCCTAATTAATTACGACTCGAACACACCCTTACCTCGATTCCAAGCTTCCAATATTTGCTCGAGGTGTCGGTTGTGTCCTCCGGTCACTTGATTCGCTGTTCCACTTCCGATTCCGATGCCCACTTCGTCTATCGCTTGACTAACGCTCGTTCCGGCACCTACGGTTACCGAAACACCAAACCAATCAATACATTTCCTTCCTCACACACCCAAACTCATTATCCAAGCCTTCCAACTAACTAAAACTCAGAATCAAAACCCCAATCATCACATGCAAATTCGGTTTTGAAGGAAGGGAAGAGAAAGAGAAGAAGAAACTAGCAATTGAAGACCCCACATGCCTTACCTTGCTTCCTAAGCTCCTAAAATCACCGAAAACTAGTATTTCACAAAGACCCTAGCAGAATCGCCTTGGAGAAGAGAAAAAATGAGGGAAAGTGTCTCTGTCCAGACTGTTTGCATGCATTGTTTAAAATTGAATCGCGACGTTGACGCTGATGCTACACGTCCCACTGGCGCTGCGCGTCAGCTCATTAATTCCTACCTGACGCTACGCATCCCATCCACGCTACGCGTCAGAGTCTTGATGCCATTTACCTTAAAATTCTATTTTCCACTTAATTTCTCATATATTATTATAATTTTAACCCAAATAATACTTTTATTTATTTCCCATTTTATTTTCTAATATTAAAACATCAAGGATGTTACAACCACCATCTCTATACTGAAACCACCACCTCACCATTCTTCTCTCCCCATCTCACGCTCATTCTCACTCACTCACTTACTCACTTACTCACTCATACACACACTCTCTCTCTCGACATCACCACCTCTGAGTCACCACCCTTCTATTCTCTTCTTCTCCATCACAACGCTATCGCCACCATCATACTCTCTTCCCCACCCGTGAGCATCTCCTCCTCTATAGGCCATCATTATCGCTATTCTTCATCACCACTGAGCTACCATCCAAGCCACCACCACCTTGTTTTTCTCCTTCTCCCACGATCACAACTGTGAGTCTCTTTACCTCTAAGCCAACCATATTTCTTCTCAATTGTGTGTTTCGCTTTCCTCGGATCCCTTCGCATGCATGGCCGCCATTGTCTCAAAGGTCGAAAGTTCATCGAGGGTTAACCGTACGATCAATCAAAAGCCATAATGAGGGTTCTCGGTCATCGACCGGTCTAGAATCTGTGTCGACAAGTTAAACTCCCTCTTTTTCCCCTTGCATGCATGATCACTTCATATGCATGACCTTTCTCTTCCATTTTGATTGCATGCATATGTTTTTCTTTTACGTTGCATCAAAGTTTTTGACGTACCCCTTTCTTTTCTCTAACTTGGCTATGTATGATTGATAAGTAGTTAGTAGGATTCCGAAGCTCTGGGGTAGTTTCAACACCTTGTCGACTAGTTTTGTAACTCTCGGTAAGTTTAACTCTTATCGAAGCTCTTTCATGTTGGTTTTCAGGCCTCAATTTTAGTGTTTTGGTAAACTATGGGTTACAAGATTAATTTTTAATAATTTTTCAAAATTTATTTAATATCAGTTACTTTTGCTCGAAGCTGAATCAGGGATTGAGATTGTGTTTGAAAAAGCTGGATAACTCCTTAAGGTACGGGTAACGTACAATAGAGTTTATCACTCGAGTAACAAGTAGTGATTTTAATACCGGGGCGAATTTTATAATTAAAAATTTATTTTAAATATCCACACTTAGAAGATATGAATTTTTATTAAATAAAATATTATTAGTGTTATAAAGTGATATTTATAAACGAGGGTCTGACTTTTGATAAATGACGATATTGATATCATGATAATTGAATCCGTGAAGTGTTATTAAAATCATTGCTTGTTTTGTGTTGTTGGTAAATGGCCTATACTGATATGGATGATATTGTGAAAGTTAAAGTTATATTATATAATAATATTCATGAAGTGATGCTTAATACTTTGTGTTGTTGATGATTACCTGATATGGTTTCTAGTGGAAAATTATTGGTTATGCCCTGTTACAACACTATATGATTAAAGCCTAGTATGCTGGTGTTATGTTGTTGATAGTTTATTGTTGATAACCTGATTGATGATAAGTTATGCTGATATTGATGATATTATAAAAATTGGATTTTGTTCCATGAATTAATATTTGTAAAGTAAAGTTTGGCGCTTGATATTTTGATAATTATTTGATATTAAGTCTCTGGCAATGTTATTGATTACGCCCTATGGTGGTGCCAAATAATTGTTGAAACTTGGTGTTCTAATTGTATGTGTTGAAATAGTTTAATGACTGGTGATGTGTATAAATAATTAAGTTTTTGATATGAAATATTGATGATGTTAAAGTCACTGGCTATATTGGTCGATATGTGTTAGTGAAATTGATCCATGTAGGCATTATGAATATGTTGATAATTATGTTATTTATAGTATTAGTGGCTCTATGAGCTTGATTCAAAAATTGAGGTAATAGTTGTTGAGTTAATAAGTATTGAGTCTATTGTATTATATAGCACTTCAGTTTACCGAGCACTTCGGTTTGCTCATGGATATTTGTCGTATGACACTTCAGTTTACTGAGTGCTTCGGTTCACTCATGAATATTTGTTGTATGGCACTTCGGTTATCGAGCGCTTCAGTTCGCTCATGGATATTTGTTATATGACACTTTGGTTTGCTTAACGCTTCGGTATGTTATGGGATATCAACAAGTGTGGCACTTCAGTTCATCACAGTTATCCAGGATATCCATATTTATGGCGCTTCAGTTCATCAAAGTTATCCAGAATTGTCTGTGTTACGATACTTTGGTTTGTCCAGTGTTTTGGTTCGCTAACGATTTCCCTAGTTGATATATTATGGCTAATGGAGTTGAATTAATGTTTTGACATCACGTTTGAAGATGTTTGATGTTGAGCTAGTGATCGATATATATGTTCCTAGTGAGGTTTGGGGTTGAATTAATGATTAAAGAGGTATTTGGTGAAGATTGATGCTGAAATGATGATTGAGATATATTTATATTTGATGGTGTTAATGTTGAATTGATGATTAATATATATGTGTTGATGGTTGAGGTTGAGTTGATGATTAATATGTACTTGGTAATATTTTGGAATTTGAATTAATGACTGATATAAAATTGATAATATTGGAAATTAAATTAATGATTAAGATACGTTTTGTTGGCTTATGTGCCATTGTACTGTGAGTATAATATTTTAAATTACATGATCTAATGGGTAAATGTTCTTTATATATATGATTGCTATTTACTGCTTTGAGTGGTACTTACCCCTTAACTTTCATTTTAGTGAGTTTTCATGGTGATGGTGCCGCTCGATGAGCTCGGAGGTGAGAGCAATGTAATGCTAGAACAATTTTGTAATAAATCTTTTATTGTGTTACATTGATTAGATTGAGAAGTTGAAATGGACCTCTGATTGGCCTAGCTTGGCAATTATATGTTTTGACGTCAAATTATTATCTTGAACTCTGGTGTGGAGTTTTATTATGAACATACATATATATTGATATATGAGGTATGAGGAGCCCTTCGGTTGGCCTAGGATGCCAAACATATATATGCACCTGTGGTTGATGCCATCTGATAATTATATTTATCTGATTGTTAGTGGTTAGGTAGTTGACACCTCACTGGAGGTTTAGATTTTATCCGCAATGATATTATGTTGAGGATGTAGTCCTCTAAATGTCCAAAAATTATTTCAGATTAGTATAAATGTAAATTGAAGTATGATTGAGTTATATATTAATCCCCTGAGGTTGGTATTCATTAATTCCCGAATTATATCTTCATATATGGGAAGGGAAGGATACTTTGTCTATCATTACGAACCTGTAGCTTGGTAGGTCCATTCTGATGCCTACTAGGGTTTGTAGTTTATGTCTTCCGTTGTGTGTTTTGTTGAGCTGCATGTCACTTAAGTTTTTAGGGTTAGCCTGCCAAGGTGTTGTGTTTTTTGATGTGAAAAATTTTCCCTAACCTTTGTAAACCCTGGGGATTAATTCTAGAAATTTAGGCGGAACGCTGCACAATCTAATACAAATTGTAAAATCGATAAGAAAACTGAGTACTAAATAAACTAAAAATTGAATTAATTGAAAATCATAAAAATAAAACTTTTTTATTGGATTAGATTAAATTTTGGATATATGAAAACCAATCAAATCCAATCTAATTCAATCAAACTGAATACACAAATTTTTACACTTATTACACTTACACTTTTATTTATAAGTAAATTCACACACACTTTTACTCTTATACTTTTATTTATAAATATATTCATCACTCATTTATATAATTATCACACACACTTTTATTTATAAATAAATTTATCATTCATATTTATATAATAATATATCCATAATTGTATTACTTAATTATTTTTTATTTAGTTTACAATTTATATCTTACTATTATTTTTCATGAGACATGCGTTTTAATATTTTAATGTATTACAATCTTATTGATTTTAAAATCAATTTAAATTTAATTTTGTACCACATATTTTTCTTTACTAATTAAGTTTTGTATTTTCTATAAAAACTAAAGTTTGCTAATGAAATATAATTTATTTATTGTCTTTTGATTAAATGATAAATAAAAATATAAGAATTGAATAATTCAACCGAATTCAAATTGTAATGTTATTTTATGATCAAATCAGACGATATTTTCTTCAAAACTGATCTAATCCAATCCACACATGAACACCCTTACTATAAACCTTTATTTATTTTTGCTACAATGTTTATAAATCATCCTTATTATAACCAACCTTTTGAAAATGGTTTTGTTAACCCTGTTCTTAGTGGTATCAGAATATTTTGAATGATCCAACATTTAACGTTGGACAAACTTTGATATACCATATTAAAAATAACGGTTATAAATTGATTCCAAAAATTAATTTATGGTGAAATAAGAGTTGACACAAATCTTTTAAGAAGTATATATTATTTGCAGATGTAAAATATCTTTAACAGACACTTTTTTAACACTCAATCAAGTTTGAAAGTTTCTGGATTTTGTTGGTCCATGATCATCGATCATTGATCATCAATCATCAGTTGTTGGTTGGTCCCCTCCCTGAGGAGTACGGTACGTAATGCTACCTATTATTAATCACTCACTCTCCCCTCCTCACTAATTGTCCTTTTTCTTTTCCAATACTAACTCTTCGATCCATTGCAAGTAAATTTTTCTAAGACACTCATCATCATATATGTAATAATAAATTAAGCCACTCAATTTAATTTTATAAAGTGTTTGAGGGCGATAAATTATACACCAATCAGTCAAGGTAGCAAGTGATTAGCAAAGAACACATATATGGGTCGCCGTCCATGCTGTCCCAAAGAGATCAACAAAGGTGCTTGGTCTCGTGAAGAAGATGAAACTCTCTCCAAATATGTTGCCAATCATGGAGAAGGGAAATGGCAAAAGGTTGCTCAAAATGCTGGTAATTATATTACATTAATTAATCATTTTCTCTACTATATCTATTTAATACATGATCGGTGAATGAATGTTCTATTGTACAATTGCTTTTCTTCTTCTTCTTTTTGTGTGGCTAGAAAAATAGAAGTGTCAAGTGTGTTCCTATTCTCCTTAATTCCTATATTTTATATATACATTTTTCTTCGATCTTACTCCTAAAATACGACAGCTTTATATGATAAAATACAACGAAGACCATTAATAATAATAAAAAATAAGCAGGTGATTTTTTTTTGTTAAAAAAATAGTTTAGATAGGTTGGTTTTAAGAATTGTTAGGATTCATGCTTGTCTCAAACTCAATAGACACTTGTAAAAATATTTAGAAAATGTTCACCAATAAATTCTTCACATTGGCGGTGTTTAATTTTTGAGATGTTATAATCTCATGAGTCATTGAGTTTCTAATAAATAATTATTAATATATTTTATTTTCTTAACTGCCCTTTCTCAGTGAGATACGTTTTTCTTTCTGTGTTGATTTGTACAATAATAAGTTTTGTAGGTTTAAAGCGATGTGGAAAAAGTTGCAGACAAAGATGGTTGAATTATCTCAAGCCAGGTATAAAGAGAGGTGACATCTCTGTGGATGAAGAGGATATGATTATAAGACTTCATCGTCTTCTTGGTAACAGGTATAACATTATGTTTATTTTTCTTTTCAACTTATATATTCCACTCAAAACACAAGTCTCATATATCAAAACACTTTTTGAGTGTTAGTTGTAGGAAAAGTTAATTTCTTAAGCAACTTTTGGAGCATTTCAGATGAAGTTTTTATTCTTCAACTATATTAGCACAACATTTCTACTCATTTTCATCCCACTTTATTTCTACATTTTATTACATTATTTATTTTATTTATCTTTTGTGTATATATATAGAGATTTTATTGAGAGATGCAAGATTTATTTCATGATCTTTATACCTCAACAAATTAGTCTTCACTTTTTAGTTGAAAACATCTTAAATTAAAAAAAAAACATTTTTCTTTACTTTTTTATATAATTTCTTAAATACGTGCATGAATATAGAAAGTTTTCAAAATAAGCGACAGGTAAAATTAATTACAGACCAGTATCAAGCTTTAGTAATTCTTTTTGATAATTAACAAAACTTTTGAAATGATGACTTTGATCTTATATATGTATATGTATAGATGGGCATTGATAGCGAAGAGGCTACCAGGACGAACAGACAATGAAATAAAAAACTATTGGAACACTAATTTGTCAAAGAAGTTACAGAAAGAGCCTACAATATCAGCATACGCTTCTTATCTTCAACAGAAATGTGATAATGAAGAAGAGAAGAGCAAGAGCAAAGAAATGCATGTAGCACCAGAAGCTCCAAGGCCTAGGAGAGTTAATAAGGCCATTCATCAATACACAAAAGTTTTGGACAATGATAGTAGGGGATCATATGGTGGTGATCATAGGTGTGGTACTATTCCAAGTCCCTCAATTAAAGTAGAGGGTAGTAGTGATGAAGCTTGTTTCAGTGATTTCCTCATAGATATTGATGATCAAAACCAATTGTTGATTGCTGATGATGATTCCAACTCAAAGCTTGTCCCACAGATGGAAGAGATGAGTCACAACAACAAGGTTATGGGCTTAAGTACCAACAGTCCTAGCACATCTTCTCTTTCTGATCTCTTGTCAGACAAATTTGACTCTCTAGACACCCTTTTGGACGTCGAGCTTAAGATTGAAGATGGATTCCTTTTTTGGGCTGGAAAATGATTCATCAAAAGATTGTATTTAATTAGGATAATATATAGTTTTTTAGGTGCCTTTTTTTAAAATTATTTGAGTTGGAGTTTTACTTGCATTGCGATAACTCATGAAATTCATGTCAATTAACATTAATGATTGGTCGAGCTAACGTGGTGAAATTTCAATTTTGAATAGCAATGAAAACACCTAAGAAATTGTAATTTATATATATATATATATATATATATATATATATATATATATATATATATACACACACACACACATAAAACAGGCCATCTAATGAATTGCCTGATTAAGGATATATATATATAGATATTCAAATATTAATTAATTTACTAAAACATTGATTCGAGTAAAAAGAATCTAAATTCAATCTTCACTTAACATCTTTTTTACTAAATTTCGATTAGGATTATATATATTTGAAGATAGTTAAAAAAATAAATTAACTTTTATTAAATGTATATATATTTTTTATTCTGTAGACATCTTTTAGAAATTGAAATTTGAGTCTATATATATATATATATATGCACCTGTTTCCTACATTTCTCTCCTAACATTCTTATATATAGAATCTGAAAGTTGGTTGGTGACATCCTTTACATACCAGGTTCTATAATCTTAATTGCAAGATAGATAGCTGTGTGTAGTAATTATATATATGGACTGTTTGGTTTGAATTTTTTTTATTTCGTTTTTATTTTTAATCACATTAGTTTTTAATTCGAAAAGTGCGTAAAAAAAGGTCAAAATAAATATATTTTCTGTACTTTTGTGTGTAAACTTTCAAAAATTTAATAAAGTGACAATTTTATGATTAGAAATATTTTCTAAAATCAAACAAACTTATCTATTTTTTATCTGTCTTTTAAAGTTGTTCTATGTTGCTTAAACTATGTAATATACTAATATTTTTTTTTACATTTATCTTTCTAATATTTCTTTAATACTTAATATCATTTTCTTAATTAATACATTATTAAGTTATAAATATTTAAGTATGTTTTTTTTTGGTCTGAAATATTTAAGTATGTTTTAAAATCTTAAAAAGGAGAAACTTGATTTTGAACTATTATGACACAATTTGGGCCTTGACCTGAGCAATAGGTCGCTACCAATGTAATTTTCTAGAGCCATGTTTGCAATGAGTGATCAGCACATGCAGTAACAATACGAGAAAGCAAAATTACCCAAAAGAGAGACAATGGTTTTAATACTCTATGGTACTCATTAATTAAAAAATGTCCCTACCACTCTCTATGCAATTAATTTAGTTCTTTTGCCCTAATGCCATACAAGGCTTTAATTTCCCCTAAAACTACACTACGAGCCCAAGGAATTCAATTCCTTTTGCATATAAATCTCATCACAATGAGGAAACACATCTTTCCCTCCTAATTACTTTTTCACCAACCAATGAATGGATCGAGAACTTTAGGTTGGAGTATTTAATACTCAATGTTCTTCTCATTGGGAAATCTAAATGGGTCTAGACTTTAAAATTGAGGAGATTTCTTTTCACATGCCCTTTTTTTCTATTCTACCCCTTTTGATTTTTTTTTTAATTTTTTAAAATATGTTTAGCATGTCATTGTTTTTGCGTTTAATAATAAAAGTATATGTCTTGAGACTCTTAATCAAGAATAAGTTAAGATCATGTCACAAAATAAGAAAACACTACTTGGATTAGAACTTAATCAAACAATTAAGCTAGTCAATATTTAAAATAGTACAAAAGCTACTCATTACATAACATGCATAACAAACTAAGTGAAGCTCATGTCCAGCTCCTACGCTGACGTTCTTTAGTGGATACGATATTTGCCTTTCTTTGCCCTGGTTGTAGTAGATTACTCAATAGTTATTCAGCTTGGTTGTCATCTTCATTCGATCTAAAATAACTGATAAAAAAAATCATATTATGTGTGTGTTTGAATTGAATTTCGGATCTATTTCTAAAAACTCAATCGTAATTTTTTATATGTTACTTGTATATTTATATTACCTTACTAAATTACATATATGATTTAAACTTAAAAAAATCTAAACTGTGGTATGTGATTTTTTTATTATGTTGAAATTTTTTATAATGATGATTCTATTTTTGTAGTAATTTTTGATTTTATTGGACTAAAATTATATGTATTATACTTGATTTTACAAACTATATAATTAATATAAAATTGAATAAATCGATCCAATCTAAACCGTATTTAATTAAATCAGATCAGATTGAATAAGACGTCATCGTATATTTCAACCGAACTAACTACAAAATAATGTGATCAAATCAAATAATATCTTATCTAAAAAATCAAATTGTTCCGCACTGCAAACGCTCCTAGTTAAAGCACTAAAAATGAATGCAAATGTGGTGTTTTCATCGGTTTTGCGTTGCGTCTTGGTCTATGCAAAAACCTTCTATGCAAACTATGCATTGAAAAAAAATGATCGGCATAGATCATTTACGTTGACTTGGGTACCGACACAAATGCACATCACAAAAGGCATTATTAGGAGTCGTGCAAGTGTCAATTTTTTAAAAACAAACTTTAATTTAATTTAATTTTTTTTAGGTTAAAGTTTTTTTTATGAAAGTAAGGTTAAAGCTAAATTGAGTTAATTTTTTGTTTTTGCTTTAATTTAAAGAAATTTAATTATAAAAACCATTATTTACAAAAGGTCTAGCATACATCCAAAATCCGTATTACCAACATGATACAATAATTAAAACAACCTAGTTAGATATCATAACATAACTCAAATTGAAAAAATCATGTAAGACAGCACTCTAAATCAACAACCTAACTAGATACTGTAACACAATGCCAAATGCCGAATGTATGTCATGCATGAGCTACCTATAAGAAAACTCGACAGCATAATGACTATGTTATAAAAAATTTTAGAATTTTTACAGAAGCTAGCATATATTAAGCATATTGAACATCAAATAACATTAATGATATAGCTCTAACTCATGAAATTTATGTCTTATGAGTTGCCTATACGCTCTAGAAAAAGTCTTGATAGCATAAAGATTATAATATCAAACTTTTCAAAATTTCTATGGTAACTAACAAGTACAATTCGGTCACAACATTAAACACTAGTCACTATAAGTAAATCTAATTATAGCATATAGCTAGCGTGAGACTTAATTGTATTTGCATGTTGTAGATATGTTTTGATAATGACAAGTATCCAAAAACAAGAAGAGCATCATTCATAGATCAAAAACAAATGAAATGAACAAATCAAAAGAATACAATTGATGTACTCAAATCAAAGATTCAAGAAATCATGAAGAACATGCTCCCATATGATCAAAGAATCAAGAAAACAATGCATGAAGATCAAGGAAAGGAACCATGACTCAAAATGCATCAAGGAAACATCAAAAAACAACAAACAACATTGCTTGAATCGATTCACATACGTATGAATCGATTCAGAGGCCTGGAAGTCTTAAAATTTTGAAAATAGAATGGCCTGAATCGATTCACCAAGGCCTGAATCGATTCACACGAAGCTGACAGCCCAGGAACTCAAAACAGAACATCCTGAATCGATTCACACTCTCCTGGAAGCCCAAAATGCCCAAATTAGAATGTCTTGAATCGATTTGAAAAGGTATGAATCGATTCAAGTAGTGGGAAACACCATTAAAAAGCCACTTTTGAGTGGGAAACTCATATCCAAACACCCACTACACGAAGGGACAACCTGGAACTCATTATGCAACGGCTAGGAGGACCTTCAAGGCTCTATAAAAGGATCCCCAACTCAAGCACAAGACATACAACAAGAGGCAATCAATCTTTACTTACATTTGTACTTAGTGAGTTCATTTTCTTTGTATATTCTGAATCCTTGAGCTTAGAACTTGTATATCCTCTCTTGTTGAGAGTTAGAAATTGTGAGAGCTCTTCATTTGCTTATCCTCTCTTTTGAGAGAGTATATTGCTTGTAAACACAAACATCAAAGACCAAAGTTCACTCTAGGTTGAGTGGTTACAAAGGTTGAGGTTCAACCTTTGGGTATTGAGAGATTGTGAGATTGGGTGGGTTACCCTTGTGCTTGTGAGAATTGGATTCTTGAGAGTGGGACACTAGGAGACAATTGCTCAAAGCTTGTATCTCAAATCTTCAATAGTAGAATCCTTTAAGTGGGTTGCTTGAAGGCGAGACGTACACCGGGTTGGTGGAACTCGTTAAATTGGTTTGCAAGCTCTTCTCCCTTATCCTCTTGCATTTACATATTGCATCTGGCTGGATTGTTAATATTGATTGTGTTCTCACTCTTAAACTTGCTTGAATAACTAGTTTTGAAGTACTGCATACCAAGTGTTTGATAAATTACCTTAATAACATTTATCCTTTGTCTAGCACTATTTCTTGCATTATACTCACTATCTCTTGCACTAACACTTAACTTGTGACAAAAGAACAAATTTCAAAGGCATTCCAAGAAAAGTTTTAAAACTCAATTCACCCTCCCTCTTGAGTATTGAGGCCACTTGATTAACAAGTGGTATCAGAGCTTGACTCTTGGTAGATCAAGCTTAACAGCTTCAAGAGAACAATGGCCTCAAATTCTCTAAATTTTTTTCCTGAGGGTGGTGCCATAAATAGACCTCCCGCTTTCAATGGTGAGGGTTACGCTTTTTGGAAAGAAAGAATGAAAATCTTTGTGCAATCTCTAGACTTGAAAGTTTGGAGTGCCATTGAAAATGGTCCTTTTGTACCACTGCATATTATAGATGGTAAGCAAGTAGAAAAGTTAATGGATGATTGGACTAGTGAAGAAGAAAAGAAAGTCTAATATAACTATAAAGCCAAAAATCTAATCACTTTAGCTTTAGGCCCTGATGAATTCTTTAGAGTAGTAACATGTAAATCCGCCAAGGATATGTGGGATACCTTACAAATAACCCATGAAGGTACAAGTGATGTCAAAGACTCTAAGATTAGTACCTTAACTAGTCAATATGAAAGCTTTAGATTAAATTCTAGAGAAACAATTGTTGATATGCAAAAGAGGTTCACACTTATTATAAATCATCTCATTACTCTTGGGAAGACTTACACTAACAAAGAACTTATTCATAAAGTGTTAAAAAGTCTCACCAGGGAATAGCAACCTCTAGTCACCGCCATCAAGCAATCTCCTAGCATCAATGAAATGTCTCTCGCTACACTATTCGGTAAGTTACAAGAACAGGAACAAAAATTGAAAGAATTTAGGATGGCGGAAGAGGAAGAAAAATCTTCCAAGAAGAAAGGTCTAGCTCTCAAGGCCACTTCTATCAATGAAGAAGAATCCGGTAGTGAGCTTGATGAAGAAGAAGAATTTGGATTGTTTGTGAAATGTTTCGAGAAATTCATTAGGAACAAACGATTCCAAAAGGGCTTCAAATCTCAAGGTAAGAAACCTACCTCTAATGAAAACTCTTCTTCACCAAACTGTTTTGAATGTGGAAAGGAAGGACACTTCAAGATAGATTGTCCAAACCTAAAGAAGAAAAACAAAGATAAAAAGGGAAAGAGAAGAGCATATATCGCATGGGATGACAACGAAGTAAGTAGCTCGGACGAGTCGAAAAATGAAAAAGCAAATCTTTGCCTCATGGCCAATCACCAAGATGAAGACAATAAGGTAAATTTTCATGAATTAGATAAAGAAGAACTACTTGTTGCTCTTGAAGAATTGTATGATAAATTTATAAAGGTTTCTAATAAACATAAATTATCTAGAAAGACTATTGATACTCTTGAAATGCATCTAGTAGAACTTAATAAAGAAAATGAATTTTTGAAAAAGGAAGTTGCAAATGTTCAAGCATGCTCCAAAAACAATCCTTGTAATTTTGTAAAGAAATGTGACATCCTAGAAACCAAGGTCTTAGACTTAAATAAAACCTTAGAGAAGTTTACTAATGGTAGAGATAATTTGAATGTATTACTTAGAAATCAAATATGCATGTTTGACAAAACGGGATTAGGATATAATTTTACCAAAAAGGAAAAGCATTACAAAAACTTCTTTGTACCACCTAGAAAATCTTCATCACCATTCACTAAATGCAATCATTGTGGTGCTAAAGGACATAATGCTTTAAATTGCCATATTAGAAAGCTTGAACCAAAAATGGTGAGAAAACTGTGGGTTCCCAAAGGGACACTACCACAAACTAACCAAAAAGGACCCAACATAAAATGGGTACCAAGTTCTCTAACTTAACATGTTTTGTAGGTATGCTTTAAAGCAAGTAACACCCATTGGTATTTGGATAGTGGGCGTTCAAAATACATGACAGGAGACAAAAGCAAGTTCCTATCATTCACTCCACGAAATAAAGGATTTGTTACATATGGAGACAACACAAAGGGAAGAATTTTAGGAATCGGAAACGTTGGTAAAAATTCTTCCACTTCCATAAATGATGTGCTATATGTTGAGGGACTTAAGCATAACTTGCTTAGCATTAGTCAATTATGTGATAAGGGCTATAAAATTGTTGTCGCGACCGGGATCGCGGCGGCACAGCCGACCCTCAAAATGATTTTTGTTCGAAAAGAAAATCAGGGAGTCGCCACCAATATTTTTTAAGGATAAAATATCAGGAAAACCTTATGTTAAAGCACTGGTTATAAAAATAAAATTCCATGTTCGGGAGTCTAATTACAGGTGAGGAAGGTATTAGCACCTCACAACTGTCCGTTATAAAAAAACGGTTACCTCAATATGATAGCGCGTATTATAATTAACCCAATAATTATTTTAACTTTTTCATGAAAATAAAGTATACGAGATGACAAAATATACAAAAATAAACAAAAATAAACATGAAATCTTTACATGGGATTAACAGGACGTCTCGTCCAAATTAAACTCGCTCCACCCTTTTTTAAGAAAAGATATTATAAAAAAATGAGATTAACAGGTCGTCTCGTCCAAATTAAACTCGCTCCTCCTCTTATTTAAATAAAAAATGAAAAAAAAGTAATAAAAATTGCAATAATAATAACAATAATAATAATTATTACACCTTTTATGCTAGTCCAAATAGAATGTGTGAAGCACTCATTTTTATTAATATTTATCAATCAATAGAAATTAATTGATAATTGAAAAGGAAACAAAGTCATTGAACAACAATTAATTCAATAGAAAATAAACAAATACAAGTACTAAAAAAATGAGGGGGAGAGTGGGACCGGTATAGTGAGAAAGGAGCTGGACGATGTATGAAGGACTTGAGGTGTTGGACGGAGTTGAGTGGAAGGATAAGGTGCTGGATGGGTTTAAAAAAAAAGACGGTGTGGGTTTTAGTAGAGAGGGAGAGAGCTTATATGGTATGGGTCTTAAGGAGAGGGACGGTGTGTGGGTTAAGGAAAGAAGGACAGTAAGGTGTTGGGTGAGGAGAAAAGGGGACAATGTTGAGTGAAGAGTAGAGGGCTGTATGGTTTTGGGTGAGGAGAGAGAGACAATGTTGAGAGGTGCGTTTTAGGGGGGCTGTGTAGAGAAGGAGAGGGAAACAGTGTTGATAGGTGCGTTTTAGGGGTGGTGTGGAGGAGAGGGAGACGGTGTGGAGAAGGAGAGTAACAACGTGTTTTTTGGATGAAAAGGGGCGGTGTTTGAGAGGTAGAGGGCGGACAGTGTGGGTTAAGGAAAGAAGGGCAGTAAGTGTTGAGTTTAGGAGGGGACGGTATGGCTATGTTGGTGTGAGTTTGAGTGACTGTGCGCTGTTGAGTTGAGAGGAGAAGGACGGTTGGAGTTGGAAGGGCTGTACAGTGGATTTGAGAAGGACGGACAGTGTGAGTTGGAGGGGCTGTACGCTGTTGGGTTGAGAGGAGAAGGACGGTTGGGAGAGAGGTGAAGGGCGGTATGGGTTTAGGAAAAGGACGGTATGGTGGATTTGAGAAGGACGGACAGTCTGGTTTTTTGAGAGAAGAAGGACGGTCTTGGGTAGAGAGGTGAAGGACGGTTGGGTTGAGAGGAGAATGACGGTTTGAAGGCTTTAAGAGGAGCTGGGACGGTATGGTGAGGATTCTTAGAAGGAGCTGGACAGTGTGGTGTGAAGAGGTGCTGGACCGAGTGAAGGAATGGTAGACTTCTCCTCAAATGAAAGCTCCCCCCCAATCCCCTCTCCAACGAAGGCTTCTGGATCCTTTCTTCTCTTTCGTTGGGGTATTTATAGAAGTCCCAGGTGTGCACTGATTGCTTGAACAGCCTGGCTACCAATGATGGGGACAGCAACTGATGAATAACTTATTACTTTAATTTATGTTTGTTATCAGCTGCCCCACGAAATTAGCAAATCAACTTAGATGGTTCTTTGAGAAATAGCCTGGATCTTGACAATCGTAGGGAATGGAGGCTGGTGGGAATTCTTTATTATTTTCCTCCTTCGTCTTATTGTGAGCTGCCCCCTTTAATTCAAGGATCCACTTGGATAGTGGAAATCTATGTTAGCATACGCAATTGGTGGAATCTGACTTGGATTTAGTGGATCAGTCGGTATCCACCCACAGAAGGAAATAATCCGAGTGGAAAAGTACTGAACGAGTGAAAGCTTGCTCGGTGTTGCTTTGCTGGTCGGCGTTGAGTTGCTGTGAGGAGAGTCCGTGCGCAATGGTGTGCAATTAGATTGAGTGGACAAGCAAAGCAATTCTGATTGGAACACTCAATCGGAACCGAGTGAAAAGTGAGTTGAAACTGACTGAAGAGGACTCGGTAGCGCCTGAAGGGTAGCTCGAAACTGGCTGAAGAGGACTCGGTGCTGACTGAAGAGTGGCTCACTCGGTGCTGACTGAAAAATGGCTCGGTGCTGACTGAAGAGGATTCATTCGGTGCTGACTGAAGTGGACTCGGAATCGCCTGAAGGGTGACTCACTCGGTGCTGACTGAAGAGTGACTCGGTGCTGACTGAAGAGTGGCTCACTCGACACAGGTTCATACCCTCCTTCTTTCTCATATGACCCACTCAGGATTAGGAAGTAAATGACTCAATCAGAACCTCTCACAATGTTTCACTCGGCCCTGTCTCTGGAAATGGACCACTCGGAGAAACCTTTCTCGGATTTGCTTGGTAGTATCACGGTTTGAAGTACTCAATTAGAGTTGCTTCAATTGGAGGAGTTTTGCTCGGCAGTGCTTCTGCTTGAAGCATTCATTTGGCCCCTCTGCTTGATTCAGTCGGCACCTCAGAATATTTTACTCGGCATCTCAGCACCATTCTTTCGTTGACTTAAGACTGATTCAATCGTGAAGTAAATTTCACTCGGAAACACATCACTTGGATTGAATCACTCAGAGAAATTTTTGGTCGGATACATGGCTTGGGAGTGATTCAATCGAACGTATTCATCATCCTTGCCTTTCAATCAGAATTGTTTCATTTGTGCATCAACCCGCTCGAATGTACAATCGGGAGTCGTCCTTGTTTCTTCAATCAGAATGAAACTTTGAACTCAGCTAGGGATGTACAATCTAACCACTCGATGCATTCACTCGGAGACCGATCCTTCATTTCAATCGGAATGGTTTCACTCGTCAACAACAGTTTATATGCACTTGCTCGGGAGTCAGCTTTGTTTTCCACTCAGAACTTGGAACTCAACTCCAACAATTCTTCGGGTGCATTCACTCGGAGACCGATCCTCGTTTCAATCATCATTCAAACCCTCAGATGCATTTACTCACTCGGGAATCAGACTTTAGAATGGTTCCACTCGTCAACCAATCCTTCATATGCATTCGCTCGGAAACTGACCTTACTCACTTGGATGTGTTCATTCAGATTCAACTTTGTTTTCAATCAGAAGGGTTTCAACCATCAATCAACCCTTCGGATTTGTCACTCGAAGCTGACCTTGTTTTCAATCAGAATTTGTAATTTGAGAATTTATCCACTCAGATAGTCTCATTTTGCTCGGAATGTCCTTCCCTGGGTCTTTTCTTGAAGTCTTTTCTTCATTTGGAAATTTCTTGACACCTGAGGCCCATTTGGAAACTCCCTATTTGGAGACACAACACTCGGCTACGTCTCACTCGGAGCCTCTTTACTCGGAAATGATCATTCCGAGTCATCTTACTCAGAAATGATCATTTTCGAGTCAGTTTTTTTAATTCATTTTTTTTTATTTTTTTATTTTTTTATTTTTTTATTATTATTATTATTATTATTATTATTATTATTATTATTATTATTATTATTATTTTGAATCTTTTTGACTTGTGGATCGACTGGACTGAAATAGGTGTTCACAGATGCCCCTCTTTACTTCTTTTCCATGAGAAAAGCATGAAGTTTCTTCTTGCTTTTGAAATGGAAAGGGAGTAAAGACGTGAACACCTTTGTCAAAGTATCAGATGAGGGGGAAAACCCAGGAATTGACACTTGAATCTTTCAGTTAACAGGAGGTGAGAAGATCGGGATTGACTCCTAGTAAACTGGAAAGTAAAGGTTGCCTTCATAGGCGACTGGAAAGTAAAGGGTGCCTGCATAGACGAATGGAAAGTAAAGGGTGCCTGTATAGGCGAACGGAAAGTAAAGGGTGCCTGCATAGGCAACTGGAAAGTAAAGGGTGCCTGCATAGGCGAACGGAAAGTAAAGGGTGCCTGCATAGGCGACTGGAAAGTAAAGGGTGCCTGCATAGGCGATTGGAAAGTAAAGGGTGCCTGCATAGGCGAACGGAAAGTAAAGGGTGCCTACATAGGCGAACGGAAAGTAAAGGGTGCCTGCATAGGCGATTGGAAAGAAAAGGGTGCGTTCATAGGCGACTGGAAAGTAAAGGGTGCCTTCATAGGCGACTGGAAAGGAAAGGGTGCCTTCATAGGTGACTGGAAAGGAAAGGGTGCCTTCATAGGCAACTGGAAAGGAAAGGGTGCCTTCATAGGCGACTGGAAAGTAAAGGGTGTCTGCATAGGCGACTGGAAAGGAAATGGTGCCTTCATAGGCGACTGGAAAGGAAAGGGTGCCTTCATAGGCGACTGGAAAGTAAAAGGTGCCTTCATAGGCGACTGGAAAGGAAAGGGTGCCTTCATAGGCGACTGGAAAGGAAAGGGTGCCTTCATAGGCTACTGGAAAGGAAAGGGTGCCTTCATAGGCGACTGGAAAGGAAAGGGTGCCTTCATAGGCTACTGGAAAGGAAAGGGTGCCTTCATAGGCGACTGGAAAGTAAAGGGTGCCTTCATAGGCGACTGGAAAGGAAAAGGTGCCTTCATAGGCGACTGGGAAGGAAAGGGTGCCTTCATAGGCGACTGGAAAGGAAAGGATGCCTTCATAGGCGACTGAAAAGTAAAGGAGTGCCTTCATAGGCGATTGGAAAGGTAGAGGGTGCCTTCATAGGCGACTGGAAAGGTAGAGGGTGGGGTTGACCCTCAGTTGACAAGAAATGCAAAGATGGGAGAGCTAACAGGACGTCTCGTCCGAATTAACTCACTGGACCTAAAGACTCGGGGTGATGCCCCAGTTTGACATGACTGATGGTTCTTGGGGAATTACTCCTTGAATGAAAGAGAATGAACCTGGGGGAACTGCCCCTTGACTGAAAGAGAATAAACCTGGGGTGATGCCCCAGTTTGACATGATTTGAAGGAATCTTGGGGAACTGCTCCTTGAATGAAAGAGAATAGATCTGGGGTGATGCCCCAGTTTGACATGATTTAAAGGAATCTTGGGGAACTGCCCCTTAACTGGAACAAAAGAAATCTGGGGAGATGCCCTAGTTTGAGATGGTTTGAAGGAATCTTGGGGAACTGCCCCTTGACTGGAACAGAAGAAATCTGGGGAGATGCCCCAGTTTGAGTTGTTTAGGAAGTGTAATTCTACTGGGGAAGGATTTGGTGATTCGGGGTACTATCTCTTTGGGTGAAAGAGAACGAACCTGGGTTGTTGCCTGGTATGTGTAGATTCACTGAGAGAAGTGTGCTGGGGCCCCTTGGGGAGAGTTCTTCTAAGCCTGATTAGAAAAGTGTTCTTATCAGGGGGAGAAGATGATCTGAATTGTAGGCTCACTGAGGAGAGAGTTTAGTGATTCTGTTGGGAGAGAATTTTGCTGGAAACTATCCTTGGGCTTGGGAAGGGAAACGCTTGACTGTCAGAATGTATCAGGTAGATTCCTTGGAAGGGAGTTTGAAAGAGTGTTAGCTTTGGCAGTTGAGAAGAAGACTTCAAGAAGTGCCAACTTTGGCGATTTAGGGAAGGAGTTCTGAGAAGTGCCAATATTGGAGGTTGAAGAAGAGATTTTGAACAGTGCCAACTTTGGCGATTTGGGGAAAGAATTTTGAGAGGCGCCAACTTTGGCAGTTGAAGAAGAGATTTTGAGCAGTACCAACCTTGGCAATTTAAAGAAGGGATTCTGAGGAGTGCCAGCTTTGGCGGTTGAAGAAGAGATTTGAAGGACTTGATTGAGGTGTCAATACTTGACATGACTGTCCGTTATAATAACCTACAGAAAAAGGTTAGTAGTACAAAGTAAAATTCAAAAATCGGGTAGGTCCTGTGAAACCGCAACCCTTAGGATAACTCATGGACAGAGGAGAATGAAAGAGGTGATCATAGCTTTGAAGCGCGTGCCTGGCTGAGTCTTCGTGATGACTGTCTAAGACGAGGTCGAGTAGTGGGAGCGTCTTGTTCCTCACGACTTTAAATGTTCACCATCCTTTCATTTTATTCTTATAAAAACATAATGTTTTATTAGATCAATGCAATTCATAACACGTATTGAAAAGAGGATAAATTTTATTCATGTATGTCAAACAGAATACAGAGAATGGACAACAGGGGAAATAGATGGAATGGAATGAAGTTACATAGGACAGGTCAAGGCCAGGGGAAACAAGGAAGGTTCAAGGATCCTCCAGTGAATTCCTGAGACTAGTGAGAACCTTAATCCCACGTCACAACCTCAAGTACATCATTCAACTCTGCCTTTGAGAGGGTAGTTTGACCATGGTCCACATGCCCCAGTTTACACGTTTTGCATTGGAACTTTAGTTACTCTGCCGAAATCTTGACCCTATTTTTTACCTGAGCCGCCTTTTCAGGTTTTCAACTCACCGGGTTGCTCTAACTTTTGCCTAGGCCGCCTTTTCAGGTTTTCAGCCTAGCGAGCTTTTCTTTTTCTTTATAAATTGTTTTTCCTTTCTTGTTTATTTTTGGTTGCATCCTCTACAGTAAAAGGTTGAAACTGATCACACTCCAGTTGAGTCTGCTTAACCTTTTCCAAATTTAGTTTGATCCTTTGGGGAGCTGATGTCACTTCAAATGGGAGACTTTATTCCTATGCCATGTACCCAAGGAAATATTGGTGAGTCTTTTGACATCGATGAGAGGGAATTACTTTGAGTCATCATTTTGGCCTTTATTTTCCTTTTCTTTTTTTTCTGGATTTTTTCTTTTTCATTTTTATTTTTATCTCTTTTTGTTTGCCCTCTTTTTTTTTTGAATCCCTTTAATGACGCAACGACTCAATCTGACAGACTATTTCCTGGGCTACATAGGCATGAGGAATGGCGCACTCTTTAAAGTTGAGGTGTTGATGACGACATTCATTCCCCTTATACAGAAAATGACAGCTTGCTCGATGATCTGGACGTAACCAGCTTGCCCTACTTGGCACGTGTATTGGACTCCAAGCTTGATTCTATTTTTTCATTTTTTCATTTTTTCATTTTTTTTGTTTTTTTGTTTTTTTGTATTTTTTGTTTTTTTTTCAGCAAAGTCTTCCTCAATTGTGTCTGCATTTATAGGCATCAACAATTTGCCCCTATCTATGTTGGTGACTGTTGAAGTTTCCTTAAACGACTGGTCTGCCTCTGTCCAATTCGGGACTTGGCCATGTTGTCATTCACATAGATTCCTTCCACGTCCTGAAACAAAATTACTAATGCCTTCTGATAGATTGCCCCCGTGTTTTCTTAAACTAAAGGACGTTAATAACTTAATGGATTCCTTCAGTTATTCTTGACTCAGGGGTATACCCATCTTGATCTTTTTTCCTCTCCATTTAACAATCTTAACCGCCTCTTAAAAGGGATAAACCTCTTTAACCTCTTGTTCTTACAATCTTGTTAACTTGGGTGGTGGCTCACAAGCTTCCCTACTTTCTTTGTCAGCATAGTCAACCGGGTGATCGAAATCATGAAGCGGGATTGTGATTTCATTAGTCTCAAGAGGATCATTTTTGGATCTGCAATTTAGCGTGTTATGGCAAAAAAATAAAAAGAGAGAAAAAAGGGGAACAAGCAAGTAAAAAAATGAATCAAAGCAAGGATAAAGGGATGAGAAAATTTTTTTTGAATTTCGATACGCATTTATTGATTGAATGATAAAACAAGTTTTTTTGCCCTTATTACATGAAAAGTCCCAAAGCCTTAGGCATAGCAGCGGGATAAACAAGACATTAAGGCAATGACAAATTACTTTGGTGAATCATTTAAAATCGTAGGGAGTTCGACAGCCTCCCAATTATTGAGCTCTTGGCCCGATGGGCAAACGATCAGTATTATCATCAGAACTATCTTCAATATCGGCCACCACGGCGTTAAATCCTGAACCTCCATGATTGGGCAGGGGATTTATGGTCACGTTAGGGCTTCCTTCCTGAAAATTAATCCAATCGGCTTTGATCAAATCTCTCACTTTATATTTCAAAGCCATGCAATTTTCTGTGGAATGCCCTGGTGCCCCAGCATGGTAATCACAATGAGCGTTTAGGTCATACCCCCTTGGGTAAGGAGGTTGCAATGGCCTCATGGGGGATGGAGCTACCAGACCTTTCTGAACGAGGATTAGAAAAAGTTCGGTATATGTTATGGGAATTGGATCGAACTGCACAGGGGTACGCTCATTGTTGGGATTCCTTGTGTTCTGATTATGATTGGGTGGTCGAGTCATTTGCTGTGGGTGATGGTATGTCATGGGTTGCGGCATTGGCGCTCTTACCATGGGCGGACGGAAGTGGGGAGTATAAGCTGTCGGGCCCTGAGTGGTGGTGGCCACATAAGGATTGGGAGCTTGAATCATGGTAGGGGCGAATCGGCGGGGCCATCTTTTGATTAGAAGAGATGGAATTAGTTTCTCTGTCCCTTCTCCCAGGCGCCAGATTTTTTGTCATGCTTGTCCCAGATAAGCCCTGAGCGATCTTTCCGTTCGTATTCCGCTTTCCACCCTCTCTCCAATAGTCACGATGTCGGAGAAGTTGGATGAAACACTACCAATCATCTTGCTGTAGAAAGGTGGTGAGAGCGTGTCGATAAACATCGCGACTATCTCTTTTTCTGACAATGGGGGGTCCACTTACGCTGCTGTCTCTCTCCAGCGTTGGGCATACTCTTTAAAAGTTTCACTGTTCCTCTTCACCATATTCTGTAACTAAACCCTATTGGGTGCCATATCCATGTTATACTTGTATTGTCTAAGGAAGGCATCTGCCAGGTCCTTCCAACAATGAATATGATTCCGCTCAAGGTGAGCATACCAGGTAAGAGCGGCCCCCGCCAGACTATCTTGGAAGCAGTGGATCAACAATTGGTCGTTAGAAGAGTAAGATGCCATCTTTCGACAGTACATCGTGAGATGGTTCTTTGGACAAGTCATTCCCCGATACTTGTCAAAGTCTGGCATCTTGAATTTAGGCGGGAGGACAACATCTGTGACTAGAAATAGCTTAGAAGCATCTATCAGTCCAAAACCCCCAGCGCTTTCCATCATTCTCAAATGCTCTTCTAAGATTTCTATCTTTTCCTTTTGGGGAACTGGGACCGTGCTATGACCGGCTGCCAGGTTCATCATGCGGGTTGTATCTTGGAGATTGGTCATATAGGGGGTTGCGTATCCGTATAGATAGCCGAGTGGCTGGTTGAAAGGAGGCAACGCATGGGATTGGTTCATCAGGCCTGTATTTGGTGAGGGACCTTGGGGTTGGGCCATAGTTTGTACGGCATAAGCTGGCTGGGTCATCTAGGCTTGTGTGTTTTCGGCTTGTGCGTTGTAGGTTGGCTGGGCCATCGGGGCTTGTGTGTTTTGGGTTTGGTAGGTTTGTGGTCATGGGTTTGCGTGTTTTGGGTTTGGTAAGTTTATGGGTCATGGGCTTGCGTGTTTTAGGTTTGGTGGAGTGGTGGCATATTTGGCTGGGTGGGGTATGAAGCGTGAGGATTCATCGCTTGCTGGTCGTGGGCGTCTTGTTGGTTAGCGAGCGGGGGATAGTACCCCGGTTGTAGGCCATAAAATGGAAAAGGTACTGGGTTGCCGTAACGACTAACAAACGTATGCTGTTGTGCATAGGACTGGCCGTAAGGTGGCTGGGTCTCAATGGCAGGGTTAGGTCTTCCGACATGAATGGTGAGAGGGGGTGTCGTTGTGTTAGGGAGTTGGGTTCTTGCTGGGTCAGAACCAAGGGGAGGTGGCGCGGTGGCAGGCTGCTGTTGGGCGTCCTCAACACCTGCAGAGGAGTCTCCTTCTGTGAGTTTCTTTTCTAAAAGTTTAGTTAACTCCGCCACTCGCTCTTTCAACTGATCGAACTCAGTTCTAAAGTCTCCATCAACAGCTTCTGCCTTAGCCATGAGTTTCCTTTGGAGCCGATTCTGGTAAGGATGCCTACCCGTGACGCCTGTGTCTTTTTTTTTAAAAAAAAAGCAAAAAAATGTTAGGTGGAAATAGAAAGGAGAATGTTGTGGGTAGCAATCACAGGCTTTGGCGAGTATCCTTTGACCATTCATCAGAACTTATCGTTCAAAAGCACAAGGTATGGTAAACATGGAAATTAATACGGGATAGTTGTAAAAACAGAAGAAATCTTTCATCCTGAGACAGGAGCCTCAAGCTCAAACATTTTCTTCGGGCAGCTACTGTAACACCCCTAATTTCATTATTTCTTATTTAGAATAAAATTTCAAAGGAATTTGATTATAGTTCTTTAAAACTTTTTGATTGTTATATAATTTATAATTTTTTAGAATTTTTATAATTTTTTCATTTTTTTGAGAATGACAAAAATACCCTTAACCTTTCATCTAATAACCAAAATGCCACTGTCGACATTATCGCTTACATCATCGGTGGGTAAATACTTACATCATGAATAGTGACCGGTGGGTGAATGTTTATATCATGAATAGTGACCGGTGGGTGAATGCTTATATCATGAATAGTAAAAAAATAATCAAGTAATCTTAAATAGTAAAATTTTCTTCCTATAAATAGATGGCTCATTTACAACATTTCCACACCAAAAATTAGAGAGAATCTAGAGAGATAGTGCGTAAGAAATTAGTGGGGAGTAAATTCTTTTGGTAAAAAGAAGTTCTACCGGAGGTGTAAGGTAATAACTTTCTTCTATATTCTTTTTATAATTTTAGTTTATTTTTTTATCACTCTTAAACCATTAATATACTAGTACTATTATGAATAAGTTACTATAGTAAAAATAAATTACCACTGTGTTATTTTTACTATTTACCGTTACTATTCAAAATTTACTATTTATTGTCACTATTCACAATTTACCATTTACTGTTATTATTCAAATTTATCATTTACCGTTATTATTCAAAATTTATTAGTTGTTGTTACTATTCAAAATTTACTATTTACCGTTACTATTCAAAATTCACTATTTACTGTTACTATTTAAAATTTACTATTTACCGTTACTTTTCAAAATTTACTATTTACTGTTATTGTTCATGATTTACCATTTACCACTACTATTCAAAATTTACTATTCACAATTTACTATTTACTATTACTATTCAAAAATTTTTATTTACCGTTACTATTGATGATTTACTATTTACCGTTACTATTTACTATTACTATGCGTATTTATCATTCTGATAGCAATCTTAATTTTCATCTTATGCTCATATTGAAATAAATTAGTATTAATATTTTGTTAGAACTTGGAGGCGCAGAACGAATTCACTTTTGGTAGCGAATCAAGGTAAGGGGGGGTGAGATAAAGATATAATATAAAAATACATAAGAATATTGGGAGGAGTCTCCTACTCCTTTTAAACATAACAGTATTATTATTTTAAAATAATAACTTTTAACTTAAAATTTATAATAATTGTTATTAATAAATTAAGCATCTTGTGTAACTTAATATCTGAAATATTTACTTAAGAACTTGAACTATTATGACCTATACGGGCTGGATTGAATCTATGCAAGGACTTGAACTATTATGAACTTGACTGAACCTATGCAAGGACTTGGACTATTTTGACATATATGGACTGAACTAGACCTATGCAAGGACTGGACTATCTTGGATTTACATAGACCTGTGCAAGGAATTGACCATAGAACTTAAAACAAACTTTATTAATTTAAATAATCATTAAATTTTAAATTATCATATTTATAACTGATGCTTAATTATTTGATTTGATTTATGATTGTTAATATTTATTTATGTTTTATGATGTTTGATTGTGATTGACAATGTTTGATGATGATTGATAATCTTTTACTGTGGGGTTTGGGCATATAGCAAGCATGACGGAAAGCTAAAATTCAGTAAGAATTTACTTATCTCCTACTTCTTTATTTACTTATTCATCTTTATTTAAATTACTTTTAAGAAATTCCTTAGATTTCAATAAAACTACATAAGTTTTTAGAAATCTCTTTTTATCTTTTAATATATATGTATATATCTTTACTAAAATTTAGATTTATTAGTTAGTTTATCAAAAAGAAAAAGAAAGAGAAATTATTTTATAAAAATAAATTTTTACTAATATTTTAATATATATATATACATATTATTTAAATGTATAAAAATATTATACAAAATTTTCAAGTACTAAGGTTTTAAAGATTGATAATTCTGAATTCGAGTTTTTAGAAATTGATTTTGAATTGACCTATAAACTTTCTAAAGAAGGTTGTGAAATATATTTAAGGCTTTGAAACTCAAATTTATAAGGAGATTTGATTTGTGATTTGAAAAGGAACTGTACCAAAATTCTATGTGCGTATTTGAGAAGTTGAAAAAGTACAGTTTACTGGGGTGGCTATGTCGTGATTCGTAGGCCCTGATAATATAATTGAGTTTCTAAAAGCCTTAACCAACTAAATACGCGAGTAGTTCATGCATCATGAATCATCAAAGAGAAACAAAATGATGTTGTTTGGGGACAGATTATAGAAACCGAGGATACATTAGAGGAGGCTTAATTGTGAGCCTTGGGATGAGAGGGTGTGAAAGAGTGCTTCAGGGGACCTGGGGTAGCTCCCTAGTGTCGGGTACTTTCACAATAAAAACCTTTTCAATCTGACTAGTCTCTAAGTGTTTCCATGCCAGTTGAGCTATTCATGATATTATTATCCGGAATTATAGAACAGTGTAAACTCCTGGTTGGCCCAGTGCAAATTAAAATTTAAGGGGCCCATATATACAGGTAAGTTATGATGAAGATATGGAATATCATTCATACATTCATAAATTGATTGTGTATGTGATTGTGATTGATATTATTATACTAGTTTGTGAAATCCCTTTATTGCTTATGTCCCATTTGGGAATATTATATTCTGTTTCTCACTCCTTTCTCTATGTTTTTGTTTCATATGTTTTAAATTAATGGTTCGTACAGAGGGAAGGATCGAAGAACATTGACAGTATATATAGCACATTCTAGAAAGGGAGCTCGGTATGAATATCGTGGTCCAATGAATAAATAATGTCACTAGGCAACTGCTCTTGGGCCATGGAGTTTCCTCTCTTTCTAATAATGTTTAATATCTATTTTATTTGGATGAATGTAAAATTACTTTATAAATTTTAATGATAATACATGAGGTATTTTAGAAATATTGTATGTAATTTTACTCTGATAGTTTCTTTTAGCGATTATATTTTAAAAAAAATTCATGAATTTTTTAGAAATTATTGAGATGTAACAGAGGGTGTTACAAAATGGTATCAGAGTAGTTAATCCTGTAGGCCTGGGGAAAGGTCTATTTTGCTTTGTCTGTAAACTCTGTGTAGGTGATAGAAAATAGAATATCTGACTTAGTAGTAACTGTGATTGATATGACAAGTCTCAGTTACTGTGAAACAGGAAAAGAATGGCCGGAAATGATCTTGCTGGAGTTGTAGAACGCTTAATCAATGCAATGGGAGCACGTGAAGGTCAAGGTAATGATGCCTTGAGAAGGTTAGACCTGTTTGAAAAACGTAATCCACCTCATTTCAAGGGAGGATACAACCCTGATGGAGCACAAATATGGATTCGAGAGATAGAGAAGATCTTCCGAGCACTGCAATGTACTGAAGGTGATAAAGTAGTCTTCGCTACTTATGCCTTATCTGAGGATGCTGAACATTGGTGGGATAGTATGCGTAGGCAGTTCGAAGTTAACCAAGTGGAGATCACTTGGAATTATTTCAAGGATATGTTTCTGGAGAAATACTTTCCAGCTGATGTTAAAGAGAAAAGACAATTTGAATTCCTGTCACTGACCCAAGGAAATATGAGCGTTGGAGAGTATGCATCCAGGTTTGAAGAGCTATCTCGCTTTCATTCTCATTATAATGATGCTACTAATGAAGGTGATCGGTGTGCAAAGTTTGTAAACAGATTGCAGCTAGAAATCAAAGAAGCTATACGAATGTAGGAAATCCGTGAATTTTCTGTATTGGTAAATCGTTGTAGGATCTTCGAAGAGGATCACAAGGACAGAATGACCAAAAGTCATGAATCCATTCACAAGGCGGGAGAAATGAGAAGTGGAGGACCTCACCATCACCAAAGAAGAGACTTTAGGAGAAAAAGGCCTTACCAAGCGCCATTTCATCGGTTTGGAACAGCACTTGTTCCTAACAAACCCCAAGCTTCATCTGGAAGCTATTATCCAACACCTGCACTAGAATTTAAATGCTTTATCTGTGGAGGACCCCATTTGAAAAGGGATTGTCCCAAAAACACTTATATTTGCTTTAAGTGTAACAAATCGGGTCATCACATCAAGGATTGCCCAGAGATAAAGAGGGAGAACCCTGAAGGTGCAAGTACATCCATAAATACTCAAGGTGGCGTACACAGTGCAGTCGGAAGGCCAAAGGCGAAAGGAAAGGTTTTTACAATTAATGGGGAAGAAGCATCCCATTCTGACTCCATGGTGGAAGGTAAGTGTATCATTAATAAGATTCCTTTAACTGTTATGTATGACTCAGATGCATCACATTCCTTTATTTCCAATGACTGTGTAGAAAAACTAAAATTACCCGTTATAGAATTGTCATTTGATTTATCTGTTCATACTCCTGGGAATAATCCCATTGTCACTTCTAAAGCCTTTTGGGAGTGCCCTATTGTCATAGATGGTAGGGACTTTAAGGCTAATCTCTTTTGCTTACCCCTTTCTGGCTTAGAAGTTATTATTGGGCTAGATTGGTTGTCTGACAATCATGTTCTAATAGATTGTCATAACAAGACCATAATGTTTAAAGAACCTGTAAATTTGAATCTAGAGGATTCGAGATTTCTAACCGCCAACCAAGTGAGTGCCTCTTTAAAAGGAGGGGCTCAAAGATTCATGTTATTGCTTTCAATGAAAGGAGAGCAAGAACCAAAAATCAAAAATTTGTCCGTCATGTGTGAATTTCCTGACGTTTTTCCAGAAGATATCCCTGGTTTACCCCCAGAAAGAGATATGGAATTTTCTATTGATCTAGTACCTGAAGTTGGACCAATTTCAATTGCACCATACCGAATGTCACCTCTAGAATTAGCAGAGTTGAAGAAACAACTTGAAGAGATGATAGAGAAGCAGTTCATACGACCCAGTGTATCCCCCTGGGGTGCACCAGTGTTATTGGTTAAGAAAAAGGATGGTAGCATGGGGTTGTGTGTAGATTATCGACAACTGAACAAGGTAACGATCAAGAACAGATATCCTCTGCCAAGGATTGACGACCTGATGGATCAACTGCGTGGTGCCACGGTGTTCTCCAAGATTGATTTGAGGTCTGGATACCATCAAATAAGGGTGAAGAAAGAAGATGTACCGAAAACTGCTTTTAGAACACGCTATGGCCATTACGAATATCTAGTGATGCCTTTTGGTGTAACTAATGCACTAGCCGTATTCATGGATTACATGAATCAGATTTTTCATCCATATCTAGATAAATTTGTAGTGGTTTTCATTGATGATATACTAGTGTACTCTAAAAGTGGAGAAGAACATGTCGAACACTTGAAAGTTATGTTGGAAATCCTGAAAAAGAAACAATTGTATGCAAAGCTGTCGAAGTGTGAATTCTGGTTAGAAGAGGTGAACTTTTTAGGACATGTAATTAGTCAAGGAGGAATAGCTGTAGACCCTTCTAAAGTGGAAGCAGTTTTGAAATGGGAGAGACCAACCACAATCACTGAGATCAGAAGTTTCTTGGGCTTGGCTGGATACTATAGGAGATTCATCGAAGGATTTTCAAAGTTAGCATACCCATTGACCAAGCTAACACGGAAAGGACAACCTTTTGTGTGGACAACACAATGTGAGAATAGTTTCCAAGAGCTGAAAGATCGACTTACTTCTTCACCGGTGTTAGTACTCCCTGATCCACATCGAAGTTTTGAAGTTTACTGTGATGCGTCTAAACAAGGACTAGGAAGTGTACTCATGCAAGACAAGAAGGTTGTAGCCTATGCGTCGCGCCAATTAAGGCAACATGAGATTAACTACCCTACCCATGACTTAGAATTAGCCACTGTAGTCTTTGCCTTAAAGATTTGGAGGCATTATCTATACGGTGCAACATTCGATGTGTTTAGCGATCATAAGAGTCTCAAGTATTTATTCGACCAAAAGGAGTTAAACATGAGGCAACGGAGATGGATGGAGTTCTTAAAGGACTACGACTTTGAGTTGCAATACCATCCTGGAAAAGCGAACGTAGTAGCTGATGCTTTAAGTCGAAAGTCTCTGCATGTGTCCACCATGATGATTAAAGAGCTGGAATTGATAGAGAACTTCAGAGATCTTAACCTAGTAGTAAAGGTTAATGCTAATAGCTACAGATTAGGAACGTTGCAAGTGACAAGTGAATTCCTGAAGCAAGTTTTAGAGGCTCAACGAGAGGACGAATTCCTACAAGAGAAGAAAGAACTCTTAAAACAAGGAAAAAAAGTTGAGTTCAACGTAGGAAACAACCAATTGCTGAGGTATAAGGATCGAGTGTGTATCCCTAACCAAGAGGAGTTGAGGAAAGCAATTCTGGAAGAAGGCCACAAAAGTTATATGAACATTCATCCTCGAGCTACTAAAATGTATCAAGATTTGAAGAAGTTATTTTGGTGGCCTGGAATGAAGAAAGCGGTGGCAGAGTATATGGCTGCATGTCTAATTTGTCAGAAGGTTAAAGTAGAACATCAAAAACCCCCTGGAATGCTACAATTAATGGAAATACCAGAATGGAAATGGGATAGCATTACCATGGATTTTATGACTTCTTTACCTAAAACTCCATTAGGACATAATTCAATATGGGTAATAGTTGATAGATTAACGAAGTCTGCCCACTTTATTCCCATTAATATTCGTTACTCAATGGAGAAACTGGCAAAATTATACATCGAGGAGATCATGAGATTACATGGAATTCCTTCAAGTATCATTTCTGGTCGGGACCCTCGTTTTACATCGCAATTCTGGAAGAGCTTACACAAGGCTTTGGGAACAAGACTACGTCTGAGTTCAGCATATCATCCTCAGACGGATGGACAATCAGAAAGAACAGTTCAATCTCTAGAGGACTTGTTACGAGCTTGTGTGTTAAAGCATAAAGGAAGTTGGAATCAATTCTTACCATATGTGGAGTTCACCTACAACAACAGTTTCCATGCTAGCATTAACATGGCACCTTTTGAAGCATTATATGGAAGAAAATGTAGGACTCCGCTATGTTGGTTTGAGACTGGTGAAAACTTGATGCTAGGACCAGAGTTGGTACAACAAACCACGGATAAAATCAAAATGGTTCAGGAAAAGATGAAGGCAGCACAAAGCAGACAGAAAATTTACTATGACAAAAGAAGAAAGCCGCTCGAATTTCAAGAAGGTGATCATGTATTCTTGAAAGTCACACCTACGACTGGGGTCGGTCGGGCAATGAAATCTCGAAAACTAACTCCTAGATTTATTGGTTCATATCAAATAGTTCAGAAAGTTAGTCCTCTTGCTTACCAAATAGCATTACCACCTTTTCTTTCTAATATCCATAATGTTTTTCATGTGTCAAATTTACGAAAGTATATATCTGACCCTACACACGTTATTGAACCTGATGTCATACAAGTTAAAGATAATCTTACATATGATGCACCACCTGTCAGAATAGCTGACAGAAGAATAAAAAAGCTAAGGGACAAAGAAATTTCACTCGTGAAGGTCATTTGGAGTGAAACGAGAGGGAAAGATGCTACATGGGAACTAGAAAATGAGATGAAAGAGTCTCATCCCCAATTGTTTTATTAAAAAGTGTAAATTTCGAGGACGAAATGTTTTTAGGGGAGTAGAGTTGTAACACCCCTAATTTCATTATTTCTTATTTAGAATAAAATTTCAAAGGAATTTGATTATAGTTCTTTAGAACTTTTTGATTGTTATATAATTTATAATTTTTTAGAATTTTTATATTTTTTTCATTTTTTTGAGAATGACAAAAATACCCTTAACCTTTCATCTAATAACCAAAATGCCACTGCCGACATCATCGCTTACATCATCGGTGGGTAAATACTTACATCATGAATAGTGACCGGTGGGTGAATGTTTATATCATGAATAGTGACCGGTGGGTGAATGCTTATATCATGAATAGTAAAAAAAAATAATTAAGTAATCTTAAATAGTAAAATTTTCTTCCTATAAATAGATGGCTCATTTACAACATTTCTACACCAAAAATTAGAGAGAATCTAGAGAGATAGTGTATAAGAAATTAGTGGGGAGTAAATTCTTTTGGTAAAAAAAAGTTCTGCCGGAGGTGTAAGGTAATAACTTTCTTCTATATTCTTTTTATAATTTTAGTTTATTTTTTTAGCACTCTTAAACCATTAATATACTAGTACTATTATGAATAAGTTACTATAGTAAAAATAAATTACCACTGTGTTATTTTTACTATTTACCGTTACTATTCAAAATTTACTATTTATTATCACTATTCACAATTTACCATTTACTGTTATTATTCAAATTTATCATTTACCGTTATTATTCAAAATTTATTAGTTGTTGTTACTATTCAAAATTTACTATTTACCGTTACTATTCAAAATTCACTATTTACTGTTACTATTTAAAATTTACTATTTACCGTTACTATTCAAAATTTACTATTTACTGTTATTGTTCATGATTTACCATTTACCACTACTATTCAAAATTTACTATTCACAATTTACTATTTACTATTACTATTCAAAAAATTTTATTTACCGTTACTATTGATGATTTACTATTTACCGTTACTATTTACTATTACTATGCGTATATCATTCTGATAACAATCTTAATTTTCATCTTATGCTCATACTGAAATAAATTAGTATTAATATTTTGTTAGAACTTGGAGGCGCAGAACGAATTCACTTTTGGTAGCAAATCAAGGTAAGGGGGGGTGAGATAAGGATATAATATAAAAATACATAAGAATATTAGGAGGAGTCTCCTACTCCTTTTAAACATAACAGTATTATTATTTTAAAATAATAACTTTTAACTTAAAATTTATAATAATTGTTATTAATAAATTAAGCATCTTGTGTAACTTAATATCTGAAATATTTACTTAAGAACTTGAACTATTATGACCTATGCGGGCTGGATTGAATCTATGCAAGGACTTGAACTATTATGAACTTGACTGAACCTATGCAAGGACTTGGACTATTTTGACATATATGGACTGAACTAGACCTATGCAAGGACTGGACTATCTTGGATTTACATAGACCTGTGTGAGGAATTGACCATAGAACTTAAAACAAACTTTATTAATTTAAATAATCATTAAATTTTAAATTATCATATTTATAACTGATGCTTAATTATTTGATTTGATTTATGATTGTTAATATTTATTTATGTTTTATGATGTTTGATTGTGATTGACAATGTTTGATGATGATTGATAATCTTTTACTGTGGGGTTTGGGCATATAGCAAGCATGACAGAAAGCTAAAATTCAGTAAGAATTTACTTATCTCCTACTTCTTTATTTACTTATTCATCTTTATTTAAATTACTTTTAAGAAATTCCTTAGATTTCAATAAAACTACATAAGTTTTTAGAAATCTCTTTTTATCTTTTAATATATATGTATATATCTTTACTAAAATTTAGATTTGTTAGTTAGTTTATCAAAAAGAAAAAGAAAGAGAAATTATTTTATAAAAATAAATTTTTACTAATATTTTAATATATATATATATATACATATTATTTAAATGTATAAAAATATTATACAAAATTTTCAAGTACTAAGGTTTTAAAGATTGATAATTCTGAATTCGAGTTTTTAGAAATTGATTTTGAATTGACCTATAAACTTTCTAAAGAAGGTTGTGAAATATATTTAAGGCTTTGAAACTCAAATTTATAAGGAGATTTGATTTGTGATTTGAAAAGGAACTGTACCAAAATTCTATGTGCGTATTTGAGAAGTTGAAAAAGTACAGTTTACTGGGGTGGCTATGTCGTGATTCGTAGGCCCTGATAATATAATTGAGTTTCTAAAAGCCTTAACCAACTAAATACGCGAGTAGTTCATGCATCATGAATCATCAAAGAGAAACAAAATGATGTTGTCTGGGGACGGATTATAGAAACCGAGGATACATTAGAGAAGGCTTAATTGTGAGCCTTGGGATGAGAGGGTGTGAAAGGGTGCTTCAGGGGACCTGGGGTAGCTCCCTAGTGTCGGGTACTTTCACAATAAAAACCTTTTCAATCTGACTAGTCTCTAAGTGTTTCCATGCCAGTTGAGCTGTTCATGATATTATTATCCGGAATTATAGAATAGTGTAAACTCCTGGTTGGCCCAGTGCAAATTAAAATTTAAGGGGCCCATATATATAGGTAAGTTATGATGAAGATATGGCATATCATTCATACATTCATAAATTGATTGTGTATGTGATTGTGATTGATATTATTATACTAGTTTGTGAAAACCCTTTATTGCTTATGTCCCATTTGGGAATATTATATTTTGTTTCTCACTCCTTTCTCTATGTTTTTGTTTCATATGTTTTAAATTAATGGTTCGTACAGAGGGAAGGATCGAAGAACATTGACAGTATATATAGCACGTTCTAGAAAGGGAGCTCGGTATGAATACCGTGGTCCAATGAATAAATAGTGTCACTAGGCAACTGCTCTTGGGCCATGGAGTTTCCTCTCTTTCTAATAATGTTTAATATCTATTTTATTTGAATGAATGTAAAATTACTTTATAAATTTTAATGATAATACATGAGGTATTTCAGAAATATTGTATGTAATTTTACTCTGATAGTTTCTTTTAGCGATTATATTTTAAAAAAAATTTCATGAATTTTTTAGAAATTATTGAGATGTAACAGAGGGTGTTACAGCTACAGCCCTCATTTCTTAAGTTCAATCCCATGTTAATTTCCATAGATATTCAAATGGTATTCGTTAAATTCTAAATAACCTCCAACAAAAATGAGGATAAGGAAAAGAAATTAGTTGCTGTCATGTTTTTGAAACCGCTACTTCCCCATTGATTAACATAAAGCAATTTTTCTTAGGGAAACAACGATTACCAAAGGTCCCAGTCACAATAGTCATAATTTTTTAATCGTCATAGACGCCCCTGTTGGAGCGGAAACAAAATTATATATTTTTTTGACGATTAGGAAAATCTGTGACTCAGGACTCAGAGGTACATGACCAAAAGAGAGTTATCCATTCACCCGAAGAATACTGTGTGTTTCAAAATGAGTCATTATTTCAAAAACTAAGTAAAACTGCGGGTGGTAGATAATTCATTTTGTTTTGATAAAAGGGAAACCAAAAATGATGTAAGGTAAAGTAAAGTTTGCCCTTTGTGGCCTAGGTCGGGTTTTGTTGAAAGTCTTTTCTAGGCCTTATGGCTTGTCTAAAAGTGACTTTCCGCACCGGGTGACTTCCACTAGACATCTAAAAGGTCACCAAAGCCAAGATCCTACCCATGACAGGGACGCAAACAGTGGGGAATCCACTAGGTGCGTATATCATGAGAGGTCGAACTCTGGTTGAGGTTCTCACGAACACCGGATAGGAAGTACATCCCATACGATTCTGTTACCAACCCTTCCTAACTTAAGCTTCATTTTGGGCCCGGGTATAGGGCGTCACTCATAGGTGTGTGCAAGTAATTGTGAGTGTAGTGTGTGGAAGGGCATTCAATACCTTTTACCTTACCCCATTCTGCACAAAGAACAAACACAGAACAAATATACAAAGTCTTCTACCCTAGGGTTCAATGATTACACAAACATTACCAGAACCTAAATGATAGAATACAAACCAAACAGAAACCATATACAAATATTGACACAAAATAAAATAAAGGAAGAAGTTAAATAATTATTATGCTAATTAAAACATGCGCTATCAAATTGACTGGCTTGACTCTCTACTTCCCCAGTGGAGTCGCCATCTGTCGCGACCGGGATCGCGGCGGCACGGCCGACCCTCAAAATGATTTTTGTTCGAAAAGAAAATCAAGGAGTCGCCACCAATATTTTTTAAGGATAAAATACCGGGAAAACCTTATGTTAAAGCACTGGTTATAAAAATGAAATTCCATGTTCGGGAGTCTAATTACAGGTGAGGAAGGTATTAGCACCTCACAACTGTCCGTTATAAAAAAACGGTTACCTCAATATGATAGCGCGCATTATAATTAACCCAATAATTATTTTAACTTCTTCATGAAAAGAAAGTATACGAGATGACAAAATATACAAAAATAAATAAAAATAAACACGAAATCTTTACATGAGATTAACAGGACGTCTCGTCCAAATTAAACTCGCTCCACCCTTCTTTAAGAAAAGATATTATAAAAAAATAAGATTAACAGGTCGTCTCGTCCAAATTAAACTTGCTCCTCCTCTTATTTAAATAAAAAATGAAAAAAAGTAATAAAAATTGCAATAATAATAACAATAATAATAATTATTACACCTTTTATGCTAGTCCAAATAGAATGTGTAAAGCACTCATTTTTATTAATATTTATCAATCAATAGAAATTAATTGATAATTGAAAAGGAAACAAAGTCATTGAACAACAATTAATTCAATAGAAAATAAACAAATACAAGTACTAAAAAAATGAGGGGGAGAGTGGGACCGGTATAGTGAGAAAGGAGCTGGACGATGTGTGAAGGATTTGAGGTGTTGGACGGAGTTGAGTGGAAGGATAAGGTGCTGGATGGGTTTAAAAAAAAAGACGGTGTGGGTTTTAGTGGAGAGGGAGAGAGCTTATATGGTATGGGTCTTAAGGAGAGGGACGGTGTGTGGGTTAAGGAAAGAAGGGCAGTAAGGTGTTGGGTGAGGAGAAAAGGGGACGGTGTTGAGTGAAGAGTAGAGGGCTGTATGGTTTTGGGTGAGGAGAGAGAGACGGTGTTGAGAGGTGCGTTTTAGGGGGGCTGTGTAGAGAAGGAGAGGGAAACGGTGTTGAGAGGTGCGTTTTAGGGGCGGTGTGGAGGAGAGGGAGACGGTGTGGAGAAGGAGAGTAACAGCGTGTTTTTTGGATGAAAAGGGGCGGTGTTTGAGAGGTAGAGGGCGGACAGTGTGGGTTAAGGAAAGAAGGGCAGTAAGGTGTTGAGTTTAGGAGGGGACGGTATGGCTATGTTGGTGTGAGTTTGAGTGACTGTGCGCTGTTGGGTTGAGAGGAGAAGGACGGTTGGAGTTGGAAGGTGTAACACCCCTATTTTTATTTTTATATTGAAATTTTGAAGGAAGTAAATTATGGTTCTTTAGAACTTTTTAATCTACGTATTATTTATGATTTTTTTGGAATTTTGGAATTTTTTTATAAAATAATATTTTTTTAAAATAATTTTAAATTCATACAAGTGACTTAAATTATAAATATTTATAAGAAAGTGAATTTAAATTATAAGAAAATTTCTAAAATCCGTTTCAAGTAGACTTATCTAAAAATTATCGGTTTGAGAAAAATCTTGATTTTTTCCAATCGTTAAAAAATTGGAAACGTATCAATAAATTTTTATTAACAAAAAATTTTAGATTTTTAAAATTTAAACTTTATATTACTTGTTATAAAATTAGTAAGGACTCATATAATATCGCTAAATTTCAAAAAGGACTCATTTTGAATATTTAAAATATACCGAGTGAAAGGTTACTATTTGACTTAATAATTTTACCGATAGTTACTATGCAAAACACTGTACATGTATGAAATTTTCAAAAGATGCACAGTAACCAAGAATAAAAAATTCAAAAATGTATAGTACTTTTATATTAAAATAATGGAATGCATAGTAAATTTTTTTCCTATAAATACCGAAGGATTTCTTCTTTAGAATTCACAATTTCAGATTAAGTTTTCTTAATATAGTAGTGCTAGTGAGATAGTGGTGAAAGTGAGAGAGAGAAGTAAATTTTTTTGGGAGAAGGTTCTGCCAAAATCCTAAGGTAAGAATACTTCTCTTTTATATTTTTTGGGTTATTTTCATATCGTTTTTAGAAATCTGTTATTATACTAGAAATAATATTATTTTAAGTTACTATTCTGCATAGTAAATTACTATTTCAATAGTAAATTACTATTTCAATGGTAAATTACTATTTACTATTACTATTTACCTTTACTATTCACGATTTACTATTTACCATTACTATTCATGATTTACTATTTACCGTTACTATTCAAGTTTTACTATTTACTGTTACTATTCACATTTTACTATTTACTGTTACTATTCACGATTTACTATTCACTATTCACTATTTAAAATTTACCATTTCTGTTTTAAGTAGTAATCTTAATCTTCATCTTATGCTTATACTGAAATAAGATTGGTATTAATATTTCTAGAAATCGGAGGCGCAAAGCAAAACTCTCTTTTGGTAACAACTCAAGGTAAGGGGGAGTGAGATAAGAGTATAATATGAAAAGACATAAGAATAATGGGAGGAGTCCCCTACTCCTTTTAAATTTAATAATATTATTATTTTAAAATATTAACTTTTTAACTTAAAATTTTTAATAAATTTTAAATTAAATATCCGGTAACATACCTATGCAAGGACTTGGACCATTATGACCTATATGGATTGGACTATACCTATGCAAGGACTAGATTATATGGACTTACATATACCTATGCTAGGAATGGACAAAACGAACTAAAAAAAATCAACTATATTAATAATCATTAAATTTTGCATTATGATATGTATTTAATGATATTTAATTGATTTGATTATGATTGATTTATGATTGATGATGTTTAACTGTGATTGATAATATTTGATTGATGATATTGTAATGTGGAGTTTGAGCATATAGCGAGCATGACGGAAAGCTAAAATTCAGTAAGAATTTCTTACCTTACTCTTTAAATTTTTATTATCTTTTATTTCTTCTTAGAAATTATTTTTATATTTAGAATAAAAAAATTAGTATTTATTTTAGAAAGTAGACATTTTATTGAAATTAATTTATAACAAATTAAGATAATTAAATTTTGAATTAAAGAAAAAATTTTGTAACTTTAAGTATTTACGGTTAATGATTTAAAGATTATTCACTTTTAATAAAATAAAATTTTTAAAAGAAAATTATTTTATTTTTTCAACTTAATAACTAAAGATATTTGAAAATAATTGAGAATTTGATCTTGTTAAGATTTAATATGAAAAATTTTTGAGATATTTAAGGCTTAGAAACTCAATTTCAGTGAGAATTAAAAACTGTACCAAATTTATTTCTGTGGGACAGAAATTCAGAGAATTGAGAAAATGTACAGTTTATAGAAATGATGTTGTAAACCTTTTAAGGTATTTAATAATTGAGTTTCTAAAAGCCTTAACCAACTAAATACGCGAGTAGTTCATGCATCATAAATCATTAAAGTGAAATAAAATAATATTGTCTGGGGACGGATTATAGAAACCGAGGATACATTAGAGGAGGCTTAATTACGAGCCTTGGGATGAGAGGGTGTGAAAGGGCCTGGGGTAGCTCCCTGGTGTCGGGTACTTTCACAATAAAAGCTTTCTCAATCTGACTAGTCTCTAAGTGTTTCCATGCCAGTTGAGCTGTTCATATTATTATTATCCGGACTTATGGAACAATGTAAACTCCTGGTTGACCCAGTGCAAATTAAAATTTAAGGGCCCACATATATAGGTAAGTTATGATGAAGATATTGCATAACATTCATGCATTCATAATTGATTGTGTATGTGATTGTGATTGATATTATTATGTATTGGTTTGTGAAAACCCTTTGTTGCTTATGTCTTAATCGAGAATATTATATTCTGTTTCTCACTCCTTTCTCCGTGTTTTTGTTTCATATATTCTAAATTGATGCTTCAGAGGGAAGGATCGAAGAATTTCGGCAGTAGATATAGCACGTTCTAGAAAGGGAGCTCGGTATGAATACCGTGCTCCAATGAATAAATAATGTTAATAAGTAACTGTTTTTGGGCCATGTAGTTTCCTCTCTTTCTTATAATGTTTAATGTTTATTTTCTTCGGATGAATATACAAATACTTTATAAAGTTCTAATAATATTTATGAGGTATTTCAGAAATAATGTATGTAATTTATTCCGATAGTTTCTTTTTAACAATCACATTTAAAAAAAAAATTTTTTAAGAATTTTTATATATTTTATTAAAGTGTAACAGAGGGTGTTACAGAAGGGCTGTACGGTGGATTTGAGAAGGACGGACAGTGTGAGTTGGAGGGGCTGTACGCTGTTGGGTTGAGAGGAGAAGGACGGTTGGGAGAGAGGTGAGGGGTGGTATGGGTTTAGGAAAAGGACGGTATGATGGATTTGAGAAGGACGGACAGTGTGGTTTTTTGAAAGGAGAAGGACGGCCTTGGGTAGAGAGGTGAAGGACGGTTGGGTTGAGAGGAGAATGACGGTTTGAAGGCTTTAAGAGGAGTTGGGACGGTATGGTGAGGATTCTTAGAAGGAGCTGGACAGTGTGGTGTGAAGAGGTGTTGGACCGAGTGAAGGAATGGCAGACTTCTCCTCAAATGAAAGCTCCCCCCAATCCCCTCTCCAACGAAGGCTTCTAGATCCTTTCTTCTCTTTCGTTGGGGTATTTATAGAAGTCCCAGGTGTGCACTGATTGCTTGAATAGCCTGGCTACCAATGATGGGGACAACAACTGATGAATAACTTATTACTTTAATTTTTGTTTGTTATCAGCCGCCCCACGAAATTAGCAAATCAACTTGGATGGTGCTTTGAGAAACAGCCTGGATCTTGACAATCGTAGGGAATGGAGGCTGGTGGGAATTCTTTATTATTTTCCTCCTTCGTCTTATTGTGAGCTGCCCCCTTTAATTCAAGGATCCACTTGGATAGTGGAAATCCATGTCAGCATGCGCAATTGGTGGAATCTGACTCTGATTTAGTGGATCAGTCGGTATCCACCCACAGAGGGAAATAATCCGAGTGGAAAAGTGCTGACCGAGTGAAAGCTTGCTCGGTGTTACTTTGCTGGTCGGCGTTGAGTTGCTGTAAGGAGAGTCTGTGCGCAATGGTGTGCAATTGGATTGAGTGGACAAGCAAAGCAATTCTGATTGGAACACTCAATCGGAACCGAGTGAAAAATGACTCAGAACTGATTGAAGAGGACTCGGTAGCGCCTGAAGGGTAGCTCGGAACTGGCTGAAGAGGACTCGGTGCTGACTGAAGAGTGGCTCACTCGGTGCTGACTGAAAAATGGCTCGGTGCTGACTGAAGAGGATTCACTCGGTGCTGACTGAAGAATGAGTGACTCGGTGCTGACTGAAGAGGATTCACTCGGTGCTGACTGAAGAGGACTCGGAACCGCCTGAAGGGTGACTCACTCGGTGCTGACTGAAGAGTGACTCGGTGCTGACTGAAGAGTGGCTCACTCGGCACAGGTTCATGCCCTCCTTCTTTCTTATATGACCCACTCAGGATTAGGAAGTAAATGACTCAATCGGAACCTCTCACAATGTTTCACTCGGCCCTGTCTCTGGAAATGGACCACTCGGAGAAACCTTGCTCGGATTTGCTTGGTAGTATCACGGTTTGAAGTACTCAATCGGAGTTGCTTCAATTGGAGGAGTTTTGTTCGGCAGTGCTTCTGCTTGAAGCATTCATTCGGCCCCTCTGCTTGATTCAGTCGGCATCTCAGAATATTTTACTCGGCATCTCAGTACCATTCTTTCTTTGACTTAAGACTGATTCAATCGTGAAGTAAATTTCACTCGGAAACACATCACTTGGATTGAATCACTCGGAGAAATTTTTGGTCGGATACATGGCTCGGGAGTGATTCAATCGGACGCATTCATCATCCTTGCCTTTCAATCAGAATTGTTTCATTTGTGCATCAACCCGCTCGGATGTACAATCGGGAGTCGTTCTTGTTTCTTCAATCAGAATGGAACTTTGAACTCAGCTAGTGATGTACAATCTGACCACTCGGTGCATTCACTCGGAGACCGATCCTTCATTTCAATCGGAATGGTTTCACTCGTCAACAACAGTTTGGATGCACTTGCTCAGGAGTCAGCTTTGTTTTCCACTCAGAACTTGGAACTCAGCTCCAACAATTCTTCGGGTGCATTCACTCGGAGACCGATCCTCGTTTCAATCATCATTCAAACCCTCGGATGCATTTACTCACTCGGGAATCGGACTTTGGAATGGTTCCACTCGTCAACCAATCCTTCATATGCATTCGCTCGGAAACCGACCTTACTCACTCGGATGTGTTCATTCGGAGTCAGCTTTGTTTTTAATCAGAAGGGTTTCAACCATCAATCAACCCTTCGGATTTGTCACTCGGAGCTGACCTTCTTTTCAATCAGAATTTGGAATTTGAGAATCTGTCCACTCAGATAGTCTCATTTCGCTCGGAATGTCCTTCCTTGGGTCTTTTCTTGAAGTCTTTTCTTCATTTGGAAATTTCTTGACACCTGAGGCCCATTTGGAAACTCCGTATTTGGAGACACAGCACTCGACTACGTCTCACTCGGAGCCTCTTTACTCGGAAATGATCATTCCGAGTCATCTTACTCGAAAATGATCATTTCCGAGTCAGTTTTTTTTAATTCATTTTTTTATTTTTTTTTATTTATTATTATTTTTTTATTTTTTTTGAATCTTTTTGACTTGTGGATCGACCGGACTGAAATAGGTGTTCACAATTGTCTTTGAATCAAATTGCATTGGTCAAAGAGTTGATAATATTTATATGATTAATCTTGATTGTCTTGCTTTAAGTGATGTGCAATGCTTCATAACCAAAGAAGATGAATCATGGCTATGACATAGAAGAATTGCTCACATTCATATAGACCACTTAAACAAACTTGTTTCAAAAGATTTAGTAATTGGTTTACCAAAGCTGAAATTTAAAAACAAATTTTGTGATGCTTGCCAAAAGGGAAAACAAGTAAAGGTCTCTTTTCAAGCCAAAAATATTGTTTCAACAACTAGACCTTTACAACTCTTACACATGGATTTATTTGGACCTTCAAAAACCAAAAGTTTTGGTGGAAACTATTATGGTCTTGTGATTGTGGATGATTATTCTAGGTATACATGGACATTGTTTCTTACTCAAAAAAATGAAGCATATCATGCATTTAAGAAACTTGCCAAGGTCATAAAAAATGAACAAATCTTGAAAATAGCATCCATTCAAACGGATCATGGGGGAGAATTTGAAAATCAATCTTTTGAAAAGTTTTGCGAAAAATTTGGCATTGAACATAATTTTTCAGCTCCAAGAACTCCACAACAAAATGGGGTTGTTGAAAGGAAAAATCGATCTTTAGTGGAACTCGCAAGAACTATACTAAATGAAAGTAATATTGCAAAACACTTTTGGGCCGACGCGGTTAATACCGCTTGCCATGTTATGAACCGATGTTTGATAAGGCCTATTTTAAAGAAAACCCCCTATGAGCTTTATAAAGGAAGAAAACCAAATATTTCTTATTTTCATGTATTTGGATGCAAATGTTTTGTTTTAAACAATGGAAAGGAAAATCTTGGCAAATTCGATGCAAAATCTGATGAAGCAATATTCTTAGGTTATTCATCCACTAGTAAAGCATATCGACTCTTTAACAAACGAACATATACAATTGAAGAATCTATACATGTCAAATTTAATGAACTTAACCAAAATCCTCCGAGAAAGGAAATTGATGATCTTATAGGTACCTTCCAAGAAATGAACTTGGAAGATGAAGGAGAAAACAAAAATGAAGGAGAAACAACACAAAATGACGAATCTCAACAAAAGGAGTGGATCACCATAAAGAATCACCCCTTGGACAATATCATAGGTGAAATAACAAAAGGTGTAAATACTCAAAACGCTACTAGAAATGCATGCAATCACTTAGCTTTTGTATCACAACTAGAACCCTTAATCTTTATGTCGATCACCATAAACATCTATTTTTCTCTTTTTTTCTAATATTTTATAGTCGACTTTCATTTAATTGTTATGAACAATTTTATATTATTGTCTATATATTTACATATTTTACATGCATTGTAAGAGTTCTAAAACTAGTAACACTTTAAAAGATTTAAACTTTGCCCAATAAATAAGATTAATAAAAGGTCACAATTAAATACCACTTATCAAAATAATAATAAATAATTTTTTTCTAATGAGTAGTAATCTTTCAGGTAAATATACCCTTTGGTCCTTTATTTTACACTAAAGTTTCACCCCGGTCCTTTAGTTTTTTTTTGTTCAAGTTAGTCCCCGATGTAGTTTAAAATGTTTCAATGTGGTCCTTCCGTCAAATAATGCTAACGTCGTTTATCATCATCTTCTTCCCTAATTCTTCTAAAGTAAAACCATATGCTCCCAAAACAGCAAACACAAATCGCCAGAAAAATAAAAAACAACAACTTTTGAAGATTAGAGAATAAAGTAATTGTTCATTTTGTTATTTTTATCAACACTCAAAGCATATGAATCTGAACAGTTAACATTAAAATTGGAAAGGAAATGGGACAAAACCCCCTGAAGTAGGAGAACCCAAAAACACAAACAAAAAATTTCAAAGAGACAAAATATTGAAGATGAATCATTCATTATTGAATTTTAAGGTCGATGAAAATAAGAGAGATAGCAAAACATTGTTCCATGAAGAAAATGAAAATTACCTGAATATTAGGAGGAAAGGGACACGGGAATTAGGAATAAAGAATGAATATAAACCGAATTTCTGATGCAACACTTCATTCTTAAAACATTAGAAAAAAATTAAAACATCTTGCTTTGTTGAAATTGTAGAGAACTTAATCAACTCTTTATAATCAATTCTTTATAACACAAAATCTTTGCTCAACACCAGATATAAGATCCTCTAAGATATGTTTCAGACCCTGCTTGTTGCAAGTAAAATAGAGTAAAACAACAGTCTGTGCCAGGTGACCAAACTGAAACAATTAACTATTCGACGAGGACCAAATTGAAATCACTAAATGTACATAAGGACCAAATTGAAACAATTATACTCTGTGTTCTGATATGAAGATGAACTCATTGCAAGCCTCTGCTCCACCCATATCTCCTATGAGCAGGTCCATATGTGTTCTCATATTCAACAACAACAATTGCTATAGGAAGCATTTGATCATTCGGGTCTATGACTCTTTTTCATTTTCCCTCTTATTTTTCAATGTAATACAAAATTCTTATGTCATTCATTGAAATTTCCCCTTGTTAATTTCTTTCCCCACTTTTGGTCACAGTGATTCCCCCTTTGGTGCCAGCGTTAAGCCTTTATGGCAACTCCCTGCTGCTGATATAAAAGCCCCATATTTACTTTGTGCAAGCCTCAAGGGAAGATGAACAAAGAAGGAAGATGAACGGAAAGGAAGATGAACAAAGAAGGAAGATGAGATCCACAGTTTTCTATTTTCCCTCTCAATTATCAAAACTGCGTCGTTTTAGTATTTGATGCAATAACGAATCACTGATTGACACGTGTATAGTGATGTCCTTATTTGAGAGCACGATGCAGACGGCGTTAGCATTATTTGACGGAAGGACCACATTGAAACATTTTAAACCATATCGGGGATGAACAAAAAAAAAATAAAGGACCGGGATGAAACTTTAGTGTAAAATAGAGGAATTTACTTTACATGTTACAGATTTAATAATAAAAAAAACTTCTTTTTAATTTCATCCTACATGTTTGAAGAATCCAATAAACCGTAATAAAAAAAAATTAAGAATAAGAAGAACAAGAGCGTCGGGGTTGAAGGCTTGCAGTCGCAGAGGAAGGTGTGAAGAAGGAGAACAATGTCTGGTGAATCGCCAAGTTCTGTTCGTAAAGGTTAGTTAGTATACTATACCATACTACTCTTTCCTTTTTCCCTCTAACAGATCCTAAACTTCATTCCTCTTTCTCTCTTTCAGTGGTTGTTCATCTCAGAGCCACCGGTGATGCTCCTATCCTCAAGCAATCCAAATTCAAGGTTCTAACCTTTCCTCTTTTTCTCAATTCATTTCTCTTTTCCTTTTTCCCCCCTTTCGTATTCTACTTTCTGCGACTCGAACAGATATCTTCTTCTCTTAGGTTAGCCCTAATTATTCTCTATATCTTCAAATTCTTGATCAATAAATTGCAAGTTTGAGAGAAGTAGATGATGATTCCCCACTTCAGTCAACTCTACTATATTCACACTATGTATGATACTATTAATCATGTTTTTAAAACCGGATGGTTATTTGAAGGTACATGTTCAAATGAAAGTTTTATCATGGTTGAATTGGTAATAATAAAGAATATAGTTGGATTAGTCATCTAACCGTTCGTGGTTCAACCATACCGGTCCCGGTTTCTGCTATACTATTTAGTGTTTGAATCGATTTTCTGTGGTAACTCAAGCAACCATGATTTGGCTCAATATGATTAGCTAGGATAAAAGAGAAACCACGATATTTTAAGGGTTTGATAGTCAAATTTGTTGTATATGAATATTTCTGACTGTTTTTTGGCTTTTTTTACTTTTCAATTCCATTCTTTTCTTAGTTACTGAATCATCTACCTTAGGAGTCATGAAATATCATGGGAACTTTCTCAAATACATGCTTTCCGTTGCTGAGGATTTCACCATATTTATGCAATTTGGTAATATGATGGACAAGTTTTTAGTTTAGTTAAATTATGCCAATTCATTATTATTACAAATAACAACTAGGCTTTATCTCACTAGGTGGGACTGGCTAGTGGCTACATGGTTGAAAAGATGCCAGGCACTCTTATCAAAAACCAAAGTTTCTGTCAAACTAGCTAGAGCTAAATCATTTTATATAGTTTCACCTTCATGTTTCTTAGGTCTTCTTCTGTCCCCTGAAACTGAACTGCCTTGTAATTCTCTGTCTAATGCTGATAGAGATCACAGTCCAACTTTCATGTTGTGAGTGGGGAAAGAAGAGTACTAACTTTTTGCATGTATGGATTCACTGTGCTGCTATATGATTATATATCCGTTTCTCACATGGAAAATAAAGATTTGGGGTGGATGACATCAAACTCATGTCTGAGTCAATTTTTTAAGAATACTTTCATAACTTTATTGATCCTGATACTCTGATAGTATGTCCTTAGTCCTTAAGTGATAACAATTTTCAATGTGTATTTTGATATGGCAGATAGCAGGAACTGATAAATTTGCTAAAGTGATAGACTTTCTTCGCCGCCAGCTTCACAGAGAGACATTGGTAAACCGTCATTCTGTATTCTACTCCCATCTCTTTCTCGAAAAGGTCCTTCGTTCTCAATGTTTACTTCTTTGTTTTGCAGTTTGTATATATCAATAGTGCATTTTCACCAAACCCTGATGAATTGGTCATTGATTTGTATAATGTAAGAAATCACCGGATCCCTTTTTCTACTAGTTTGTGTTTTCATTAAATGTAGATGATGCATATTTCTGGTTCTGTTACTTCAATTACTAAAACTTCACGTAATCATAATATAAAACAGAGGAGAAAACCTTTTCAGTTTATCACCTGTTTGCCTGGCGGGATATGCATGTGTGTGATGAAAGTGAATATATACTATATTCAATGTTAATATTTTATTAGTATTTTATTTTGTATGATACATATAGGACATTTTCTGCTCTCATAAGTTTTGTTTCAATCTTGTAAAAGGGGAGAAAGTAAGGATCATGGTAAATCTTTAATGTGATAACCTGTGTCCATATCTTTCCTTTTAATTTTCTTCCTGTAAATTCAAATTGTTTCTTTACCTACTTGATGAAGAAAAAGGCAAGGTTCAATGTGACATTCAATCACATGCCAGAATTCATGTCAAGTGAATTCTCCTAGGGGTGAATCAGCCATCAAATACAAAGAAAGGGAAGAAGACAGTATTGGAAGTCTGTAATACATGTTTATCTTGTCATGTATAAATGTGCCAGTGTTCTGGAAAACGAAAATAGCCTATGCTGCGTTTAGTTATAGAAAATTATTCTAGTTTTTTGGGAAAAGATTTTTGCTTGTTTTCCAAAATTTTCATTTCCTGAAATAGCTAGGAAAATTCTTAGAAAACTTTTCCACTTTTTAGTTTTCTTGGAAAACTTATTTAAAGACTTCTTTGTTTTTCTTTAATAAATAGAAAACCCGGTTTTCAGTTTTCTATAAGTTTTCTTTAAATATTTTGTAAACAAACACCTTTTCTATTTTTCTAACTTTTTCAAGAATAGTTTTTCATTTTTCTTAGAAAACTTGTGAACTGAACCCGACTCTAGCATTTCTTTCTTTGTGGGTGGATATTGTGAGTTTGTCATCCTTTTTCTCCTTAATTACAACGGATCTTACTTGTAATGTAATATTGTTATTGTATTTTACAAGTCAGAAAAAAAAGTATTAGAGTGGGGAATCAGGAAAAATATTAGTCATCTAGATTGTATAGCTTGTTCACTTTAATCTTTGGGGTTTTAAAAATATTAGTTTAGTCCCTGGCTACAAAATGACTTTCAATTTAGTCGTTTAGTATAACACAACAGTAAAGAATAAGTACAAAAATATTATAATGAATTATTTTTTACAGTGTTGGAAACTAATTTGAGATTTTTAAAATCTCAGTGACTAAAATACCTTGAAAGTTTACTCTAGATTGTTTGGTTATCTCTTTAGATGATTTTATTATGCTGTTTATGTATCATGTTGCATCATTAATTTTTCTTTTTTCTCTTGTGGCCATCTTAATTTTTCAGAATTTTGGTCATGATGGGAAACTGGTGGTCAACTATGCTTGTTCCATGGCTTGGGGCTAACCCTGAATGATGGTTGCTGGTTACAAAAGCACCACATCCAGTATTTTGTGAATACATATTGTTTTCTTCGATTGTTGGGTGACAGCAAGTTTCAGCAGAAACTTACTATCCCACTTGCATACAATCAGAGTACACGATTTCATTTTAACTTGAAGACTCTTACAAGATGAAAGTGCGCAGAACTCAAACAGGACTCCACTATTGATTGGTTTTAATTTTTTTTGTATTTCTTTAGGAGAATGTTATAGACATTTAAAAGTAAGTTGCACCGACCATTTTCGGTGTATTTAATTATGTCTCGGTAGTTATGGATGGATTATTATGGTTTCAGTGACTTATACTGCTTGTAGAACTGCTAATCTTTCAGGTGTTCATTCTCTATTAGTTATCATGTTGATATACATTGCTTCAGCCAATAAGTCTTTGCAATTTTGTACATCGTTGTGCAATACTTTCAAAACCTGACAACTATTCATTATTTGGTCAAAGGCGTTCCATCTGGGAGCAATGCTAGTCCTGCATTGATCTTGTTTGATTTCGGTTAAAGAAACAGTTTGTAGATATTTTTTACTGCACTAGAAAGAACAGTTGCTGATATGGTGAATACATTGATTGATGAACATATTTTGCAAACTTCCACCTGCTTGGGTCCCTTAAATATGCATTACACGTTACACAATGGGAACATTGTTTTTTCCTCCTCTATCTTCTCACACTTTAATTTTTTCACCTTTCATAACGTCGCTAGAACTTTGTCACGCTAACCCGTTGTTCAGACGGGGGAAGGGAAATGAAATGAAAAATAAAGTTTTTTTTTTTTTTTTGCCAATAAAAAACAAGGGGAGGAGATAGACAAAGAAATTGAGATTCATCATTAGAAATTAATTTCCTCCTTAAATGAAAAAGAAGTACGATGATATTATTGCTTAATAAGTTTATAAAAACTATTTTTATATATATTAAAGCTTATTATAATAAAAGGTAAATTTATTTTTGTATAATTTAACTTATTTATTATATAATAATGTATTTCTATTCACTTTTTTATTCTTTTATATTAGTTTTTATTTTTATCCATCCAAACAGTTTTTCCATCTTATTTTCACTTCATATCTTATATTTTTGTTTTTGTTTTTTTTATCTCGTGATATCTCTCCATCCAAAAGAAGCCTAAGTACCCCATCACTCACATGCCTTGAAACAATTAAATCAATTAAATTCGTTCTTTTGCATATTAGCATGCATCTAAAAATATGTACAGATTGGAACTGTTGGTACATTTCTTCAATCAAAATAGGCATTTTATCTCATGTTGTACGTGAACAAGATTTTGTGTCCTTGTGTTTATGTTGCATGCAAATCCGTTGTTCATATTTCCATCGAATCCATTATTTAGTACACAAGTTGGAGCCACACCCCTTATATCGTGGGAGTACCCCACCTCGTTAATCCGCTGACCAAGGCCCAGGGCCCATTTTTTGCAATAAATAGAGGAATTTGAGTCATCATTACTCATGAAGTTCTGGGCCCAAGTGAAAAAGAAATTGAAATTAATCTTATTTCACTTCTTTTTTATCTGAAGTCTCCGAAGGGACATCCAATAAAAAAGAGCTTTCAGTAACCGAAACAATTCTATTTTTTTTTTTAAGATATCAATCTCAAAAAAATTAAAAAATAAACTACATAAGAAACTCATTAGGTAAAAATTTATTGTTTATAATAATCTTATTTGACTTGATTTAAAGTCTAAAATATTAATCTAAAAAAAGAGAGAGTAATGTTATTTCTTATGATATTTTCTTATTATTTCTATTATTTTATTAAAACTTTAAAATAAATAAAGTGAATATTGGGTGTGTGGTCTTTAAAATGTATATATAAAAAATTTCATATAATAAATAAGAGATAGTAAAAGGATGATATTCGAGTTTTCTTCTTCTTTTTACCTTGAAAACATTAAGTTGGGGACAAAAAACAGTTTAAACCTAGAACTTTATGCAAATTAATCAAACCTTTTACTACTAGATCCACCCAACATAGTAAGTTAATATAATAGAGTCTAAACTAGGGATGTGAATCAAAAGTGTATTGTTTAAGCTGGAAATTACACTAGAGTACATTAAAAAATATACTTATATATGTATATATATGAACCAATGTGTGATTAACTGACCAAAAAAGATTGTTCTAATTAAATTTATGATTTTGAAATTAAGTCATGTGAATATAAGTTTGGGTAAGAGAATTTTTTGCCATCACAATTATTTTATCCAACTCAAATTATTCAAAGCTGGTTTGTTAAAAAAACTAATGGTTTTTCATTGTTCTTTTTTGTGACCAAATTAAATTTGAATGATTTATTTGATAATGGTTATTTTTAAGAATGTAGTTGGTGGGTGAGTGAATAAGAGAAACTGACAATAGAGCATTCTTATTGTATGAAATGAAACGATGGTGTGTGCATGGGCTTGAATGCAATAGTAGCGACATAGGAACGTTGGTTTGACCTATGTTCCGATTATGCGGAGAGTGAAATTACCACAAAGTCCTCACCACCCCATCACCTCTAGCTAGCTCGACAAGTTGCAGTATTCCTTCACAGTGAACCTGGACCAATTTGCACCACTGCTAGTTCATGCAAATGCAACAACTACTACTCGGTTCCGAAACATGGTTCAAATTAAATGAATCCCATATTAATTCCCATAAAATAAGTTATAATGGGAGTGATAAGATGACTCAACCCATCTTCACAATTCTATCAATTCACATTAACATTTGCCGATAAAAAAAAAAAAAGTTATAATGAGTATGTATATCAATAAGATCATTCTATCTTAACATATAGTGCTATCTATTAATTTAAAGAGGTTTTCATAAAAAAAAATTAAAGTAAATATATCAACATTTTTTGACAAATAACATGTTTTTGTCCCTCAGCTACATATAATGGGAAAAAAATCTAGCCCTTCAAATTATTTGCTTTGACAAATAATATTTTAGGGAGAACATGTACGTAACAACATTACTAAGAGACCAAACAATGTCACGCGATATCAACTCAAAAATTATTTTTTGGTCTTGACATTAACTAAAAAATGATTTCTACGATTAAATTTCAAAACAAATCCAATCTACTATCCATTTTAAACTTTCTTTTCACTTTCATCTTAAGTAAAATTCTAGCTGGACATCTTTTTAACCACCCAAATTTAGAAGATTTTACATGTGATTGTGAGGTATGAAAAAGATCTTTTTTTGGACTCTAAGATGGTTTTGGGTTTATGACTTATGTTCCACTCACAAGATTCAAATCCGTTAGAAGTAAAGGATGAGGGCAACTTATAAACATTTCATCCTCTGAAACCATTGAAACACATTTTATAAGGATAAACTCGTGAGATTTATAATAGTCAATCGGACAATACCTAGAACATAGTGACACTATCCATGTTATGGAACTCGAACATTGGTGCACCAGATAGGAGTTGGTATTGCTAGTCCTTTAGCAAATATGCACTAAATTATCGATAAAGTTTGAAAATTAAAATTTGTATTCACAGGGACTTGTGAGATATTCGACAATATCAAAATTATTTTTTTTATAAATCACAAAATATATAAATGCAGTTTATATAATTTCCACAGTATTTACAGGATTCATGTTTTTGTTCATTTTGTTGGAAATTGATAATTGCAATAATTCATTTTAACATTGTAGTAAATAATTTCCAGAACAGAAAATAACCATAGCAAAAATTCAACAATTAAATATGGAATTGGGCACTCAAGTTACAACTTTGAACTCATGTTGAGTATGTTTTCATACATCAAATCAAATTATTATACTTGATCTCACGATGAACATATTCTAAATAATCATGGTAAATATCGATTCCTTACATATTTCTATGGATTATTTGCTTTATGAAAAGACCTTAACAACAGTAATCACCAACTTTATTTCTAAATGATAGTAATTAAGGGTATTTAACTTTTAACCTATGTTAAAACTAATTGACTTATGCATAAATCATTCTTTCATTTGAAATACACTAGAATTTAAGAAATGAAATACGAATTTGATTTAAGTCCATAAACATACATCAATATTTTATTACAAACCATAACAATAGATGAGTTCATTCACTCCCAACAAGAAAGAGTTTACTATACATATCCATGGTAAAAATCAAAATTTCAACAAGAAACTACAAAGAAAGTGAATAAGTCTTTGAAGATTCAAGCTTGATGATGAAGAAATGGAAGGGAAGCTCCTCATTTTAGTTGTTACAACTTCCTTGGAGACAAGGATACCTAACTCAAATGATTTTGGCCTTATAAAATTTGCAAAATCATTGAATGGATGAATTTGGTCGGTAAAATAACACTAAAAAATTTTAATGTTGGCGCTTCAATGCCAAAATTGACACTTCGGCACTAGCCTCAACTCCAAAACATGATTTGACTGTTCAAATTGAATTACTGGATGTCATTAATATGTTACCAATAGCAAATTGAAACTTGTTGAATGAAAATTCACCGCTTGCTCTCTTTCTCTCTCTTTTTCTCTCCGAAGCCTCTGACCTATCAAAACACATAAAAAAATAGTTTGTATATCCTACAAATAATGACAATTATTAACTGAACACAATGATGACAATTTCTTAATTAAAATAGCCATTAACCACAAATCTAAAGGCAATTTTTACACAAAATAATCTCAAGTTGGTATGTAACAGGTGTTGATGCCAATTAGCTACCCATATCACTAGTGACCACATCACTTAGAAGTCGAGATGTAGCTTATAAACACTTTATCCTCTTAATTCACTCATAAGCCTTTTACAAAAATGAACTTTTTATTTCACCCTATTATATAAAAAGATGTATTGATCGATAAAAAAGACTTTCTAAAACAAAAAATAAACAACATACATGTTTGTGATGCTCTTATTTTACTTCATTCAGTAGACTATAGGAAGAACATTTTTTTTTGTTTAAGTAGAAATAAAACATATATTATAGAGAATTTATAATAACTCACGTACCTGACTTGGTCAGATGAGTTACACTTCCTTAACTATAGAGAGGATCGTTTAATATGTCATAAATTAATTTGAAAAAAGTACCAAATGATGACTAAAGTTAACAATATTATTCAGGGAATTTATCTAAAATCTTCATATATCTTTTAAATGAAATCTCAAAGTATCATTACCCAACAAAAATTAATTTCTCCAAATGGAAAGAAATGAAAGGAAATTCTTGTTTAACAAATATTAATAATTTAATAAAAATTAATAAAATAATTTAAACAATTTAAAACAATTTTTATACATTAAAATTTATTATAAAATAAATATATATAATTTAGTTTATTTTTATATAACTAATTTATTTATACTTATCTTTTTCTCATTTATCTAAACAAGAAAAGATTATTTTTCTACTCATTTCCATTTTATTTTTATTTATCCAAACAACACATTTTTCCATCTTATTTTCACTTTATTTATTTCCTTCGTATCCTTCCTTATTTTTTCTATCTCATTTCATCTCTCTGTTGAAACAAACCATCAAACTAATCTTTTTCATAATTTTCTTGTTACTCATTGGTATATTAGTTCACATTTGACTCCAGCATATAATTATTTTAAATATACTATAATGTAACATGCAGATCCACCACTAAGCCTCAGGGTAAAACCATTAAAGCCCTCGCTTTAGGCCTCTAAAAGATATCAATTAAGATTAATTATATAACTTTCATAGTTTTAGGCCTCATAATTTTGTATTTATTCTTTTTCACTTAGAATTAATTATATATTAATTTTGATTAATTAGTTTAATCTTAACAGTGATTGGTTATATGAAAGGCTCATGAATTGATTTTAATATCAATGATTAAATGAATTGACTTTAATATCAATCCAAAAAATATTAAAAGAAATTTATTATAATAATTTAATAAATGACTTTACATTCCTAAAAGCTCAAAAATAAACTTTAAATAAAAATATAATCATTTTAGTAAAAAATTATTTATTTCAAAAATGTATTGTTTTATAAAAAGTAGAAGTTAAATTTCAAAAGACCTCATTTTAAATTTTACTTCAGGCGTACAAATATGTTGGACCGGCCCTGAATCTTCTTGCCTTATAACCGTTGATGAGAGCACACACGAAATCTCGCGGTGGAAAAATAGTGGTACAACCTAGTACCAGCCTGTATCTGATCATAGCTATTGAGATTTGGGCATCTGGGTCCACTCTCTTTTATAAAGGATAGATATTTTTAAATTTATGTCCAGAGTCCAAATAAATAAATATATATAATGTTTTATTCAAATTTATGCTAAACTTTTCTCAAAATATATATTCTTTAATATTACTTACTCTGTTCATTTTGGTGGAAACTTTTATTCTTATTTATTTGTTTACTTACATATCTAGAGATTATTAATTACTTTTTTTGACAGTTTTACAAAATTTAAATGATATTAATAAATACTTTGCTGTTATACTCATATTCTTATATATAATATTTACTCAATTATATTGTGTATATGTATAGTTAAAAAAAGTTAAAAATATTATGATAAAAATAAAGGTAATAATTATATTTTCAATATATATTTTAAATTGATCCAAATATATGATTGAATGGAAGGATTCATCATTCAGTTTAATCATTCTCTTGAATGTATAAAATAATTTTAAAGGCTTACCAATTTTTATAATCATTAGATACTTATAAATTAATGAAATGATTAACTATCATAATTTAAACATAAATAACATAATTGAGTTGACGTAAACATATCATGGTAGGTTCTTGTATTACCGTTATGTTAAACTGTAAAAAAGAAAATAGATAAAAAGAAATGGATGTTAGAAAAATGAGTATAAAATGTAATTTTGTTACAGTGCTACATGCCGTGGCCACCTCTGCAGAAATCTGAGAAAGAAATGAAAGAGCTGGCACAAAACCCAACACTCTTTTCATTAGAAAACAGACACCGAACTCAGAATATAAGACGAGAGACCCCTTCACACCCCAACAACATAATCTAATAATAATAATAATGTCATGGAAAATGTTCACCACTGTTTAAAAAGATAATAATTATTATATTAAGTACTTTTTACATAATTTTTAATAAAAGATTTTAATTTTACTTTTTAAAACAACATCCCTAAACTACTACTTAACCGTCCTAATATTAATATATATATTCATCTGAGGAGCAGAGACCCACAACATATCAATCTCATATGATTATAACCATGATATGTCTTGAAAAAAAAATGAAAATTTTTTCAACCCCCCATCATCTCCCAAACCATTACCAGCTTTGAAGTTTGAGCTCAAAGTCCAACATTCCAAACTTACATAGAGAAATACAAGGACTCAACAGAGAGAGAAAGAAGTGTAACAGTGTAAGTCTGTGCTGTGGGGATTGTTTTTCTTGAGAAAAGAGGAAAAACAAAGTGTGTGTTTTTGTGTTTGTTAATATGAGTAACTGGTTGGGGTTCTCTCTGACTCCACACTTGAGGATTGATGAAGAATTTGGGAGAGAAAATCAAGACCGTGGAGGAGGAGGACCCTACCCTTCTCCTCATCCTCCTCCTCCACCTCCTTCTTCTTCTCATCCTCACTTATCTGTTATGCCTTTGCGCTCTGATGGTTCTCTCTGTGTTGCTGAATCCTATAGCCACTCTTCTGCACCTCAAGGTATTGTTGCATGCCTCCCCAATACCCTTTTATTTCCACTCTCATCAACTTTACATGTTTTTGTTGATCTTGGGGATTGGTTTCTAATCTCTTCTATTGAGTTTTCACTCAGTGTTCTGTGTTTTTGGTTCGTTTGCTTTTTGCTTTCAAGTTATTATATTGCAATCCTTTATTTGCATGTTGCTCAAAACGGTTTCTTTTGTGTCTTTTCTCTCGGTTCTTTTGTAAAGTTTGTTGTTTTGCTATGAAATGAGTACTTTTGTTCGCTTGTTTTTTTTCTTTTCCTTTTGGGAATTGGTAATGAAATTTTGTCTTTGTTTTGGTTTTTAACACCCCTTTTGGTGTGTGGTCATAGAATGGAGATATGAAAATGCAATAGGTGGAGGGAATTCAAATGAAGAAGGTCCGAAGCTTGAGGATTTCCTGGGTTGCTACTCAAACTCCCCTATGGCTGAATCTAAAGTCTTTTGCCAAGACTCTCATCATCATGACCAAAACCAAGACCAGGATGGCATTTCCAAAATCAATGTTAATGTGGCACCAGGGTTTTGCACCAATGCAGAGATTGAAGCTGGGGAGAATCTCACAAACCCTTCTTCCTTGCTTCAGTCTTTTCATGCATATGGTGATAACTCACATGCCCTTATCCCCACCAATGGCATTTACAAGTCCTGGTTGGCCCAAACTCAGTTTTCTGATGGAAAATCTCCTGGTGAGGCAAATGGGTGCAATTTCCAAACTCTGTCCTTGACTATGAGCCCAAGTGTGCAAAATGCGGTAGGTGCAATTTCCGCTGTTCAGGTGAGTGAAGAGAATCGTAAAAGGGTCATGGCAAAATCCCATGCTAGAGAACCTGTCCCTCGGAAATCTATTGACACTTTTGGGCAGAGAACATCTCAATATCGTGGTGTTACAAGGTAGAAGTAATGGATTCTCTTGTTTGGTACATGGGTTTTTTTGTTTAGGTACAATTGAAAATGTATCAAGAGACTTACAATAATTTAGATACCTTGTTTAACCAACAGAATTAACCTCTTAACTGTTTAGTACATGGTTTGGTTTTGAATTTTGATTTTGTGTTATTTTGCTGAATTTTGTTCTTATTTTTGGTGTTCATTGATCTTTTTTAGGCATAGATGGACTGGGAGATATGAGGCCCATTTGTGGGATAATAGTTGCAGAAAGGAAGGGCAAACAAGGAAAGGAAGGCAAGGTGAGAAAACATGCTTTCGGCTTTTTTTATTTTTATTTTTCTAATTTATTTATTTGTTTTGTTGTCAAGGACCAAGGAAGCAAGTTTTGGGGGCATTTTTCATGAACCAAAACTAGCCCTTTAACCTTTTTCTATTTTTATTCCTTTTTTACTTTCCTCTCTTGTTTTGAAAGAGAATATACTAACGGTCTGCTTCATGCACTGGTTGGATTCTTTCTCTCTACATGGCTTTTCTTTCAACTCTTCACAGTTTACCTTGGTAAGTAACCCCCCCTTCGCATGCATTAGTTCTCTCTCGTTTTTACTCCTTTACCATCTTTGTAAATCTTATTACTGTTTACTATTAGATACGCCCCTAGATATGAATCATTGGGAAGTGTGCTTGGGTTTCTGAAGATAATTTATCACTTTTGGCAAATAATTATATCTCTCTCTATTATTATTAGGTGGCTATGATAAGGAAGAAAAAGCAGCAAAGGCTTATGACTTAGCTGCACTCAAGTATTGGGGTCCAACAACTCACATAAATTTCCCTGTAAGGTTTCTGAGACTTGTACAGTTTTTCTCCTTTGGAAAAGTCTCCCCTTTGCTCAAATTTGTTGCAATATAGTACAAAATAGAATGAATAATGCAAGGAAATTAAATTATTTGAAAGTCCATATATTTCCTATGCAATTAATTAATTTTTTGTATTTTGAACAATTTAACATAGTAAATTTAGTAACTGGGGTCACTCTACATGCCTATTGCTTCTTAAATGCTCAGTTAAGCACTTATGAGAAGGAACTTGAAGAGATGAAGCACATGACCAGGCAAGAATTTGTCGCTAATTTAAGAAGGTACCATTCATTTTTTTTCCATGTGAACATAGTAAATTCTCTCATTTTTTTATTGGCACTTTCCTTTTCCCCCTCATATGGAAGGAATTGTCCTTTTTGTTTCCCTTGGGCAGGAAGAGCAGTGGATTTTCAAGAGGGGCGTCTGTGTATAGGGGCGTGACAAGGTATGGCCTAAAGTTATGTGCTTTATCATTAATAAGAGTAAAAGTTTTCAATGAATTACTTTTCTGCAAATTTCAGCTTTTGTAATTAGCATGGACAATTATTAGGCAAAATTTATCCTTTTCTCTTTGTATCATTTCCAGGCACCATCAACATGGAAGGTGGCAGGCTCGGATTGGAAGGGTTGCAGGAAACAAGGACTTGTATCTTGGTACATTTAGTAAGTTTGTAGACCCTCCTTCTCCCTGTGACCTTTGTTTTAAGCTTCCCTTTTTCCTTATTTTATCATAAATCATTTCCTCCTTTAATCATGCATCAAAGTCAGATAGTGTGACATATAATTTAATGCCCTTTACAAAATCACATGTGTATCTTAATTTACATTCATTGTTCAATTGTTTAATTGTTTTCTCCACCTGTTTTTTCTCATCAATTACATTGGTAATTATAATTGGTCAACCATAACATTTCTATAGGCACCCAAGAAGAAGCTGCTGAAGCATATGACATAGCAGCGATCAAGTTCAGGGGAACAAGTGCCGTGACCAACTTTGACATAAGTAGGTATGATGTGAAGAGAATTTGCTCGAGCTCCACTCTCATCACCGGAGATCTTGCAAAACGGTCTTCTCCGAAAGACTCGGCTCTGGTTGCGGCTGAGGAATTCAATTCGGGCAGTTCATCGACGCCTCAGGAACCTCCTCCTATGGCCATTACTGATGGCCTCGAGCCATCTGATGAGTTGTCCAACATGGTGTGGAATGCCAGCAGTGATGAACAACAACATCATCATCAACAAGAAGCACATAATGAGAGTGGAAACATTGATCACAATGTCACTGATCAGTCATCACAGCATGTTTCACCAAGCAACAAGGATGCTTTGAACCCTCAAAGCCCTGCCAATGAGTTTGGAGTTAATGGAGCAGATTATGGACATGGGTACTTCACACTTGATGGACCAAAATATGATGATGATGGAAACAATGAAAGTGACCACAACAGGCTTGGAAACTTGGGATTGGTTAATCAAGTTCCCATGTTTGCTTTGTGGAATGAATGATGTGAATGTCGAGATTATCACAAAACATTAGCTTAGGAAAAAAAACTAAGTCTAGTTGGCAGAATCATTGAATGATTATGATTATTATTATTATTATCATCATTATGTTTTAGTAGCTTAGTATGGTAACTTGTTTTTATGTTGAAATTGAAAGAAAGGGATGTATGTCTATGTCAGCAGTGTTGATTCCTTGTGAGTTTGGTAGGTAGGTAGGGGACGTATACTAAGTTGCCAAACATTATCCACTTTGGTTAAAGAGAAAAGAAAAAAAACACCAATCATGAGATTCGTACCAAAATAATGAACACATGAAATTAGTATCCCCCTTGGCCAGTAACACAATATATTCATCTAAAAATTATTATATCACTTGTCAAGTTAGCACGGGCACTTTTTTTATCTTTTACAACAAGGATATTTTGATGCTGAATCTTCATAGAAATTTGGTTCAGTTTGTCATGCAAGTAAAAAAAGACAATAAAGTAATGGAAGGGGATGGGGAAAGGAAACAGAGACATGTGTGTCCTTTGGCATCAGGACAAATACGAAAGACAGAAAATGAGGCATTTCCCTACTTAGCATCATCACGTTACTTTCATGTTCTTAAGCCCTTGTTTACTTTCACACATGCACCACTGTTTCAAATTATACCTGATCTACTCATTCATTGTGTCTAACATTTTTCATAAACCGGTTGTTTACTAAAATAGAGTATCAAAATTAAAATTATCATCATCGTATCTATATATATCTTGTTTAAAATTCTGTTCGACTAGTATCCTCAGTCGATCATCTTGACTAGTTTCAACTGCACCATGTGAATGTTATTGAGGAGACGAGAGCTACTAACAACATCTACACTATTAGCACTCATTAGGAATTCAGCATCTAACTAACTAGATGGTTAAGACCTAAGAGATGATAGAAAATAGGTTACACTGAGATTTCTCCTTACTTTACTCTTATAAAATCCAATCCTCCTAATACAATATTATGTTACATGTTCAGGTAAAACGAATAGGCAGAAATAGATTAAGCCATGTCATGTTTTGTAAGATCTAAGGTTGACCTATCAAAAAATATGAAAGCTCGAGATTGACCTAATTACATGTGATGGTCTGAGTTTGACGTGATTCAATTTATTTGAGAATTTTTGAAGGCCTATTTATTAAAAAAATTTGTAAATAGATCTTTTAATCTGAATAGACCACCAACCAATTAACCTAAAGACACCAACAAACCTATTTCAAACATGTGTAAAATGAAAAAAAAGAAAGAAATTCAAAGCAATAACATTTCACAGATAAAAAAGGCTGAAACTAAAAAATTATCCAATAATGCATAATATAAAATCAACAAGTATCCAACCAAACATAACACATTAAACATAATTTTAAGATTTTTATTTTATTTCAGTTATATTATAAATTAATTTTATATAAATATTATAATTATATATTATTATATTATAAATATATTAAATATATATGTTTAACATAACATAACACTGAATGAGCTAGTCTGATATGTTTAATATGTTTTTTTTAAAAGTTGATGATTCGACGTATTTAATTAAATATATGTTTATTAAAAAGTCTAAGTCTAAATTATTTTACCCCACAATATAACTTAGATAAGCCTAAGACATGTTAGATCAAGGGCCTTCAACAGGCGATGTGACTTATTTCAATCCTAGTAAAATGTATCAGCATTAATGTTCTGATTTGTATATATTATTCGAATTTAAGTTGGACAAAATTATTATGAATAACAATGCTTTAATTTTATATTAAAGTTACTTTGGATTATAGCCTTTAACTTAAAAAAAAAGTGTTAGGATAAGTAACTTGGGTATATACTAACAATATATAATGCGTACTAACAAATAACTTTGCTATATAAAGTTGCTCTATACTAATATTGTAACAGATGTTAGTATAATATAATATTGTATTTACAAACAATTTTTTTTTTGTTGATTAGTTAAAATTTTGAAATATTTCAACCAACGCTTCCCTGGTAACTTTTAAATTTTATGTGTCTATAGAGTTATGTTTGTAAGTTTAAAATTAATTCTACCAATTTTTTTCTTTCCAACTTCAAAACAATTATATTGAAAAACGTATGACATTGCAACTTTGGAGTGACAATTATATTTTATGATGGTAAAACTAATCTTTAGCTCCTTAATTTTTAGTTTGGTTTTGATTTCGTCTATTTTATTTTACTCGATTTCAATTATTTTGTTGGTTTAACTTTTAAATTTAGCCACCTTAGTTACTTCTATGAAGCTAGTTAACAAAAAAATGTCTCGAAGATTTAAGGAGAAAAAAGAGAAAGAGAGAATTTTTGAATAATTATGAATTGAATGAATGAATCTTTCAAGGGAAGCAAACTGAATTTATATAATCAAACCCTAGGATATAGGCATAAGCATAAAGTTAAAACAGATAACAAACTTAACTAACATTCTAACTAACTAAGCTGAGATGACAACTTGCTTTGTTAGCCTCCTACAAGTTGAATGATGATAGACATCTATCCTACCAAGTTTAGATAACATGGAGGAGAAATGCACTGGGAAGCAAGGACTTGGTGAAAAATGTCAACAAGTTGATTGCTTGATGACATTCAAAGCAACTTGTACCTAGCATTGGTAAACTTATCTCTTATAAAGTGGTAATTTATCTCAAAATTCTTGGTTCTTTCATGGAATATTGAGTTTGTGGCTAGATGACATGCACTTCGATTCTTAAAAAACATCATAGGAGATTGATCATACTCAATGAAAAAATCATGGAGGACATATGTGAGCCATAAAGACTATGAACTACCTGAAGTAGCATCACTAAAGATCCTATATTCAACTTTTATAAAAGACCTAGAAACTATGGATTGCTTTTTTGGTTTTCAACAAATAAGTGATCTTCCAAATTGAAAATAATATCTGGATATTGATCTATGACCATCAAGACATCCTACCCAATCAGGGCCATTGTATCTAAGTAGTTGTAATGAAGAATCATTGGGAAAAGGATTCCCAATCCTAATGAATTTTTCAAGTACCTAAGCGCTTAAGTAGTAGTTGTGTAATGTCCCTTGGTAGGAGTATACATGAATTTACTAAGTTGTTGTGTGGCATACATTACATCTGACCTAGTGTTGGTTAGATATATACCAATCTACCAATTAGTATTTTGTAAGCCAAGGGATCTGAACAAGATTCTACAGAGGAGGAAAAATGAACCTTAAAGGAAGCTTAGGGTTTGGAATGGTGAATCATAGGGGCCCCATAGGCTTGTAAGCAAAGAGACCCACATCGTTAATTAGGTCAAGACAATATTTCCTTTTACCAATCATAATGTCTGCATCAGAGTGATCAATTTCCAATCCCAAATAGGCAGTAGATGCATTTGTATTCTTTTGTTTCTTGGTGTAGGAATAACCATGCTTTTTATAACACACTTCTATAGTGTCTTCTCTATCATAGTAAGTATATTCTACTTGCCTTTAACACTATTGAAATTTTGTATGCATGGATCAACATTACTTACATTGATTTTCATCTCCTCAAAATTACCAAGCCTCTCATGTTGCAATATCATTGAGAATACTTTGTTTAGAGAAGGAAGAGGATCAATGATCAAGATTTGAGATTTAATAAATGAATAATCATCATTCTAGCTAGTAAGAAATTCCATCACCTTATCTTGCCCCTTGTATGGCCTAGCATTATGCATAGCCAAACAAGAGCATTACACCAAACAAGTGCAAAGAGACATAGGCCTATAATTTTCAAGTCCATGTCTCCAGCTTTGTAAAGTGATCATTAACACTCAAACCTCCTTGTGTTAAAGCAAAAATTTCTTATTGCATTTTCAAAACTCTGATAAGATCTTTGTGTGCAAATCTCTCCTTTAGATTACTTAAGGTTTAAACCGAATAAATTAACCATGAGCCAAATAAGTTTTCTTTATGTTGAAAAATTTTAAAAAAAATCATTTTTTTAGAATTTCTAAAGTAAAAATGACACATAATCCGCAAAATAAAACATTAAAATAAACTCTATAAAGTAATTAGTAATATTCAAACTTCATTGTGTTAGAGCAAAAATTTCTTGTTGCAATTCTAAAACCTTGATTAGATCTCTTTGTGTAAATCGCTCCTGAAGATCACTTAAGGCTTAAACTAAATGAATGAACCATAAGCCAAATGAGTTTTGTTTAGCTTAAAAAATAAAAGATCTAATTTTGTTTTAGAATTTCTAAAGTAAAAATAACATATAATATGTAAAAAAAGCATTGAAATATTTTTTTTAATAAAACCCTAAAGTTGTCTCTGACCTATCGAAGTGACGTTGCAACCCCTAACGTATGCAAAAGATCCGTTGAGTTGGTTCTTGACATTAATGGTTATTGGATGATGTCAATCAAAGTGTTACGTGACATGTTAAATGTCGTGTAAGTTGCTACATGACAACCTCAAGGTCATGTTTTATGTTGACATAGATATTTCAAACCTTCAATGATGAATACATCAATTTGGTATCTAATATATAAAATATTACATCAATTTGACCCCCAACATATAATATTACATCAAATTGGTCCTTCTACCATGTGACGTCCTAGTCTAAATCCCAATAATTTACCTCAGGGTCTAATAAGAGTTAGAGAAAATTTTTCACAATTAGAATTCTCCTTGGCGAATAAACCCTAGGAACCTAAGTGGTATGTAACTTAGAACAACTCAAAACTCCTCTTTTCATTCTAGTAATCGATTACAAAAATTCTCTAATTGATTACCCGCAAGCATTTACGCAGGATTTTAGGTTTTGCTATCCGGTAATTGATTACCAGTAGACAAACCTGTAGAACTATGTAGATTTTGGCCTCTAAGCCAACTTTCATACCCTTTACTTTCCTGTTTGATCTATGAATGCTACAAAACTTTATGGGCACTACCTATGACTCATTTCAGACCTACAACCTAGTCCATCCTCAAAAATTCCTTTGGATCACGAAGTGATACATAAAAATACATTTAAATCATTTTCTCTCAATTCCATCACTAAAACTCTACCAAATCCTATCCAAATGGCAATCTTACTTCATACCCGAGTTACAAATATGCCTAGGGATTTATTGGTACCTTCCAGGGACTCCAAATCCCACTAGAATTCAAAATTACCCTTTCAATTGGCTTAATTAACCATTTCTGTATATATAAGTGCATCAATTTCTCTAATCACAAGCATTCATCAATTAACACAATAACAATATCACCATTAACCATATCAAACATATCCTGCCTTATAGAAATACAATTTCATCAATACTTTGGCTCAATGTCATTCTATACTCTACATTCACAATACCTAGGCATCACATATATAATTCAACATCATTATCTAATTAGCTTAGTGTCATCTATCAAAAAAACATACACACATACTATATCATCATAATTATTCAACACAACACATCATGGCTTAGTCTTATTTCTCATATTATGCACATAGATAAACAATACCCGCCTATATTAACTATCCTCTACTAGTTACAATTATAGACCTAATCAAATACCAAAACATAAATACCAATTAACATACTCATAATTTACATCATTACAAGCAATACAAATTCATCCATCATTCCTTTGCATCCCTAACTCATTTGGTGCTCGCTTCCACAATGTCTGTGATATTCCTATCATCGATTACTAAAGGTTCAAAGATAGACTTAGGAGAGGTTGAATAAGTTTGTAAACTCTTTTTTGAAAAAGAACCTTATTTAAAAAGATGGCAGCAGACATAACAGGAACTGACTCAAACTTTAGACAAGAGAGAAGGGAAAGAAAAATTTACATAATGGATTTATATTAGTTTACTTCCAAACTTTAAAGGTACGTCCAGTCCCTTCAGTCTAAAGGCTTTTCACAATGTAAAAATCATTTTACATAAACATCACAATTGTTCCAAAGTATTCTTAACTCCAGCCACTTCTGACTTATCTCTAGTATTCTTCCACAAGCTACTCCTGGCTCATACCTAAGTATTCTTTCAAAAGCCTCTTTAGGCCAATAGTATTTCCCACAAGAAACTACGACTGGTTGGCATAACCAAACTTGTATAAGATACAGAGTATAAATATTTTAAAGATAGAGCTTTGGTACACACTAAGTTATACTAAAACATAGACTGAAACTACAAACAACAATTTTAATAAAATTTAAAGATGAAGTCTCTGTTTTTGTTTTTTTATCGTGTATCTCTCTCTTCTCTAGTCTAAAGTATCTTCTTTTTAAAGGCATCTCCATATAGTCATTACTGTTTCATTGAATAAGAGCGTAGCTATTTGAGTATGGGAACACAAAAGAAAATGAGAGGACAACGTCTATTTTTAAGGGTAGCCAGCTATTGCATAAAAATATGGTGCCTCGAATATTACAGAGAGAAAATGCCTTTTTGTTTTCTTCCGTTTAACATGGTATATTGTAAAAGGCTTATTTGACCTTCATAAGCCTTCTGACTTAGGCTCTTCATGTTGTCAGCTTTTTTATATGTTTTGAAAAGCTTCATTATTTTCTTCTCATGTAAACATTTGATTTCCTAAGAGTTTTGTCTCTTTATGCATTTTTGTATAGGAAAAGACTTGGCTTGAAGGAAAGCAACTTTGAATATTTTAGTCTAGAATCAGAGAGCTATTCTTGAAATGGGAGAGTCAGAGTCTAGTGTGTCTTGGAGCTTGAATAGACGACCTTGTGAGAGAGAGATACCGAGTTTGAAGAGTAGTTTGATTGAGGAACACAACTCGGCAGACCCAAGTCTGGGATAGACATGCTTAAAGAGTTTTCTTTTAAAAGTTATCCTCAACGCAGACTTAAGACTGGGTCAGAGTTGAAAATGTCCTCAACACAGACTTTGGTTACTTTAAATTTGATGGACTCCCTCTCTAAAATGTAACTCTTGCACCACATATTTTGCATTCTAAAACACTCAAGTAACTGGTTAAGTAACACTTAATAGACTTTATTTAATTAAAAGTCTTGATTTACGTTAACAACAAATCTTGGGGTTTCTAAAATAAATTTTAGGTTCTTCAAAGTCTTTTGAAATAGACTTGGTTCTAACATTCTCTCTCTATTTGTTGATAGCAAACATTGAGTCTTTTATTAAATAGAGTCTTAGTGAGAGCTTTCATTTTACTTTTCCTCAAACTAATAAGGATTTTAAACTAAGTTGATTTTAGAGGTTCTTACAACAATCTTGATAAAGTCTCGTGATACTGCACCTGTCTTAAATAACTTTGACATCCTCAAGGTAGAAGGTTAGATAGACATATAACTAGTGTAAGGACTATCTTAAAAAAATAACAATATTTAGGGATGTCATCAGAGCACTAGACTTTGATTAGAATAGCTGGTGTAAGGCATGTTATTAAAGCATCAAAGCATTACCAAAAATCCATTGTATTCATATTAAATCATAAAAAAATGATTTCCATGATTTAAGAATCAGAGCATTTACAAACATAATAATCACACTAAAGAGATTGTATTAATTATGGATAAGAATTTTGAGAACAAAGCAGACTTTTATTAGTAACAGAAAAATTTTTATATGTACATGACTCCTTATTTAAATAACACCCTAACAGAATTAACCCATAAAAGACTTAAGATATACTATTCTCCCCTTTTTGATATCAACAAAAGAAGAGGCATCACAGAGTCATCTGAGGCTACAGAAATGTTAAACTTCTCTACGAAGCTAAAAAATTTAGGCATCAAAGTCAGAGACATAGTCCCAAAAAGGAAAGTCGTCAGAGATGAAGAACTGTGGAGGGGATAGGTCAAAGAAATGGTGAAGGGTAAATGGGGGTGAGGTGAAGGTTGTGGAGCTGTTGAAGACTAGCCTGAGTCTACCAAACACCATACTGGATAACAAACTGAAGAGCCTGGAAGAATTGATACCGCCTACGGAGTTTGAGAGAAGCAAAGGGTGGCACAATCTGGAGCAAAGCCAACAAATCATGAAGGCCTTGGGAGACGATCAACAGACTTCCACATCTAAAACATGCAATGCTTAGAGATGTTGAAGATGATCAACGAAGGATAGACAAGACGTACAACTAGATCATCAAGACCAGTATAAGAAAACAACTTCTTCTTGAACAACCTACCTTTGATGTTTCAGAACAAACCAAGAGAAAATTTATCTTCTGGGGTATAAGAGCAACTGCCTTGCTTTCCAATTAACCATAAAATATGGTTCCACATACTCCATGCGAGTTCTTAATTTGGCTCAGTGTAACATCTTATTTTCTACTCAAATAGAAAATAGATATTAATATATTTTTAATGAGAAAACACTTACTATTAGTTAGTTGATTTTTAACTAATTAATATTTTTATAAAATTTTGGTATTTATATTTAATTATTTTTTAAAATAATAAAATAATAATAAAATAAAAATATATATATGTTGAACACAAATTTTAAAATGACTTAATTAGTATTCACTAATTAAGGAAATTATATTAAGAATTTTTAATATCTTTATTATTCACAATTTTTATTTTATGTTTTTATATTTATGTTTTTACATATTTAAGATTTAACTCTTATTAGAATTCTAAAATAAAAATTTGAAGGAATTAGAATATGATTCTTTAGAACTTTTTGATCTATGCATTATTTATGATTTTCTGGAATTTTTTGAATATTTGAGAAAATGGCCAAAATACCCTTAACCTTTTATCTAATAACCAAAATGTCACTACCGACATCATCACTTACTTATTGCTTACATCATCGGTTGGTAAATACTTATATCATGAATAGTCACCGGTGGGTAAATACTTACATTATGAATAGTGACCGGTTGGTAAATACTTACATCATGAATAGTGACCAATTGGTAAATACTTACATCATGAATAGTAAAATAAATAATTAAGTAATCTTAAATAGTAAAATTCTCTTTCTATAAATAGATGGCTCATTTACAATATTTCCACACCAAAATTAAAGAGAGAATCTAGAGGGATAGTGCGTAAGAAATTAGTGATGAGTAAATTCTTTTGGTAAAAAGAGGTTCTGTCGGAAGTGTAAGGTAATAAGATCTTTCTTTTATATTCTTTTTATGATTATCTAGATTATTCTTTTTAGCACTCGTAAACAATTAATATGTTATTACTATTATGAATAAGTTACTATAGTAAAAATAAATTACCACTATGTTATTTTTACGATTTACTGTTACTATTCACTATTTACTATTACCATTCATACTTTACCATTTACTATTATTATTCAAAATTTATTATTTACTGTTGTTATTCAAAATTTATTAGTTATTGTTACTATTCAAATTTTACTATTTATCATTACTATTCAAAATTTACTATTTACCGTTACTATTTAAAATTTACTATTTACCATTTCTATTTATGATTTATCATTTACTGTTACTATTTAAAATTTACTATTTATCATTACTATTCAAAATTTACTATTTACTATTTCTATTTACAATTTATCATTTACTGTTACTATTTAAAATTTACTATTTACTATTACTATTCATGATTTACTATTTATCATCACCATTTAAAAAATTGCTATTTACCATTACTATTAATGATTTACTATTTACCTATTTACTATTATTATACATAATTACTATTTATTATTTCTGATAGTAATCTTAATTTTCATCATATGCATATACTGAAATAAATTAGTATTAATATTTTTTTTAAAACTTAGAGGCACAGAGCGAATTCACTTTTGGTAGCAATTCCAGGTAAAGGGGAGTGAGATAAAAATATAATATGGAAAGACATAAGAATAATGGGAGGAGTCCTTTACTCCTTTTAATTTTAATAATATTATTATTTTAAAATAATAAATTTTAAATTAAGTATCTTGTGTACCTTACTCTGAAATACATATGCAAGGATCTGGACTTTTATAACCTATACGACCTGGACTAAACCTATGCAAAGACTTGGAGTATTATGACCTATATGGGCTAAACTAAACCTATGCAAGGATTGAATTATGTGGACTTGCATAGACCTATGCGAGGAATGAACTATAAGGGCTTGAAATTAAGTTTGTTAAATTAAATAACTATTAAACTTTAAATTATGATATTTATGAATGATATTTATTTGATTTGATTATGATTGATAATATTGGTGATTGATGATATTTGATTGTGATTGATGATATTACAATACTTGATTATGATTGATGAGTGATTTATGAGTGATTGATAATCTTGTGATATGGAGTTTGAGCATATAGCAAACACGACGGGAAGCTAAAACTCAGTAAGAATATACTTATTCATTACTCTTTACAGTATTACTTTAAAAGAAATTATTTATGATAATTTCTTAATGTTTTTTCAGAATTATTGTTAAGAAATTTTTCTTAATTTTCAATAAAAGTATATAATTTCTATAACTTACCTTTTTCTTTCAAAATAAATTATTTAATTAAATTTTAGAATAATTTTTAGTTATAAAAATAAAGAAAAAGAAATTGTTTTATGAAAATAATATATTCATATATGTATATATATATATATATATGAAAATATTTGATTCTCAAATGGAAATAAGATACTTCAATAATATTTCATTTTAAACTTTTGAAAATAAGAGTTTTAATTTCAAAAGTGTTTTATTATATATTTTTCAAGTATTATAATTAAAGATGGAAAAAGATCGATAATTCAAACTTGTGTCCAAAGTAAATTAATTTCCTATCAATGCTCTAAAGAAGGTTTGGGATATATATTAAGACTTTGAAACTTAAATCACAATAATATTGATTTGTGAATGATAAAGAAAACTGTACTAAGGATCTTCTGCATGTGGCAGAACTTATTTAAGAGTTTGAAATGTGCAGTTTATCGGGGTGGCTATGTTGTTATTTGTAGGCCCCGAAGATATAATTTATAAGATTCTAAAAGTCTTAACCAACTCAATACGCGAGGAGTTCATGCATCATGAATCATTAAAGAGAAATGAGATATGATATTGTCTGGGGACGGATTATAGAAACCGAGGATACATTAGAGGAGGCTTAATTACGAACCTTGGGATGAGAGGGTGTGAAAGGGTGCTTCAGGTGACCTGGGGTCGCTCCCTGGTGTCGTGTACTTTCACAATAAAAACCTTCTCAATCTGACTAGTCTCTAAGTGTTTCCATGCCAGTTGAGTTGTTCATAGTCCATGAAGACATTTATGTTATTATTATCCGGAATTATGGAACAACGTAAACTCCTGGTTGGCCCAGTGCAAATTAAAAATTTAAGGACACACATGTATAAACTGAATGAGATAGTAGCATTAAAAACATCACATAACATTCATTTGATTGTGATATTCTATGTGAGTGGTTGTGAATGAAAATATAATTGTAATGTATGTGGAAATCCTATATTCATAATTGATTGTTTATGAGATTATGATTGATATTATTATATTAGTTTGTGAAAACCCTTATGCTTATGTCTTATCTGTAAGATATTATATTTTGTTTCTCACTCCTTCTTGTTTGTATTTCTGTGTATAAAATATATGTTATATGATATATAGCTAGCAGTATAACGTCCCAAACTTTTAAAATTAAATTTCTAAAATCCAAATAAATTTTTCACAAATAATTTAAACGTTAGAAACAGGATTTGGATTATTATAATATTATTGTCAATATTATATCAACCGGCTCATTCATTTATACATATACAAAATAAATCCGGTATACACAGGAGCCGGTCAAGGCTACTACAAAATAACTATGTGCATTATGTACTATGCATATAAATACATAATGCTCCGAGCAGGCTGAGTGACCTCATACATCATCGCTGCGTCCTACATCCACTGTAAAAATAACAACAATAGGGGGTGAGCATAAACATGTCAAATGATAGTTATTGAATCATATTAAATGTCTAATTCATAACCACATATAAATCAAATTCATATCACATAATCTCATCACATAACATCATGTTATTCTCAATAACATATATCAATGTATTCATATGCTCAATCAAATGGATCCATTATTAAGTCTTTTAATTTGTATTGCAACACTGGCTCCTAGCCATAATTCAGCTCTCAGCTGATTCGGCCATTTTACTGGTACCAAACCGTTTGCCCTCTCACGTGACACAATCACTCCCAGCGACAACGGTAGTGTCACGGGCTAAACCCCGAGCCCCGCTCAAGAGGTTTGCCTTGAGTCCCACCCAAGGTCTTTTGTGGAATCCTTGAAACCATATAATATTTCATCTTTGTTCATCACATAAGCATCCCATGCTTTATCAATATGCATCCCATGCATTCATACATCATGATATATTTCATGAATAACATTCATATCATCATCATCAATCACATATCAACATCATATTTCCTACTGCATCTCATGCATATGAATAATCATAAATTCATACTTCACATATACAATCATATCTCATATAAATTCAATATCAATAATATGAATGGAAAACATGAAAACATAAAATATGTCATTCAATCGGGGTCTCACACTAATAATTTACACACATATCATATATATCATAACAATATCACCCTGAATCCATTCATAAACTATTCATTTAAAATGTAACGCTCCCCCTACCTGGAAATAAAGAATTCCAGCAGCTCTTCAAGCTATATCTAATCACAGCTCACGAATTCCGACTGGAATTTCAACGCTGAACTCTTCCAAAGCTATTTCACTTATGAAATTCAAAGCTCTTACTTCTTTAAAGCCAAGCTTCCATGTGAAAGAGAAGAAGTGAAGATTGGACTCCTCTTTTATTGATAATTTCCAGTAAAGATTGGAAAAGAAAAGGATTAAAGATGATGTTGACACACTCTCGAAATTCTAAGCTAATCTAATGATAGGATTGACAGAAATCGTTCATGAAAAAGACGTAAACGAAGTGAATAAGTACTGATACACGTATATTAAGATATAAGGACAAAACAAGGTAATAAAAGAAAAGAGGATAGGACAATAGAGAGGGTCCTACACTTAGAAAAATCAGAAAAGAGAATATGCTAGAACAGAGTGACGTGGAAAGCCTCAATAATTGGAATAATTATCAATTCCGACTCGGTTTCGGTATTTTGGGCATATCCCTCTTCCTGAGAAAGATCCATTAGAGCCTCTTTCCGTTCATAATTACTTCACTCGGAGGAAATTCGCTCGGAAAGGTTTCTACATGAAACACTCAGTCAGCTTTTCTTTCCTCAGAAGTGATCCACTCGGAAATGTATCACTCGGAGATTCCTCACTCAGAAATATCTCACTCAGATATATCTCTACCCGAGTCAAAGCCTTCACGTGTGTCACTCAGAAGTCTTACATCTGAAAAGATCACTCGGAATCGAAGTTCAGTCCTCTTAGAAATCTTTCCACTTGAAAAGATCACTCGGGGTCAAAGACAATTTGAAGACGAATCCGAGCACAAGTTCTTGGAAACTCTGAGTATAGACCCGAGCACAGGCTCTAGGCAATCTTTAAGACACCCAAGCACAAATTGAATGAAGGGATTCACCACTCAGATATTTACTTTCCCTAGGAATAATTCACTCGGAACATAATCGTTCGAAGTTAAAGTCTCTCTGTCCAAAAGTACTTCCCCTGGAAAAGACTCACTCGGTATATCTCAATCGGTGCCATACCACTCGGAAGTCAGAAATATCCCACTCGGTGCCTTCCTACTCGGAAGTGTCACACTCAGAGACACCCTACTCAGAAAGTTGCACTCAACTCGGAGATACCCCCACTCAGGAATTCATTACTCAACAATATCTTAGCCCGAGAAGTACTCATTCGAAATCAAAGCTTTTCTTCGCTCAGAAGTACTTCTCTCAGAAACGTTTCACTCGGAGACGTTTCACTCAGAAAGTGATTCTCTCAATCATGTTTCACTCAGAAATATGTTAACCTTCCTTCACTCGGAATCATATCCATTTTTCACTCGGAAAGTCTTGTCTCAGACATAATTTACTCGGAATTTCTCCACTGATCCTTAATGAATTATTTTCTAAAATTCTAAATTTTAGGATGTTACAAGCAGTCCAAGATGGAAGGATATATAACTATAAGAGGGTAAAGTGGTCTCATCCTCAATCAGATAGATGAAGACATATGACAAGAGTAGGATTCAAAAACTCGATGGTTCAAGGACTAGGAAATGATTGGTCACAATTGTATTACTTTGCCTTATTACAATATCAAGTTAGATAGTTGTAACAAGGTAAAGGTTAAAGTTTGATAAACTTTCTCATTCGGATATAATATTGTAATGATTTATCACTTATGATTTCTATAAATTATTTTATCGTTATGGATAAATATTGAAAGGCAATGTTTTTTTTTACTTTCAATATTCAAAGGAAATCAGATATATATACGTCCTTGTATACACGAGATAAAGAGTGATAAATATGTATATCTTTCTAAATTTTTTTTAAAAAAAGCAAGAAGAATACATATATATCTCGTGCTATATAAGGGGGTGTTACACTCAGGGGCAGCATACAGTCTTTTAAGCTCTTCATTGGTCAACTGTTGAGGCTTGGGTTCATTCCATGATGAAGGAGAAGGACCAAACTTCCCAGGTTGGAGACTCTTCTTCTTCTTCTGTTTGGAAGAGAATCTGGGAGAAGGATAGATTTTGTGAGGAGCCAACTAGATTTTCTTGTTAGGCAAGATGAATCTAGAGTGTTTGTGATTGGGAAAGGTAAAGAATTTTCCCTATTGCTAAATAAAAAGAATCTTTTACTGCTTCAGACGTATATTGTGAATTATGGTGTTGTCTAATACTAATGAGAGACGAGGATTGACCAAAGTAGTTTTTACAAGTAAGGGAGCCATAAATCGGGGATTGGTAACATTCTTATTATGAAAAAAATGCTTCAATCTAGGTATGATCATATTGAGTCTAACAGTCCTATAAGGCTTAATTGTAGGTGAGGCAGAGGTATGGAATAATTGCTTGATATAGCCAGGGGGAAAGAAAGGTAACATGTCTGGAAGGGGGTTTGAGGTATGGATTTTTAAGGATTTAGGACTGAAGGTCTGGAAGAAAGATAGAGTTTTTCTTTTATGGGGGTTGGAGTCTTAATGAAAGGAGACATGAGGTAGACGGACAACAAAGACAAATATGTAAGAGGAAGGTATGAGGTGAGTAAAGGGAGGTGGAATCTATATAGGATGAGGAATAATTGGATTGGTCTAGGGAGAGGGTAAAGGAAAATAAGAGTGGGAGGGAGAGACAAACCTAGAGGCGTCACTAGAAATGGTTGATCATCCAGGAATTACTGCTTATGTTGCATAAAGGTTGTCTTCCAATGAAGTATAAACTAGGCAGTGGTCTGAACCTTTTCATAGCAGTGCTTGTGCCAGTCTACAAACTTTTTCATCTCTGGATGTGACAAGAAGAAAACAACTCTAAGGCTTGGGGTAGGTGAAGGTGAAGTAGTGGATAACTTGGAAACATATTGTTTCTTCTCTTTCTTCTGCTTGTGTTGGCTGGCATGAAATTTGAACTTCTCCTTCTAGTCATACATAGACCATATGGAGCAATTCACTATGGGATACTTCTTTTTGAATTTTTTCATAAACTTCAATAGTTTTTGCTTGGTTATAGCTACCTTAGACTCAGTCCTAGTGAATTTTACATCACTAACTCTTGTTGAAGTATTTTGTATTTGAGGCGCGGGTAGAGCCTCAATTTGAGCCCAATGGGCTTGTGATCATCTGAGTCTGATGACTCAATGATCTCAACAGCAGTAGGTGTAGCAACAACTACAATCACCAAGGTAGTTGAAGGAATGCCTTTGACTGATATAGGAACAGCCTTGACTGAGGATACAGAGGCTTCACCTTTAACCTTTCTAGAAGGTCTAACAGATCTTGGTTTCTTCACAATCGCCTTTGGTCTTTCTGGGTCAACAACGACTTTTCTTTTCACAATGGACTTTTCAACAATGAAAATCTATGTTTCTGATGTGAGCAGAATTAAGAAAGGTGCCAGATTTATGATGAGAGCATCGCTAACCTTCAAATCCTATAAGGTGCCTATCAAAACATTTTCAAGAGCAAAGATCTTGCTCAGAATGGTTGGATAGGGAATCTTCTTCTGATTTTTGCCCAAGCAGAAAATCATCTAGGTCATAATTACATTGGGTAGGTTCATCTTCTTCTTCTGCATCATATGGTACATGCAGAATCGGTCCAGCTTGGTTACTGTGTCCTTAGTACTCTTCCTTGGACAGAACACTTGCCTCATCAACAGATGAAACATCTTTACTTTTGGTAGCAAAGACCCAAACGTCTTGCTTGAAGGGTTGGCTTTCCTATACAGAGTCTTGTTCATTTCAGATATAGAGACTATGGTTCCTTTATAGTCTTCAACATACATCATCCCCTTGTTGGTACAGTCACAGACTGTTGTTATGATATCTTCAAAAATCTCCACCTTCTTGCCTATAAGGTTTCCATGGACAATGAATCTGTTCTTGTTAACATGAGCAGACTTCCAGAATTGTATCACCGTGGAGGGAGAGTAGGAGTGTCTCTTTATACAAAAATCAAACTACCTAATGTCTTGGAGTTCAGCAATGATGTCTCTGCCTTCCATCTTATGTTTCATAGGCATGAAATAGGCAGACTCAATAATATCTTCAATTGAATAAGTGACAACCATTCATGAGGTTTGGTAAGGAAGAAGAGGTTTGAGGTTTAGGGTTAGAGTTTAAAGAACAGGAAACACAGAGAGAAAGAGAGAGTTAGGAAGACTAAAAGTTTTTCAAAAAGAACACAATAAATGGGTTTTTAAGTAATGTTCAATTGAGAGTTTATGAGTTTATGAGAGAGTGAAAAACAAACTAAAATGGTTCAGAAAAGTAGCAAAGTTCCCACATACATTTTCATATTAATGGGCCATAACAACAAAACGGTTGTAAAAGGAAATAGGTCCAAATGATTTTATCCTCTCAGCATTTTGAAAAACAGACTAAGCTCTTAACAGTTAAAATAATACATAATATGCACATACCCAGACACAGACATAAATAATATTTAGACGGACAAAGCAAGACTTTAAACAATATTTCTTAAGTTTAAATTATACTTAGCAAACTTGGCTTCAGCTAATGGCTTGGTGAATAAGTTTTCCTATTGATGGTCTGGGCCAACAAACTTCATTTCCAAAACTCCTTTTTACACACAGTCTCTTATGAAATGGTAATTCACTTCTATGTGCTTAGCCTTTTAGTGTTGGATGAGATTCTTTGATAGATTTATTACATTTGTGCTATCATAAAACACAGGGATCTCTTCTTCTTTAATGGAGTAATCCTCAAGCTGATACTTCATCCATAAAAGTTGAGAACAACAACTTACTGCTAACATATACTCAGCCTCAGTTGTAGATAAGGAAATTGAGTTCTATTTCTTACTTCCCCATGAGATAAGACTTTGTCCTAGGAAATGACAGCCTCAACTTATGTTTTTCCTATCTACTCTCCTGCAAAGTATGCATCACATTAGCCACATAGAGAAAACAAGTTTGTTCTTTTATAAAACAACCCAGGGTTAGTAGTTCCCATCAAATATCTCAGAACCCTTTTTTTCACAGCAGACAGATGTGATTCATTGGGGTCTGATTGATACCTGGTACACATACATACATTAAACATTATATTAGGTCTGTTGGATGTTAAATACAAAAGAGAAATCTACCATCCCTCTTTACAAGGTCTGGTTAACTACAGTCCCGGACTCATCTTTACTAATTGTGCAAGTTGGATGCATAGAAATACTCATTAACTTTGCATCTGCCATTTTAAACTTCTTGAGCAGCTCCTTGGTGTACTTCTACTGATGGATGTAGATACCATCTTCGGTCTATTTGATCTAAAACCTAGGAAAAACCTGAGTTCTCCCATCATGCTTATTTCAAACTCTGTTTGCATATTTCTAAAAATTCTTTGCATAGACTTTTATCAATGACCCCAAAGACAATATCATCCATATAAATTTACATAATTATAAAGTGTTTGTTTGAGCTTTTTCTGAATAGGGTAGTATCTTGCCTCTTATAAAGCTTTTAAAATTAGAAAGGTATCGAGTTTGTCATACCTAGCTCTAGGTGCTTGTTTCAGACCATATAGTGCTTTACTCAGTTTGAAGACATGGTTTGGAAAGGTTGTGTCTTTAAAACCAAGAACCTGTTTTAAAAAAACTTCTTCAATATAGTCATTTAAAAAAGCACTCTTAACATCTATTTGATATAGTTTAATATTTTTGTAAGCAATAAAAGCAAGGAGCATCTTGATAGCCTCAAGTCTGGTCACATGTGCAAAGATTTTAGTAAAATTAATACCTTTTTACTGATTGTACCCTTGAGCAACTAACCTTGCTTTGTTCCTTACCATTTTCCAATGATTCCTTTATTTTGGGTCTTGGCACAAAGGTCCAAACTTTGTTCCTTTCAAACTGGTTTAGCTCTTCCTGCATAGCTAGAATCCAATTTGCATCTTCCAAAGCTTTGGTTACAAACTTTGGTTCTAATTCTGACACCAGTAGCTTGATCTAGTCCTTATCTCGACAGCTTGATCCCCAATGATGAAATCTAATGGATGGCATGTCTTGAACTTCCAGTCTTTTGGCTTGTCTGGCTTAGACACAGTTGTTTGTTGTTGAGATTGAGTTTTCTTCCTTTTCAAATTCTTACTGATTAGGTTTAAACTCTTTTTGTTGTATACCTGCATCATCATTTTCTAGATCTGTCAGTTTTCTAATAGTCTTTTGAACATCATTAAATCTTACATGCATTGATTATTCAATGGTTTGAGTCCCTGTGTTAAAGACTTTATAAGATTTGAAGGTGACAGAATATCCCATAAAGATCCCTTTCTCGGACTTAAAGTCAAAATTTTTAAGTTGATCTCTTATGTTCAGGATATAACATGTGCACCTAAAAGGATGAAAATATGATATGTTGTGTAACATCCCAAATTTGAAAATTTTAGAAAATAATTCATTAAGGCTCGGTGACTTATTCTTTTCTTGCGCGCCTTTAGGATTTTGGGTCTAATTTTCGCAAATGATGCTTGATTGGAATGATTCTAGTCTCGTTCACTTTGTTTCAAAGAGATCTTCAATCTTTATTTCTGGGCTCTATCCCAAATTCTCACTCTGTCATGCTCAAACTCAAGGATTAAGTAAATCCATATTAAACCATGATTATTCACGTTTTTATCCTCCACATGGTTCGTTCAGAAATTCATAACTCTTTTATATGATCTCCTTTTCTTACAAACTTGGTGTCAAAATTACTATAACAAAATTATCTACATTTTCTATGCAGACATCAAGAGCTAGATCTTCTCACATCAATACAGTTTTGGAGATCTTTGAAGAACCATATTCATCATGTCATTATGGTGATAGGTCTCAGAAAAATGGCAATATCTCCCTTGTCCATTATTCAAATCACTTCATTCTTTTTATATAGATCCGTATCGAAAGTATCTACAATTTTTATGAAGGGCATGAAACCCAATTATTAAAGGAGAATTTTTGGTGAATTTATTTCTGAGCACCTACCTGATTCAAAGACGATTAGCGCATCCTATTGTATTTCGATCATAACTCGGGCTAACGATATCGGATAATTATAAATGATATATAGATTTAAAGAAAAAAAGGAGACTTACAACTTTAGTGTTGGGAGTTTCCTCTGATTCGGACTCCACAAATTATCACAGAATTGTTTTTAACGTGATTATTTTCCGGTTCATGAAAATTCTGCACACCAAAAATCATCGGGTAACAATTTAATTTTCCGGTCACCGGTTTCCAACCTACCACCACACCAGCCACAATCAAAGGGCAGGTGTCACACCTTGGTCACTTCAGCCCACTACCTCTCCACCTCATTTTTCCACTAGCTGCATGTAACCACTTCATTAAACACTTGTCATTTCTTTTCTTTTAAGATCTCTTTTATTTTTGTTTTTAATACACATTCTCTTCAATCATCAAGGGTCTTTCACATCACTCTACTCTTCTTCTAAACTCTAGCAGACTCTCTTTTCTTTTTTTTCTAAGCATGGGACCCTTTCTATTGTTCTATCCTCTTTTCTTTTATCTTGTTTCTTCTTTATCTCTCAATATATATCAGCACTTCCTCACTTCATTCACGCGTACTTCCATCAACGATCTCTGTCAATCGCACCGTTGGATCGGCTTGAAATTTTTAGAGTGTATTCTCAACATCCTCCTCTACGTTTTCACCGTTCAGAGTTTTAGTTTAACATCTTTATGTGGAGAAATTGTGTTCAAAACGCGACCCTGTTCCAGTTTACAGGAATTCTGACCAGCTTCAGGAAAACTGCCATTTTTGATTCGTTAACCGTTGGATTGGGCTGAAATTTTGGTATGAAGTTTCTAAAATGTGATTCTAGGTACTGACTGTTGAGATCTTGGTTTCGAGGTCTATACTGGGAGATATTATGCTTGAACAGTAGCACGAGTTCAAATCAACAATTGACTCGGATCGTTCGGGGAGCGTTCGAGTTTTGAAATCAAGGATTCTAGGTAGGGGGAGCATTTACATTTTAAATGCATAGTTTATAAACGGGTTCGGGATAGTATTGTCATTATTAGTGAGAAATCCCGAATATATAATATGTGTGACATAATTGTGTTATGATATTTTCCGTTTATATATTATTGATATTGAATTTGGCATGAGATATATATGTTGTATTTGTGAAATTGTTATGATTCCTATGCATGATATGTAGTAGAATATGTGATGATAATATGAGTATATGCATGAGATGCAAATTGATATAGCATGGGATGCTTAAATTGATGAATAAATAAGAAATATGATTGTGGTTTCAAGGATTCCACAAAAAGATCTTGGGTGGGACTCAAGGCAAACCTCTTGAGCGGGGCTCGGGGTTAGCCCGTGACACTACCGTTGTCGCTGAGAGTTATTGTGTCACATGAGAGGGCAAACGGTTTGGTACTAGTAAAACGGTCGGATCAGCTGAGAGCTGAGTTATGGCTGAGAGCCAGTGTTGCAACACAAAAATTAAAACTTAATAATGGATCCATATAATTGAGCATATTATGCATTGATATATGTTGATGAGAATAACATGAGTGGTATGATCATATGAGAATATGAGATTGAATATTATATAATGAGGTTGTGTAGTATTGAATATGATTATATATGTTAACGAATTGGATACTTGATCCGATTCAATAACTGTCATTTGACATGTATATGCTCAGCCCTATTTGTGGATATTTTTACATTGGATTTAGGACGTGATGGAGATTGGTGAGAGATCATTAAGATCGAGCGTGGAGTACTGTATATATATTGTATATAATGTACATAGTAGTTTTGTAGTAGCCTTGGCCGGCTCATGTGCATACCTGTTCTGTTATATATGTATATATATAAATGCTTAGTTGAATAGGTAACTGACGGCTTCAGCTGGAAGCCTAGACCTATTTTGAGCATATGCTTGTTGTTATGGTGGATGATGATGTTGTATTATGGAGATCCTGGTTGGTCCCACCATATATATAAATGTGTGTGATATTTGATATATCCATAAAACTGTTACATTGCATAAATGAGTAGGTTATGTGATGACAGTGTTATTGAACTGTTCCAAAATCCTGTTTTAAAACTGAAAATTAATTCGTGAAAAATTTATTTGGGTTTTAGAAACCTTATTTTAAAAAGTTAGGATGTTTTATGTTGGGTCTTCTTCCTTTCCACAATTCATAAAAAGTCTTATTAAGTATAGGTCTGATAAGAATTATGTTCTGAATGTAACAAGAAGTTTTGACAACCTCTGCCCAGAAATATTTTGGAAGATTGTTTTCACAAAGTATTGTTCTAGCCATTTCTTGCAAAGTTCTATTTTCCCTTTCCACAACACTATTTTACTGAGGTGTTCTTAAAGAAGAAAAACTATAAATTATGCCAAACTCAATGCAAAATTTTTCAAAATGTTCATTTTTAAATTCTTTTGCATGGTCACTTCTTATTACACCATACACAGTCCTTTTTTATTTTGGTTTTTCTTACAGAAAATCTTAAATACCTTAACAGACTCATCCTTGTATATTAGGAAGTAAACCCATGTCATTCTGGTGTAATCATCAACAATGACAAAATCATATTTCTTTCCTACTAGACTTTAAGTCTGAGATGGACCAAATAGATCTAAATGTAACAACTCAAGAGGTCCGACTAATGAAACAACATTTTTGCTTTCAAAGGATGTTTTCAATTGTTTTCCTTTTTGGCATGCTTCACAAGGCAAGGAGCTATTAAAAAGGATTTTAGGCAGTCCCTTGACCAAGCCTTTTTTGTAAAGTTTTAAAATATGTTTGAGACTTACATGCCCACGCTTTTTATGTCAAATCCATCTTTCCTCGGAGTTTGAAAATAGACATGTTACATTTTGACTATCTAGTTTGTTCAAATCAACCTAATACAGGTTGTTATGTCTATTAGCAGAAAAGAGTACGTTTCTATCATGATTGATAATAGTACACCTTTATTTATCAAAAGAGACTTTGTACCCACTGTCACAAAATTGACTTATGCTCAGTAAATTATGTTCGGACCTTTAACAAGATAGACATTTTCAATAATAGGGGAAGGAGATTTACCAATTTTACTAATGCCTATAACGTTTCCAGACTGATTGCCTCCAAAGGTAACAGACCTTCGTTTAAATCTTTTCAGGTCTAGGAACATAGACCTTCTTCTCGTCATGTGATGTGAGCATCCACTGTCCAAATACCACTGTTGATGCTTTTCTTTTGCCTTTAAGCACATCTGTAACAAGAACTATCAATGCTTGTGGTACACAGATCTTTTTGGGTCCTAGGAGGTTAGTGTTCTTAAAGTTCTTTTTTTTTCTTTTTAAGTAATCTCTGATTACACGACCATTTTTCTTACAATAATTACATTTAATAGGTTTAATTCTAGTTGAAACAAATGTGGGGAAAAGAGACTGTTTGGATTCAACAGATTTAGTAAATCCTAACTCAGGTGTGTCATGGTTGCTAGTGGGAATTCCCAAAAGCTTGTTTGACTTGTCTGTCCTATTGACAAATCTGGCTAGGTCCTGAGTGAAAGAACTCACTTGTTTTGTAAGATTATTGATCTTAACAGTTTAAGAACTACAGCAGTCTTTTGCATTTTTCAAATTAGTTTTTAAGCAAAGGTTTTCCTACTTAAATCTATACAGTTCTTCTAACTGTATTCTTTCTTTCTCCTCCATTTCTTTCAGATCATGATTATTTTGATCAATATTTTATTCTCTTAACTGAAGTGTTGTTTTCATAAGCAGTAACCATCTCAACTTGTTTCTATTTCAAAGCTTGTAATTTTTCATAAGAGTTGAAAAATCCTTAAATAAAATTTCATAATTTTCTTTTAGTTCATTAAAACTCACTTCTTTAGTGTTTGAATCGCTTGTGCTTGCTTCAGAGTTTGAGTCTGTGTTGGCCACTAGACAAATCTAGGCAAACTCTGTCTCTTCCCGAGACTCACTAGAACTTCTTGAGTTTTCATCATCCCAGGTGATGTGTCCCTTTTATTTCTTAAACATCTTCTTTTTCTCTTTCCTATCCTTTTTATCTTTATTGAGTAAAGGACATTTTGCTTTTATGTGACCTAGTTTCCTACAATCGAAACACTCTAGAGAGGATTTATCAAATTTAGATTTAAAATAAGACTTACCTTTTGAGTCTTTCTTTTGGTATTTTTCAAGTCTGCTTTTATTCTTTTTCAGCAGCCTGTGAAACCTTTTGGTTACAAGGGCCATCTCCTCATCAGTGTCCTTACTACAGTCTTTAGATTCTGAATTTGAGCTTTGAGATTTAGTAGCTTTGAGGACTTTTAACTTCTTGCTTGAGTCAACAAACTTTAAGGCAATGTTCTTTGAGGAAGTGGGTTTTACAGCTTCTTTTGCTTCATCTTGATCTCATGAACTCTTAGAACTCCAAGAAGTTTATCAATGTTGAAGGTGCTCAGATATCTGGCTTCTTCAAGAGTAGAGCATTTTGCATCAAACTTCTCAGGAAGGCTCCCAAGCAGCTTGACATTTATATCCTCAGTGGACAGATTTATCCCCAGAGCCTGCAGCTTATTTAACAGAGTTTAAAATCTTCCAAACATCTGGTCTATGGTTTCATGCTCTTCCATCTTGAAGTTTTTGGTCAACAGTATCTTCTTGGATCTTTTGACCTTGGAAGGTCCTTCATAGTTTCTCTAAAGTGCATCCCAGACTTCTTTGGCAGTGTTATAATTGAATATTTTATTGTATTCAGACTTGCTGAGAGCATAGATGATGAGGAATCTAGCTTTAGCATTTGCCTCCTTTTTTCTTGTTTCACATGCAGTCCACATATCTTTGGGTTTTATATTGTCGTTTACATCAACTAGTGTTGGATGATCACTATTTGTGGTTATTCCCCACAAACTGTACTGAGTGGACTTTATGAATATCTTCATTTTGTCCTTACAGTAAGCATAGTCTTCTCCAAGGAAGGCTGGAGGTCTATTAACATAGGAACCTTCTACCATCAGTTGATCTTGTTGATGTGCTGCCATGGATCTTATCCTTTACACTTGTGAAAGTGTTCAACCCAAAAGACAAACTTTGATACAATTGAAGGTTCAAAGACAGACTTGGAAGGAGGATGAATAAGTCTGTAAACTATTTTTTTAAAAAGAACCTTATTAAAAAAATTGCAGCAGACTTAGCAGGCATAAACTCAAACTTTAGACAAGAAAGATGTGAAAGAAAAATTTACACAGCGGGTTTATACTGGTTCACTTCTAAACTTTGAAGCTACGTATAGTCCCTTTAGTCTGTAGGCTTTCCACTATGTAAAAATCATTTTAGATAAACAGCATAATTATGCCACAAGTATTCTTGACTACAGCTACTTCTTCCTTATCCACAGTATTCTTTCATAAGTCACTATATGCTCAGACCTAAGTATTCTTTCAAAAGCCTCTTCAGGCCAATAATATTTCCCGTAAGAAACTATGATTGGTTGGCACAATAAATCTTGTATAAGATACATAATATAAAGATCTTAAAGATAGAGCTTTAGTATACACTAAGTTATACTAAAAAAAAGACTGAAACTACAAGCAGCAGTGTTAATAAAATTTAAAGATGAAGAATCTATTATTTGTTTCTTTGATTGTGTATCTCTCTCTTCTCTGGTCTAAGGTCTCTTAATTTTCAAGGCATCTCCATATAGTCGTTGCTATTCCATTGAATAAGAGAGTAGCCGTTTGAGTATGGGAGCACGAGAAAAGAGAATAGGACAACGTCTGGTCTGGAGGGTAGCCAGGTATTCCACGAAAACAGAGTGCCTCGAATATTATAGAGAGAAAGTGCCTTTTTGTTATCTTCCATTTAACATGGTATATTGTAAAAGGCTTGTTTGACCTTCAGAAGGCTTCTGACTTAGGCTCTGCATGTTGTTAGCTTTTTGATATGTTTTGAAAAGCTTCATCGTTTTCTCCTCATGCAAATGTTTATTTTCCTAAGAGTTTTGTCTCTATATGCATTTCTGTATAGGAATAGACTTGGCTTGAAGGAGAGCAACTTTACATATTTTAGTCTAGAATTAAATAGTCGTTCTTGAAATGGGAGAGTCTGAGTCTTCTGCGTCTTGGAGCTTGAATAGACGACCTTGTGAGAGAGAGATACCAAGTCTAAAGAGTAGTTTGATTGAGGAACACAACTCGGCAGACCCAAGTATGGGACAGACATGCTTAATTAAAAGTCTTGATGTATGTTAATAACAAATCTTGAGTTTCCAAAATAACTTTTTGGTTCTCTAAAGTCCTTGAAATAGACATGGTTTTAACAATTCCTAAAAAGAGAAACAACAACAAAAAGGGTAAGTGCCAAACAAATTTATCAATATAGAAACTCAAAACAGAAAAAAAAACATAACATCATCCTTAATGCAACATACTCATATATATCCACCACATCATTGGTTAATCATCCTCTAGCATTTCATACCTTTATCACAACACTTATTCTAGTCTATCCTTCATGTATATATATATATATATACATACATTTTAAGCATTAAGAGCCATTTAGGCTACAATAGCAATGTATATACACATATATTAATTCATCCTCTTTCACTCTAAACATTCACAAACATTATATCCCACTCAGGCTGCACATAGCAATACATACATATCATGATTCATATTGTCAAACATATAATGCACCATTGACTCTCATTCAAGGTTTAATTAGACTCGATAGTATCTAGATACTAAAAATGGATCGGCCTCTAGCCGGGGGTCTTACTTGACACCCTGTAAACCTTACTTGGTCTACTGACATTTGTTTGGCTCTCCATCTCAACCACTGGGCCTTTCTTGACCACTAGGTAGTTCAACGGGATCCTACTTGACCATTGAAGTGAAAACTGAGGGGCGAAATATACTATACAGCCGTCCGAACCACACAAAATCACATATATTCAATTTTAGTCACTTTCACTTGGATTACTTAACTAATTATTTTTTAATAATTCAACACTAATGGCCATAAAACCACTCAAGCCATCACAGATATTTCATTTTCTCAATTTTGCTACTTAAGCATACAACATCAAATCCAATAGCAGTCACTCAAACCTACACCACTTCTCAATTCTCTGTTTATCATAATTTATTTTCACATAAACATCTAGCCACTCAGGCATCATTAGTATTCAATCTAGATCATAACAGTCACTCAGATACAAGCCCACACGTACAAGCATAAATGCAATTTCACCCATAATATCTCATAAAAGATTAGTTTCATCATCAAACACTTTGGAAACTCATTTTGATACACATATATCTAAATATCAAATATACATCACATCATTTTCTTCGCTCTATATTTGGAAACTCATTCCAATATATATATATATATATACACACACACACACACACACTCCTATATGCATACATTATCTACTCAATTTCAATAAACTCTAATTATCAATCTCCTCATTATTTTACCACTATACATAATTATGCATATTAACTCTTAGTTTCTCATTCTCATCATTACTACACTTACGTCTAGTCACGGTTCATACTTAGACAATTATATCAATCACACTACAATTAAACTAAGCATTTAATGCTAATTATTCAAATGTCAATCGACGTCAAATAAAATTTCTAATTAATTAATACTCTAAATACTCATTTACCTCGATTCCAAGCTTTCAACACTTGCTCCCAATGCTGGGTATGCCCACTATCTAAAATTTAAGGAATTTGCAAAGTGGGTTACCATTTCGGCCTCCGAACTCAAAACCTACTTTATTGAAACAACTTTAAATGCATTTTTAAAGCATTGAAAATTTACCTCAGTTAATTCTGCTATTGGTTCTGAGTCTCTCTTCGGTTAACACCTACATGACGCTCAGCCTGCAACCTACGGGCACCGAAACAAAAACTTGTTAATGTTGTATTAACACTCATCATCCAAGGTTCTCATTTATACGCTTAAAATTGAAAACTTCAAAGTAACCCGAAACCCCCATCATTCATGCAAATTTAATTTTGAAAGAGAACACCATGAAACTTGAAATTGAAGCTACCATATGGCTCACCTCACTCTTACGGTTCTAAATTTGCAATCAATTTTAAGTTTCACCGAGAATTCAAGCTCTAACCAAGCTTAGAAGACCCACGACCATGAAGAGAAAACTTTTGTTTTTCATACGTGGTGATGGTGAGGGAGAAAAGAAATGGAAATTTGTTTTAGCCACAAGGGTGTTTTAGTCATTTCATAATTTTTTTCTATTTTTTATTAAAACTTACCTTTATCCCATGGTAAATTATATTTTACCACCATAACTTAATTCAACTTTAATTTTTTCAAATTAATCACCAAAATTAATTACTCTAATTTTATTACTTTATTAACAAGTCTCAATTAATTTATAATAATTTAGAAAAATTCCTAATAATCTGAATAAATTCTTATGTGAAAAAATAAATTAAATTTTAACACCAGGGGATGTTACACACCATATTTTAAAAAAGTTATCATATTAGTCCTTAATCGATTTTAATTTGTATAAAAAAGTCTCTAATGTATCGGTAATCATATCATATATCAATCCCAATGTTAATTTAGATGCTTCAATTTGATTAAGGACTTTGATCTAAGCTTGATATCGATTCAGACGCTACCAATATAGAGATGATGAAAGCAAATCACGACGCCGGATTATCCACTCGCATGACAAGTTCTTAGACCCTCTTGACCAAAGTCAATTATGACTGGTGTTAAGAAAAGGTTTTGGTCACAATGAGAGCATACCGGTCAAGAACCTACAGAGGGATGTCAAAAATGTTTATGCTTGTGCCAGCTTCCTGCACTTTATGGGACTTGTAATGACCCAATGCCAAGATGGATATCCTTACCCCCAAATCTATAAATACTACGCATTTGCTACTCTTAAAGGTACGTTCACCAACCATGCTTAAGCTCTGATATTAATTTATCCAACATTAACTTGAGCATCAGAGTGTTTTAGCAACTGACATCCTATTTCGCCTCTCAACGCGAGATATCACTGTGTTGGGTGGATAGAATCACAACAAGACTCTTTGTTCCCTACCGGACTGAGAGAAATAAAATTGGGTCTCCACTGGGCCAGTGTAACAGATAAAGAAAGATATACCTACTATCGATATTGAAAGCTTTATCTCGCATACTAGGACAGATGAGGACTAATATGATGAAGTTATTTCTTAAACATATATACTACACAATCTAAAACTAAAAAAAAAACTAAATATAAACAAGTCCATTCTTATAAACATTAAATTATATTAACTTAGATTACGAACCAACTTTCATCAATCTACTTAAAAAATCACATTAAGCTACTATTATCATGGTGGTGAGTTTTACAATCCTATCACTATTACTTATCTAAAGTAGAGTGACAATATAGTGTCCTTTATTTCTTTTTTTTAGTTTTATATAGACAACTTTTATCTTGTTATGTGCATCAATGAATTAATTATGAGTACATGATATGTTTTGATTCTTATTTATTTACCACGTGTAGTTTGACTTTTACTTTCTAAAGATATTCATAGCAACAAATATACTGACTTTTATTTTATTAAGGATTGATGGAAAATTTGTGTCCTTAATACACATTTTGCATCATAATATTGTATCACTTTAATATTAATATACCATATTAATTAAATTGGAGTATTTAAATTAATATTGAAAATTGATATAATGTGATTACTAATACATTAGAGATTTTATAATCAATTAAGGACTAAATTGATATAATGTTTTATATGTTAGATAACAAATTAATGTATTTAATCATTGAATTTTTGAATATTTATATGAGCCTAAAACATGACTACCACATGAAAATTTATAATACAGTTAACATCTGATATTTTGAGTACCGTAGTTGAACAACTGTTAATGATAAATTAGGCGTTGAACACCATTTTAATAGGTTGATGATACTAAATTGATGGATTGTACATTCATTAAAGATGAGTTTAACGTTTTATTTTATTTTATCTTTTGTCTTCAAGAAGTGGGATATTCTGTTTGACCGAGTCAAAGGCGTCGCATGAACGAGGAGTACGATAAGTATGGTACGGTGGAGCAGTACAGAATAAGATGCTAAAATACACCGATAAGTATGGTGCGTAGTGCGCACTCTCCCAAAAGGAAAGACCCGTTTTGACTCCAGAGAAAGGGAATGAATGAATGAATGAGGAGGTGCCTTAAATTGCGTGCCTTTTCTTACTTTATAACACTTCTTTTTTTCTTTTTGTCTTTTTACCTTTGTTTTCATAATAATAAAAATAAAACATTTAAATCGATATAAGTGTTACATATATTTATTTATTTAGTAACTTATATATATATGTATTTTAAAAGTTAAATTAGAAATTTCTGAGGAGTATTAATTACATTTTAGTATATAAACTATTAAAATATTATTTAATAATAAAATTATCATTAAATCTTTGAAAAGGCTACTACGAGTTAATTTTAGACAAATTAGATGGATTTTTAAACTTACATTTTACTTTTTTTATGTCTCGTTTAGGTTTAAGGTACGTAGTCGTGAAGTTTTAGTTTTTTGTTTTACAATATAAATTTGAAAATAGAAATTTTTTAAATAATATATTTTTAGTTTTAATATATATTTTAAAGAATTTTTAAATTATAATTTAAAAATAAACATTTAGTTTTTAGGTTTAAAAATTTAATTTGTAGTTTTAAAATTATCTTATTAATTTTCAAAAAATAAAAAAGTTAAATGAAAAGTCATCCTGAACGGGCTTATGTAAGTTATTATATTTCAGTTTTATGCCAAAAATACCAATAATTTTTAAATTTTTAGATACTGAAAATTTAAATTATATATAATCTCCCAAAATAGCTTAGCAAATATTCGTCATTAATGGTCGACATGTTGCTAACACTAATCAATAGTATCTCGTTACTGCACCAGTTTTAATTTTCAAAATATAATTCCATTTTGCTATTAATATCTTGAATTTGTTTAAAATATAACTTTTATATTACGTTTTCAAATAAAACACTCACTTCTGGTTTAAAATAGTTTTGGTTAGTCACATAAAATCAATTCATATAGCCAATTCAATTGGTGTTGTATGAACATGAAGTATGGAGACTTAGATTTAAATATTAATTCTCTTACTTTCTTGTTATCCTTCTCTCATTTTAGAAGATAAAAAAATGATTATAGTTATTTTTCAAATTTAAAAAAAGCTAAAAAAGTTACTAAATAAAAAAAAATAAAGCACAATAAATTATATATAAATTACAAGATTGCAAAAGATGACACTCGTGTAGCGCGCAATCTACATATTATCCATAATAGTTCTGCATTTTGCTAAAAAATATTAACTTTAAATTATTTTTACACGAATACTCTATATTTATTCACTTAATTAATCCTTATTTACATTATTCACAAAGTATAATAATTTAGTTAATATTTCTTTGGTAACTAGTTGTTAAAATAGAATTCTACAATAAATATATTCAACGATTAATAATGAATTTAACACTATTCAAAATTAATCAAATTTTATCGAATTAATAGATTAAACAATTTATTTTGATGAACCCTAGTTGAAAAGAAACTAAAAGTATGTTTGGTGCAACACCCTAAATGGAGTTTGGTCAACAAATCTCCGTTCGCTTGGAGGAGAAAAATTATCTTACGATCAAACAGAGTTTTAATTGTCTCGAACAATGTAAAAGGTGCATATCAACCTTTAAATTTTTTCTTTTTCATAATTATATTTCTCCAATTACAAACCAAACACCCCTAAAAAAACACTTACTAATACAAGTTTAAGATGATTGTAAAATCAGTATCTTCAGTAATAGATATATTTTTCAAGAGTCATAAAGATAATTGGGTGATATATGATAATTAATTAACAAAAACTGAATAGTGTTGAGAGTGTGTTTGATTTATTAGCATGAAAGGAAAAGGGGACAAAATATTTATCACTGCAACAAGTTGTACGGATTGGGGGGCCCTAGGGAGTTGCTGCAGAGAGAAAATTTAGAGAGAGATTCTGCGCAGAAGGGAAAATATGCATACGGTGGCAGGGAGGGCCATTAGACACAAGAGGCACAGATAAAGACACAAGTTGTACAGGACAAGATGCTTAATTTTCCAGAGACATTTCTCCATCATTACCACCCTATTTCCAACCTCTACAGTAATTCTGATGCAATACACACCACCAAAATTCCCCCTCAACCCTTATCAATTCATATCTTAACTCAATCATAAATACACGCATGTATGAATTTTTAGAAACTAAAACATAATTAGTGCTACTTAATTATATCCGATCATCACAAAATTATTATCATTTTGGTTTTTTATATAGATTAATAAATCTGTGTGATTATTTAAATTGACGTGTACTAAAATACTCTTATTTAATTTTATTAATAATAAATAATATCTCATTTTTTTAAGTCTTATTTATATATAAGGTGACAACAGAAAGATATATTAATTAAAAAAGGACATAATTAAAAAATATAAATTAATTACACTTTAAACTTTTAAAATGATAATAATTTTTTAGAAAAAAGTTAAAATGAAAATAGTTTTGAAACGAATAAAATAATTAAAAAAAGGTATGTAAATTAAACTTCAGGGTGTCAGTGTAGAAGGTAGTTAGTTGTTAGATATATATTTTATTATTAGTTTTATCAATTTCAATTTGAGCTGATAAAAGTATTATTTTTTTAACAATTGATATATTTATTTTTGATTACTTATTATATACATTCTAATAAAAAATCACTATTTTTAAAAGCTTAAACTCAAAGTTTAAGATTAAGAATGTTTGAGGATATCTGAGATGAAGAAAAAGTGTTTGTTTGGTATGTAGTTAGGAAAACAAAGTTATAAAAATAAGAAAAATAAAGATTAATATGAATCTTTCCTATCATTTGAAACAATTAAACGTTTGTCTGTAAAAAAAATTTTAAGGTTAGTTTGATCAACCCAAATGGGAAACCAAACACTCCCAAAATGTATAAGGCTAAGGAACCTAATCTCGAAACTTATTTATGGTATTTTAGGGATAAGGTTAAGCAAAGTTATTTTATAACAGGTTATAGGAAGCTAGAAGTTATTTATGCTAGTAGTTCTAGTTGTTGGGTTGGGTAGCTAGATAGATAGAAGGTACTGGTGCTACATGCATATGGAGGAATAGGATAAGAGGGTGAGTTCAGAGAAATCTTGGCGTGACAGTTTGAGCATTTTTCCATCTATGGGGTACTTGTTCTGTGTGTGCCTTTAATTTGAGTTGTTATGACTCGAATAGACAGCTCATGCATTCTCTACAGCCTAGGATGCGTCCTCTCTTTGCATTTTCCACCCCCCCTTTATTTCCATACTTACTTTGACTTCCTCTTCTAATTATATTCATTTCAATTCCAATCAAAAGTTCTATTCTTTTGAAGAAGAAGAAGAAGAAGAGAAAATTGTGGCTTGTGTATATTTATGGGGATAGTGGTGGAGTTATAATTATGTTGAACAACCTAAATTAAGATATTAATCATAATAATAATGATGGATATGTGCAATTGAAGAATATGTGTAGAGATATAGGGACATCCCCATTCCTCCAAATGGCCATCTGGGGTGCCCTGTAACAACCAGCTGAAGTTTAACCACTGTAAGAAATGTAGCCTCAATTTCCAATGCTTTGGCACGTAATGCATATACCCCCACCACCACCTTCTTCACTTCAGTGTCCCCAAACTCAAATTAACCACCCCTTTTTTTCTTTCATTTTAATTTTTATATATGGTGGTGAAGGTGAAGTAAAGTGGCAAAGCAAAAACGATGGGACCAGGGTGCAATAAACAATGAAGGGGCTTTTTTTATCCACAATGGGACGAAGGGTGCTTTTTCTCTCTTGGCCCATGCATTCATTTTTTTACCTTCACCATCACCTCCACACTCACTCGCTTCCTTTTCACCTTCATTCATTTCCATCCCTCCCCACTCTCTGTCTCAACAATTCCGACATACCCACCTTGTGTCCCCGCATAACTCCTTAAATTACTACATTGCCATTATTGCTAATTATCAACAAATTTTAAGATCGTCTTATCTTTAATACGGTAAAAACAATAATAATTTGAAAATGGTAACCAAAATATATGATAACATCATTAGCTAAAAGGGTCTGTTCATAAATGTCTGAGACAGTCATAAGCAATCCGCAATTTTAATACGGTTTTGTTAACTTGTACTGTTAATTAACAATGAGCGTAAGACAAAATACAGTTTCCTTAAAACCTAAAGATTCTACGGGGACTAGGGTTTTTTTTTTTTACCAAGCCACTTAAAATATGTCACTTGAAAATGATAACATGAGCTGTTTAATAACTCTTTTATACATGCGAAAACCAGGCGTTTTATATAAGTAATATTTTATTGTGGGGTAATTTATATTTGATAGTCGGAGTAACATTCTCTAGAAAATTTTAAAAATATGTTTGCTGTTATTTAATTTTTCTACGAATAAAATTTTTATTCTCATTCAAATTTCTTGTATTTGTTTCAAGTAAATATTTCTTGGAATATTAGGTAAATTTTTAAAAATTACCCCTTAAACTAAAATTTATTCTAAAGTAGATAAGACATTTTAATAATTTAATATCAAATCTAAATAAAAATTTAAAAGTTTGCCTTTAAAAAACATTCGTAGTAATTTTTATTTCAAGAAAATAATTTTATTATCTTATATTAAATATGATAATTTCTTCTTCCCATCACACACGCTAGAGAAAATAAAAATATACCATTAAAAAATTAAAAAATAATTTTTTTAAAAAAATTAAAGAAAATATTATTAAAAAAAATGTATAAATAGTAAGAGATGTTACTTTTTTTTTAATTTTAGAAAATCAAAGTATATATTTTAATAAAATAAAGTATAAATTAGTAATATTTATATTTTTTTTCTTTTGGCGGGGGCCCGTCGGGCCGGCCCGCCCCGCCAAGGTTTTGGCAGGCAGGGCGGGCCTTGGCGGGAGGCGGGCTAAAAAATCTTATCCACCCCGCCAAATTTGACGGGCTTGGCGGGCTAGCCCGTTGGGCCTGACCCGTTTTGCCATCCCTATCTAAATGTGTAGTGCACGACGTCTTCATAGGTTAAGGGTGATTACAAAAATCTTTATGGGGCGGGTAGAATACACAGAGGATACGAAGAAAATTTTTTATTTAAAAACAATTTCGTATACTTTTTATGCAACACTAATATAATTTTTAATATTTTTTTCATTTTTATTACTTACGAGAGTTAAGAAAATATTAATAATTAAATATGGAGTGGATTGTTAATGAGGAGAAAGAAAGGTAGATAGAGATTTGAGGAGGAATAAGACAATTGTTAGCTGACACGATACGCTGTAAAAAGAGACTGCGTTTCTGCGGCTGATCCCGCCAACATGCTTCTTGCTTCCATGCACCACCTCTGCCCTCATTATTCTCTCTCCACTTTATACTCTTTCTTACCATTACACGTAATCTATTATATCTCTTTAACATTTTCACTTACAAATTTATAACGTAATTAATATATCATTTTATTTATCGATTTTATATATTTTTTCCTTTTAAAAAATATTTAGTTTTTTAAAAAATTATATATCTTAATTTATTAAAAAAATCATTAATTGTTTAATCATATTAAAAAATAATTAGATATTAGATACATATATTAGTCATTTATTAAAATAATATAACATTCTCCCACAAGATGACATTAGTCAAATTATTAGATACATATTTTGTCATAATATAATATATATCAATCATCATAAAAATTATTTATTGACCAATAATGCGTGAAATATAAGCAAAGAAAGTGAAAATAAAATATCTGGTAGGGGTACATTATATGTGTCAAGAAAGAATAATAGATATAATAAGGAAAAACATATCATTTTTTAAAGAAAAATATGTAATCCAAATATGGTTCAAGCATCCAAAATGCTATAAAAGATATGACAATAAAGTGACATCATCTCAAATATATGGTTAGAATAACAAAAGAATCACACAGACTCCTGCTAACCTGATGCGTCAAGAGGATCAACCATACTCAATGGATTACATGAGTTTTCAAGACTCCAACATTTAAGCCTTTGGTTAATGGATCAACTAGCATTTGCCCAGTAACAATATGCACAATTTTAGTTTGAAACTTTCTCTCTAACAAACAAACATTTTTATGTCAAAGTGCTTTGAACAATGAGAGCTTCTGTTATTTTGAGAAAAAGGGTACAACAACAGAATTATCGCAATATAATAGGGGGCCTAGATATGCTTTCAACGACTTGAAGTTCAGAAATCAACTTTTTCAACCATATAACTTAGCAAGTAGTTTCATAACAAGCGATATATTCTGCCTTCATGGTAAAAGTAGCTATGAGAGTTTGCTTTACACTCTTACAAGAAATTAGCTCCTTCCGCCATCATAAAGATAAGGCCAGATGTAGACCTTCAGTCATCAAGACAACCTGCAAAATCAAAGTCAAAATATCCAATGACTTGAAGCTGATCAGATTTCTTATAGGTCAGCATGTGATTTTTGGTGTCCTGCAAATATCTCATGAACTTTTTCACGACTTTCAAATGACCTAAACCTAGATCGCTTACGTATTTTCCCAAAGCATTAATAGCAAAAGCAATATTGGGATGAATGCAAACTTGAGCATACATCAAACTGTCAAGAACGAAAGCATATGTAACTTTCCCTATTTCAGTTCTCTCATCATCGGTTTGAGGAAATTGAGCTTTAGAAAGCTTATCATCCTTTTGAACAAGTGTAGCACGCGGGGAGTAAGAATGCTTTGTTAAACCATTTGAGGACTCTATTAAGATACCTTCTTTGAGACAATCCAAGAATACCACATGACTTACCATGATAAATTTGCATACCTAGAACAATAGAGCCATCATCTAGGTCTTTCATATCAAAGTGACTAGTCAACATAAGTTTTGTCTCAGTCAAAAGTTTAACACAACTACTTACCAAAAGAATATTGAATTGGTCCAGCCTCGAGATAGTCCTTAATAATAGTTATGAGTATAGATTTTACATCGGTCTAGTGGGGATCCGGTATTATATCCTTTATTCCAGTGGGGAAATAAAGGTCTTGAAGTGATTCCTCGTACCAAATCACCAGCCTTACGCGTTGTGGGGCGAAATAGGGTGTCACCTACAAGCATACTCCGACGCTTAAGTCAGTGAATATTCAAAGAGAATATCAGTGCTCAAATGTAAGTTCAAGTGAGAATGTTCTCCTTTTCATCGTTGTTACGTGAGTATTTATATCTATGATAACAAAAAAGTCATTTCGAGTAGGTGGGCTTACCGTATAAGGTGTCAGCATAATTCTGATCATCCACAGAAGGCTGACAGGCAACAGCGACCCTATCTAACAATTGTACCCTGTTATCAGTCACTTTGCAGGTTGCTTTCCCAACACGCGATTGTATAAGTCAACTTTGACTATCTGGTGTTGACAGAATAACTCACACCGGGATCATGTCATGAGTCTCATACCCGGCATTGGGAACCAGTGTTAAGCTTCAATATTTTCAACGATACTGGTTTTACATGACAGCTTTTAGGTCAAATGATCTTTCTGTCCAGGGGCCAGTATCGAGATCGGATCAAATATCATCAACATAAAGAACAAGAATGATGAAATAGCTTCTATTTGTTTGCAAGTAAATGTACTGGTCTGAGGTATTTTCCTTGAAACCAAAAGAAGATCAAATTTCAAGTACTATTATTTAGATGTCTGTTTCAATCCATAAATAGACCTCTTCAACCTGTAAGATAAGTGTTCTTTGTCAGGTTCAGCAAAGCCTTCAGGTTGAATCATGTAGACATTTTTGATCCGGTCTTGATACCGGTATCCGATCTGTAAGACATATTTCAACGTCTTTATCAAGACGACAACGTGCAACCGGTGTCATCGGTATACATTCGGACTCTAATTCCGTATCAGGCGCTCTCCCTATATCGGTTGTCCAGGATAACACCATGACACCGGATAACGTATGTGTCACTATGCAGAAGACAAAAGGCATTACTACAGGGACCGATCAACAATTCCCTGCACTACGAGCCAAAATCTGCTCACGAAAATTGTCAATTTGTCCCTTAATTCTAGCCTATACTCCCTACGCTCAATATAAAATAGCCACTTGACCCAATCATACTGGTAAGTACGCAATAAAATAATAATTTAAGGCGTTATTGGAGGTTAGTGGTTCCCCACTAACGGATCCTCGAATATTGAGCCAATCAGTTATATGAACTCTCTTCATCAATGAAGGGAAGGATCTTTTTCTCTTTTTGACTCGATCTACTTACAATTACTCTCTGAAAAACATTTCTCACTTGGAATATCTCCACTGACTTGAGCGTCAGAGAATCTTTGCAGGTGACACCACCTTTCGCCCACATCAACGTGTAGGGACGGTGTGAAGGACCTCCAGGACGCCCAATCCGCTCTCATCATACAGAGACACCGGATACATAAACCGGATACTCGTATAACCGGTCTTCAGAGAAGTAATCATCTACTATTTGTGACTGACCAGACACCAGATCTCTTGACCCCGGTTCAGGACAGATCATTGGCACGCCCAGTGGGACACGATAAAGTTATTCCCACCTCTCGTTTACAAAGTCTGACCTTGCGTCATGGAAGGCAATGGAAGAAACATATCTGATGGGCATGTAGAAGATGTGACGATCCAAGAACAACCAGCGAACAGACGCTTGGTTTTTGAGTCACCTGTCGAGAGTTCAAGGAGAATGGTGCAAGTATCTGCACCCGATCTAAGAGATGAGATGATACGGAAATTGATGGAGGAGTTAGTGGAGTTAAAATGCGAAAGACAGAACATGGGAGAGAAATCAACATCCCAAACTAGTGGGACACACCATACAACCGACGGAGAAAAATCCACAACTCTCCAATACTCAAACATCCCCACGTTTGAGGGAAGAGGACAGACCCACGATTCTGATGATGGAGCTACTCGAGGGATGAGGGAGCTAATTACAGCACCCCCGATAACTTACAAACTCAAAGTTCATTTTTCAAGGAGGCTTATGAGTATCCACATCCCCAAACATCTTCAAACCACTCAGCCACTCTCCATTGGAAAGTATAATGGCGAAACTGATCCTACTAAGCATCTTGATGCTTACGTATTTGAAGCCATGTACTTAGGGGCTGATGAAGATGTGATGTGTCGAATGTTCCCATAGACATTATCAGAAGAGGCCCTCGGTTGGTTTAAAGGTTTACCTTCTGGATCCATAGATTCCTGGGCTGAAATGGCAGCTATTTTTGAAACTCACTTTGTCATCTCTAGAGATGTTCCCAAGACATCTCATACTTTAGCCCAAGTTAAGCAGGGTGAAAATGAAACCTTAAAGGATTTCCTGAAAAGGTTTTACAAGGAAGCATCCCTGGTTCCTAACCTCACAGAATCCATTAAGCTGCATATTGTTATCGAGGCGTTACAGCCAGGATCAGCTTTTGCTCTCTCATTAGCAAAGAGCCCACCAACAACATTTAAGGAGTTCAGGAAAAAGGCCTCAAAGTACGTGAGTATAGAGATGCACCTAGAAGCTATGGCTGCAAAGAAAAAGCCACCAACACCACCTTCACAACCCCAGAAGGGTAAGGAGAAAACGAGGTCAGAACGTATGGAGAGACCATTCACCAACCCCAAAGTTAATAACTCCTTTCCTCGACCTCGAGAAAGGCGTGTTAATTCCTTCAGCCATTATGCACCACTGTCATCCAAGCCATCTCAGATTTTGAGAGAGGTTGGATGTCCAGCTTTCAGCATCTATGGCATTAGAAGGCCAGCCCCTATGAAGAGACCAGGGAATCCCCGTAAGTACTGTGATTTTCATGAACAGACAGGTCATTCCACTGATGAATGCCAAGCTCTAAAGAACGCAGTTGAAACGTTAATTAGAGAAGGCAAATTAAAGCAATACCTGTTCAAAGAAAAATCCTTTGACAGGGCAGATCGGAATGAGAAAAGAGAAAAAGATCTAGACGATGGGGATGACAATAACTGTAATCTGGTTAGAAAATTCTATGCTGCGGAGAAACAAAAAGGTGCAATGACTGATGATACAGCACACAGAGATGACATGCCTCAGCAACAGCGTCAAGGCCGGCGTGAAGTCATTGATATGATCGCTGGAGGGTTCGCCGGGGGAGGAGCTTCAATTACAGCCCGAAAGAATCATCATAGAATGATTCTGTCTGTACAAGGAAAAGTTAAAGATAATCGTCCTTACAGAGGAGGGGTCGAAGCTCCAATAATTTCATTCTCTGATGAGGATTTTGGTCCTACCATTCCTGGTGGAGATGATGTTGTAGTCATCGTTGCAGTCATAGCCAACAAGGACGCCCGAAGAATCCTTGTTGACCAGGGAAGTTCCTGTGATGTTATTTTTTATAACTGCTTTAAAAAGATGGGTTTTAATGACTCAGACTTACGGCCTTACACACAGGAACTAACAGCTTTAAATGGTGCAAAGCAACCAACAAAGGGATACTTTGACACCCTTATCTCCTTTGAAGGTGAGCCAGGAGCCAGAACGGTTAAATCTCGAGTGCTGGTAATCGATGTCGAGTCACCATTCAACGGCATCATAGGACGCCCCACCCTGAATGCTATGGAGGCAGTCGTGTCAACTCCACACCTCCTTATCAAGTTTATTGATAAAGACAATGCTGTTTTATCCATCCGAGGTGACCAAGAGATGGCCAGGTATTGTTACAACCTGAGCCTAAATATGACAAAGTTGGAGGCATCCAACAAAAAGAGGAAACTCAATGATTCTTGGACAGCTGCTGGTTCTGTGAGCCTTGTCGACCTGGACCCTAGGGCGGATTTGCACATTGATCCGTCCAACCCATCAAAGCCCACACCGGATGGAAGTTCCAGGGACATCGTATTGGGAGATTCTCCAGAAAAGGTCACCCATATTAACGACAAGCTAGATACAGAAATGGAGCAGCGACTGTTGATGCTCCTACAAGAGTTCAAAGACCTCTTTGCATGGACTGCAGCCGATATGCCTGACATAGATCCTACTTTCTGTTGTCATAAATTGTCCGTCTACCCAGAGATGAGACCGGTTGCCCAAAAGAAGAGAAGATTGGGACTAGAAAAATAGAAAGCAGCTTGCCAACAAACCGAGGAATTGCTTAAGGCCGGATTGATCAGGGATGTGAACACCTATTTCAGTCCGGTCGATCCACAAGTAAAAAAAATACAAGTAAAAAAAAAAGAAGAAAGAAAAAGTACAAGAAAAAAAAACTGACTCGGAAATGATCATTTCCGAGTGAAGGGACTCGGAATGATCATTTCCGAGTAAGACATGGTCCCTGGCCTGTTTTCGCCCAAGCGGGTGATGGTTCGCTCAAGCGAGACATGTCACACCCGAGCGAGATTGATACCTGATGCATATTCCTTTCCTTCGAATGATGAATTCCGAGTGGAATTACTCAGAACAATGAAATCCGAGTGGAATTACACAGAAATGACCAAAACCGAGTGGAATTACTCAGAATGGAGCGAATCCGAGTGGAATACTTCACTGTTGGTGAAAATCCGAGTGGAAACTTCCCTATCAAAGCCATTCCGAATGAAACGTTATTGATCTTGAGGAAATATGTCCCTATTAGAAGTAAACCCGAGTGGAAGTTATCCCACTGCAATCATTCCGTGTCCAATTTCCAAGTTCTGATTGAAAAGCAGGCAGATTCCGAGTGAAAATGCCAAGTTTCCAAATTCTGAGTAATAAGAAGGCGGTTTCCGAGTGGATATGTCAAAATTTCCAAGTTTCGAGTGATAATAAGGCGGTTTCTGAGTGGTTGTCCAAGTTCTAAATCCTGAGTGAGGAATAAGGCCAATTCCGAGTGAAAACAGGGCCAATTCCGAGTCAGATTACCAAATTTGAATTTCTGAGTAAGAAATATGCAATTTTGAGTGAAAATGTCTGAGATCCAAATTCTGAGTAGAGGGAAGACTGACTCCGAGTGCGTTGAAAAGGCTGAGAAAAACTTTTCTGATTGAAGAGAACAGGTTGATTCCCGGGTAAGCATATCCGAGTGGTCAGATTCTCAATTTCTCAATTCTGATTGAGGTGTAAAGGATGACACCGAGTGCTGTAGTATGAAGCCAATTCCGAGCATATCGTGAAGGAAGATATGAAGCTATACCGAGTGAAGAATCTTCAATCAACGCCGAGTGAAGAATCTTCAATCAACACTGAGTGATGCCTCTCCACTCAGAACCGAGTGAAGTATTTCCAGTCTGCACCGAGTCATTCCCTTCCATTTTTAGTCGGCTCCAAGCCATTCTTTTACTATCACCCTCCCTTCCACCCATTCCCGAGTCACTCTTTAAACCATCACCGAGCCACATTTAAACATCACTGAGCTCATTTTCATCAAACCCGAGCTCATTTTCACCCAAATCTGATTCACCATTCTCACCCAGATTTCGAGTCATCCTTTACTCGTTTCTGAGTCAATTCCACTCAATTCTGAGTCATCTCCACCCAATTCTAAGTCATTATTCAACCATTTCAGTCGGTTCCAAGTCACTTTTTACTCGGTTCTGATTGAATGTTTCACAGCAGCCTCACACCGAGCAAAACCTCTACTCGGCCTTCCATAGAAGGACTCCTCCCAGAAGAATTCTCACTTGGGAAGGAGTATTTCACTCGGCTTTCTATGGGAAATGCTTCATTCCACTCGGAATTAACTCCCAATGTGGATGAATACTGACTGAGAGGCTGATTCGAGTCATTTTCACTCGGAATTCTACCATTCTCACTCGGATTTCCATCATTTTCTCTCGGATTTTCACCATGCTGACTTGGATTTCCACTATCCAAGTGGATCCTTGAATTACGGGAGGTGGTTGGCAACCAGACAAGGATGAAAATGATAAAGAATTGCCACCAGCCTCCATTCTCCTTAGTTATCAAAGATCCAGGCTGTTCCCAACACACCATCCAAGTTGTTTGACAATTTCAAGGGGCGGCTGGTAACAAGACAATGTGGAAATATTAAAAAATCCTCACCAATTGGCAGCCAGGCTGTCACGGGTCTGTTCAGGCAATCATCATGCTCCTCAAATGTTCTATAAATACTGCAAACAAAGGAAGAAGAATGGATCCCTGGAAGCATTCATTGGAGAGAATTCGAAACAATTTTTTTTTCCTCACTTGTCAACCATCCTTCTCCTTTCCCATACAGCCCTCTTCATCTAAAACACAGCCCCTACACCGTCCCCCTTCCTCACCTCACTCCGCCTTCCTCACAGCCCCTCAACACCACCTCACAGCCCTCTCCCCACACTGTCCTGCTCCACACCGCTCCAAACCCTCTACACCGTCCCCCTTCCTCACCTCACTCCGCCTTCCTCACAGCCCCTCAACACCACCTCACAGCCCTCTCCCAACACCGTCCTCTCTCCTCACTCCCCACACTGCCCTGCTCCACACCGCCCCAAACCTTCCTCACGTCCTCTCACCTCATTCCGCCTTCCTCACAGCCCCTCAACACCGCCTCACAGCCCTCTCCTAACACCGTTCTCTCTCCTCACTCCCCACACTGCCCTGCTCCACACTGCCCCAAACCTTCCTCACGTCCTCTCTCCTCACTCTGTCTTCCTCACAGTCCCTCTACACCGTCCCTCTCTCCCTTGCCTCACTCCGTCCTCCACCCTTACCCTTCACCACTGTTTCCTCCCTCTCTACACCTCACAGCCCCCTTTCACTATCCCATTTCCCCTCACTCCACGCTCACTTTTCCCTTCCTTTTCTCCTTCAAAACCAAACCATACACACACCTCCGTCCTTCCCCTCAAACACCCATCCGACCTCACCAACAAACTCCTTCAGCCGTCCTTCTCTTTTGCACACCATCCAGCTCCTTTCTCACCACATCGGTCTCACTCTCATTTTTAATACTCATATTTATTTCATTTTCTGTTAAATTAATTACTGTTTGATGACTATGTTATTAATTAATTTCTGTTAATTAATAAATATTAATAGAAATGAATGTTTCACACTTTCTATTCGGACTAGCATAAAAATTGTAATTATTATTAGTGTCGTTATTATTATTATTGTAATCTTTATTATATTTCTAAAAAATGGTGGAGCAAGACTAATTTGGACGAGACGTCCTGTTAATCTCATGTAAATATTCTGTGTTTAATTTCTTTTTGTTTATTTTTGTATATTTTGTCACTTCGTATATTCTCTTTTCATGAAAAAGTTAAAATAATTAATGGGTTAATTATAATGCGCGCTATCAAATTGAGGTAACCGTTTTTATAACGGACAATTGTGAGGTGCTAATACCTTCCTCACCTGTAATCAGACTCCCGAACATGGAATTTCATTTTTATAACCAGTGCTTTAACAAAAGTTTTCCCGGTATTTTATCCTAAAAAATATTGGTGGCGACTCCCTGTTTATTTTTTTAAAATTGTTTTGAGGGTCGGCCGCATCCGTCGCGATCCCGGTCGCGACAGATGGCGACTTCACTGGGGATTTAGAGAGTCAAGCCAGTCAATTTGATAGCGCATATTTTAATTAGCATATTAATTATTTAACTTCTTCCTTTATTTTATTTTTTGTCAATGTTTGTATATAGTTTCTGTTTTGTTTGAATTTTATCATTTATATGTCTGTGTGATTATTGAACCCTAGGATAGACAACTTTGTATATTTGTTCTGTGTTTGTTCTTTGTGCAGAATGGGGTAAGGTAAAAGGTATTGAATGCCCTTCCACACACTACACTCACATTTACTTGCACACACCTATGAGTGGCGCCCTATACCCGGGCCCCAAATGAAGCTTAAGTTAGGAGGGGTTGGTAACGGAATCGTATGGGATGTACTTCCTATCCGGTGTTCGCGAGAACCTCAACCGGAGTTCGATCTCTCATGATATACACACTTAGTGGATTCCCCACTGTTTGCGTCCCTGTCATGAGTAGGATCTTGGTTCTGGTGACCTTCTAGATGTCTAGTATAAGCTACCCGGTATGGAGAATCACTTTTAGACAAGCCATAGGTCCTAGAAAAGACTTTCAACAAAACCCAACCTAGGCCACAAAAGGGCAGACTTTATTTTACCTTATGTCATTTTCACTCTTCCTTTTAAATCCAAATGAATAAATTATCTATCCATTGGGGGTATTCTATTTCAAAAACAGTTATTCATTTCCAAAACACCCAGTACACTCCAAGTGGATAGATAATTCTCTTTTGATCATGTACCTCCAAGTCCTGAGTTGTAGATTTTCATGCTCGTCAAAACAAGAAAATCAAAAGGAACAATTTTGGATCCCTTTAACTGGGGCATCAATGACGATTAAGAAAATCTATGGCTTCTACAACTTAGACTCGCATGAGTTTTGGAAATCAATGTTTCCCAAAAAACAAAAACAAAAACAAAAACATTTTTCACATCCCATCTTTGGGAAAACATGAATTTCAAAACATAACAATAACTGATTCCTTTTCTTTGTTTCGATATTCACAGGAAACGATTCAGAAATTGGCAGTATCTCTGGGCAAGTATGGAAATTAACATGAAACATGACAATTATGGTACATATGTGACAGAGTTGAAGAAAATATTACATCTCAAAGCTAAGAAAGTTGATACAGTTAGTCTTCAAGCACTGGGGAAAAGATTAAGTATGACTCAAAAGATGGCCCTTACCAGGAAATATGGGAAGGTCTTAAGACTATTAGAGGTGGATGTCCAAACCGAAGCAATTACAGCCTTGGCACAATTTTATGACCCACCCCTCCGCTGTTTCACATTTAGAGATTTTCAATTAGCTCCGTCAATAGAAGAATTTGAACAGATATTGGGGATACAAGTGGAAGGGCAAATTCCCTATCGCCATCTTGACCATCACGCAACAACCGCTTCAATCGCCCGTGTTTTGAAAATCTCTCCCGAGGCATTGAGGAATGTGCAAATGAACAGAAATCAAGTTCCCGGGTTCACCCGAGAATTTCTCGAAAAGCACATGCAGATCCTGGCCGATAAAAAGGAATGGGAGGCTTTCATGGATACTTTAGCCCTCACTATTTACAGGGTTGTCTTGTTCCCTAATTTAGACAACTATGTGGATTATAACGCTATTGCTGTTTTCCTGGCTCGTAAGCACCGGCTCGAGAATCCAGCCACAGCCATTTTGGCTAATGTGTATTGCACCATGGATTTCTGCCACACACAAGGGGGAAAGAGGATCATTTGCTGTTTACCCGTTTTATATGTATGGCTCACATCTCATGTCTTCCATCAAATATGTAAAGCCGAGTGTCCGGTTTCTGATTTGAAATTGTGTCAATTGGCCGTGAAGAGTGGGCGTGAATGGGCTAATCACCTCGTAAGCCTTACAGCTGAAAAAGTCAGGTGGTATCCTCAATGGTTAATGGTTGAGTCAATCATCTATAGTTGCGGAGGTTACCCGAATGTTCCTCTCATGGGCACGCAGGGATGCATCAATTACAACCCTGTTATTGCAAAGCGTCAGTTGGCTTATCCTCTACTCGGGCCACCGAACGAAAAACTACTCACTCCTTTCGTTTTGTACTATACAAAAGGGAATTACACATCCGTTGTTCGGGATATAGCCAATGAGTGGAAGAAGATCCATAGAGTGGGAAAAGAATTAGGGGCACGAACCCATGCTGTAGGAGCCGAATATTTTGAATGGGTCCTAAACAGGGCCTCCATTGTAAAACTGCCCTTCAAAAGCCCTTCATATCAATTCGCGAATAATTTCCGTCCGCCAGTCATCATGGAAGACAAGGTCACCATAGCTCTGAAAGCGCAAATAGAAGAGTTGACAACAAAGAATCAAAAGCTAGAAGAAGACCTTTTGAAATGTCAACAAGAGTGCTCCCTTTAGAGGAAGGAGAATTCCGAAGGGAAACATGCTATGGATGAAATGCGAAAGAAGAGGAAGATTGACGAAGACTACAGGGTGAAACAGGACCATTGCCTTCGTGCGGCTAATTCCCAGCTTAAAACAAAAGGCCAACAGAGTGACGCCATATTGGCCGAAAAACAAGTCCTGAAAAACATGCTGACACTATCCAAAGAAAAAGAAAAAGAGACCTTGCTAAAAAAGGAAATGCTGCAGACTCAGGTCCACAAATTGGAGCAACAGCTTGATGAAACAATGAGGGCTTATGAACAAGAAATACATGATGAACAAAAAAAAGCCTGTGATGCTGAGCAACGCTGCCAAAATGCCACACGAGCTCTTGGGACTGAGTTAGCTCAACGGGATGAGATTGTTCATTTATGGATGGACCGTTTCGCCAAGTTGGCATACATAGCTAATGGAATCTTGGAGGATTTTCCCTCAATGTTGAAACAGGCCGAAGGCATGGTCAATCCTTTATCCACCCCAAAAGAGATATCATCATTTCTGAATTATTGCCAGGAAAGACTTTGTAAAATGAGGGACATGATCGCTCGGGCCAGGGATGGTTAAAATGTTGTAATCAAATCTTTCGAGCAATATTGTACCTTTACAGAAGAATGGAATGATGAATAAATCTGCTTTCATAATTGTTTCATGTTAATTTCCACTTTACTGCTTTACCTAGTACTTTTGAACGGGACGTTCTGAGGAACGGTCGGAGAATACGGGCTAAATTCAGAATCGCATCCTGCGTAACATCATTTGTTTTTCTTTTCCTTTATCTGTTTACTTTTATTTTCCTAACAAAATATTGTGGTTTCCAGACATAACGGGTAGACATCCTTACGCGACTAGGCTTAATGCAAGACTCATGGCTGAAATAGAACAAGAAAGTGAGAGCTTGAGAGCCAAAGTCAATCAGTTGAAAGAACAGATGGCTGAGATGGCCAAGCTTCTTGAAAGGAGAGTCACAGAAGGGGATTCTTCAGCAGGTGCTGAAAATACCAGACAACGACCATCCGCTCCCCAACACACTCAGGGTCCTACTGGAGAGCCAAGTTCAAACCCTGTTCCGCCTCCTCTAACTATTCACGTTAGGAAATCAAACCCTGCTAACACCCAGCAAACCATCTATATAGATGAGGAAGGTAATGCCATACCCTTTCCCCTATATGGATTGCCACCTGGCTATTTCTCGCCACTTCAAGAAGAGCCTGATTATCAGGAAGCAATCCTTCACACGGCTCAATAAAACGTCCCACCCGTCCGGGATCCCCAAACGATTCCAATCCATACACAAGCCGCGCAACCACAAGCTGCTCAAGCAACAGCTAGACCCCACATCTCAATGCCTAATGCAAACCCGGCACATGTCGACCAACCAGTTAGGGATACTAGTCATCATGTCGATGCAGAACCAAATGCTGCTGCTGCTACCCAGGAGGGAAGATTAGAGGTCCTGGAAAGGTGATTCAGAGAAATGGAAAGAACGAACAGGTTTGGAATAGGCAGTGCTGCACAACTCTGTCTGATTCCTGATGTTGTCATTCCCCCCAAATTCAAAATGCCAGAATTTGACAAATATCGGGGGCTAAGCTGTCCGAAGAACCATCTTACCATGTACTGTCGGAAGATGGCCTCTCACGCTTCCAATGACCCTCTGCTCATTCATTGTTTCCAGGATAGCTTGGCGGGAGCACCTCTGACCTGGTACAATCACCTTGAACGATCTTATATACGCTGTTGGGAAGATCTAGCAGATGCTTTCATGCAACAGTACAAGTATAATCTGGATATGGCGCCAGATAGAGTACAATTCAAAATATGACTAAAAAGGATAGCGAGACGTTTAAAGAGTATGCCCAACGGTGGTGAGAAGTAGCAGCGCAGGTTGACCCACCTCTATCAGAGAAGGATATAATTTCTACATTTATTGTTACACTCCAGTCACCCTTCTACGATAAGATGATTGGAAGCATTTCCTCCCATTTCTCTGACATCGTCACTATCAGAGAAAGAATAGAGAATGGCCTGAGGACTGGGAAAATTACTCGTGGCCCACCTGGGGTTAGAACAGCAAAAAAACCTTCGCTTGGAGAAGGTAAAAGAAGAGAGGGAGAAACTAACCTGGTCTCTCACAACCAAAGAAGGAACCAGCTCAGACCACCTACTCCCGTCACCTTTCCGTCAACTTACCACAATGCGCCACACCCATATGTGGCTGCAATTCCAAATCCGAACCCACCACATTTCCGACCACCAGTTATGCGACCACCTACACCACCACAAGCACCGTATCAACAATCACAAATAAACCCACCGAATCCAAACCTGAGGAAACAAAATAATGACCGCACTCAAGTGCAATTTGATCCAATTCCCATGACCTACACCGAGCTTCTCCCCCATCTTATTGAAAATACATTGGTGGCACCTTGCCCTCTAAAACCGCTTCAACCACCTTATCCCAGAGGGTATGACCCAAATGCGCAGTGTGATTACCATGCCGGTGCACCGGGACATTCCACCGAGAATTGCCTGGCACTGAAGTTTAAGGTAAGAGATTTAATCAGAGCTGATTGGATAAGCTTCAAGGAAGGAAGCCCGAATGTGACCACCAATCCCCTGCCTAACCATGGGAGATCAGGTGTTAACGCTGTGGAAAGAGATGAGGAATGTATTTCTAAGGTTCAGGACATCCAAACGCCAATGGAAACGATTCATTCCCATATGCTTAAGATGGGTTTGATAGAAGGATCATGGGATAAAGAGTGCAATGATCTCCAGTCCGGTAAGCGAAGGGACTTCCAAAAAACCCTTCAGGGACTTATAGACAGTCATGTCATAGAAGTTTGTCGGCAGCATGAAGGCAGAATAAATATTATACAAGATCAAAGCCGAGTTCGAGCCCCAAAGCCTCTAGTCATATTTTACAACAAAAATGCACCAGTGGCTTCGACTCCTGCTAAGGCTATTATCACGGTGAATGCGCCAACCTCGTTCCCTTATAAGGATTCACGAGCTGTGCCTTGGAAGTATGGCACTGAAGTGGTTGTTACTAGTTCTGAGGTAGTTGAACCAGCATCATCATCCCCTATCACGAATATTGCTGGAATTGGGGGTGTCACCCGAAGTGGAAGAGTATATGCTCCCCCAGAACCAAAACTTGACAAAGTTACAGGGGATGTTAGACCTGGGGAAGGAGAATCCTCAAGTAAGGCAAAGAAGGCTATAACTGAAGAGGAGGCCCAAGAATTTCTAAGATTCATTCGCCATAGTGACTACCAGGTGTTGGACCAACTGAACCACACCCCGGCAAAAATTTCTCTGTTGTCCTTGCTAATGAGCTCCGAACCATACCGGAACACTCTAATGAAGGTTTTGAGTGAGGCACATGTGAAACATGATTTGCCAGTAGATAAGTTTGAAGGCATAGTAGGAGACATTGTGGCCAACAACTACCTAACTTTTACGGATGATGAGACGCTGGTAGAAGGAAGAGGGCACAATAAAGCCCTTCATATCTCCGTAAAATGCCAAGATCATATCATGGTGAAGGTGCTGGTTGACAATGGGTCATCCTTGAATATAATGCCAAAATCTACGTTGGCAAAATTGCCTTTTGACGGGACCCATATGAGACCCAGTTCCATGGTAGTCCGGGCTTTTGACGGAACTCGTCGGGAGGTTATGGGAGAAATTGAACTGCCTATACAAGTTGGGCCATGTACCTTTCAAATCCTTTTTCAAGTCATGGGTATTACGCCCGCTTACAGTTGTTTGCTGGGACGGCCATGGATCCATTCGGCTGGGGTAGTTCCCTCCACTCTGCACCAGAAATTGAAATTCATCATCAACAACAAGTTAGTGATTGTCTCTGGAGAAGAGGACTTGTTGGTCAGCAAACGCGCCAACACCCCATACATTGAAGCGACTGAGGAAGCCCTCAAAACCTCATTTCAAGCTTTAGAGGTGGCCAATGCAACAAGCATTACAAAGATATCCTTCCCTAACGTGCCAATGATGGTTGCAAAGACAATGTTAAGAGAAGGATATAAGCTGGGAAAAGGGTTAGGTCGAAAATTGGAAGGAAGACCCCAACCTATATGCCTTCCAGAAAACAAGGACAGATACGGTCTGGGATACAAGCCTACAACAGCTGATAGAAAAAGGGTAGGAGAAGAAAGAAGCGAGAGAAGGATGGCTCGCCTTACCGGTCAAGTGTTCGACACTGCTAGAATCCCTATCTGTGACCTCTTTCAAAGCTTCAGGAGCGCCGGGATTATATATCCAGGTCAGGTGACTATGATTGGAGACGGGCCCAGCTGTGATGTGGAATTGGTGCATGCCTGTTCACCCAGTCAAGAACTGGACAACTGGGAAACCATGGAGTTCCCCATAACTATCAATCCTCAGTCAAAGTAATTGTTGTTTTCAAAACTTGTCGATCCCTTTGCTATGCCTAAGGCTTTGGGATTTATTTTGTAATAAAGGCAAAAACTTGCTTGTTTATTAAATTAAATGAATGCAGTCCAATTTCATACCTCATCTTTATTCAATCTTTTTCTTTTAAACCTTCCATTTGTTTTCCGTTCTTTGTTTTCATTCATTATAATATAACACCAAATGCAGATCTGAAAGCGATTCTTCTGAGAGTAATGAGAACTCGGTTCTATTTCATGACTCTGATAATCCAAATGATTACGCCTATGAGGATAGTGAGGAAGACTTTGAACCTTCACCCGAATTGACAAAGTTAATGGAACAGGAAGATAAGGAAATTCAACCTCATCAGGAAAAGATTGAGACCATTAACCTGGGGGATGAAGGGGAGAATAAAGAAGTCAAGATAGGCACCCTCTTGAGTAAACAACGGCAGAGTGAATTGATTAAACTACTTCAGGAATTTCGAGACATTTTTGCATGGTTGTATCAAGATATACCGGGTCTGGATAATAACATTGTGGAACATAAATTGCCTTTAAAGCCGGAATGTCCACCGATCAAGCAAAAGTTATGACGAATGAAACCAGAAATGCTTCTTAAGATCAAAGAAGAAGTCAAAAAACAATTCGATGCTGGTTTCTTAGCTGTAGCTAAGTATCCACAATGGGTAGCCAACATAGTTCCCGTTCCAAAGAAAGATGGGAAGGTAAGAATGTGTGTGGACTACCGAGACTTGAATCGGGCGAGTCCTAAGGATGATTTTCCTTTACCTCAGATTGACGTATTGGTTGATAACACAGCTCAGCATTCCATCTTCTCATTTATGGATGGATTTTTAGGATATAACCAGATCAAGATGGCACCAGAAGATATGGAAAAGACCACGTTCATCACTCTATGGGGCACCTTTTGTTACAAAGTAATGTCCTTCGGATTGAAGAATGCAGGAGCCACTTATCAAAGGGCAATGGTGACCCTCTTCCACGACATGATGCACAAGGAAATAGAAGTCTATGTGGATGACATAATTGCCAAGTCCAGGTCTGAGGAGGAGCATATTGCTGACCTGAGAAAACTTTTCGAAAGGTTGAGGAAATTCAAGCTTAGATTGAATCCCGCCAAATGCACTTTTGGTGCAAGATCCGACAAATTGTTAGGATTCATTGTGAATGAGAGAGGGATAGAAGTTGATCCTGACAAAGTCAAGGCAATTCTGGAAATGCCTCCTCCTCATACTAAAAAAGAAGTCCGAGGATTCTTAGGAAGATTAAATTACATCGCCCGATTCATTTCCCAAATGACAGCGACCTGTGAGCCGATTTTCAAATTGCTTCGCAAGAACCAGCCTGGGCAGTGGAATGAAGATTGCCAGATTGCATTTGAAAAGATAAAGCAGTATTTACTGGAGCCACCAGTCTTAGTGCCACCTGTTCATGGGAGACCACTAATTCTATACCTGACCGTGCTGAATGAATCCATGGGATATGTATTAGGTCAACATGATGAGACTGGAAGGAAGGAATGTGCCATCTACTACTTGAGCAAGAGATTTACCGAATGTGAAATGAGGTATTCATCTCTTGAAAGAACATGTTGTGCATTGGCCTGGGCTGCCCGTTGCTTACGGCAATACATGGTTAATCATACTACTTGGCTGGTGTCTAAGATGGATCCCATCAAGTATATCTTTGAAAAACCTGCTTTGACTGGAAGGATTGCCCGTTGGCAAGTGTTACTAACGGAATATGACATAACATATGTCACCCAAAAGGCAATTAAAGGGAGTGCGCTGGCAGATTACTTGGCACACCAACCCATTGAAGCTTACTAACCAATGCGGCATGATTTCCCATATGAGGATATCTTAGCTCTTTCCAAAGAAGAAGATGGTTTGGAAACCAGATGGATCATGAGATTCGATGGAGCGTCCAATGCACTAGGACATGGAATTGGGGCTATCCTAATCTCACCTGATAAGGAATTCATCCCTATTTGTGCTCGGCTATGTTTTGACTGCACCAATAATATTGTGGAATATGAAGCATGTTCTCTAGGAATACAAGCAGCTCTAAATGTGGGAATAAAGGTTCTGGAAGTTTATGGAGATTCTGCTTTGGTTATCCATCAACTAAAAGATGAGTGGTAAACTAGAGACAGCAAACTAGTTCCCTATCATGCTCACATCAAGGAGATGATCAAAAGATTCGATGAAATTACCTTCCATCATGTTCCACGGGAAGACAACCAAATGGCAGATACTTTAGCCACCTTAGCCGCTATGTTCGAAGTCAGCAATGATTACGAAGTGCCTCTCATTGAGATAAAGAAGCAGCAAGAACCTGCCCACTGCCAGGTCATAGAAGAAGAACCGGATGGCAAGCCTTGGTATCATGACATCAAAAGATACCTCCAATGCCAAGAATACCCTGAAGGTATCACAGATAATGACAAACGAACTTTGAGAAGACTAGCCATGGGATACCTATTGAGTGGTAACGTGCTATACAAGAGGAATTATGATTCCATTCTCCTCCGGTGTGTTGATACTGTTGAAGCAAACCAAATCATGAAAGATATCCACGAAGGATCTTTTGGAACTCATGCGAATGGGCATGCTATGTCAAGAAAAATCCTGAGAGCTGGGTATTATTGGATGACTATGGAAGCAGATTGTTTTGCTTACGTACGGAAGTGTCATAAATGCCAGATTTATGCTGATCACATTCATGCACCGCCTTCATCCTTAAATGTCTTGTCAGCACCATGGCCTTTTTCAATGTGGGGTATGGATGTAATTGGGCCTATTGAGCCAAAAGCCTCAAACGGTCATCGTTTTATTCTAGTGGCCATCGATTATTTCACCAAGTGGGTAGAGGCAGCTTCGTACACCAATGTGACGAAAAATGTTGTGGTCAAATTTGTCAAGCGTGAGCTGATATGCCGGTACGGCTTACCAAACCAAATCATCACGGACAATGGTACAAATCTAAACAACAAAATGATGAAGGAGCTTTGCGAGAATTTTAAAATCTCCCACCACAACTCCTCTCCATACCATCTGAAAATGAATGGAGCAGTTGAGGCAGCCAACAAAAATATCAAGAAGATAGTGCAAAAGATGGTAGTAACCTACAAAGACTGGCATGAAATGCTCCCTTTCGCGCTGCACGGATACCGAACCTCAGTGCGAACTTCAACCGGGGCAACGCCATTTTCTTTGGTCTATGGAATGGAAGTTGTACTGCCATTTGAAGTGGAAATTCCATCCCTTAGGGTGATCATGGAAGCCAAATTGGAGGAAGCTGAATGGGTCTAGACCAAATATGACCAATTGAATCTGATTGACGGGAAGAGGTTAACCGCCCTTTGCCAGGGACAATTGTATCAAAGACGCATGAAGCGGGCATACGAAAAGAAAGTGCGCCCCCAACAGTTCCAAGAAGGTGATTTGGTCCTCAAGAAGATTTTGCCAATTCAAAAGGACGTTCAAGGGAAATGGACACCTAATTACGAAGGACCCTATGTTATAAAGAAGGCTTTCTCTGGAGGAGCCCTCATACTCACCAACATGGATGGAGATGACCTGCCAATGCCTATAAATACCGATGCAGTGAAGAAATACTTTGCATAAAAAAAATAATAAAAAAAAGGGGCTCGCTAGGTTGAAAACCTGAAAAGGCGACTTAGGCAAAAGTTAGAGCAGCAAGATGAGTCGAAAACCTGAAAAGGCAGTTCCACAAACTCGACTCCACAACATAAACACTTCAAGCCAAAGACAAAGGAGGTCAAAACGGGTATTAGGGTCGTTGTCAAATTACATCCTCAGAAGCAAAATCAGAGGACGAACACAAAGTCGTGATAAAGGATCAAGTTTCTCATTGCTTGCGAAAGATCACTAGAGGATATATGAACCTCCCCTTTTCCACTTGCCTTCCATTCTCTATATCTTATCACATCTTTGTGCTTAATATTATTTTCATCTCTATTGTACACACCTGATATTTATAAATAAAAGTCTCCCTTCTTCCAACATGTGTTCATAACTAAATTTTATGAATAAACAAGTTTTTGCCTAAAAGAAAGTTTGAAATTGGAAACGACAGAGCGTACAGTTATGGGGAACGAAATACATCCTAGCGCCAGAATTCGCTTGGTATAAGCATAACTATCTCTGCTAAATACGCTCGCAAAAAGTTGGAGATGTTTCTATTTCATCCATGAGTTATCTCAAAAAGTCAGTCGCCAGGGAAGATTTACCTGTAAGTCTTTTTATACTAACTCACTTTTTGTCAAAGGGACGCCAAACCCATCATCCAAAAGCGGGTATTTGCCAAAGTTTTCTCTCAGCAAGACCTATAGACTGAAGATCTCTCCCGAGGAGTCTCACGAAAATGGGATCAGTTCCCTCAACCAAGATATTTCTTTGATCAGAGGACTTATCTTTCCCCAGTGAGCTCACCATTACCGAACTAGCACCCATTATACTTCTCTCACTAGAAATGCTCAAACTAGGGCATCTCCCTAGATCACTCTTCCAGTCAAAGGACAGTACCCCGAATTTCCAAAAGGCTCAAACTGGGGCATTTCCCCAGATTTCTCTCAAGAGGCAGTCCCCAACAACCTTCAGTTATGTCAAACTAGGGCATCTCCCCAGAGTTCATTCAAGGGGCAATTCCCCAAATGACTTCCAGTCATATCAAACTGGGGCATTTCCCCAGATTTCATTCTCTTTCCTTAAAAGGGCAGTTCCCCAACATCCCCCGGATCACTCTTCCGATCGAAGGACAATATCCCAAATCACCCAACACTTCCCCAGTGGAACCATGAAGGTTACCAGACAAATGCTAACCAAATCCTTCCCAGTGGAGCTACACTTCCTAAACAATTCAAACTGGGGCATCTCCCTAGGTTTCAGTCAAGGGGCAGTTCCTCAAGATTCTCCCAAAACTAGGGCACTACCCCAAAACTTCAGATCCTGGTTAATTTGGACGGGACGTCCTGTTAACCCCCCAAATCATTTTTTCAAAATTGGGGCATTACCCCAAAACTTCAGATCCTGGTTAATTTGGATGGGACGTCCTGTTAACCCCCCAAATCATTTTTTTTAAAACTGGGGCATTACCCCAAAACTTCAGATCCTGGTTAATTTGGACGGGACGTCCTGTTAACCCCCCAAATCATTTTTTCAAAATTGGGGCATCACCCCAAAGCTTCAGATCCTGGTTAATTTGGACGGGACCTCCTGTTAACCCCTAGATCACTTTACCCAAAAAAACTGGGGCATCACCCCAGGTCTTTTCCAGTCAATCGAGAGGCAACACCCTCACCTTTTACTTTTCTAGTCAATCGAGAGGCAACACCCTCACCTTTTACCTTTCCTGTCAACCGAGAGGCAACACCCTCGCCTTTTTATTTTTCCTGTCGACCAAGAGGCAACACCCTCACCTTTTACTTCTCCTGTCAACCGAGAGGCAACACCCTCACCTTTTTATTTCTCCTGTCAACCGAGAGGCAACACCCTCACCTTTTACCTTTCCTGTCAACCGAGAGGCAACACCCTCACCTTTTTATTTTTCCTGTCGACCGAGAGGCAACACCCTCACCTTTTACTTTTCCTGTCGACCGAGAGGCAACACCCTCACCTTTTACTTTTCCTGTCAGTTCCTAGGTTTTCCCCTCATCTGATACTTTGACAATGGTGTTCACGTCTTTACTCCCTTTCCATTTCAAAAAGCAAGAAGAAACTTCATGCTCTTCTCATGGAAAAGAAGTAAAGAGGGGCATCTGTGAACACCTATTTCAGTCCGGTCGATCCACAAGTAAAAAAAATACAAGTAAAAAAAAAAAGAAGAAGAAAGAAAAAGTACAAGAAAAAAAAAACTAACTCAGAAATGATCATTTCCGAGTAAAGGGACTTAGAATGATCATTTCCGAGTAAGACATGGTCCCTGGCCTGTTTTCGCCCAAGCGGGTGATGGTTCGCTCAAGCGAGACATGTCACACCCGAGCGAGATTGATACCCGATGTATATTCCTTTCCTTCGAATGATGAATTCCGAGTGGAATTACTCAGAACAATGAAATCCGAGTGGAATTACATAGAAATGACCAAAACCGAGTGGAATTACTCAGAATGGAGCGAATCCGAGTGGAATACTTCACTGTTGGTGAAAATCCGAGTGGAAACTTCCCTATCAAAGCCATTCCGAATGAAAAGTTATTGATATTGAGGAAATATATCCCTATTAGAAGTAAACCCGAGTGGAAGTTGTCCCACTGCAATCATTCCGAGTCTAATTTCCAAGTTCTGATTGAAAAGCAGGCAGATTCCGAGTGAAAATGCCAAGTTTCCAAATTCTGAGTAATAAGAAGGCGGTTTCCGAGTGGATATGTCAAAATTTCCAAGTTTCGAGTGATAATAAGGCGGTTTCCGAGTGGTTGTCCAAGTTCTAAATCCTGAGTGAGGAATAAGGCCAATTCCGAGTGAAAACAGGGCCAATTCCGAGTCAGATTACCAAATTTGAATTTCTGAGTAAGAAATATGCAATTTTGAGTGAAAATGTCTGAGATCCAAATTCTGAGTGGAGGGAAGACTGACTCCGAGTGCGTTGAAAAGGCTGAGAAAAACTTTTCTGATTGAAAAGAATAGGTTGATTCCCGGGTAAGCATATCCGAGTGGTCAGATTCTCAATTTCTCAATTCTGATTGAGGTGTAAAGGATGACACCGAGTGCTGCAGTATGAAGCCAATTCCGAGCATATCATGAAGGAAGATATGAAGCTATACCGAGTGAAGAATCTTCAATCAACGCCGAGTGAAGAATCTTCAATCAACACCGAGTGATGCCTCTCCACTCAGAACCGAGTGAAGTATTTCCAGTCTGTACTGAGTCATTCCCTTCCATTTTTAGTCGGCTCTAAGCCATTCTTTTACTATCACCCTCCCTTCCACCCATTCCCGAGTCACTCTTTAAACCATCACCGAGCCACATTTAAACATCACTGAGCTCATTTTCATCAAACCCGAGCTCATTTACACCCAAATCTGATTCACCATTCTCACCCAGATTTCGAGTCATCCTTTACTCGTTTCTGAGTCAATTCTCACTCAATTCTGAGTCATCTCCACCCAATTCTGAGTCATTATTCAACCATTTCAGTCGGTTCCAAGTCACTTGTTACTCGGTTCTGATTGAATATTTCACAGCAGCCTCACACCGAGCAAAACCTCTACTCGGCCTTCCATAGAAGGACTCCTCCCAGAAGAATTCTCACTTGGGAAGGAGTATTTCACTTGGCTTTCTATGGGAAATGCTTCATTCCACTCGGAATTAACTCCCAATGTGGATGAATACTGACTGAGAGGCTGATCCGAGTCATTTTCACTCGGAATTCTACCATTCTCACTCGGATTTCCATCATTTTCTCTCGGATTTTCACCATGCTGACTTGGATTTCCACTATCCAAGTGGATCCTTGAATTACGGGAGGTGGTTGGCAACCAGACAAGGAGGAAAATGATAAAGAATTGCCACCAGCCTCCATTCTCCTTAATTGTCAAAGATCCAGGCTGTTTCCAACACACCATCCAAGTTGTTTGACAATTTCAAGGGGCGGCTGGTAACAAGACAATGTGGAAATATTAAAAAATCCTCACCAATTGGCAGCCAGGCTGTCACGGGTCTGTTCAGGCAATCATCATGCTCCTCAAATGTTCTATAAATACTGCAAACGAAGGAAGAAGAATGGATCCCTGGAAGCATTCATTGGAGAGAAGGTGTTCGAGGGCATGAAAAATGCTGGGGCCACATACTAGCGTATGATCAATAAGGTGTTCGAGGGCATGCACACCAAACTTGTTGAGGTGTACATTGACGACATCATAGCCAAGACATCGGTTGGGGGTGATCATATTAAAGACCTACGCCAAGTGTTTATCCGTTTGAGAGAATTTAACATGAGGCTAAACCCATTGAAATGCACTTTTGCTGTCCTAGCTGGGAAGTTTTTGGGTTTCATGTTAACTCAACACGGTATCGAAGCCAATCCAGGGAAATGCCAAACGATTCTCAACATGCAGAGTCCAAAGAATCTGAGAGAAGTCCAATCCCTGAATGGCAAAGTAGCAGCCTTGGCACGGTTCATGCCAAAGATGGCTCACAGGTCACTTCCTCTGTATAAAGTACTGAAAAAGTCCAAGAAATTCGAATGGGGACAGGAACAAGAACAAGCATTCCAAGAGCTTAAGGAGGTGTTGTCCAAACCTCCTATTCTTACGAAGCCTGACCTTGAGGACACGCTCATCCTATACTTGGCTATTTCAGATGAAGCTTTGGGCGTAGCTTTAGTAAAGGAAACTCCTGATGGACAGAGGCCGGTCTATTTCACCAGCAAAACATTACAAGGTGCTGAGATCCGGTATCAAAAAATTGAAAAAACCGCCCTCGCTGTTGTTTGGGCCTCTCGACGGCTACGTCCGTATTTTCATGCACACCCAATCTTAGTAAGAACGGATCTACCACTCCGCTCTGTGTTAATCAAGCCTGACCTCGCTGGTAGGATGATCAAATGGTCCATTGAACTTTCAGAGTTTGATATATCCTATGAACCTCAAGGCGCTATTAAAGCTCAGGTCCTGGCTGATTTCATTGTGGAAATAACAGGGATAGATCCAGATACACCTTGTGTCCATTGGACCATCTATGTCGATGGTTCATCGAATCAAAAGGGCTCTGGAGTAGGTGTAGTTCTCGAAAGTGACGATGGAGTACACTTGGAGATCTCTCTTCGTTTTAATTTCAAAACTTCCAATAACCAAGCTGAATACGAAGCTTGCTTGGCCGGACTTTGAGCTGCGATCGACATCGGAGCCTCTGAGGCGACGCTATGCAGTGATTCACAACTTGTGATTTCATAAATTCTGGGAGACTATCAAGCTCGTGAACCTCAACTCCAACTGTACTTAAACTGTGTCAAAGAGTTGAGAGAGAAATTCTCAAAAATGGAATTCAAACATGTTCCATGCGAAGAGAATACAAGAGCAGATATACTCTCCAGATTGGCAAGCACCAAAAAGCCAGGCAGCACCACAACGTTGGTCCAGAGTACACTGACATCGCCTAGCATTCCTCTTTTCCCTTCTCTAAATGCCATAATGACTAATTCCCTTTATGGTGATACATGGATGGCCCCCTACATCCGTTATTTGGCCGATGGGCAGTTGCCTACTGATGAGAAGGAAAAGAAGAGAATAAGGAGAGAACTGCCATACTTCACTATGATAGATGGTAACCTCTAAAGAAGGGCACTCTCAGTACCTTACTTAATCTGTCTGAGAGAGAATGAAGTACATGAAGTAATGGAGGAAGTGCACGAAGGACAATGTGGACAACACGCCGGAGGAAGAAGTCTGATGAGAAAAATCCTCAGAGCGGGATATTGGTGGCCCACAATGAAGCAGGACTCCATTGACTTTGTCAAGAAATACGATGCCTGCCAAAAATTCTCTAATCTTCACCATACACCGGCAGAAGAACTCTTCACATCCGTTGTTCCATGGCCGTTCTACCAGTGGGGATTGGATATTTTGGGCCCTTTCCCAACTGCTCCTGGGGGCATCAAATATCTTATTGTAGGGGTCGATTATTTCACTAAGTAGATTGAAGCAGAGTCGATGATGCATATTACTTCAGCCCGAACTCTTCGTTTTATGTATGAAAATATCATAACACGATTCGGAGTCCCAGCACGGGTTGTCACAGACAATGGCACCTAATTCACGGACAGGAAATTTACAGATTTACTTGAAGGGTTAGGAATAACCCAAATATTTTCCTCCGTCGAACATCCCCAAACTAACGGCCAGGCTGAGGTGGCCAACAGGGAGGTGCTGAAAGGACTGAAGAAACGTCTTGGTGAAGCCAAGGGCGGATGGACAGACCAATTGTGTCACGTCCTTTGGGCATATCACACAACGCCTCATTCTTCCACCAATGAATCCCCATATCGCCTGACCTATGGGGTGGAGGCCATGATACCTGTGGAACTACAAATTGCTTCTACCAGGGTCAAATACTTCTCTGAAGAAGGCAATAACGCTAATTTGGCATCAGAAATGGATGTCATACAAGAACTCAGAGAAGAAGCATTCATTAGAGATCAGGCCATCAAAGCGAAAGTCGCTCTTCGATATAACAAACGAGTCCAATCAAGGACTTTCAACATCGGAGATTTGGTTTTGAGGAAAGCAAGTGTGGGAAATAAATTCGCTCATCAAGGCAAACTAGCCCCAAACTGGGAAGGCCCATACAGGGTATCTGAGATTGCTGGCAAAGGCTCCTACCGCCTTGAAAACCTTGATGGCACTCCAATCCGAAACAAGTGGAATACCCAGAACTTGCGCATTTATTATAGCTACCTGTTGGAGAAACATGCACTCTTTTCTCCTCACTTGAGATTGTTCAACGGAGAAATCATTATATCATAATCCCAGCTACGCTTTTATTGTAATTCTTATTTTTACTCAATAAGAATCTCATACATCAACTTAACTCTTTCGAGTTTTTCTTATGCTGTGATTTTCAGTCTATCCGACATGCACAAACATATTCAGGACGGATGATCTCAACTACCGATTCTGTAGTTGACGATGTAACTCCTCGAATATGCATGAATAATTGAAGACCTGGGCATAGTAGGATTGGTCCTCTTGCAAAAACCATACCGAATCCCAGGAAAAGGGCGCAGTAGGATCAGACCTTTATATAAGGCTGTACCGAACCCCATTCGAAGACCCAGATTGTAGGATAAAACCAAACTCTGGGTACGGTTAGTAGGTATGACCGAACACCAAAGAAGGCTTGGGCGCAGTAAGCTGGTTTTCTTTCAAGACCACACTGAACCCTGAGTAACGGGCGCAGTAGGTTTAGGATTAGCCCTGATCTGAACCTCGTGTTGAAGACTCGGATTGTATGATTGAACCGAACTCCGAGTACGACTAGTAGGTTTGACCGAACGTTGGTGAAGAACGGTTAGTAGGATTAAACCGAATGCCAAGAAAGACGTGGGTTGCAGGATCAAAACCGAACCCTAGTGAAAGGCTTGGACTGTAGGATCGAACCGAACTCCAAAATAGAACAAGTAAGTGACACCGAACTCTAAATTTCCCAGAAGCACTTCTCCTGGAAATTCTTCAATCGGTAATACTTTTTATTGAAATTTCTTATTCAAAGACTCGGGTCATATTTTATCAAAGCCCGACTCATTATTTCTGACTCAGGAATAATTCACTCGGGCATGTCTCTATCTGAGGCATATTCACCCGAAGCATTCCGTTCGGAAATTCTCCATTCATTACTGCACCATGAAGGAATCAAAAATATTCCATTCAGTGCCATGTTGCATGTAAATTGGAAGTATTTCACTCGGCCTTTTTTCCTATTCAGAAATGCTCCACTCAGAGCTATGATATTCGAAAATGCTTCACTCAGTGAAATCGTTGAAAAGTATTTCCTTTAGGAATTCCCACTCGGAAATACTTTCCCTTGGAATTCCTTACTCGGAAATGCTTCAAGTTCGATACTATACTATTAAAATTCTTCAGTCGGCAATATTTCATTGAAATCCGACTCACGAAGAATCAATCATCACTCTCATTAACCTTACTCGGAAATACTTTTCCTTAGAATTCCTTACTCGGATACACTTCAAATTTATTGCCCGACTCATGAATTCTTTAAGTCGAAAATATTTCGCTTCGGAATTTCAATCAGCAATACTCCACTTGGAAAAATTTGCACTCAGAAAATTTGAGCCTGAATAGAAACTCAAATTGTAAGTCTAAACTCCGAGTACGGCTGAAGGATCACTCGGAACCTTCCACCCAAGAAGGTTCACTCAGAAGAATTTCCACTCGGAGCTCTCACTCAGAGGAGTTTCCAGTCGGAATTCTCAATCAGAAGAACTCCCACTCGGTGTCCTCACTCGAAAGAAATTCCACTCGGAAATATCACTGGAAATCGTCCTTGATGAAAAATAAGACTCAGTTAAAACGTATATGCTTTTACTGAGCAACTTGAGGGGTAATGGAATTTCCCGGATGACATGGCCAGAACTAGCCTCACCCGGAGTCACTCATTCAGAGTCAGTTGCTCACTCAGAATTGATCACCCAATAATGCTTGGGGACAGTATCAAACAACTAACGCGTATTCCGAGTGATGAACACTTAGTAAAACGTTCTCACAATCATTCCCCCTCAAGATTAACATCGCAAGCCGTTCTCATGACAACAATATGTTTCCTAACAACGGCGACCCCCCCATTATGGTACTTATAATCGAAAAGCCTAATCATCAAAGATTAAGGTGCGCCCTTTACCAGGCTTATGTATGCCAAACATATGATTTAGGTAAACAATTTTGATACAATAAAAGATATTCTATCTTTTCTATCAAACCGAGCCTTTGGTTATTTAAGTACCTATACATGAGAACTAAACTTGTTTGCTGCTATCTGATGTAATATTTACGCGTCTACATCCGGATTGGATCATTACATATACAATGATTCTATTGAAATTACTCTCAATGGACAAACGTATAAAGCAAGTTATATTTTCATTCGATCAAATCATGAATTACATTAAAGAACTGATTCAGTAATCCGGAGCTAATCTCGGAACACAGCAGATTTGAATCAATAAAAACTACAAGACAAGGAAGGAACTATTTATGTTAGCTTGTCTCTCCGCCTTTTCCTTTGCCCTTATCTCTGGTCTCGCCTCCCCCTTCACCAGCAGCTTTACCTACATCGGCACTTGTTCCTTCACCTCTAGGCCGTTGGGTGATGGGAGTCAGGAGCGAAGGTCCCATTGACTGACCTGTGGGAAGAGGAGCTAACTTGTATGTGGTGTTTGGCGGCTCCTCCTCACGATCCTCAACCAAAGCTACCAGTTTCCCTCCATGAAACTCATAGAACGGATCAATACCGTTCAAATTGAGCTCCACTTTGGGATTCCGGTATTGAATCTGACGAACAGCAAGCCCAAAGGATTCCTCGACTGCTTGGCTACAGATATCCACAGCCTCTTCCGCTCAAGTGTTTGCAGCAGTCAGATCCGCTTTCAAAACTTTGACCTCGTCATTCGAACTCACCAGTTTTAGTAACAACTCCTTCTCCTTATGGGTCCAGTCTTCAACCCCTTGCGAGTAAACGACCTTGGCTTCTTTCAGTTCCTCTCCCAACTTGGCCGAATGCTCCTTCTCCGTACAGAGGCTGGTGTGGAGGTTGGAACTGATTTTCTTCTGATCAAGTACTTGGTCCTCCGACTCTTTAAGCAGGTATTTCAGCCTGGCGATCTCTTCATTTTTTTGCTCCCCTTCCTCTTTGGAAGCCTTCAACTTATTCTCCAGTCAGAGGATGCTTGCCTTATCCCTAGCTGCAGCAACGTTAAGGTTATTAACTTTGCCTATTAACTTGCTGAGTCGTTTGTTATCCTCCGACAATCTCCGAACTGACTTTAGGAGACCGGACAGTTCAGCTAACTGCCACTGTCCGGCGTCACAAGCTTTTGTTACTTCTTTAGGCTCTAAAGTCTTCAGCTTGAGGCACTGGACCCTCATACACTAGGTATGGGGCAAGATTGGAATTTCCTGGAGGAGGACAGGAAACCTTGGGCACAAAGTAAGCAGTTATTGGTTTGGCAACTGATGTAGGAACACTGCTTGGGGCATCCGGTATAGCCTTTTCTATCGTCTTTCCCTTAGAAGCCTCTGCATCAACTGCCCCTTCGGAAGTCTTTTGTTTTTTGCGAGAGGGTTGAGACTCAGTTTTCTTGGAAGGCTCATGTTTTGCTTTTTTCCTCTTCTCACCAACCTTTTTCCCCTCAATGTAGAGGTCGGTATATCAGATCCGCCCTCCAATAAAGGAATATCGTCACCAGCAGACGAGGCGAGTATGATGGTCTCAACAGTAGCCTTCTTGGAGTTCCGCTTTGCCTGAATGTTGTTTTCAGCCGCCACGGATTTCCCTCCAGCTTTGAGGCCTTTCAACTTCTCCATCTCTGGCGACTCAGCTCCAATTTCAACTGCATAATCAGATAGAAAGATCATCAGTAACAGAAGATATCGAGACATAAAAAGAAAGAGCATGTAAAATGACAGAAAATTACGTAAATATTCCTCGCGGGTGGTCTTTGTCCCTAGCAAACGCCTGCAAGAGAAAAACTTATGCGAGGCGGTGTATGATTGAAGAGCAGAAAGAACGGAAACCGATGTTGGGGTTAACTCGTCCTCGTCGGTGTAGTAAGCCTGGGACGTCAACAAGAAATGTTCATGCGTCCAGGCCACGGGGAACTCTTCAATCCCATCTTTATTCAGCCAAAAAATTAGATCATCGGGCTTCACACGAATCCTGGTGAAATAAGATTTGAAGGAACGCCCATCAACTTTGGCAGAGTCAGTGTAGGATTCGAAGTTGATGATCTTGGAGAGAGTCCGGAGGGTTATCAGACTTACTCCTCCCTTCTCCCTATTGGCACGACGGACCACCTGCGTGAAATAAAAGAGCATGGCCACCTTCAGTGTAAAATTGAAGTGCTCCCCAAGCACTTCAAGAGAACGGATCAAACCCCATCCGTTAGGGTAAAGCTGTGAGGGAGCGCAATCCAAGAACCTCAGAACAGCCATTTGGAGTTTGATGAGCGGGAAGCGTACGCCTAAGTTCAGGAATAAGAAGTCATACATGTATATTGACCTCTCATCCGGTGTATGAAAGATCTGTTCTACAGGCAAGGGAGCCAACATTATGAAACGCTCCTTGTACTTTTCTTTTTTGGAAACGGTGAAGCGAGGCTCCAACCTTGCTCCATCCTCCCGAGCATGTATGGACACCGTATCACAAAATTCGTCAGCAACCCAGCTATATGGGCGTTTCTGCTGGAACTTTACCCAGTCAATATGGTGTGCAACTACATTACACAATCCAGAAGCTGTCTTCATGATATATTTTTGAGAAGGTGCTCCACCACTAGAGGTGCTTTCTCCAGACAACTTCTTTACGGCTAGCTTAAACACCTTTACGCTGGGATAAAAGCTAACATCATCAGAGAGGTACAAATCAGCGCTCCCCTCACTCTCGCTAGAAGAGGATTCTGAAGAGGGTATTATCACCCTTCGCCTTGAGTAGGGCGACGCCTCCCTCTCTGAATGAAGTGGATTTGAGTGGATGATCACAGGGATCCTCCCACCATGACTCGAGGAAGTACGAGACAACACTCTCCCTCCCCTTCCCCTATGGCCAACATGGCTCGAGCTAGCAAAACCTCTCCCAGACATTTAGAAAAACTAGAAGAAAAAACGAGAAGACGAAAGAGAGGTTACCTAAGAATGAAGAGAAGTGGTGATTCAAATTTCACACAATCAAACAGGAATGTCTTCTCGAAATTTTGGCAGAGTTTCATCAGGGAAGCAAGCACTGAGTAACTTCTGAATCTATTAAGTTCTCCTTTTATAAGGAGTCGAAGGTTATGTCATTTACAATCAAATGACACTTTTAAATGACACCTTTTTTATAGACACAAGGCTACCGTTTCGAACATTGAGGCGCAAAATCAGCGTCAATTCGTCAAAGGGCCTCTCAAATGGGCCTCAGAATTTAAATTTCAAGCCCATTAAGCCCCTCAGTGACAGTTATAAAGACGTGCGCATTTAAAGCAATAATGGCTTGCCCATATGATTAAAGGCATTAAATGTCCAATCATGAGAAACATTGCAACTGTTTCCCGAATACCAAGGGTTGCAAGTTTCAATAACTTCTGGGATTCCCACACAAAAAACTTTTTGTACGGATCCGTCCTAAGAAGATCTAGACAACGGAACTTCATTCCAAGAATGGATATTTACGCAACCACGTAATGACTTTCTATAAACGACGAATATCATCTGGTATCCAAATTCATTACAGACGATGTAGCTTATATGAGCCACTTTACTAGTCCCTCACACAAGCTAGGGGACAAACAGAGTGATGACCCTGTCTCGATACCGGATTTGATAACGAAATTGAAAACTCAGTTCCGTACCCTGACAATCGAAACGTGCTTCCCTAGGACGGATGATCTCAATCACCCAATCTGTGATTTGACGATGTAACTCCTGGCGTGGTGTACTTCCCCAGGACGGTTGATCTCAATCACCCAATCTGTGATTTAATGATGTAACTCCTGGCATGGACAATTCCCATCATCATCCTTATGATGGAAGCCCTTGAAATCTCAATCTGTATTCTGACGATTGAGAAGTATTTCCCCAGGACGGACGATCTCAATCACCTATCCTGTGATCTAATGATGTAACTCCTGTGATCTTGAAGGCTCAATCCGTACTCTTACGATTGAGAGATATTTCCCCAGGACGGATATTCTCTATCACTTAATCTGTGATTTTATGTATCAACTCCTGGCATGAACCAATTCCCATCACTATCCCTATGATGGAAGACACAACCATCATCTTTATATATATCTTTGCAGTTCCCAAAGCTCGAAACGATACTCTCACATCGAACAGCAGATTGACTCTGTGAACCTCCCTGTGAGAATAACTCCAATTAATGCTAGTCATCCGTTCTGAGACATCGCTCCTATGAACAACGGATCGACTCCTTTTCTCCACAATAGACTTAAGGATGATTCCCTATGACAGGTATCTATCCTTTAACATATTTATACTTGGGGACAGTATTCATGTATATATTTCTTCGTTTCAAATTTATTTATTGTCTAATTTTCTGAGGCAATTATTTCAATCCGACCTCAATATTTATCATACGGAACAGATTATCAATTACTGAAACAATATATACATCTAAGTTATATTATTCTTCATGAAGTATTGAAGACAAATTTCTAAAAAAGAATTTTATTCATTCGTGAAAAGCAAGATTACATGTAACGCCGGAGTTAATCCCAGTACACAACTTTACATACAAAAAATATCAAAACTACGGAGGAGGAACTTGCTCTTCTGTCTCTTTTTGCCATTCCCCTTCTCCAGGTTCTTACGTCCCTTCTTTTTGGATTTCTTCCGGAGCTTTCTCTTCAGGTGCCTCAGTACCTCCTTCAGATGAGACGCCCTCTGGTTTATGAACAGCAGGATCCGGACCCATACTTTGACCCTTGGGAAGAGGGGGCAAACCGTATAAGGACTCCGGAGGATCTTCAAGACGATCTTCAACCACTGCGAATAGCTTCCCTCCATGAAATTCATAAAATGGATTCATTCCATAAAGGTTTAATTTCGCAGTGAGATTGTGGTAGAAGACTTAACGTATAGCCAGGCCGAAGGATTCTTCAGCAACCTGGTTGCATATATCAATGGCTTCCCCCGCCTCAGCTCTTGCTACAGCCAATTCTTCCTGCAATCTCGAAAGATCTCCATCCGATCCTTGGGACTCCGTGCTCCTAGCCTTCAGTCCCTCGATCTCAAGGAGGAACTTCTTCTCCTTCTGGGACCACTCCTCTGCTTGTTTGAAATAACCCTCCGCAGCAGCTTTGCTTTTGTCCTCAAGATCAGCTTGTTTAGCTTGACTGCTACGGAGATCTTCTTGTGATTTACCAAGCATCTCCTCCTTCTCCGCCAATTTACCCTCCAAGTCTTTAAGCATGGTTTTGAGCTTGAGATTTTCCTTGTTCATAATATCTCCGAACTCTTTAGACTTGGCAAGGCGATCTTCCATTAATCTTAGAGTGGCTTTATCCTTCCCCGACGAGAGGTTGAGCTGTTCTATTTTATCACTCAGCTCATCAACCTTGTCAACATCATCAGCTAACAAACTGAATGAGTGAAGCATCCCAGTTAGTTCTGCTAACTGCCATTTTCTGGCCTCACACGCCTCCTTAATTTCTTTAGTTTTAAGCGTGGGCCGGAGTTCGTACAACAGCTGAGGAAGAATTGCTGGAGTTGTCCCCCGATATGAGAGGAAGGGAGTAAGGAATGAAGCAGTGGGGAAAGAGATCGGACTAGATCCAAGGACCGCAGAAGGAACACCCTTATAGAGTCCAGAAGAAACTTCAGCTGCATCCGAGGTCTCTACAGCTTTACCTTTTGAAGCTCTTTCCCTTTTCGGACTCCGTGAAGGTTTATGTTTCTTCGATGGTCCTCCTGAAGGATCATTCTTGATCTTCCTCCTCCTCTGTGTTATTTTGGGCTGACTCGTAGTTGCGCCAACACCAGTCGAGCCGCCCTCTACCAGTGGAATCTCCCCTTCTACATCCGAGGTCAGAATGATCACCTCGGAACAATCCTTCGCAGAATCCTTCTTAGGCAGGATTTTATTCTCGCCAGCTACAGATTTGCCTCCTGCTTTCAAATCTTTCAACTTGTCCATGTCCAGAGATTTTTGCCCTATTTCACCTACATACATAAATAAAACGTGTTAGCATGAGGAAATGCTCAATACAGTTAACAAAGGAGGAAAAGAAAAATAAAACAAGAATTACGGAGATATTCATCATGGACTACACTTGAACTACTCAAAAGACGTCTACACAAAAATGCTTTCAAGCGTGTAGAATATGCTTCAAGGGCGAATAACACTGTCGCCGTTTCAGTAGATAGCTCGGACTGATAAGTGAAGTATGCTGAAGAGTTCAGGAGAAAGTTCTCATGAGTCCAGCTCAGGGGAAATTTATTAAGACCCTCTTCGTTCTTCCAGAAGACGGGCTTATTCTTCTTGATTGATATCCGGGTAAAGAAGGACTTAAATGACTTCCCGTCAACTTTAGCCGAATCGGTGTAGGATTCGAAGTTCATGAAGGAACATAGAGTCCGAAGTGTGATTAGGCCTACACCTCCTTGCTTGTTAGCCCTCCGAACTACCTGAGTGTAGTAGAACAGCATCGCTATGGTGGGCGTAAAGTTGAAGTAGTCTCCCAATACTTCTAGAGCACGGACGAGTCCCCAACTGTTCGGATGGAGTTGAGAAGGTGCACAATTTAGGAACCTTAATACACCCATTTGAAACTCGGATAAGGGGAAACGAACTCCGAGGTGATGAAATACAAAATCATGCATATATAGCGAACGCTCATCTGGAACAACGTGGTATATCCGTTCTGTAGGGAGCGGTGCAAATACCCTGAACCACTTTTTCATTTCCTCCTCAGCGCAAACTGTAAACCTTGGCTGAATCCGAACTCCGTCCTTATTCGCATGATGGGAGGCTAAGTTTTTAAACTCGTAAACTATGCAGCAGAAGGGCCACTTAGCCTGGAGTTCTTCCCAATTTAGCCGAGAGGCGACTACGCTATACAGACCTTCTGCTGTTTTCAGAACAATTTGATCCCTAGAGGTTCCTTCTCCAGTCATCGTGTGAGTAGCGTGAACAAAAATCTCTGTTCTACGATAAAAAGTCACATTGTCAGAAGGGTAACAATCATTACTCATCTCACTTTTTAGAGCGACTACTATCAGAGGACGACTCTAAGAAGGGAAAAGTCACTCTCCACTGTGAGTAAGATCCCCTTTCTGAGTGGCATGACTCAGCCCTCGGAAGAATCACAAGGATTCTTCCCCCACGATAATTAGGGTTGCGAGAAGTTAATCTCCCCCTAGTAAGATACATTCTTTTCGAGCAAAAACAGCAGAGCAAAAGAAGACGAAAATAACAGGGGAAGGAAAAATGGTTACCTCAGATGATAAGGAAGATGAAGACTGAGAAAAGCTTCGTAAAACAAGCGGCAAGCGTCCTTACAAAATTTTTACAGAGTTTTGCTAAGAAATCAGAAATGAGTGGAACCCAGAATCCACTAAATGTTTCTTTTATAGGAAACGAAAGGGTTCGGTTACCAACTCTTGAGGTTGTGTCGTTCGCGACTAAACGCGTTGATTCACGAGTCAAACGACATAGTCGTTCTAAATTCATGGGCGCCAAAACAATATCAATTCGTCAAAGGGCCTCCCGGCTGGGCCCAGAAGTTTTAAAAATTGTAGGCCCATTAAGTCCTAAATGACGGTTACTGAGATTCCCGTCTTAAATGCAATAACTACTCGTACACGTGATTAAAGGCATTTAATGTCTAATCATGCGACGCAATCTATGCTTTACAGACGTCACTCGAATTTCAAGGGTCTTCAATTTTCAAAAAACTTTTGGTGTTCCCCTGCTGTGAATCTTTGTCTGAAACCGTTATAACAACATTATGACAACGAAACGTTCAACCCTAGGACGATTCCTCGTGACATAATAATGCTGAACAGCATACTTGCATAAAAACGTTTCCGGCAAAGCTATACCGGCATCTAGACCTTTCACAGGTTGAGTAGCTCATGTGAACAACTACACAGTCCCTCACACAAGCTAGGGGACATATGATCCGGTCTTGATACCGGTATCCGATCTGTAAGACATATTTCAACGTCTTTATCAAGATGACAACGTGCAACCGGTGTCATCGGTATACATCCGGACTCTAATTCCGTATCAGGAGCTCTCCCTATACCGGTTGTCCAGGATAACACCATGACACCGGATAACGTATACGTCACTATACAGAAGACAGAAGGCATTACTACAGGGACCGATCAATAATTCCCTGCACTATGAGCCAAAATCTGCTCACGGGAATTGTCAATTTGTCCCTTAATTCTAGCCTATACTCCCTACGCTCAATATAAAATAGCCACTTGACCCAATCATACTGGTAAGTGCGTAATAAAATAATAATTTAAGGCGTTATTGGAGGTTAGTGGTTCCCCACTAACGGATCCTCGAATATCGAGGCAATCAGGTATATGAACTCTCTTCATCAACGAAGGAAAGGATCTTTTTCTCTTTTTGACTCGATCTACTTACAATTACTCTCTGAAAAACATTCCTCACTTGGAATATCTCCACTGACTTGAGCGTCGGAGAATCTTTGCAGGTGACACCACCTTTCGCCCACATCAACGCGTAGGGACGGTGTGAAGGACCTCCAGGACGCCCAATCCGCTCTCATCATACAGAGACACCGGATACATAAACCGGATACTCGTATAACCGGTCTTCAGAGAAGTAATAATCTACTATTTGTGACTGACCAGACACCGGATCTCTTGACCCCGGTTCAGGACAGATCAATTTTCATATAGATCTCCATTCAAGAATGTTGTTTTCATATCCCTCTGGTGAATTTCGAAGTCAAAGTGAGAAACCAAAGTCATAACAACTCGGAATGCACCTTTAGTGGAGACAACAAAGAAAGTCTTTTTATAATCTATGTCTTCTCTTTCACTATAGTAGTTTGCTATAAGTTTAGCTATGTATCTGTCAACTTTACCATGTGGATTACATTTGGTTTTAAAGACCCACTTGCATCTAACTGGCTTGCAACCGATTGGTAATTCCATAAGATCTCAAACACCATTGTGTGCCATGGAGGGTAGTTCATCATGCATGGCATTAAGCCAATCAAAAGCATGAGTCCTAGAAATAACCTCTGTAAAGGAAGTAGAATCATCAATGTAACATCCTATTTTCCACTCAAATAGAAAATAGATATTAATATTTCTTTAATGAGAAAACACTTATTATTAGTTAGTTGATTATTAACTAATTAATATTTTTATGAATTTTGGTACTTATATTTAATTATTTTGTTAAAATAATAATAATAAATAATAATAATATATATGTATTTTGAATGAAGATTTTAGAATTACTTAATTAGTATTCATTGATTAAGAAAATTATATTAAGAATTTTGAATATCTTTATTATTCACAACTTTTATTTTATGTGTTTATATTTATGTTTTTACATATTTATGATTTAACTATTATTAGAATTTTAAAATACAATTTTGAAGGAATTAGACTATGGTTCTTTAGAACTTTTTAATCTACATATTATTTATGATTTTCTGGAATTTTTTGAAAATTTGAAAATATTTTAATAAAAAATATATTTTTAATAATTTTATATTTATATAAAGTACTTAAAATTAAAAATATTTATAAGAAAGTGAAGTTAAATTATAAGAAAATTTTCTAAAATCCATTTCAAGTAGACTTATTTAAAAATGATCCGTTTGAGTAAAATCTTATTTTTACTAATCGTAAGGAGACCGTAAAAGTACCAATAATTTTTATTAACGAAAAATTTTAGATTTTTAAAATTTAAACTTTATATCAATTATTATAAAATTAGTGAGGATTGATATAATATCGCTAAATTTCAAAAAGGATTGATTTTGAATATTTAAAATATACCGAATGAATGGTTACTATTTGACTTAATAGTTCACCTGACTTTACTATGCAAAAACACTGTGTATGTATGAAAATTTCAAACTTGCACAATAACCAGAAATAAAAATTTTAGAAATTGCATAGTACTTTTATAATAAAATAATAGAATGCATAGTGCATATGTTTAACTATAAATACGGAGGAAACGGAGAAGGAAATTTACATTTTCAGATTAAATTTTTTTAATATAGCAGTGTTAGAGAGATAGTGGTAGGAGTAAGAGGGAGAAATAATTTTTATGGAAGGAGGTTATGCCAAAATTATAAGGTAAGAATAACTCTCTTTTATATTTTTTATGTTTATTTTCATATCGTTTTAGAAATCTATTATTATACTGGATATAATATTATTTTAAGTTACTATTCTGAATAGCAAATTACTATGTCAATTGTAAATTACTATTTACTATTACTGTTTACAATTTACTATTACTATTTACTTTTTACTATTTACCATTACTATTCATGATTTACTATTTATCGTACTGTTCACGATTTACTATTTACTGTTACTATTCATGTTTTATGTTACTATTTATGATTTACTATTTATTGTTACTATTTACGGTAACTATTTAAAATTTACTATTTACTGTTAGTATTTAAAATTTACAATTTATTGTTACTATGTATAATTATTAATTACCCTTTCTGTTTTAAATAGTAATCTTTATTTTATCTTATGTCTATACTGAAATAAATTGGTATTAATATTTCTAAAACTTGGAGGCGTAAAGCGAACTCACTTTTGGTAGCAATTCAAGGTAAGGGGGAGTGAGATAAGAATATAATATGAAAAGACATAAGAATAATAGGAGGAGTCCCTACTCCTTTTAACTATGAATAATTATTATATTTTAAAGTAATACCTATTATCATCTTAAGTAAATAAATAAAATTTATTCAAAAATTTAAAATATTTGGATGAATCATATTTGATTAACCTAATATAAAGTTTAAAATATTTAGATGACTCATTAACCTAACATACCGTAACATTGAGATTTGGACTGTTATGGACTTATATGAACTATTATGGACTGAATTATATTTTTGCGTTGATTAGACCATGATGGACCCATATGACCATTGGACTATTTTGGACTTGATATGGACCAACTAACTTTAGGACTGGACTACTACGACTTAAAATGAACTTTAATAATTAAGACACCTTGAAATAAATTGTGTAGATTTTGTATAGTAATTGTGTTATTTTTATTTGATTTAATTATGATCGTTATTTGATTGTGAGTGATGATATTTAATTATGATTGGCAATATTTGGTTGTGATTGATGATCTTGTGATGTGGAGTTTAAGCATATAGCAAGCATGACGGAAACCTAAAACTCAGTAAGAATATACGTATCTCTTACTCTTTAAAGTATTAATTTAAAAGAAATTATTCTCAATGTTTATTCAGATTATTGTTAAGAAATTTTTCTTAACTTTCAATAAAAGTATATAATTTTTATAACTCACTTTTATCTTTCAAAATAAATTATTATTTAAATGAAGTATATAATTTTTATAACTCACTTTTATCTTTCAAAATAAATTATTATTTAAATGAAATTTTAGTTATTTTATATAAAAAAGAGAAAGTATTTTATAAAAATAATATATTTATATACGTATATGTATATGTATGGATATGAAAATATTTGATTCTCAAATGGAAATGAGATACTTCAATAATATTTTATTTTAAACTTTTGAAAATAAAAGTTTTAATTTCAAAAGTGTTTAGAAATATTATACATTTTTTAAGTATTATAATTAAAGATGGAAAAAGATTAATAATTCAAACTTGTGCTAAAGTAAATTAATTTCCTATAAATGCTCTAAAGAAGGTTTGAAATATATGTTAAGACTTTGAAACTCAAATCATTTGTGAATGATAAAGAAAAATTATACTAAAATTCTTCTGCGTGTGGCAGAACTTATTTAAGAATTTGAAAATGTGCAGTACATCGGGATGGCTATGTTGTAATTTGTAGGCCCCGAAAATATAGTTTATACTTGAGTTTCTAAAAGTCTTAACCAACTCAATACACGAGTAGTTCATGCATCATGAATCATTAAAGAGAAAAGAGATGGATATTGCCTGGGGACAGATTATAGAAACCGAGGATACATTAAAGGAGGCTTAATTGCGAGCCTTGGGATGGGAGGGTGTGAAAGGGTGCTTCAGGGGAAGATATTATATTTTGTTTCTCACTCCTTCTTGTTTGAATTTGTGTTCAAAATATATGCTATGTGATGTATAGCTAGCAGTCCAAGATGAAAGGATGAAATTACAAGAGGGTAAAGTGGTCTCATCAGGTGAGGAGATATGGCAAGAGTAGGATTCTAAAACCCTCTGGTTCGAGGACTAGGAAATGATTCCTCATAGTCATAGTAAAGGTATAATTTAGTTTTAGTTTTAGTTTTAGTTTACCTTATTACAATATCAAGTTGGATAATTGTAACAAGGTAAAGGTTAAACTTTGATAAATCTTATCATTCAGTTATAATACTGTAATCTTTTATCACTTATGATTTCTATAAATTTGTTTTGTCATTATGGACAAATATTGAAAGACAAAAAATTTTTACTTTCAATATTCAAAGGAAATCATGTATATCAACGTCATTGTATATCAACGTCATTGTATACACGAGATAAGGAATGATATATATATATATATATATATATATATATCTTTCTAAAGTTTTTAAAAGCAATAAGAATACTTATATATCTCGTGTATATAAGGGGGTGTTACAATCAACATCATTAAAATTGAATTCATGTTCTTAGAGATAGACAAGGTAATCATCAGGTATTGAAGGATTACACGCCCTCTCATATCTCTTTAAAGGAGCCTATTGAACAAGGTCATCATGTTCATGATCATCTAGTGGCATAAGAACAATAACACAGTTATCTTTAAGGGCAATTGGTTGTGGGGTATTATTACCACTGTCCAAGTCATCTTTGAAAAATATAGCATGATCAGATTCAATTACTCGAGTAGAGTGTAAAGGACAATAGAATCTGTTGCCTCGAGAACCTACAGAGTAGCTAATAAAGAAACCATCGATGGTCTTAGGATCAAACTTCTTTAACTGAGGATTATAAGGTCTTACTTCTTCCTTACAACCCCATACATGAAAGTGTTCCAAGGATGGCTTTTTCCAATCATAGGCTCATAGGGAGTTTTAGGTATAAATTTGTTGAGTACTTGATTAAGAACATACACATAACTCCTTACGGCATCTCCCCAAAGAAAAACTAGCAAAGAAGAATTACTTAACAAGCAATTCACCATATCAAGAAGTAGAGATGTCAATACAGGTTATCCGCCCTGCCCTGCCCCGCCATTAACCCATCAAAATACGAGGTGGGACAAGTTTGGACCCCTACCAGAGGTGAGTTAAAATTTCTAGCTTACCTGTTTTGATGGTAGGGCAGGGCAGGACGTGGCGGGTTAGCCTATCAACCTTTAAAAAATTCAAAAAATTAAAATTATTTGAGAAAAAGGTTTTTAATAGGATGTTAGTTAATAGTTGTTCTGCTTAAACATATAAAATAAATAGAAATTAATAAAAATCAGTTTTTAATAAGAAAAAATTAATTAAATTAAAAAACAAAGTAGTATACTACAAAAATAAAAAATTTGAATATAATTATATTAATAATTCTAACTCAAACACTAATAAAAGTAATATGCTAAAGTGAAATAATGTCATTCCTCATAATAAATTAACGATAATAAATAAGGATTAAACATTTAAGTTTCCATTAATATTCAATAATAAAAAGTTCAATATCTATCAAGAATAAATAATCAAACCAACATCAATAATTAAACTAGTCATGTTCATTTTTCAAAATAAATGATTAAAGTCATTAAACTATCACTAACACCATCAATCAAACAAGTAAATTGCATTATCCAAAATATGTAATGAAAGTGTTCCCCCAGGGAATCGGAGGTGGGTCCCTATGATTCCCCTCACTTCCCACTACGTGCGAGGAAGTAAAATGCCTCGGTCATAGCTTAACAGGCCAAACCTATGTTGTAACCTAGGTATAAATGTAACTCATGTATGCATGATGTAAGCTAAGTGACACATTATAGAGAGATAATAAACCTAATCCCTAGGGAGATTCTCTAGAGTTTTATACCTATTTTCTGTGTGTGAACATTTTGGCGCTCCCCGTGGGGCCTGCTAAAATAGATCCTACACCACCTTTCTCCAACCCTAATCCTAATTTTGAATGTAGCCATGGTAAACACCTGAAACACCCGTCGGGGGGAGGACGACGGACGTAGTCAAGATTCGTCCAATCATGGTGACCAGATACAGCGACTCACGAACATGGTGGAAACCCTGTAGAGGAGGACGGTGGACGTCATCAAGAGTCATCCAATCATGGTGACCAGATACAGCGACTCACGAACATGGTGGAAACCCTGCAGAGAATGGTAGCCAACCTGCAACAAGAGAACGCAAAAGTTTGAGGATAAAGGAATGACGAACGGGAGGCCTCCAGCAACAATGGGGGTTGATCCACCCAGCGAAAGGCCGCCGGCCATGTTTCCTACCAAATGTGAGACACAATGAGATACCAACCTGAGCTCCCTTTCGTTTCCCATCCATTGTCTGATCAGATCATGGATGCCCCTACCCCTCCAAACTACAAGCCCCTATCCATGGAAAAATACGATGATAGAGGGGACCCTGAAGAACACCTCACCATGTATACCACCACCATGCTGGTTTCCGGGGCATCAGACTCCTTCTTTTGCCGAACTTTCTCTACTACGTTGACCAAGTCAACTATTTGCCGGTTCTTCCACCTTCCCCAAAAAAGCATTACCAATTTTGTTGACCTCAGTAAGAAGTTTCTTAACCAATTCTCCACCAATAGGGCTATGCAACAGACTTCACAGAGCCTGGTGAACTTACGCCAGCTTCCGAATAAAACCTTGAAGTAGTACATGGCTTGTTTTTTCGAGTAGGCCATCCAAATCCGAGTAAGTTCTCCGACTCCTTGGCCAAGAAGCCACCCCAGGACATGGATGATTCTTGGGCAAGGGTCTCCCAATATATCGTTATTAATGAGCGAGAGGCCGATCGGTTGGGATCCTTCGATCGGGTCACCCATCGGCCCGACTAGAAAAGGAGAAGACCCAAGCAGGGTTGGGACAAGCATACTGATGCTTACAATGCTCCTAGGTACACCAACTTCATGCTGCTAAAGGATCGTCACGCTCGGATCATGCACGAAGTCTACAATACTGGACTCATTGCGCTTCCCCCCGGGAGAATGACCAAAAGGGACGGACACATCTAAATATTTTGAGTACCACTGAGCCCATGGCCATGCAACAAAGGAATGTCACTCCCTCCACAATCAGATAGAGTATCTAATCCGCCAGGGACACTTAGCAAGGTTCGCTGCCTAGAAGGATGGTAGACCAAAGGAGGGAAACCAGAAGAGAGAAAGAGATCACTTGATCAGGTTAAACTCCACACTCGAGATAGATCACGATCCCCATGCTCTCGATCCCCGAGACCTATAGGTGGAAGAGAAGACAAAAGAAGAGTCATACACACTATTTTAGGCGGATTCCCAGGCGCTCGTGCACGCTGGTCACACTGATCGGGTCAGGTAAACTTATTACAGGCGGACTCGGACCCGGTGACCATTACTTTTGACAGGTTGAACTTCCCTGAAGGTGGCCCCAATAGAGACGAGCCAATGGTAGTCACCATGGGAGTTGAAGACTTTATGGTGGAACAGGTACTTGTAGAGCAGGGAAGCTCAGCAGACATTCTACACTAGAAAGCGTACCAGAAAATGGGTTTTCCTACCCTGTGGTTGAAAAGGTATGACGGGACTTTACTCAATTTTTTCTAGTGATTCTATGCAGGTTTTAGGGTTTATCGACCTGAGGACCACTTTCAGGAATGGAAGAGACAACTACGTAGTCAAAGTCAAGTTTCTAGTCGTTGACTTCCCCAGCTCCTACTATGCACCGCTAGGGCGACCATCTCTCAATGCCCTTGGTGCTGTAGTTTCTACCATGCACCTAACCATGAAGTTCCCACTCGGGACGGAAGAGTAGGGGTTGTCAGGGTAGACCCTGAAGTTCCTAAAAATGTTACTATGAGAGCCTCCGCCCTAAGGAGACGTTTATAATCAATGAAGATATAGAGACAGGGTTTGACCCTCATGATGATAGAAAATACAAGAGACATCAGCTAGTGGAGTCTCTCAAGCTCGTCTAAGTCGGTCCCTCCCCGAACCAGTTCACGTGGATTAGTGTAATACTCGACCCGGTCCTCGAAGAAGCCCTAGTCAACCTATTGAAAGAAAATGCAGATCTATTTGCCTAGAGCCCTATCGACATGCCAGACATTGACCCCAGTTTAATTTACTACTTACTCAACATTGAGCTAGACGCTAGGCCAATATCCTAAAAGCCTCGGAAGATGGGCCCTGATCGGAAGAATATAGTCAAGGAGGAGACAGATAAGCTTGTATCCACCAACTTCATCAGGGAGGTCAAATATCCGACCTGGTTATCTAATGTGGTCATGGTAAAAAAGTCGAACGGCAAGTGGTGAATGTGTGTCGACTTCACCGATCTGAATAAGGTATGTCGCAAAGATTCCTATCCTTTGCCTAGTATTGATTATCTGGTAGATGAAACTTCAGGATACAGGATTTTGAGCTTTATGGATGGATACCCGGGGTGCAATCATATTCGAATGGACCCCAAAGATGAGGAGAAGACAACATTCATCATAGGTAGAGCAAATTATTGTTATCGAGTAATGCCTTTCGGTCTGAAGAATACAGAGGCCACTTATCAGAGGCTAATTGATAAAATCTTTGCCAAACAAATTGGGAGAAACATGGAGGTTTATATAGATGACATGGTGGTCAAAACCAAACAGGCGGACTCATATGTGCAGGATTTGGAAGAGACATTCTCTAAGCTACGTAAGCAGAATATGCGGCTGAACCCTGAGAAGTTCTCCTTCAGAGTCCAAGATGGAAAGTTTCTAGGGTACATGCTTACCTACCAGGGCATTGACACCAACCCAGATCAGTGTCGTGCCATACTTAAGATGTGAATCCCCAAGAATATTAAAGAGGTACAGCGCCTCACCGGTTAGATCGTGGCCCTCTTCCATTTCCTCTCAAAATTTGTTGAAAATCCATGCCGTTTTACAAAGTGTTGAAGAAGACAGACTCGGTCGAATGGACGGCGGAGTGCGAAAAGGCAATTCAAGACCTAAAGATCTACCTTGCATCCCCACCGATTCTGACACGACTAGACATAGGGTCAGAATTGGTCCTTTACCTTTCCACAGGTACCGAGGGAGTAAGCTCAGTCTTAGTCCAGGAGGACGGCTCCATCTAGAGGCCAGTCTATTTCACCAGCAAGACATTACAGAGGGCTTAAGTGCGATATCAAAGTGTCAAAAAATTCACATACATCCTTGTCATAGCAGCACGACGACTCTGACCTTACTTTCACAGCCATCAAGTGGTAGTAAGGACCGATCAACCGCTCGAAAAGATCATTCAGAAGCCAGAGTTCGCAGGAAGAATGGTTGCTTGGGCTGTTGAGTTGTCTGAATATGGCATCCAGCATGAACCTAGAGGGCCTATTAAAGCCCAGGTGCTGGCAGACTTCCTGGTAGAGCTGGGAAAAGATAAAGACAACTATGAGGCCACACACGGTTTATTGACTCTTTCTGTAGATGGACCTCCAATATGAAGGGCAGTGGAGCAGGTGTTATACTAGAATCTCTGACCAGATTAGTGGTCGAAGAGTTACTTAGGTTACAGTTCAAAGCCAGGAATAACCAGGTGGGGTATGAGGCTCTCATCGCTGGACTGCATACCGCCATAGACTTAGGGGCTCGGTGCGTTCAGACAAAGATCGACTCCCAATTGGTGGCCCAGTAGGTGGAAGGGTCATACCAAGCCGAAGACCCGATTTTGATGAAATACTTGGCTCGAGTGAATGAATTGATAAGGGACCTTAAATATTTTCACATAGTTTATGTTCCCTGGGCGTTGAACAAGCGCACCGACCTACTCTCCAAGCTGGCTAGCATAGTCAAAGTAGGGAACCTCAAGACAATTGTCCAAATTATCTTGAAGGAACCCACGATCCAAGAGGCTTAACATACACACCAAGTAAGTGAAATACCGACTGAAAATACTTGGATGACCCCGATTATTGATTTTTTCAGGCAAGGAACCCTTCCAGAAGACCATCAACAGGCTAAAAAACTACAGGTATAAGCAGCTAACTACAACCTGCTAGATGGATAACTCTACAAAAGGGGATTCATTATGCTACTCCTAAAATGCCTGAATGAAGAGCAAGCTGACTAAGTAATACGAGAACTCCACTTAGGCATCTGTGGCCTTCACGGGGGAGTCCACCCCCTGGCTGCTTGGGTCCTCCGACCAGGATATTTTTGGTCAACCCTACAGGCCAATTGCTCTGAGTTTGTCAAGAAGTGTGACCCATGCCAACGTAATGCCAACCAGATTCACAGCCACCCTGAGCCTTTACATGGAATCTTAGACCTCTGGCCCTTCAACACCTGGGGGATGGACATTCTGGGATCATTTCCCCCCGAGAAAGGTCAAGTCAAGTTCCTTCTTGTAGCAGTTGACTTTTTCACCAAGTGGATTGAGGCGGAACCCCTTGCAACTATCACTACGGCCAAGGTTTAGACCTTCACTTGGAAGAACATCATTTGTAGATAGGACTTCCCCACACAATCATCTCGGATAATGGTTGACAGTTCACGGACAAGGGTTTTGTTGAATTCTGTGAGAACTTGGGCATTAGACGGAAGTTCTCTTCCGTAGAACATTCACAGACCAATAGTCAAGCCAAGGCGGCCAACAAGGTGATCCTCCAAGAGCTCAAAAAGTAACTCGAAGAAGCCAAAGGAAGATGGGAAAAGGAGTTGTCCGGGGCTCTATGGGCATATCACATGACCCCACATTCGTCGACCAATGAGACTCTATTCTGACTCATATATAAGGCCAATGCCATGATACCAATTGAATTAGGGGAACCCACTCTCCGACGCCTTACCTATGACAAAGATTGGAATAACAAAAAAAGGCGAGAAGGTTTGGATCTCAGTCTAGAAGAGCGTGATATTACATATGTAAAGATACAGGTAGCCAAACAGAAGTCCGCCCAGCATTGGAACTCTCTCTTTTGACCCTAACCTTTTCAGATAGGAGACCTCGTCTTACGCATCGCAGATAACAATTGAAAGTCGCGAGGAGAGGGCAAGTTTGCCGCCACCTAGAAGGGCCCATACCGAGTCAGAGAAGCCATTGGAAAAGGTACTTATCGCTTAGAAGAATTGTCTGGAAAAAAGATATCAAGGATGTGGAATGCCACTCACTTAAAATTTTATTTCAACTGATCCTTGTACACCAGGGCACTCTTTTTCTTCCCGAGAGGTTTTTCCCACAGGGTTTTTCTCTCGAGAGGTTTTAACAAGGCCCTATTTCTTCAATAAAATTTTTAAACCATTCAGTCAAGAAGATCAATGCACCAAAAGTCCGATCGAGGAATCGATCTTCTCGGCAATACATTATGAAACTTAAAATTCATTTAAGGACTCAATAGTCTGAGCGAGGAATCGATCGTCTCGAAAATATGTTGTGAAACTTAAAATTCGTTTAAGTACTCAAAAGTTCGAGTGAGGAATTGATCCTCTCGGCAATACATTGTGAAACTTAAAATTTGTTTAAGTACTCAAAAGTCTGAGCGAGGAATCGATCCTCTTGATAATATATTATTAAACTTAAAATTTGTTTAAGTACTCAAAAGTTTGAGCAAGGAATCAATCCTCTCGCCAATACGTTGTGAAACTTAAAATTTGTTTAAGTACACAAAAGTCCGAGCGTGGAATCGATCCTCTCAGAAATACGTTATGAAACTTAAAATTCTTTTAAGTACTTAAATATCTGAGCGAGGAATTGATCCTCTCGGCAATACGTTCTGAAACTTAAAATTTGTTTAAGTACTCAATAACCCAAGCGAGGAATCGGTCCTCTCGGCAATACGCTCATACTCGCGCACATAAAACCCGGAAAGTAAAGCATACGCGAATTGCAGCAAGCAAAGCATATAAATACAAAAGGGTACGATTCATTCCATTCATAAAAGTAAAGCAATTACATCAAATTCTTAAGAAATAAAAAGAGGGCAAAGTTATTAGCTACTCAGGGACCAGCGCTGACAACTAGGGTCTTGCCCTGAGGTACATCACCCTCGAACCCGCCTTGAAGCTTCTCACTCTCAGCCTCATATGGGTGTGCCTCACCCTTCGAATTGGTCGACACTGACTGAAGGACCACAGTCGATTCAACACCTGCCTCGGCCTCTGGAATATCCCCAGCAGCTGGCGCCATCCTTAGAATTGGAAAGATCGACGATCTCACCATTCACCACAACTCAGAATGACCCAATTCCCTCCAAGTTGAGATCCACGGAAGGGTTCAACATGTGAATTTGTTGCCGGCAAAGGTCGAAGGTCGTCACATACTTATCGGCTAGTTACTCCTCCATGAAATGTACATAAGCTGCCTCCTCCGCTTTACGTATCTCAAGGTCGCTCTCAGCACCCTTCAGCAGCTCTCAAGCGCCTACCCAAGTTGGCACATTGTACCTCGGCGACGACCAACTTTGTCTCCTCCAATTTCCTCCCAGACCGAGCCTCCACAAGTTTGGCTTCAACAAGTTTCAAGTCATTTGCCAATCTCCCGACAGCCTTCAAGGCGTCCCCGAGCTGCAGGTTGGCAAACTTGTTAGCATCTTTTAGCGAATCCCTTTCGTACTGTAGGGCCACCTTCTCGCTTCTCCATATGTCGAGTCATCACCACAGATCGTAAGTTGAATATCTCCACCACTCGGCATATTGCCACCATAGTCTACCCCTTAAACTTCTTTTCATCGTCCTTGAAAACTACTGTGTGGTCGATAAAGGAAGGAACTGGGAAATGAACATCCCATAATGATTGGGCAGGGTTGCTAGTTTCGCACAAGGATCCATTAATGAAACTCCCTCATCGTCGATCCTCCAGCTCCGTCTCACTCGGTAAGGTGCTGGCAATTCGCTTGATAGTTACTCCCTCGGTGGAGCCAGTTTTTAGGGCTCCATAGAAACCCGACTCTGAGTTTCTAGTGACCCCGTCTCTCGCTCAGGGCTGTCAAACACCAGGATATGGGTAGGCCCGCATCCTACCTCCTCTTCGGTACATAGGGGAGATCCAGTTTGATCGATCTCCAGAGTCTCCAACCTTGTAGTCCCCAAGGCTACTTCCCCCAACATGGGCTCCTTAGAACGATGCCTTTTTGATGCTCTCCCCGCCTCTTTTTCTAGTTGGGTGACAGCATGGACCACTAAAATAGGCATGGCTATGGTGACAGCTCCAGACCCGCCCACAGGGGCGAAGCACAAATATCAACGATCATTTTTTTATAGAAGAAAATCAATGATCATTTCTCCCTTTTAAGTATAATACAACCTTCTCTCCTTCTTCAACATTGTTCAAGTCCGAATTCTAACATATTATCCTCATGTTTTGAACATTCAATAAGTTATTAAACTAATGAAGATATTAATTTAATTCTTAATGATAGATTTAATAGTAATAAATTATAATTATTTTATGTATTTAATAATAATTATTTAGACTAAAATAATATAATATTTATAAAAATTCAATAGATGTATTAAAATTTAAACATTATATAGTAAAAAAGGCTTAAATAGTACACATATTACCATAACATGCTTATAAGCTATTGGACTAGCTTATGCAAGCAACTTAGGACAAAATCGATTGAACTAGTCGGTTTACCTCAAAATTGATAACCTGGTTGAATGAGTTGACCCGGTGTAGAAAATCAATTAATTATTTTTATTTTTCCTCCTTCAAAACGACGTTATTTTTTATTATGTACTTGTTATTTTGTGTTTGATTTTAAAATTTTGGAGTATGAAATAATTGAATTATTTATGCTATATATTTTTATTTTTTAAATAGATCGAGTTAACCAATTTAACTAGTGATTCAATCGGTTAAATCATTAACCTAGTGTCTTCATCAATTTGATCACCAATCCGTTTTTGATAACACTGGACCAAACCAAGTAAAATAAAAAAAGATGCCATTTTAAAAAAATTGAATTAAGTGTCTTGGAGTGAAAATCTGTTTTAGACTGGTTTTGGACTAGTTTAATACGAGAAACTGTTTTTTGGCACGTCCAGACTGGTGATGGCTTAAGGTCCGGGTTCAACTGGTTAGGTTGGTTCTGACAACCATGTAATATACCATTCCGTTAACATCTTTAGGTCTATTTGGTTGACCATTATACCTACTAAATTGGATTTGACAAAAAAAATTTATTAACTTAACAAAAATTTAACTTTATTAAATAATATATCGAGTGAATATTAAGTATTAAATTTTTCATTTTTAGAAAAATAATGAGTTCCTTATTAATTGTTATTTTAACAAATGAATTACGTGGGTTGTAATAAACTCAAACTTGAAGAAAGTGCATTGTTATTTACCAATCTTATTTTTTATGGTTAAGTGTTAAAAGATAATTGATTAATAATTAAGCTTTTATCTAAATTTGAATCTCATCAATGAGATAACCTTATAAAAGAATGACTTGTAAATACTTTTGAGTTTTAAATTATGCATTAGCCATAAGGACTAATGAGTCGTCTGTACTCAACTTGCCTAAATTAAAAGTCTTACGTTCTTTTGACTGTTTCGGTTGACTTTTCAGTTTTTGAATCGGTCTCCATGTAATGTAACCGCTTTTTTAACAGGTTCATAACTGCTGCTACTGGAATGGACTGGATTGCGATGCTCACGGGCCACTAAAAGAAACTTAAACAGCCCAAGTTCTGTATAGAACTCAGATTGGTCTGGGCTGAAGGTTCCACTTTGAATTTCTGAAGTGTGCATCAAACAAAGCCTGATCATTTGACCCAAAAAAAAACACAGAGCCTGATCTGAAGTGCAAAAGAAAACACCACCACACTTGAAGAAGCTCTTCATTTGGATTGTTATTGTTATTTGAACTCTGATTCAACAAATTCTTAATGTATTTTATCAAATAAGTTTCTTTTAATTTATTCCAATAAATATTTTTGTTTAAAGTTATAGTATAAATGATAATTTGTGATAGAAAAAGAAATAAATGATGTGTGACACGCATTGTTACATGCAAATTTGCAAGATGGGTTTGGACTGCATGTTATGAATAAATGATAGAATTGACATAAGGCGGAAAAGAAAAAAAGGGACACTAATGCAAGCGTATCTGGTAATGAAGCCAATCCCAGTTTGTGGCCAGAGGTGTCCCACAAATGGATCTAGAATTTGAAAATTTGGATGATATATGATATAATGGACCCAAACAATAGAGGCTCTCCACATCACACCCACCCATGACCATTATACCAAAAGGGTCCCACACAATCAAACAGTGCCTTACTATTCTATGGCCCACCTTTCACGACACGTCATAATCTCTCTCTCTAACTCCCTGTGTCTTCGTGAGTCATTCCAGGTCCAAAGATTCCATGTTGCAACCTAAATTAGGCCAACCGTTAAAGCCCGCGTATACTCTCTCTCTCTCTCTCCCTCTCTCTCTGCAACTGCATTCCCCTTCCCATTTCTGAGAAGGTGGGAGAGAGACCCCAAAGAAAGATTTTCAATCCACCTCTCTGTTGGGTCTAATCTCATTCCTATCTTCAAATTCATCCACCCTTTTCTCTATTCTTCTCCAAATCCACCTGCATTTTTTGTAATTTTATTATTTCTCGGAAAAACCCTAGAGTGCACAGATTTGGGGCACGTTCCTTCTGCAGCTGAAGAACGAGAGAGCGAGGATTTTGAGACTGACCCAGTTCGATTGGAAGGTGCCGGATTCGAAGGGATCGTTTGGTTTTTACTGGGTAATCCCCCCATAAAAAGAATAAAAAAACTAGGGGGGTAGGTACCGGAAACCCCCCCCCCCCCCCTGGAATTCGAAACCCTAATTGAGATACGAATCGTTGTTCTAAATTGATGGATTCGACTTTGGGGTTTGTGATTTTCGGAATTTGCATTAGCTTTTACGCGTTTGTTGTTCAATCCCAGATGCAAGATAGGAAAAACGGTGTTGGATCATCTTCTATGGTGCCAAATCTGCAATCTCCGCTGTCTCCGCCGCCACCACCGCCTCCGCCTCCGCCTCCGCCCCCGCCACCTCCACCACCTCCGGTAGTCAGTCCACCTCCCCCGCCTGGATCGCAGCCGCTAAATCCTCCTCCGAACAGTAACCCCGTCGTGGAAAGCTCTCCGCCCCTCCCCCCCCACCACCACCGCCGCATCCGTTTACGGCCGCCACCGCCGCCGCCTCACCGGATGAATGCGGGGAAAAAGGTTGGACTTTTGTTTGCGGGCATTGCAGCAATCCTGCAGGTTGGTATTGTTGGATTCCTGGCCATTAAGAGAAGGCAGCTTTTGAAGAATGATGTCAGATATGAGACTTGTTCTTGAAAAAAAAAAAAAGAGGATTTTTAACAGTTTTCCCCCTAAATTAATTCTTTTTTCTTTTGTAAAATTTAATGGGATGAAATTCTTTGCTAAACACGTTATAGTTGGGGGGAAGAAAGGGGATATTAGCCGAGATTCTTTGTAGAATCTTGGAAGAACATGAAAAAAAGGAATGCGTGGAAAGACACTAATTTGTGGAATCATTATTGGAACATGAAGATTGTGCATTGATGCCATCGTTGTGGTTGTGGAGTTGGTCTTGTATATTGGTATTGTTAGTTGACGTTTCCCTCACGTTTCAATGTTTCATATTGTTACCCACCTTTTCCCTTTAGTTACCTTGCATTATAATGGGAAGAAAAAGTAGCTCTCATGTACTTAATTTTAATTTTTTTTTCCTCTAACATGTTCTGTGTACAATGAGGTTAGGAATCTTGAAAAGATTAACAATGACAAAATCTTATATTCTTTGTTTTTCTCTCTTCCAAAATTGATGTCTTCATTGTTGAATACCAGCTTTTGTCCTTGTTTCCGCTTTCTAGAGAGCTCTCTAGTACTACTACTAAATTGCAACTGTTTGTGATATAAGTTATTCTGCTGTTGCTTCATATAGAATCTGTCTTCTAATGTTGTGTACACGCTGAAACAACCACTTTTTCTTCTTTTTGGGTGATGGATAGACATGCTGCTTTGCTCTTCCATCTAAAAAAGTAAATGATGAACTGCTAATTGGCGTCAGAGAGGAGTTAAAATCAACCTAAATTTGATCCTCCACATGGAGTATTATTTTGTATGGCCTTCAGAATTTTTACAATTTGATTTTTGAATAGTGCCTTTGGAGACTACATTTATAGGATCATAAATAGTTTCTTTATGGATATTGTTAACAAAATAGAACGTTATGGCATTTTATAGGAAGAGGGTTGGTGGTTTTTTTTTTAAGACTTTTATAAAAAGGGGCCTTGAAGAATGATTTAGCTGTGTAATATCCCTTTCCGATCTTTTATAGTTTTATGTTCTTAGCAGCAGCAGAAATTTGGCTGTATTCTGTCTATGGTTCTGTTTGCTTGAAAGAAACGTATAATTTATAGTTTTTAGTTTGTAGCCTTTTTAAGATAGTTTATAGCTTATGATTTCTAAAGAAGTTTATTTAAATAAATTTCTTTGTTAAAATTAGTTTAAATTGTATTATATGATTTTAAATGATATGATATTTTCTTATATTAAATGATATCATATTTAATAGATTTCTAAAGAGACTTAGATACTAATGAGGGATCTGTTAGACATTTTTTTGATACACAGCAACTTATAGTTTTTCAAAGGTTAAGAGTTTATAATTTTTCAGTTCTAATAGGTATAAGTTCTTTTTATTTTGTATTTATCAAATAGTTTTAATAGAGTTTAAAAAATTATAAGTTTCTCAAAAAAAATTATAAACTGCATAAAAAGTTATAAATTTCTTTTGTCAAACATGTCCTATGTGATTTTTCTACTATTTACTTGAGATCTAAATGGATCAACTGCAACAATCAGGGTAAATATAGTAGGTGAAATATATAAGATTAAGTTGCATATTTAAAGTTGCTTGCAAGGTGGCATTTGCTAGCAACATTTTGTATGTTATCTGGACAGTTCTATCCCTGTTTAAGCCTTTAGACATGAGTTATTCTGTATGTTGAACGCTGAAATATGCATATTTTAATAGTGATAGAGTAGTTTGTAACTTTGTATTAACTATCAACCATTTCTATTATCATTAATGTGCCCTTAAAGAATCCATTTTATTTACTAGTCTCATTATTTGCAAGTCTCTTTCTACTCTGTAGGTGATATATCTATACTTGTAGAGACATTGTATAGCGTCATTTTAGTTAGAATTACTAATTACTACTATATGCTTGATTAATATAAATCATAGTATACATGAACAGTTGAGAAGGATGACTTGTTTAAAATGGAGAAACGCAGTTCCGAGGATAAAGTGCAATATTAATGACTGATTTATAAATCAAGTGTGATAATTATAGATGGAGATGTAAGATACATCATGAATTTCATCTACAAAAATGTTTTTTTATTTGGTCTGAATTGAGGGTTATGAATATTAAATTGAGTAGGTTCATTGTAGTTGAAATTATAGGCAAGTCGGGTTTATTATTCATTTCATACCTTTTCCTTGTTCAAGCTGCCAACCATATATATGGTATAAATGCATTTACAAAATTAGAAAGAAAAAATTGAATGGCAATAGGTAGTATAATATTTGCATGTCCTTGACGCAGTTGGCAAGTTGTCAAGTTTTTGAAGTAGTACTATAGAAAATATTTTGTATTTGGATGATGTTTACCTTTAGAAGAAATAAGTTTTCTTAAATGTAATTTCGTGATTTACGCTTGATGTACTGGAACTGCCAGTGCAATAAATTACTTGTTGAATTTGTTCTGGCCAGTCATGTGGGATACTGCGTCTTGGAAGAAAGGTTTATACACGACAAAGATGTTTCTACTATAATTTACACTTATGGACTTATAGGATTGCTTTACTGTTTCATATCAGTAACAGCCAGATCTAATTGCTTTAACTTTTGTTATTGGTATTTTTCTTCATAAAATTAAATTTGTAAGGATTGAAAACATATTTTTCAAAAGAAATAATTTGTATTTCAAAAATTTGGTTTTGGTATTAATACTAGAAACATCTTATCAAATGATATTTATTTTAAAATTCAATGATATAATTAAAATTAAATAAACGATTTTCAAAACTATTGTTTCGTGGCTTGTTATAGCAATCTGTTGATTTCAATTTTCTCATTGTGAAAAGATCCAAGAAGGTGGACTTTTTTGACTCGCTTTTTTAAACGTAGCAATATAAAGACCCTTTTGACGCGTTGAGTTATTTATTTGTTGTAATTTGATTTTTATTTGATTAAGCAACATTGATCTGTCACATTCCAAAGTTTGATTGCATGCGTGCTCATCTAGCTATTGCCGTATTGCTCATCCCTAGCAGCCTAGCACACAGGTATCATTTTTTGTCTGCATTATGTCTATGGTTCTGGTTGGGTGATTGATTACGAATGTTAAAGGTTTTATTTTAAAATTAATTGATAATATAAATAGTAGTTTAATAAGAAACTGTTTTATTTGGTGGCTTTGTCAAAAATGGTGTTTTTGGTGGTGGTTCAGCTTTTGTTTATAATGAAGGCTAAGATTGGTTGGGATTCAAAGGGGAATTATGGGGATGTAAGGTTTCTCAAACCTATGAAACGATTTGTAGTACCAAGTCCAAAATCTAGAACAAGATACAAACTTTATTAGTTAAAGCATCAACATGCTTATAAATATTTATAATCCAAACATCTTCAAAGCTCTTAATCAGCTCCTGGATCATCCACACAAACCCACGGTTAGCTCAAAAAGTGTCCTTACAATTCACCAAATTATGGCACACACTCTTAGAATCCACTTGCAGCTCAAGCGTTTTTAAATGCAGCACATTTGCCATCTTTAACCCTTCAAAGACTCCCCACAATTCAATACAAAAAGCACTAGTAAATCCTAGCCTTTTGGATTCAATCTGAATTTCTCAAAATGTCACCGCATCTTGTTGTCTAATCTTGGTTCCTGTTAGCACCATTTCTATTTATACAAATTTTACCTTTTTTAGGAGGTATCCACCATACTACTGCTTGTGTTTTGCTTCTGATGTTCTCCTTGGCTGTTTCAATACTTGCATCCATGGCCTCTAGGGTCTAACAAACCAATGATTATGGATAGTTTTATTTCTCCAAGTCCACAAAGAATAGACCCCACAGGCCCATATACTAGACCGTTCTATCATTGGATTTCTGTCAAAATTCTCTGAGATTCATATTGATCTAATAAGATAAGTTTACTCTAAAGAAAGAACTCTCCTTATTCCTGTCAACCATATAGTTCCACATGGATAAGGCCAGGGGCAATCCCTTATGCCTCCACAGAAGTTGCAAGTAGGAGCACCCAACCTCCATTTAAACTTGTTAAAGTTAGTTAGCAACCTCTTATGATTAATCTGCCAAATGAAAAATTTGATTCTTTCAGCACATTTAATCTTTCAAATCCTATCCCATATGTTGTTCACTGCTTTATCATAGAGGAGCATAATATAAAAGATCTAAATAACAACCTAAACATGTTAAACAATTTTAGTAAAACACGTTTAGATCATTTGTTAGCAGAAGCAAAAAAATAAAATAAAAATTAACCTCCCATAATTGCTTGTTGTTGTTGTACTCCTCTGATCTAATTAGAACCAATGCTTTCTAGTTTCTAAACCCTCACTCTCAATACACGATGGTGTTGTGTGTCAAATAAGAGTAGGTTTAGTAACCAATGAAAGAGGCAAATAATCCTTATATAGAGTTTTGGTCATTACGTAGTTCAACAAATGCACATATGATTATTTAAGATAATGGTTGAATCAAGTCAATAAAATGAACAATATTCAAAATCGAAATCCCATAAAATTCGGAAGCATTTCAAAATTAACTTCCCTCAACCAAATAAGAGCATAACTACTCCTTAAATTATGGAAATGGCTAGCATTTTCCCACTTGGTCCATTTAACCGATTATTAATCTTAACAAGAAACACCAGTGCATAATGGACTTTTTACACCAGTTGTTTTAGGCCTTTTACACCAATTGTACGACCAATGTAGACCCAGCAGGTGAGAAAAGTGGAACTTTTTTACACCGGTGAGAAAAATGTCTTTTACACCGATTGCTTTCTTAACAGCCGGTATAAATTAAGCATTTTACACCGGATTTATTCATTAGGGCCGGTATAAAATATAAGATTTACACCGACCACTCATTTATGCCTCGTATAAAAGTACATATTTTACATCAGTCATTCATTTATGCCCGGTATAAAGAGTCCACATTTTACACCCATTTTTGGCTACAACCGGTGTAAAAAGTATTTATTTTTTTCCTTTTTCTTTATTTTTTCAGTTTTCCCACTGCCTTACAAACCGAATGAATCATATAATGGGACATTAATTACTTCATAGCTGTTAGAAGCCAAACAGAAATTTTGAATCATTGGACACTCAAACATCTCACTACAGGGGGGGCCAATTCTCTTCCTTTACACAGAAAACATCCAAAAGTCATATCACATTAACTTACACGTGACCTTGATATCTTGTGTACTGCGATTTCAGACAAGTTATAAAATCCTTGCCAGCTCTTAAACTTCAAAGCTTGGTGTGAATTACGTAGAGAGCTTAAAGAATGCAACAAGAACGCGGCCTCCGACTAGCTGCTGAAAACAAGCAATCATGAACTTCAGCATATATATGACCAACGCTCAACCAAAATCTTAGCATCTGCTAGCAATATGCATTTTCATTTTCATTTTCTTTTCTCTTGGAGCACTTCAAATTTTTTCAGGAGAATCATACATAAATAAGGCTTAATTCAATTTGCGAGTCAAATCACCAATTAATTCACGTTCAAGAATTTTTAAAAATTTCCTAAATTTGTTGCCCTCTTGTTCTGCATGATCTTTGAATCCAGGACAAATAACAATCACTGGCCAAACATATTTCAATCTAAGAGAAATTCTTGCTTAAACATATCATCTATCACCATAATCAATTTAAAAGCTCAAAATCCATTGAAACTAAAATATAGCAACAAAAATTATAATGAGCTTTATATTATATCATATTATAGGAGCCTTCTTAACCAGTACTTAAGAAAATAAATATATGGAAATTATGTGAAAATTACTTAAGACACTGATTAGCATTTTGCATATTATATTAATATTATCTTAAACTATCAGAATACTACTTCTGAAATAATCATTTATTATAAGCATGTTCTTCACGAATTCAGGGAAGCCATTAAGTTTTATTACATCCGATAAACATGGGCTTACAGGGGATAAAAGGCAAGCCAGTTTTATCAGCCTCCATTTCCAGATCCATGCTTTGAACTGTTTTTCTTGTCTTAATGTCTCCATTGTAGTATCCATCCCTCCATTCTAGTACTCTGTCACACATAAACATAACTTCATTATTATCATTTTCACCATTAAAGTGTTAGTCACCAAATTAGTATCTTATTTTCATATCATTTTTATCTATTTTGTTCTTACTCTACCTTCAATTTTTGTCTAGAAAAACAGAACAAGTTTGAAATGGCCAACTTTTTTCTTTTCTTTTATAAAAATAATTTATGTCATAAAAAACCAATCATCACATTACTCTACTTTTGTTGCATAAAAGTGTAGAGTAACACAAGATTCAGCTCAACAGTTTTACCAAAATTTATGATTCAAGAGATGAAGCTTAGAGAAAAGAGAGATATACTTTTGAGAAATACTTTAGACCACAAACATCTCCTTCAGTCCAGACATCTTCCAAAAGTGACAACAGAAGTGATTCTATTTCTACCTTTATAATAAAGCTTATAAATCTAACAGCAGGCTTGATACATTAAACTCATAACACAACCACAAACAAAGAAACCTATGTACATTTAATTACCACTGCTAATTCAATTAAAGCAATGACGCTCCTCTAAATAAGCGTGTATATAAGGACCAATTGGAAAGATTCCTCTGGCAAAGAGCATTATATTTTCAGATCTAATTATAACAAATACATACCCGATCAGAAACCAGAAAAGCAGAGTAAAATCCAACACCAAATTGACCAATTAAGTTATTGTCACCACCAGAATCCTTGCTTAATGGTTACATTTCAAAACTGCACAAACCCTTCATTAGATTAAAATGAACAACCTCTAAATCCCAAGTTCAATTTTAGATGTTCAACATCAAACAAAGTCAAAGTATTACAGTAGCATGATTATAGATTATGTTATCCACGGTTTGAGAAAGCCACAGAAAGCATACAACCCAAAAAAAGGTGGGAACACCATATTTCCAAATTCCAATCCACCTTTCCTCAGTTTCAGGTTCAATAATTTCAAACACACTGATAAATGGGGGAAAGGCAATCATGATACTAACACAATATATATGTGACGTAAGAAGCATGAAACATCCTCACCTAGTCCAGCTCTTGTATCCTAAAAGACTACTTTAAAGATACAATTTATAATAATATAAAAAACCCCAGAGAATGATGGAGCCAAGAGAAACTGGAACTTTACATGTATAATAAAAATATACAGAAATGAGAGCAGCTCTTTTAAATTAATTCAGAGTCCAAGACCTTATCAGAATTCAAACTCAAATTTAAATGTCAAATGATAGTATTTTAGTGTGAGGGCTGTAAGAGCCAAAAATCAATACAGTTAGATATTACTCATGAGCTGGTTTAATGCATGGTAAACCCTAGGAAAAATATAACTATGCTAGGTGTCTTGTAAGTAATTTTAGGCCTACCTATAGCACATCACACTATTCACATCCAAAACGACTGCAAGGGAAGGGGATTACACAGGATAACTTATCAACTTGAAATAACTATTAAACACTTACACTATGATTTGAATGATCTATAACAGGAGTGTTGAGTTCGCAGACTGTCTTAAGTTGAATGTGAGCAGGTCCAATCTATGCTGCAGATCAGGTGAATATGAGCAAGTGGTTTCATATTTTTCAATTACAAAATTATTACAGTGACCAGTTCCTTTTACCTTTCCTAAATGCACTCAAGAGTCAAGAAACCAAATAACAGCTGATGCCAGAGAGGTACTAGACTCTATTCAGGATTTGAGGTAATTATAGAAACAAATTTGTGCCTAAAACCATACCTGCAACATTTGTCACAAAAAAAATTTATCTACAGCATTCAGCGTATCAGTGGAACTGAAGTTTTTCAAACAGCTTATAATTGAACTGTTTTGGTCGATATCAAGGGTCAACTCCAAAAATGTTTCGTCTCAAGCTGACACTGTTTCACATTGCAAGCATCTTGTCTCATTGGTGAGTATTCCCTGGTCAGAGCAAGTTACAACAATGAAATTCGTGAAAATAGAAGTTGGCCTCTTCCTACTGAACACCAAGAATTAAATAGCACGCAATAAAGAAAAATGAAAACTTTATGAGGGGGATTGAGAGCAAAACGAAGTGGGTGTGCATGATGTTGATAGCTGGGTCAGAAGAGAGAGTGAGTTGAGGAACCAAATAAGATTCCGAAGGTCTTGAAAAGGATGAAGCAGAGGAATCCGAGTAAGATGAAAAGGAAGAGGTAATCAATGAAGACGAAGAGTGCAGTGGAACCGTGATTCCTCTTCCTCTTGGGCTCTTTAAGTTCTTCGATCTTCGCCATCGCAGAAGAACACAGATTCAATGGAGGGAGAGAGTACCCGCAAGAAATTAATGTTGTTACCGTCATGTTTGGAGAGGACGGCCTGGGAGGCGCCCTGGGACTTTGGTTCGGTGATGCGGGAACTGTATTTGTTGAGCTTGGTGGTGGAGGAGGAGGCTCTAACAGTGAAGGATGGAGAGAGGGGATGATTGAAGAAGAGGGTGAAAGAGAGTGGCCTGCATTGTTGGAAGAAGAAGAAGGGTTAGAGTAAATGGATTACTTGGGAGCAGAACGCAAGCGAGAGTATAATGAGGTTTGTACCGGTCCCAAAACAGGTCCAGTATAAAAACAATATTCTCACCGGGTGTCAGTGACGAATGGTATAACAAGTCTGTGTTTCTTTAGTTTGTACCGGTTTAGGACCATGTAAAATAACTTTTTTTCATTGGACTTAGACTCACCAATGTTAACTTGTTAAATATTTACAAAATTGCTATTGCATTAATATTTACACCGGTTATGCTACAACCGGTGTAAAAACCAGTGTTTAAAACATTGGTTGGACTGATGGCTCAACCGATCCAAACCTTTAATTAGATCGGAAATGCATTTGACTCAATGTGTCCCGGGTTGAACCGGTTGATTTTCTAAAAAATCGGTGACCTAGTGGTTGAATCGGTCTGATAAGTTTTTTTCCTGTTTCATTTAATAAAAAACGACACCGTTTCTTATCAAAATTTTCAAATTACAATTGTCAAATTGTCATTAAAAAAAAAGAAAGATTGAAAAAGCAATTGCCAAATTCACGTGAACTTGCCATTGCAGTAGGTGTATAACACTTTTTTAGTTAAATGAAAAGACCTTTTTTAATTTTTTATCTTTCTTCTCCTACAATTAATCGAGCATTTACTCCTTGGACATAAACAAACTTTCTTTTATTGCATTAGTTAACTTATGTTAAAAACTTGTAATGATTAGGTACTTATTGAGATGAAAATTGGTGCTTTATGGTTGTTCATTTTTAGTTTGAACTTATTAGTTAGTTTGTTTGATGTCTTTTATTTGATGATTAGGTACTTTTTTGTATGAAATTTGGTTCTTACTTTCATTAGGTTCTTTCACGTGGAGTACCATTAACTCATTGACCCAGTACCAACCGGTTCGATCATTAACCCATTGACCCAGTACCTTGACCGGTTCCATCACCGGTCCGGTTTTAATAACACTGGTAAAAACTTCTTTTTGCACTAGTGAAACCAAATATATGAATCATGGTGATAGGTCCTCTAATAGTGAGTATTATCTCCTATGTATCATAATATATCAAGTCTCTCAATACTAGCTCTTGATTTAATGAATAAACCATATGTTTGTTCTCATGACATTTCTCAAAATAAATAAATATGTGCATAAATAAATGAGAAAAATCAATCAGAATATGAGTTTCTACAAATGTACGTAAAATGAATATGACATTATGGAACCAAGTCTCATTCGTGCTACATGATCCTTAAAATTCTTTGATGGCATGCCTTTAGTCAAAGGATCGACAATCAACAATTCAATGCTAACGTGTTCAATGACCACTTTGTTTTCCTTAACATATTCTCTTATGGCTAGATATTTCATGTTGATGTGCTAACTTTGACTTCCACTCTTGTTATTCTTAGCCATAAACGCTGTAACAGAGTTGTCACAACATAACTTTAATGGCCTACAAATAGAGTCTACAACTCTAACCCCAAATATGAAACTTTTCAACCATATACCATGTGAGGTAGCCTCAAAGCAAGATACAAACTCAGCCTCCATAGTGGAAGTATTGCACTTCTCCAAGATACAGCTCCATCAATTAGCATAAAAATGTAACAAGGTGTGGATTTCCTGGTATCAAAGTAGCCTGTGACCTCTAAATCATTTGTTTGTTTGTACATAAGCATGTAATCCTTTATTACTTAAAGATATCTCATAACCTTTTTTGTAGTTTTTCAATGGTCAATGTTGCAACGTGACGAAATAATGATCCCGCAAAAATTATATAGGTTATACGTTCGAAAATGTGAAGTCACCACTAAAATTTTGTTTTATTTTTAAAAGGGTAAAATATTAAAAAAGGCCTCCAGACTTTTGAGTTTGAGAGTTACTTACAAATGGGGAAGATATTAACGCCCCTATTTGTCGTTCCTAAGAACAATACCTCGAATTAAATCACATAGTTTTAATGATAACTCTGAAATTGACCTAAGAAACAAATAACGATAAAAGGAAAAAGATTTATTTAAAGAAAAAAGTGGGCCTGACAGGAAATTGATCCTGCTCCTACGTATTCTCAGATATACGGAGAAATCAGAGTTACGTAGTTCTTTGTTAGTATTTGAAAAATAATTTATTATTATTATTATTTTGTTTGAGAAATGATTAAAAATATTTTGGATTTTTTAATAGTAAATAAGGAAATTCATGTCAAAGAAAAGTACGAGATAGAGTAATCTATACACTTACTTTCCTTCATAGTTTTATAACATTGGTGTAGACGAAGTACATCATACTACACCGTTATAAAATTATTATATAATTTTATTAAATAAAAATATTTTTTAAGTATTTTTTATAAACAAATTGAATGCTGAAGAAAAGTATGCGATAGAGTAATCTATATGCTTACGTTCCTTCATAATTTTGTTTTTATAAAATTATTGTATTGTTTATTAAATGAAAATATTTTTGTTTTTATATATATTTTTAAAAGTTCAATACCAAAGAAAAGTAAGAGATAAAGTAATCTATACGGTTATTTTCCTTTATAATTCTATAGTATTGGTGCAAATAGAGTACATCATATGACACCGTTATAAAATTATTGTATCATTTTATTAAATGAAAATATTTTTTTAAATATATTGTTAAAAAGCAATGCTTAAGAAAAGTATGAAATAGAGTAATCTATACATTTAATTTCCTTCATACTTTGATAGTATTAATGCAGATTAAGTACATTATACGAAACTGCTATAAAATTATTGTATAACTTTATTAAATGAAAATATTTTTGTTTTTTATATACGAAGGCGAAATCTTAAATAATTTTTTTTGCCAAAATTAAATTTAAATCGTAAATGATTTTTGAATATTTTATGAAAATAAATAAATAAAAGTTTCAAATAAATATTGTTGGTCCAAATTAAAATTAAAATACCGTAAACATGTTTTTATATTTTCTTTAGTTTCTTAAGATGAAAATAGACAATTAAAATAAGACAAAATTTAAACGCACACAAGGAGAGAATGACAACTCATTATTATTTTTTTGTATTTTTACATTAAGATAAGGAAAAATGAGCAATAAATAAATAAATAAACAATAATCAATAAATAATAATAATAATAATAATAATAATAATAATAATAATAAAGGTTGAGTGAATATAAAGATGATGATGGTTGCTAATGTTGATGGACTTGGTAAATGGTTGAGTTCTAGGTGTCGGTATTTGGTGTTATTATTTGATGTTGGGTGTTGTTGATTTGATGGTAAAACTGTGATGATGGCTTGATGGATGGACGATGGGATGGGTGATTGTTTGGTGATGATGATAGTATGATTATTTGGATGGTATGAGAACAAACCAAACAAACAAGTAAAACCAAACCAAAAACTGGACTAAACAAACAACAACTACATTAAACAAAAGAGAAAAAAGAAAGAAAAAGAAATAAACAAAAAAAACTTACCTATTTTTGGCGACTCGACCTTCTTGACCTTGACAGTGACCAAACCTTCTAATTTAATGGTTACTATTTTCTCAATTTAACAGTGACTCCTTTTTCAATTTAACAGTCAGCGCTTCCTAAATTTTGTATTGACTAAAAAATATTGAGATTCCCTTACGGTATTTGTAGAGAAAAACCCACCCATGATTTATGATCTGTTTAGAAGTCCGAGGTCAAGAGTTGACCGTCTTGACCGAGGTTTGAATTCTAGTATCCTGGCCGTTGTTACCTCTCAATTACTCAATTTTACACCGCCTCAGTGGAGTATGGTATTTTACACCCTAGTTCAGTGGGAATCTGAGGTTCTTCAAGTTCAGGTAGCAATTGATGTCTAGACTAAACTGAGAGTTTAGAACCATACTGAATGGGTACCTACAGAATATTCTCCGATACTTAAGTCAGTAAGGTAATTAAAATAGTGTGTGACTACAGAAGTAACTTACTAAAAAATTAGATCAGATCCCTCCAGTAATAAATAAGTTGTATTTATAGTGTTTACCTTAGTTTTGGAAGTGATTTGACTATCTTCCTAACTTACTGTTAATATAGTGACTGGAGGGTCAGGTTGCTCATACCTCCTTTGACTGACTTGTCGAATTGTCAGTTATGAACTGGGGTTAAGGAAAAATCCGTAGTCTGCCAATGGCTCCAAACTCCATTTATGACCATGGTTGACATGGCATGGTGATTCTGGACCTCGTCCATTTCTAGTTACCACCTCAGATCATTTGCCCCTTAGTTTATTTTTTGTAGTATTGCTATAAAAGGTGAACTATCCATTGTACCTTTTGAAAAATTGTCGGTGTGCGAGTACCGATGTATCTGACATGACCGGTGTCAAATGTGCTTTTTGGTAGGTGAAGCATTTAATGCATCCCACCTGTAAAAGCTGCCACTTCACACAAATCATTGACGTGTCATTTCGTGGTTGGCCGTACATCTCACATGCTATGAGGTGACGTCAGCCTAGGCGAAACGACGCTCCCTTTTTGGGCCGCGACGTTTCATCTTCCACTTCGTCTATGGGCTATAACAGTTGAACTTCGGCCCATGCTCTTTATCTGCCTATAAAAACAAGCACCTCCACTCTTTCATTTCACTTCTTTATCGAAACTCTACTTCGTCTGCCCTCTGTTATCGTTTTCACTTCGTCCTGGCTCGCACTCAAAAGACTGCTCGTATCATCCCCACAGGTAGCCTCTGAAATCCCTTTTCTCTCTTTTACCATGTCTTCCTTTTCTTCTAACCACGGCCAGGAACAAGATTCCTCTTGTGAAGTTATATCCAATCCTTCAATTTCCTGGCCTCCCGGGGTTCCTCGTTGGGGACCTCGGCTTACTCAAACGAATATCCGTAGGTGGGTAACTACGGTTAACTTGGGCATAACTTCCTGAGCGGAGTCTTCCATTTTCAGAGTTCGGGCTCCTTATTCTCCCCTTCCTCCTGTGTCTCCGGACCGAAGTGAGAATTCCAGCGTAGTACATTACTACGCTCATGATACTGACTTTTATTCACGTGTACCTTTTTTAGCGCACATAGTGACGATGGTTGCCGTTGGCTTATCAACCTTAAGAAATGACCCCGACGACACATTTATGATAGCAGACAAGGTGAACTAGCTGGCTCGTAAGGCCGAGGATCTGTATTTTTAGGTTTCCCAAAAGGTACTCCCCATCTACAGCCGTCTTGCTCAACCTTCAGACGGGGTGGAACTTGAGATCGATTACCACTGGCGTGCCAAGAAGTACGCCAACTCCTTCACCCTCTTTTCCCCTACACTCACAGAGCGGATCTTCCATATCCCAAGGGACCGCTTCATTTATTTTCATGACTACACAATAAGTAAAGTAGGAGTCTGTTTCCCCTTGAATAAATTTAAAATAAGGGTACTGCGATTTCTAGACGTCGCCCCAGCCAACTTCATCCCAACGGCTGGGCCCTCATCCTTTCTCTCGAAGTCCTGGGTAAGCACTTGGGCTTCACCCCACCGTTGCAATCTTTTTTCGGTATATGCCCGCGTGATGCGCCGGAGTGGAACCAGGAAGGGATTCGTCAATTTACGGTGCCAAAGTGACATCGTCAACTTCGAAGCCTTTTGTGAACACCTCTTTTTGTCCGGCCAATTGGTACAGTTCCATCCTTTGAGCATTCTTTTATGCGCATGGTTCATTTGAAAATTCATAACTCCTTCATACGATCTTTGATTTGCGCAAACCCGGTCTCTAAATTTTCGTAACAAAATTGTCTACGACTTTTCTGAAGACCTTGAAGGCTAAATCCTTACCAATTGGTACAGTTTTAATAATCTTCCTAGACTTGCTCCAGTTTCATGACTGCTCTGCACATCTTCAAGAAAAAATTCATATCTCCCTCATATGATACTGAAATGACCCCATTCTTTTTCCTATGGCTCCACATCAGAGATATCTACAAACTTCATGAAGGCCACAAAAGCTAATTCTCCACCCATTTTGCCCAGTGAATTTATTTTGCTTTCAAATGTATTTCTGTCACACTCTGGAGCAGTTTTCATAGATGGGTCATATCTCCCTCATTTCTTGATGAAAAATTTTGTGCCATATATCAAATTAAAGCTAAGAGAAAGATCTACAACTTTCATGTTGGACTCTTTTTCAAATTTGGCACGCATCATCCCTCAAATACGCGAGCAAGTTTGTGATGCGTAAAAAGGAGAATGAAAAAGCACCAAACAGCATCATGAATCGATTCAACACATGCATGAATCGATTCATGCGTGAAACAGCCCCAAAAATTCAATTTCAAGTGGTTTGAATCGATTCATAGCCCACTTGAATCGATTCACATGTGAATTATGGCCCAGGATATGATTTTTGAATCGATTCATGCGACTGGGCACATGGAAAATCAATGATTAATCACCATGAATCTATTCATTTCTTCCATGAATCAATTCATTTCAATTTTGATGAACAAATACACTAAATGAATCTATTTATTTGGAAAATGAATCTATTCATTTAGTTCAAATTTGAGTTCCAGATTGAATGGGACAGCCTTGCATCGCACCATGTTAATCATTCACCACTAAGCAGACATGATAATGCTCCACTACACCAATTATGCAAGGATCATGGCTCCATTAAGATTATTAAATGGAAAAGCAAAGTCTTTCCTTGGCTATAAATAAAGATGAATCAAGCAGAAGGAAAGGGACTGGTTCTTTTCTCCTTCTCCGTTGCTCCCTGTTTCCATTTTCTCCTCTTCTCTGTTGCACCTTCCAGCAAGTCTTTTTCATTTCCAGGTTATTATGTTCTTTTCTTTTCTTCTCTTTTCTTTGTAGTTGTTATTATGTAGTTTCATTTCTTCTTCCAGCAAGTTTCATTTCATTTCCAAGTTTTTCATTTCCATGTTATTTTAAATATAGTATGCTTTTTAATAAAATAAAAATAAAAATAAATAAAAAATAATAAAAATAATAAAATAATGATAAAAAATGAGTAATAAGTTTTGCACATGTTTTGTTTTCTAGCCTAAAGATTTCCATTTTTTAATCAGTGTCGTACGGAAAATACTTCCGTCTACACAGTTTTTATAAGATCCATGCACGTGCGAAGCACTTCGCCTTGTATGGATTCTTCACTAAAATAATAACTATCAATATCTTCCTAATCTTTTTCCTAAAAAAAACATTTTAAAGAACTACGTGACCCTGATTTCTCGAAAGCTCGAGAATACGTAGGAGCGGGAAACAGTTCCTGTCGGGCCCACCTTTCTTTATTTAATTTTTAGAGTTTCCTTTTTGTCTTGCTATCAAAAGGAGGAGCGAGATTAATTTGGACGAGACGTCCTGTTAATCTCATATTTTTAATATTTCTTTAAAAAAGGAGGAGCGAGGTTAATTTGGACGAGACGTCCTGTTAATCTCATTTTTTTAAAATATTTCTTTAAAAAGGAGGAGCGAGGTTAATTTGGACGAGACGTCCTGTTAATCTTATTTTTTAAAATATTTCTTTAAAAAGGAGGAGCGAGGTTAATTTGGACGAGGCGTCCTGTTAATCTTATTTTTTTAAATATCTCTTTAAAAAGGAGGAGCGAGGTTAATTTGGACGAGACGTCCTGTTAATCTCATTTTTTTATCTCTTTAAAAAGGCAGAGCGAGATTAATTTGGACGAGACGTCCTGTTAATCTCATGTAAATATTTTGTGTTGATCTTTGTTTATTTTTTTTTTGTTTATTTTGTCGTTCCGTACATTTTTCTTCTTATGAAAAAGTTAAAATATTTATTGGGTTAATTATAATGCGCGCTATCAAATTGAGGTAACCGTTTTTTATAACGGACAGTTGTGAGGTGCTGATACCTTCCTCACCTGTAATCAGACTCCCGAATCATGGAATCTCATTTTTATAACCGGTGCTTTAACAAAAGGTTTTTCCACTATTTTATCCTAAAAAAAATATTGGTGGCGACTCCCTGTTTATTATTTAAAATCGTTTCGAGGGTCGGCCGCGCCGCCGCGATCCCGGTCGCGACAGATGGCGACTCCACTGGGGACTTAGAGAGTCAAGCCAGTCAATTTGATAGCGCATGTTTTAATTTGCATATTAATTATTTAACTTCTTCCTTTATTTTATTCCCTTGTCAATGTTTAGTTTCTGTTTTGTTTGTATTCAATTATTTATGTTCTGTAAATATCTGTGTGATCATTGAACCCTAGGGTAGTCGACTTTATTTTGTTGCTCTGTGTTCGTTCTATGTGCAGGGTGAGTAAGGTACGGGTATTGAATGCCTCTTTCACACACTACACTCACAATTTGCACACACTTTTGAGTGGGACCCTATACCCGGGCCCAAATAAAACTTAAGATTAGGGGAGGTTGATAGCGGAGCCATTTGGGATGTACTTCCTGTCTGGTTACCGTGAGAATCTCAGCTAGAGTTCGACTTATTCATGGTGCTCACACTTAGTATACTTCTTACTATTTGTGATCAACATCATGAATAGGATCTTGGCTCTAGTGACCTTTAGAAGTTTTAGAACAAGCCACCTAATGCGAGGTATCACTGATAGATGAACCTTAGAACCATTAGGAGACCTCCAGAAAAACCCACCTTAAGGCACAAAGGGGCAAACTTTACTTCTACCTTTTCTCATTCTCACTTTTCCTTCTAATCCAAAATAGAGGATTACTTGCCCGTTTAGTGAATTACTTTTTTTCAAAAAAATGACATACTTTTAACTAGTGATTCTTTAAGGGGCAAATAGTTCTTTCTCTTTGTGCACAAGTCTTTGGGATTTGAGTTACGGATGTTTTGAATCAAAAAAAAGGGTAAAAAAAAAAGGTCAAAAAAAAAAATCAAATTTTTTATTGACAATGATCAGAAAATCCGTAGCTCACATGACCTTTGATTTGTCATAAGTTTTGTCAAATCGAAACTTCCCTGAATACAAAAATATTTTCAAAGTTACTAGGGGAGTATCGATTTGCACAACATGTCAGTACTAGTGACTGATTTTCTCATTTTCATGTTCTCGCAGGAAGCTATCAAGAGCTTAGCCAGCACCTCTGAGTGAAAGTATGGAAATTAACATGAGATCGGATAGTTGTGGTACAAATATACCTGAGTTGAAAAAATTACTGCATGTCAAGGCTAGGAAGGTCGATACAACCAGTCTGCAAGCATTAGGCAAGAAATTGGATATGAATCAGAAAATGTTTTTTTCAAGGAGATATGGGAGGATCCTAAAGTTGCTAGAAGTGGAAGTACAAGTCGAAGCAATTACTGCTTTGATTCAGTTTTATGACTCACCTCTTCGTTGTTTCACTTTCCAAGACTTTCAATTAGCTCCGTCTGTTGAGGAGTTCGAACAGATTCTGGGTATGCCACTAGAGGGACAAATGCCTTACCGCCACCTTGGACGCCATGCGAATGTTCTTACCATTGCTGATATCCTAAGGATTAATCCGGAAGTCTTGAGAAGTAAGCAGCTAAATAGAAATCAAGTCCTGGGGTTTGATCGGGAATATTTTGAGAGGCACATGCACTTGCTGGCTGAGAAGGGAGATTGGGAAGCCTTCATGGATACTTTGGCTTTAACCATTTATGGTGTTATCTTGTTCCCCAACATTGACAATTACATAGATTATGATGCCATTGGCATTTTCCTTGCCCGTAAATTCAAGTCTGAAAATCCCGTCACTGCTATCTTGGCAAATATATATTACACCATGGACTTCTGTTCTACACAAGGTGGAAAAAGAATCATTTGTTGTCTACCAGCTTTGTATGTGTGGCTCACGTCACATGTTTTCCACCAAGTCGGCAAAGTTGAATGTCCTATTTCTGATTTGAAATTATGCCAGTTAGTAACAAAAAACGGGCGTGAATGGGCCAATCACTTGACGGGGCTCACAGCTGACAAAGTAAGGTGGTATCCACAATGGTTGAAGGTTGACACCATTATTCATCATTGTGGAAGCTACCCGAATGTTCCTCTTATGGGCACACAAGGATGCATTAACTACAACCCTGTCATAGCCAAACGGCAGTTAGCTTATCCATTGCTTGGGCCACCTGATGAAGAATCACTCATTCCTGTTGTCCTTCGCTACTCAAAAGGAGATTGTACCTCTGCTATTCGGGATATAGCAAATGCGTGGAAGATGGTCCATAGGCAAGGAAAGGAACTAGGAGCTCGAAGCCATGCCGTGAAGGACGAATACTACCGATGGATCCTGAATAGAGTTTCCATTGTTAAGCTGCCTTTCAAAAGTCCCTCACATCTCCCGACAAGAATACCTGTTCCCTCACCTACTCTTGAAGAGGAAGCCTTGAAAGCCAAGATAGAAGAGTTAATTGTAAAAAATAAGAAGCTGGAGGAAGACTTGCTAAAATCTCAACAAGAATGTGCCCTTCAAAAAAGGGAGAACTCAGAAAGTAAGCGAATCATCAAAGAGATTGGAAAGAAGCGGAAAGTTGAAAGAGATTACTTGAGGAAGCAAAGTCAATGCCTCCGAACAGCTAATACTCAACTGAGGATGAAGAGCAAGCAAAGGGATACTATGTTGGCTGACAAGCAACTCTTGAGGGATATGTTGGAAAAAGCCAAAGAGAATGAGCAAATTGCCTTGGTACAAAAAGAGCTCCTACAATTGCAAGTTGGTCAATTAGAGCATCAGCTTAATGAGGTGGTAGAAGCTTGCCAGCGAGAGATAAACGGCGAGCGACAGCACGCGATGGATACTGAGCAAGAATGTCGTGAAGCTATCCGTGTTTTGAAAGCTGAAATAACACAACAAGATGAAGTTATTCATTCATGGATGAATCGCTTCGCCCACTTAGCACATTTGGCTAATGGAGTCCTCGAAGACCTCCCACTCCTACTTAAGCAAGCTGAGGGGATGGTTAACCCTCTTAGTACCCCAAAAGAAATTGTAAACTTCCTTGATTACTGTAAGGAAAGGATTTGTAAAATGAGGGACATGATTGCCCGAGCTAGGAGTGGCTGATTTACTTTTCTTGCATAAAAATTGGCAGCAGTAATGTACTTTGAAATTCAGAAAGAAGGATTCTTTTGTCTCCACAACCATCTCATGTTAATTTCCATTTATCACATACTTATTACTCTTGAATGTGACCTTCTGAGGAATGGTTGGAGGTTACTGGCCGAGTTCCGTGATAACTTTGTGCACCATACTGTTTATTTTTCGTTTACCATTTTTATTTAATGCTTTCTTTTTTAACAATTTCGTGTTTTCACTTACAATAGACATTACGGGTAAACATCCTTATTCGACTCGACTCCAAACGAGACTCATGGCCGAAGCAGAAATCAGGGATGAAGATTTCAGAAACGAGTTCAATCAGCTGAAAGAACAAGTAGCCGAATTGACCAAGCTTCTGGAAAAGAGAATCACAGAAGGGGTTTCCTCTGTAGGTATTGAGAACAACCAACAGCAGCCTGCCACTGTACCACTCCCCCTTGGTTCCGACCCAGCAAGAACCCAAGTACCAAACACAATGACACCCCCTGTCACCATTCATGTTGGAAGATCTAACCCTGTCATTGAGACCCAGTCACCTTACGGCCAGTCTTATGCACATCATACATTTGTCGGCCCTGACGGCAACCCAGTACCTTTTCCACTTTATGGCCTTCCACCAGGATACTATCCCCCGCTCGCTAACCAAGACGCCCATGACCAGCAAGCCATGAATCCTCACACTTCATACCCTACCCAGCCAAATATACCATCACTCCACCAAACCCAAAACACACAAGCCCCTGACCCACAAATTTACCAAGCCCAAAGCACGCAAGCCCATGACCCACAAATTCACCAAACTCAGAATATACAAGCCCCGATGACCCAGCTGACCTACAACACACAAGCCCAAAATACACGAGCCCAGGTGACTCAACTGAGTTATGTTGCACAGACTATGGCCCAACCCCAAGGCCCTTCACCAAATACAAGCCTAACAAACCAGTCTCATGCTTTGCCTCAGTTCAACCAGCCACTCGGTTATCCATATGGATACGGAACCCCCTATGGGACCAATTTCCAAGATGCAACCCGTATGGTCGCAGCTCCTCGAAAGGAAAAGATAGAAATCTTAGAAGAGCGTTTGAGGATGATGGAAGGCTCTGGAGGTTTTGGACTAATAGATGCTTCAGAGCTATGTTTAGTCACAGATGTTGTCCTCCCACCCAAATTCAAGATGCCAGACTTTGATAAGTATCGGGGAATGACTTGTCCAAAGAACCATCTCACGATGTACTGTCGAAAGATGGCGTCTTACTCTTCTAATGACCAACTCTTGATCCATTGCTTCCAGGATAGTCTAGCGGGGGCCGCTCTTACATGGTATGCTCACCTTGATCGGAACCATATCCGTTGTTGGAAGGACCTGGCAGATGCCTTCCTTAGACAATACAAGTATAACATGGATATGGCACCCAACAGGGTTCATTTACAAAACATGATGAAAAAGGATAGTGAAACATTCAAGGAATATGCCCAACGATGGAGAGAGACAGCGGCACAAGTGGATCCCCCATTGTCGGAAAAAGAAATAGTCGCGATGTTTATTGATACGCTCCCATCACCTTTCTACGGCAAGATGATTGGTAGTGTTTCATCCAACTTCTCCGACATTGTGACTATCGGGGAAAGAGTGGAAAGCGGAATACGAACAGGAAAGATCATTCAGGGCTCATCTGGGGCAAGCATGACAAGAAGGCCGGTGCCTGGGAAAAGGGATGGAGAAACTAATTCCATCTCTTCTAATCAAAAGACACCTTCGCCAAGACCATTCTTTCCTACTATGATTCAAGCTCCCAATCCTTATGTGGCCGCTACCACTCAGAGCCCGACAGCTTATACTCCCCACTTCCGTCCACCCATGGTAAGAGCGCCAGTACCACAACCCGTGCCATACCATCACCCACAACAAATGACTCGACCACCCAATCATAATCCAAACACAAGAAATTCCAACAATGAACGCTCCCCTGTGCAGTTCGATCCAATTCCTATAACATACACCGAACTTTTTCCAATCCTCGTTCAGAAAGGTCTGGTAGCTCCATCCCCTATGAGGCCGTTGCAACCTCCTTACCCAAGGGGATATGACCCAAACGCTCATTGTGATTACCATGCTGGGGCACCAGGGCATTCCACAGAAAATTGCCTGGCTTTGAAGTATAAAGTAAGGGATTTGATCAAAGCTGACTGGATTAACTTTAAGGAAGGTAGTCCAAATGTTGCCACAAATCCCCTGCCCAACCATGGAAATTCAGAGGTCAACGCTTTAGAAAATGATGAGGAGTGCGTTAAGAATGTTGCTGACATAAGAATGCCATTGAGGGTAGTTCATTCCCTTTTGCTTGAAAGGGGGTTAATTGAAGGAACCTGGAGTGAGAAACATGATTGCGAACAGACCGCCGAACATCAAGGTTTCTGTGAGATCCTTCAAAGTCTTATGGACAGCTATATTGTGCAGGTCTGTAAACGCCATGGAGATGAGGTCAACATGATCGAGGAACAAACAGGGGCATGGATCCCTAAGCCCTTGACAATTTTTTACACCAGAAATCCCCAAGTAGCTCCTGTTCCTGTACAACCAACCATCACTATTCAAGCACCCACCCCGTTTGCATTCAAAGATTCTCGGGCTGTCCCTTGGAAGTACAACGCAGATGTGATCGTTGCAAGCCTGGCAACAGGTGACCCGTCTCCTTCGTCCGTCACAAATATTGTAGGGGTAGGAGGTATAACCCGAAGTGGAAGAGTATACACCCCTCCAGAGCTGAAGAGGGATCAGGTTACCAGAAATGCCAAGGTGGATAAAGAAGGGGCCAATGGCGAGATCAAAAGGGCCGTGACTGATGAAGAAGCCCATGAATTCTTAAGGTTTATTCGCCAGAGCGAATATCAAGTGCTTGACCAACTGACCCATACTCCTGCAAAAATTTCTTTGTTATCATTGCTGATGAACTCTGAGCCACATAGGAAGATGTTGATGAAGGTCCTGAATGAGGCTCATGTCAGTCATGACATTCCCGTTGATAAGTTTCAAGGAATAGTAGGGCACATTGTTGCAGATAACTATTTGACCTTCACTGATGACGAAATACCAACAGAGGGGATTGGGCATAACAAGGCTCTCCATATCTCCGTAAAATGCCGAGATTACATCTTAGCAAAAGTACTTATTGATAATGGGTCGTCCCTCAATGTCATGCCAAAGTCTACATTGGCCAAATTACCATTTGATGGGACTTTTATGAAGCCAAGTGCCACGATAGTACGAGCTTTTGATGGAACTCGGAGGGAGGTTATGGGTGAGATTGAGCTGCCCATACAGGTTGGGCCGTGCACGTTCCAGGTCCTTTTTCAAGTCATGGATATCTCGCCTGCCTATAGTTGTTTGTTAGGCAGGCCGTGGATCCATTCTGCTGGAGTGGTGCCTTCTACCCTGCACCAAAAATTAAAATTCATAGTTGACAACAAACTGATAATTGTTTCTGGTGAGGAAGACCTTCTAGTCAGCAAACCTCTGTCAACCCCTTACATCGAGGCAGCAGAAGAGGCCCTTGAAACTTCTTTCCAAGCATTAGAGATAGCAAACGCTACCTATGTGGGGGAAGGAGCCACAATAGCAAAAGCTTGCATGCCAAGTGCATCTTTAATGATGGCAAAGATTATGCTACGTGGAGGGTATGAACCTGGAAGAGGGCTAGGACGTGCTTTGAATGGAGAAATAGAACCAATACGCCTGCTTGGTAACAGAAATGGTTTTGGGTTAGGATACCGGCCCACGGCTGCCGATAGAAAAAGGGTAGAAGTAGCGAAGAGGGAAAAAAGGGCTGCTCGTCTTACCGGCAGAGATCCTCATACCGCAAGAGTCCCCATCTGTGATCTCTACCAGAGCTTTCGGAGTGCCGGACTAATGCCCCCAGACCAAGTCGCTGTCATTGAAGAAAACCCTTGTGATAGCGTTGATTTTGTGATTGCTTGTCCACCAGGCCAAGAGCTTGACAACTGGGAGGCCATCGAGTTCCCCACGACTTTGAATGTTTTGCCAAAGTAATTTGTTTATGCTTTAAGTACTTATTCGTCCCTCTGCTCTGCCTAAAGCTTTGGGACCCTTCCATGTAATAAAGGCGAAAGAAACTTGTTTTTATCATTTTCATCAATAAACGCGTATCGTAATTCAAAAAAAAACTCTTCGTGTACCCCTTATCTTTGTTTTAAGCCTTTCTTTTTACTCGCTTGTTCTTTCTTTTTATTTGCCATATCACACTAAATTGCAGATCCGAAAGTGACTCCTTTGAGGAAAGTGAGGTCGCAACCCCGTTTCCCGACTTCGATCACCCAGTTGATTACGCTGATGAGGAAGGTGAGGAAGATTGTGAACCACCGCCTGAAATGACAAGGTTGTTAGAGCAAGAGGATGAAAGGATTCAACCCTACCTAGACATAGTCGAGGTCATTAATTTGGGGAATGAAGAAAATAAGAAGGAAGTCAAGATCGGCACTACCCTAAACAGAGAACAAAGAGAAGATTTAATCAAGTTGTTAAGGGAATTTTGTGATGTCTTTGCCTGGTCTTATCAAGATATGCCTGGGCTTGATGCTAGCATTGTCGAGCATAGACTACCTTTGAAACCTGAGTGCCCACCAATAAAGTAGAAATTACGCCGAATGAAGCCAGAAATGCTTCTAAGGATCAAAGAGGAGGTTAAGAAGCAATTTGATACTGGGTTCCTAGCTGTGGCAAAATACCCTCAGTGGGTAGCCAACATTGTCCCTGTCCCTAAAAAGGATGGAAAGGTACGAATGTGTGTGGATTACCGAGATTTGAATAGGGCTAGTCCCAAAGATGATTTTCCCCTACCACAGATCGATGTTTTGGTTGATAATACAGCCCGACATTCCATTTTCTCCTTCATGGATGGTTTCTCGGGGTATAATCAAATTAAGATGGCACCTGAAGACATGGAGAAGACCACGTTTATCACTCTATGGGGTACATTTTGTTATAAGGTGATGTCCTTTGGGTTGAAAAATGCTGGGGCAACTTATCAGAGAGCAATGGTGACTCTTTTCCATGATATGATGCACAAGGAAATAGAAGTCTATGTGGATGACATCATTGCCAAGTCTAGAACAGATGAAGAGCACATTAGCGATCTAAGGAAGCTTTTTGAACGTTTGAGAAAGTTCAAGCTAAGATTGAACCCCGCCAAGTGCACTTTCGGTGCAAGGTCGGGCAGGCTGCTAGGATTTATAGTAAGTGAAAGGGGGATAGAGGTTGATCCCGACAAAGTTAAGGCGATTCTCGAGATGCCTCCTCCCCGTACAGAAAGAGAGGTCCGAGGATTTTTGGGAAGGCTCAATTATATCGCCAGATTTATTTCACAATTGACGGCAACTTGTGAACCCATCTTCAAGTTACTCCGCAAGAATCAACCAGGGCGATGGGATGAGAACTGTCAAGCAGCTTTCGAAAAGATTAGGCAGTACCTACAAGAACCACCAATTTTGGTGCCACCAGCCCCAGGAAGGCCACTTATATTGTATCTGACTGTATTGAACGAATCCATGGGCTGCGTATTGGGACAACACGATGAAACTGGAAAGAAGGAACATGCTATCTACTACTTGAGCAAGAAGTTCACTGATTGTGAAATGAGGTACTCCGCTTTAGAGCGGACTTGTTGTGCGTTAGCATGGGCCGCTAAGCGCCTAAGGCAGTACATGTTGAGTCACACCACTTGGCTAATTTCTAAGATGGACCCCGTCAAGTACATTTTTGAAAAACCTGCTCTAACTGGAAGGATCGCTCGCTGGCAAGTGCTGTTAACTGAGTACGACATAATATATGTCACTCGAAAAGCTATAAGAGGAAGTGCCCTGGCTGATTACTTGGCACACCAACCCATCAATGATTATCAGCCGATGCAATTTAACTTTCCGGATGAAGATATCATGGCATTATTCAATGAAGAAAGTGGTCAAAAGGAGAAATGGACCCTGAGATTTGACGGAGCTTCTAATGCATTAGGGCACGGAATTGGTGCTATCTTGATTTCACCCGATAAGGAATTTATCCCTATCTGCGCCAGATTGTGTTTTGACTGTACCAATAATATTGCTGAATATGAGGCATGCTCATTAGGAATCCAAGCAACGTTGGATGCAAAAGTAAAGTTGTTAGAAGTTTATGGGGACTCTGCTTTGGTTATTCACCAATTGAAAGGCGAGTGGGAGACTAGGGACAGTAAATTGATTCCTTATTATGATCACATCAAGGAAATGATCAAGGAGTTTGACGAGATCTCTTTTCATCACGTTCTCCGGGATGACAATCAAATGGCTGATGCTTTAGCTACCCTTGCCTTAATGTTCAAAGTAAGTAGTGACTACGATATGCCTCTCATCGAAGTAAAGAAGCACTGTGAGCCTGCATACTGTCAAATGATGGAAAAGGAGTCTGATGGGAAACCTTGGTACCATGATGTTAAGAGATATATCCAGAGTCAAGAATACCCCGAGGATGCTACAGAAAATGATAAGAAGACCCTAAGGCGACTCGCCATGGGTTTCTTCTTAAATAGGGATGTGCTTTACAAAAGAAACTATGACTCTGTCCTTCTTCGTTGTGTTGATGCTGATGAGGCAAATGAAATCATGAAAGATGTTCATGAAGGATCTTTTGGGACTCACGCTAATGGACATGCCATGTCTAGAAAGATTTTGAGGGCTGGTTATTACTGGATGACTATGGAAGCAGATTGCTTCAAGTATGTCCGAAAATGTCACAAATGTCAGATATACGCTGACCATATTCATGCACCCCCGTTATCCCTAAATGTCTTGACGGCACCATGGCCCTTCTCAATGTGGGGCATGGATGTCATTGGACCCATCGAGCCAAAAGCTTCAAACGGTCATCGTTTCATCTTGGTCGCCATCGACTATTTCACCAAATGGGTAGAAGCAGCTTCATATACCAGTGTAACAAGGAGTATTGTGGTCAAATTCATCAAGCGAGAACTGATATGCCGATATGGCCTACCAAGTCAGATCATTACTGACAATGGTACGAATTTGAATAACAAAATGATGAAGGAACTCTGCGAAAGCTTCAAGATTCACCATTATAATTCCTCTCCTTATCGACCTAAAATGAATGGGGCGGTTGAGGCGGCCAATAAGAACATCAAGAAGATAGTGCAGAAAATGGTAGTCACCTACAGAGATTGGAGCGAGATGCTCCCTTTCGCTCTGCATGGGTATCGCACCTCGGTTCGAACCTCGACAGGGGCAACCCCGTTCTCCCTCGTATATGGAATGGAAGCAGTTTTGCCTTTTGAAGTAGAAATCCCGTCCCTTCGGGTAATGATGGATGCAAAATTAGAAGAGGCTGAATGGGTTCAAGCTCGACATGACCAATTAAACTTGATTGATGGAAAAAGATTGACTGCCTTCTGTCATGGTCAGTTGTATCAGAGGCGTATGAAACGAGCATTCGAGAAGAAAGTACGGCCTCGACAGTTTCAAGAAGGAGACCTTGTACTCAAGAAAATTTTACCAATTCAAAAGGACAATCGAGGCAAATGGACTCCTAATTATGAAGGACCATATGTTGTGAAGAAGGCTTTTTCTGGAGGAGCCTTAATACTCACTAATATGGACGGCCAGGATTTGTCAATGCCTGTAAACACAGATGCAGTGAAAAAATACTATGCTTAGGGAGGAGATGTCAGAGCAAAAAAAAAAACAAACAAAAAAACAAAAAAACAAAAAAAAAAAACAAAAAAAAGAAGAAAAGAAAATTAATGCTCGCTAAGCTGAAAACCTGAAAAGGCGGCTTAGGCAAAAGTTAGAGTGACTCGGTGAGTCGAAAACCCGAAAAGGGCGGCTCAGGCAAAAGTTAGGGTCAAATTTCTGGCAATGCGAATGATCCTCTGGCTCAAAGAAGTACGAGTCCAAGCTCGTGCACGTGAATCACTGTCGAACTTACCTTTTCAAAAGCAAGGTCGAAGGGTGAACATGAAGTCGTGTTAGGGGTTAAGGCTCTCATCAGTCTCAGAGATTCACTAGAGGATCCATGAGTCTTCCCAGTTTTCATTTATGCTGGACCTATGTGACCTCATTCATTTCATTTACCTTCTTTATTTTTTATTTTTTTATTATTATTTTTTTTTCTTTCTTTCTCTGTACTTGTTTAACGTGCATGAATAAAGTTCACCCTCTTCGATACGTGTTATGAATTTGGTTGATCTGATAAAAACATGTATTTTAACAAAGTAAAATGGAAGAATGGTAAACATTCAAAGTCGCAAGGGACAAGATGCTTCTGCTACTCGACCTCATCATAGGTGATCATCGTAGGGACTTGGCCAGACACGCGCTTCGAAGCTATGGTTGCCTCATTCGTTCTACTTCGTCCATGAGTTCTCGTAAGAGTCGCGGTTTCACAGGACTTACCCGATTTTGAAACTTATCTTTGCGTTATTGACCATTTTTCTGCAGGTTATCTCACAGATAGTCATGCCAGGCACTAACACCCCAATCAAGCCCTTCAAATCCCTTCCTTGAATCGTCCGAGTTGGCACTTCTCAAAATTCCCTCCTTAAAACGCCAAGGTTGGCACCTTTCAATGTTTTACTCTTTCATCAGGCACCTTCAAACTCTCATCCTCAATTACTAAAGTCCGTGCCTCTTGAAATATCCTCCCCAGTGGAATCATTCGCCAAAGATGGCACTTCTCAAGACCTCTCTCCCCAATGAATCCTAAACTTTCCATCAAGAGGCAGTATCTGAACCACCAAATTCTTCCCCAGTGATACTACGCTTCCCAAATAAACTCAGCTGGGACATCTTCCCGAATTCCTTTTATGACCATTCTCCAAGAATCCTTCAATCATGTCAAACTGGGGCATCTCCCTAAATTTCTTCCTTTCCAGTCATGAGGCGTTTCTCCAAACTTTTTTCTAACTTGTCAAACTGAGGCATCTCCCTAGATTCCCCAAAGCTCTTTTAGGTCTTGTCAAACTGGGGCATCTTCCCCAGGTGGTTATCTTTTGTCAACGCAAGGGCGGTACCCCATGGTCCTGGGAAGTTTGAACTGGGACATCACCTCGGGTCTCACCCCGTCAAAAGGAAATGTACCCCAAGCCTTTTCAACCGCCCTAACTGGGACATCACCCCAGATTCTTCTCACGGCCTTGAGGTAGTACCCCTAAATCTTCTAATCTTTCCAAAAATTGGAGTATTCGTCCCAGACCTTTCCCCCATTTCTTCTCTCTCCTAATCAAAAAGCAGTTCCCCGAATCATCCAAGATAGCTTGAACTGAATCATCCCCAGATTTTCTTTCCTTTAGTAAGCCCATCATGCATCCCCAATGGACCCCAGACTTTTCTTTCAGTCAAGAAGCTGTTTCCCGAGATCCCTTCAATCCCTTCCATCCAGTCGCCTATCAAGGCATCCTTTATCTTCCAGCCGCCTATCAAGGCATCCTTTATTTTCCAGCAGCCTATCAAGGCATCTTTTATCTTCCAGCCGCCTATCAAGGCATCCTTTATTTTCCAGCCGCCTATCAAGGCATCCTTTATTTTCCAGCCGCCTATCAAGGCATCCTTTATTTTCCAGCAGCCTATCAAGGCATCCTTTATCTTCCAGCAGCCTATCAAGGCATCCTTTATTTTCCAGCCGCCTATCAAGGCATCCTTTATTTTCCAGCAGCCTATCAAGGCATCCTTTATCTTCCAGCCGCCTATCAAGGCATCCTTTATTTTCCAGCCGCCTATCAAGGCATCCTTTATTTTCCAGCCGCCTATCAAGGCATCCTTTATTTTCTAGCCACTTATCAAGGCATCCTTTATTTTCCAGCCACCTATCAAGGCATCCTTTATCTTCCAGCCGCCTATTAAGGCATCCTTTATTTTCCAGCAGCCTATCAAGGCATCCTTTATCTTCCAGCCGCCTATCAAGGCATCCTTTATTTTCCAGCCGCCTATCAAGGCATCCTTTATTTTCTAGTAGCCTATCAAGGCATCCTTTATTTTCCACTCACCTATCAAGGCATCCTTTACTTTCCGTTCGCCTATCAAGGCATTTCCAGTCGCCTATCAAGGCATCCTTTACTTTCCGTCCGCCTATTCAGGCACCCTTTACTTTCCTGTCCTCCTATTCAGGCACCTTTCACTTTCCTGTCCGCCTATTCAGGCACCCATTTACTTTCCGTTCACCTATGCAGGCACCCTTTACCTTCTAGTCTACCGGGGATCAATCCTGATCTTCTCACTGAAAGAATTTTTTCCGATCAATTCAGAGTTCAAAAAAAAAAAGAAAACAAAAAAACAAAAAAAGGAGAGGAGAAAAGAAGAGAAACAGAAGTGGAGAATGCTTGTTTTTAAGAAAAAGAGGTCACACTGACTCGTGATTGCCCACACCATCAGTTGCCATACCGATCAAGAGGTCCCACTTGGCCCCCTACATCGGTGTTCACATCTTTACTTCATTTTCACTTCAAAACACGGAAATCTTCGTGTTTCTTTTGTGAAAAAGAAGTAAAGAGGGGCATCTGTGAACACCTCTTTTTGTCCGGCCAATTGGTACAGTTCCATCCTTTGAGCATTCTTTTATGCGCATGGTTCATTTGAAAATTCATAACTCCTTCATACGATCTTTGATTTGCGCAAACCCGGTCTCTAAATTTTCGTAACAAAATTGTCTACGACTTTTCTGAAGACCTTGAAGGCTAAATCCTTACCAATTGGTACAGTTTTAATAATCTTCCTAGACTTGCTCCAGTTTCATGACTGCTCTGCACATCTTTAAGAAAAAATTCATATCTCCCTCATATGATACTGAAATGACCCCATTCTTTTTCCTATGGCTCCACATCAGAGATATCTACAAACTTCATGAAGGCCACAAAAGCTAATTCTCCACCCATTTTGCCCAGTGAATTTATTTTGCTTTCAAATGTATTTCTGTCACACTCTGGAGCAGTTTTCGTAGATGGGTCATATCTCCCTCATTTCTTGATGAAAAATTTTGTGCCATATATCAAATTAAAGCTAAGAGAAAGATCTACAACTTTCATGTTGGACGCTTTTTCAAATTTGGCACGCATCATCCCTCAAATACGCGAGCAAGTTTGTGATGCGTAAAAAGGAGAATGAAAAAGCACCAAACAGCATCATGAATCGATTCAACACATGCATGAATCGATTCATGCGTGAAACAGCCCCAAAAATTCAATTTCAAGTGGTTTGAATCGATTCATAGCCCACTTGAATCGATTCACACGTGAATTATGGCCCAGGATATGATTTTTGAATCGATTCATGCGACTGGGCACATGGAAAATCAATGATTAATCACCATGAATCTATTCATTTCTTCCATGAATCAATTCATTTCAATTTTGATGAACAAATACACTAAATGAATCTATTCATTTGGAAAATGAATCTATTCATTTAGTTCAAATTTGAGTTCCAGATTGAATGGGACAGCCTTGCATCGCACCATGTTAATCATTCACCACTAAGCAGACATGATAATGCTCCACTACACCAATTATGCAAGGATCATGGCTCCATTAAGATTATTAAATGGAAAAGCAAAGTCTTTCCTTGGCTATAAATAGAGATGAATCAAGCAGAAGCAAAGGGACTGGTTCTTTTCTCCTTCTCCGTTGCTCCCTGTTTCCATTTTCTCCTCTTCTCTGTTGCACCTTCCAGCAAGTCTTTTTCATTTCCAGGTTATTATGTTCTTTTCTTTTCTTCTCTTTTCTTTGTAGTTGTTATTATGTAGTTTTATTTCTTCTTCCAGCAAGTTTCATTTCATTTCCAAGTTTTTCATTTCCATGTTATTTTAAATATAGTATGCTTTTTAATAAAATAAAAATAAAAATAAATAAAAAATAATAAAAATAATAAAATAATGATAAAAAATGAGTAATAAGTTTTGCACATGTTTTGTTTTCTAGCCTAAAGATTTCCATTTTTTAATCAGTGTCGTACGGAAAATACTTCCGTCTACACAGTTTTTATAAGATCCATGCACGTGCGAAGCACTTCGCCTTGTATGGATTCTTCACTAAAATAATAACTATCAATATCTTCCTAATCTTTTTCCTAAAAAAAACATTTTAAAGAACTACGTGACCCTGATTTCTCGAAAGCTCGAGAATACGTAGGAGCAGGAAACAGTTCCTGTCGGGCCCACCTTTCTTTATTTAATTTTTAGAGTTTCCTTTTTGTCTTGCTATCAAAAGGAGGAGCGAGATTAATTTGGACGAGACGTCCTGTTAATCTCATATTTTTAATATTTCTTTAAAAAAAGGAGGAGCGAGGTTAATTTGGACGAGACGTCCTGTTAATCTCATTTTTTTAAAATATTTCTTTAAAAAGGAGGAGCGAGGTTAATTTGGACGAGACGTCCTGTTAATCTTATTTTTTAAAATATTTCTTTAAAAAGGAGGAGCGAGGTTAATTTGGACGAGGCGTCCTGTTAATCTTATTTTTTTAAATATCTCTTTAAAAAGGAGGAGCGAGGTTAATTTGGACGAGACGTCCTGTTAATCTCATTTTTTTATCTCTTTAAAAAGGCGGAGCGAGATTAATTTGGACGAGATGTCCTGTTAATCTCATGTAAATATTTTGTGTTGATCTTTGTTTATTTTTTTTTTGTTTATTTTGTCGTTCCGTACATTTTTCTTCTTATGAAGAAGTTAAAATATTTATTGGGTTAATTATAATGCGCGCTATCAAATTGAGGTAACCGTTTTTTATAACGGACAGTTGTGAGGTGCTGATACCTTCCTCACCTGTAATCAGACTCCCGAATCATGGAATCTCATTTTTATAACCAGTGCTTTAACAAAAGGTTTTTCCACTATTTTATCCTAAAAAAAATATTGGTGGCGACTCCCTGTTTATTATTTAAAATCGTTTTGAGGGTCGGCCGCGCCGCCGCGATCCCGGTCGCGACACCTTTATAGAATCTTGCAAGATCGCCGGAGGCTCCTTCAAGAACTCCTACCTAAAACTCTTTGTTAAAGGTATGGGACAACCTTTCTAGAAGGATGAGGAAGGTCGATTCAGGATCCACACCGGTTGGACTCATAAACATTTCCTACTGGAGAGTTCGGCTTATGCTGTTGACCAGTCCCCCTCTCCAAGTCCACAAAGGTGGTGATTGACGCCCTCCACAACATATCCCGGGGTGCCCCCATTAAGTGTCGTTCTCTTCTTGGCTCAGCTGAGACACGGGATGATTACCTTACTTACTTGGGTAGATACCCATTTCCTTACCTATTTTTATACGTTTTTACACTGCGGTTGATTTTAACATTTGTTTTGTTTTTTAGGGAACATGAGTGCCGCCGCTTTGGAAAACCTCTGTAAGCTAATGGAGGGTTCGGCAGTTGATGCCACCGCTGAAAACAATGTCACCCCAAAGATGTAGAAAGCTACTAGACTAGACTTCCTACCTCTGGCGGGGTCATTGGGTTGGAGGACGCCTTTGGCAAACAGAAGAAGAAGGGGCAAGCTGCTGGGGCTTCCAAAAAATAAAAACCAAACCCCGCCTCTCATGCAACAGATAAGGGTAAAGAGGTAGCTGCTGAGACTCCGGTCGAGAGTGAGTTCCCTCCCCCTCCTCATTCCAGTATGGAAGCTCTGGAGGAGTTGCTTACAAGGACCCTTCCTCCGAACTCAGACTTCGAGCTTCCTTACCGTCTCAAGTGAGGGTTGGAGAAGGACGATATCTCATTCGCCTTGGAGACGACGATGTGGTACAACATGAAGACTCTCTCTGTCATTTACTCTGCCGCAACCGATGGTCCGAAGCTAGAAGTGGACCATCTGAAGGACAAGAACTCCCGCCTTTCTAAAGATTGCAGCCGGGCTCATCAAAGGATTAAGTCCCTTAATGAGTCCAACCAAGCTTTTTAGCGATTTGGGGAGGGTTGGAAGAAGGAGAAGGAAGGACTGCTGGGGAAGTTGGCCAATCTAGAAGGCCAAGTGACTGATCTTCATAAGAAGAATGAAAAATTATCTACGAAGGTCACAAATAAGCAAAATAAGTACTAAGAGGATATGTTGCAGTTTTCTCATGCCACCATGGACTCCTTCAGTCATGCGGTCCGTTAGGTCATCCGTCGGAAACAGGACTCACCTCTGAACCTGAACGGGATTAGTTTTTTCAACCAATTCTGGAATGGTGAATTGGTGACCGAGATGGGTGGTCAATCCTTCTCTCCTACCGATGTTCCCTTCAAACTTCGTCCCTTGGTTGCGGGGAAGGATGATAGCCTTGACTCTAACGCGGATGATGCTAGCGCTGGGTCCAAAGGTGAAGAGGAGGATCCAGCCAACCCTTGATTTCCTTTCGCTCTATAGGCGGGATGAGCTCCGTCCAATTTCTTTTGTAATTATCAAATTTTTGCTTTATAGGCGAGATAAGCTCCATTGTTTTTGAATCTTGATTGTCTTGGCTGTAGTGCCTTTTTTGTCAAATGAAAATAGTACTTTACATACATCGTCTCCTTTTTGATTTTTGGTTTTCATAGTTTGAAGTTTGCATAATTTTCACACTTTATTGCTTTGTACTTGAATTATGAGACACCCCGAAAATACGGGAGAATTTTTCACGTTTATCAATCATTTACAAATCGAATAATTAAAGTGGTGAAGCATTTAATACGACACCTGGATCTATGATAAACCACTCCCATATATGAAGATATGAGAGGGTAAATTAAAGGATGATTTTATAATAAATTTTTTAATTAAAAATAGCGGAAGAATTAATTAATTTTGATATTGCATGATTGAGATTAAAGAGAAGGTATTTCGTGTAGTTCAAGAAGTTTATAATATATCCAAACCGATTTTTAAGATGATGCAAGAAGGGTTTTAATACAAAGGAAGTTATAATCATTTAAAATGAAACACACAAGTGCATCAGGGTACCACTCACTCAAGTGAGTACCACATTCGCTTGACCGAGCTCACGTAGGCACGCTTGAGCGAAAATAAGAAAAGGCTGACCAAAGAAATAATTAAGCATTAGGGGCTCCTCTCGCTTGAGCGTGTCCCACCTTGCTTGGGCGAGATGCGAAGAGAACCCTTGAGCAAGCCAGCGAGACGCTTGAGCGAGAGATGAGGTTTACATCAGGGGCTAATCTTGCTTGAGCGAGTTCCTTCTCGCTTGAGCGAGATCGTCCCAGTGACATTAAGAACTCTCTGCCCGATTTTCGCTTGGGCGAGGCGAGGCTCGCCTGGGCGAAAATCGTCCAGTGTCTAATTCCCTTCTTCCTTGCTCAAGCGATCACCAAGCCAGGACCACTTCGCTTGAGCAAAAATGGTCCAGTGACCAACCTCTATTTCTAGCCGAGTCTCGCTTAGGCGAGTAGGCCATTCGCTTGAGCAAATTTTGGCCAGTTGCCATACCCCTGTTTCACAAGCATCTCGCTCGAGCAAGATTCCCACTCGCTTGAGCGAGTTCTGTAGAACTTGTGCAGAAACGTGGATTTCACACAACTCAGCACCTCAAACTTCAATTCATGCCATCTTAGCCTATTCTAATATATTATATCCTTATAACCATGCATGTATAATCTCATCCAAATATCTACATATTTCAAATCAATCACCATTCATTCGATGCATATCGTTTGAATCATCTTCTCATAAATTCCATAAAATACTTCAAATCACAATGCACATCATTCATTCATAAGAATTAACATCATTAGACATCATAACTCAACATCTTACATCATTTGGGTCATAAATGAAAATTGGCCATACACACCAAGGTCCAATTTTCTTACATGATCCTCAAAATCATCATCACCAATCTAGATAACAAAATAAGCATTCATATACATCACATACTATACAAAAATCTAGATTTCACCGGTCAAGGAACTTCCTATACCACTATTTATCTCATCAACCAAAATGTACTTCAAAATGTCCACTCTCCCCATAATTGCCCTGCATCACAAATATAAAAATGGACAACATGGGAGAGTGAGTCACACGTTCCAAAGGAATAAATATGAATACCATATGATTATGTATATATGCATCAAAACATGTATACTTTTCACATACATATCATTCACCATACTCTTTATCATCACAACACCATCATACATACATCACAAGTAATATTACAATTTAGGCAAAGTACACAACATATACATAATCAAGTCCCACCATAATTTGGCTACCACACAAGCTATTATTTAGTATTCATATCTTTTATGTTGTGTTAGTATGTGTGAACACCTCTTTTTGTCTGGCCAATTGGTACAGTTCCATCCTTTGGGCACTCTTTTCTGCGCATGGTTCACTTAAAAATTCATAACTCCTTCATACGACCTTCGATTTATGCAAACCCGGTCTCCAAATTTCCGTAACAAAATTGTCTACGACTTTTGTGAAGACCTTGAAGGCTATATCCTTACCAATTGGTATAGTTTTAGTAATCTTAATCTTCCTAGACCTGTTCCAATTTCATGACTGCTCTACACACCTTTAGGAAAAAATTCCGTTCTTTTTGCTATGGATACTGAAATAATTCCGTTCTTTTTGCTATGGATACTGAAATATCTCCCTCATCGGATACTGAAATAACTCCGTTCTTTTTGCTATGGATCCACATCAAGAAGATCTACAAACTTTATGAAGGGCACAAAAGCTAATTCTGTATCATTTTGCCCAGTGAATTATTTTGCTTGCAAATGTATTCCCATCACACTCTGGAGCAGTTTTCGTAGATGGGCCATATCTCCCTTGTTTCTTGATGAAAAGTTTATGCCTTATATCAAATTAAAGCTAAGAGAAAGACCTACAATTTTCATGTTGGACTCTCTTTTAAATTTGGCACGCATCTATCCTTAAATATGCAAGCAAGTTTTGTGATGAAGAGAATGCAACCCATCACCAAAACTACTATGGTTTCCAATGCCCACCAATTTTGACCAAGTCTAAGTCTCTAAGCCAATCAATTGACAATGCAAGAACAGCCCCCTCCTTCATTGTTAACGTGAATTCATGGGCCAAGGAGAAAGGATTTGTCATATTAAACAATTGAAGAAAAGGCTCCACCATGCCAACATGGAATAGCAACAAGTATATTTTAAAAATGCATTCTTGGCCTCATGGAAGCATTTCACGGTTTTACTCCTCCAAAGAACCACATGCATGAATTCATTTATTCAAGTCAAGGACCCATCATTAAGACATCATTCACGTTAATGGCATTCCAATTTGCAATAGGTTTTCACTTAAGGCACACAAATTTTGACCAAGTCAAAATATTCATGACAAGCTACATAGGACCAAAGGCAAATAATTAAATAATTCTAGGTACAACCCCATTTTGTACTTCAACGTGAATAAGGACCTTGGACAAGGGAATTATTTAATGAAAAAATCCTTGGCACCCACCACAAGGAAGTCTCACGGTTTTGACAAGAGGAAATGGCCTAAATTCATAATAAATTATGCAAGATAGGCTCCACATGCTATTTAAATAGAGTTTAAATGTGCATGCTATAGCCCTATGGTTTTTCTTTCACGAGAATAAGGGAGCATGGACAAGGGAAATTCTTTAATGCATAAAAAAAGGCATGGAACCCATCACCAAATAATGCTCACGGTTTTGGTACAAGTAAGGATGTAAGTTCTAATTAAAATACACTAAGTTTGGCTCCACAAAGGTAGAATTAAAAATTAGAAGGCATAGGCATTGGATGGGGTATTCACGGTCATATGCTTGTTGGTGATACAAATAATAAAGAAACCTTGGCATGTGCATTTGACAAAGGTGGCACTAAAGTAATATGAGTGGGAAACTCCATTAAACTTGTCTCCCATGGTCAATAATAAAGAAAGGATTCCATTTTGGCATTTGAAGATGATAAGGCCCAAGGCAAGAGGAGAAAGGAGAAGGTAGAGAAGAAGAAGCCAACGTGAAAGGGGGTTTCTGCTGGTGGAAAAGAAAAGAACAAGAAACAAAAGAAGTGCAACAGATTTTCTGGAAGATTTTTAGGAGCTTCAAGGCCACTAGAAGAGTGGAGGTCCAGCTAGAAGAACCACTCAACTAGTGGTGCCATCCTCTTTATCATCCATTAAAGCAGTATGTGGAGCTTCCACTTTGGAATTTTTTATGGAAGGGGGTATGAAACATGCTCTATAAATACCCCTCTGTACAGAAGAAGGGGGGTTCAGAGATTTTCTTCTAGAGAGGGTTCGAAAAAGATTTTCTAGAGAGGATATTATCTCAATATTCTTGAGTTTTGGAAGGTACTCCTGGATTTTTACAGTGGAAATTCACAGCAACAGCAACAACAGTAACAACAACAACCGCAACAATAGCAACAACAGCAACAGCAACAGCAGCAACAGCAACAGCAACAGCAACAACAGCAGCAACAGCAGCTACAGCAACAACAGCAACAACAAGAACTCAATCAGTGAGCAAAACCGTTTTGTTATATTTTTTGAGAAAACCAGTGTTTGTTTTCTAAAAGGTTGAATTTTTGTATAAGGAACAGATTAGTATTGTTGTATTGGACTCTCACTCTTCTCTGTTGTCTCTTGCTGTTATTACGATTTGGTTTTACAGTAGGATATTGTGATGTATGCTTGAATCTCTACTCAATCTCTGCTACTGTTTCTATTCATGTTACTGTTCCCGTTTATTTGCTGCTCAATATTATTGCTCAAATTGCGGGTATATATTTTAGTTCTGTACAAATTTAATTTTTTAAGGGTAGTTGTGATCTTAGTTTTATTGCCCAGAATATTAATCCTATTATAAGGAATCAGCCGTTTGTATACTGTTTCTTTTTCCGGATAGTTCATTCACCGCATAGTTGGGGTGTAATTTTCTTTTAAGGCACTCGTTAGTCTTTAAAAGAATCAAGTTATATAAAGCTTAACAAAATGTGATTATTCATGTCTTTTTTATTTAGTTTCTGTTTTTTCTGTTATTTCAAAATTGTGTCTAATTAAAATTTTAACAACTCAACATTATCTTCAACCAAAAAACATTACCCATTTTTCACTTTAGTAAGTCTGTGTATTCTTTGTCTAGTTTTTGATAAATTTTTACTATTTGATTTTTTTTTGTAAAAAAATTGTTTTATCAAAAAGAGGTTAATTTAGACGAGACGTCTTGTTACCCTTTTTAAATTTTTAATCGGTTGTTATTTATTAAATAATGATATTTTAAAAAAAGAAATCAATTTAGACGTGACGTCTTGTTGATTTTCTCCCTTTTCCCTGGTCGTCATCACTCTTCACAAAAATCGAGTTAATTTGGACGTGATGTCCTGTTAACTCCTTTCATCGGTCAACTTTATACCTTGATGGAAAATGACTAATTTAGACGAGACGTCCTGTTAGCATTCAATCTCTTTCGTACATTCCACCGTTAAAACCGGGATTAATTTAGACGCGACGTCCTGTTAATCCCCCTTTTCCCGATTCGGTATCTTGACGAAAGAATGACTAATTTAAACAAGATGTCTTGTTAGCTTCCTTTCCTCTTTTCCATGTTTTCCACCCATCAAAGCCAGGATTAATTTGGACGAGACGTCATGTTGATCTTACTCTGAGCTTTTTCTTTCATTTCGTCTGTCTCCTTCGATTTTTTTAGAAAGAAGAAATAAACACAATTGTAAGGCTATCCATGATGTGCATCTTCAACTTTGGTACTGTTTTTAACAGGTGATGTGGGGTGCTAATACCTTCCCCACTCGTAACCGACTCCCGAACTTGAATCTTATTTTTTTTACCAGTGCTTCAAGAAAGTTTTTTTTTCCCAACGTTTTTCCTATGGATAAAAATGTTGGTGGCGACTCCCTGCTCCGTTTCGACCTCTTCCGCCGTCGCCGCGATCCCGGTCGCGACAGTATGTCATTACATCCTCAACACATCCATCATCATATCTCATCACCTTTGGCATACTTCCTTGCTATATGCAAATGCTCTTAAACTAATGCATAGCACAATGGAATATTTCAACAATTGCAGATCTGACTGAAGGAATACAAACACCAAATGTCGGATTCAAGTATGATCATCTAACCATACCCCTACTGCAGTAGTAAAATGTGTACACTTATTCTTAAATTTGCATGTATTTCACCAATTGTTTTACTGATACCAAACCGCATCGCCCAGCTGGCAACACCTGGTCATTTTCACCATGACCACGGTATACAACATATTCAACATATGGTGTTGTGGGCCGGCCAGATATCAAATCATGGCGGCTGTGATCCCAAGGACCACTGGGGTCTCCTGCTCATCAAGAGCCACCCCCCACAAGGGTCGGCCACATGTAGCTCCCCGAAGCAATACATGGGCGACTTCGTGACTTACATACCGAGTCACAGGGGGAAATAAAACTTGCTCGTGCACCGAGCCAGCCTCCCATTATCCACAACATGTTGCCAAACACATTATCCACATCATTCACCACATTACAATTTCTCATATCATCTCAAGCAAGGCTAACATGCATACCAATACATATGGCAATCAAATAAAATTCAAATTCATGCATTTAAAACATAAGACTCCTCTCCTACCTCAAGAGAAGAATTTTGATTGATAAGACGTACCCGCCTCATCGTTCGGAATGGATCCTACATTAACATGCATATAGAATCACAATCAATCAACTATTTAAGACATCATTCATTTCTATTTAATCATAATCGTATCTACAATTTCTTAGCATGCACTAGACATGTTATAGACCTCAATTTTATCATTTATTAGGCTTCGAGAATTCCTTCCCATCAAGCCACATTCATTAAATTCAAGGGCCATAAAATAACCATAGCCCCAACCTTCACAAAATACCACAACAAATAATACCCACATACCTAATGGCTTATATTTGCTCTCAATCACACTATCCAACCAATATTCATAACTTCCCCAAATTCTTAAAAGTTAAGGTTTCTCTAAAACCCAACAACTCTCATTAATGTCTCATCATTCTTCATCTCTTACCATCATAAATACATCTACTACTCTTGTCCCTCATTAAATACACACATTTATGGCAACCCATTCTAGGGTTTAAGCATTAAATGCTCTCTTCAACCTCCCATTCACATACATTGCTTCCCCAAGACATAAAGACACATATACATAGCAAAAACCTCAATAAAATGGTGAGTATATTTTACCTCACACCCAAAACGAAGTGGGTTTTCAAGAGAGAGGGAAGCCACACGAAAATAAGAAGGAGAAGAGGGGAAGAACTTCAATCTCCTAGCTTGCTCCAAGGACGAAAATGAGGGAGAGAAGAGGGAGTTCACCACCCTAGCTTAGGGTTTTTGGGAGAAGAAGAGGAGAGGAATGGAGAAGGAAATAAGAGAATAAGAAGCAAAGTGTGTTTTCCCAACTCTCTCAGCAACTCACGAAAATAAGGAGGAGAAATTTGGGCTTTTGCTTTATTTTTAATTCCATTCATTAAAATTTCATCGTTTTACCACTAATAGGCTCTTTATCTGGTCTCAATACTTTATCTGAAAATTATTCTGAATATATATTTGGACTCCTAATATTATCCTCAACAGCCCTGACCAATATCATCCCAATCGGAGATACTTGGTCTGACACCCATATTTCAATCGGGTCAGTTTTCAGCTTATCCGGTCTCCATAAATCACCAACAGTCCCCAAAAAGTCTTAATTTAGTTACTCCTAATATTTTGGGACATTAATTATTTTGCATACAACTATTCAATATTAATTTCTTTAATTTAATCCTTAATTTCAAAATTTTAGGATGTTATAAATTACTCCAGAATCCTGAGATTATTTCATAATTTAAAACCGGGGTTCTTAGACCACTCCGGGGCTTTAATAAACTTAACCATTCTGGGGTCCTTAGACCACTCCAAGGCTTTAATAAACTTAACCACTCTGGAGTCCTTAGACCACTCCGGGGCATTAATAAACTTAACCACTCTGGAGTCCTTAGACCACTTCGGGGCTTTAATAAACAACCACTCTGGGGTCCTTAAACCACTCCGGTGATTATAATAAACTTAACCACTCTGGGTTCCTTAGACCACTCTGGGGTTTTAATAAACTTAACCACTCTGGGGTCCTTAGACCACTCTGGGGTTTTAATAAACTTTGAGGAAGGCTACTGGATGACATTATCATAAAAAATTTTATTGATCAAATAGCACCCCGGCTGTATGCCTTATTAAAAACCTCCCAAGTAAACCCTGTTGGAAAAACCTTGGGTAGGGAAAAAGAGTGCATGACTTATGGTGCCGGTTAGCTGTAGTATACACGTAAGTTCTTTACATTCCATTTATTTTTGATTACTTTGCCCTCTAAGGTTTCTAGCAAATAAGCTCCTCCTGGTGTGACCTCGTTCACCCGGTATGGTCCTTCCCATGTAGGTGCCAATTTTCCTTGATGCGTAAATCGATTCCCGACCGATGCTTTTCTTAGGACGAGATTGCCCACATTGAATCTTCTTTGTTGGACTTTTACATTGTACCGAAATTCAGCTTTGGCTTTGATCACTTGATCCTAGACGAAAGAAACTTTTCTAACTTCGGCTAGCAAGTCCAGCTCATTTGTCAGCCTTTGGTCATTGTCTGTTACATCGAACTGTTGAACTCTTGGAGAAATTAAATTTATTTCCACCGGTATTACCGTATCTACTCAGTACACCAACCAGAACAGGGCCTCACCAGTGGATGAATGGGGAGTCGTCCGGTGTGCCCATAAAACGTGACATAACTGGTTAGCCCATTCTCCTTTAGCTTCACCCAGACATTTCTTTAGCCCCTTCAGAATCTCTCTATTCGTGACTTCGGCCTGGCCATTGGTCTAGGGATGTTCAACCGATGAGAATACTTGTTTGATCTGTAATCCTTCAAGTAGGCTTTTGAACTTAGAATCTATGAACTGCGTCCTATTGTCCGTTATCACTCTTCCCAGAATTCTAAACCTTGTAACGATATTTTCATAAAAAGAACCTCCGAGTCCATGCTGTGGTGATATGTACTACTGCTACCGCCTCAATCCACTTCGTAAAGTAATCTACTCTGACAATTAGGTACTTTAGCCCGCCTGGAGCCTTAGGGAAGGGTCCTAGAATATCCATGCCCTATTGGTAAAAAGGCCATGGGACTGTGGATGTAAATAGCTCTTTTGTTGGGACATGGTGTTCATTACTATTCTTTTGGCATGCATCATATTTTTTAACATATTCCACTGCGTCCTTGGCTAAAGTGGGCCACCAATAACCTGCTCTCAACACCTTCCTGGCTAAGCTTCTCCCTCTGCTGTGGTTGCCACACGTCCCTTCATGTACTTCGAAGGGGACTTCATCCACTTCGGCCTCATTTATGCACCTTAGATAAGGTGCAGTCATTCCTCTTTTATACAAGCCCCCATCTACCAATGCAAAGTTCGGTAGCTCCTTTTTCAACTTCTTCCTCTTGATTGGGCACTCCGGAAGTTGTCCACTCACTATGTACCAAATAATTGGAATTACCTAAGAGTCTTCCGGATGTGCTCTAAACTAGATGACATACACCTTTAGCGGATTCGAGATACTTGAAGCTGCTAACGTGCTCTGTATCACTGTGGTTATGCATCCCGCCTTTTTTGTACTAGCTAATCGAGACAGGACATCGGCTCTAATATTTTCTTCCCTTGGGACATGCTTAAATTCTACAGTAGAGAATTTTCTTCCTAACTCCTTAACTTTTGCGAGGTATTACTGCAACAACGGTTCCTTCGCATGATAGGTCTTATTAATTTGTGAAATCACCAATTGTGAATCGTTGCAAAGCACTGCCGTTCGTGCCCCCACATCCAAGGATGCTCTCAGTCTGGCCAAGCATGTCTCATATTCAGCTTGATTATTCAATGTTTTAAAGTCAAACCTGAGGGATATCTCCACACTCACCCCGTCTTCACTCTCGATTACTACTCCGGCTCCACATCTTTTTCCATTCGATGACCCGTCGACAAAAATCTTCCAATGCTCCCGGGGTAGCATTGGGGCTTCTCCAGTCAATTCCGTCACAAAATCTGCCAGAACTTGAGCTTTTATGGTCGTTCAGGGTTCATATGAGATGTCAAATTCTGATAGCTCTATCGCCCACTTTGTCATTCTTCCTGCCAGGTCAAGTTTGTAAAACACCGCTCTCAGAGGGAGATCCGTCTGGACTGTGATTGGATGTGCATGAAAATATTATCTCAAATGTTGGGATGTCCACACCAACGCTAAAGCTGCCTTTTCCAACTTCTGATACTGGCCCTCCGATCCTTACAGCTGTTTCCCATAAAGTATACCGGCCTCTGACCTTCAACTGTTTCTTTTACGAGTGCGGCCCCAATCGCTTCATTAGATACAGACAAGTAAATGAAAAGTTTCTCTCCTGGGTCAGGCTTCATCAACATCGGTGGGTTAGCTAAGACTTCTTTCAGCTCTTGGAACGCTCTTTCCTGCTCTTCTCCCCACTAAAACTCCTTGTTCCTCTTCAATGCCTTGTAGAGAGGTAGTGACCGGTGTGCCATTTTTGGCATGAACCGGGATAATGCTGCCACCTTTCCATTTAACGACTGTCTTGCACTTGTCCGGATTAGCTTCTATTCCTCTTTGAGTTAGCGTGAAACCTAGGAACCTTCCAGCTGGTACTGTAAACATGCATTTAAGGGGGTTCAACCTCATATTATATTTAAAACACCTTTCTCAAGTCTTCAATGTGATCCCCTCCAACCGACGTCTTGGTTATTATATCGTCTACATAAACCTCAACCACTTTTGACCTCATTCCATCAAACACCTTGTTCATCATTCTCTGGTATGTTGCCCCAACATTTTTTAACCCAAATGGCATTACGGTGTAACAGAAAACTCCTTTATCATTCACAAACGCTGTCTTATCCTCATCCTCCTTCCGCATGAGGATTTGATTATAGCCGGAGTGCACATCCATAAAAGACAGGAATTGATACCCCGGTGAATCATCAACCATTTGATAAATGCTTGGCAAAGGATACGGATCTTTAGGACAACACTTGTTAAGATTCATAAAATCTGTGCACATCTGCCATTTGCCGTTGGCCTTCTTTACCATCACTACATTTGATACCCAGGAGGAATGTTAAACTCCCCTTATGAATCCGGCCTTCAATAATTATTCAGTCTGCTCACACGCCGCCTGCTGTTTCTCCGGACCCAATCTTCTCTTCTTCTGTGCCACCGCTCTAGACTTCGGATAAACTGCCAACTTATGACAACAGAAGTTCGGGTCAATTCCTGGCATATCGGCTGCTGTCCATGCAAATAGATGTTTAAAATCCCTTAACAACTTGATCAATCGTTCCTCCATTCCTTTATCTAAAGAATCATTAATCTCTGTCCCTCTAGAAGGGTCATCCTCTAGCATTACTTTCTTTACTCCTCCATCTGGTGTTGGTCTCTGAGGGTTTTCCAGATCCAACCTCAACTCCTTTCTTAGGTCCAGGTTTATCAGATTCACAGACTCTGGAACTGGTCCACCACCATTGAATCTCTTTCTTTTCATTGACTCTTCCACCTTGGTCATTAGTACACTGAGGTTATAACAGTACCTCACTATTTACTAATCACCCTGGACAGAAGATACCTAGTTATCCTTGTCTATGAATTTTATTAACAGATGCGGGGTTGACACAACTACTTCCAGAGCATTTAGAGAGGGGCGTCCAATAATCCCATTGAATGGGGACTTGACATCAATAACCAGGACTCTAGTGCGCACCGTTTTTGACCTCAGCTCTCCTTCAAACGTTAATCTGGTGTTCAATTATCCTTTAGTAGATTGCTTGGCGCCATTAAATGCAGTCAGCTCCTGAGTATATGGCTGCAAGTCTGAATCAGAAAGGCCCATTTTCTTGAAGCACTCATAAAAAGTAACGTCGCATGAACTACCCTGATCCACCAACATCCTTCTGATCATTTTATTTGCCACTACGGCTTCTATTACCACCACATCATCACCTCCTGAACTGTCGGGCCATAGTCATCGTCAGTGAAAATAATAGCCGGAGTTTTAACACCGTCCCTGAAAGGCCTATTGTCTACTTTTATTTGTACTAACATTATCATCCTCAAATGAGTTTTTCTTGCTGAGTTTGACACTCCTCCTCTAGCAAATCCTCCAGCAATCATGTCTATGACGTCTCTTCTACCCAAACTAGGTGGTGGTTTCATCCAGGACTCGTCGTCATCATAAATGTTGTCTACCACGGCTTTTCCTTTGTCCATCGCAGGTATTTTCGAACTTCGGGCCTCTTCTTCAACCAGATCACACTCTCTTCTCTGGGGTGCTACTCTCTCTGGCTCTGCATTCGCTTTCGACTTGGACAAATACTAATTTAATTTTCCTTCTCTTATCAAAGTTTCAATAGCTTCCTTCAGCTGATGACACTCGTCAGTATTATGCCCTGCTTACTCATGAATTTCATAATACTTATTGGGATTTCCAGCTCTCTTCATTGGAATAGGTTTTCTCACCCCGTACACCATCATTCCTCTCAATCTAACCTCTCATAGTATTAGGCTAGGTCAAATAGTCAACGGGGTATACTGCATCGTATTCACACTCCTTCGTTCTCATGGTCTAGAGAACACATCCCTACCAGCTCCTCTTCTTTCCGCCCTGCCTTCCTTTTTATTCACTCTTCTTACCTCGATCTCTACACTTCTTTGCTTGGAAGCTGCCAAGTGTATTTCTCTTCCCACATACTTTGCTGCCTTGTTTCTGAATTCCTCCATCATCTGGGGTGGTCCTTTTGCCAAAGTTAATGTAAAAGGTGACCGTGGTTGCAGTGCTTCTACTGCAATGTGCATTTGTATTCTTCCGTTAACCCTGGAACCAATGCTACTTCTTTATGAAACCTCTTCAAAAAATCCTTCAAACTCTCTTCCACTCCTTGTCTAATCTGCACCAGTGTGTGTGATGTCTTTGGCACATCTCTAGACACCATAAAATGTTGAAGAAAAACATGAGCCATGTCGTCCCAAGAGTCTATTGATCCACTGGGAAAGCTCTTAAACCACCCCAGAGCTTCAGTAGATAGTGTTCTTGGGAACATCCTACACATAACATCCTCCTCAGCACCCAAGAACAGAGATTAATTTACATAGGCATCTAGATGGCTTTCGGGGTCTGACTCACCGGTGTACTTCCTAATTGATAATGGCTGAGGGGTTTGGAGATGTCTGGGGATTGGGGCACTCATCAGTCTTCTGGTGAATGGTATTTTAAACTGATATTCTCCTTCTCTACTGTGGTTCACCACCCTCCTCTGGCTGCTCATCTCCTCCGTCCTATGTGTGGACTCTTGCTCATCGTACGCATACGTCAATGATCTCTCCTGATGGTGAGGGTTTTCTGGTTGCCTCTGATCTCTACCTTGATTTTTGCTTCACAATATTTGTATCTCTTGGCGTAGTAGCCTTATGATTTCGTCCCTGGGGTCTGCTCTCACTATAGCTTGATCCCTCAACTCCGTCCCAAGGGTCTCCATTATTCCTTCTTTGAAATTCAAGCTTCTTATCACATTCTGGACATGTCCTTCTGGGATCTCATCTCCTCTAGGGCGCTCCATGTTAGTCAATTCGATGCGAGACTCACAAATTTACACGGTCCCACTAGGCGTGCCAATGATCTGTTCAGAAGTTCAGGGTCAAGAGTTGACCGTCTTGACCGAGGTCTGAGTTCTAGTATCCTAACCGTTGTTACCTCTCAATCACTCAGTTTTACACCGCCTTAGTGGAGTACAGTATTTTACACCCCAGTTCAATGGGAATCTGAGGTTCTTCAAGTTCAGGTAGCAATTGATGTCTAGATTGAACTGAGATTTTAGAACCACACCGGAGGGGTACCTACAGAATTTTCTCCGATGCTTAAGTCAGTAAGGTAATGAAAATAGTGTGTGGTTATGGAAGTAACTTACTGAAAAATTAGATCAGATCCCTCCAGTAATAAATGAGTTGTATTTATAGTGTTTACCTTAGTTTTGGAAGTGATTTGACTATCTTCCTAACTTACTGTTGATACAGTGACTGCAGGGTCAGGTTGCCCATACCTCCTCTGACTGATTTGTCGGATTGTCAGTTATAAATCGGAGTTAAGGAAAAATCCGTAGTCCGCCGATGGCTCCAGACTCCGGTCATGACCTTGGTTGATGTGGCATGGTGATTTTGGACCTCGTCCATTTCTAGTTACCACACCGGATCAATTTATGACCCATGATTATATTTTCAAAAGGAATAACCACTCACTCATCCATTTTTTTTTAAACTACCCACTTCCAATTTCAAAGGATAATGATAGATGAATTAAACAAGAAATAGTGGAAAGGTTAAAGGTGAAACAACCTTCGAGGAAAAAAACAAAAAAACCAAAAACCAAACAAAAATAAATATATAATAAATAATAAAAAACAAAATAATAATAATATAAAAATAGACAATAAAATAATAATAATAATAAAATAATAAAGGTAAAAATGAAACAAGATGAAAATAATAATAATAAAATGAATAAAATAAAATAATAATAAAGTAAAATAAATAAATAAATAAAATAAGAAGAAAATAAATAAGTAAATAAATAAAATGATGGTTGGACAAAAAATAACATTGACAGTTAATACCTTGATCACTCTGATATCTACCTAAAACTCCAACTGCAAAAGTAATATCAGGTCTAGTACAAACTTGAGCATACATAAGGCTTTCAACAATTGAAGTATATGGAATATTTTTCATGTGTTCCCGCTTAAGATCCTTTTTCAGGCACGGACTTAATTCAAGTCTATCACCCTTCATAATGGGAGCTACATTCAGTGAACAATTTTATATGTTAAACTTCTCTAAAACTTTGTTGATATAGGTTTCTAGAGACAAATCCAAAATGCTTGGAGGTTTTTCTCAATTGATCTTAATGCCTATGACATAAGATGCATCACCCATATCCTTCATATCAAAGCTCTTTGAGAGAAATAAGAAAACAAATCTTACTCCCACTAACCTTTTGATATATACATTAATCCATGATATTCTCTTTAGAACCAAATAAAGATACAACTTCATGAAATTTTAAATACCATGGCAGGAAGCTTGTTTCAATTCATATATGGATTTATTGAGCTTACAGACCAAATGCTCACCATTATTAGAGAAAAATCCTTCAGGTTGTTTCATGTAAACCTTTTTGAGTTGAGGGTGGCCCTATTCTCTTCAGAAGCACCGATGTTCATGCCGGCTAGAATATGGCAGAGTTGGTCCAGAGCGTCCCCACTCATGCTTCTTGAAAAAATACAGTTAAAAAAGGGTCAGAACTGGTGTAGCAAGAATTAAAATCAAAAGAAAAGAGGAAAGGTAAGTACCTAAACGGGTGAGGTAATCGTTCCTCATCTCCGCAATGCTAAGGAAGGAGCGGCACTTCAAGGGAACACCCTGAGAGATGGCATGAATGGCATCCTCTACGGCCTTGGAGCCTTCGCTAAGTTGGCGTCCTCAACAGTATACGCCGAGCATTCAAGGAGAAAATGTTAGTAAGTCTAGGCAGTGTGGATCAAAAACTAGTCTTCCTTGTCTTTCTAAAAGGAGGGTTCGGTCCCTTTGGCGAAGACTTTAAAAAATGCGTTTTTAAAGGAGGTTCTCGTAGTCTTGGCTGACCCCACGAAGGCTTCAAAATTGACGATGTCGCTCTGACATCGTAGGTTGAAAAAGCCCATACCGGTGCTGCCACGATGCATCACCCGAGCATATCAAGAAAATATGGCGACTGTCGGGGTGAAGCCAAGGTGCTAGGCAAGCACTTTAAGAGAAATGATTAAGCCCCAATTGTTGGGGTGCAGTTGACTAGGGGCGATGTCCAAAATCTTCAACACCCCTATCCTGAACTTAATAAAAGGGAGCCAGACTCCCACCTTGGTCAATATGAACTTATGAAAATAGAAGAATCTTTCATGGGGGATATGGCAAACCCGGTTTGCAAACTGAGGAACAATTTGGCCGAAAGAGTCTTCGTATTTTTTAAAACACTAAAATTTACCAGCATTAAGCTCCTGGTTCTAATTGGCATTAGAATGTCAGCTGATGGTCACAATAATATCTCTAGAAACCCAGAAATAAGGATCTAAGGCCTTGCAGGCCATCCATTCAACACCGTCTGCAATCATATAAGTGTCTTCAGAGTTTGTCCTCATAGTGGAAGTTCCAACGACATCCATAGGGATGACGTGTTCTAAAAAAGGAACAGTTAGATAAAAGTCAGTGTCATCAACATAGTAGTGAACTACGCTGGAATCAGCATCTCGGTTTGTAGATAAAGGTAGAAATGGCAACAAAAGTTTGGATAATTGAAAAGAGGGAGAAGACTCCGGGTTATGGGGCAAGACTGCTTGATTTGCTAAGTTAGCATCCCTATCTAGACTGCCCTAGTACCCCGTCCTAACCCATCTACGGATGTCCACTTGAGAAAATCGCGGTCTAGGCCAAGGTCCCTCAAATGGCCATGAGGAAGGGTTAGAAATAATCTCCATGGAGTTGTCCCTCGCTTGGCCGATGTTAGCAGTTAGATCCAACATCATGAAGGAAGAGATAAGAGACTGAGATGAAGAGATGTCTACCTGGGTAGATAAACCTTGTAGTTCTTCTGGTGTAGGTCAGGACGGAGTGCAAATAACAGAGACACCAGAGAGGTAGAGTATAGGGGTAGAAAAACAGTGAGGTCAAGAAGCAGCTGCAACCCCCTTTCTTTTATAGCAATCAAAGTTGTGATGGGTCGAAGTTCAACCGTTGTGGCCTATGGACGATGTGGAATGTGAAACGATGTGACCCATGAGGCCAACGTCGCTTCAGCTCCTAATGGTAAAACTATTCTAACAAGATGACGCGTGGAAGGAACGCACCAACCCTAATTCGCCATGTCAGCAATCCATGCGCCACATCATTTTTCTGAGGAATGCCAAACAACGCTCAATAAGCAAAGCCTTAAGCTACAATTAATCAACCTTAATTAGTGATTAAAGGCTTAATTAAACACATCAACATCGATCAAGAGTTGCCACTACGGTCAAAATATTTTTCAACACCAAGAGGGGCTAAGTACCAAAATGAAAAAGTAGCACATTACTATGACACCTTTGCAATAACAAGCTAGGGGAAAATGATCTGGTGTGCGTACCGGCCCCTGAAGGCAAGCGACACCAGTTACTATGAAATATAAATAAATGCTAAGTGAAATAAAAAAACTAGACGGAGTACCTTAAAAATGAAGTAATAATCAAACTCCGACATGAATCTGTCAACGTGACTCCAATTAGAAAAGCTGACACCTGAATCAGAGTCAGACGCTAATGGGCAACTTGCTCCTATGCAAAAATTATAGCACTGACTGCACAGACAGAGGTCAAATCATAACTTGCATTAAGGGAAGTTCTATAAATAGAAATCTATTGAAGAAAAGTCTGGAAACACGAGATTTGTTGATAACTAACATTAGGGATTGTAACTTAAATGAAGACATTTGTTATTATTTAATACGAAAATTTAAGTGTTTTAGGAAAAGGCTTAAAGCTACAAAAGAAAGGGGGAGCCTACGCAAGCTTATGCATCAAAAGTCTAGAAGACTTAATCGTAACATGAACTCTTCAATCCAAGACAAAAGAAGAATATAAAGGTCTAGCATTACGATTCAAAAGTAATTCTCTCATTAGAGTAACTTACCAGACCTAGACTCGAACAACATCACTTCAACCTTCAGAAAATATAAAAGCATCAGACCCTGACATCTCCCTTCAAACCTTTAGAAGCGGTCTGATACATGAAGCATCAACAGTCACAAGTCATCTCCATCAAAGCCTAAAGAAAAGAATCTTGAAAGAAAGATTGACTAAATAAGATGGATTTCAATCTAGTCTGAAAATCAACTAAGTTTCACCCCTATCTCATGCATTCAGAGATTTCCTGAATCAAAGCTTTCTTTTTTGGGGAAACTAGTGCTACATCTACTCTACCTATGACTCCACATTCCTCAAAGCTCTTATATTTATATTGCATGTACAGGACGTCTCTCTCTAACAATGAAAGCTCTTACCCTCTGTGTAACTCCATCAAGAGAGACTTTTGTCCCTTATACAACAACTCTCTCAACGGCTATATAATTAACAAGCCTCTTCTCGAGCTCAACAAGATGAGTCTATATAAATAGAATCAACCTTTTCTCTGATGTAGCTCTAGAAGAAAAAAAGAAACCTTAGAAGAGAGGAAAACATTTATGAAGAGCGAGAGTAGATCAAGAAACACAAGAAAGTAAGAAGGATAGCTTACATAATGAAAAAGGAGAAAAATACAAGTCATAGTAATAAGAACTTCTATGCATAATAGTGAGCATCATATGACTAAGAAGAAAAGAAATTACAAAAAAAGAATAGAGAATCATATAAAAAGAGAAGAGAAAGAAAGAGAGCTTGTGAGATAAATAATCTTATCACACAAAGATAATATGATAAAAAGAAAAGAAGACTCACAAGCTCTAATCGTTTATAAGCCATTAAAAGAAGAAGGCTTATCTTGTTTTAATTCTTTCAATCTTTTGTAAATATAGGTCTGGTAGACCTATTGGGAAACACCTTGGCCTGGAGAGGCTATTGAAAGAATACTCTGGGTTTGAGCCAGGAATGGCTAGTGAAATAATAGTTGGGTTTGCCCCAACAGTGGGTGCTTACAAAAGAATACTTAGAGCATAAGTTGTGCTCAGGCCAAGAGTGACCGAAGTCAAGAATACTTAAGGCTAGGAGTGGCCGGTATAAAGAATACTCAGAAGCACGGGGTGTGCTTAAGCCAAGAGTGACTGGAGTCAATAATACTCGTAGGTTCGGTCTGGGCTGTTTATGTAAAATGTTTTTACATAGTGGAAATCCTTCAAATTTGAAGGTACTGGATGTAGGCTTCGAGTTGGAGGTGAACCAGTATAAATCGCTTGTGTATTGTTTCTTTCTCTCTTACCTTTTACTATCAAAAATCTGGTGCATTATTATTGTTAAAATCGACAGTAAGAGTCTGGCGAAAATACACTCGTTCAATCAAAGTATCACGCTCTCTGCCTTTCGAAAAAATGGTCCACTGCGCATAACATAATAATGTTTGAATATCACTTTTTGGTTTGAAAAAGAGTCCAAGACTTATTCAACCCCCCTTCTAAGTCTGTTCTCCGAACCATCTAAGTCATTCATTAATTCACAAGGACGAGATTTACTACCCTCTAACTACCTCTGTAATCTCTTTATTTCTCTGTAATTCTTATACTAACTTAAGCATCAAAGTCTCTTTTACAGGTACACCTCCGGTGTGTCCCATCCATTCCAGTTCAAATTTAGCTAAAAGATAAACTTGGACTTGAAGGGCATAGTGTTTCCATTAAACTTGTGTTTATAATACCGGACTCCCACTGAGACAGTGTAAAATAGAGAGTGAGTGGAATATTTAATACTGGTTAAATGAGGAGAACTCTTTAACTTAGACATCAGACATAACAAAATCTTTCTTAGATATAAGAGAAAAAGTCTCCTTGTAATCAATCCTTTCTCTTTGGGTGAATCTTTGGCAACAAGTCTTGCCTTATGTCTCTCAATGTTGCCTTGTGAGTTTTTCTTTGTTTTAAAAACCCACTTACATCCAATGACTTTTACACCACTAGACAACTCAATGAGATCCTAAACTTGCTTAGATGCCATAGAATCCATCTCTTCTTTCATAACATTATACCATAAATCTAATTCTTTAAAACTCATCGCTTACGAAAACATTTCAGGATCATTTTCAGCTCCAATGTTATAGTTTGATTCTTGCAAATACACTTCATAATCACTAAAAATTGTTGACTTTTTGACTCTAGTAAATCTTCTTAATATTGCCTCATTATCTTATTGAGGAACTTGTTGTTCAATGGATTGTTCAACATTGCCTTGTTCCTCATTAACAGCTTGATATAATCAATCTTTTTTAACAACTTGTGGAACATCAATTATTGGTTGTCTAATAACTGTTTGAATTGGAGGAGCATGAATGACTACCAATCTTTCACTTAATTCATATGGTTGAGCTTTATAATGATCATTTTCAAAAGCAATGTCTTAAAATCGAACACTCCTACTAATCAAGCCATTTTCAAGAAATTTGGCATTTATTGATTCCATAATTCTAGTACTATGAGATGGATAATAGAACCCTTTGGACCTTTTAGCATATCTAATAAAATACCCATTAAAAGTCCTAGGGTTTAGTTTCCTTTCTTGTGGGTTATAAATTCTCACTTTAAACGGGCATCCCTAAATGCATATATGCAATAAACTAGGTTTCCAACCTTTGAATAACTCAAAAGGTATCTTTGAAACAACCTTGGTTGGAACATTATTTAATATATATACAACCGTCTTTAGTGCTTCAATCCACAAGAATTGAGGAAGTTTTGCATTACTCCTCATACTTCTCACCATGTCCATTAAGGTTCGATTTCTTTTTTCTGTCATACCATTCTGATATGGAGAACTAGGCATAGTGTATTGGGAAATAATCCCATGTTCTTGAAGAAATTTCACAAATGGACCAGGTGCTAGTCCGTTCTCAGTGTATTTACCATTGCGAACACCTATTTTTGTCTGATAAAAAAATTTAAAAAATATATTAAAAAATTACATAGTGACCGTTGCATAGTAACCTTCTCCATTTCTATAAATACTCAATCTCTCATCATTTCCTACCACACTTCTCCTTTCATCAACCCTCTTCCATAATTTTTCTCAAGCAATGGCCAATAATTGCCGAAGCCAAGAGGAAAGGATAAGGGAGGAAAACTAATGTTTGGTGACTACCTTCTTACTCCTTGTAGCATGGGTAGTAGTTTATCTTTATTGAGTACTTTATTTATATTCATATGTGTAATAAATAATTTTAGGATTTTAAAATAGTTTATGTTTCCATAAGAGTAAGTGATTACTCATTTGTAGTAAAAAAAATTAATTTTTTTAAGAAATAAGGCAAAAAAAATCAGAAAAAAATGAAAATGAAAAAAAAAACAAAAAATAAAAAAATAAAAAATAAAAAATAAAAAAATGAAAACTAAAAAATAAAAAATAAAAAGAAAAAGAAAAAGAAAAAGAAAAAGAAAAAGAAAAAGAAAAGAGGTTACGGTGATTATTTGATATGGGACCCAGTTTGGTTTGATAATTAGAGAAAATAGGGGAAATTGACATCAAATTTGGACAAATTAAAAAATGAGGAAAGTGATGGCATGTGATGAGGGATCCAAGGCCAATTTTTCTATATAAATAGAGAGTGATGCTTATCGCAACCTGGATCGCGACGGTGCGGCCGACCCTCTCGAAACAAAACGGGTTTCGAAATCCTTTCGAAAAGAAAACAGAGAGTCACCACCAACGTTTTTATCCATAGGGAAAACATTGGAAAAAAAACTAAGTTCAGTAAGGCACTGGTTTAAAAAATGAGATTCAAGTTCGGGAGTCGGTTACGAGTAGGGAAGGTATTAGAACCCTACATCGCCTATCAGAAACAGTACCAAAATTGAAAATGCACAACATAAATAGCCTTACAAAAGATGTTATATTTCTCCTCTTTTATTGTTGTACTTTGCGTAAAAAAAGAAACAAGCTGAACGGACATAGAGTGTAGGTCAACAGGACGTCGTGTCCAAATTAACCTCGGCTTTGGTATAAAACAGGGAAAGGGAAGGAGGCTAACAAAACGTCGCGTCTAAATTGGCCATCCTTTAATCACATACGGGGTTAGAAACAGGAAGGGGATAAACGGGACGTCTCATCCCAAGTATCCCGTTCCTTATGGGAAGATCAAGAAGACGTCACGTCTAAATTGATTTTCATGGAATTTAAACAAGATGCGGTGTTAGAAATGGGAAGAGGATAAGCGGTACGTCTCGTCTCAAGTATTTCGTTCCTTATGAATCGCGATGATGGCCTACCCAAAAATAGGGGAAAATCAACAAGACGTCACGTCTAAATTGATTTTCATGGAATTTAATCAAAATGCAGGGGCAGAAATGGGAAGGGGATAAGCGGGACGTCTCGTCTCAAGTATCCCGTTCCTTATGAATCGTGATGGTGGCCTACCCAAAATAGGGGAAAATCAACAAGACATCATGTCTAAATTGATCTACATGGAAGTGATAAAAGGGCAGTTACAAAAGAAACATAAAGAAAATAAAAATAGGAATAAAATGGGAAAGGTGGATAAAAAAAAGAGATGGGCCCGACAGGATTTAAAGTCCTGCTCCTACGTATTCTTGAGTTACCAAGAAATCAGGGTTACGTAGTTCTTGGATGATGTTTTTTAGGGAACGGCTAGGTGGTTGGTGACATATGAAGTCTCTGAGGAAAACTCACACAAGGCGAAGTTCTTCGCACGTGCACAAGTTCTGATGAGATTGTGTAGACAGGAGTACTCCCGTACGACACTGACTAAAAATAATTTTATGCTAATTGAATAAAGTATGTGAAATACATATTCTTTTTATTTCTTGTTACAAACCTAAGTGGAAGGATAAAACAGGGACAAAATTTGACTTAAATGAGAAACAGATTTGACAAACAATAATGAATTCGACAAAAAAATAGGTAAAAACAGGGAAAATAAGGAACAGAATGAAACCGGTATGACGAGGTGACGAGAGCCGGTGTGGGCTTGAACGATGAGAGCCGAAGTGCTACTGGCATGACGGTATGACGGGGACGTTGAATAGGTGCCTGGACGATGTGGGACCGAAGTAACGGTGGTGTGGCTGTTATGGGGAGCTGGTGTGAAGTTAAGTGGAGGGACGGCGTATGGGCTTGGTGAGAGGGCCGGTGTCAATTGGTGAGAGTGGTTTTAAGGGATCCTGATAAAGTCTGGGAAATGAGAAGTTCACTGGGAGTTGGGTCTGGTCCGGTGTTCTGGTTACGATTTAGGGTCTAGCAATTTATGAGGCTCAAGAGACCAAGGTCCAGGCCATGAACACCAGAGGGATCTCCAAGAGCTTTTGGGTCAAGAAGTTTTTTCTTAAAGATCGGAGCAAGTTTCTGAGGAGTGCAGTGTCAGCTTGACAAAATGGCTAAAACTTCCAACTAAAGATTCCAACCCAAAAAATTCAAACCCTTTGTGCTTCTTCATGCGAGGTATTTATAGAGGGCTTTTGGACATGGGCCGAGTGCTCAGACAGCTCAAACCTCCACTCACAGTGGACGTAGCCTAGCCACTAACAGGTAGTGGGAGGCAGCGGCTGGTGGGGAATTTTTAATCATTTCCACTTCCGCCCCCTGTCTGCCATTTCCAGAATTCATGGATCGACTTGGGTAGTGGAATTCCAAGTCACAGCATAGATAACTGGACTCATCAGTCCAGTATAAGATTCATGAGATCGGAAGAAGGAAACATCGGTTCGAATTTCCAATGATTGGGTCGATGTGACCTCTTCATACTTGGGCCGGTGTTCCCTTGATGTATACCGGACAATGCTTCTTCACTCGGAATTTGTCACTGCTTGAAGCATTCACTCGGAACTGCTTTAATCGGAGGGGTTTTTACTTGGAACTTATCACTGTTTGAAACATTCACTCGGAACTGCTCCAAAATATTCCGTTCGGCTGCACCTCCAGTCGGCAAGCTTCTTCAAATTCGGGACCATTTAAAATTCATTCGTTCGGAATTCTTCACTTGAATGCCTCAGCCCGAGAGGTATTCTTTCAAAATCCTTCTTCAACCGGAAGCACATTTTTGGAAATAAACCACTCGGAGGAACCTTACTCGGATATACATATCTTTGAACAAAAGTTTCAGTCGGAGCTTTCCTTTGCCTAGAAATAACTTCCTCCGAGTCCATTCACTCGGAAATAGAACATTCGGAAGTATGGAACCCGGGTGTTTCTCCGCTCAGAATTTCATCTCTCAGGAACAAAACTAAAACCCTTACTCGGTAATCCTTGCCAGAGCTTTGCTTCAGTGGGTAATCCCTTACTCGGTCATATATCTGTGGGCAGCATTTATTCAAAAATCGGTCTCTTTTCACTCAGAGTGGTTGCAACCGAGAGCCTTTCACTCAGATTTAATTCCCAGGTCAGTCATTTCATTTGGAGGCATCTCCCTCAGGAATCTTCTACACAAACCACTCAGAAACGACTCAGTCGGAGGCATTTCAGTCGGAAATGACTCACTAGGAGACATTCTACTCAGAAATGTCTCACTGGGAGACATTTCACTCGGACATGACTCACTAGGAGACATTCCACTCAGAAATGACTTTTGGAGTCGAGGTCCAGTCCTCTCAGAATTCTTTCCACTTAGTCCGAACTGAAAGAGGTATTCACAGATGCCCCTCTTTACTTCTTTTTTCATAAAAGAAACATGAAGTATTTGTGTTTTTGAAGTGAAAAGGAAGTAAAGATAAGAACACCGATGTATTTGTCTCTCAACCGATATGACATCTGAAGGTATTGGTAGACAATGGTCCGGTGTAACCTCCGGATGATTTACATTTGGGAATGACGTAAGTCTTTACACATGTTATTACTCGATTCGTCTTTTCAAATTTCAAAAATTCGCGCCTTCGAACCGAAGAGGCGAACAGTCAAAGCAAGTGGGCCTCTTTTCATGGGCCTGGGCCGGAATATGGAACGCTCTCGATCCCCATCCCCTCACCCTATAAAAGCAGACGCGGGGGTCGTTCATTTTCACTTGTTTTCTGATACCAAAGTTCTGCCTCTCCAACATCCAATACCTCTGGTATTCAACATCCTAGCTCGCACCAAAAGAACTGCTCGCATCGTCTCAGTAGGTACCTCCATACCTTCCTTTTTTTTTCCATTCTTAGATAGGGTATGGGGGACAATGGCTCAAGTAGTGACTCCGTCGAGGTCTTATCAGGGCCTCTTTCAATTACATCCCGGCATCAGTCGGGGGAAGTCATGAGCCGGGGTCAGCGTCGCCATGATGAAACTACCCCCGGGGTTTACATCGGCCAAATGTTTCAGGACATCGTTTCTCCGCATTACCCTTATGGGCAACGAGGGAGTTTGACACATCGTCTAACTCTCACACATCGTCCTCTCCCTTTAACTTGGGCACTGCCAGTGAGCGGGACAGCAGTGCCGACCTCTATTTATCTGACGACATGGCCTTTTACAGCTGTATTCTGTTCTTTCGTCACACTGTTCACATGGCTTCCGAAAATTCATCAACCAGTGTCCCCGTGGTAGCTACCGATCCCATAGAAACCAACGTCGTCGCTCATCGCATTAATTGGCTCACGGAGAAAGCCAAAGACCCCTACTTTTGGGTTCATGAAGATCCTCGGAACATCGTCTCACGTTATGCTGAGGATGCCGCTGACTTTACCATTGAAGACGTGGTCATTCACGCCGGCGAGGAACATGAGGACGACTTCACAGTTTTCTGCCCTCTGACATCGGATCGGATTTGTCATCAACCGGGGGCAAGATACTTTTTCATGTACGAGATGCCATTTTCCAAGATTGGCGTCCGTCTCCCCTTTACAGAGTTCAAAATGGGCGTACTCTGGTTTCTGGATTGCTCTCCCAGCCAGCTTCACCCTAACGACTGGGGTTTAGTTAGATCATTGGAGGTACGTGGGGAGTACTTCCACTTCGTCCCTACCGTCGCCTTCTTCTTTACATACTGTAGGGTGATGCGCCGGGGTAACCAGGGAGGAGGTCTCGGATACATCAACCTCCGATGTGACTCCAAGGTGGTGAACTTTGAAAGTTACACCAAATCGGCCAAGACAGACGGATTAAGCTTCAAGCACTCCTATGTCAAGGTCGAGGTTAATGCAGGAAAACCAGTGTTCTGGGAGAATTCAGATTTTTCTAGAAAGTTCTACACCGGATGGACCCATGAGCACTTCCTCCTGATCAGTAATGCCTACTCCGTCAGCGAGAGTGTTCTATCAACGGAGTCTGAAAGGGTCCTGGACGCTCTGAAAAGCTATTCTGGTTTAGCCAAGATTTCCTGCAAAAACCTCCTTAGGCCGGAGTCTCGTCGGGATACCTACCTAGGTAGTTTTTTTTTGATATACCGATGTTGACAACGGCTTCTTTTCTCTCCAGGTGAAATGGCTCGGATTGATATGAGAAAACTCCGGGAGCGCGTCAAAGCCATGAACGATGTTGCTGAGGCAGAGAACAGAGTGACTCCGAAGCGGACAACGGCAAAGCTGGTCAGTATCCCGACCGATAAAGTTGGGGATTTGACTTTGGGCCCGACCGATGTGGCTCAGGGCAAGAAGCGTACCCACACCTGCCAAAGTTCTAAGGCCAAGAAAAACAAGGCCCAAAGAATTGAAGTCGATGTTGAGGTTCAACAGGAGGAGGAGCCGGCTGGGGTTGACGTAGATACTATAGACCGGACCCAGCCTGTTCAAGAAAACATCCATTGCAACTCCAGCCTCTCGGGGTTCTTGGATTACATCGGGGGGACACCGGCGCGGTTCAAACTTTCCTTTAAGCTGAAGGACGATCTTCCTGCCTCTGAAGTCCAGAGTGCGGCCAAGGCAGCTATCTTCAAGTTGGTCGAAGCAGCCGGGGTCCTTGGTACTTTGGGGAAGTCTTACTACTCCGGTGGCGAGGCTAGAGAATGTCTAGACCGGATGAGAAAGGTTGAAGCCCTCAGGGAAGAGGCCCAGACGACTTTGGCCAAGCGTGACGAAGAACTGGCCAAGAGCAATGAGGATTTGACCGAACTCATTGCGGCGTATAACTCCGCTGCTAAAAGGGCAGATGATGCCGAGGTTAAGCATAGGACCTCGGAGGATGCTCTGAAAGCTCTCCAGGCTAAACTGGACGAAGCCTTGGCTCACCAGGCCGATGTGGAGAAAAAGAAAGGAGAGCTGGCAGTTGAGCTCGCCGCTGTGAAGGAGGTTCAAGCCTGGGAAAGGCAAGAAAGGGCAGAGGAATCGTCCAAATTCGTAGTAATAGCCGACATCGCCTTCAGCTCCGCCGTTCGTCAAGTCATACATCAGAATTCCGCGGTTCAACTAAACTTGAACGGTATAGGTCCTTACTATGAGTTCCATGGTGGGCACCTGTATGCTATGGACCGGGGTCTGGCAAGGGAACCTGAGGATATTCCTTTCGAGCCACTGCCTCTCCCCGAGACCCAAAGCATGGAGTTGAGGACGGTGTCAGAAGAGTCTGAGAGGACAGCTGCCATCATCGATCCGAACTCCACGACTTAGGACTTAAGATTTTCCCCCTTTTCTTTGATAGCCTTGTTCCGGGATGGGCTCCGGTGTGAATCTTTGTAAGGCCGAAGTGCCCCTTTTCCTTTTTTAATGAAGTGCAATTTTCCATATCCATTTGTCAACAAATGTCGAAGAATAATCGACTCATGACCGATGTATAATAACAACTTGAAGTAACACCATCTAAACATTAATTTGTACTTGAATTTGAATTCACATTCACACCTTAATAATTTGCCATTCTGAATTGAACCTTCAACATCGTCTCTTCAGAGCATAGAATTTGGGATCAGTGCAACGTTGGTCACGTCGTCTTTAATCTCTTCCCATTTTGCCCAGGTTCAAAACCTAAGTGACCGGTGTAGGCAATATGACATCGTCTTTTATGATCAACCCAGTACTTGATTCTAACCGAGGTGGGGTTTGTGATACCGTTCTTCATGGCTTCAAAATAGCAATCAGTGTAATTACTGGGACATTCTCTCTCATGACAGCTAGTTCATATTAGACCAGTGTATCTCACTTCATTCGATGTGAGGGTCATGACACTTTTTTTTTGACATCACCAGCTCTATCCTAAAATACTGAGAAAACTCCTTCCAACAAGTGTCAATATTGGATCTTTTTTTTTTGCGCTGAATCTGGAAAATGGAATGGGGCGGTGTACCAGTTTAACGAGGAGCGTTTAACTAGGAAGTATCCTTTGGATGACATGAAGCGAAAGGATTGTCTTTCAGTTACCAGTAGGTGAGAGAATTAGGGGGTTGACCCTCGCTTGACAGGAAATGTAAAAGTTAGGGTTGACCCTTGGTTGACAAAAATGTAAAAGTTGAGGTTGACCCTTGGTTGACAGAAATGTAAGAGTTAGGGTTGACCCTTGGTTGACAGAAATGTAAAAATTGGGGTTGACCCTTGGTTGACAAAAATGTAAAAGTTGGGGTTGACCCTTGGTTGACAGAAATGTAAAAGTTGGGGTTGACCCTCGGTTGACAGGAAATGTAAAGATTGGGGTTGACCCTTGGTTGACAGGAAATGTAAAGATTAGGGTTGACCCTTGGTTGACAGGGAAGGTAAAGATTGGGGGAGCTAACAGGACGTATCGCCTGAGTTAACTCACTGTTGCCAAGAAATGTAAAGGTTGGGGTTGACCCTTGGTTGACATGACTGCGGGTTCTTGGGGAACTGCCTCTTGATTGAGAGAATAACCCTGGGGTGATGTCCCAGTTTGACAAGATTTGAAAAAATCTTGGGGAACTGCCCCTTGACTGAAAGAGAATAACCCTGGGGTGATGCCCCAATTTGACAAGATTCGACAGAATCTTGGAGAACTGCCCCTTAACTGAAAGAGAATAACCCTGGGGTGATGCCCTAGTTTGATAAAATTTGAAAGAATCTTGGGGGACTGCCCCTTGACTGAAAGAGAATAACCTGGGGTGATGCCCTAGTTTGACAAAATTTGAAGGAATCTTGGGGGACTGCCCCTTGACTGAAAGAGAATAACCCTGGGGTAATGCCCCCAGTTTGACAAGATTTGAAGAAATCTTGGGGAACTGCCCCCTAATTGAAAGAGAATAACCCTGGGGTGATGCCCCAGTTTGACAAGATTTGAAAGAATCTTGGGGAACTGCCCCTTGATTGAAAGAGAATAAACCTGGGGTGATGCCCCAGTTTGACAAGATTTGACGGAATCTTGGGGAACTGCCCCTTGACTGAAAGAGAATAACCCTGGGCTGATGCCCCAGTTTGACAAGATTTGACGGAATCTTGGGGAACTGCCCCTTGATTGAAAGAGAATAACCCTGGGCTGATGCCCCAGTTTGACAAGATTTGGGAAGTGTAGTTCTACTGGGATACCTGACTTTCCCGAATCTAATTGGGAGATACTCTAGCTAAGGGAGCTGAGTCCATTTTGTGGTTCCTATGGGGAGGAATCCTCAGTTGGGGTTCCTCAAATTAAAACTTACAAGTGAACTCCCTTGGCGACTGGCTTTTGAAGTAACTCATGGTCAAAATAACTGTTACTCCTGGCTTCATTGAGGTCGTCTAGCAGAGTTGGTTGCGTTTGTCTGAGGTGAGATTCGGCAATGGTGTGCACTTCGTTCCCCATAACTTTGTGTTTTTGTCATTTTTCAAATTCAAAAATTTTCTTAAGGCAAAACTTGTTTATTCATTTTAGTCATGAACACATGTAAGAAGAAGGAAACATTTTATTTATGATCATCAAGTATGTACAGGTGACGAAAACAATACAAAAGACATGATATGACACGGTGCAAGGAATTGATGGTAAGGGTGAAAGGGAAGGCCTTTTAGATCCTCCATCGATTTCCTGAGAGTGACGAGATTCTGGTTTTTTCTCATGATTTCCTATTTATCCTCTGATTTTGCTTCCGAGGACGTGATTTGACAATGGCTTTGATGCCCTAGACTGACCTCCTCATCTACGACTTGAAAAGACGACGTTGCAGTGTTGAATCTACAGGCCGTGATTTTGTCTGAGCTGCCCTCTCAGGTTTTCGGCTCAACCAATCGCTCTAACTTTTTCCTAGGCCGCCTTTTCAGGTTTTCAACCTAACGAGCTTCCCTTTTTTTTACGCATAGTATCTCTTCACTACATCCGCATTTATAGGCATCGGTAAATCTTCCCCATCCATGTTGGTGAGTATGAGAGCACCTCCAGAGAAAGCTTTCTTCACGACGTAAGGCCCTTCGTAGTTAGGAGTCCATTTTCCCCGGCTGCCTTTTTGAATCGGCAAAACCTTTTTGAGCAACAAGTCTCCTTCTTGGAACTGTCAGGGTTGCACCTTCTTTTCAAATGCTCATTTCATACGCCTTTGATACAACTGACCATGACAGAGGGCAGTCAGTCTTTTACCATCAATCAGATTCAATTGGTCATGTCGAGCTTGGATCCATTCAGCTTCAACCAGTTTGGCTTCCATGATCACTCGGAGGGAAGGGATCTCTACTTCGAAGGGCAGGACTACTTCCATGCCATAAACCAAAGAGAAAGGGGTTACCCTAGTTGAGGTTCGGACTGAGGTACGATACCCGTGTAGAGCAAAAGGAAGCATTTCATTCCAGTCTTTGTAGGTTACCACCATATTTTGTACTATCTTTTTGATATTTTTGTTAGCCGCCTCGACTGCCCCATTCATTTTTGGGCGGTACGGAGAGGAGTTGTGGTAGGAGATTTTAAAGCTCTCACAAAGCTCCTTCATCATTTTGTTGTTCAGATTTGTACCATTGTCTGTGATGATTTGGCTCGGTAGACCATACCGGCATATCAATTCTCGTTTGATGAACTTAACGATGACATTCTTTGTCACATTGGTATACGAAGCGGCCTCTACCCACTTCGTGAAATAATCGATGGCGACCAAGATGAAGCGATAACCGTTCGAAGCCTTCGGTTCAATGGGACCAATGACATCCATTCCCCACATCGAGAAAGGCCATGGTGCTGACAAAACATTCAGAGATGATGGGGGTGCGTGAATATGATCAACATATATTTGACACTTATGACATCTCCGAGCATAGGCAAAGCAGTCTGTTTCTATAGTCATCCAGTAATAACCGGCTCTCAAGATCTTTCTTGACATGGAGTGCCCATTGGAGTGGGTTCCAAAAGAGCCTTCATGAACATCTCTCGTGATTTTGTTTGCTTCAGTGGTATCAACATAGCGAAGGAGGACAGCATCATGGTTTCTTTTGTAAAGCGTATCGCCCTTCAAGAAGAAACCCATGGCGAGCCGGCGTAGGGTTCTCTTATCGTTCTCCGTAGCATAGTTGGGATATTCTTGATTCTGGATATATCTCTTAATGTCGTGGTACCAAGGTCTTCCATCTGGTTCTGCTTCAAACACTTGGTAGTACGCAGGCTCACAACGATTCTTTATCTTGATGAGAGACATATCATAATCGTTACTCACTTTGAACATTGAAGCGAGAGTGGCTAAAGCGTCAGCCATCTAGTTGTCTTCCTGAAGAACATGGTGAAAGGAGATCTCGTCAAAGTCCTTGATCATTTCTTTGATATGGGAGTGATAGGGAACCAACTTGTTGTCCCTAGTTTCCCATTCGCCTTTCAATTGGTGGATAACCAAAGCGGAGTCTCCGTAGACTTCTAACGACTTAACTTTTGCATCTAGTACCACTTGGATTCCTAGAGCACACGCCTCATACTCAGCGACGTTGTTGGTATAATTGAAACATAGCCGGGCGCAGACAGGTATGAATTCCCTCTTTAGTGAAATCAAAATGGCTCCGATTCTGTGCCCCAAAGCATTAGAGGCTCCATCAAATCTCAAAATCCACTTGTCTCTATTGTCGTTTTCTTCATCAGACAGTGCCAGGATATCCTCATCCAGGAAGTCAAATGGCATTGGTTGGTAGTCACTTATGGGTTGATGGGCTAAGTAGTCGGCCAAAGCGCTCCCTTTTATGGACTTCTGAGTGACATATGTTATGTCGTACTCGGTTAATAGTACTTGCCATCGAGTAATCCTTCCAGTCAGAGCTGGCTTTTCAAAGATGTACTTAATAGGATCCATCTTGGAAACTAGCCAGGTGGTATGGCTCAACATATACTGCCTTAGGCGTTTTGCAGTCCATGCTAATGCACAACAGGTCCGTTCTAAAGCAGAGTATCTCATCTCACAATCTGTGAACTTCTTGCTTAAGTAATAGATAGCGTGTTCCTTCTGCCCAGCTTCATCATGCTGACCTAACACGCAGCCCATGGATTCGTTCAGTACCATCAGATATAAGATCAGTGGCCTCCCAGGGGTCGGTGGTACCAATATGGGTGGTTCTCACAGGTACTGCTTAATTTTCTTAAAAGCTGTTTGGCAGTCCTTATTCCATTGTCCAGGTTGATTTTTGCGAAGTAGCTTGAAGATCGGTTTGCAGGTCGATGTCAATTGTGAGATAAACCAAGCAATGTAGTTTAACCTCCCCAAGAATCCTCTGACTTCTCTTTCTGTACAAGGAGGTGGCATTTCTAGGATTTCCTTGACCTTGTCGGGGTCTACTTCGATTCCTTTCTTGCTTACAATGAAACCCAATAGTTTACCTGCCCTTGCGCCAAACGTGCACTTGGTGGGGTTCAATCTGAGCTTAAACTTCCTCAACCACTCAAACAGCTTCCTTAGGTCACCGACGTGATCTTCCTCAGTTCTAGATTTTGCAATGATATCATCCACGTAGACTTCTATCTCTTTATGCATCATATCGTGGAACAAAGTGATCATTGCTCTTTGATAGGTTGCCCCAACATTTTTTAAACAGAAGGACATTACTTTGTAACAGAAAGTGCCCCACAGAGTGAAAAATGTGGTTTTTTCCATGTCTTCCGGAGCCATTTTAATCTGGTTGTACCCAGAGAAACCGTCCATGAACGAGAAGATGGAATCTTGGGCCGTGTTATCGACCAAAACATCAATCTACGGTAGAGGAAAATCATCTTTAGGGCTGGCCCTGTTTAGATCTCGATAGTCCACACACATCCACACTTTTCCATCCTTCTTAGGGACAGGAACTATGTTTGCTACCCATTGCGGATATTTAGCTACGGCTAAGAAGCCAGCCTCAAATTGTTTCTTGACCTCCTCCTTGATCTTGAGAAGCATTTTCGGCTTCATTCTCCGTAGCTTTTGCTTGATTGGTGGACATTCTGGTTTCAGAGGCAACTTATGTTCCACGATGCTATTGTCCAACCCTGGCATATCTTGATATGACCAAGCAAACACATCCCAAAATTCCCAGAGTAGTTTAATCAATTCATCCTGCCGGTCTTTACTTAGGTAGGTACCTATCTTGACCATTTTATCTTCCCCTTCATTCCCCAGGTTAATGGTTTTGATTTCCTCCTGATGAGGTCGAATCTCTTTATCCTCTTGTTCCAACAATCTTGTCAATTCAGGTGAGGTTCCAAAGTCTTCCTCACTTTCCTCATAGGCACAACCATTTGGATAATCAGAGTCATGAAACAAAACCAAGTCCTCATTGCTTTCAGGGGAATCATTTTTAGATCTGCATTTGGGTTATATTATAACAAATGAAAAGAGAAACAAGCAAGCAAAAGGTTTAAGAGATTGAGATTGCACAAAGATGAGGTAATGAGAATTGAATGTATTCATTAATTTCAAAACAAACAAGTTTTGCCCTTATTACAAAAATGGGTCCCGAAGCCTTGGGCATAGCAAGGGGACAACCAAGTTATGAAATGACAGTGATTACTCTGACAAAACGTTAATGGTTGTAGGGAATTCCATGACTTCCCAGTTGCTCAGTTTTTGATCTAGGTGGCAAGCATACACCAACTCCGCATGGTGGTTAGGCTCGCTTTCAACCATGGCGACCTGATCCGGGTATATCATTCCAGCGCTCCTGAAGCTCTGATAGAGGTCACAGACGGGGATTCTCGCAGCCTTGAATTCTTGTCCAGTAAGGTGGGCCACCCTCCTTCCTCTTTTCTCTTCTTCGACCCTCCTTTTATCTGCCGCAGTGGGCTTGTACCCCAGGCCATATCTATTTTTGTTCTCTGGGAGATTCACCGGTTGGACTTTCCCTTCCAATTCGCATCCTAATCCCTTTCCAGGCTTGTACCCATCCCGCAACATGTTTCTTGCCACCGCTAGAGGTATATTAGGAAGGATGTCTTCACAATGCTCGTCGCATTGGCTATCTCTAGGGCCTGAAATGAAGTTTCGAGGGCTTCCTCAGCGGCTTCAATGTATGGGGTAGAGACAAGTTTGCTAACCAGAAGGTCCTCCTCTCCAGAGACGATCACCAATTTGTTATCGATGATGAATTTTAACTTCTGATGCAGTGTGGAAGGGACCACCCTAGCTGAGTGGATCCACGGCCGTCCTAGCAAACAACTGTATTCTGGCATGATATCCATAACCTGAAAGAGCACCTGGAAGGTACAGGGTCCAACCTGTATCGGCAATTCAATCTCCCCCATGACCTCCCGGTGAGTTCCATCAAAAGCCTGCACAACCATGGAGCTAGGTCTCATGTATGTCCCATCAAAGGGTAGTTTTGCCAATGTGGATTTCGGCATCACATTCAGGGAAGATCCGTTATCCACAAGTACTTTTGTCAGGATATAATCCCGACACTTCATAGAAATATGAAGGGCTTTGTTGTGCCCTCTTCCATCAGTGGGTTCCTCATCATCTGTGAAGGTTAAGTAGTTGTTGGCAACAATATGCCCCACTATGCCCCCGAACTGATCAACGGGTAAGTCATGCTTAACATGGGCCTCGCTCAAAACTTTTATTAATATGTCCTGATGCGGTTTTGAATTCATCAATAGGGACAACAAGGATATTTTAGCCGGAGTATGATTCAACTAGTCAAGCACTTGGTACTCACTGTGGCGGATGAACTTAAGAAATTCCTGGGCTTCTTCCTCAGTTACAGCCCTTTTCGCCTCACCGGTAGTTACTTCTTGCCCAGTTTTTACCTCTCTAGCAGTTTTGTCCTGTTTAGGCTCAGGCGGCGTATATATCCTCCCACTCCGGGTCATTCTTCTGACTTCGGCGATATTTGTGATAGAGGAGGATGGTGCGGGGTCGACTGCCCCCGGGTTGGTGACGACTACATCTGTATCATACCTCCATGGCACGGCATGGGAACTTTTGAAAGGGAACGGAGCTGGTGCTTGTCCAGTGATGACAGTCTTAGCAGGAGCTGGGGATGCCGATGCACTCTTATTGTAGAATATGACCAGGGGCTTCGGGGCCCGTACCCCTGCTTGCCCTTGTATCATATTTACCCTGTTCCCGTGATGTCTGTAAACTTCTACGGTATGATTGTCCATAACCTCCTGAAGAGTTTTCCAAAACCTCTGTCGTTTCACTGACTGGTCGTCATCATACTCTTCGTCCCATGCATCCTCTATCAACCCCATTTCAAGCATATGGGAGTGTATCATCTTCAAAGGCATTCTGATATTGTCAACCCTGGAAATATGTTCTTCATCCCTCCCTATAGCATTGACCCTTGGTCCCCCGTGGTTGGGCAGGGGGTTGGTTGTTATATTCGGGCTCCCTTCTCTGAAACTTATCCAATCGGCCTTGATTAAGTCTCGTACCTTGAACTTCAACGCCAGACAATTTTTAGTGGAATGCCCCAACGCACCGGCATGGTAGTCACACCGTGCGTTCAGGTCATACCCCCGAGGATAGGGTGGTTGAAGGGGTTTCAAAGGGCAAAGAACCACCATTGTGTTTTCAAGGAGATAGGGAAGAAGCTCAGTGTAAGTCATAGGTATTGGGTCAAACTGTGGTTGGGCACGGTCATTGTTTTGCCTCCTAGGGTTTGGATTAGGCGGGTTCATTTGTGGTGTCTGGTATGGTGTTTGTGGTGGTGCGGGAGGTCGCATAATGGGCGGTCAGAAGTGTGGTGGGTTTGGATTTGGGATTACAGCCACGTATGGTTATGGTGCGTTATGGTATGCCGATGGAAAGGTGACGGGGGTGAATGGCCTGGGCTGGTTTCTTCCTTGGTTATGGGAGACCAAGTTGGTTTCCCCTTCCTTTCTCCTACCCTCTCCGGGCGTAGGTTTTCTTGCTACCCCGGCCCCAGATGGACCCCGGATGATCTTCCCAGTTTGTAGACCATTCTCTATCCTTTCTCCGATAGTGACAATATCAGAGAAATGTGCTGAAACGCTCCCTACCATTTTATCATAAAAGGGTGATTGGAGCGTATCAATGAACGTGGAAATTACCTCTTTTTCTGATAGAGACGGATCTACTTGAGCTGCTACCTCACGCCACCGTTGGGTGTACTCTTTAAACGTCTCGTTGTCTTTTTTGGTCATGTTCTGCAACTATACTCTATCTGGCACCATATCTAGATTGTACTTGTACTGTTGCATGAAAGCATCTGCCAAATCCTCCCAACAACGTATACGAGATCGTTCAAGATGATTGTACCAAGTCAGAGGTGCTCCAGCTAGACTATCCTAGAAATAATGGATGAGTAGAGGGTCATTGGAAGCGTGTGAAGCCATTTTCCGGTAGTACATGGTAAGATGGTTCTTCGGACAGGTTAGCCCTCGATACTTATCAAGTTCAGGCATTTTGAATTTGGGAGGGATAACAACGTCAGGAATCAGACAGAGTTGGGCGGCACTGCCCATTCCAAACCGGTTCGTTCTTTCCACGCCTTTCCAGGAACTCTATCCTTCCTTCCTGGGTAGCGGCAGTAGCACCTGGACCTACAACGACATGATGACCAGTACTCCTGATTGGCTGCTTAACATGTACCGGGTTTGCATGGGGTCCGACTGTTGCTTGGGCAGCTTGTGGTTGCATGGCTTGGGCATGAACGGCCTGCGTATGGATCGGAATTGCTTGAGGGTCCCGGACGGGCGGGACATTTGGCTGAGCCATATGCAGGATCGCCTCTTAATAATTAGGCTCTTCTTGGAGCGGTGGGAAATAGCCTTGTGGCAGCCCGTATTACGGAAAAGGTATGATGTTACCTTCTGCATTTACGAAGATAGGTTGCTGGGCGTCAGCAGGGTTTGGTCTCCTAACATGAACTGTTAGGGGAGGCACAGCAGGGTTTGCGCTTGGCCCTTCAGCAGGACCCTGAGTGTGTCGGGGAGTGGGCAGCCTTTGCCTAGCGTCTTCAATCCCGGCCGAAGAATCCCCCTCTGTGACTCTCCTTTCAAGTAGCTTGGCCATCTCGGCCATTTGTTCTTTCAGCTGACTAATCTCAGCTCTGAGACTCTCATTCTCTTGCTCTACTTCGGCCATGAGTTTTTTTCTTAACCGAGTCGCGTAAGGATGTTTACCCGTAATGTCTGGGAACCATAACATTTTGTTAGGAAAGAAAAAGAAAACAGATAAAGACTATGGTAAAAGAAGAAAAAGAAAAAGAAAAAAACAAACGAGGTACGTAGGATGCGATTCTGAATTTGGCATGTATTCTCCGACCGTTCCTCAGAACGTCACGTTCAAAAGTACTAGGTAAAGCAGTAAGGCAGAAATTAACATGAAACAGTTGTGAAGGTAAATTAACTCGTCATTCCATTCATCCGTAAAGGTACAATGTTACTTGAAAGATACGATTACAATATTCAGCCATTCCTGGCCAGGGCAATCATGGCTCTCATTTTGTAAAGTCTTTCTTGACAATAGTTCAGAAATGACGATATCTCCTTTGGGGTGGATAGGGGATTGACCATACCTTCGGCCTGCTTTAACATTGAGGGAAAATCTTCCAAGATTCCATCGGATAGGAATACCAACTTGGCGAAACGGTCCATCCATAAATGAACGACTTCATCCCATCGAGCTAACTCAGTCCCCAAAACTCGCGTGGCCTCCTGGCAGCGTTGTTCAGCATCAAGGGCTTTTTTCTGTTCAACATGTATCTCTTGCTCATAGGCCCTCATTGTTTCGTCAAGCTGTTGCTCCAATTTGTGGACCCGGGTTTGCAGCATTTCTTTTTGCACCAAAGTCTCCTTTTCTTTCTCTTTGGATTGTGCCAGCATGTTTTTTAGGACTTGTTTTTCGGCCAATATAGCGTCGCTCTGTTGGCCTTTCATTTTCAATTGTGAATTGGCTGCACGAAGGCATTGGTCTTGTTTTACCCAGTAGTCTTCATCAATTTTCCTCTTCTTCCGCATTTCATCTATTGCATGCTTTCCTTTGAAATTCTCCTTCTTCTGAAGGGCACACTCTTGTTGACATTTCAAATGGTCTTCTTCTAACCTTTGATTCTTTGCTGTCAACTCTTCTATTTGTGCCTTCAGAGCCATGGTGGCCTTGTCCTCCATGATGGGCGGCGGAGGGAAATCATTCACAGATTGGTAGGAAGGACTTCTGAAGGGTAGTTTCACAATAGAAACCCTGTTTAGGACCCAGTCAAGGTATTCAGCTCCTACAGTATGGCTTCGTGCTCCCAATTCTCTTCCCATTCTATGGACCTTCTTCCATGCAATGGCTACATCCCGAACAGCAGGTGCGTAATTCCCTTTCGTGTAGTACACAACAAAAGGAGTGAGCAGTTCTTCATTCGGTGTCCTGATCAGAGGATAAGCCAACTGACGCTTTGCAATGACAGGGTTGTAGTTAATGCAGCCCTGTGTGCCCATGAGAGGAACATTCGGGTAATCTCCATATTTGTAAATGACCGACTCAACCATTAGCCATTGAGGGTACCACCTGACCTTTTCAGATGTAAGGCTTATTAGGTGATTAGCCCATTCACACCCACTTTTCACGGCCAGCTGACACAATTTCAGATCAGAAACTGGGCACTCAGCTTTATATATCTGATGGAATGCATGAGAGGTGAGCCATACATACAAAACAGGCAAACAGCAAATGATCCTCTTTCCCCCTTGCGTGTGGTAGAAATCCATGGTGCAATACATGTTGGCCAACACGGCTGTAACAGGATTCTCGAGCCGGTGCTTACGAGCCAGGAAGACGGTAATAGCGTCATAATCCACGTAGTTGTCTAAATTAGGGATCAAGACAACCCCGTAAATAGTGAGGGCTAAAGTATCCATGAAAGCCTCCCATTCCTCTTTATCAGCCAGGATCTGCATGTGCTTCTCAAGAAATTCTCGGGTGAAACCGGGAACTTGGTTTCTGTTCATCTGCACATTCCTCAATGCCTCGGGAGAGACTCTCAAAACACGGGCGATTGAAGCGGTTGTCGCGTGATGGTCAAGATGGCGATAGGGAATCTGCCCTTCCATTTGTAACCCCATTATCTGCTCAAACTCTTCTATTGACGGAGCCAGTTGAGAATCTCTAAATGTGAAACACCGGAGGGGCGGGTCATAAAACTGTGCCAAAGCTGTAATTGCTTCGGTTTGGACTTCCACCTCCAGCAGTTTTAAGATTTTCCCATATCTTCTGGCAAAGGCCATTTTTTGTGTCAAACTCAATCTTTTCCCCAGCGCCTGCAGACTCACTGTATCAACCTTCTTGGCTTTAAGATGTAGTATTTTCTTCAACTCTGTTACATCTATACCATAATTGTCATGTTTCATGTTAATTTCCATACTTGCTCAGAGATACTGCCAACTTCGGAATCGCTTCCTGCAAATTACCAAGATAAAGAGAAAGGAATTAGTTATTATTACATTTTGAAATCCATGTTTCCCCAAGGATGTGATGTAAAGTAAAATATTTTTGTTTTTTTTTGTTTTTTTGGGAAACATCAATTTTCGAAACTCATGTAAGCCCAAACTGTCAAAAGTCATATGCTTTCTTAATCGTCATTGATGCCCTAGTTAAAGGGACACAAAAATGATTTTGTTTTTTTTTTTCAACGATTAGGAAAACTCACGATTAGGAACTGAGAGGTACATGGTCAAAAAGAGGATTATCTATTCACCCGAAGAATACTATGTGTTTCAAAATGAGTTATTATTTCAAAAATTAAGCAAACCTGCGGGTGGTAGATAATTCATTTTTTTGAATAAAAGAGAAAGCGAAAATGACATAAGGTAAAGTAAAGATTGCCCTTTTGTAGCCTAGGTTGGGTTTTGTTGAAAGTTTTTTCTAGGCCCTATGGCTTGTCTAAAAGTGACTCTCCACACCGGGTGGCTTCCACTAGACATCTAGAAGGTCACCAGAGCCAAGATCCTACCTATGACAGGGACGCAAACAGTGAGGAATCCACTAGGTGTGTATATCACGAGAGGTCGAACTCTGGTTGGGGTTCTCACGAACACCGGATGGGAAGTACATCCCATACGATTCCGTTACCAACCCCTCCTAACTTAAGCTTCATTTGGGGCCCGGGTATAGGGCGCCACTCATAAGTGTGTGCAAGTAATTGTGAGTGTAGTGTGTGGAAGTGCATTCAATACCTTTTACCTTACCCCATTCTGCACAAAGAACAAACACAGAACAAATATACATAGTCCTCTACCCTAGGATTCAATGATTGCAAAAAAGTAACATGGTCCTTTACCCTAGGGTTCAACAAACATGCAAAACATGGACAACGAAACAAATGACAAGATACAATTAAAACAAGAACAAACATTCACAACAACTAACAGAAAATAAAACCAGGGGAAGAAATCCAAGCTAACAAAGGCTATATAAAAAACATGCGCTTTCAATCAAACTGACCTGACTCTCTTAAGTGTCCCCAGTGGAGTCCCCATCTGCCGCAACTTGGATCGCAACAGTGCGGCCGACCCTCTCAAAACAAAACAGGTTTCGAAATCCTTTCGAAAAGAAAACAGGGAGTCGCCACCAACATTTTTATCCATAGGAAAAACATTGGAAAAAAACTAAGTTCAGTAAGGCACTGGTTTAAAAAATGAGATTCAAGTTTGGGAGTCGGTTACGAGTAGGGAAGGTATTAGCACCCTACATCGCCTGTCAGAAACAGTACCAAAATTGAAAATGCGCAACATAAATAGCCTTACAAAAGATGTTATATTTCTCCTCTTTTATTGTTGTACTTTGCGTAAAAAAAGGAACAAGCTGAACGGACATGGAGTGTAGGTCAACAGGACGTCGCGTCCAAATTAACCTCGGCTTTGGTATAAAACAGGGAAAGGGAAGGAGGCTAACAAAACGTCGCATCTAAATTGGCCATCCTTTAATCATATACGGGGTTAGAAACAGGAAGGGGATAAACGGGACGTCTCATCCCAAGTATCCCGTTCCTTGTGGGAAGATCAAGAAGACGTCACGTCTAAATTGATTTTCATCGAATTTAAACAAGATGCGGGGTTAGAAATGGGAAGGGGATAAGCGGGACGTCTCATCTCAAGTATTTCGTTCCTTATGAATCACGATGATGGCCTACCCAAAAATAGGGGAAAATCAACAAGACGTCACGTCTAAATTGATTTTCATGGAATTTAATCAAAATGCAGGGGCAGAAATGCGAAGGGGATAAGTGGGGTGTCTCGTCTCAAGTATCCCGTTCCTTATGAATCGTGATGGTGGCCTACCCAAAATAGGGAAAAATCAACAAGACGTCACGTCTAAATTGATCTTCATGGAAGTGATAAAAGGGCAGTTACAAAAGAAACATAAAGAAAATAAAAATAGGAATAAAATGGGAAAGGTGGATAAAAAAAAGAGATGGGCCCAACAGGATTTAAAGTCCTGCTCCTACGTATTCTTGAGTTACCAAGAAATCAGGGTTACGTAGTTCTTGGATGATGTTTTTTAGGGAACGGCTAGGTGGTTGGTGACATATAAAGTCTCCGAGGAAAACTCATACAAGGCGAAGTTCTTCGCACGTGCACAAGTTCTGATGAGATTGTGTAGACAGGAGTACTCCCGTATGACACTGACTAAAAATAATTTTATGCTAATTGAATAAAGTATGTGAAATACATATTCTTTTTATTTCTTGTTACAAACCTAAGTGGAAGGATAAAACAGGGACAAAATTTGACTTAAATGAGAAACAGATTTGACAAACAGCAATGAATTCGACAGAAAAATAGGTAAAAACAGGGAAAATAAGGAACAGAATGTAACCGGTATGACGAGGTGAAGAGAGCCGGTGTGGGCTTGAACGATGAGAGCCAAAGTGCTACTGGCGTGACGGTATGACGGGGACGTTGAACAGGTGCTTGGACGATGTGGGACTGAAGTAACGGTGGTATGGCTGTTGTGGGGAGTCGGTGTGAAGTTAAGTGGAGGGACGGTGTATGGGCTTGGTGAGAGGGCCGGTGTCAAATTGGTGAGGGTGGTTTTAAAGGATCCTGATAAAGTCTGGGAAATGAGAAGTTCACTGGGAGTTGGGTTTGGTCCGGTGTTCTGGTTACGATTTAGGGTCTAGCAATTTGTGAGGTTCATGAGACCAAGGTCCAGGCCTTGAACACCAGAGGGATCTCTAAGAGCTTTTGGGTCAAGAAGTTTTTTCTTAAAGATCGGAGCAAGTTTCTGAGGAGTGCAGTGTCAGCTTGACAAAATGGCTAAAACTTCCAAGTAAAGATTCCAACCCAAAAAATTTGAACCCTTTGTGCTTCTTCATGCGAGGTATTTATAGAGGGCTTTTGAACATGGGCCGAGTGCTCAGATGGCTCAAACCTCCACTCACAGTGGACGCAGCCTAGCCACTAACAGGTAGTGGGAGGCAGCGGCTGGTGGGGAATTTTTAATCATTTCCACTTCCGCCCCCTGTCTGCCATTTCCAGAATTCATGGATCGACTTGGGTGGTGGAATTCCAAGTCACAGCATGGATAACCAGACTCATCAGTCCGGTATAAGATTCATGAGATCGGAAGAAGGAAACATCGGTTCGAATTTTCAATGATTGGGCCGATGTGACCTCTTCATACTTGGGCCGGTGTTCCCTTGATGTATACCGGACAATGCCTCTTCACTCGGAATTTGTCACTTCTTGAAGCATTCACTCGGAACTGCTTTAATCGGAGGGGTATTTACTCGGAACTTATTACTGTTTGAAACATTCACTCGGAACTGCTCCAAAATATTCCGTTCGGCTGCACCTCCAGTCGGCAAGCTTCTTCAAATTCGGGACCATTTAAAATTCATTCGTTCGGGAATTCTTCACTTGAATGCCTCAGCCCGAGAGGTATTCTTTCAAAATCCTTCTTCAACCGGAAGCACATTTTTAGAAATAAACCACTCGGAGGAACCTTACTCGGATATACATATCTTTGAACAAAAGTTTCAGTCGGACCTTTCCTTTGCCCGGAAATAACTTCCTCCGAGTCGATTCACTCGGAAATAGCACATTCGGAAGTATGGAACCCGGGTGTTTCTCCACTCGGAATTTCATCTCTCAGGAACAAAACTAAAACCCTTACTCGGTAATCTATGCCAGAGCTTTGCTTTAGTCGGTAATCCCTTACTCGGTCATATATCTGTGGGCAGCATTTATTCAAAAATCGGTCTCTTTTCACTCAGAGTGGTTGCAACCGAGAGCCTTTCACTCAGATTTAATTCCTAGGTCAGTCATTTCATTTGGAGGCATCTCCCTCGGGAATCTTCTACACAAACCACTCAGAAACGACTCAGTCGGAGGCATTTCAGTCGGAAATGACTCACTAGGAGACATTATACTCGGAAATGTCTCACTGGGAGACATTTCACTGGGAAATGACTCACTAGGAGACATTTCACTCGGAAATGACTTTCGGAGTCGAGGTCCAGTCCTCTCAGAATTCTTTCCACTTAGTACGGACCGAAAGAGGTGTTCACAATGCTAAGGCAAAAAGGGGGGAAGAAGGAAAAAGAGGTAAAAGAGTGTTAAATTTTTGTAAGATTTTTTAGAAGTTTTTGCTTTCTAAAATTATGTTATGGAAATGTTGTTAGGAAAATAAGTGTGTCATTCTAGTATGTCTTAGAATGTGAGCTTTGTGAACCAAAATACTATCTAAGTCTTGTAACCGGTATCCTAAACAGCCTCAAATTGGGTCTAAACGAAGCCAAAAACAACGAAAATCTACGAAGATCGATCTCCCGAATTTCGTTCTTGTACTTCTTTATTTGTTTCTATACTAAGGTATTTTTTAATTAATACGAGAATATTTATTTATTTTTATTTATTTATCTTTATTTAATTTTTATTTATTTTTCTGTACTTTTATTTTTCTTTATTTATATTCCTGCACTTTATTTTTTTGTACTTTATTTTTCTGTAGTTATTTATCTGTTTATTTATTTTTCTACATTTTTATTTTTATTTATTTATTTTTTACTTTTATTCTTATTTATTTACTTTTTTACACTTTTATTTTTTTTTATTTATGTGTCTGCACTTTATTTTTTTACATTTTATTTTTCTGTAGTTATTTATCTGTTCATTTGTTTTTTTGCATTTTTATTTTTATTTTTTTTCACTTTTATTCTTATTTATTTACTTTTCTACACTTTTATTTTTCTTTATTTATGTTTCTACACTTTATCTTTTTGCATTTATTTATTTATCTATTTATTTATTTTTTTACATTTTTATTTATTTATTTATTTTTTTGCACTTTTATTTTCATTTATTTATTTTTCTACACTTTTGTTTTTATTTATTTAACTTTTTGCACTTTTATTTTTATTTTTTTACTACATTTTATTTTTTCTATATTTTATTTTCCTGTAGTTATTTATTTGTTCATTTATTTTCTTACACTTTTATTTTTATTTTTATTTTTCTATACTTTTATTTTATTTTTCTATACTTTATTCTTCCATCCTTTATTTTTTTACTTTATAATAATTTTGAAATAATCTTTTACATAATCATTTAATTTTATGTTTCATATATATACAATTTCTTGAGTTTTGTTGTTTTTTAAATAATTATTTACTTTTTATTATTTATCTTTTCATTTCTCTCTTATCTACCCATATTATTTTATTTGATTATTTTTTTATGATTTTTGAATATTTTTTATATACATTATTATCCATTTTATTTATTGCCATGACTTCTTATTATTTTCTCTTAACAACCTTTTGATAATTAAGAAAAATTATGATAATAAAAAATAATAAAGACCAAGGCTAATAAATAGTTTGTTAATTATTCATTTGTCTTTCTTTTAAGTTTGAAATGAGATTAATTTAGATGAGACATCTTATTAATATTATTTTTCTAAAAAATAATTGAATAAGGTTCATTTGTTAATTTTAATTAATTAAGTGCATATATTTCTTTATTTTCATATTGATGTATTTAATTCCATTTTTTTCCTATTCTTTGTCTATTCTTTTTGTACCTTTTCATTTATTTATTTGTTTTTTATGAACCATATATTTCCCAATAAAATCAATAGATTTTTTTATATTACTAGAAAATAATGGAGACGAGAAGTCTCATTTTTTTATTTATTTTACTGTCTTTTAATTACTTATATGTTTATTTTTCCTTTGGACTAAAAATGATGAAAATTTAGGTGATGTGTTTTATTATTTAATTTTGTTTTACTTTTATTTATATTTTTTTAAATGTCCTCATTATTATGTATATTATCTGTAAATAGCATTTATCATTATTGTTTTATTTATGAAGGATGAAATATTTAATAATTATTTTTTTGAAAATTATACATGATCAATTTGGGTAACCGTTTTAGGACGGACAGTGTGGGGTGCTAATACCTTCCCTTCTTGTAAGTCGACTCCCGGACTAAATAGAATCTCATTTTAAAAAAATTAGTGCTATTTAAAGGTTTTTCTGATATTTTCCTTAATAAATATTAGTGGCGACTCTCTAAACCCTTTATTTTTAGGAGGTCTAAGAGCCTCATTCCAATATAGTTTCATTTTTTATTGTCTTTAACCAGCCCGCGTCATGACCTAAGACCCCGGTTGTGACAGTTGGGACTCCACTAGGGACTTTTAAGAGTCAAGCCTATTAAATTGATCTTGTATATTTTTATTGATTATTAGTTATTTCATCCTATTTATTTATTTATTCTGTTATTCTCGTTGTTTAATTAATTTTCTGTTTACTCTGTTTGTATTTTTCTTACTCCTTTATTGCTTTAATTTAGAATAATAGGGTAGAAGACATGTATTATTTATTTTGTCTTGTGTTTATTCATTGTGCAGAGTGGGTAAAAATTTAAGTTTGAACGCCCCCACACACATAACACTCATATTATTACACACACTATTGAGAATAGACCCTATACCCGGGCCCCGTAAAGACATAAGTTAGGGGAGATTATTAGCGGTGTCATCAGGGGCATTCGTTCCCATCTTGATTCGCGTGAAAATCTCAGCCAAAATGTGATTCTATTTATGATGCCCACACCATGTAGGAACCCCTACTGTTGTGATCAGCTCATAAATAGAATCTTAGCTTTGGTGGTCTTTTAGAACCAAGAAGAACAACCATTAGAGATGAATCATATTAAAAAACCTTAGAACCCATTAGATGGTCTTTTTGGAAACTTGACTTAAGACAACACGGGGCAATTATTCACTTTACTTTTTACTCATTCCTGTAAATAAATTATCAAGTTATTCATCATTTTATTAAAAAAATATTTAAAAAAAAATATAGTTTGCAAGTTGATGATCTGAGTTTACATTATTTTGTTGTACAAAGGTGAAAATTAAAGTTTGATAAGTATCAACATGGAAACAGAAATTAACATGAGACTTGGTAAAGATACAATTAAAACACAAGGTTTGCGAAAATTGTTACACCTCAAGGTTAGAAAGGTTGATACTCTTAAATTGCAAGCATTGGGAAAGAAGTTGAGCCTTACACAAAAGATGACTTTTGTAAGAAAATATGGGAAAATCTTAAAGCTCTTAGAGGTCGAGGTACAGACTGAGGGAATCACTGCTTTAGCACAATTTTATGATCCTCCATTGTGATGTTTTACTTTTAAAGATTTTCAGTTAGCTCTTGCACTAGAAGAGTTTGAGCAAATACTGGGTTTACTATTGGAAAGTCAAAAACCTTATCGTCAAACTGAGCATCAAGCATTTATCTTCGTAATAGCTTGCATCCTTAAGCTAGATCCTGGAGTGTTAAAAGGGGCACAGTTGAACAGAAACCAAGTCCCGGGGTTTGCATAAGGATTTTTTGAGCAATAATTGTACAACTTGGCGGCAGTAGAAGATTGGGATGCAGTCATGGATACATTGGCACTAACTATTTACGGTGTGGTTTTGTTTCCTAGCCTTGATAATTATATTGATTACAAGGCAATTGATGTTTTTCTTGCTCGAAAGCTCAGGGGAGAAAATCCAACCACCGCTATCCTAGCCGATGTATATTGCATGATGGATTTTTGCCATACTCGAAATGGGAAAAGGATTATTTGTTGCTAACCTGCATTGTATATATGGCTCATATCACATGTGTTTAGTCAAGTGGGCAAAGTTAAATATCCTATCTTAAATTTAAGGATGTGTCAGTTAACCAAGAAAAACAGTTGTGAATGGGCAAGCCATTTAGCTGGGATGTCTGCGGAAAGAATCAGGTGGTACCCTCAATGGATGAAGGTAGATTTCATTGTCTATCGACACGGGAAGTTTCCAAATATGCCTCTTATGGTAACTCAAGGATGTATTAACTATAATCTAGTCATTGTAAAGCGACAACTCGCTTACCCCCTGCTTCAACCACTAGAGGAAGAATTGCTAGTTCCTTTCATCCATTATTTCACAAGATAAAATAATGTTGTCATCATCAAAGATGTCACAGATGCTTGGATAAAGATTCATAAGGAAGGAAAAGAATTTGGTGTCTGAAGTCACGCCGTTAGAGAAAGCTATCACCAATGGGTTTTAAATAGAGTTTTTATAATCAAGCTACCTTTCAAAGATCCTAGTATTTCTGCAAGTGATGTTTTTCCCATCCAAACGCCCCATAAGAATGAAGAGGTCAGGGATGTGAAAGCCAAACTAGCCGCCATGGTGGAGAAAAACAAAGTCTTGGAGGATGAATTGATTAAAGCTCAACAAGAATGTACATCTCTAAAAAGAAAAAGCTGTGAAGTTGAACATGCTCTTAAAGATGTCAACAAGAGGCGGAGAATTGAGGAAGGATACACGAGGCAGCTTGATCAATGTCTTCGAGTGACCAATGCTCAGTTGAAAACTAAAGCCAGGCAAAGGGATGTCATCATGGTAGATAAGGGACGATTAAGGGAGATATTGGTAAGAACCAAGGAAGAAGATCAAACTCAAAAAGATCTCATGCAAGCATAAATTAACAGACTGGAACAACAAGTTAATGATGTCATGAATGCTTGTGAGCGAGAGATCAATATGGAAAAGTGGCAAGCCATGGAGGATAAGGAAAGATACCAAGAGATAGTGCAAGTGATGAAAAATGACGTGGCAGAAATAGATGATTTGATCCATTCTTGGATGAGACGTTTTTTCGAGTTAGCTATTTTAGCCAATGGAACACTTAAAGATATTCCCTATTTATTAAAAAGGGCGGAAGCAATGGTGAATCCACTTGGCACGCCAGAACAGATTTTAGTCTTCATTCAATATTGTAAAAGACAACTTGAGAGAATAAGGGCAATGATTGCAAGAGCAAAGGAAAAATGACCTTGTTCTAAAATGTTGTATTTTCAATAATAAAAGGATCTCATGTTAATTTCTATTCTCTTAATTTAGTACTTTTGAACAAGACGTTCTAAGGAATAATTTTCACGATACTTGTCAAAATTTATGATCACCTAGTGATACTTCTTCATGCTTGCACTTTTCATTTTTTTGCCCTAACCATATTTGTTTTTGCACTAAGTTTCTTCTCTAACACACATCACGGGGAGAAAGGGCCTGAAGTATCCATATCAAACTTAACTGCAAACAAGACTCATGGCAGAGTTGGAATGTTCAGTTGAAGATATGAGGAATGAGCTTGGCCAAATCAAAGAACAAATGGCAAAAATACTTAAGCTCTTGGAGAAAAAAGGCACGGAAGGGGGATCCTCTGTAGGAAATAGGGATCAAACATCCGCTTCTCAGGTTCAAGCTCAAGAAGGAAGCCCCATACCTTTGACTATACTCCCAAGTGATCCTGCTCCAGTCACTGAATCTCCATTCGTGCCACACCAACCTTATGGTATGTCATTGCCACCTTTTGTTTCCCAAGACGGGAATGTTCAGCAAGCATATGCCTGGCCTCCATATGGCCTACCTCAAGGATATTACACCATGTATCCTAATACTAATCAAGAAAATCCTTCTGCTACTCAACAAATTCCCAATCCCCAATACCTAACCTTCCAAATTTCACCCAATCAACAATTATTCCCCAAAACACTCAGGCTCCACCCAATGTCACCACACCTAATACAATTCCACCACAAAACCACCAGATTCTAAGTGATGCCACAAAACCAAACCCACAAATAACCCCATACTATTTCCTTTATGGTCGCCCAATACCACAGGCTGGTGTTTCATAAAACTTGTTATATAAAGCTCATGTCCCTCCACCAAATCCTGATCAACCAGCAGCGCCTTTGTCAAAAAGCCAAATGGAAATATTGGAAGAAAGGTTGTGTACAGTAGAGAGAGGAAGTGGTTTAGGCATAACAAATGTTTTTGAATTATGCTTAGTCCCATATGTGGTTATTCCTCTTAAATTCAGGTTGCCAAAATTTGATAAGTACAAAGGAACTACTTGTCCTTGTAACCATTTAACCATGTATTGTCGAAAGATGGCTGCATATGCTTATGATGAAAAGTTACTGATCCATTTTTTTAAGATAGCCTTGTTGGGGCAGCGTTGAGCTGGTACATTCACCTTGAACACACTCGTATTCGTTATTGGAAGGATCTAGCTGATGCCTTCCTAAAGCAGTACAAATACAACATAGACATGGCACCAGACCAGCTACAGCTTCAAAATATGTCCAAGAGGAATACTGAGTCCTTTAAAGAATATGCTCAAGGATAGAGGGAAATGGTTGCACAAGTTAAACCACCCCTGATTGAGAAAGAGATAGTAGCAATGTTCATTGACACTCTTCAGGCACCTTTCTATGAAAGAATGCTTGGGAGTGTATCATCAAGCTTTCTGATATGGTGGTAATAAGAGAAGAATAGAAAGTGGTTTGAGGACAGGAAAAGTTGTCCAAAGTTCACCGTCAATAGGAAGACCTATGACAGGGGCAGGGAGAAGGAAGGATGAAGAAGAAATACTATAATGGGCAATCAAGGTCAACATAATAAAAAAATGTTCCATCCTTCCCCTTACCCTTTCCAGCCTCATTATCCACCATATGGGCCTTACCCTTATATAGCTGCTACTTATGGAAATCCATTTTCCTACCCTCAATCATACAGACCCCCACCTATCCATAATTTCAGGAATACACCACCACCTCCTACCCAACAATGGATGTAAAATTCTAACCCAAATCCTTCACAAAAAAGCCAAACAATGACCGTTCTTCTATCCAATTCAATCCAATTCCCATGGTATATACTGAACTTTTATCTCAGCTTCTCAAAAGTTCTCTTTTTGTACAATGTCCCCTAAAACCCATAGAGCCACCATATCCTAAGGGGTATGATCCCAATGTAAAATGTGATTATCATGCAGGGGCACCAGGGCATTCTACAGAAAATTACATTGCTTTAAAGTTTAAAGTACGTGATTTGATAAAGGCCAAATGGTTGAATTTTGAAGAAGGCTCCCCAAATATGACTAGCAATCCTTTGCCTAATCATGGAAATGCTGGGGTAAATGCAATAACACATGATTTGGGATGATCGTAATAGGAATGTTTCAGATATCAAAACTCCTCTCCCATGGATCTATAAGGAACTTTTAAGGAAAGGATTAATATCTAAAACTCATAGTTTTAATGAGGACGTTCATAATCAGATGCTTGTTAATGCAAAGTTAATTGAAATTCTTCAAAAATTACTTGACACACATCTGGTACAAGTTTATCGTCGCCCTTGTGATGATGTCAACATGATCCATGGACAGTATAGTACAGGTTCAGTAAGCCCAGTCACCTCCGTTCCTTTGGTGGTCTATTACACCAAGGAACCTCTAACCGAACCAGTCGTAAATCACCAGTCAATGACTGTTCGGATACCTACTCCCTTTGCTTTCAAAGATACTTATACGGTACCGTAGAAATACAAAGTGGAGGTGATCACTCATCCCCGACTAGTGACCTATCTTCTTCGGTTACAGATATTTCTGGGGTAAGTGGAGTAACTAGGAGCGGTCAGATTTTCGCTCTAGAAGAATTAAGGAAAGAACTTGAATTAACAACAGGGAGGAACAACCTAGGGAAGAACAAAGAACAAGACCCTTCCCAAGAGGTAACAGACGAAAAAGCTTATGAATTTTTAAAGTTCATCAAGTAAAGCAACTACCAGATAGTTGACCAACTAAATCGTACCCCTGCTAAGATATCTCTTCTGTCCCTGCTACTTGATTCAGAGCCACATCATGAATGTTAACGAGAGTCTTAAGCAAGACTCATATGACTCAAGATATTTCTCTCGAGAAATTTGGGGGAATAGTCAATCACATTGCAGCTAATGATTATTTAACTTTTACAGATGAGGAAATACCCCCTGAGGAAAGAAGTCACAATAAAGCTCTACACATCTCTGTTAAATGCCGAGATTATATCTTGTCAAAAGTGCTCATCAATAATGGCTCTTCTCTAAACATAATGCCCAAGACAACTCTCACACAACTTCCTTTGACGAAACACATATGAAACCTAGTACCATGGTGGTGAGGGCTTTTGACAGTATAAGAAGGGAGGTCATAGGCGACATCAAGATTCCTATTCAGGTTGGACCATGCACGTTTAATGTCCTATTTCAAGTAATGGACATCATTCCTACATACAGTTGTCTATTGGGTAGACCTTGGATCCACACTGCTGGGGTTGTTCCATCTACTCTTCACCAAAAGCTGAAATTCATTACGAATAATAAGTTGGTTATAGTTTTTGGTGAAGAGGATTTCCTAATCAGTAAGCCTATGTCCACTCCCTATATAGAGGCCGCTGAAGAAAATTTAGAAACTTCTTTCCAATCTTTAGAGATTGTCCATACCACCTATGTAGGTGAGAAGGTGACAACATCTCAGTTACCTAAGGTATCCCTAATAATGGCAAAAATAAAGATGAAGACTGGATATGAGCCAAGAAAAAGACTTGGAAAGAATTTGGGTGGAAGAATAGAGCTTGTGTACCTTAAAGAAAACAAGAATGGATTTGGGTTAGGATACTACCCATCTCCATCAGAGAGAAGGAAGGTCGTTGAAGAAAAGAAGGAAAAACGGATGGCTCGTTTGGAAAATCAAGAACCCCAAACTGCCAGATCCCTCATTTGTGACCTCTATAGAAGTTTCAAAAGTGCGGGCTTGACATATCCTGATCAAGTTGCAGTAGTCAACAATGATTTTCTTGGAAAAGAAAGTCATGTTCACCCTTGTTCATCAGACACCATTCTATGTAATTAGGAGGCCATCGAGTTTCCCGAGATCAGTTTCATGTAATTTATTACTCTGTGATCTTTGATCCTTTAGCTATGTTCGAAGCCTTATGGCATTTCTTTTCAATAAAAAGTTTCTTTATCAATTATAATGATCCAAGTAAATGCACATTAAGGATTCTTGTCTATTTTCTTGCAAATAACCTAATAACCATTTTCTTATTCCCTTTTACATTAAATAAATTACAGATCTGAAACTAACCCCCTAACGAATGAAAGATTACATTTTCACATCATGATTTTGAATATTCAAATAGAGAGGATGAAGAAGATAATGAACCATCACTTGAATTATTAAGATTGCTAGATCAGGAAGATACAAAAATTTCTCCCTATCTAGAAATCGTTGAAGTCATAAATTTGGGAAGTGAAGAAAATAAAAGGGAACTCAAGATCGGTACTTCTTTAAGCATCGAGCAAAGGAAAATTCTGATAGAGATGTTAATTGAGTTTAATGATGTGTTTTTCTGGTCATACCAAGACATGCCGGGATTGGATGCTAGTATTGTTGAGCATAAGTTACCATTAAAACCAGAATGCCCTCCTGTAAAATAGAAGCTGAGAAAGATGAAACCTGATATGCTTTTAAAAATCAAAGAAGAGGTCATAAAACAGTATGCAGGTTTCCTAGCTGTTGCAAAATATCCTCAATGGATAGCCAACATTGTCCAAGTTCCTAAGAAAGATGAGAAACTATGAATGTGTGTAGACTATCAAGATCTGAATAGGGCTAGCCCCAAAAATGATTTCCCACTACCACATATTGATATTTTGGTTGACAACACAACTCAACACTCCATCCTCTCATTCATGAATGGATTTTTGGATATAATCAGATTAAGATGGCACCCGAGGACATGGAGAAAACAACATTTATCACTTTATGGGGAACATTTTGTTATAAAGTGATGTCCTTTGGTCTGAAGAATGTTGGGGCAACATATCAAAGAGCTATGGTAACCTTGTTTCATGATATGATGCATAAAGAGATAGAGGTTTATGTGGATGACATAATTGCTAAATCTAAAATAGTAGAAGGCCACATCAATGACTTAAGAAAGCTTTTTGAACATCTTAGAAAGTTCAAACTCAGATTGAATCCGGCCAAATGCACTTTTGGTGCTAGATCTGGAAAGTTACTTAGGTTCATATTCAATGAAAGAGGGATTGAAGTAGACCCTGATAAAGTAAAGGCGATCATGGAAATGTCTGCTCCTAGTAGTGAAAAAGAAGGATTCCTTGGAAGATTGAATTACATAGCTCGTTTTATTTCTCAACTAACGACTACATGTAATCCAATCTTTAAGTTACTTCGTAAAAATCAACCATTACAATGGAATGATGACTGCCAAGAAGCCTTTGACAAAATAAAGCAATACTTACAATCCCCACTGATCTTGGTTCTCCAACTCTGGGAAGACCACTCCTATTGTATTTGACAGTGATAGATGAATCTATGGGTTCTGTGCTGGGGCAACATGATGAGTCTGGGAGAAAAGAGTACGCTATTTACTATTTGAGCAAAAAGTTCACTGAATGTGAAGCACGATATTCCATTGTAGAACAAACTTGTTATGGATTAGCATGGGCCGCTCATCGCCTAAGGCAATACATGTTATCATACTACTTGGTTGATATATAAGGTGGATCCAATTAAGTACATCTTTGGAAAACCAGCTCTGATGGGAAGAATAACTCGTTGGTAGGTTATTTTGACTAAGTATGATATCATTCATGTCACTCAGAAGGCTATAAGAAGGACTACTTTAGCTGATCACTTGGCACACCATCCCTTGAATGATTACCAACCTATGTCATTTGAATTCCCTGATGAGGACATCATGATGTTGTCAGAAGAGAAAAAGTTTTCAAAAGAGACCAGGATTTTGATGTTCGACAAGGCATCGAATGCATTAGGGCATGGGATTGGAGCCATTCTAATCTCACCAGATGATAAATTTTCCCATTCACTGCTAGACTCTGTTTTGATTGCACCAATAATATTGCAGAATATGAAGCTTGTGTTTTGGGAATTCAAGCAACACTTGAAGCAAGGGTGAAATCTTTACAAGTATATGGAGATTCCGCTTTAGTGATTCATCAGTTGAAAGAAGAATAGGATACTAGGGATAACAAATTGATTCCTTATCAAGCTCACATCATGGAACTAATTAAAAGTTTTGATGAAGTCTCTTTCCATCATATCCCTTGGATTACAACCAGTTGGTAGATATTTTGGCCATGTTGGCTTCCATGTTCAACGTGAGTAAAGAATATGATATGCCCTTTATTGAGGTAGAAAGACGTTCCAGGCTTGCTTATTGTCATCTGGTTAAAGATGAACCAGATAGAAAGCCCTGGTTTTATGATATCAAGAGATACATTTAAAATCAAGACTATCCTTTAAATGCTTCTGAAAGTGATAAAAAAACTCTAAGACATTTGGCTATGGGGTTCTTTCTGAATGAGGATGTATTGTATAAAAGAAATCATGATTTAGTCCTTCTCAGATGTGTTGATGCCACAGAAGCTAATGAAATTATAAGGAGTGTTCATGAAGGATCTTTTGGAACTCATGCAAACGGGCACTCAATGGCAAGAAAAATATTGAGGACTGGATATTACTGGATGACTATGGAAACAAACTGTTCTAACTATGTCAGGAAATGCCATAAATGTCAAACATATGCAGATAATACCATGCACCCTCATCATCCCTCATTGTCCTAGCAGCCCCTTGGCCCTTTGCAATGTGGGGCATCGATATTATTGGTCCCATTGAACCAAAAGCATCAAATGTGCATCGATTTATTTTAGTCGCCATTGATTACTTCACAAAGTGGGTGGAAATAGCTTCTTATGCCAATGTAACCAAAAATGTGGTAGTCAAGTTTGTCAAGAAAGAATTGATATGTAGATATGGTTTGCCAAGTCAAATCATAACTGATAATGGTACAAACTTGAACAATAAAATGGTGAAGGAGCTCTATGAAGATTTCAAAATCAAGCACCTTAATTGATCTCCATACAGGCCAAAGATGAACAGAGCAGTCGAAGTTGTGAACAAGAATATAAAGAAAAACATATAGAAGATGGTTGAAACCTACAAGGACTAGAGTGAATTACTTCCTTTTGCTTTACATGGATACCGTACTTCTGTTCAAACTTTAACAGGGGCAACACCATTTTCTTTGGTGTATGGAATGGAGGCGGTACTACCAATCGAAGTGGAAATCCTGTCTTTAAAAGTGATCATGGATGCCAAATTGGAGGAAGCCGAATGGGTATAATCTTGGTATGACCAGTTAAACTTGATAGAAGGAAAGAGGTTAAGTGCTCTTTGTCACGGGTAATTATACCAGAGATGTATGAAGAAAGCATTTGAGAAGAAAGTACGCCCTCGTCAGTTTCAAGAAGGAGAACTAGTCTTGAAGAAGATTTTACCAAATCAGGCTGACAATCGGGGAAAATGGAGGCCTAATTATGAGGGACCATTCATAGTCAAGAAGGCCTTTTCAGAAGGAGCTATGATGTTGACCAATATGGACGGTGATGACTTACCTTTCCCAGTAAATTCAGATGCTGTTAAGAAGTATTATACCTGATAAAGGGAATTCAGATCTCAGGAGCAGTACAGATGTTAAAGCAGATACTGATGTCCTTTGTAAATTTGAATCATGATGTGAAACTTATAAAAAATATGTATAGAATTCCACTAAATAACACTTTTGTGTTAACAATTGTTTTTGTCATAATCTCGTAATATTTTCTTCCTTTATAGGCATTTCGCTGGATTATTTAATTGGTGGGAAACATTTTTAAACAAAATAAATGAAATAATAATAATAATGGAAGACATATAAGTGGATTAAAGTGACTTGGATATTGGGAAATTTGATACTCCTTAAGTATATAGTGGTTGCTAGTTGAAGATATTTCGCTCTGCCATGAGTCATATGGATTCCTATGAAGATCGCGGGTGTCATCCAGGGAGATGAGATCATTAATTTTTAGTTTTCCACTTGACTATTTTTTCCATGCAGGATTGAGGCATGCCCCCAGTTTCTTGTCCCAGAGTTCTTAAAGGATTCAAAATATGGTCGAACATGCTACAAGAAAATCAGCCAAAAATATTCTTATATTTTTTTGCTCGAGCTGACAGGCTACAACAGAAACAAATGTTCCCCGGGAAGAGTTGAAATCAATAGTTCCCGTCCATCACCTAATCCCAGCAAAGGTGATTTGCTAAGATAAATGTTCAGGGAAAGAATCCTTGTGTTCACTCGAAATCCTCAGTGAGTCATAAGACTAAAGAGTTGGTTTCTTTTAAATCTCAGTCCTTCAAAAGTCCCAACCTCAGAAACACATTCTTCTTGAGTATAAATCTCAAGTTTCATATAATTTAATTTCCTCTTGCAAATATCAAAAAATCTATCCTCCACCGTAAGTCACAGTGGCAGAGATATTTCCCCTAAGTCTTACTTCATGTCCAAGCCTCAGGTATCTATTTCTAGGCTACTCAAAAATGTTGAGGCACCTCTGTGTCATTTATTTTCCTTTAAAGCTTCAGGTACCTATTCCTAGGCTATGTTGTTTAGTCAAAATACATTGGGATAACCCTCTATGCCATTTTTCTTTCAAAGCTTCAGGTACTCATTCCTAGGGTATGTCGTGTGATCAAAACACGTTAGAGCAATCTCCTATGCCATTTATTTTCTTTCAAGAGCTTCAGGTACTCATTCCTAGGTTGTGTTGTTTGATCAAAACAAACAGGAGCAATCCCCTGTGTCATTTATTTTCTTCCAAAGCTTCAGGTACCCATCCCTAGGCTGTTCATTTTCAAGGGCAAATATTAGGACAACACCCCTAAGCTTGCACTTTCTATCGAAAGCCTCAGGTACGCAATTCTCAATGAAAACATCGGGCATATTCCTGAATTTTTATGTTCTTAGTAGAATCACAAATACCATTCAGTCCCTAGAGAAAAGTCCAAAGTATCACCTCAAATGTCCTATCAAAGTCTGTAGCAACATTCTTTGGTTGTTTACTCCTTGTCAAAAGCTTCCAATACCACTTTTAAATTGTTTATTGTCAAAGTTCTTTCAACTTAAGGGGGACTCGGTTTATTTTCTGTGAGAAGCCTCCAAACTTTCCTTGAATTCTTAACAGGGTTCATGTCTTTACTTTCTTTTCACATCAATAATATGAATAAATCTCATATTCTTTCATGAAAAGAAGTAAAGAGGGGCAGCTATAAACACCTATTTTTGTCCGATAAAAAAATTAAAAAAATATATTAAAAAATTACATAGTGACCATTGCATAGTGATCGTTGTATAGTAACCTTCTCCATTTCTATAAATACTCAATCTCTCCTCATTTCCTATCACACTTCTCCTTTCATCAACCCTCTTCCACAATTTTTCTCAAGCAATGGCTAATAATTGTCGAAGCCAAGAGGAAAGGATAAGAGAGGAAAACCGATGTTTGGTGACTACCTTCTTGCTCCTTGTAGCATGGGTAGTAGTTTATCTTTATTGGGTATTTTATTTATGGCCATATGTGTAATAAATAATTTTAGGATTTTAAAATAGTTTATGTTTCCATAAGAGTAAGTGATTACTCATTTATACTAAAAAAAATTAATTTTTTTTGAAATAAGGCCCAAAAAAAATTAGAAAAAAATACAAATGGGCCAAAAAATAAAAAACAAAAAAAGCCTAAAAAAAGCCAAAAAAGCCTAAAAAATAAAAAATAAAAAACAAAAATCAAAAAAAAGAAAAAGAAAAAGCAAAGAGGTTACAATGATTATTTAATGTGGAACCCAATTTAGTTAGATAATTGAAGAAAATTGGGGAAATTGACATGAAATTTGGACAAATTGAAAAAGGAGAAAAGTGATGGCATGTGATGAGGGATCCAAGGCCAATTTTTGTCTATAAATTGAGAGTGATGCTGAGGCAAAAATGAGGGGAAAAGGAAAAAGAGGTGAAAGAGTGTTTAATTTTTGTGAGATTTTTTAGAAGTTTTTTATTTCTAAAATTATGTTATGAAAATGTTGTTGGGAAAATGAGTGTGTCATTCTAGTATGTCTTAGTATGTAAGTTTTGTGAACCAAAATACTGTCTAAGTCTTGTAACCGGTACCCTAAAAGTGGGTCCAAACGAAGTTAAAAACAAAGGAAATCTAGAAAGATCGATCTTCCGAATTTCATTCTTGTACTTCTTTATTTGTTTCTGTACTAAGGTATTTTTTTTAATTAATACGAGAATATTTATTTATCTAATTTATTTTTTTGTACTTTTATTTTTCTTTATTTATATTCCTGCACTTTATTTTTCTACACTTTATTTTTTTGTAGTTATTTATGTGTTTATTTATTTTTCTGTATTTTTATTTTTATTTATTTATTTATTATACTTTTATTCTTATTTATTTACTCTTCTGCACTTTTATTTTTCTTTATTTATATTTCTGCACCTTATTTTTCTGTAGTTATTTATCTGTTCATTTATTTTTCTATATTTTTATTTTTATTTATTTATTTGTTTGCACTTTTATTCTTATTTATTTACTTTTCTGCATTTTTATTTTTTTTATTTATATTTTTGTACTTTATTTTTCTACACTTTATTTTTTTCCAGTTATTTATCTATTCATTTATTTTTTTTACATTTTTTTGTTTGTTTATTTTTCTACACTTTATTTTTATTTATTTATTTTTCTGTAATTTTGTTTTTATTTATTTATCTTTCTATACTTTTATTTTTATTTATTTATTTTACTGCATTTTATTTTTTCTATATTTTATTTTCTTGCAGTTATTTATTTGTTCATTTATTTTCTTACACTTTTATTTTTTTTATTTTTCTACACTTTTATTTTATTTTTCTATACTTTATTCTTCCATCCTTTATTTTTTTTACTCTATAATAATTTTGAAATTATCTTTTACATAATCATTTAATTTTATGTTTCATATATATATAATTTCTCGAGTTTTGTTGTTTTTAAATAATTATTTACTTATTATTATTTATCTTTTCATTTCTCTCTCTTATCTACCCATATTATTTTATTTGATTATTTTTTTGATGATTTTTGAATAGTTTTTTATATACATGATTATCCATTTTATTTATCGTCATGACTTCTTATTATTTTCTCTTAGCAACCTTTTGATATTTAAGAAAAATTATTATCATAAAAAAATAATAAAGACCAAGACTAATAAATAGTTTGTTAAGTATTCATCTATCTTTCTTTTGAGTTTGAAATGAGATTAATTTAGATGAGTCATCTTATTAATCTTATTTTTCTAAAAAAATAATTGAATAAGGTTCATTTGTTAATTTTAATTAATTAAGTGCATATATTTCTTTATTTTCATATTGATGTATTTAATTCCATTTTCCTTTTTTTATGTCTATTCTTTTTTTTACCTTTTTATTTATTTATTTGTTTTTTTATGAACCATATATTTCCCAATAAAATCAATAGATTTTTTTTATATTACTAGAAAATAATGGAGACGAGATGTCTTATTGTTTTTTATTTATTTTACTGTCTTTTAATTACTCGTTTGTTTATTTTTTTCTTTGGACTAAAAATGATGAAAATTTAGGTGATGTGTTTTATTATTTAATTTTGTTTTACTTTTGTTTTTTTAAATGTCCTCATTATTATGTATATTATCTGTAAATAGCATTTATCATTAATGTTTTACTTATGAAGGATGAAATATTTAATAATCATTTTTTGAAAATTATACATGATCAATTTGGGTAACCGTTTTAGGACGGACAGTGTGGGGTGCTAATATCTTCCCCTCCTATAATTTGACTCCCGGACTAAATAGAATCTCATTTAAAAAAAATCAGTGCTATTTAAAGGTTTTTCTGATATTTTCCTTGATAAATATTAGTGGCGACTCTCTGAACCCTTTATTTTTTAGGACGTCTAAGAGCCTCATTCCAATACAGTTTCATTTTTTTATTGTCCAGTCCGCGTCATGATCTGGCACCCCGATCGCGACAACCATCATACTTCCCACCTCTACCTAATCTCACAATCTTAATTTGCTTCCGCATTATAGCTTTACTTTAGTCTTAAAAACTTTAAAAGCATCCAAAAGCTTCATCCTTAGAACGAAGTAAGTAGAGATACATATATCGTGAGTAATCATCTATAAAGGTAATGAAGTATCTCAAACTACTTATGTCCATATCTGGACAACAAATATCTATATGAATGATCTCCAATAGGTTTGAACTCCTCTTAGCACCAGTTTTAGACTTGTTAGGTTACTTACCCTTAATGCAATCCATATAAGTCTCGAAATCAGTAAAGTTCAAAGCACTAAGTACTTCTTCATTTACTAATCGCTTAATTCTCTCAATGGAGATGTATCCCAATCTTTGATGCCAGAACATAGAGGAATCCTCATTCATAACACATCATTTTAATCTGGTAGAATCATGCATAAAACTATAAGCAATGTCATTTTACAAATTAATTAAATAAAGACCATCACGTAATTCACCATAACCAACAATTTTAGATTTATTTGATAAAGTAAAAACATAATCTGAAAAATTAAAACAAAATCCCAAAGGTATAAGTCTCAAAATAGAAACCAAGTTCTTACAAAAACCAAGAACATAAAAGGTTTTTTCTAAATGTAAATTAAATCCACTACTTAAAGCTAAACTACATGTACCAATAGCCTCCATATGTGAACTCATCTTACTTCCTAAATAAATGTATTACTTACTTCCCGCAGGCCTCCTTAGCTTTTCCTTACCCTACAAGGTATTAGAAACATGGATTGTAGAACTAGAATCAATCCACCATGTTTAATGATTAACATTAACCATATTAGATTCATAACAGATAAAACAAATGAATTACCTTTCTTCTCTAGCTAATTCTTAAATTTTACACAATCCTTCTTCATGTGTCCCTTCTTTTTACAAAAGAAACACTTAGACTCCTTCTTTATGTCTGGCTGAGCAGGAATATTTCCTTTGTGATTAACTTGACTCTTCTTGTTATTTCCAGAAAAGTTAGGTTCACCCTCTCACCTTCCTTCCATTACTAACCTCTCTTTCTTGAATATACATGGTTAATAACTCATTAATATACCACTTATCCTTATGCGTGTTATAGGAGATTTTAAAAGGGGCATACTGATGAGGCAAAGTGCATAAAATATAGTGTACCAGAAAAGAATCAGACATGGTAACCTCTGAAGCTTTCAAATAAGCCAATATATCCTTCATGCACATGATACAATCATGCATTCCTTTAATCTCAATGAGCTTCATGGATGAAAATTGCATAATAAGGGTGTGGCAAGGGATTTATTAGATGTAGTAAATTGCTCATCAATAGCCTTTAGCAAATCCTTGACATTATTATGTTGATCGATAGAACCTTAAATACTAGCAGAAATGTTAGTCTTTATAAAAATCACAGAAATGTGATTAGACCTCTCCCATTTTTCATAAAGATCAACTACATCAGGTGTGCTAGTCTTAGTAATAGCCAGTGGTACTTCCCTCCTAATAGCATAATCAATGTACATCCAGCCCAAATGAAGAATTCTCTCATTCTAAACCTTATAATTGTCACCCCTTAATAGAATACCACACTTGATGTTAGAAATATTCATTGATTGAGAAACTGCAAGGTTCAAAAATACATGCTCACAATCATAATTTGAGACTAAATATCATGTTTCACCAATGCACACATGTCTTAATTTATGAATCTAGTGACATAAAACTTGCCTGTAGGTTAAAGTCTCATTCAATTAGACTTATCTTTTAACTTTATGTCAAAACTATCAAATTATGTTCCTTTTCTTAATTCCTATGGGTAGACTAAGAAATATAACCTAGTATTTTACCTTGATTAATCATACACAATAAAATTTATGTGGGTAGATTTCATCACGTTACATATAATCATAATTAATGTTCTTAACGTGACTTTAAAACTTTATATAATTCTAATCAACCAAAGATGTTGTGGCTAGTCTCTAATTTATTAAAATTATATTTATCACTAAACATGATACATGAAATTGCATGTATAATATGTTTACAATATCCAAGCTAAACAATAATATAACCAACATATTATACCAGTATGTTCAAAATAATAAAAATAAATATACAATTTATGCTAAACAAATCTAACAAATTCTCATGCATGAGCAAAACCAAGAGCATGCTTCATATAACTACAAAAGCAATGGTTTACAAATAAAAGGACATAGTCTAGTGGTTATGTTGTTAATTGGGATCCACCAGACACTAGCTTCGAATGAAAGAGCCAAATAGTCCTTATATAGATGTTTATATGATTATTTAAGATAATGGTTGAATCAAGCCAATAAAATAGATCATATTCAGAATCGAAATCCTATAAAATTAGGAGGCCTTTCAAAATTAACTTCCCTCAATCAAATAATAACACAACTACTCCTTAAATTATCAAAACAACTAACAATAATCTAAAGGCACTCCAGCTTATAGAAAAAAATTTAATAATTACACGGTGTAATGAGGCTTTTTGTTACCTTTTATTTGTTTAAAAAATTAACTTAGGTCAAATGGATTTTTTGTGAACCAAATTAGATGTTTAGTCAATAAGAATGAATGTTGTTGAATGGAAAATTCAAACATTCTCCTAACAATGTTGTTGGAGGCAGAGGGTGGACCGAAAATTTAAAATATAGGACGTTGATTAAATGGATGGTTCAAATGCTTTACCTGCAACCGATAGGGAGGGTTATATGCAATGAATGGGTTTTGATGTAATCTCACATGGAGGGTGAACGTGGAAAGAGTAGGTGTTAGATTCTCTGGTTGTTGGAGTGTGTGACAGGGTAAAGAAAATGAAGTAAAGAATTTAAAAATTGTTTAAAATATAAAAATTGTATAGGTTTGATTAAAAAATATATGGTTAATGAATTTTTTAAAAAATCTTAATATTGTAAAATAATAAGAAGATGGAGTGACTATAATTGACTATATAAAAGATATAAATAATAGTGTTTCGATAAAAAGAATAATAGTGTTTTGATTTAAAAAAGAAAAGAAAAAGAAAAGAAAAAATTATGTGAAAATTGGAAGGACAGCAGATGGAATGAACGATGAAATGAATAACAATGACATCTTCATATATTAATTATATTAAATATTATTTAACGGTTTTATTTTATTTTATATCATTTTATCCACTACTTACGGTTAATATGAGTGTTTGTAGTTCGGTTTGGTTTTGAGAAAAAATAAGCTGAACTAGTGTACATAAAGTGTGGTTTAATTTAATTTAGTTGAAATAAAATTAAAAAAGTAGTCCAAAACAAACCATTGGAGTTTAAATTGATTTGGTTTGAAAATTTCTTGTCATTTTTTTAGTATGGAAGTCGACACATAACCAAATGTTTATTTTCTAAAGAAGAATGTATATTTTATAAAAAATGGAGTATTATGTATATTGTAAAATTTTAAAAGTGTACGGAAGTTAAAAATGATTAATTAAGAAAAGAATATTATGTATAAAAAATTAAAATGTTGTCAAAATATTTAAATAAATATTTAAAATGGTGTATAGTTTTAAATGTTATCAAAATATATTTGAATAAATACTTAAAAAAATTATTTAATTTAAATAAATGATTATTAACCAAAAAATTAACATACATTCAATAAAATGATGATGCAATGAATATTAGTAAATTTTGTCAAAATATTAATACTTAAAAGAAAATAATTGAATTAATGATTATTTACTAAAATGGGTGGATATAATTAAAAATAATAATTAAGGAAAAATAATTTATCTATGTTACATAATTTATTAATTGATTTATAATTATAAAAGTAAAATATGTTATAAATTGAATAAAATTGTTATGAATTTAAATTAATTTTGGATAAATGATTAGTTTAATAATGTTGATATATTTTTTGCAAATGGGAACTGATAACAAAACAAAAAGTAAATGAACATAATTAAGTGACAAAATATTTAAAATCTAGGGTATAATTGAGATTTAATTACTAGTTTACTGCAAAATTTGAAATATTTGAAAGTTTAGTAATGATGGGAAATAGTTAAGATATGTTAGGTCTAAATTTAAATAAAATATTTTAAATTGTATAGGATGTTAATTTTAAATGTAGAGTGATTTAGTATATATAATGCAATGTTTGATTTTGGTGGTTATAGGTTTGGCTATTTAGTTAAGGGATATGGTAAGAGTTATGGAGGTAGGGTTTAGGGTTATGACATATTAGATGTAGGGTTAAGGTTATGCGTATGATAATAGACAAAGGTATGAGAATGTCACATATGGTTATGGTCATGTCAAATGTCAAGCCTAGGGTTATGGCATACCTCGAAAAGGCCACTGCTCGGTAAGCCTAAGGGGTATGGTTAAGGTTATGAGGCTAAGGTATAGGGTTGGGGTTAGGGTAAGGCTAGAGTTAGGGCTTGAGTGTATGTCACTCTTTAGTAAACTTAAGGTGTATGGTTAAAGTTATAAAGTTAGGATAGGAGTTGAGGTAAATAGGGCTTAACAGCAGGTTAGATTTATATGTTCAACTTGATTATTCAATCTAACTCAACTAAGTTGGATTTGATTTTTTTTGTTAATTGAATAAAGGTGTGTTAGGGGTAAGAATTAGGGTTATGATTTGGGTCTTATTGTCATTACAATGACACATATAATATTTATTGTGGTTAGTACATAAGTGTGTTGACAAGAAATACCCCAAAAACCATAATTATTGAACAACTAACTACATGAACATGAATGTGGTTATAAATAAAACATTATTGTTCTAAAGACCTTCACATCACATCTCCCCCTTTAGAAATCCGACAGGCTTGAAAAATGAGTTCATCATCCGAAGCTTATTATGTGGTGTTTGTAGGTTATGAACCTGGTGTGTATCAGTCCTGGGTTGAATGTGAAGAACAACTTGAGGGGGTCGACAAACGTGACTAAAAAGTAGAGGCAGACTATGCCTTGTGGATTGTGGACAGTGAATGCGTTTTTCATTGTCGGTGCAAAACACGGACACACGTATTCCTTCCAAACAAAAGCAAAACGACGCATGGCATCTGTTCAAATGAAACATTACATGTGTTTCCATTTTAATTTGCAAAATGTGTTTGGTCTCTTCGCAAAACGACACCCCCAATTATTTTGTTATTCTATTCTTTCATATGTTCCTAATTTGTTTATGTTTCTCTCATGTTGTTTCTGCTTAGGAGGTCTCAGTAGCCTCACCCTCTTTCTTTATCTGGGTCCCTTTCCTCATAGAAATTTCTAAGTTTCCCAAATTTAGGTTGGGCCATTTTCCTTTTGTCTCCTCTTGTTTCTCTCCTCCTTACTTGAACTATGGTCATGGAAAGAGCAAGTCAAGTGTCGTCCGCCGGGAATATATACACGGTGGAGTCATTGCAATATGCAAGTATCGGGATTCAGTGAAGCATTCCACGAGTCTTTCCTAACTTACATGAAGGCAGAGGAGAGCTGGCAAGATTATTGTGTCACTATTCCAGAATTGAACCCAAGATCATTTTCGGTTTTCTTAGTGATTTGGTAATAAGTTTACATGTTTATTTGTTTGTTGTTATTTTATGTTTTTATTTTTAATCATGTTTCGTGTTCCTGGTCATGTGTAATCTTGTACTACATGAATCAAAATTTATTTTTGCAACATTACTTCTTCAATCGAATTGATTTTGTCGGATCTATATATACTTTATTGTTGTTAAACTTTTTTACTTATTATATTCCATTCATGTTGTTGAATGTTCTTTTGATGTAGTTAAATTAATTTAGTTGTTGAATTCACTTATTTTATCAGATGTACCTTGTTGTTGTTATTCTTAAAATATTCAACTTCTTTAAATTAACTATTTTCTTGTATAAAGTTAAATAATGTTATTTCTATTATTGATTTTTCTGCTGGATGACATTTTCTGCCTAAAGCATTATGACATTTATTGATGTACATCCTTATTCTTTTTTATCCAAATTGAGACTTCTTTATTTTTGGCAAAAAATTGTATTAGTATTGCATTACTGTTCATGAAATGCCATATTCTATTTTATAGTATAGACGTGGCATTGCCCAATTGCTTCCAATTGCTAAATCAAGGACACATTTTTCCGAGCTTGGTGGAAAGCAATTCGTAATCATTTCATTGCATTCAATTTTATTATTAGATGCATTAATTTTGATTGTAAGGTGCTTGCTTGTAAATAGGGTGATCCGAACCAAGTTGACAACAGTATTTCCAACTTTAGTAAAACTAAAACTTTAGTAAAACTAAGTTTCCTGATTTGTTTCACATATGAATATGGATGGTGTTGCCAATGTTAGTGATGGAGGAAACCCAGGGACAAACACTTTAATATATAATCCTTATGTACATGAAATACCTAGATGATATAACTTAGACTGAGGTGAACCTACATGTGATGAGGACAAAAATGGAAAACATAAGAATGAGCATGGTAATGCTGCCATTCATCATAGGGAAGGAGGCATTCCTAAATGTTTACCCAACACAAGTTTAAGTACCAAAATTCTCAAGGCTAATCAGAATGTTGTCCCTCCCAAGGATAAGGGTCAAGCCAAGGTGATTGAATTTGATGATGTTGACACATCAACCATAGATTTCAATGTGGAAAGTTATTTGATGGATCCCTCGCTGAGGGTGTCCTTTTAGGGGACGATCTTGCTTCACAAAAGATAACAACAATCACTAGGAATAAAGGAAAGAGAGGTGAGATGAATGTTAATGCAGACCTCACCATCGAGTCTTCCGAAGCAGGGTCTTCAACACCAACTGTATCCAAGGTAACACATCATAACAATAGCTATTTTAACATTTTATGTGACTAGTAAATGCTAGTTGTTAAGCTATTACTTGTCTTATACTATGTTTGTAGGGTACGGACTTGAATACTACACTTGGTAAAAGAACTTATAGTGATCCAAGTGTTTTAGCTGAACTTCAATCTACTAAATGTAACGATATGAACTTATCTCTTCTAGTGAGGTATGTGCATGCTTGGTCCTGTCCACTATTCGTCCAAATACTACCCCACTGCCAATGACCCCTGCAATTTTCAAGGGTCCAATCTCATTGGAGTTAAGATCCACACCTATTATCACACGAAGGGCAAATGTTATACATAGCCTAAGGTACAATATTTAATTTATAAGTTATGATATAACTAATTTGTTCATTTTGTTCAAGATGTGTCTCGTATATTGTATTACTAAATATATGTTGTCTACCTAATCAATGTAGCATTTGAAAAGCAAGTTCAAGACAATTTTTGACTATGGATTACTAAAAGATGAAATGATGTGTGCGTTTTATATTTATGGGGTTTCATTAGAAGGAATAAAACTTTTTCCACAAAATTTTCCATCATGTTATTTAAAGTAATATATTGTAACTAGTATAATGTTCCCCTAGCTATACCTAGTGTTTATTCCAAGATATGGTTAAAAACAATGTTTTGAAAACATTTCTAACCACAAACAATAGGAATCTAAGGATATGCTACTCAAAACAACAAAAAATCTCAAATTTTAGCTATGGTAATTCATTATACCAAGCTGGTAATTGATTACTAGAGTTCATAATGTATATTATTTTTTTTCAGCAACTCGTAATCGATTATAAATATACTGTAATCGATTACCATTTGCACAAAACTAGATATTATGCAGAATTTTACATTTTGACTACCCCATACAAAACCTCAATTCGGTTAGAGAGATAAAATGGGAGGAAACACAAAATTAAAATCATATGGGCTCACCTCGTTGCTACTATCTCAATGACACAATCAATTTCCAATTTCACCGTGAAATCATGCTCCAATTAACGCCTTGAAGTTATGACCACGAAAGAGAAATGAAATGGCGTTCTTCTATTTTCCATTCATCACCTACGTGAAGAAATAAGGAGAAAAAGGTGGAATTGTCATTTTAATGCCATGGGGCAATTCGGTCATTTTGTATTTTCATTTTTCTTTTTTATTTTCTTTTATTTTTAATAAAACCTTATCTTTACCTTTAGTAAATTATAAATTTACCACTACCTCTTCATTCTAATTTAAATTTATAATTTACTATTCAATTAATTTATTTAAATTTATTACCTCTAAACAATTGCCAAAAAATTATAATAATTTGAAAAAAACCGATTTAAAATTCATTTATTAATTTTTATATATCGTCTATAATTAATTTAATTACCCCAAACGTTATGTTTGATATACAACAATATCTTTTTCTTAAGAAACAACTTTATGTTAAGTAGAGAAGACTTTTAATGCCTACTTCTGAATAATTGTGTCTCTGACAAGGTGAGGAATTTCGCTAAATATATTACATTTGTTGCTGGTACAAATTCGTATACTCACCATTTAGTTCGTTAAGATATTTTGAATAGTGGTAATGAAAGTGACACATCTAAAGGAAGGGAACAATAGGATAACCACATGGTGCCTCCCATCATCCTTTGCAGTAAGTTCCTATCATTTTAATTTAATTAGCATGAAATTATTAAAGTAATATTTTATCATATTTTGTCATAAAAATTAAATCCTTGTGCATTGATTACCAGGATAGCGTGTTAGGAGACCATGCTATACCGGATTTAATCACTAACTATACCATGGATTGGATGCCTTCTAGTGTGTCTCTTACCTACATATATCACCTATTTATCCTTGTGAATTAAAAAAGTCAAATTATATATTTGTGTGTCACAATATTAACTATTGTATCCTTCTCCTTGTAGATCTACATACCAATTAGAGAAGATAACCATTGGTTTTTTATGGTGGTATCTGTTAATGACCATCAGATCTACAAACTTGATACATTTCCAATTGCTGAGAAACTCCCATTAAGGATGAGAAGCATTTCAAAATTTGTGAGTTCCATTGAAGTTAATTATTTTTGTTATTGTAAGTGCCAATATGTTACACTTATGTTTACATTTTCCTAAAAATTATAACATTGCAGGCTCATGTACTTGGTGAGATTCTGACAACAGATTACTTCACTACTGGGATGATGCTATTGAGAACTGATTTTAGAAATTGACGGATTGAAGAGGCCCGTGGAATACCCAATGTTGGATTAAGCAACAACAATGTTGTGTGGGTTCTCGACTAGCTTACAATGGGTGAATGTTTCCAAGGAAATCTGATTAGAGTGGTAAGTTAGTGGAAGGAAAACATGCATAAAATTATTCAAATAACATTTTCGGTTCTCATTGGTGTATGCTTTGTTTGTGCATCAGCTGATTGAACCTATGGTCAAGATCCTCACTGTAATCAGTGGGGTACTGGACCCTTCTAACGAGCTAAAAAAGTATGCCGAGGCAACTATTGAAATGCTTTGGAGAAGCAATGCCTGAACACTAAATTGAGATCATGTGAATTGTCCAAGAATTCTATGCTAATGTTGTTCTGTTTTCCTGTAAGTAGTTGGATCTAGTTGAAGCACTAGCAGTGTTTAATTTTCTAAGATTTGTCCTTTATGCTACTAAGAAATGTCTCAACAACTAATGTGTGTTTAATCTCCTTTAGACTTGTATATTGTAATATATTTATGTTGATGCAGCCTGTTAAGAAATGTGTCACCAACTAATTATCGTGTGTAATTTCCTAAGTATTGTGCGATGTAATATCTTTATGTTGACGTAGTATACTAAGAATTGTATAACAAAAGTACCTGACATAAATATATGTATATATAAAAATAGTCTCCAAGAATGGCAACAAGTATTACAAACTTTTACTAAAAAAAAGTCCAGTCCAACAAAAATACCACCATAACTCCACCGAATATACTATCAGAACAAAAACTCAGCATGGGTTGGTCAAGCACATTCATCGTGGTAATTTGTTAGATATTTGTTTTTGAATGACATGTAACATCTTTATTCTGTTTTATTTTTTACTATTTTAGTTGTTGAATAAGTCTTTTTAGTCAAAGTAGTTGTTCCTAAACTTTAAGAGAAAATATTTTAGTCTTAGTTTTTTTTTTGTTACTATAAGTATTATAAATGTATGCAATTGACAACTAAATAAAATACTCTCTTCCTCTTTAAGTATCTTATTTTCTTTTGTTTTTGCTACTATCTTTATTCTTTTAAAACCAACAATTGGTATCCAGAGCCCTCTTCTTACGGGACCTATGAAAATGGATGTTGGATCAAATTTCTCACAAATTGCATCTCCAGCCTTTGATGGAGAAAATCATGATCTTTGGGCTATCAAAATGGAGGCTTACCTGGAGGATTTGGATCTTTAGGAAGTTTGTAGAAGAGGATTATGAAGTTCTTCCACTGTAGGATAATCCTACCATGGCCCAGATCAAAAATCGCAAGGAGAGAAAACTAGAAAGGCAAAAGCAAAGACATATCTTTTTGCCAACGTTTCTCAAACCATCTTCACATGAATCATGGCTTTCAAATCAACAAAAGCAATTTTGGATTATTTGAAGGAGGAATATGCCCGAGATGAAAAAATTCGAAGCATGAAAGTGCTTAATTTAAGGAGGCAATTTGAGTGGCAAAGGATGAAAGAATCCTAGATAATCAAGGAATACTCAAACAAATTATTGGGTATTGCCAACAAGATAAGATTGTTGGGTAGTGATTTTGTAGATTTTGGAATTGTCAAGAAAATTTTGGTATCACTGCCGGAGAGGTACGAAGCATCTATAGCTTCATTGGAGAACACAAATGATCTATTTAATATCACTTTGGTGGAAGTGCTACAAGCCTTGCCGGCCTAGGAGCAGTGAAGGTTGATGAGACAAGATCATGTTGTCGAAGGTTGTAACATCCTAAAAATAGGATTTATTATCAAAGCATGGTTAAAAGAGGAATTTAAATGAAAATGGGAGATTAATTAAAATAATTTCCAAAATGACGATGCGTCCCTAACAATTACCGTAATGACCAACGCGTCCCTAAGTTATTTAAAATTGACATTTCTTCTTTTTTCTTCTCAATTCTTTCGTGAGCTAGATAAAGTTTATCTTTTCTTCCTTTTCTTCTTCATCTGATCAAATTATCACCTCTAATTCTTTCTTTTCCAATTTTCTTCTAAGACCATCAAAATTGAAGTGGAAATTAATCTTCTTCTCCTTTCTCTTTCACGTGAGGAGCTTGAATCGATAGGGAGAGAGAGCTTGAATTCTTCAATTCAAGGTAAGAAGGTGAACTCTTGTATTGAGATATGGGTTAATCCTTTAATTCTTTCAATTTCTTGAGTTTTAAAGAAATTGGAAGCCATTGATATGTGGAGAGCTTAGGTTTTTCAAGAACCTTGAGCTTCTTATGAAAAATTGAAATCAAGTGGCTTCTTGATTGCTAATCTTAGAGGATTGAAGCTTAATAGTGGTTGTTTCAATAAATTAGGTAGCTTCAGAAGGTTTCGGAGCTAGGAGTTTGATTCGGAGCTTGTGAATAACGAGCAGATTATATTTGATAGCTCAAGGAGCTTCTGGAATTCCTTATTCCAGGTAAGGGGAGCTTTACATTTTAAATGTATAGTTTATGAACGAATTCAGGGTGATATTGTTATGCTATATGCTATATGTTGTGAATTATTAGTGACTTACCCCGATTATATGATATATGTGATATAACTTGTGTTGTGATGTCTCCCGTTCATATTATTGATATTGAATTGGCATGAGATGTAAATTGTGTTTGTGAAATTATTGTGAGATATATATATGTATGAGTTGCAAGAAAAATGAATGATTTAATATCAATTATAGCACGAGACGCTTTATGTGTTGGTATATGCATATGAAATATGATTGTGGTTTCGAGGATTCCACAAAAGACCTTGGGTGGGACTCAAGGTAAAACCTCTTAAGCGAGGCTCAGGGTTTAGCTCTTGACACTACCGTTGTCGTTGAGTGTGATTGTGTCACGTGAGAGGGCAAACAGTTTGGTACCAGTAAAACGACCGGATCAGCTAAGAGCTGAGTATATGGCTGAGAGCCAGTGTTGCAACATAAAAACAAAACTTAATAATGAATGATTGAATCCAATTGATTGAGCATGTATATGCATTGATAGATGTTGTTGAGAACAACATGAGTTGTATGGCCATTGATGATATGTTGAATGACAGGTTTGCTAGTGTTGTTATGAATGATATATATATATATATATATATATATGTTAGAGAATTGGATGAGTGATCCGATTCAAGAACTATCATTTAACATGTAGTATGTTCACCCCTATTTGTGGTTATTTTTATAGTGGATATAGGAAGAAATGAAGGCGTATGAGAGAACACTCAACATAAACATGGAGTGTTTGGTACATATGTTGTACATAGTGTACATAGTAGTATGTATTTGCCTTGGCCAGCTCTTAAGAATATATTATGATATGTATGAATAATTAGGATTTTAATAATGGATAGCTTCACTTGGAAGCTTAAGATCTGACTTTGTATATGTATATATGTATACGTTTCATGATGAATGTTATGATTTTTGAGTATGAATGTATAGAATTGGAATAGCGCATATGCATAAAGTGCAAAAATCAAGAACTGGAAGGGTGAAATTGTGATCCGATGAGTTTTTGGACTGTCGGAAGAGATCGATAGATACCCTATATCACTTATGAATTGCCTAAACAGGTTTTGATATATTTAAATGGAATTAGAAAGATTTAATGCATTCAAATTGCATATTTTGGTCATATTGCATTTTTCTGCATAAGTCAACCATATGTCAGAATTTTGGTGAACGGACATCGCCATTAGCTCCGTAATGGGGAAAATACAGTGCCCATGAAGTTTCATATAAATCAGACTTGAAACGGGCAAAATACATAGGTCAGAAGTTAATCTATGAGGTTTGCATGTCATTTTGTATAAAAAATCAGAATTTCCAGGTTCATGTTGCATAACCTTCAAGCGAGATAAGTCGGTTACAGGTAGAGGGCTTACATGTCATTCTCGCTCAGGCGAATTTGGTTCACTCAGGCGAGAATGATGTTCGCTCAAGCGAGAGTGAACCTCGCTCAAGCGAGACCTTCATGCATCAGAGGTGTGGCCTCTGGCCCAATTTCGCTCAAGCGAGAATGATTCTCGCTCAAGCGAGTCATACGAGCATCAGAGGGGTGCTTACTGGATGAATTTCGCTCAGGCGGACTTAGCCTCACTTGTGCGAGTTTGTGGCAGAATGGGTTTTGGAATTATCTCACTCAAGCAAGGGAAGACTCGCTCAAGCGAGTGAAGGTGGTAAATGGTTCTGGATGAATTTTACCCAGGCGAGCATCTCTCGCCCAAGCAAAATGAGGGAGAGTTGGCTTCTGGAAGGATTTCGCTCAAGCGGGATAAACCTCGCTCAAGCGAAACTCCTCTATATCTGATGAATGGATTCTGGATGAAACTCGCTTAAGCGATCCAGGTCTCGTTCAAGCGACTTATGTAGAACTCGCTTAAGCGAGTAGGGCCTCGCTCAAGCGAGTTGCCTAAATCTCAAATTTTCTTCATTTTTCTTCATTATAGCATTATTATTATTATTATGAAATTGTATTTTCTTTTATTTAATAATGAAATTGTGCTTTCCACTAATCCTTTTGACAATCGTAATATTGATTGTCCAAGGAGCACTTCTGATTAAAAGTTTTGCACATTCTCATATCGCCATATATGGGATAGGTTCTTTCAAATGGTCCAGGTGTATTTGTTGAATTTTTAATTCATGACTTTTTCTTCATTTTATTAATTTAATTAACCGTAAAAAATTTACCTCGATTTTATTAATTCCATTAATTATATTAGGGTTAGGATGTTTTATTTTGGTATCAGACCAGACTTGAAAAAGTCCAAGGTCAAGGTTAATTTACTGAATGCTATGAATTGAGTGAACTCATATACTAGTTGTTAAGTATTAAATTAGTTGATGAGATTAACTATAAATAAATTGTATTCTTATCCATGAAAAGTACTAAAGTGCAATGTTATTTCAGGATAAGAAATGGCTGGCCATCCAGGTATGAATGTCATGGCTGCTGTATTTTAGTGTTTTGCTGATATTTTAGAGAGGCTAAATCAGCCTCAACCATCTGATAATCATAGTCTCGACTGCTTCTTGAAGCATAAGCCCACTGAATTTCATGGTGGCTTTCATCCTGACCAGGCTTATGCATCGGTTCAGAATCTTGAAAGGATCTTTGATAGCTTACAATATACTGAGGCACAGAACGTTGAATATGTTGTATTTATGCTTCGGAAAGAAGCCAAGAATTGGTGGAAAATCACTAAAGCTAGAATGATAGATGTTGGGACTCTATTAATCTGGGAAATTTTCAAAGTGTGTTTCCTTGAAAAATATTTCCCTAACACTGTGAGGAGTAGAAAAGAGCTGGAATTCATGGAACTTAGGCAGGGTAATATGAGTGTTGAAGAGTATGCAGCTAAATTTGAAGAACTATGTTTATTTTATCCTCCTTTTCAGCAGCCTGGTACTGAAGGCTCCAAATGCATTAAATTTGAAAGTGGCTTAAGGCCTAAAATTAAGAAGGCATTCAGACATCAAGAAATCAGGAGTTTCCCTGTTCTTGTAAACAAATGCAGGATCTATGAAAAAGATGATAAGGCTTCTACTAGATCAAGCAGTAAATCTGATAATTCTTCAAAGCCACAACTAATTAATTTTAAAAACAAGGAAGGTTTAATAGAGGTGGATCATCCTCTAAACCCAGAGGCCAAGGTAACTCTGGTAGTCGTTCTATTAGTCGTCCGAGAGACGGCAAATGCTTCAGATGTGGTGGTGACCATCTTACTAGATATTGTGACAAAGAAAAAAGGTTGTTTGTTATCACTGTTATGAAAAAAGGCACCTCTGTCCTAACTGTCATCTCTTACAACAAATAGATTCTAATACTAGTGTTAACCGTGGAGGCTTCTGGGGACGAGGCCGTGGAAACGGTAACCGTGGTGGCCGAGGCAATGGTGGACGTGGTAATAATTCTATGGTTCCTAGAAATGATCGAGCTGGAACTTCTAATCCACCAGCTGCAGGCAGAGTCTATGCCATTACTGCTGAGGATGCTGCTCAGGCTAATGATCTTGTTCAGAGTAAGTGTTTACTTGGCGATACTATTCTTGATGTTGTGTTTAATTTTGGTGTAACTCATTCCTTTATCTCTAATGATTGTGTGATATGTATGAGGTTGCCTGTTATTACTATGAATCGGGCATTGGACGTATCTAACCCGACTGGTACTAAACTATAGACTTCTATGATATGTAAAAATGTATCCTTCACTTTGGGTGATAGGAGTTTTATGACTGACTTGATATGTCTACCTTTAGAGGTCTTGACATTGTACTTGGTATGGATTGGCTATCAGCCAATAATGTTCTAGTTGATTATCAGAACCGGCGAATGATCTTTCCAAATTAGAATACCGATGACTACACAGTCCAAGGTATATCTCAGTTGTTTATGCTATTCTGTTTAACTGATGGAAAGAGTGGGTCTAGAGTATATGATATCCCCATTGTATGTGATTTTTCTGAGGTGTTTCCAGAGGATGTACCTGGTGTTCCTCCTGAAAGAGAGATTGAATTCTCTATTGATCTTATTCCTGGAGCTGAACTGATCTCTAGTGCTCCCTATAGAATATCCCCTATTGAATTAGCAGAGTTAAAGAAGCAAGTTGATGAATTGCTTGAGAAACAATTTATTCGACCTAGTATATCACCGTGGGGTATGTCGGTGTTACTTGTTATGAAGACAGATGGTAGTATGTGGTTATGTGTTGATTACCGCCAGTTAAACAAGCTTACAATAAAGAATAAGTATCCGTTGCCAAGGATTGATGATTTGATTGATCAGTTGCGTGGTGCTTTAGTCTTTTCGAAGATTGATTTGTGATCTGGATATCATTAGATCCAAAGTTAAGGCTTCTGATATTCCTAAAACGGCGTTCAGGACCCGATATGGCCATTATGAATATATGGTGATGTCGTTTGGTGTGACCAATGCTCCTACTATGTTCATGAATTATATGAACATTTTTCATCCATACTTAGATCGATTTATTGTTGTTTTCATTGATATATCTTGATCTATTCTAAGTCTCATGAAGAACATGAAGAACATCTCCGTTTGGTACTCCAAGTGCTAAAATAGAAATAATTGTTTGCTAAATTGTCCAAATGTGATTTCTAGACGAATAAGATTCAATTTCTGGGTCATGTTATCTCTAGTGAAAGTGTTTTTGTTGATCCTTCCAAAGTGGAAGCTGTTATGGCTTAGGAAAGACCTAAGTCAGTTACTGAGGTCAGGAGTTTCATGGGTTTAGCTGGTTATTATCGGAGATTCATTGAAGGATTCTCTAAAATTGCATTGCCAATGACTAAGCTAACCCGAAAGAATGTTCCTTTTGTATGGTCTTCTGAATGTGAACAAAGTTTCCAAGAACTGAAAGCTAGATTGACTTCTACTCATGTATTGGCATTGCCTAATCTACAGGAAAGTTTTATGGTCTACTGTGATGCATCCAGGCTAGGCCTAGGATGTGTATTGATGCAAAATGGCAAGGTAATTGCTTATACTTCACGACAGTTATGACCGTATGAAGAGAACTATCCTACTCATGATTTAGAGCTTGCAGCTGTGGTCTTTGCACTGAAAATTTGGAGACATTATCTTTATGGTTCTAATTTTGAAGTGTATAGTGATCATAAAAGTCTAAAGTATCTGTTTGATCAGAAAGAGCTGAATATGAGGCAAAGAAGATGGATGGAGTTTCTGAAAGATTATGATTTTGATTTGAGATACCATTCAGGAAAGGCGAATATTGTGGCTGATGCCTTGAGCTGGAAATCCATTCATATGGCAGTTATGATGGTTAAGAAGATGGAGCTACTCGAGTAGTTTAGAGATATGAATATGCATGTGGATATTTCTATGCCTGAAAAGGTGACTCTTGATACTTTGAAAATAGCCAATGAGTTATTGAAACTTGTATATGATCAATAGATGTCTAATGCTTATCTAGCTGAGATGAAAGAGACTTAGGCTAATGGCAAGGACCTATTCTTAATGGAGGGTTCAAATGGTATTTGGTGAGTGAAAGGCCAAGTTTATGTACCTGATTCTGGTGATTTAAGAAAGATGGTACTTAATGAGAAACATAAAAGTATGTTGAGTATTCATCCAGATACAACAAGGATGTATCATGACTTAAAATTACATTTTTGGTAGCCTGGATTGAAAAGAGATGTGATTGAGTATGTAGCTCATTGTATTATTTGTCAGAAAGCAAAGGTTGAACATCAGAAACCATCTGGTGGTTTACAGCCTCTAGATATTCCTGTATGGAAATGGGATGCTATAGCTATGGATTTCGTGATGGGATTACCTAAGACTCGTAGTGGTCATGATGCTATCTGGGTTATTATGGATCGATTAACAAAGTCTGCACATTTCTTGCTTATTAATATAAGTTACCCCTTGTAGAGACTAGCACAGTTGTATATCAGTGAGATCGTTCGACTTCATGGTGTTCCATCTTCTATTGTGTCGGATAGAGATCCGAGATTTACTTCCCGCTTTTGGGGAAGCTTACATCAGGGGTTAGGTTCGAAGCTCCGATTGAGTTCAGCCTATCATCCCTAGACAGATGGGCAGTCTGAGCATATTATTCAGAGTTTAGAGGACTTGTTGAGGTCCTGTGTGCTAGAGCATGGTGGTGGCTGGGAGCTGATAAGTCTTGAAAAGACTTAATTATTCTACCTTTAATTTAACTGAATTCATTAAATATTGTTTAGTTTGGCATTATTATTTAATAAATTGTCAATAATTCTGGTTTTATTTATTTATTTCAAAAGTGTTTAATTTATGCAAGAAAATGATTAAAAATAATAATTAGTTAAGGAAATTTGTTTATTTATAAATTCATTAACCCAGCGTACAAACGCTAGGAATTTATTTGTTTGCATGTGCAGGTACAGTAAAGTGTAGTCCACGCTTAAGAACCATGCAAGTTACGTGGAAGGAAACTCGACCACGCTCAAGCTAGAGCTACTCACGCTTAAGTGTGACTTCAAAACACCGACCACGCCCAAGCTTCTTCATCACGCTCAAGCGTGAGTTCCCATAGTGCAGTGAATATGTCGAGCACGCTCAAGCGCGAGTACATCACGCTCAAGTATGATTCTGTTGCCTAGTCTGTTATTTTTCCCTCCAAAAGAAGCTCTGCACCGTTGCTGTTTCTGTTTGTCTGTTGTACCTTAGTAATTTAAGTATTGAGTTGTAATTAATTATTTATTTATAATTATGTAATTAGTTTAGTTAGTTTAATTATTAATTAAGCTTTCTTTGTAATTAATTAAGTTAGTTAGTTAGTTAGTTATTTGTCTATATATATTTGTACATACTCTGTAAATAAAGTGTGGAGAACAGAGTATAGAATAAGAACACGATTCATTTTTCCATTTCCAATCTCTCTCTAATTCCTTTCTCTCTCTCTAAATTCTCTCATCCATGTCTCTTCACATTCCTTCGTCATGGGTTTCTAAACCCCTAGGGTTGGGATTACAAAGGTTTGCAATGAATTCTTGAAGGTGTGTTGAGGAAGTTAACTTCTGATGCATGAGGAGAACAAGCCAAGAAGTGGATCTACTTTGCTGGATTGACAAATCTAGATCTGATAAAGAATCTCACCAGTGAGGAATCATGGTTGAGACTTAGGTAACTTCTGGCTTCCTAACTAATTCAGGCCTAGTAATTAGGTGAATAGTTAGGGTTCAACCCCCAATTTCACATTAGATTTCTCTATAATTGAGCACCTAAGGGATTAGGGTTTAATGCTTAGGAATTAGTGTTATTCACCTAAGGAATTAGGGATTAACCATCTGTGAATTGTCCTCTTGCATCTGAAGCTTGATTAAACCTTAATTGCATGTTTCTTGATGAAATTGTAAGCTGAAGTAATCCTAACCTATCTTCCATTAATCACATTTCATCTTTCATACTGTCTCTGAAAATACAAAACATAGAAAACATAAAAACAACAAAAACAAAATGAATTACATCTACTTGCATTGGTTCAGCTTGTACTAGTCTAAGATTGCGTTAATTACCACAATCCCTGTGGGAACGATCAAATATATTACAAATTTAACGATTGGTGCGCTTGCCAAAAGAAAATAAATCCTCTGAGAGTCACATTTTAAGTCAATATTAATTCAAGATTTTCTAACCAAGTTAATGGCTCCGGATTTATTGCATCAAGTTAATGGCGCCGTTGCCGGGGATTGTTGAGTAATATCAACAATCCTTGGACCGGTACTAGACTGAACCGTTTAATTTTGTTTTTGCATTTAGTAAGTAGTTTAATTCTTGTTTTTAGTATAGCAGTAGTTTTTGTGTAGCTGTAGCAGTAGCTTTAATATTGTTTATGTCTAACATTTGGTGTATGTAGTCAAGGAACAAAGGAGAGCCTTTCTTCTTTGATCCTGATATTGATTTGTTAGAGCGTAAACTTAGAAAGGGAGAAAAAGCAAAAAGAACAAGAAGAAATGGAACAGAGGAGAGTTACACTAGGTGACTACTCTAGGCCTACTGAAGAAGGATCACAATCTAGCATCCTTAGGCCTCCAATTGCAGCTAATAACTTTGAACTTAAACCGGCTTTGCTGCAGTTAGTTAAAAATGATCAATTCAGAGGAAGTGAGGTTGAGGATCCAAATTTGCATCTAACAACCTTCCTCCAAATATGTGGTACTGTGAAAATGAATGGAGTCCCTGACGAAGCAATAAGACTGAGATTATTTCCTTTTTCTTTAAGGGACAGGGCTAAGGCTTGGTTGTAAAGCCAACCAAGAGGTAGTATTTCCACTTGGGAGGATTTACAAAGAAAATTTCTGATTAAATATTTTCCTCCTTCCAAATATGCCAAATTGCGCACTGAAATCACTTGTTTCTAGCAGAGAGAGGGTGAATCTCTAATGGAAGCATGGGATAGGTATAAAGAAAGTTTAAGGAAATGTCCTCACCATAGGATTCCTGATGTGCAGCAAGTTACCATATTTTATAATGGTGTGAGACCAGCAACTAGGGTCTTGATTGATGCCTCAGCTGGAGGCTCATTAACCACTAAAACTGTAGAAGAAGCTATAGAGCTGATAGATGTTATGGCTTCTAATGAATGTCTAGTTAGTGAAAGGAGCCAAATCCCTAAGAGAGAGAGATATTAGAATTAGAAGCACAAGATGCTTATTTGGCTCAAAGTAAGTTGATGACTCGGGCTTTGGAAAAATTAAGTGTACAAATTTCAGAACTTCAAAAGCCTAGTCAAGTTTGTATGATAAGCTGTGATTTTTGTGGTGGAGATCATGAAAATGACATGTGTGACCCAAATGTGAGTACTGAGCAAGTTAATTACAATGGGCAACAGCAATTTCAAAGGAATTATCCCTCTAATTCCTTTAATCCTAACTATGGGAATCACCCCAATTTGTCATGATTAAAAGGTCCACATTTGAATCAAAACATGCCACAAAATAAAACCACAAATAGATCATAACAACCTTCTCCCCTTCCTTCTAAGGAAAAGTCTGAACTTGAGAATGTGTTGTCTCAGTTCATTCAGGCCACTCAGGCCAGCTTTAAAAATCAAGAAGCGTCCATTCGAAATTTAGAAAATTAGGTTGGATAGCTGTCAAAACAATTAGCTGAGAGACAATCAGGCAATTTTCCTGGAGATATTGAGGTAAATCCAAGGGAATATTACAAGGCAATAACTACAAGGAGTGGGAAAATTCTTTTCCCAACTCCAAGTCATGAAGTGAGTTTAGAAAAAGATGCTGAAAAAGAAAAAGAGCAGGAAAGTGAGCAAGATAATAATAGAATTGAAAATGAAGTAGAAACAGAAGCAGAAAAAGAAAATCAAGTTAAAGAAAAACAAGTTCATCAAAAGAAAAAGAAAAAGATTGATTTGATTTTGGAGGAAGCTTCTAAGCTAACTCCTGAGAAATTAAAGGATGCTCCATTTCCACATAGATTTAAGAAACAAATAGAGGAGCAAAAGTTTACGAAGTTCTTGGATATGTTTAAAAAGCTTCACATAAATATTCCCTTTGCTGAGGCATTGCAAGAGATGCCTTCATATGCTAAATTTTTGAAAGAACTTCTGTCTAAGAAGAGAAAGCTTAAGGGAGATGAGATGATTGCTCTCACTCAAGAGTGCAGTGTAATTATTCAAAAGAAACTCCTTCAAAAGCTAGAAGATCCTGGATCTTTTACAATACCTTGTGCAATAGGGGATGTTCATATAGGAAGTGCTTTATGTGATCTAGGAGCTAGCATAAACTTGATGCCTTTGTCTTTAATGAGGAAGTTAGGAATTAATGACTTGCAACCAACTCGTATGTCTTTGCAGTTGGCAGATAGGTCTATCAAATATCCTCATGGGATGCTGGAAGATCTGTTAGTTAAGGTAGATAAGTTTATCTTTCCAGCAAATTTTATAGTTTTGGATATGGAAGCTGATAGAGAAATTCCTTTGATTTTAGGAAGACCCTTCTTAGCTACAGGTAGAGCTTTAATTGATGTAGAGAAGGGAGAACTCATGCTGAGAGTTCAAGAGGAGCAGGTAACTTTTAATGTTTTCAATGCTATAAAACATCCAGCTGAGAAGATGGATTGTTTTATGATTGAAGAAATTAAAAGTTATAAGACTCCTATGCTATTAAAAACTGAAGAAGAGGTTTTACAAGCCTTTCTTGAGGATGATTTTGACTCTGAGACTGAGGAGTTAAATGACTCACATATTGAGTTGCTGAACCTACTTGAAGCATGTAAAGTAGGTGAGATTGAAAATAAAAATAAAGAAAATTTGAATAATAATGAACTTGAGAAAGGTAAGGAAGTGTTGGAAGAAAAACATGATTTAAAACCTTTGCCTTCTCATTTGAAATATGTGTTCTTAGGAGATAATGAGTCACATCCTGTAATCATTAATGCTGATTTAAAAGATGAGGATGTAGAAACATTGATAGGGGTTTTAAGAAAATATGAGTCTGCTATTGGTTGGAACATTTCTGATTTAAAGGGAATTAGTCCATCATTTTGTATGCATTAAATTTTAATGGAAGATGACTATTCCCCTGTTGTTCAGCCACAAAGAAGATTAAACCCCATAATGAAAGAAGCTGTAAGGAAAGAGATGGTTAAACTTCTTGATGTTGGGATTATCTATCCTATCTCGGACAGCGCTTGGATTAGTCCAGCCCAAGTGGTGCCTAAGAAAGGAGGGATGACCACTGTTAAAAATGAAAAAGGTGAAGTCATTGCCACTAGACCAACTATAGGTTGGAGAATGTGCATTGATTATAGAAGGCTTAATGACTCCACTAGAAAAGACCACTTTCCTTTACCATTTGTTGACCAAATGCTTGAGAGACTATCAGGTCATGAGTATTACTGCTTCCTTGATGGTTATTCTGGTTACAACCAAATTATGGTTGATCCAAAAGATCAAGAGAAGACAGCCTTTACCTGTCCTTATGGAATCTTTGCATATAGGCGCACGCCTTTTGGTTTATGTAATGCACCAGCAACCTTTCAAAGGTGTATGCTGGCAATTTTTGGGGACATGGTAGAGAAGTTCATTGAGGTGTTTATGGATGACTTCTCTGTATTTGGAAGTAGCTTTGATATATGCCTCAGCAACCTTCTAAGGTGCTGGTGAGATGTCAGGAGACTAATCTTGTCCTTAACTGGGAAAAATGTCATTTTATGGTTAGAGGAGGGATAGTCCTTGGCCGTAAAATCTCTGCTAAGGGCATTCAAGTAGATAGAGCCAAGATAGATATCATTGAAAAACTTCCTCCTCCAATCAATATGAAAGGAGTGGGGAGTTTCTTAGGATGTGCTGGCTTCTATAGGAGATTAATTAAGGATTTTTCAAATATAGCAAAGCCTTTGACTGATTTACTTGTGAAAGATCATGCTTTTGTTTTTGATGAAAACTGTGTCAAGGCTTTTGAAAATTTGAAACAAAGATTAGTAACAGCTCCAATACTTGCAGCACCTGATTGGTCTTTACCATTTGAACTAATGTGTGATGCAAGTGATTTTGCTGTAGGAGCTGTGCTAGGACAAAAGAAAGAAAAATTAACACATGTCATTTATTATGCTAGCAAAGTATTAAATGAGAATCAAATAAATTACACCACCACTGAGAAAGAAACGCTTGCTGTGGTGTATGCATTTGATAAATTCAGAGCTTACTTGATTGGTGCTAAGGTCATTGTGTATACAGATCATTCAGAAATCAAGTACTTGCTAGATAAAATAGAATCAAAGCCAAGATTGATCAGATGGGTTCTATTACTCCAAGAGTTTGGTTCTGAAATAAGAGATAAAAAGGGAGTGGAGAACTCAGTGGCTGATCAACTCTCTCATTTGGAGGGTGAATCTGATTTTATCTTGATTAAAGAGGAATTCCCAGATGAGAGGCTGATGGCAATTATCGCAGGGCCATGGTATGCTGATATGGCCAACTTTAAAAGTGCCTCTATGGTACCAGAAGGATGGACATCCCAGATGAAGAAAAAATTATTCCATGATAGTAAAACTCTTCTCTGGGATGATCCATTTCTTTATAAGATAGGAGTAGATGGAATTATCAGGAGATGTGTGCCTGAATCTGGGCAGGAAAGACTCCTATGGCACTACCATGACTCCTATTATGGAGGACACCATGGTGCCTCCAAAACAGCAGCAAAAGTCTTGCAATGTGGCTTTTATTGGCCAACAATTTTTCAGGATGCTAAAGTATATGTTCAAAGCTGTGATAGATGCCAAAGAAGTGGAGGTCTCTCTACTAAAGCTGGCATGCCTTTGACAAATATTTTAGTTGTGGAGTTATTTGATGTTTGGGGCATCGACTTTATGGGACCATTCCCAAAGTCATTCTCCAATGAGTATATCCTTGTTGCTGTGGATTATGTCTCCAAGTGGGTGGAGGCAATCCTTACCAGAACCAATGATGCACATGTGGTGCTTAGGTTTATAAAGAAGAACATCTTTCTAGATTTAGAGTCCCTAGAGTCCTCATTAGTGATGGAGGGTCACATTTCTGCAATAGAATCATGGAAAAAGCCCTGAGACACTATGAGGTACTACATAAGGTATCCACTCCATATCATCTACAAACTTATGGATAGGTTGAGCTGTCTAATAGAGAAATTAAGAAGATATTAGAGAAAGTGGTAGGGAAGTCTAGGAAGGATTGGTCTGTGAGATTGAATGATGCATTGTGGGCCTATAGGACAACATTTAAAACTCCTATTGGCATGTCTCCTTATCAGTTGGTATATGGTAAGGCTTGCCATCTTCCTATGGAGTTAGAACATAAGGCATGGTGGGCCACAAAGCTGTTGAACATGGATTTTGACCAATCTCAAGAGGAAAGAGTCCTAAAACTCCATGAACTTGAGGAGTTTAGGCTCAATGCTTATTAGAGTGCCTCAATTTATAAAGAGAAAACTAAGAGGTGGCATGATAAGCGGATAAATAGAAAAGAGTTTCAAAAAGATGATAAGGTCCTGTTGTTTAATTCTAGACTGAGACTTTTTCCAGGAAAACTTAGATCTAAGTGGTCTGGACCTTTTATTGTGAATGAGGTTTTCCCTCATGGTGCAATTGAATTAAAAGAACCAGCCACTGATAGAACATGTAAAGTGAATGGCCAAAGACTCAAACTCTACTTTGGAGGAGAGTTTGATAGGCAAAAAACCTCCATGTTGTTGCAGGCATCTTCTTAGATGTCAGAAGGTCAAGCTAGTGACCTTAAAGAAGCGCTTGAGGGAGGCAACCCTACATTTTGAATCATTGCATTTTGTGTTTTGTGTTTGAAAGATTAAAAGAAAACTAAAATTTTTTAATAAAGTGTGAATGAAGTGTGAATAAACTGGTAAATTTTTAATAAGGTTTGAGTGTTCATACGTTCAATTCCAAGTGTACATACTTGCAAATCCATTAGCTAGAATTAGAATCAGGTACCCATGGCGTTTGAGCGTGATCCTTTCTCGGTTAAGCGCGAATGGTGTCTGGTTTTAATTCCTTTTGTTCGCTTAAGCGAATATACTGGCGCTTAAGCGAGTGTATCCATTCCTTTTATTTCGCTCAAGCGAAGCACTTGTCGCTTAAGCGAATTGCATACAGAATGAAAATTACCAAAGTCTTTTCTCCTCGCTCAAGCATAATCATGTGAGCTTAAGCAAGAGGGTCCTGTTTTTCCTACACGTTAAAGCGAGAACTTGTCAAGCTTGAGCATGATCGTGATGTGTACCCCCCTGTTGCACCGCGCTTGAGCGCATATTACTCACGCCTGAGTGTGAGCTCATCTGTAAGCCACTGATTCTCACGCTTGAGCCTGCAATAGCTTCGCTTGAGTGTGATTCGTGTGTTAGTGCCTCGCCTGAGCGCCCCAACCTCACACTTGAGCGTGATCGGGGCTGAGGAAATTAGAAGCCTTTTGTTAAAAAATTATCGCTTAAGCGGATACCAATCACGCTTAAGCGTGATCGTCACAGTGGAGTAGAATGGTTTGAAGCTTAAGTGTACATTTCTCACGCTTAAGCGTGAGCTTATTGTGCCTTCTACTGATTCCCATGCTTTAAGCGTGACTTGTGGATTAGTCCCTCGCCTGAGCGCCCAAAGCCACGCTTAAGGGTGATAGCTACTGGTGCTTGATATGAAATCCACGCTTGAGCCTTGTTAACCACGCTTTGAGTGTGATGTGTATATAAGCTTCACGCTTGAGCGCCCCTATATCACGCTTGAGCGTGATCGGGCTAAGGCAGCTCTGTTCAAATTTCTCGCTTAAGCGTGATGCTGTAAGCTTAAGCGTGAGTGTCCCATTGAAGCAATCTGATACCTGTTTATTTGGTGCTTAAGCGTAGTTCTTCATGCTTGAGCGTGACATTCACTTACATACCATGGTTCGCTTGAGCGTAATTCATACCTGATGCTACCTGTTGTTTTAATTTAGGCGTTTATATGCCAAGAGTTCAGCGTACCCACGCGTCCTTCAGGTATTGGGTTCAACAGTACAAAACCCCCTCAGTGTACAAACCCTAACTCTTTACGCTGGAACCTTGGGGTTTTGAAGAAGAAAAGGCACAGTCTCTGATTCCTTTGAAAGGTACCATCTTTTTAGTTCTTCTTTTCATTTTATAGTTAGAATTGTTGTGGTTCACTGTTTCAACTTTAAATTTCTGTCATCCATCTGTTCATCTTACATTTTTATTTTGTTGTGGTTTTGCTGTTTGTATATATGTATCCAATTAGGCATTATAAATACCATCGTTAACACTCACCATGATCAGAAGATCACAAAGACTTTGTAGAAAACCTGAAAAAAGTGTTGAAATAGAAAATATGAAGAAAACCCCAAAAGAGAAAGGAAAAGGGGTGGCCACTATCAGTATCCCTGATTCTCCATCAACCAAAAAGAGTAAAAGTCTTGAAGAAGGAAGGAAGTCTCAGACAGTTGAGGGTTTTGATGGGTATAGGTTTAGAGATTCCAAGGCTGCCCAAGATTATGAGAAAAAGTTTAAAAGCAGAGGTGTAGTAAGGGAAAGGGCTCTAGTCCTTGATGAAGAAAGTTGTTCTGATTTGAATGTAAAAGCTGCTATGATTGAAAGGGGATGGTAGTTCTTTAATGAGAATTTAGGCAATGGTTACCAGGAACTCACTAGAGAATTATATGCAAATCTAAGGACTCACTCTATAGAAGATAAGTTTCCTTTTTCTTCCTTCTTGAGAGGAGTCACCATTCCTTTAACTGGTCACATATTGAATAAGTTGTTGAAAGTACCTATATTGGATGAGGAAGGATGTCATTACACATGGAAAGTAGATATCTTTCATAGGGCTAAAAATGAAAATCTTGGGAAAGAAATTTTAGAGGAGTGTTGTGAACAAGGAGCTGCTTATATAACAAAGGTTAATGGTGCACCAAAAAGTGTCAGGAAGAATTGTTTGAATCATCTTTCCCTTTTATGGTGCCACTATGTTTTTTCATCCCTGCAACTTATGGCTCATTCTACTGAAGTTGTCATTAAGAGGTTGGTGTTGATTTACTGTTTAATGAGAGGCCTGTATGTCAATTTGGGTGAGTTAATACTGGAAGAGATGATGAAAAACCTTGAAAAGAATCTCCAACTGCCTTATTGCTCTGTTATCACCTTATTGGCCAAAAAGAATCAGGCTACGGTGAATTATGAGGAACTGACAAAGGTAAAGCCTGAAAGGATTATGGATAAACAATGGGTGATAAACCACATTGATAATTTTATGCCTCAAGAGTCAAAGTGTCCCAGACAACCTAATCCAATATCTTTTGCACCACCATCTCCAACAGGAGCAGGTACTTCTTCTGATATTTCCATGGTAATGCAGGAACTTTAGGTTATGAAGAAAATGTAGCTAGGAACCTATGGTCTAGTCCTAAACCATGATCTCATGCTGAGAAAGATTGCCACCACTGTGACATCCTAACTTAAATAAAATAAAATAAAACAAAACAAATCCAAAATTTCAAGAATTTTTTTTTCCACGATTAAAGCCGAATCCGAAATATGGATTTAAAAACACTTAATTATATTATCAATTGGGGTAATAATAAGCTCATGACACAATTCGACCTTAAATCATAAGAAAAATTCATTTTGAAAATTATAATTATCTACAAAATATCACCTATTAGTTCCAATTTGAAAATTATCAAAAGTTGGGTTCAAAACCCTCTTAAACTCAAGTTTTACCGTGTAGTAGGTCCGGTATTTCATGCCTCATAAGAGTTAGAAAAATCCAATTGAAGTAAAACCAATTTTCACACCTCCGTAACGTAATTATCTACAACTTTCATGAAGAAGTCGGAGGCCAAAAATGTCACTAAGATCCCCAAACGGCCCAAAAACAGCAAAGGACACTTATCGGGCGATCCTGTCGTAGCTAATCGATTAGGACAAGCACCTAATCGATTACAAATGACTCAGAAGGCCTGTAATCGATTACAAATACCTTTGTAATCGATTACTCATGAAACAGAATGCCTGTAATCGATTAGGGACACATTGGTAATCGATTACGCATACCAGAATGCAGAAATTATGCAGAAAATGCTTAATTTTGGAACTTCTAACCCCCCTAACTTTTTCATATCAACTCCAAATGCTACCAAATTTTGACACCAACTAAATTACACCATTTGTGACGCGTGGCCACTGGTCTCACTCAAAAATTCCTAAAAATGAGTAATTTATGCGTATAAATGCGTTTATCTCATTTTAAGGCATTTTGTGGTAGTCAATGAGTCCACTTGTGGCAAAATGGACCCATTCCAATCTTCACAAACCACAATTAACATATTTAAGCTATTGCATTCCTTCCATTACATCAAGACCACTTAAATCATCATTTGACTATGCTGGTTCCTAACTCATGCATAAAACAACCATCCAAAATCTCAAAACACATATCCTAAGGAGCTATAATTCACAACTCCTAACATCCATTCTTCACCAAGTAAGCAAGACCTGCCCATAACATATATGTCTAATTCATGAGGCCTAGCATGAAGTCACTTTCTCATCAACCAACATGCAATCTCCATCTATTACTTATCACAAAATTTCATAACTACATTAATCACACTTAAATTAGTCTAACACACATGGAAGGCATATATCAACATAACACATATAAAGCACAACACACATACATCCTTCAATTCATAATTCTCTGCACTCCTTGGCATCAACTCTCCGCTTGGCGCGTCTCCGGGGCTTCAACCTCTTCCCTGTCATCGGTTACTAAAATTAAGAAACAACAGCAAGGGTGAGTGTTTGGTATCATAATTAATATAGAATGGCTATTCAATAACAAGATACATATTCACTAGTTGTAGTTTCTGCCATTTATCTTACCTCTTGTCCTCAATTTCCACTTACCAATCAAATTTGATTCCAATCTCTTAATCCACATTTGCCAATCACAATCAACAATTATCATGAAACACATTCATATCATTCTACAATGCTAACAATGCATCAAATAACACAACTGACTCTCATATTAAATCGACGTCTAGTATCCGGATACTAAAAGGATCGGCCTTCAGCTGGGGGTCCTACTTGACACCCCGTGAACCCTGCTTGGTCCACCGAGTCCTACTTGACTCTCCACCTCAACCACTGGGTCCTACTTGACCACTGGGTAGCTCAACTGGGCATAAACACCACGGGAGCCAGAAACGAGGGGCTGTACATACCGTCGGCCGTCCTACACCACATAATTACACATGTAAATTCATATTTCTCATATCATACTGCAAGTGGCCAACAACAAAACACATACTCATCAATTGGGCGACCTACTTGTCAAACCCATCACCACAATGCCACCATACTCATCAACTCATCACTATTTAATCCACATTGTACTCATAATCATCACAAATCATACACAATTTATATTCATACACATACAATTATTATTTTCTTGTAAGTTCTCGTTAGTTCCGCATTTAAGTCACTTACTCAATTCAATTACATTTATCTATTCTAATTAATTATAACCCGAACACCCCCCTTACCTTGGTTCCGAGTTCCGACGACTCGTTCTTGATGAGATTGGCGTTCCCTCGATGCTATGTCCGACGTTCCACGTCCGAAATCAACACCCACTTCTCCGTTCGATCCTCCGACGACTGTTTCGTCACCTCGAAGCCACGATCGCAAAAACGTAGTTATCTCGAAGTTTCAGCGAGAAATCAACCTTCCTTCAAGGCATGCAAGTCACGGCCACTTTGGGGAGAAGAAGAAGAAGAAGGATGCATGCGTGAAGTGAGGAAGAAGAAGAGGAAATTTAGATTTTTAATTCTCAAGGGCAGTTTGGTCATTTCCTATTTCAATTACTTTTTCCTTTAAAAGTTTTAATTAAAACTTTTACCTTTACCTTTCACCCTTCACCTTTTACCCCATTGTAACTTCAAATTTACCTCCTTCTATTTACCTTCATTTAATCTTTTATAATTGATTAATCAAATAAATTTATTTATTCCCACAACATTTAATTATTTCTAATCGTATTTTTTTTAATACTAATAATTCCCAAAATTTCAATAAATCCGGTTGGGCAATTATTAATATTTTTCGTCAATTAAAACTTTTCTAAAATATTAGGGATGTTACAACCACATTGAATGTGGATCAAACTGAAGAAATAGGAGTTCCACCTGACAGAGATTTATGGTTGGCCTCCATTAGATTCACCATTCCCCCTGATGACACACCCTTATCAGCTGAATTTCTACCCTACCCTGAGCAAGATAATAATTAGTATATGAATGAAGAAAATGAAGAAGACGATGACTGATCTTTTACTTTGTTTATGTGTTATTTTGCTATTTTCAAGTTGTAATGACTTTGTTCTTGAACAATGTATTTTCTTTTCAGTGTAATGGAACTTTATTTCTATGTTAAGTTGTTTGTTGTTATTTCTTTTCTGAATTGTATTGTTAAATTCATGCACACCATTCCTCACCATTTACTGCCATCCAGGTAAAAAGGGAAGTAATCTATCCTTTCGTCTCATTGATTGATAAATTATGTTAAATTTGTTTAACTTAGAATCCATCTTAATAATTTAAATCTTGCTGATTCTCAGGCATCAACTGGATAAATTAATTGATTTGCATTTCTTGATTCATGATCCCTATTCATAACTATTTCAATCCTATATTATTTATATTGTCACCATGCTAGTTAGCAATCTGAATTTATGATCTTGCATTAAGTTTGGGGACATGATTGACTGATTACCTATTATATTATTAGCTTTTGAGCCCTTATTAATTATTTTCTGAGTGTGCCTGCATTATTGTTAGTGAGACAGAATTTGCTTCAGTACTTGCTAAGTGATTATATGTTTGCCAATTGGAAATGATGAAGGCCTTCTTTGTTAATTAGCCAGGGCCAAATTTAGTCATCCTTAATTTTATTAATTATCCTTTAACCTAACAATTATATTTTTGAGCCTGAGACCCTTTCATTCTGATTATGTACCTAACTTTACAAGCCCATTTATCTGAGAAAAACCAAGTGAATTGTCCCTGGATGTTCCACTGATGAATTGCTGAATCTTATCTTATTGCTAGGGACTAGCAAGTTCTAAGTTTAGGGATGAAGAGTGTGCCTAACAACAAAAACTGAAAGAAAAGTGAAACATCAGTAAAGAAGAAGGTGCAAAGCACCACAAGAAAAAAAAAATGATGAAATGGTATTGAAATTTTTTTTGAAAAAGATGGAAGAAAAGAAAGAAAGAAAAAGTCCAAAGGACTGAAAGAGAAGGAAGGTGCAAAGCACCCCTCCATCTGAAAAATAATGAAAGCAAGAGAGCTAGTTAGTAAAGGCATTTAAGTTAAGATTGAGGCATGGCATCAGTGGACACATCTTTTAACCCAACATTGACTAGAAAAACAAAAATAGAACCTGTAGCCTAACCCCATTACAAGCTTAAAAAGCCCTTACTGATCCAATTGTGCTAGCATATTTCATGATGTTTAGAACTGTTGCAAGCCTATGTTGATCTAACAATTATGCAGGTGATGAGAGCATGCTATTGACCCTATACACTGAGAGAAGAGTGAAACACCAATTCGGTGAGGAAAAGTATCACCAACTTGTTTCCAAAGGAGGTGTGAGTTATTATATTTTCAGAATCTGCAAAAAGAAAACATGACTAGTATTCAATAATTATGGTATGATTTAAGTTAAGGAAAGGTTGATTGTCTTGAGTAAGTGCAATTGATTAATTAATCTGAGTATTTTCTTGAGGATAAGCAAGTTTTAAGTTTGGGGATGTGATAAGTCTTGAAAAGACTTAATTATTCTACCTTTAATTTAACTGAATTCATTAAATATTGTTTAGTTTGGCATTATTATTTAATAAATTGTCAATAATTCTGGTTTTATTTATTTATTTCAAAAGTCTTTAATTTATGCAATAAAATGATTAAAAATAATAATTAGTTAAGGAAATTTGTTTATTTATAAATTCATTAATCCAACGTACAAACGCTAGGAATTTATTTATTTGCATGTACAGGTGCAGTAAAGTGTAGTCCACGCTTAAGAACCATGCAAGTTACGTGGAAGGAAACTCAACCACGCTCAAGCTAGAGCTACTCACGCTTAAGCGTGACTTCAAAATACCGACCACGCCCAAGCTTCTTCATCACGCTCAAGCGTGAGTTACCATAGTGCAGTGAATATGTCAGGCATGCTCAAGCGCGAGTACATCACGCTCAAGCGCGAGTACATCACGTTCAAGCGCAAGTACATCACGCTCAAGCGTGATTCTGTTGCCCAGTCTCTTATTTTTCCCTCCAAAAGAAGCTCTGTACCGTTGCTGTTTCTGTTTGTTTGTTGTACCTTAGTAATTTAAGTATTGAGTTGTAATTAATTATTTATTTGTAATTATGTAATTAGTTTAGTTAGTTTAATTATTAATTAAGTTTTCTTTGTAATTAATTAAGTTAGTTAGTTAGTTATTTGTCTATATATATTTGTACATACTCTATAAATAAAGTGTGGAGAACAGAATACAGAATAAGAACACGATTTATTTTTCCATTTCTAATCTCTCTCTAATTCCTTTCTCTCTCTAAATTCTCTCATCCATGTCTCTTCACATTCCTTCGTCAGAATCTATTTGCATGGGTTTCTAAACCCCTAGGGTTGGGATTACGAAGGTTAGCAATGAATTCTTGAAGGTGTGTTGAGGAAGTTAACTTCTGATGCATGAGGAGAACAAGCCAAGAAGTGGATCTACTTTGCTGGATTGACAAATCCAGATCTAATGAAGAATCTCACCAGTGAGGAATCATGGTTGAGACTTAGGTAACTTCTGGCTTCCTAACTAATTCAGGCCTAGTAATTAGGTGAATAGTTAGGGTTCAACCCCCAATTTCACATTAGATTTCTCTGTAATTGAGCACCTAAGGGATTAGGGTTTAATGGTTAGGAATTAGTGTTATTCACCTAAGGAATTAGGGATTAACCATCTATGAATTGTCCTCTTGCATCTGAAGCTTGATTGAACCTTAATTGCATGTTTCTTGATGAAATTGTAAGCTGAAGTAATCCTAACCTATCTTCCATTAATCATATTTCATCTTTCATACTGTCTCTGAAAATACAAAACATAGAAAACATAAAAACAACAAAAACAGAATGAATTACATCTACTTGCATTGGTTCAGCTTGTACTAGTCTAAGATTGCGGTAATTACCACAATCCCTGTGGGAACGATCAAATATATTACAAATTTAACGATTGGTGCGCTTGCCAAAAGAAAATAAATCCTTTGAGAGTCACATTTTAAGTCAATATTAATTCAAGATTTTCCAACCAAGTTAATGGCTCCTGATTTATTGCATCAGGAGCAGTACCTTCCATTGATTACTTATAATAATAGCTATCACAGCAGTATTGTTATAGCTCCATATAAGGCTTTATATGGTAGAAAGTGCCGAACACCTCTTTGTTGGTTGGAGACTGGTTAGAATTTGATGTTGGGCCCTGAGATTGTGCAGCAGACTTCTGAGCAGATTCAGATAATCAGAGAGAAAATGAAAGCATCCCAAGATCATCAGAAAAGTTATCCTGATCAGCGGATAAAACCGCTTGAGTTTCAGGTTGGTGATAGAGTATTTTTGAAAGTTTCTCCTAATAAGGGTATTGGACGAGCACTGAAAAGCAAGAAACTGAGTCCGAGGTATATTGGACCCTATGAAATATTAAAGAGGGTTGGCCCTGTGGCTTATCAGATAACATTGCCTCCTCATTTATCAAATTTGCATAGTGTATTTCATGTTTCTCAGTTGAGAAAGTACTTGCCAAATCCTACTCATGAGATGTGAGATGCTGATGTTAAGATCAGAGAGAACCTGACCACTATAGCTGAACCCATTGGTATAGTGGATAGATCTGTGAAACGCTTGAGGAGCATGAATGTTCAGTTGGTCAAGGTTGCATGGCAATAGGATCAATGCATTATGCATACTCGGAACGTGAAGACGCTATGAAGCAGCAATATCCTGAGTTATTTCATTGAGGTATGTTATATTTGAATTTCGGGGACGAAATTCTTTGAAGGAGGGGAGAATTGTAACATCCTAAAAATAAGATTTATTATCAAAGCATGGTTAAAAGAGGAATTTAAAGGAAAAATGGGAGATTAATTAAAATAATTACCAAAATGACGAATGCGTCCCTAACAACTGCTGTAATGACTAACGCGTCCCTAAGTTATTTAAAATTGAAATTTCTTCTCTTTTCTTCTCAATTCTTTTGTGAGCTAGAGAGAGTTTATCTCTTCTTCCTTTTCTTCTTCATCTCATCCAAATTATCACCTTTAATTCTTTCTTTTCTAATTTTCTTCCAAGATCATCAAAGTTGAAGTGGAAATTAATCTTCTTCTCCTTTCTCTTTCACGTGAGGAACTTGAATCGAAAGGGAGAGAGAGCTTGAACTTTTCAATTCAAGGTAAGAAGGTGAACTCTTGTGTTGAGATATAGTTTAATCCTTTAATTCTTTCAATTTCTTGAGTTTTAAAGAAATTGGAAGCCATTGATATGTGGAGAGCTTAGGTTTTTCAAGAACCTTGAGCTTCTTATGAAAAAGTGAAATCAAGTGGCTTCTTGATTACTAATCTTAGAGGATTGAAGCTTAATAGTGGTTGTTTCATTAAATTAGGTAGCTTTAGAAGGTTTCGGAGCTAGGAGTTTGATTCAAAGCTTGTGAATAACGAGCAGATTATATTTGATAGCTCAAGGAGCTTCTAGAATTCCTTATTCCAGGTAGGGGGAGCTTTAAGTTTTAAATTTATAGTTTATGAACGGATTCGGGGCGATATTGTTATGATATATGCTATATGTTGTGAATTATTAGTGAGTTACCCTGATTATATGATATATATGTGATATAACTTGAGTTGCGATGTCTTCCATTCATATTATTGCTATTGAATTGGCATGAGATGTAAATTATGTTTATGAAATTATTGTGAGATAATGTATAAGTTGCAAGAAGAATGAATGATTTAATATCAATTATAGCACGAGACGCTTTATGTGATGGCATATGCATATGAAATATGATTGTGGTTTCGAGGATTCCATAAAAGACCTTGGGTGGGACTCAAGGCAAAACCTCTTAAGCGAGGCTCAGGGTTTAGCTCGTGACACTACCGTTGTCGTTGAGTGTGATTGTGTCACGCGAGAGGGCAAACGGTTTGGTACCAGTAAAACAACCGGATCAACTAAGAGATGAGTATATGGCTGAGAGCCAATGTTGCAACACAAAAACAAAACTTAATAATGAATGATTGAATCTAATTGATTAAGCATGTATATGCATTGATAAATGTTCTTGAGGACAACATGAGTTGTATGGCCATTGATGATATGTTGAATGACAGGTTTGCTAGTGTTGTTGTGAATGATATATATATATATATATATATATATATATGTTAGAGAATTGGATGAGTGATCTGATTCAATAACTGTCATTTAACATGTAGTATGCTCACCCCTATTTGTGGTTATTTTTACAGTGGATATAGGAAGAAATGAAGGCGTATGCGAGAACACTCAACATAAACATGGAGTGTTTGGTACATATGTTGTACATAGTGTACATAGTAGTATGTATTTGCCTTGGCCAGCTCTTAAGAATATATTATGATATGTATGAATAATTAGGATTTTAATAATGGATAGCTTCACTTGGAAGCTTAAGATCTGACTTTGTATATGTATATATGTATACGTTTCATGATGAATGTTATGATTTTTGAGTATGAATGTATAGAATTGGAATAGCGCATATGCATAAAGTGCAAAAATCAAGAACTGGAAGGGTGAAATTATGATCCGATGAGTTTTTGGACTGTCGGAAGGGATCGATAGATACCCTATATCACTTATGAATTGCCTAAACAGGTTTTGATATATTTAAATGGAATTAGAAAGATTTAATGCATTCAAATTGCATATTTTGGTCATATTGCATTTTTCTACATAAGTCAACCATATGTCAGAATTTTGGTGAACGGACATCGCCATTAGCTCCGTAATGGGGAAAATATAGTGCCCATGAAGTTTCATAGCAATCAGACTTGAAACGGGCAAAATACGTAGGTCAGAAGTTAATCTATGAGGTTTGCATGTCATTTTGTATAAAAAAATTAGAATTTCCAGGTTCATGTTGCATAACTCGCTCAAGCGAGATAAGTCGGTTACAGGTAGAGGGCTTACTGGCCAATTCTCGCTCAGGCGAATTTGGTTCACTCAGGCGAGAATGATGTTCGCTCAAGCGAGAGTGAACCTCGCTCAAGCGAGACCTTCATGCATCAGAGGTGTGGCCTTTGGCCCAATTTCACTCAAGCGAGAATGATTCTCGCTCAAGCGAGTCATACGAGCATCAGAGGGGTGCTTACTGGATGAATTTCGCTCAGGCGGACTTAGCCTCGCTTGAGCGAATTTGTGGCAGAATGGGTTTTGGAATTATCTCGCTCAAGCGAAGGAAGACTCACTCAAGCGAGTGAATATGGTAAATGGTTCTGGATGAATTTTGCCCAGGCGAGCATCTCTCGCCCAAGCGAAATGAGGGGGAGTTGGCTTATGGAAGGATTTTGCTCAAGCGGGATAAACCTCACTCAAGCGAAACTCCTCTATATCTGATGAGTGGATTCTAGATGAAACTCGCTCAAGTGAGCCAGGTCTCGCTCAAGCGACTTATGTAGAACTCGCTTATGCGAGTAAGGCCTCACTCAAGCGAGTAGCCTAGATCTCAAATTTTCTTTATTTTTCTTCATTACAACATTATTATTATTATGAAATTGTATTTTCTTTTATTTAATAATTAAATTACGCTTTCCGCTAATCTTTTTGACAATCATAATGTTGATTGTCCAAGGAGCACTTATGATTAAAATTTTTACACCTTCTCATATTGCCATTTATGGGATAGGTTCTTTCAAATGGTCCAGGGGTATTTGTTGAATTTTTAATTCGTGGCTTTTTCTTCATTTTATTAATTCAATTAACAGTAAAAAATTTACCTCGATTTTATTAATTCCATTAATTATATTAGGGTTGGGATGTTTTAAAGGTGCTTTACCAATCAATCATTATGAAGTTGAAAAAACTTTGAAGAAGAATCAGGTGTCAAGCAATAAAAGTGTAACCAACAACCAAATTAAAGGTAGGGGAGGAAAGAAACACTGTCCATCTTGCCAACATTATGGCAAAAAAGATCATCCATTTTTCAAATGTTGGAAGAGACCAGATGCCAAATGCAAGTGCAATCAGATGTGGAATGAAGTTGTGATTTGCCAAAAGGAAAATCACAATGGTAAAGGTACTCAGATTGCTAATCAAGAGGAGGAGGGCCAATTGTTTGTGGCTATTTGTTTCTTGAGTAGTGAATCAAGTAAAAGTTAGTTGATTGACAGTGGTTGTACCAACTACATGTCCTTTGACAAGGCACTCTTCAGAGATTTAAGGCCAACTATTGTCACAAAAGTCAAAAATGGAAATGGTGATTATATCTCAATCAGAGGAAAGGGGATAGTTGCAATCACAAGTTGTAAAGGCACAAAATTTATTTCTGACGTCTTTTTGTTTATGAAATTGACCAAAACTTGTTAAGTGTTGCTCAACTAATTAAATGAGGATTTAAAGTTATTTTTGAGGACACATATTGCTTAATTAAATACATAACTGGTTAAGATATCTTCAAGGTGAAAATGAAAGGGAAACATTTTGCTTTAAATCCATTAGAAGAGGAGCAAGATATTTTCTCGCTCAAGGAAAATCTCACTGAAATATGGCACGAGAGGCTTAGGCATTATCATTATAAAGGGTTGCGACACTTAAGTGAAAAATGATTGACAACATGAAAAGCATCAAGGAAGCTGCAATTAATTCACATAGATGTTGCAGGGCCTCAAAGAACACCTTTATTAAAAGGCAATCTTTATTATATTCTCTTTATTGATGACTTTACTATGTTGGATCTTTTTCTTCAAGAACAAATCAAAGTTAGCTGAAATCTTTTGGAAGTTCAAAACCAAGGTTGAAAATGAAATTGGTTTCAAAATTTAGATTTTGAGGTCAGATAATGGCACTGAGTACACATTTGAAAAATTCAACTAATTTTGTATGGATTTTGGAATTGAACATCAACTAACTGCTCCCTATACCCCACAACAAAATAGGGTTAGTGAGAGGAGAAATTGATAAGTTTGCATGTCTTATTTTTGAGTGTTTTTAGGTGTAGTTTTTGCTTCTTTTGGCCTTTGTTTCCTCCCGATTCCCTTGATTTTTAATTCCATTCCGCATATATTACTCGGGTGTCTCTATTTTTGTAGGGTTCTTGATGTTTTAGGTTTATTTTGATAAGAAAAGGTAACTTGGATGCAAGTAGAAGTTTTTGGGAATCTTGGCAATGTGATTTGACAAAGTTAGAACAAACCACTACTAGTGGTACCACTGGCTGGGGATGGCACTAGAATGAAGCGGATCAAGTGGCAGTGACAACCACTGGCTATGGTTGGCACTGTTTTTGTAAGAATTCATCAAGCAATAGCCACTACTGGCCGTGGTTGACACTGGAGCTAATTTAATGAAGAGTCAGAGATAACCACTGGTCGTGGTTCCCACCACTAGCCGTGATTGTCATTAGGTGCCTTAAAGAAAATGCGTTTTGGAAGATTTGGACCATCAAACCTCGAACCACTTCCAGTGGATTGCAACCACTAGCCATGGTTGTCCCCACGAAGCCTAGATTTTAGGATGCATATTGGGCAGTTTTGAGGGAGTTCTGAAGACACCTTTACACAGAGGCTTCAGGCATATTTTGGGAGGAGAAAATTGAGAGCTTTCTCAAGGGATTTTAGAGGAGATTCAAGGGCCAACACAAAGAACACTTGGATTTACAGATTAGGAGGAAGATTAAGAAGAGTTAGTGATAGCTTGTCTTCTATTTTCTGAACCTTAGTTTCTATATTTGGGTTTTTCTTGTATGTTGGGAATGGCTTTCTTAGTTTTTGGTTGTGTAATTGATTCTATGTTGAACTAAACCCCTTATCTTGGGATTAAAAGAGTAGTATGCATATGTATTGAACTGATTGTTTTTCATCTTTTCCCTTTATGAAATTTATGTTTACTATTTGATTTCATGAATGCTTCATGCCTCTATAAGACTTTAAGAGGAGCGTAGTTGATTCCAAATGATGTAGGCTATGAGAGTAGGTATAATGTTTAAAAGCATGAAATTGAACCTATAGTTTTGAGTTACGAGAGTAGGCGAAATCATTTGAGGGCTAATGGATTTTCACAAAACATAATGGACTTAATTTACAAATTAAACGTGGTTCTTTGGGAATTAGGTACATTAGTAAGGCTTCGAGAGAAAGTTGCTAATTACATTAGGAAAATCTACCTTAAAAACTAAACTTCATAATTAGGGAAGTGAATTACATGAAATTTGATACTAACATATGAACCTTTTTAACTCCCAAGAGTTTTTCCTTTGATTGACTCTTAGAAAGCAATTGATTTCTATTCCAAAAGGCATTAAGTTTTCTGTTTTTGTTTTTAGTTTAATATAAAGTGAACATTGCTTTAATCGAACAAATTTTCTAGATAATTGAATTACCGCTATATTTAGTAATTGGGCACAATCTCTGAGGGAATGATATTTTTATCACTGTGATACCCCGTACGCTTGTAGTTAGCTATCAGAAATTGATATATCTTAGAGATGAAGAGATGCATGTTGTATAAGAAGAATTTGCCAAAGGAATTTTGGGCAGAGGAAGCAAGTACAACTGTTTTTCTTCATAATAGACTTCCCACCAAAGCATTGAACGCTCAAACACCATTTCAGGTCTGGTATGGTTACAAACCATCAAAAATTTCTTAAAATATTTGATTGTTTATGCTTCACCCATGTTTCATAGAGCAAGCGAGATAAGCTAGATAAAAGAGCAACGGGAGGCATTTTTATAGGCTATAGCACAGTTAGCAAAGCCTATAAAATCTTTCAACCGCAAACTGGAAAAATAGTCATTAGCAGGGATGTTCACTTTATGGAAAATGAAGAATGAAGTTGGGATGATACAAAGAAGAAGTTCAAATTTTTAGCTTCAAACACAACAAAATGAAGATGAAAATTGCCAGAATAAACTAGTAGATGATGTTTCGATAAGAGGTACCAGATTGCTCTCTGAAATTTATGAAAGATGTAATATTTGTGTGTGAACCTACAGATTATGAAGAAGCAAAGAAAAGTCCAAATTGGATGGCTGTAATGAAGGAGAAGTTGTCAATGATTAAGAAAAACCAAACCTGGATTCTTGTAGAAAAACCTCAAAGCGGAAATGCTAAATGCTAACGATTCTATCAACAAACACAAGGCAAGACTCGTGGTGAAAGGTTATACACAATTTTTGGTGTAGACTACCCAGTTATGTTTGCACTGGTTGCTCGATTGGACATTATCAGGTTGTTACTTGCTGTAGCTGCTCAAAAGAATTGGAAATTTTATCAACTTTATGTTAAATCAGCCTTTGTAAATGGCTTCTTACAAGAAGAAATCTACGTTGAGCAACCCTAAGGCTTTGTGAAAAAATGAGAAGAAGGTAAGGTTTATTTACTCAATAAGGCTCTTTAGGGGTTAAAACAAGCCCCGAGATCTTGGTACAACAGAATTGATGAACATTTGCTAAACATGGGATTTGTCAAAAGCTTAGCTGAATCAACATTATATGTTAAGCATGATAGACCTCATCTCACTCTATGTGGATGACCTTTTTGTAACGGGAAGCAACACAAGGCTTATGGAGAAGCTTAAGAAAGAAATAATGGAGGTGTTTGAGATGACAGACCTTGGTTTAATGACTTTTTTCTTGGTATAAAGATCAAACAAGGAGAACATGAAGTCTTTATTTGTCAAAAAACTATGCCAAAGAGATTTTGAAGAAGTTCAAACTTGAAGAATGCAAAGAAATGAGCACTCCAACAAATCAAAAGGAAAAGCTTTGCAAGGAAGATGGAATTGAGAAGATAGATCAAGCATATTTCAGAAGCATGATTGGGTTTTTGATGTACCTTACAATAACTCGGCCTGACATCTTAAATGTTGTAAGCATTTTGTCCCAGTTTATGCATTGTCTAAGTGAAATACATCTAAAGGCTGCAAAAAGTATTATCAAATATGTCAAAGGCACTAACAATTTTGGCATGAAGTTCAAGAGGAAAAAAGAATTCAAGCTAATAGGTTTTTAAACAGTGATTGGGGTGGCTCAGTTGATGATATGAAAAGTACCTCAAGCTACTATTTTAGCTTTGGGTTAGGTGTTTTCTCATGGAGCTTAAAAAGATAAGAAATAGTTGCACAATCTATTATAGAAGCTGAATTTCTTGCTGCTGCAGTTGCTATTAACCAAGCTTTATGGTTGAAGAAGATTTTAATTGATCTTAACATGGTGCAAAAAGAAAGCATGGAGATCTTTATTGACAACAAGCTGCAATACTACAACATCTATGATTTTCTAGAACGGTCAAAAACTATTGCTTTAAGTGAAAAACCCGTTTCTGTATCCTATAGGAATGGTTTCCTAGCCGTTGTATTTATTAGCGTTCCCTTTGCCTATGGGAACGGTTTTTGACTAACAAAAGCAACAAAAGCAAAAAACAGTTGCGTTTCATGTGCTCATAGGCAACGATTTTATTAACATTATATGGCAACGATTTTTAATTGTTGATCCTTTATGCAACGGTTATTAAATGTTGCATAAATTGCAACGTTTCATAGTCGTTCCTTTAAATGATAATGGTTTCATAATTGACAACAGTTCTCAGCCGTTGCCTTAGATAACAGATTAACTTTATTATATAATTACTTTATATTAACAAATGTTTTCCTTAGAAAAATATATTTCATAATTAAAATAAAATAATTATTGACCCTTAATATGTCAATTATGATTTTCCAAATCACATGCATTGTGATACATATATTCAAATTAAAATAGCCTAGACTTTTAATATGTCAAGTATAATTTTCTAAATTACATGCATTGTGATATATTTAAATTAAAATGGCATAGTAAGCAACTAAATTTTATAAATCACATAGTGATTTAAATTAAAATATCTTTGTAAGCAAAAATAATTGTCATCCATTACTACTAGTCATAAAAAACCATTTATAATGTCATCTATGACTACTAGTCATAAAAAAGTCATCTATCATGTTATCCATCGCTACTATTCACCAAATCAATATCTTTTACACCCATCAAATTTAAAGTAAAAAAATATCTTCACAAATAACAAATCAAGTCAAGTTAAGTCTTCATCTTCATCTTCATCTTCTTCTTCCAAGTTGTCATTCAATTTATCCTTATTCTTATCATGATTTACCTACAAAGTAAATAATATGTAAAGATTCAAATACATTTTTTAAAATAAACAAAAACAATTATATCTATAATTTTTTAACTTAGCAAATTAGAAAGTCACCTTGGAAATTAATAGAAACAAGTATATCAATAATTATATTAACTTTAATTTCCTAATTACCTCATGTGTGAATGTAGATGAACGCAACACACTATTAGCATCACCGGGAGTAGATAACAAGGTTACCAAAGCTTCCACAAAATAGACAGGGACATTAAAAAAACCGTTTCTGACCGTTTTGTTTAATACCATCTTTTTTCTCAAAAAAGTGTGAAACACATGTCTAAAAGAAATAAGCGAAATTGATGGATACCATAATAGAAAACTTGTCAATTGTTATTAACAAAAAAAAATTCAGCTAGAAAGTGAAGCTCATCTGATGCAATTCACTTCACGTAACTTCATTTCTTTGTATATAGAAATATATAACAGCTACAAAGTGAAGCTCATATGATAATATATAAATATAATAAATCAATATGCAACTAATTTATTATTATTAGTTTAGGATATGTATGTATTAATAAATCAGTTCATAAATAATCATATATGTTGTGACCGTAAGACTATTTTTAGCTGAACCATTAATTTTTGGAGGTAATTGAAAGTTTAAAGAAGTCAAAAAATAATTCTAATCTATTACTAACTAATTCTAACATGATTGAATGCAAAGTTATTATTAAAATAAGTATATAGAAGCAATTATAATGTCATAAGTATAGTGAAATTGAAGAGTAAGCTTGCAAGAACATATAAAGCTTTAACGTCAAATCCTTATCCAATTGCAGAGTAGAGACATGTCTAGATCATCCCTCTAATATAAGTCTTCATTAATTACTTTATCCATCTAGGAACACAAACATCATGACACTTCACCACTAGTTTTCTCCCTTCCAATCCCAATGACTGTAGTATTTTTTAAAAGGGAGAATCACTTAACCAATAGCCAAAGGGTAAGCTACTAGTATCTGCATCAGACAAGTCCTATTCTTGCTAGTCATAGTCTTAAAGGATGTGATCAAAGATACCATAGCAGTAAAAAAAATTAGGGAGACATTCATATTTAAAGAAAACTTTCCCTTAAGACTTGTTGGGGAGCATATTCATTAAACCACACTTCAAAGGCTTCAAAACATCAATTTTGACAAGAATCCTTAAGAACCTTTCAAGTCACCTTTCATCATTGAGTCCCAATTCACGAAGGATCCAAAGGCATTCGTATTAATTATTTATTTTAATTTCTATTTTCATAGTATTTATCTTAAAATAAAATTGGAACAAAAAATTAATACCTTATTGTGAAACAATTATTAATAAATAAAACTAATCAACCTGACTATTTTTCATATAAGGATGAGAGAGCCCAATGAGTGCACCTTACACCAGAGTTATTCAATGCTCTGTTATGTTCCAATCGGTGGTCAATTACACAATTCGGCGGAAAGCATGATTTATAATAAATAATTCTAACTGTTCATGACAATGCTCCCTTATTTCAAACCATCACAAAACTCCATAAAAGCTTGTCTATGAAAAGGAAAACTAATGCACATTTTCTGAATCCAATCACAAAGTTATCTAAAATGCTAAATTTACATTATCTATCTAATCTTCACACACGCACCACCATTTGATTACAATTCCTTTTCAATTTTAAAATGAGTACATATATTTCACGAGTCAATATTCAGCATATAATTAGACTATTTCAATGATACTTTAACTTCACATTGATTATAAATTAGAGCTGGAAAGTCAGGCATAATAGCAAACACGCAAAATACAATAGCAAACAACAAGACACCCACACAAAATACAATAGAAAAACACCCACTGAATCCAAAATCAACTTAAAATATGTAGAGCAAGAACCCAAAACACAACAACAAGCACCCAAAATAGAACACCTCCAAAATAGAACAATTATTTTGGCGCAAGGTATCTTTATGGATTTTTCATTATTTTTCATTAAAATCTATGGAGATGCAATTGTATATGATAACAAGTATGTTAGAGAGGTTACCTTTGAGACAAGAAGAAATAGTGATGTTGTTGCAGAAAGAATCAATGAACGAGAACCAATGAACCCTACGGAGATAAGAACAAACGCTTGTTAGGAATGTGAAAGAGGGGAACCAATGAACTAGTGAGGAATTGTGAAAGAGGGATTAGGGATTGTGAAAAGAATGTGGGTGATGGATTATGGAAGAGGGATTGTGAAAAAAAGAAAGAAAATTGAACGTGAGTGAGGGAAGAGGAAGCGAAAGTATCATGAAAAAGTGGAGGGAATTAGCTTTTGCCTAAATTGCATTTTATTAATAAATTTTTATTATTTTTTAAAATATATTAAAATATATAATATATTTATAGAAACGGTTTTATAATAAAGTGTTTAATGTTATTTTTAGCAACTTTTTCAAAACTGTTGTCTAATTATAAAGAAACAGTTTTTAATCGTTGTTATTATTCATATTTATGCAACAGTTATTATATGTAGTCTTATATCTATAGCAATGGTTTTTCACTGTTGCCTTTAAAAAATTTAAATTTTAAATACCTATTGCAATACAATAAAAATCTATTTCCTATTGCATACTAAGAGAACGGTTTTTTACCCATTTCTGAGAATGGTGTTGTCGTTGCCTTGAAATTTCCCATAGTCCTATCTTTCACGGGAAAACTAAGCATTTTAATATCAAGTTGTTCTTCTCAAGGGAAGTGCTGAGAGATGAAGTTGTTGTTCTTGTTTATTGAAAAACTGAAAACTAGGTTGCAGATTTGTTCACTAAGCCACTTTTAGTCAACAAGTTTGAGTTCTTATGACAGAAGATTGGAGTTTGCAATCCCAAAACAACAAGGAGGAGTGTTAGATATTTGTTTTTGAATTGCATGTGGCATCTTTATTCTATTTTATCTTTTACTATTTTAGTTATTGAATAAGACTTTCTAGTCAAAGTAGTTGTTCCTAAACTTTAGGAAAAAATATTCCAATCTTAGTTTTTTTTGTTACTGCAAATATTATAAATGTATGCAATTGGCAGCCAAATAAAATACTCTCTTCCTTTTTTAGTATCTTATTTTCTTCTATTTTTGCTACTACCTTTATTCTTTAAATACCAACATGATTACTTATCACTACGGTTTTCATCTTCACAAGGTACCTAAAACAAATACGCAACACAACCAATAGTTAAATTTGTTTCATCTATGTGGAAATTCAAATTAATACAACACGTCTCCGATAATGGGATATTAAATTGCATCACATTTAATATTACAAGCATGTTAAAATCAATGAACAACAATCATTACTTACTTGAGGTATTTTGTTTGTGCAAGATAAGCCTGAACACAATCTATTGTTATTATCCATTTGTCTAGCATGTGGGCATCTTTTGTGTGTATGCTCCACTCTCTGCAACATGCACATCTACTTACACGTCTTGCCCTGGGGTATGCATGGTTAGAGCTTGCATAACCACTACCATAACTATTGACCGACTAGCTTGGATTCTCTACTAGGTTTTCTATGTTCACACCATTACATTGGCCCTGCTTTTGCAACAATCTTTTTCTTTAATAATCTAACTTAGTCCTCATGTCTTGGAAACCTTTATAACTGGTATAAGCTAGATTAAAAACATCACGTTAGGCAAAAGTTAACACACTAAACCAAATCCTAAGTTTAGAAGTTGGGTCAACATTGTCAATAATTACTTTGTTGATGTCATCATAATTAAACTTGACTACTTTGGTCCATATATTAAGCACTAGACAATTGGGAAAGTGGTTAATTTCTAAAAAGTTTAAAACCATGATTAGATGAGCATTGGGTAAACCAATAGATTTCATGCCTAGACACGAGTACCGAAACTTCCATAAGCTTCCTAATGAGACAATTCCTCCGAATATGTTTGTTTTTGGCAAATAATACCAAATAACTTATGTGTGATATGCTCTGAACAACACCCATTACCTAATGGCCAATTGAACTTTCCAACAATGATCGGAATTGAGAAAACATTTTCTTCCCAAAAATATTAGAAGCAAACCTTTCCAACGACATGACATAACACACCATGGCAGGTTCACCATAAATTAACTTGTAATCTTCCTCTTTTTCATTATTCACATGTATTTTACACCTCTATGAAAATTGTACAAAAATTCCTTCAGGTTGTTTCGACCCTCAACGTATCACCCCAGTTTTACGTGTAACCCTTCACACAGTAAAGTTATTCACAAACTAACAAAAATATTTCCCTTGATGTACGTCATTGCCCATGACCTTTTCTTTGCATACAACTTTTAAGCATATCCATTATTAACCAAATCACACTAGTAATGTAGGATTCCACTTCTCCTCAAATTGAGCAACATCACTATCATTAAGTAGCATTGGGTAAATAAATTTGTAAATCGGGAGTTATGAAATCTAGCAGTAACATTCGTAATTAAATGCCAACCACATAACCTATGGTAAGCATTAGGAAACATTCTACTAATAGCTTGCTTTATTGTTTGATCCTCATTAGTTATGAAACATATAGGTGTTTTTCCATTCATCCCAATTAGGAATTATTCCCACAACCACACATACATGGGGATTCTTTCATAAGAGACAATAGCACAACCAAATGCATAAGTTTTCTTATGATGATTCACACCGGTCAAAGCCATATCTGGACATTTATATTTATTTTTTTATAAGTAGCATCAACTGTTAGCACATCACCAAAAATATGATAGTCCTTCCCATTTGTTTCATCACACCAAAACAAATGTAACAATTTTCCATCATCACCAATCTTGTGACTCCAAAATATGAGTAAACATCATGAAGCGCAACCAAAAGTTTCTCTGCCTTGGCCACTTGTAAGTCCTTCAATCTCCTTGATTTTTGTATCTCATTATACATGTCCTTGCACCTAAACCCAACCATATCACACCTACTAGACTGTGCTAAAAATGTGTTCTATACCTTGGTGGTACTAATATCGCTCTTCCTCATAATCTTCATTTGGACCACATCAGCATCTAGCATCTTCCGATGGAATCTTAATAACCCACTATACGAATCCCCACTAAACAATGACTATGATCATCATAAAATTGACTCACAAACCATTGTCTACTTTATGAATCTAAGTGTATTTGCATTTGTGCAAGATAACCAAATTTGGATTTTCATATGTGATCCCCACGTCTGTTGCCCATCTTAGTATACTTTAATCGCCTAAAACCTTCATTTGAACAAACAAGCTGTTGCCATAGTAACTCCCTATTCTTATCCTTTCATCTCTTAATTTTTCCTTACACTAAATCCATTAACTTTCCCATATTAGTTATAGAAATTGTATGCTTCATCCATATCCATAAATCACGTAGATTTGAAATCTTCCATTTTCTTCGGCTCATCAATAAATGTTTCTTCATCGGTTTCTATTTCTACATCCATTTTGTTGTTCTGACCATCATCAAAAAAAATTTACAATAGCTAATTTAACAAGAAACATAACTATACACTAGGACCTTTTTATCACCGATAAAAAAATAACCAGTATGTGTTTTTAAATCAAGACATATCAATTAATAATTTTTACATTTAAATAACTACTTTAATATACTTGAAAATATTTCTGAAATTAATTTTCTAGTTAAATTAAATATTTATAGAACCTTACCTCGATGCATTGACCATTTTGTGTTACTTTACAAGAAACACAAGAACAGACACACAAATCAATAGCTGAGGGAAACTGCGAGGAAGTAAAGGCACCAAGTTTCTAGATAAATGAAGATCCAATGTCTTGTGAAAATAAAAAAATGCAAATCAGTTCCTGTTGAGGGACACAAACAGGCGAAAGTAGGGCCGGTTAAGCCAGTCGGGCTCGGGCCTAAAAAACCCCAATAAAATTTGGGACTATCAACTTATGGCCTATTTTTATCTGGCTACACCTTTGGATTTTTTGGGTAGCGGGTAGAAGGGTGTCGGATGCTGTTGGGTGGATTTTCAAATTTAGGCCTTTTTTACGCCATTCAGACTTTCAACCAACAATCTTTTTTTATTTTATTTTTTTCATTAGATATACAGTATAACACTTCCTCCTTCAATTTAGGCCTTTGCAATATTCAAACCTTTTTTCATCTTATTTTTTGTTTGAACCTTTTATCTTGCTGAATATAACTTTCAAATTTTCATTTATATTTGTCAATTATAAAAAACATACACATCCAAAAAAGAAAAAAGATATAACAAACATAAAGAAACATACTTAGTAGCAATTGTAACATACTTAATAACAATATTAACTCCTTACACCTATATCTAAAAGGTAACTAATTTGTGCATATTATATACATAATAATAATTATCCAAAATAAAAGTCCAGAACTAGAACAATATGTATCAAGCATAAGGAATCAATATTACCATTCAAAGGATCCTAATTCCTAATCCTTTTTGCTTCATTACATTAAAGCAGACTTGGAAACACAAAAGTATAATTAGTGTGTTTACTTTATTTACATTTCAATCAAAATTAAATAATGGAATATGAAAGGTTAAAGAAAGTGCATTATACCTAAATAATTAGTATCCAGAAGCTTGTGTATTGAAATCATTGAGAAACAAAATAACATCTGGCAATTGATAAACACTAAACAACAATATAGTTCAATTAATTATTAAATAGAATGGTAAACACAAACCAATCATTAATTACTGAAACACTAATGTAATCTTATGTAGAAGTTAATATCTATTAGTGTTAAGACTGACCAAGATCACCAGATGCAATGACCTTTCTAAAAAGCATCAAACTATCATGCAAAAAGTGCTACAGAAAAAGGAAAATATAATTTAATAGCTCTAATCAGTTGCCAAAAAACTAATGCAAAAAAATAATAAGTCTTTTATAGGAAATTAATACATTTTTTAAGATTAACAAAATACAATGACCTCTTAAAAAAGTATTATACTATCATACAAATAGTACTACAAGCATATATATATATATATATATATATATATATATATATATATATATAGCTCTAAGCAGTTGCTGAAAAACCAATACAAAAAACATATTAAGTCTTAACCAAGAAATCAATACCTATTTCAAGATTGACCAGACATAATGGCATTCCAAAAAAGTATCATATTATCATGTAAATAATACTACAAGGGAAAAATTATAAATTAGTAGCTACGATAAGTTACTGAAAAACTAATGCAAAAAAATATGAAGTCTTAAGCAAGAAATCAATACCTGTTTCAAGACTAAACATACATAATGACCATTCAAAAAGTATCATACTATAATGCAAATAATACTACAAGCAAAAAAATATAAATCAGTAGCTATAATAAGTTGCAGAAACACATGAAAAAATATTAAGTCTTATGCAATAAATCAATACCTATTTTAAGACTGACCAGTTGTAACACTAGCTGCAAATGTTGATCCAGTAACAGATGGTTGTCTCGTGTTCATTGTGTTGTTTCCCTCCTTGATTTCTATAAATAAATTAAAATAAAATTATACACAACATAATGATAATAAAACAAGGGGTTTTAAATCACATGGATAGTAATTAACTTGGAAGTATAAGGTGTTTTTACTGACCTTGAACTATATCACAAGTAGCTTGGAGTTCTTCACTAACATTCAGCTCTAAAAATGGATTCAAACTAGGTTGTAACCAATTCTAACCATATGTAAGGGCTTCAACCATTTCAGGGCTCAATGAGCTCCTATATATGTCGAGCACCCTACCTCTGATGCTAAACACAAACTCAAAAGCTATAATTGAAATTGGTGTGGATAATACATCTCTAACCATACGAGACATAATTGGAAACATTGATTCATTTTGTTTCCACCAAATTAAAATATTAAAGTTGTTATCCATTTTTACACATGGTTCATCAAGGTATGTTTCTAGTTTAGTTTTTTAGTCAATCATCTAAGAATTTAAAAAATCTTTAAACGTCATCTGATTTATCCCTACCCTAGGCTTCCAATTCTAATTGATTATTGTTACTCTGCACTAAATTAGACCCTGGAGAACCATGTGCAAACTAGATGCAGGTCGGTTTTGATTAAAATACCACATAAACATCTTAGTCAAGTTGTCCTTTATAGCATTTGCAAGTTCAAATAGAGACAACACACTACCTTGGTGTATTTTGTTGAACGCCCGTAAAATAAATTGTAACTTGTATCTTGGGTACAAAATGACACCAAAATACAACAATTGGTTAATCTGGTGTAGATTGCCCCAATACTTATCATATTTCGTTTTCATGTCAGCACCCATTCTACTTAAAGAGTAATCAACATTGTGTATCGCTTCACTAATTTCACAGTGAATAAATACTAGTTAATGAAAGACATTGTTGATGCTAACTGTGTTATAGGCTGAGAAAATCTTGGTTGCATCATAAAATTTTTCGAGAAATTTTACAAATACCCGGACATCTGCCTAATCGATACATGTAGGTATGTCGTCTGATCCAAGACTCTCTAAATAACCAAGGTCATGAAACTTTAGTCCCTCAAAAGTATATTTAAACTTTTCAGCAGAATCCAACATGAGGTAGGTTGAATTCCACCTTGTAGAGACATCTAGACACACTAATTTACAACTATCAATCCCAACTTCCTAAACACACTCTGTAAACTTCCTCAATCTATGTGAAGATAATCTGACATACTTCACAACATGCCTTATGGTTGAGATGCTTTTGTTGAGCTCTTTAAGGCCATTTTGGACAATAAGGTTAAGGATGTGAGCACAATATCTCATATACATAAAATCACCATCTAAGACCAAACTAGAAACACTCTTCAACCTACTTTTCAGATATACAACAGCCACATCATTAGTTGATACGTTATCAATTGTAATATTGGATACACTACTCAAACCCCATTATCTCAAACACTATTCCACTTGCTTTCCAATAGTATCACCATTATGATCCTTAATGACAGGAAAACTAATTACCTTATTTTGATATACCCACTCATTGTCAAGAAAATGAGCTGTTAGGCTCATGTAGTTGAGATTTTGGACAATGTCCAACAGTCCGTGGTTAATACAACTCTACTTGTGTTAGTTTTAAAAAGAAACTTCAACTCTGCTTTCATACTAACATTCAGTTGGTAACAGACCCTAGCAATTGTATATCTAAATGGCATCTTGAATTAGGGACACAACACCCTACACAAATTTCTAAACCCTGGACGCTCAACAATATTGAATGAAAGCTCATCTAACATAATAAACATCGCTACAACTTTTCTACAAGCATTATTATCAAACCTACTTAGTGTAGACCTTAGTTGATTGTTATTTGTTCCAAATGTTAGGACAAATTGATTTGGATTTGGCAGATAAGTTCAGAGGGTTTTTCACACAAGATTTTATATGGGCAAACAAGTTAGAGGTTCCATGCTTCTTAGTGTTACAATAAAAGGTCTTTGGACAGTCACAACATTTTCCTTCTGATTCTTTTTCTTTTCTTCCAAAATTGATAATCTATTAAAACAAGCCCAGATAATAAATTTTATTCTGGTGCCACTAGAACTCATATTTCTTTTTCTTTTCTTATTAGTTTCATCAGGTTTCTTGTTAGGCTGATTATCACCACCAACATCTGTAGTATCAACAGTGCTAATGGGGACTGAATCAACCCCCTAATTAGAAGCTTCATTGTTATTAACTAGCAGCAAAACTGCAGCAAAGTTAATGTCTTGGATATTAGAGACATTATGAAAAAGTTATTAATTATTTAAAGTAGATAACTTATCTAATCTTAAAAATGTCCTAAACTAATCAGTCTTATAAGCTTAAATGGGATAACTTATCTAGAGTTGCGTAGTAAGAAAGCGAAACAATTATTATATCATATCATATTAAATAAACAAAGAATACACATAACACTAATTAAACATATTAAATCATATAACTTAAGCAACATTAGATACACACACATAACTACTTCGCAGCAGGTAACACAAGTCATTGGTTTCATCTAAAACAACATATATATATATATATATATATATATATATATTACAATAATACATTTTATTGGAGTTTTCAAGTATACATTTATGGCTCACATCCTCACTAGTTGCTAATTCTTTCCATCTCGTATCTGCCATGCCAAACACCTCCTAGAATAGAAAATCAATGAATAAGTATATGAATAAATATAAACATCATACAAAACACCAATAAAATGAAACATGATAAGATACATTGGAGAAAATGAAAGTCCATTGGATTAAAGATCTTAACTTTTGATAAAGAAGGGGATCCATCTCACTCCATATCAAATATGGTCTTTAAAACTGACCAACAGTCAGAATACACTATTCTGAAAGTAAAAAATGTGAAGTCATGATCAAGATATCATTAAACCTTTAAAATCCTAAATCATTAAACAAAAATTTCATGATCACATAACCACCAACCAACAAGAACGAAATAAAGGACAAAATAGACAAAGAGAGAAACAAAGTGAAGGAGAGAAGAAAATGGGATAAAGTTGTTACCTTGTTGCTCAGAGGAAGAGAGACGAACGCTTCAAACAAGGTGTCGCCAAAGGAAACCAAGTCGCGAAGGAGGGAGAGGAGAATCAAGGATGTGAGAAGATGAGATCTTAACAAGAAGAAGAAGAAAGCATGTTGACGTTGTGGCTCTACTGCGTAGCCGCAACTATAAGGACGAGAGAAGAACTTTAGGGGTTTTTAACTTTTCACAAATAAGGGTTTCTTTAACCTTTTTCCAGTTTCCCCATTCTCTTATGCAAAATGGATTGAGACATCATGGGCTGGGCTCATTAAAATATTATTTTGGGTTTCTTTTTTTCCTTATTTGGTCAAACTTGGACATTGATGGGCCAACAAAACTAAATCCGCGTTCAACTGTTAATGCCCAAAAAAGTCCGTGTTTTATGTTTTTTTATTCGTAACCCAAACTTGACTGACCCATGCTTAATGGATAGCAACGGATTTTACGGACCGGGTCAGTTTGGGCGAAGTTGCCCAGTCCTAGGTGGAAGATAAGATCAAACGAGAGGGGCCTTTAACTGTAAGTAGCATTACTATTTTAGTTAAACCACTGGACATACTCGGTATTTTACTTAACTTTATGTAATATGCATCCTAATATAAGTCATTTACATTATTATTGATCCCGTGTGCATACCGGCCCTAGAAGGCTAGTGACATCGATTAGTAGAAAGAGCAAAAACATGACAAGATTAAATTACCGCATAGGACGAGGTGCACAAAAGTTGGAGTATATGCCAAAGCTCGGTACAGAATCATGATAATGACCCTAGTCTATAAAGCTACCACAGAATCTGAGTCAGGTACTCGGTACAAGTGCTGTTTGTGTAAAAGGTGTTTTTACATAGTAAAAATCCTTTACGTTTGAAAGTATTGGATGTAGCTTATACTTTGGAAGTAAATCAATATAAATCTGCTGAGTTATCTTCTCTTTTCCCTTCTCTTCATTAAAGTTTGAAAGAGTCTAAAATACAGTTCAGACCCCTATTATTTATTCCATGTAAAAAAGAGTTAAGAAATATTCAACCTCTTCTTCTAAGTCTAACTTTAAACCATCAAGTAGTAAAGAGAGTCACTTCTATGCATTTCAAATTTGTAATCTCTTAGTTTTGTATAGTTAAGATACCTTTTGTATCTTTTTTAATGCTATTGTTTTTTGGTAATAAACAAAACTAAGTACTTGTGATTAATACAAAAAATATTACAACTCTAATAAACTTATTTATCTTTTTAAAAGTTAATACACTACAAAGTTTAGCTATAAGAGTTTATCTAACTTGTGCAACTTTTCACAAGTTAAAAGATTAAAAAGATAGAAAGTTTTTATTTAAAAACATCATTAATACTCACTCTAGTTGATTTTTTAACAATCTCAACATAAGTTTTAATAAAATATTTATTTTTTATTTTTTATCCTATGTAAGATTGCACTAGTTAAACAAATCCTAACTAGAATAAGGGAAACAAAATCAATCTAATCCTTATGATAGGATCAGAGGGCTCACAATGATATACTAACAGATAATAAAAAAATAGTGGATTTAAGCATTCAAATTTGATAACACTATGTCATTATCTCCTTAATGTTTTAAACAAGCGATTTGTTAAAGAGATAGTTCCTTTTAAGGACTTTATTTACCATCAAATATGGCATGCGTTCATGGTTTTTCCTTTTAATTCTTCATACGAAGGTTGGACATGCCTCAAATATAGAGTTGTCAAAACGGATCATCCATCCTAATTCATGGTAAGTTTGAGTTTTTTTTAAGGTTGAGCAAGAAAAGGGTCATTTTGAATTCAAGCCTCAATTTCAAGGCCTGGACCTAGTTCACATATGCCTGACAATCTTGGCGGGTTACTTGTCTAGGCGACTTTTTTTAGGCTTCTATGGGCTTTTGTCGTGCCTGCATTATATTTTTTTTTTGTTTTTGGGTAACAAATTACCAAAAATACAACCACTAAAAAGTATGCCATATTTTTTATATGTTCTAAATCAACTACAAGATCTAATTCAAGTAGAAAATGTAGAAAGTACTTTTTCCATATTGGTTAAAAAAATGTTACGGACTACCTCCACGCCGCCCTGATAAAAACCAGACCGGGTATGAGTTTTCACGAGCTAGGCTTAAAAGGCTTAGTTTCAATTCTCTTCTTTAGTGCTCGAGCCTACCCATTTTGTGGGGCTTGAATCCTTTAAATGTCTATAGAGATACCTGCAGTTAGTTCGCTAATAAAGTTCATCCATTTACAAGATTTAATGTTGTATTTTTAATGTATAAATTTACTTCTTAACCAACTAAATTAAGATTTGCCATACCCATACTACATGCAAAAATGGGAAAGTACTCAACATGAGCTTTTCCTCTCTTTCTCTCTCTCTCTCTCTCTCTCTCTTAATATATATATATATATGGTCTAGCCAAAAGTCTTCAGTTGTTAATAATTGATGGTTGAAGACTTCAACCATATTTTTTAATGAAATAATTGCAATAGGTTGAAAAACGAGGCAACATTGTCTTTGTTTACACTATAAATAGGTGTAACTTCAACAATATAATTTCAATTAAAGTAGAAGAAAACTTATGGCTTTTGAGTGATGTAGAAGCTAAAAGTAAGAGGAAAAATAATGTTGAGTAAATCCTATGAGTGTTAGATAATTACATCGAGTTTGGGTATCAAGTTTATAACTTTTTGTACTAAATTAGTAGTATTGAAATATGAGTTAGTCTCACTAGGAAACGTTATATTTTGTATCTCTGGTATAAAAGAGTGCGATGAAGATATTGTAATGTATCCATTTTATAGTGGAATATTTTTTGGAGTTTGTCCCGTGGTTTTTTCTTCGGTTTTAGAGTTTTAGCTCTCCGTTTTAAGGAAATTTTTTTGAAGGAAATGAATGTAATTTCCTAATAGTGGTATCAAAGCTCCATGGTTCAGTGAGATATAAATTCCTAGTATGCTCTATGGTTACAGCTTTGTCTAATCTTCCACATTAGAAAAGATTTATTTCCTATATGATTGAAAATTTCCTTGATTGCTAAAAGTGTGTTACCATAAGTGTTGGTTTGGAAATGTTATGGCTAAGGAAAGACTTGATATTTAATTGTGTCTGTTATAATCCACATTTCTTTCTTGGGAACTAATCCTATGCATGGTTGTAATGTTGAGCACACTATTACAATGGCAAATTATACAAGTGTTGTGAAGTTTGACATGGAGAGATTTGATGGAAGAATAAGTTTTGGCTTATGGAAAAGGCAAGTCAAGAATGTGATAAAACAATCATAACTACAAAAGCCATTGAAAGATAAGGCTTCTGGTATGGAAGATGAGAAATAAGAGAAATTAGATTTGAGACCTGTAAATACGATACATCTGTGTTTAGCTAAGAATATTCTTGCAAATATGTAGAATATTTTAATAGCCAAGGATCTTTGGGAAAAACTTGAAGTGTTATATCAGCTCAAATTGATTGTTGTTGAAGGAATAGTTCCATAATTTGAGCATGGAAGATGAAATGAAAATTTTAGATCATCTAAGTTCCCTCAATGGTATTGTCTCTAAATTAGAGGCTATTGGGGTCAAGGTTAATAATGAAGACAAGGTGTTAATGCTTATGTGGTCTCTTCCGTCTTCTTGTGGATATTAATACATGGAAAGGAAACTTTGAGTTTTGAAGAAATTGTTAGTAAGACTATCTCTAAAGAAAGAAGAATGAAAAATGAAAATAACTCTTCAGTTAATGGTTAGTAATGGGCCTTACGTGAAAAAGAACCATAAAAAGAATTCGACATGCTAGAAATGCAGAAGGTCTGGGCATGTGAAGAAAAATTGTCTAGGAGGATCAACAATAAAAAAAAGGCTAAGTCAGGTGCTAGCAATGTCTCCCTTGTCATTAGGGATAATGATGTTCTATAAAGATGAAATATGTATCTTCATGGCTTTTTCGTGTTGCCATGGAAGAGGATAGGTTATTGCTAGTGGATCCACAATTGCACACAAACATTGGTTGGCATTGATGAAAGGTGTGTGGTGGAATTTGGTCGATGGCTAAAGAACTTCTTGAGGAAGCCAACATGGAGGTTGAACCATCAATTTTAAGCAAGGTTTTGATATGTGCTAGAAAGGAAACTCTTAGGATATCCTAGTTTTAAGTGAGTATACTCTTGATGGTGGAGTATGATTGTTCTTTTAAGTATGATTATCGATATAGACAATGGTACCACTGATTGTTGATGTAGACAATGAAAATGGAATTGATAAGGGACTCACACTAAAGTTCTTTTATTAAGAGAGTTCCACTTGAAGGGAAACATATAAGATCCAGGATTATTTTTCCCTTTGGCTGGAGGGGGAGAACTATAGGGTTCAACCAAAAGTCTTTAGGGGTTAATAGTTGATGGTTGGAAACTTCAACCATATTTTTCGATGAATTAATTGCAATAGGTTAAAAAGTGAGGCAACGTTGTTTGTGTTTGCACTATAAATAGGTGCAATTTCAATAAGGGAATGACAATTGAAGTAGAAGAAAAATTGTAGCTTCTTGAGTAAAGTGGAAGCTAAAAATGAAAGGAAAAGTAATGTTGAGTAAATCATAAAAGTGTTAGACAATTACATCAGGTTTGAGTACCAGTTTTATAATTCCTTTGTACTAATAATAGTATTGGAATAAGAGTGAGTCTCACTAGTATAAAAGAGTGTGAGGAGGATATTATAATTAATCCTTGTTATAATAAAATATTTTTTGGAGCAAAAATTCTGAGAGAATATATATATATATTTATTTATATAGACGATGTATCATATGAGAAAGACTTTTTTAGGTGAGAGTGAAAGGAGTAAATTTAAACCTTTAAATCTTATCATGGATGACCAAGATTAAAATATATTGATCATATGACTTTGAAAAACTTTTAATCATAACCATCCATGTATAGTTATACTGTTCAGATTTGTCTGTTTCACTTTCACCTAAGAGAACCTTTCTCATAAATTGTCATCAAATAATTAATATTAATCTTATATATCGTTTAAAAATTTATCCAAAAGGTTAAAATTATATATTTTTTTGTTCAATCATGGTTAGGATTTCTGAATTGCAACCAACACACCATAATTCATTTGTTGTAAACCATTTATCCCTCACCTTCGTATCTATATGTCTATCTTATTTTCTAATTTTATTCAACCATGAAACACAAAAGTAATATATATCTAACCATCCAAGCATGACTGAGCCAACTTTTCATAGGGATTCAACTTAGGCCTAACAAGAAAAGTAGGTACCAGCCTTCTTTCTGCTCTCAAGAGCAAATTGGGTTCCAATTATAATAATGGATTAGCTTAGCTTAGATTTTAACTTATATGTGTTATGATGGTTCAGCGTCTGACTTAGAAGGGGGAGGGGGTTGAATAAGTCACAGACTCTTTTCGCGGAATGACCAAACGATATAAAGATAATCAGACTTATGAAAGCAGGGAAGAGAAAGAAACACACAAAGTTTATACTGGTTCACTTCCAACACAAACTACGTCCAGTTTCTTCAAACTTGAAGGATTTCCCCTATTGTAAAAACTCCTTTACAATAAGAGCACCAAACCAGTGAACCAAGTATTCTTGACTCCAGCCACTTCTGGCTTAACCCAAGTATTCTTTCAACAAGGCACTCTTGGCTTAATAACCCAAGTTTTCTTACTAAATCCTCTTCAAGTCAACAATGTTTCCTACACTAAAAACTAAAACCGGTAACACACCAGATTTTACAAATTGATTTTGGAAGAATAAAGGAGAGTATCCCATAGAACTTAGTGTTTCAGGATATACAATAAAGAATGTATACGCTAAGTTGAAAAGACACACGATCAAGGTCTGCTAGAGGCAAACACATAAAGAGGATCTTTGTCTATTGAGAGACTTAAAGGCTTAATGTAGAGAAAGAGAAGGCAATAATCTTTTGCAAATATGACTCTTGTAAGTTTATTACTTGTCTCTCTGTGTCAATCTTCTAAAGAGTATTTATAGGGAGTAAGTGGTAACCATTGCTACCTCTTAAAAGGAGATATATCCGTTGAAAATTCTATTAGGGAGTTGTGAGCTTTGAGAGGTATCAGACTTTTGTTGTTCCAGCCAAGTGTATGAAGAGTCTGATACATGGGTTCTTCTGTTCTTGCATAAAAATAGTTCCTTATGCAGTGTTGACAAATAAAGTTATTTTCTTGCTTTATTTGATTGGAACAGAGAGAAGAAGATAAAGTTACAATCCTCTAAAACTGAGTTGACAGACATGTTGACTTGAGCCAGCTTTTTGTACTTTTCCACAGAGGATTGTGTTAGGATCTTCGATCACTGAGTTGGCTGCTCTACTGATTTGTCTCTTGTTCTTTTTGGTGATAAGCACATTTGTCTTGATAAGTGCATGAGTTTCAAGGCATCATCAAAATAGATTTTCGAATGTTAAGATTTGGCTTTTAAAGTCACGTTCTTCTCTGTTTGATTAAGGATGCCTAAAAGTCTGATTCTTGATATTCATTACAGCATGGGACAGAGTGTGTATCAGAATTTTTAAGGTCTAACAAAGTTAGATTAAACTTTTGTTGATATAGACTCCCTCTATGCTTTGCAACCTGTGTAGTTCCTGAAATACTTAGACAAACAGGTTAGATTACATGAGAGCATACTTCTTTTGACCAATCATTGATGTTTTTTTATTAGCAAATCTAGGGAATGATAATAGCGCATAATTTTAGTGTCTGGTCAAGTAATAACTTATTGTTTCTTTCCAAATCAGACTTTTCTTCAACATGTTAGAGTAATGTTACTGTTTGAGTATGATACTTTATATACCATTATGTATGCAACCTTAACTCAATAAAAAATAAATTTATTATAACATATCACAATTTATTTCTATACAATGTATATTATAAATTTATATGAATTAAGATTTTAATTTAGAATTTTAAAGATGATAAATGATTTGAGATAAATTAAAATATTTAAAAAGAAAGACTAGGGGGGATATGAAGAAAGAAGAACGCAGATAAAGAAAGAAGAAAGAAGGAGGAATAACATAACATTTACCTCAAAACAAACACTATGTAGCATCTGCTAAAAACTGACATAATTGTTGCATTGAGCATTTTAACCCCTCTTCAACAAAAGTTAAATTTACATCTATTTTCATGTGTAGAATTAACTTTTGATTAACACAAATATTGCATTGAGCATTTTAACCTTCACTTCAACAAAAGTTACAACATTAGATTTATTTTTATGCATAAAATCGAGTTTAATTAACTCAAATGGTAAAATCCCCTTTTGTAGTGATAATTGATACAGCTCTTCCAAAGAGAAGGAGATCAAAATTGCATCTTTTGTTACTTGCCGTCATTATTCATTATCACTGCTTACTATTTTTAATTTTATGTTGTCATTATTATTTTGTTACCTTTACCCCTTCTACATTTGAACATACATTACCCTATACCACATTTGAAGTTTGAACATAATTGAAGTCTTTTTTATACATTACTGCCAACTTACTTCCTAAAGAAACAATTATTTTTGATATTAGAAGCGGGTTAGGTAACACTTAACATATCATGCAAACAAAATTGTTAACTAACCTTCAATAACATAATAAAGAGCAAAATAACTAATGTGTTGATATTGTTAGTTTAGTTTATTTATTATTTACTTTTTGTTAGTTTGTTAGTTGTGTTCCCCTTGTATATAAATAGTTATCTTTTTTTTTCTATTTTTGAGCTAATGAATGAATAAGTATTTTTCAAACAAGTTTAGAGTTTATTTTTTTCTCCTTAAGCTTGATAAGTCCTTAGTTTGCGTTGTTTAAGGACTTCTCATGTTTAGTTTTTAGTTCATTTTGACTTAATTTCCTCCTAATTCCCTCGGTTTTTGATTTTATTGCGCATATGCTACTTGGCACTTCTATTTTGCAGGATTGGTGATGATTTAGGTTGATTTGCAAAGGAATTAGAGACACTTAAAGGGCATTGGAATAAACAGAAAGGAATTCAATACAAGAATGTATAAACATAAAGTCAATTCAATCTTTGGAGATATGGCAAATAAAGTGAGAGCCTTCCTAGATCTTAGCATGCTTAAAAATCTTAATTTGGCATGTTTTTTAGGTTCCACTGACCGTGGAACACTCTGTTTAAGTAAATAAATTATGGCAAGTCATTCCACTAGCCGTGGAATTAATCCAGTGGCTGTGGTTTGCCTCAAGGTCTAAGGAAGCCTCAAATTTTGAATCGAACACATCAGGTCTTGATCCACTGGCCATGGATCAAGTGCACGAACATAATTTTCCCTTTTTCTAGGGATCGTTCTATAGAGAAAAAGAACTTCCTTTTCCCTCTTTGTGGTAACTGCTATAGACACTTCTTTTGCACGGTTTTGAGGACTTTCCAAAAGAATTGAAGAGGGTTTTCAACATAAAACATCAAGATTTCATAAGATTTCATAAGAATTAGAGGATTGAGTAAGAACTTTCTTTCTATTCTTGAACCCTTGCTTTTGTATTTATTGGATTTTTGATGTTTTGTTTGCATTAGATGATTTTTGAGTTTGTAACCTCTTCCATAGGGAACTAATTTACATTTTTGGGATTAATAGGTAGTATGTTTATGTATTGATTTGATGCTTAGAATTTTTTTCATTTATGAATTTCTTGTTTCTATCTCTTCTTATGAGAGTTCAATACTTCTAATGACTTAGAAATAAGCTTAGATGATTTAAAATGGTATGGATGATTGAGAAATTGACATATTGTTTGAAATGCATGAAATTGGACCTAAGGTATTGGATTACGAAAGTAAACAAAACCATTTGAGGATTGATTGGGTTTTCACCGAGCTTAATGGATTCGATTAACAAATTGAGCGTAGTTATTTGGTAATGGAATCCGTTAGTAAGAGTTCCGAGAGGAAGATACTAATTACCTTAGGAAAACCCACCTTAGAAATAGAATTTCATAAGCGAGAAAGGATTTACATTAAATTGATATATGGCATGTGAACCTACCAAACTGCCAAGAGTAATTCTTCAATTTGATTTTAAAAAAAGTATTCAATTTTGTTCAAAAGGACTTAAATCTAAAAAGTTTCATGGTTAAGAGTTTTTATTTAAGTTATAGCATTAGTTAACTAAAATTGAATTTTGTCTAGATAATTAAATCACTGTGAATCAATACTTGGGAACAATCTCTATGAATACGAAAATCTTTTATATTACGTGATACCCTATCCGCTTGCAAAAGGCTATCAAGTTTTCAGCGTCATTTTCGGGGATTGTGTTCCCTCAATATTGGCTAAACTGTGATTTGATTAGATTGGACATTTTTGTATATATATTTTACTTGTTTCTTTTATCGTTTTGCTGTAGAATTACGCTTATTCTTTTTGGTTTGTCGTTTTGTAGGTTCCTTTATGCGAAGGAGTATAAGTCTTGGGACAATATTTGGCCTCGAGATAGAATGATTTCTTTGGAAACTTAGGAAGCAAAGGAGACAACAAAATGTTGTTGCAACAAGCTGAGAAAATATGGCGAATCGAGATAACATAGCACTAAGGGACTTTGCAACACCAAATGCAATGGGTAGAGAGTCTAGCATCACAAGACCTATGATTGAAGCTAATAATTTTGAGTTCAAGTCATCCTTGCTCTCTATGGTTCAACAGAGCCAATTTGGAGGATTGTCCTCTAAAGACCCAAATTTGTATCTTCAGGTATTCCTTGAGTATTGATACACTCAAGGTTAATAAGGTTTCAAATGATGCAATCCGATTAAGACTCTTCCCATTTTCTCTGAGGGACAAGGCTAGAGCATGGCTATATTCATTTCCAGGAGGCTCAATCATAACTTGGGATCAACTATCTCATGTTTCCTTAATAAATACTACCCGAAAAGCAAAATTGACCAACTACAGAAACAAATTATCACTTTCACACAGAGAGATGATGGGACCTTGTATGATGCTTGGGAAAGATACAAGGAAATTCTTAGGGAATGTCCACGCCATGGAATTGAGAGGTGGTTGACTGTTCACATTTTCTACAATGGGTTAACGTCAAATCAGAAGGTAACCTTGGATGCCGCAACTAGCGGAGCCTTCATGAGCAAAAAGATGAAGGATGGTTATAATCTTATAGAGGAAGTAACCCATAACACCTATCAATGGTCTTTAGAAAAGAATTTACCAGCAAAACACCAGGTAAGTATTCCCTTGATGTCATTTCCTTGCTTACAGCTAAAGTAGAAGCATTGGTTGTTAATTTGATAAAATGGGTATAGGTACTGCTAATGTTGTTTATGAACTATGTGGTGTTCCGAGGCATACAACCATAGGGTGTTAGCTTGAAGTATCTCAAGGTCCATAATTAGAAGTACACCAGGTGGATGCAGTTGGTAACTATGATGGAAATTATGGAAATAATTAGAGTACCACCAGTATTCCAAAATAGACCCTCTCCCTTCCAAGGCAATTAGAACAATTACAGGAAACCACAAGGATCCTATACCCTATATAAATCCAAATTAAAATCTTTGATGGAAACCTTTGTGATAACCCAAACTAAGCAGAATGGGGATTTCTCATAAATAATTAAAAACTTAGCTTCAAAGGTGGATTCACTAGCAATCTGTAATAAGATGTTTGAGACTCAGATAGCCCAACAGGCCTCTAATTCTTCAAGAATTCTAAGTACATTTCCTAGAAAAATAAAAGTCGGGCTATCAAACCACACTATGGCTATTACATTTAGGAGTGGTAAATAACTTGAGGCTCCAACTGCAATGAAAGGAAGCAAATCTAAGAAAGACCAAAAAGAAAATGAGAATCCATCATTTCTAGCTATTGTGGAGGAGAAAAAGAAAGAAAACATAGATGGGGTCAAACCACATCAACCTTTTATTCCATATCCTCAATGCTTAGCCAAGGCTAAGTTGGACAAGCAATTTGGTAAGTTTTTAGAATTGTTGAAAAAACTTTACATCAATATTCCTTTCATTGAAGCCTTGCAGCAAATGCCCACATATGTAAAGTTTTTGAAAGACATCTTGTTTAATAAAAGAAAATTGGAAGAGGATGGAACCATGACACTTAATGAAAATTGAAGTGCATTGATCCAAAAGAAGCTATCACCTAAGCTTCAGGATCCAGGTAGTTTTTCTATCCCCTGCATGATTGGAAATATGAATATAGATAGATCTTTATGTGATTTAGGTGCTAGTGTCAGTTTAATGCCCCTGTCCATATCTGAAAAGCTATGATTAGGTGAATTAAAACCTACAAGGATGTCCTTACAACTAGTTGGTAGATAGATAAAGTACCTTGTAAATATTCTTGAGGATGTCCCCACTAAAGTAGGTAAATTTTTTATTCCTGCTGATTTTGTTGTGCTTGGAATGGATGAAGATTCTATGGTTTCTATTATTTTAGCAGGCCATTTTTAGCAACTGTAGGTGCGATGATAGATGTCAAGAATAGTAAGTTGTCTTTTACTGTGGGAGACTAAAAGGTTGAATTAATTTGAAGGATGCTATGAAAAAACCTTTTCATGATGATGTTTGCTACAGTATTGAATTTGTTGACCAAGTGGTGAAGGAAGAATCCCTTCTTAATGATCCTCTTGAAACTGTTTTAATCACTAAATCTACAGGAACATCACAAGGTGCTAAAGATGATGCATCGTTAGAACATGATACTGATGTCATGTACAAGAAAGAGGTGGGCCCCAATGTTGAAATGAAACCCTTACCATCTACTTTGAGGTATGAATTTCTTGGTCCTAATTCCACATATCCTGTGATTGTAAGTGCAAATTTGAATCTAGAGGAAATCAAAAAACTTCTGAAGCAACTTAGGTTGTATAGAAAAGTGATAAAGAAGTTGTAAAGAAAGAAATCGTTAAATTGTTAGATGTTAGGGTCATATACCCTATTGCAAGTAGCAAATAAGTAAGTCTTGTTCATGTTATGCCTAAAAATAGAGGGATGATTATAATTGAAAATGATAAGAAAGAATTAATTCCACAAGAATAGTGTCTGGCTAGCGCATGTATATAGATTATAAGAAACTAAATAGCGCCACCAAGAAAGATCATTTTCCCCTCCCTTTCATTGATCAGATGCTTGAGAGGCTTGCCAAGCACTCTCATTTTTGTTACTTAGATGTCAATTTTGGTTTTCACCAAATTCTCATTCATCCATTTGATCAAGAAAAGACCACCTTCACATGTCCATAAGGTACATTTGTATATAGGCGTATGTCATTCGGTCTTTGTAATGTACCTACGACCTTTTATAGGTGTATGCAAGCCATATTTTCTGATTTGCTTGAAAATGTGATGGAGGTTTTTATGGATGATTTCTTAGTTTATGGTTTTAATTTTGACAACTGCTTAACTAATCTTTGTAAAGTTTTGCAGCGTTGTGAAGAGACCAACTTGGTCCTAAACTGGGGAAATGTCATTTCATGGTTAAAGAAGGTATAGTTCTTGGACACTTGGTATCTGAAAGAGGTATTGAGGTTGACAAGGCTAAGATTGAGGTTATTGAAAAGTTGCTACCTCTTAAAAATATGAAAGGTATAAGAAGTTTTCTTGGGCATGTCGGGTTTTACAGGAGGTTCATTAAAGACTTTTCCAAAATCACCAAGCCCCTCACAAACCTCTTATGTAAAGATATTCCATTTTTGTTTGACTCGTTCTGTTTAGAAGTATTTTACAAGATTAAGGAAACATTAATCTCCATGTAACATCACTATTTTTAGTAAGCAGCCTTAACCTTGTAGATTTTCAATCACGAGAATTCTTAAGTGATAATCAACGCAGAGATCCTTTTATAAGAAGAAAAATATAATCGAGTTAAGAAAACTCGATAAAAAGAGATATTAATCGTGTATAATAATAATACGTGTTATACTTAACGATAAGTAATAATATAATACTAGGGAAAGTAAATAAAGGACCCACAGGCAGTCGAGAATTGACTATCCGATCCCAAATGTAGTACCTAGATAATAATATAGTTAGATTAGTACCATCGTTCACATAAAACGAGGAAGAATCAAGTCAGTTCCTGCACACCCATTTTATACCAAAAAAGGCCCTCGGTTGTTCGTTTATACAATTCGGGATGTCCGATCCCAGCACAGGTAGTCCCTAATGAACCGTTTCGGTAATTCAAACATGACTCCTGAAGAGCCCAAACTCTAATTCGGATATTATCAACCCCGTTTATTGGAAAAACTACCCAGTTAAATTAGAACCCCCGAGTTCGGCTCAAACACTTTTAGTGTTTTAAGCCTAAACTTCTCATATGATATCGGAATCAAGCGATTCTTGTCTTGGTTTCTCCGTTATGGAAAACCTAGCAACCTCTATTTCTAGTCTCAAACCCTAATTTGTAATCTATCATCACCAACTTGAAGAATCAAGAATTTGTACTCAAAAAACCCTTTATTTAATCCCGTTATAATTCATTAATTTATAAGAAAAATTATAACTCTCTCATATGAGCTTAGAATTGGTTTGTTGCAATTTCTACGCTGTCGTATCGAACCCCTCTATAATTCTCGTGCAGAGCTCGAAAGCTAGTTCGTGCCCAATCGTTCCCGAAAAGCTAATGGTGCGTTTAGTTCATAAGTTTTCTAAGAAAAATAGAAAATTATTCTTAGAAAAATTTAAAAAATAAAAAAATGTTTATTTACAAATTATTTAAATTTTTATAGAAAAATAGAAAACTGATTTTCTATTTTTTAAGAAGATCAAAAAACTCTTTTAAAAGGTTTTCTAAGAAAAGTAAAAAAAATAGAAAAGACGGTAATTGAATTACAAGATAAGGTAACTGAATTATAAGATAAAGACTGTTGTAACCATTTTTATTATGATAATATTTTTATTATTCTTTGTAACTATTTTGAATATATTTAAACATAAATTTATTTGTTTTATTTTAATATTACTTTAAATTTTTGTCACAATTTTTATGTGATGTATATACTATACAATATTGTTATAAATAATATATATAAGACATATCTCAATTAATTTGAATTAAAGAATATTTGAAAAAAATTTAAAAAACTGAGTGTACTTGAACAACTTTTTTAGTTTTCTAGATTTCCAAATTGAAAAACAGTCACATCATCTAAACGAGTTTTCAAAATTTTTCTAACTATTCTAGGAAATGAAAATTTTAGAAAACAAGGGGGAAACTTTTCCCAAAAAACTAGAATAATTTTCTGTAACTAAACGCAACCTAAGTTTCTGAAGGAAGTTTCATTTTTGTAACTAAGTGACCCAGCCGCGGTAAAACGCAAATATCTCCCTCATACGATATCGGAATCACTTTGTTCTTTTTTTTTTTATAACTTTGCATCAAAAAAGCCTAAAACTTTTATGCAAAGCTCAAGAGCTGATTCTTAAAGGACTTTTCTTGGTGAGCCCATCTTTTTAAGTTAAAATAATTTCGGAGCTCTAGAAAGTAGTTTTCCTTGTTTCGAGTATATCTCTTGCTCCGAGTATCAGATTTTCACGTACCATGTATTGTTTCGAAGAGAAAAATGAGATCTACAACTTTTATGTTGGCCACTTTTTTAGATTTTGACCGTAGAAAAAAGTCACTTTTTCTCTCAAAGTTAAGTATTAAAAATCGTAACTAGGGTTTCATTCGGTACCGATTAAATCTAGACCTGATGGCCCGATTTTCCTATAAATAGAAAGTCACCCTCTCTCAAAAATGCTCGTTCTCTTCCTCTCTATAACGTCACCTCTCTCTCTTTCTCTCCTCTATTGATGCTCAAAACCAACCTCCGAAATCACCTCTGTACTTCGCCAAAACTACCTCCAATCACTGTGAACCTCCGTCTTTCTTCTTCCTCCATCATTTTTGCCACCCAAAACCACCACAAAACCACCATCTTCACCATTGAAACAGCCCCAAGCATGTGACCCAAACACCACCCACGACCCCCACGACCTCTGTTTTCACCGTTCTTCCTTCCTACGACCTCCGATCTTTATTTCTTTGCATTTCTATTGATCAGTTTCAATTCTAGTCACCGCGGAACACCCTCCACCACCATGAGCAGCCATTAATGCCACCTTCCTCCCTTCTTGGCCGATTGTTTCCATGTCGGCCATTCTGAAGTACGATCATCGCGTAGAGTCCAACCGCGGAGACGAATCTTCGATTGGAGCTATGGTTTGAAAGTTGAGTTTTCGTTCGTCCATCTAGTATCTGGAAAATATGACACCTTAGGTAAGGGGGTATATTCTCGGGTATCCTAGGGTGAGCCGAGTGTTCGGAACAGTTAAGGAACCTTTGGTCCTTACCTATTCAAGGGCAGTTTCTGGAACTATTGTTGAAAATTAAGTTATTTTCCTTCCATTAAATTAAGCCACTTAAATTTTTATTAATATTTTATTATCATGTATGTGATTAACTGGTTGTGTTGGCTATTACTAACCATGATGATTAAATGGACAAGTTAGGTGCTAAGCTATGAAAATATTAAGGACTATGGGTGTTTATGTGGACTCCAGTGAATAAGTTTTGAAAAACGTGATAAATGAGGATATAAGGATGGACAGGAACGTGGCCTTTATTATGTAAATTTATGTTATGTCCACAGTTGTAATAATCATTGAGAAGTATGGACTATTACCCATATCGTTATATTTGTCCTCAACGCGTTAACCACGATACCTAAAGAAAACGAAATCCAGAAATAATATTGCCACTAAATATATCATTACTACTAATATGATTATTATTTTAAATTTTATTATTATTTTCTTTATTATTATTATTATTACTATTATTATTTTATTAAATTACTATCGAGCATAATGGCCGACTTTGTCGCCGCTCTTAATAGTTTATCTTATTTATTTTCTTGTTACTTCTATTATTGAGCATAATGGTTGACTCTGCCGCTGCTCTAACTATTTTCTTGTTCATTTAAATTCCGTCACTTAGGTTATTGAGCATAATGGCCAGCTTTGTCATCGCTCTCGGTATTTTCCTATTTATTTAATTTTTGTCATTCATATTTTGAGCATAATGGTCAGCTCTGCCGCCGCTCTCGTAAATTTATTTATTTTGTCATTTATATTACTAGATATAATGGCCGGCTCTGCCGCGTTATTGTTAGTATTATTTTCTTACTCTTATTATTATTAAAATAAGAAACACATTATTTATTGTTCAACCTGAACGTTATTTTAGCCAAGATATAGTCAATATATTTCCTAAACAAAATATAAATAAACTACAACATCCAAAAAATAGGCGGGACCTAACAACTTGAGGACAAATATCTTGAAGTAGGAAACACATAGATACCCAAGGATCAAAAGTAATAACAAAAGTATGCATGTTGCATCATGAAAAGGATTCTTGTGAAAACTAGAGCATACCCCGGGGGTACGCTAGAGAATATTTGTGTTCGATCCCCATGAAGGATGTTGGTAGTACAATTTGGTCGGACATCCAATGGCTTGGATTTGCGCCCAATGTCGGACAGTCCGTGGCAAGCCTAATGTACTTTGACTAAAGATGGAGTATAACTACGATCATTTAGAGCCAAGTCCCATTATTATGAGATACGAGTGATGAGATAAGATGGATCCATGTTTATGAGTAGGACGTGTTAGTCCATTCGTACCCAGTGATCAGATATGATGTGTAAGGGACTTGGTGGGCTCCGATCGCTCTAGTATGGAAATGTTGTGTCTAAGGACAGCCTGAGCAGGACAGCTTCCAATGGATGAGGTGATGAGAATAGTGATAATGATGGATTTGTTTATTGGGCCCGCATGTATCATGAGACTTAAACATCAGATAATACATAATAAATCTAACTCATGCATCTCATTACAACATTATTAATTGATTGCCATAGATTGTACATGTGTTGTTTGAATTAATTGAATTATATTATCTGTTGACTGGGTAAGCCCGCACCGGGAACCATCGGGGTTCAGAGTATATAGTCACCCCCTTTTACTTATTAATAACGGAAGAGCTGGAAAATCAAGAACCAGAATACGAGGAGCAGCTGTAAGTTGGACCAATTGGGAGCGCTTGACAAACGTAGGATGTGTATAGTTAAATAAATTTAGCTAATCAAGTAACAAGACTAAGGATGACTATACAAATTTAAAGGTGCCTGCGTGCCCCATTCTGTTTAAGAGTATAATCACTTACAATTTGTGAATGACTATGTAAATTATCTAATGCTTGTTTCCATTGATCTGCCACTGTTTTACTTGTACAAAAAAAACTTTCCCCACTTTTCTAAAAACTTGTAACCTCTTAGTTAAGTAGGATAACCCAACAGAAGGATTTGTCCTAGTTAACCGAGGGTGTTACACTCCGCACCCATTGTGCAATCCCCCGGTTAGGAACTCCCTTTTAAATTGATGTATGATGCAAGCGATCATGTTGTGGGGCTGTGCTTGAGCAGCAAAAAGAGAAAAAGCTTCATGTCATCTATTATGCCAGCAGAACCTTAGATGATGCTCAGGTAAACTATGCCACAACAAAGAAGGAACTCTTAGCTATTGTCTTTGCTTTTGACAAGTTCAGGGCTTATTTGGTAGGTTCTCAGGTAATTGTTTACACTAATCATTTTACTATGAAGTATCTATTACAAAAGAAATATACTAAGCCTAGATTAATTAGGTGGATTTTAATATTGCAAGAGTTTGATATAAAAATCAGGGATAAGAAGGGTACTGAGAATTTGGTGGCTAATTATTTATCTAGGTTTCCTTCTGAAAAAGAGAAGATCGACAATGTTGTTCCTATTAATAAATCTTTTCCAGATGAACACCTGCTTAATCTTGGTATCCAACAAGTTCTTTGGTTTGCTGATTTTGTCAATTACCTTGTTTGTGGCATCTTACCTCTTGATCTCAATTTTCAACAGAGGAAGAAATTCTTGGCAGATATAAAGTATTACTATTAGAATGAACCACTTATTTTCAAAAGATGTGTAGATGGATTGATAAGATGTGTCCCTAAAGATGAAGTGCATTCCATACTTGAGCATTGCCATACTCTATCATGTGGAGGGCACATGAACACCTCTAAAACTGCCTTCAAAGTGCTTCAAGCATGCTTCTATTGGCCTCATATATTCAAGGATATTCGTAAGTATGTTCTTACTTATGATTCATTTCAGTGTTCAAGTAATATTACTCAACGACATGAAATGCCTTTAAACAATATCCTTGAAGTTGAATTGTTTGATGTTTGGGGCATCGATTTCATAGGACCATTTTCATCATCCTTTGGAAACAATTTTATTTTGGTAATATTACTAAACGACATGAAATGCCTTTAAACAATATCCTTGAAGTTGAATTGTTTAATGTTTAGGGCGTTGATCTCATGGGACCATTTCCATCATCCTTTGTAAACAAATTCATTTTGATAGCGGTTGATTATGTATCCAAATGGGTGGAAGCCATTGCTTCACCTTATTCAAATGCTAAGACTATGATCAAACTTTTCAAAAAGATTATATTTCCAAGGTTTGGGGTCCCAAGATGCATCATCAGTGATAGAGGGTCTCATTTTATTGAAAAAACTTTCGAAACCCTTCTGAAGAAGTATGGAGTTAGGCATAAGGTTGCTAGACTTTATCATCATCAAACTAGTATACAGGTGAAACTTTCAAATAGGGAAATTAAATCCATCCTTTTGAAGCTAGTTAATACATTGCGTAAGGATTGGTCGATTAAATTAGATAATTCCTTATGGGCGTATAGAACTACGTACAAAACCCCTATCAGAACTACACCTTTAAAACTAGTTTATGGGAAGCATTGTCATTTACCTGTTGAATTGAAGCATAAATACTTTTGGGACATTAAAATGCTTAGCTTTGATCTTAAAGTTTCAGGTGAAAAATGGTTGTTGGAGATGAATGAACTTGAAGAACTCAAACTTGATGCCTGTGAGAATGCCAAAATTTACAAAGACAAAAAGATGGCATGATCAACATATCATGAGGAAATCCTTCACTCCTAAAGACATGGTTCTTCTCTTTAACTCCTATTTAAAGTTGTTACTAGGTAAACTAAAGTCTCAATGGTCAGGACCCTTTCAGGTAATTAAAGTTTTCCCTTTTGGTATTGTAGAGTTATGGAGTAAAAAGTTTGGCGCCTTTAAGGAAAATGGATAAAGACTCAAGCATTATTTGGTAGGTGAACCTATACAGCAAACAAGTGTCTTAGACTTGCTTGATTCCTATGCCTCTTAACCTAATTGCTTCCAAGGTCTGGTTGAAGACTTGAAACTTAGCATTGGTGGAGAGGTGACCCCATTTATGTTTATGATTTCCCTTATTTAAGTTTTTTTTATGTATTTGTGTATGATATAATAAAAACAAAATATAATAAAACAAAAAGAAAATAAATATGATTTGTGTTTTTTATTTAACTTTCATTTTTACATGGAACAACATTTGCCTAAGTTAGTGAAATCCACTGGCAGTGGAAAATTCCCACTGGCAGTAGATCAAGTCCCCCAATGAACCTCATTTTGGCGTGAAAATTTTTGGCAAAGAATAGTGTGTTCCGCGGGCTATGGGAAATTCCCACAGACTGTGGATCGTATACAAGGGTTCCACGGGCAGTGCTCAATTTGCTTAAGGCTTTTTTTATGCCCAAAACAGATTGATACAGGGGCCGTGGGAAATTCCCACTAGTAGTGGATCGAGAGCTGTTACCACATTCCACTTTTGTGCCCAAAATAGATTGATCCACGGGCCGTCGATTCATCCCTACTGGTTGTGGATCGTACAACGTTGTTCTTTATTTACTTTGACACTCGAGAATTTATTCTTACATTTCTTCCCTTTTTTTCAGTCGTGCATGTACTTCTCTCAACAAGCATACATAGTTACTCTAGCATTACAAGTGCACCATCCAAAAATTTGAGAAATTGTTTCATCCCTTTTCACCTTCCACTACACTCCTCCTTCACACCAAGTAAGAAACCATCACTTTTTTCCCAAATTTTGAAATTTCTCATGATTGTTAAGGTTCACTCAAATTTGAAACTTCTTTTACTTTTTTCAAAATAACTCATGGGATACCCTTATATATGCTCTGTGATGCTTGATTATGCTTTATATTCAAGTGGGTGTGGCTTAAAACTCATGACCAAGGGTTCATGTTCATCATCTTTCTTGAAACCTAATTGTGTGCCTCTTTATTTTGTTGCCTTATCTTGCCATTTAAACATTGTTTAGCACATATTGAATGTGTATTAGACTGTTTGTGAAAAAAGGGAACTCTTGAAAATCAAGATTTGTGTGTCTTATGTTCATACTACTTTTGCACACCAAGTGTTTGTAAAAAGGCCTAAGACAAATTTTCTTCACTTTCACATGATTATTTGTACGTATATGCATTAGTTTCACATTCACTTGTATCTAATTCTTAATACCTAACTTTACTCTTTTTGATAGATACATTTTGTTTGTGACATTAGTAAGGCACTTTTAGCACTTGATCCATTGTACAATTTAGGATACTTGGACTATATGAATTCTCATTTCTTTTTATATCAAACTTGTCCAAATCTCTATTTTCAAGTGTGTTACACTTACATTTAGATAGTGTACCAACACACTTGAAAGATAAGAAGAGTTTTGTTCCTAACTTGCTTCTTAAATTCTTGTTTCAGCCAAACACAATGTCGTCAAAAAGAACCAAATCTCTTCCAATGAAAAGGAGGACAAAAGGTAAGTCTTCTAACTTCTCAAATCTAGATGACATTGAGTGCGCCTCAGAGGAATAGAGAATGAGGTTTGAATCTTTGATCGAGAGGGAAATCGTTCCCTCTAGATTTTTCTGTAGGGACACATTGATGGAATTAGGCATCTTTGGGGACACCTTCAAATTAATTCAAAATGTGGGTTGGGAATCATTCATACAATTATATGAACCCACAATTGATAGGACTTCTTTGGAATTTCTTAGTTCGATAGAAGTTAGGAGATGTTAAAACAACCCGGTTTAGATAACAGCAGCCCGAGACAGGGAAAAAGTTTTCCCAAAGATCACAGGGTGTTCAGGGCAAAATAAGCAATTGAAGGTTAAGAAGAGTAAAAATCTGACTCAGAAAAGAGAAGGCCGGGTCAGAATATTACACATTAGTGAGACGTGGCTCCAGTAACGAGAGTCAGCGGATGAAAATACATAAGCGGCTACACTCGCTAGAGCGAGGATTTATTCACTGAAGCGACGCATACAGTCGGATAGTTTCCCACTCAGAATAGAGTCCAGATTCACTCAGGAAAGTCTTGCGCTCACGCTTCCCTCGGAAGTTCATTCAACACATCCTATTCTAGTCTTAAAGTTCATAGGTATATACTACTCGGGAGATGACTCCCCCTCGATCACTTCACTCGGGATCTATACCTCCTTTCTCACTCGGAGTGCTCTCCTCAGCCAGATATCACTCGGGAGTGTTTCCCACACCCATCACTCGGGAAAGGTAGTGTACTTCACACTAAGGCTCCCTCACTAAGTCAAATCTCACTTAAAGGATTGTACAACTTCCCTCTAATAAGTTCACTACTACAGGCTTCACTCGGAATCGTATTGTCAATTCAACCATCGGGGAAAACATTCACTCGGAAACATCTAAATACCCTTCAATCGGAAGGTTGTATCTAAGAAATCTCTCGCTCCATAACATATTGACCAAATTACCACAAGAGCGATCTTAATGGGCATATTCCACTCAGAATTGGCCCAACCTTTCTTCATTCGGAAGAAGGTCACTCATCACACCTTACACAGGATTAACTGAGCTCTTATTTATTCAGAATCATGCGGTCCTACATGCTTAGTAAAATGCAACGTATACCACCCGGACATTCACACACAACACAAGATGAACACACAGTGTTATATATATAAATATTTACATGCACATGATCATACTCTCAACCCGAGAGAGTTCAATTCTGATACAGTTAGACAAAAGACCAAATTAAGAGCCGGCCAAGGCTATGACAAAACCTTATATACAACATATACATATATATATATATATATATATATACATTTCCATAGTACACAAGCACTCCACACAGTATGTAGCTCCTCCATCATTCACCGTCTAGTGTGATGTCCACTGAAATATAGCCACAGTAGGGGTGAGTATCTTAAATATTAAATGATAGATACTGACTCAGATTATTCCTCAATCATGCAATAACATATATATATATATATAGCAACAATCACTAACATACATAATGCCATTCAATCGGAACACACACACAAAACATCATTCAATCGGAATCTACCTAGTTATCTCTCGGCTATATGCACATATCATTCTCAATAACACTAACACATATACATACAATCACGTCACAGTCCACATCAATTGTACATGTATACAGGTTCATTCAATCGGATCCGACTCGTGTATTATTGGTTTTTATTGTTGCAACATAGGCTCTCAGCCTTTTATTCAGCTCCCAGCTGACTCGGCCATTTTACTGGTACCAAACCGTTTGCCCTCACTTGTAACACAAACACTCTCAACGTCAACGGCAGTGTTACGGGCAGCCCTGAGTCCCACTCAGTCGACTTGCCTTGAGTCCCACTCAAGGTCTTTAACAGCATCTCATGCATAAAATTACCGATTCAAATGGTAGTGTCACACACTACATGCTCTCAGCATTCTTACCAATGCATCTCATACAAAGTATTGTTATCAGATTACGAACAAAATCGGTAAATCACTTCCACACTATTAACTCATGCATCTCATGCACCACATATATAACCACACACGGAATGATTATACAAACACAGATTTCACATACTCGACCTTTTACTCAACAATACATGCATCATATGCAATCAGTATTAGACATTATTAGAACTCAGTAAGTTAATCTATCCTCACATGCAGTCAGCATTTAGATTCATAATAGCCTGTATTTCACATTAATCACACAGTAATCATCAACAATATTTTAACACATTCTCCTCATGCAATCATTCAACATTCTCAAGATTATTAACATGCATTTCATGGACGGAAATTGACAAGCATTACCCAACTCCTAGTCATCATGCATCCGGGCATCACATATCCCTTACTCAATCAAAACACACCTATCAACACATTTTACATCACCAGAATCAACAAGTCATCAACACCCGAAACCCGTCCATAACCCATGCATTTAAGATATAAGATAACCCCCTACCAACTAAAAAGACTCCAAGAAGTTCCTCTGTTTTCAGCGTTGGTTCGCTGTCCTACTTGCTTCGTCTACCACTCTCTCTTGTTCAATCCCCCCTCGAACACAGTCGCTCCCTTTAATCAGTTTGGGAACAGGGAGCTGTTCTTCTTCTATTCAAACGATTGCTCCACACCAACAGTTGGAATCTCAGGTTCTCCACTTCACCACAGCCGCAAAGTTATGAAAAACAGGGGACAGAGAAGAAGAAGAACGAAGAAGAACGAAGAAGGAGGAGAAGTAGGAGAAGATGGAAAGTCTTGAGGAAATTTGGAGTGAATGGAGAAGTGGTTAAGGGCTTCAGCCCATATACTCCTAGAAACACGAAGAGTGAGTGGGGAACGCGGATCGGAGCCTGCTGCATGGTTACACGTCACAATCCATTAGTCCTATCAGCAGTCAAGTTTTAATTTATAATTAACCTCACTTAACACTTAATCTGAGTCTAGTCCTTAATTAATACGCAGGATGTTACAATTCTCCCCCACTCAAAGAATTTCATCCTCAAAATTCAAACGGTAACTTACCTTAAATGAACAACTCAGGATACTGCTGCCTCATGGCATCCTCGCGTTCCCAGGTATAAGAAGTACACCCGTTTTGCTGCCACGCTACTTCAACCAGTTGTACATCCTTGCTCCTCAAGCGTTTTACTGACCGGTCCACAATTCTAGTCGGTACAGCCACTGTGGTTAAATCCTCTTTGATCTCCACTTCATTATCCGGCATTTCGTGAGTGGAATCGGGTAGATACTTCCTTAGTTGAGACACATAAAACACGTTATGCAATCTGGATAGGTGAGTTGGTAATGCTATTCGGTATGCCACAGAACCGATCCGCTCCAATACTTCATAGGGTTCAATGTATCGGGGGTTTAACTTCCCACTCTTCAAGGCTCGTCCAACCCCTTTACTCGGTGAAATCTTTAGGAACACCCTATCACCGACCAAGAACTCAAGTGGCTTAGTCCGTTTATCATGATAGCTTTTCTGCCTGTCCTGAGACGCCTTTATCTTTTCCCTAATTACTTGGATCTGTTCTGAAGTCTGTTTCACAATTTCCGGTCCCAACAGTAAACTTTCACCAGTTTCCGACCAACAGAGTGGGGTTCGGTATTTCCGGCCATACAGTGCTTCATAGGGTGCCATGCCAATGCTGCTGTGGTGGCTATTATTATATGTAAATTCGATCAGAGGGAGGTACTCCTCCCAACCACCACCATGCTCCAACACACACGCCCTCAGTAAGTCCTCCAAACTTTGTATTGTTCGCTCGGATTGCCCATCCGACTGGGGATGATAGGCGGAACTCAGCCAAATCTTCATGCCCGATTCCTGGTGCAGGCTTGTCCAAAATCGGGACGTGAATCTAGGATCCCTGTCCGACACGATAGAAGTCGGTACACCATGTAGTCAGACAATTTCTCGGATATAGATCTGGGCTAACTCCTGTAACGGATATCTTATGTTCACAGGCAGAAAGTGTGCAGTTTTCGTCAACCGGTCGACAATGACCCAAATGGCATCATAACCGGCTCGGGTTCTAGGAAATCCTATTACAAAGTCCATGGCAATTGAGTCCCATTTCCATACAGGGATTTCAAGGGGTTGCAACGCACCATACGGCTTCTGGTGTTTGACCTTCAACTTCTGGCAAGTAACACAACGAGCCACATATTCCACCATATTTCTCTTTAATCCAGGCCACCAGAATTGCAGTCTTAGATCGTGGTACATCTTTGTAGTGCCCAGGTGAATGCTTAACAGGCTCTTGTGGGCTTCATCAAGCACTATCCTCCTTAATTCTCCTCCACCCGGCACATATATTCTACCCTTCACTCAGAAAATTCCATCCAATCCCTCGGTCAGAGACAAGTCCTTACCCTTAGCCTGAGTCTCCTTCATCTCAGCCAAGTAGGTATCTGAATTCTGCTGCTTAAATACTATTTTCAGGAACTCATTGGCAATCTTCAACGTACAGAGTGTTATCTTTCGAGAAGAGGGGACGGCCGCATGCAAGTTCATGTCTCAGAATTGCTCCAGTAACTCCACCTCCTTCACCATCATCAGTGCCACATAGAGGGATTTCTGACTCAATGCGTTGGCTACAACGTTCGCCTTACCCGGATGATACTTCAGCTCGAAGTCGTAATCTTTCAAAAACTCTGTCCATCTCCTCTGTCTCATGTTCAGCTCTTTCTGGTCGAATAAATATTTGAGGCTCTTGTGGTCCCTGTACACCTCAAATTTGGAACCGTACAAGTAATGCCTCCATATTTTTAATACGAAGACTACAGCTGCCAATTCCATGTCATGGGTCGAATAATGCTGCTCGTGTGGCCTCAATTGCCGAGAGGCATAAGCTATCACTCGGTCCTTCTACATTAGTACGCACCCCAGGCCGAGTCCCGACGCATCATAGTAGACCATGAAACTCTCTTGCAGATTTGGCAATGCCAACACTAAAGCGGTTGTCAACTTAGTCTTTAACTCTCAGAAACTGCTCTCACACTCGGAACTCCACATGAAAGGGACATTTTTCTGAGTCAACTTGGTCAGAGGCAAAGCAAGCTTAGAAAAACCCTCAATAAACCTCCTATAATAGCCAGCTAGACCCATAAAGCTTCTTATCTCCGAGACCGACTTGGGTCTCTCCCATGCCATTATAGCTGCTACCTTTGAAGGATCTACCGAGACGCCTTCCTGGAAATTACATGCTTGAGAAAGTGCATCCTATCCATCCAGAAATCAGACTTTAAAAGTTTTGCAAATAGCTGTTTCGCCTTCAATATTTGGAGTACCAAACGAAGATGTTCCTCATGCTCCTCAGGGGTCTTGGAATAGACCAAGATATCATCAATAAAAACGACCACGAATTGGTCCAAGTATGGGTGGAAGATGTTGTTCATGTAGTTCATGAATACAGCAGGGGCGTTTGTCACACCAAACGGCATTACTACATACTCGTAGTGGCCATACCGGGTCCTGAAGGCAGTCTTGGGAATATCCGAGTCCTTCACCCGGATCTGGTGGTATCCCGATCGTAAATCGATTTTTGAGAAGACTGAAGCACCACGCAGCTGGTCAATTAGATCATCAATCCTGGGCAACGGGTATCAGTTCATAATCATAAGCTTGTTTAGCTGTCGGTAGTCTATACATAACCTCATGCTGCCGTCCTTCTTCTTAACAAGTAACACCGGAGCACCCCATGGTGATACACTCGGTCGAATGAACTGTTTGCCGAGTAACTCATCCACTTGCTTTTTCAACTCAGCCAATTCTGTTGGGGACATCCTATAGGATGCACTGGAGACCGGCTCGGCTCCAGGAATCAAGTCTATAGAGAATTCAACTTCTCTATTTGGAGGGACACCCAGCACATCCTCTGAAAACACCTCGGGGAATTCACAAACAGTCGAAATATCGTTCACTCAGGCTCTACCCTCTCCCTTAGCTAAACAAAGCATCATAAATAACTGAGCTATACCTTGTACCGTGTAGTCATCACTGATCTTCCTCGGAAAAATTACTCTTCGATTTCGACAGTCCACCAATACCTTATTAGCTGATAGCCAATCCATGCCAAGTACGATGTCGAGGTCTTTCAGAGGCACACATACTAAATCGAAGGTAAAACTCCGATCGCCCAACGTAAAGGTTACATCTTTGCACATCATTGATGTCAACACTTTAACACCGGTCGGATTGGCTACCTCTAAAGTCCGATCCATATACACAGTCGGCAACCTCAACCGTCTCACACAATCGTCAGCTATAAAGGAGTGGGTAGCTCCAGAATCAAAAACTACGTTAAGTGTATATCTACCGAGTGAGCACTTACTTTGCACCAAGTCATTCGCTTGTGCAGCTTCCTCGGCGTTGATGGCGTAATCTCTCCCAGCAGCCAGTTGGTCGGTATTTCTTCCCCAGTTGTTTGGGGCAAACATCATGTTTCCCCGAGCTCCATTGCCTCTTCCCCCATTCCTTCGGCCACCATTTCCACGGCCTCTCCCTCGGAGGCCTCCACGGTGCACATTGGCGTTTTCTTGATATAGTTGAGGGCAGTGAGGGCGAATGTGCCCTTTCTCATTACAGTGGTAGCATACCATTTCATCATCGTTGTTGCAATCCCGAGCATAATGGTTTCCTCCACACTTAAAACACTTGTCGTCTCCCATACGATGAGCTGAACGTCCTCCCTGCTGACCCCGACCCCTAAACCTGGAGAAGGGTCTGCTTCTGCCAGCGTTGCTCGGTCTCTTGAAGCGAGATTGCTGGGGCTTCAAGGAGGGGTCTGCCTTGCTGCTCTGGCCCGAGTGGGCCTTGCTATCTTCTTCAAAAATTCTGCATTTATTCACTAGTACAGGAAAGCTTCTAATTTCCTGGTGCCTGAACGCTCTCTTAATGTCTGACCTCAGTCCACTCTCGAATTTAATGCATTTGGAACTCTCGGTTCTGTGTTGTTGGAAGGGCGGATAAAACAAGCACAATTCTTTAAACCTGGCAGCGTATTCCTCAACAGACATGGAACCCTGCTTCAGTTCCATAAATTCTAGTTCTTTCCGACTACTTACTGTGTCGGGGAAATATTTCTCCAGGAAGCACACCTTAAAATTTTCCAAGATCAGCTGGGTGCCAGCGTCAGTCAATCAGTTTTTAGTGATCTTTCACCAATTTTCTGCTTCGTCCCGCAGCATGTACACTGCGCACTCGACTTTCTGGGCCTCAGTACAGTGAAGGCCCCCAAAAATTCTCTCCAAATCTTGAATCCACTTGTAAGCTTCTTCGGGATTAAATCCCCCTTGGAACTCACTCGGCTTCCTCTTCAGGAAGCGATCCAATACTTGGCTATCTTCAGTTCGAGGCTGGCTCTGCCCCTCGACTATGTCAGCGAAATGCTGGAATGCCGTGGCTATGGCTTCCATGCTATGACGATTTGCCATGACTTATCCTGAAATCAACACCCCTTTCAAGGATAAGTTTATAGAATTACTCACTGCCGATCGGATTTCAACCGCACATTCAACAATTATAACACATTATCATACAATTCTTAAATATCATATAATTAATCAGGCCATGGTAAGAACAATCTTCTACCCCTAAATCAACACCTCATAGGCACATGGCCACTCAAATTATACTTAATTAGGCATCAAAGTCCTCAGATATTACAAGCAATTTATGACGACCGGTCATAATGTACATCACCGCTTACTGGGAGTAAGCATACCTTAGCCTTGGACCTTTTAAGTCTGCTCTGATACCAAAATGAAACAACCCGGTTTAGATAATAGCAGCCCAAGATAGGGAAAAATTTTTCCCAAAGATCACAGGGTGTTCAGGGCAAAATAAGCAATTGAAGGTTAAGAAGAGTAAAAATCTGACTCAGAAAAGAGAAGACCGGGTCAGAATATTACACATTAGCGAGACGTGGCTCCAGTAACGAGAGTCAGCGGATGAAAATACATAAGCGGCTACACTCGCTAGAGCGAGGATTTATTCACTGAAGCGACGCATACACTCAGATAGTTTCCCACACGGAATAGAGTCCAGATTCACTCGGGAAAGTCTTGCGCTCATGCTTCCCTCGGAAGTTCATTCAACACATCCTATTCTAGTCTTAAAGTCCATAGGTATATACTACTCGGGAGATGACTTCCCCTCGATCACTTCACTCGGGATCTATACCTCCTTTCTCACTCAGAGTGCTCTCCTCAGCCAGATATCACTCGGGAGTGTTTCCCACACCCATCACTCAGGAAAGGTAGTGTACTTCACACTAAGGCTCCCTCACTAAGTCAAATCTCACTTAAAGGATTGTATAACTTCCCTCTAATAAGTTCACTACTACAGGCTTCACTCGGAATCGTATTGTTAATTCAACCATCGGGGAAAACATTCACTCGGTTGACTTTTACTCGGAAACATCTAAATACCCTTCAATCGGAAGATTGTATTTAAGAAATCTCTCGCTCCATAACATATTGACCAAATTACCACAAGAGCGATCTTAATGGGCATATTCCACTCAGAATTGGCCCAACCTTTCTTCATTCGGAAGAAGGTCACTCATCACGCCTTACACAGGATTAACTGAGCTCTTATTTATTCAGAATCATGCGGTCCTACATGCTTAGTAAAATGCAACGTATACCACCCGGACATTCACACACAACACAAGATGAACACACAGTGTTATATATATAAATATTTACATGCACATGATCATACTCTCAACCCGAGAGAGTTCAATTCTGATACAGTTAGACAAAAGACCAAATTAAGAGCTGGCCAAGGCTATGACAAAACCTTATATACAACATATATATATATATATATACATTTCCACAGTACACAAGCACTCCACACAGTATGTAGCTCCTCCATCATTCACCGTCTAGTGTGATGTCCACTGAAATATAGCCACAGTAGGGGTGAGTATCTTAAATATTAAATGATAGATACTGACTCAGATTATTCCTCAATCATGCAATAACATATATATATATATATATATATAGCAACAATCACTAACATACATAATGCCATTCAATCGGAACACACACACAAAACATCATTCAATCAGAATCTACCTAGTTATCTCTCGGCTATATGCACATATCATTCTCAATAACACTAACACATATACATACAATCACGTCACAGTCCACATCAATTGTACATGTATACAAGTTCATTCAATCGGATCCGACTCGTGTATTATTGGTTTTTATTGTTGCAACATAGGCTCTCAGCCTTTTATTCAGCTCCCAGCTGACTCGGCCGTTTTACTGGTACCAAACCGTTTGCCCTCACTTGTAACACAAACACTCTCAGCGTCAACGGCAGTGTTACGGGCAGCCCTGAGTCCCACTCAGTCGACTTGCCTTGAGTCCCACTCAAGGTCTTTAACAGCATCTCATGCATAAAATTACCGATTCAAATGGTAGTGTCACACACTACATGCTCTCAGCATTCTTACCAATGCATCTCATGCAAAGTATTGTTATCAGATTACGAACAAAATCGGTAAATCACTTCCACATATTAACTTATGCATCTCATGCACCACATATATAACCACACACAGAATGATTATACAAACACAGATTTCACACACTCGACCTTTTACTCAACAATATATGCATCATATGCAATCGGTATTAGACATTATCAGAACTCAGTAAGTTAATCTATCCTCATATGCAGTCAGCATTTAGATTCATAATAGCCTGTATTTCACATTAATCACACAGTAATCATCAACAATATTTTAACACATTCTCCTCATGCAATCATTCAACATTCTTAAGATTATTGACATGCATTTCATGGACGGAAATTGATATGCATTACCCAACTCCTAGTCATCATGCATCCAAGCATCACATATCCCTTACTCAATCAAAACACACCTATCAACACATTTTAAATCACCAGAATCAACAAGTCATCAACACCCAGAACCCGTTCATAACCCATGCATTTAAGATATAAGATAACCCCCTACCAACTAAAGAGACTCTAAGAAGTTCCTCTGTTTTCAGCGTTGGTTCGCTGTCCTGCTTGCTTCGTCCACCACTCTCTCTTGTTCAGTCCCCCCCTCGAACACAGTCGCTCCCTTTAATCAGTTTGGGAACAGGGACCTGTTCTTCTTCCACTCGAACGATTGCTCCACACCAACAGTGGAAATCTCGGGTTCTCTATTTCACCACAGCCGCGAAGTTATGAAAAATAGGGGATAGAGAAGAGAAGAACGAAGAAGAATGAAGAAGGAGGAGAAGTAGGAGAAGATGGAAAGTCTTGAGGAAATTTAGAGTGAATGGAGAAGTGGTTAAGGGCTTCAGCCCATATACTCCTAGAAACGCGAAGAGTGAGTGGGGAACGCGGATCGAAGCCTGCTGCACGGTTACACGTCACAATCCATTAGTCCCGTCAGCAGTCAAGTTTTAATTTATAATTAACCTCACTTAACACTTAATCTTAATCTAGTCCTTAATAAATACGCAGGATGTTACAGATGTTATGGTGGTTTAGGTTGGGTGATAAACTTTAGGTTAAATAACTCTTATTTTATGCTTGATCTAGCAGAGGTGGCTGACATTTATGGTTTTCCTTATGGGGACGCTGCTAGTATTCCCTAGGAATTTATGCCTGGTTTCTTTTGGGACCTCATTTCCTCAAGTAAGGTTACTTATGATGCTTTAACTTCTAAAGCCTTTTCTATTCACGACCTTATGTTTAGGTACCTTCAGAGGTTTATGGCTCGCTCTATTTTTGGGAGATATGACAACCCCGACACTATCTGGGCCCCCAAGGTATATTTCTTGCATGCTATACTAAACTGTGTACCAGTAGATTCCACAAAATGGTTTTGTAGCCAATTCTTAAGAGTTGGAAAATCCAACTCCAGAAAGATTGTAATTGCTGGCTATATTAACCCTATTACTAAATATGTAGGAATCGATCTAGATTAGGATACCCTTCTTTATCAACCTCAAAAGGTTGATATGAATGAACTAATTCATATAGGTATAATTGTTAAAGAAGATTATATGCACTGTTTAGTTATTCCTGGGATATCTATACCTTACCCCCACCCAATCCTACTTTTACAAGTATGAAAGGCAGGGCTACTTTCTTGTTTTTAGATGAAGACATTGGTACTAATTCCCCTTTGGATACTGAGATGCCAATCCATAAAGAAACTTCTTGTGGCTCATCTCAGTCAGCTGAAGGCTCTAGTTTTTCCATGGAACAAATGTATTCCTTAATAGAAGGAATAAGCACCAGAATGGACTCTGTCTTCCAAGCAACTAAGACAAGGAGAAAGAATCGATGAAATGTCTCAGAGAGTTAATGCCATGTATGATTGGCATTTCCAACAGGGACATTTCCCTTATCCTCTCCTTGACAGGTGATCCTCCTCAGTTAAGTTTCTTTTACTTTTTTCACTTCATATACGCATTGAGGACAATGTCCATTATTAGTTTGGCTTAGTAGGTAAAAGAAAACTTAATTTTTTAATGTCTTTTTGTTTTTTTTGTTTCTTTTGTTTTCTTTGTTTTGTTTTTTTATTGGATTTGCTTTTCCTTTTGTTTAGGATAACATTGTTAGTCTGCTTGTCATTGCTAGATTTTACAGGATTTGTCTAATTTTGAATAATTAGATCTTATGCATCTTAGGAAAGCCAAAATAAATAAATAAATAAATAAATAATTTTAATGATTGCTTGAATGTCAGGATGAAAAACTCATGATGAATCCATGCTTTCTCTGACTTGGACTAGTTACCATTGTGAGATTTTGAGCAAAAAGGATATAACACTATAAATTTTTATCCTTTGTTTTCTGTATTTAACGGTTCACACATTTTAGACATTCTAGAACTTGGCTTTTGATTGATTCAAAATGGTTTGTGAATACATGTTATGGGATGAAAAAGACACTTTAGGCTTTATTCTTTAGCCACAACTTGGAAATTACATTAAACCACTAGTTTCCCCTTTTTTAAGCTTGAAACATTTCAATTTTTCTAAGAAGCCTCTTTGCTTACTAATTTTTAGAATTTCTACAGAAGAAGCAAAAAGGCAACTGAATGGAAAGGCTAAAATAATATATATATATAATAATAAAAATTGGAGTTTGTGTTTTAAAAAAAGAAGAAAGGAAAGGAAAGGAAAGGAAAAGGATGATAGTGAGAATACAACAAAGGAGTTGAGTTTGGAATGAAATAAATTGTACTCCTAAGAGTTTCTGAATGTACAAGAAATATTTTCTGGTTTTCTTTTTGAAACTTGCTTTTCTCAGGAATTTTAAGCCCTTTGTATTTCCCATTTTCTTGGGCGTCTATACCTACATTGTGAACCCTTGGCCATGTTACAACCATTGAAAGACCTTTAGACCATGACATGTTTTCTTGATAACTATAGAGATTATGGTCAATTATCAAGCCTATGGTAGTGTTTAGGATGTTGTGATTTGAGCGATTTTGATACATAAGCCTAAACACTAAGAGGGAAAGTAAGAAAAGTGTATCTATAGTCCTATCTTAGTAAAGTATAGTTTGATCAATTGTTTTGATTTTGCCTTGGTATTTTAGCAATCATCTAAAAGGTAATAATAATAGTAGTTTCATTTCAGTTGGGTTCCTTATTGCTAGGATTTTATATTCTCTATTGATTTATCTTGTGAATATAGTGATTGCTTGGGGACAAGTAATATTCTAGTTTGGGGTATTTTGATAAGTCTATAGTTTGCATTATTTTAGGACTTCTCATGTTTAGTTTTTAGTTCATTTTGACTTAATTTCCTCCTAATTCCCTCAGTTTTTGATTCCATTCCATATATGCTACTTGGGTACTTCTATTTTGTAAGATTGGTGATAGTTTAGGTTGATTTGCAAAGGACAATGAGGTGCTTGAAGGGCATTAGAATAAATAAAAAGGAATTCAAGACAAGAATGTACAAATATAAAGCCAATTCTATCTTTGGAGATGTGGCAAATAAAGTGCGAGCCTTCCTAGATCTTGGCATGCTTAAAAATCTCAATTTGGCATATTTTTTAGGTTCCACTGGCCGTGGGAAATTCCCACGGGCTGTGGAACACTCTGTTTGTGTAAATAAATTATGGCAAGTCATTCCACTAGCCGTGGGAAATTCCCATAGGCTGTGGATCCCTCTGTTTGTCATCATACTGGTAGTGGAATCAATCTACTGGTCGTGGATTGCCTCAAGGTCAAAGGAAGCTTCAAATTTTGAATCGAACACATCAGGTCTCGATCCACTGGCCATGGATCGAGTGCACGAACATAATTTTTCCTTTTATAGGGGACGTTTTGCAGAGAAAAAGATCTTCATTCTCCCTTTTCATGGTAACTGCTATAGACATTTCTTTTACATGATTTTAAGGACTTTCTAAGGAATAATTAAAGAGGATTTTGGGCATAAAACATCAATATTTCACAAGAATTAGAGGATTGAGTTAGAACTTTCTTTCTGTTCTTGAACCCTTGCTTTTGTATTTTTGGGATTTCGTATGTTTTATTTGCATTTGATGATTTTTGAGTTTGTAACCTCTTCCATGGGGAACTAGTTTACATTCTTGGGATTAGAAGGTAGTATGTTTATGTATTGATTTGATGCTCTAAATTTTCCCATTTATGAAATTCTTGCTTCTATCTTTTTTCATGAGAGTTCAATGCTTCTAATGACTTAGAAATAAGCTTAGATGATTTGAAATAGTATGGATGATTGAGAAATTGGCATATTGTTTCAAATGCATGAAATTGGACCTAAGGTATTGGATTACGAAAGTAAACAAAACCATTTGAGGATTGATTGGGTTTTCACAGGACTTAATGGATTCGATTAACAAATTGAGCCTAGTTTTTTAACTAGGACAAACCCTTCTACTAGGTCATCCTACTTAACTAAGAGGTCACAAGTTTTCTGAAAAAAATGAAGAATTATATATATATATATATATATATATACACAAGAAAAATGATGGCGGATCAGTGAAAATAAGTATTAGATAATCACATAGTCGTTCATAAACTTTTAGTAATTATACTCTTATATGTACAGTCATCAATTGTCTATTATTTAATTAGCTATATGCATCTACATATCCTACGTTATCTCTAGTTTTTGAGGTTAAGGGTTCCTGTTGTTGCCCAGCCGACTGGATCTATCTTACTGTTTGTCTTCTAGGTTCAACTCATAGTTCTCTTGTTCTTTTGTTAATATTCAGCATAAGGGGTGAGTATACACTCGTGTCCCCAAAGGTTACCGCTAAAGGCAACACCAAAATATTAGTCACATGTATTAATATATATAAGAACAACATACAACACTTAATGATGTCATCATGATATGCATGAGTTAGGTTCATTATGAATTATCTAGAGGTTAGTTATCCATGATGCATGTGGGCCCAAGAAATCAATCCATCATCATCATCATCATCATCACCACCACCATATTCACTCAAAGCCATCCTACTCAGACTGCCCCTAGGCACAACATTCCACACTAGAGCGATTGAAGCCCACCAAGTCCCTCAACCATCACATCATCATCATCGTAGGGTAAGAATAGACTCACAAGTCCTAATCAATATGGATCCATCTCATTTCACCATTCATAATTATATTATCATAGGGCTTGGCTCTACAATCACAAGTCCTAATCATCTCACCTGGCTTCAAGCACAACTCTGATGCCATTGGGTTTCTTTTTTGGTTGTACTCCTAAGATTCTCCTCGGAGATCAGATGTGAAAGTTATCCAGCGTACCTGGTGTATGCTCTAGTTTTAATCCTTCCAAAAACATGTTCATGATGCAATATACATTATTTTAATTTCATCATTACTTCGACCTCTGGGTGTCTACGTGTTCCCTATCTTGTAATATTTGTCCTCAACTTGTTAAGTCTCACCTGTTTTTTGGACTTTTAAAGATATTTCTAGTTTATTTAAGAAATATAGGGTTGTATCTTGGCTATATAACTTCCTTTTTGAAGAGTAAATAATGTATATCAACTTTATAACTAATGACTAAAATAGTAGTAATTTATATTATGTTGATTTAATTCAAGAAATGAAAGAATACTTGGCCATTGCCCTTATCAGTATGCTTTCTTTGTAATTAAACTCATGGAGGCATTTGGGGATAAAGTGGCATTTGGCACTTAAACAAAATACAAATTTTTCTTAACACGGTTGGTTGTTATTCCAATTCTATAATAATAAAAATAATAATGATGATAGTAATAGTTATATTAACCTAAATAATGATAATAGTATACTAATAATAGTAATAATTTACAATTAAATAAAAGAAAAGAACACTGAATAAAGGGGCAGAGCCAACCATTATAATATAGATAAGCAGAAATAAAATAAAAGGAAAATTTAATGTAGAGAATAAAGCGGCAGAGCCGACCATTATATTCAATAATATAAATAAACAAAAATTAAATAAAAGAAAAAGGAATGTTAAGAATAAGGCGCTTGAGAGCGACGGTAGAGCCGATCATTATGCTCAATAGTATAATAGTAATAATAATAATAATAATAATAATAATAATAATAATAATAATAATAAGAACAACAACAACATTAGTATTAACAATAATAATAGCAATAGTGATAATGGTAGCGGTAATAATATTTTCTTGATTTAATTTTCTTAGGTGTCAGTGGTATAGTTGTCGTGTATCGAAAGAACTTTGGTTCTAACGCGATTGAGGATGAATATAACGACATGAATAGTAACCTGCACTCCAAAATAATTATTACAGACTTTTGGGCATAAAATAAATTACACAAAAAAAGGGCACATGATCATCTGTCCTTATATCCCTTTTTATCATGTTTTTCAAGATTTATTATTTGGAGTCCTCATCGACACCCAGTGCCCTTTTTAGTGTTTTCATAGTCTAGTATCTAAACATACTTACTCAGTCACCAAAGTTAGTAACAGACAAGCACAGTCAGGTAACCACATGCACAACAATAAAATATTGGTAAAAATTTAAATGGCTTAGTTTGATGAAAATTTCCCAAACTTGCCCTTGAAAGGGTAAGGACCCAAAAGGTACCTTAGCCATTCCGAACATGCGGTTCACCCCAGGATACCCGAGGATATACCCCCTTACCTGAGTTGTCTCTTTCTCTCGATACTAGACGAAAGGGTGAAAACTTAACTTTCAATCCGCAACTCTGATCAAATATCTATATCTCTCGTTGGAATCTATGCGACGATCAAAGCCAAGATGAGCCAACATGCAAGGATTGAATGGAGGGAGAGAATGGTGGCGTGGTAGCTGCCCATGATGATGGATGGTGGCTAAAGGCGATGATAATTAAAACTATTTGGTGGAAATGAAAGGAAATAAAGATCGGAGGTTGTCAGAAGGAAGAACGATGAAAATAAAGGTCATGGAGGTTGTGGGTAGTGGTTATGGTAGTGTGTGGGGTGGCAGTTCAAGGAAAGAAAATGGTGGTTTGGGGTGGTTCTAAGTGGTGGAAATAGTGGAGGAAGAAGAATGGCGAAGGTCTGTGGTGGTCGGGGGTAGTTTCAACAAGAAACAAAGGTCGTTTAGAGGTTAGTGGCTGACGGCCATGAAGGAGAAAGAGAAAAAGAGAGAGAGAGAGAGAGAGAGAGAGAGAGAAAGAGAGAGAAAGAGAAAGAAAGAAAGAGAGAGAATGTGAGGAGAGAGAGTAAGAGGGTGATGATTGTTGAAGAAGGAGTCGGAAAATCGCTCGGTGGGTCAAAATTTAATCAGTACCGGGTGGAACCCTAGTTACAGTTTTTAATGCTTAACATTGAGAAATATATGACTTATAGCTACAGTTAGAATCTGAAAAAGTATCCAACATAAAAGTTTTAGATCTCCTTTTTCTCTTTGAAACAGTATATGGCACACAAAAATCAAACACCTAGAGCAAGAGTTATGTCTGAACCAAGGAAAAGTGCTCTCGGGGCTCCCGAAATTGTTTTAACTTGAAAGGCACAGTCACTGCACAGAATCCTTTAGGAATTAGCTTTTGGGTCCTTCCTGAAATTTGTAGGGTTCTTTGATAAGAAACCATGAAAAAAGAAAGAAGTGATCCTGATATCGTATGAGAGAGATATTTTCATTTTTCTGCTGCTAAACTGACTAATTACGAAAATAGTTTTTCCCAAAAAATTTTGGCTTTTCGAAGATGATCGGGTAGGAACTAGCTTTCGAGTTCTTCACGAGAACTGTAGAGGGGTTCGATATAAGAATAAAGAAATTTCAATGAACTAATTCTATGCTCGTATAAGAAATATATGATTTTTCTCGTAAATTAATGTAATTTAAAGAGATTAAATAACGAGCTTTTGGACTACAAATTCTTGGTTCATCAAATTGGGGATGATAGGCTGCGAATCAGAGTTTGAGACTAGAAATTCTTGATTTTGACATCATACAAAAAAGTTAGGCTCAAAACACTAAAGGTGTTTAAGCCAGAATCAAGGGTTCTGATTTAACTAGATAGCTTTTTCAAGAAACGATGTTGATAAGGTCCGAATTAGAGTTGGAGTTCTTTAAGAGAAGTATTTGTTTTGTCAAAATGGTTCATTAGGGACTGACCATGCTAGAATTAGACATCTTGAAGTGTATAAATGAACAACTATGAGCTTCTTTTCAGTATAAAACAGGTGTATAGAAACTGACCTGACTCTTCCTCGTTTTACATGAACAATGGTACTAGTATAACTAGTTTATTATATAGGTGCTAGATATGAGATCGGATAGTCAATTCTTAACTACCCGCGATGTCCTTTATCTACTCTCTCTAATATTATATTATTATTTATTGTTAAATACAACTCTTTATTATTATTATTATTATTATTATTATTATTATTATTATTATTATTATTATTATTATATACGTTTGTTATTTCCTTTACCGCGTTTTCTCAACCTAAATCATATTATTCTTTTTATGGAATGATCTCTGCCCTAATTATCACCTACAAAACTCTCATATTTGAAAACTTACCGGGTTTAAAACTGCTTACCGAAAATAGGGATGTTACACTTTGGTAATGGAATATGTTAGTAAGAGTTTCAAAAGGAAGATACTAATTACCTTAAGAAAACCCACCGTAGACACAACATTTCATAATCAAGAAAGGATTTGCATTAAATTGATATATGGCCTATGAACCTACCAAACTCCCAAGAGCAATTCTTCAATTTGATTCTAAAGGAAGTATTCAATTTTGTTCAAAAGGACTTGAGTCTGAAAAGTTTCACGGTTAAATGTTTTTATTTAAGTTATAGCATTAGTTAACTGAAATCGAATTTGTCTGGATAATTAAATCACTGTGAATCAGTAGTTGGTCACAATCTCCGTGGATACAAAAATCTTTTATATTACATTATACCATGTACGCTTGCGGAACGACTATCAAAACTCTTTCTTCATTCTTTGTTCATTCATGGTGTGCAAGAGTTCTAACATGGTATCAGAGACCCTTTGGGGCTCTGCTGCTCGTGTTGAACTCGAATCTTTGTGATTGAGGTTTTGAATTTTCATATTGGGAGATTGATCTTTGCCTCAATTTATTTCTTTACATTTTGGATTTTATTTTTCCCTTTCTATTATATCTTTACTTTTCTTGATTATTATGCTTTTGTTTCTTTTAGTCTTTCTCGATCCTTCGTTTATCATAGTTCTCTTGCCTTCGTTGTTCTCTCTCTTCTCCATTTTTTTGATTGAGCTTTTCCCTTTTGTATACAATGATGAATTTTTCATTTGATGTTTTGACTCCATATTATTTGCACGTCAATGAAAATTCTGGAGCATCCATAGCTCCGACTTCCTTAAATTTTGAAAATTATCATTTGTGGTCATGGTCGGCTCTAGTGGCTTCGAAATAAAAGAACAAGGTAAAGTTTATTAATGGTTCTTTACCAAAACATGGTTCGAAAGATGAGATGTTCATTGCTTGAGAGAGATACAACACCATGGTTCTATCCTGGGACATGCACTCCATGAAAACATCAATTATGCATAGCGTTCTTTAGATGGATACCACGACTGAAGTTTGGCAAGATCTCAAGGATAGGTATTACTAGGGGGATATTTTTAGAAATTTAGAGATTCAAGAAGAAATCTACAGTTTAAGGCTAGGACATTTGTCGATCACTGCTTATTTCACTCAGTTGGAAGGTTTGTGGCAAGAGTTGGAGAATTTTTGGCCTATCCCTAATTATTCATGCCAGGTGTGGTGTTGTTGCCAATTGATTCCTACGATGAAGCAATATAGAGAAAGTGATTGTGGTATAAGGTTCTTGAAAGGTCTCAATGAGCAATACTTAGCTGTAAGATCCTAGATTTTGCTCATTGATCCTCTACCCACTCTTAATAAAGTGTTTTCTCTCTTGGTTCAACATGAAAGGCAGATAGGTCTACTTATCCTAGAATTGCAGGCATTGATGGCTTTTGGTAGATCTGCAAGGGGCTTCCACAAGAAAGGAAGAGGTCAAGGAAATGGTTCTGGTTGAGGACAGGGTAGAGGTTTCAGTAACAAATTGTGTTCATATTGTGGAAAGCTTGGTCATACTGTTAACACATGCTATAAGAAACATAGGTATCCCCCACACTATTTCAATAACAATGGGAATGGCAACACCTCTCAGTTTAAGAAAAATCACAACACCAAGAATCGTGTCCTCAAAGAAATTGATGATGAGGCAGATGATAAAGTCTGTAACATCCTTAAGATTTTAGCAAAATTTTAATTGGCGAAAAATACTAATAATTACCCAACTGGATTTATTGAGATTTTGGGAATTATTATTAATATAAATGCAATTATAGATAATTAAATATGGTGGGAATAAGTAAATTTATTTGATTGATTAATTATAAAAGGTTAAATAAGGTGAAATTAGAAGGAGGTAAATTTAGAAGTTACTGATGGGAGGTAAAAGGTAAAAGTTTAATTAAAATTTCTAAAGAAATTATAAAAGAAAGAGGGAAAGGACAGTTTTGCCCCTAATGCCTTAAAATGACAATCTTTCTTCTTCTTCCTCATCTTCTTCACGCCAGCGTCTTCTTCCTCTTCTCCTTCTCCCTCACACAACTGTGAGTTGCATGCCTCAAGGGGAGGCCCGTTTCGCGTTGAAACTTCGAAATAACTACGTTTCTGAGATCGTGGCTTCGAGGTGAGTTCAATGGACCCTTTAAATTGAGTTATCTTCCTCCCTCTTCACTTTCTCTCTCTAGCTGACGGCCATGCATGGTGGAAAGAGGCCTTGTTTTCTACTCCTTTAGTGTATGTGAGCTTGAAAACGATAATTAGAACAATGAGGGTAATATAACGTTAATGGGTTTTGGTGTTTCGACCTCCGTAGGTAACGAAACGGACGTCAGAGGACCGATTAGCAAAGCGGGTGTTGAACTCGGAGGTAGGACCTTGAACGCAGCGTTTAGAGAATGCAGTCGACATCAAGAACGAGGGAGCTCGGAATTGAGGTAAGGGAGGTGTTCAGGTTGTAATTAATTAGAATAGGTGCATATTTTGGGTTCGGGTCGTCGAACTAAATACCAAAACGGCAAGAAAGATTACTAGATGATAATTGTATGTGTATATATGTATGAATATGAATTGTGTATGGTTTATGATGATTATGAGAATAAAGTGTTTTACATTGTGATAAATCGATGTGTATAATGGCATTGGTGATGACGGGCTTGACAAGTAGGTCGCTCATTTGACAAGTATGATTTGTTATTGATGGCCACTTGATCTATGAGATGAGGAATGTGATATATACATGTTTGATTATGTGGTGTGGGACGGCCGACGGTATGTATAGCCCCTCGTTTCTGGCTCCCATGGTTTTGTACCCAGTTGAGCTACCCAGTGGTCAAGTAGGACCCAGTGGTTTAGGTAGAGAGTCAAGCAGGACTCAGTGGACCAAGCAGGGTTCACGGGGTGTCAAGTAAGACCCCCAGCTGAAGGCCGATCCTTTAGTATCCGGATACTAGGCGTCGAATTGATGTGAGAGTCAGTTGTGCTATTGTTGAAATTGTTGGCATTATGTGATGATGTGGATATGTTTGATTGCGTTGTTGGTTGTGAATTATACTTTGATGATGTTGAAACTTGAATGATGATAGGAATCTGTAAGTATAAAGATGGATAAAGAAAAAGGGAAGTTAATTGCATAATGTAGTAATTATGTATTTTGTTCTTAAATTACCATTCTAGATTATGATACCAAACACTCACCCTTGCCATGGTTTTCTTTTAATTTAGTAACCAGTGACAGGGAAGAGGTCGAAGCCTCGGAGGTGCGCCAAGCAGAGAATTGATGCCAAGGAGCAGAGGAAATTATAAATGAAATGTTGTGTACAGTGTGTATCGTGTTTTATGTATGTTATGCTTGTATGTTTCTTGGGTGTGTTGGATTAACTTTATAATATGAGTGGTTGTGATGGATAATGAGTTAGGATTGGTGTGTTGAATGATGTAGATATAGATTCATGCTGATGAAGTGGTATGGTGGTGATATTAATATGAGCAATGTTGAATTCCATGAATTTGATGTATAGTGGCATAGAGCCAATAGTAGATATGAATGATGAAGTGCTAAAGATAGGTTTTGTACATAATTGTGAGACATAAATAATGCAAATGGTGTGTGAATTGTTTAGTGCATTGATGATTGGTATGCATTTAGTAGATTGGGATTAGAAGCGAAGAGTATAGGTAATTGAAACCAATCCCATTTGCATGTTTGAATATGTGTAAATGGCCAAATTAGACCAAATAGTACATATGAATGTTTAGGCATGCTGATTGTGTAAAACTTTTAAGTTTCCATGCATGTGCTGCATAACTCGCTCAAGCGAGATGAATTCTCGCTCAAGCGAGATGAATTCTCGCTCAAGCGAGAATGCTCTGTATCTATAGTATAGTCACTGGCCCAGTTTCACTCAAGCAGATCCAGCTTCGCTTGAGCGATGGCTAGAGGTAATAGCCAATGTGTCAGATTCGCTCAAGCAAGATGTGTTTGTTGTAACAGGGGGGGCTACTGGATGATTTTCGCCCGAGTGGATTGAACCTTGCTCGAGCGAGGGCCATAGGATTAGATTCTGGATTGTTTTCGCTCAAGAGAATATCCCTCGCCCACTTCCGAGTGAAGGAAGGTTAGGATGTTTCCGAGTGAGGCATGACCAAGAGAACCACTTCCGAGTGAAGGAAGGTTAGGATGTTTCCGAGTGAGGCATGACCGAGAGAACCACTTCCAAGTGAAGGAAGGTTAGGATGTCTCTAAGTGAGGTATGATCGAGAGAACCACTTCCGAGTGAAGGAAGGTTAAGATGTTTCTGAGTGAGGCATGACCGAGAGAAACCCTTCCGAGTGAAGGAAGGTTAGGATGTTTCCGAGTGAGGCATGGCTGAGAGAACCACTTCTGAGTGAAGGAAGATTAAGATGTTTCCGAGTGAATCATGTCCGAGATAAGACCTTCCGAGTGAAGAAAAAGGATCTGACTTTGAGTGAGAAATTTCTGAGTGAGGCATGACCGAGAGGACCATTTCTGAGTGAAGGAAGGTTCTGGCTTCGAACGAAGGAACACGCCAAGTGTAGAGACTCTAGATGCGGGTGTGCTTGAAGGAACACCTTAGGGATATTGCTTGTTTTTCTTTGTAAAAGTCTATGAATTGTTAGTGAATTTTCTTTGCAAGTCTCGTAACTCGCTCAAGCGGTAGGAACTCGCTCAAGCGGCCTTCACTAGTTTCGCTTAAGCGAATCAGGGTCTCACTCAAGCGAATGACCCCTGACCTTTTTCTTCTTCCACTTATTTTAATTAATTCCATTTTATTATTTGATTTATTTACTATTGTTTATTATTTTGAGTATGCTTAAGGAAAATAAATGTTATTTTACATTAAGACCTAATTAATTATTATTAAACACGAAAAATTTATTGTGAAAAATAATTGAACAGATATAAATAAAGGTAAAATGACGTTGGACGTCACAAAGTCAGCATTACTTCTCAAAGGGAGATGAGGAGACCTGGTTTAAGTTTTACTCTTGACCAGCACAAGGCTTTTTTGCACTATATTAATAGAATGAGATTCATACTGTAAATCATTTAGCTTCTTAAGCTCATGATAAGATTTTGGGGTCACGACCATCAGGTCTCATTTATAATTTAAGTAAACTTTCTAATTCTAGCTCTTGGATCATAGATTCAGGTGCTACCGACCATGTTTGCATTTCTCTTTCTTTGTTTCGTACTTATAAACATATCAAGCCCCTTTTCATTAGATTACCTGATGGTAGTAGGGTCACAACATCTATTTCTAGCACTATTTTCTTCACAAAACAATTATACTTAACTGAGGTCCTGTTCATTCCTTTGTTTGGTCTTAATTTGATTTTTGTTTCAAAACTCACTAAAAATTTGTCATGCAGACTAATTTTTCCTTCAACCGCTTATCAGATTCAAGACGACCTTACCCTGAAGATGATTGGTGTAGCTAATTTGCTTTCAGATCTATATATGATGAGTTCCTCAACTTTTTAAGACTTTTCTTAGCATTGGATACATAATTTCAGCTCTTAAAATGATCCTTGGCATCTCAGGTTTGGTCACCCCTCATATAAAGCTTAGAAAACTCTATCCCTTCATTTCATGTAATAAGGTTCAAAGTCCATGTGATGCTTGTTATTTTGGCAAACAAATTTCCTTTTAGTTAGAGAAATACTATAACTATTACTCTTTTTCAGCTAATACATGTAGATATATGGGATCCTTTTTTTGTACCTTTTATTTTTTAGCATAGGTACTGTTAGAGTAAAGTCTGAACTCATGATTGAGAAGTATGAACCCCATGTGATTTATTAATAATACACATCAAGACTCTGAGCTAAAATGAAGTCTGTACCATTTGTTTCTCTAACAATTCTATTAAAGTGTGCCAGGAGTCCGTAGAGCTCCATTTGCAAAAGAAAGAGGGAGTCCGTAAAAATCAATTTGCTTCTGGAATGAAGAAGTCTGTACTCTTTCAAGCTTCACTGGATCAAGTCTCTTTTTTTTGTCTTCAAACCATGAGAAGATCTGTGACTCTTCGAGTTCTAGAAAAAGGATATTTCCTTTCCAAAAATGAAGCTGCATGAACTTTCTCATGTCTTCTCTAAAGCTAACATTAAAGAGGCAATCAATAAAAGTTGAAGACTTTCTCACGTCTATCAAGAAAACCGCCTCACATGTCTCAAGGTGTCAGAAAACCTGAACCTGATCAGAACGGATAGTCTAAGGTCAACTGCTATAGAGTGTGCATGCTTTCCGAAAGTATATAAGCAAAAGGGATCTTTTGCTGAAGACTTTCAAAGTTGCCCAGATAAGCTGAAGCATGTGTCTACACTCACTAAGAGCGGAATCCTCAACAGACCAACATCCTTTGAAGCTAACCAACGGATATTTTTTAGAATGACTATAAGTACAAGAAACTTCAAAATTCAAGAGAGTTACGAATTACAAGTTACGTTGTTAAGATATTCATTCTTTTTTTTGAATTCTTGATTTTAGAAACCAAAGTCTAAGAGACTTTTTCTTAAAGTTTCTAAGTTCTTGCATTCACTACATAAGTCCTCTTTGTAGTTCTGCTTAGTGTAGACCGTGACTTATAATAGTTTGTAGCTCAGTGTACCCTGTAATCATTTCATATCCTTGTATGTTGAGTTATTTGATTATAACTTCAAACACTTTCTCTACTATCATATTGTACATTCTGGTGTGTTGCCAGAATCTATTAGTGTTGGGAAACACTATGGCCTGAAGAGACTTTTGAAAGAATACTTGGGTTTGTAGCCAGGAATGACTAGTGTCAAGAATACTTGGGTTTAAGCCAGAAGTGGCTGGAGTCAAGAATACTGTTGCACTGGGCTGGTGTAGATTGTAAAGGCATTTTACAATAGTGAAAAATCCTTCGGTCTGAAAGGACTGGACGTAGCTTCTGAGTTAGAAGTGAACCAGGATAATTTCCGTTGTGTGTTTCTTTGTTCCCTTTCTCTAGTATGTTAAAATTATATTTTTACTAAAGCGGTCTGTAGATTTTTTAGAAAAAAAGTTTAAGACTTATCCAACCCCACTTCTAAGTCTAACTTTGTACCATGAGGTACTTCTTGACAATTATAGAGAATACAAGCAGATTTACTTGGATTTTCTTAATGAAAAATAAACATGAAACTAGTTTTTTACTTAAGTCCTTTGTTCAATATGTTAAGATTCAATTTCAACAGCATATGCAAATTATTAGATCTGATCATGGTAAAGAATTTGATATGTTTGATTGGTATACTGAAAATGACATTGAACATCAAAGATCATGTATTAAAACACCCCAATAAAATGGCATTATAAAAAGAAAACATCAACATATTTTAGGCATAGCTAGGTCCCTTATGTTTCAGTCTCATGTTCCTAAATCCTTCTAGAACCATGCCATTTCCCTAGTTGTGCATCTCATAAATAGGTTACCTTCTAAATTTCTTAATCAACAGTCACCTTATAAAGTTCTATATGGCATTATCCATAATATCTCTAACCTCAAAGTTTTTGGTTGCCTTTCTTATACTATCTCACCTGTCTCAGGCAAAACTACATTAGATCCTAAGGCTAGAAAATGTGTCTTTTTAGGTTATAAATCTGGCATGAAAGGCTATATCATGTATGACTTAAGAAATAGGGAAACCTTTATTTCTAGAAATTTCACCTTCTATGAAAACATCTTTCCTATATCACCTGCTGGTCCTGCCTCCCATCCTATTCCTCATTCTTACACTAAGAACTCAACTAATCCTCACCTTTGGTCCTTTGATCAACTCATATCACTGAATGATGATCAAGAACCTCCTGAACATAATTCTTCTCCTTCACTTGTCCTTAATCACCATCTACCTGTACCTAATCATGACATGCCAATACCTAAAATTGTGATCCAGCTGTCGCAACCTGGATCGCGACGGCGCGGCGAACGAGAGAGAAGGAAGGAAATGAAACAGGGAGTCGCCACCAACGTTTTTATCCATAGGAAAAACATTGGGAAAAAACTATGTTCAGTAAAGCACTGGTTTAAAAAAAATTGAAATCCAAATTCGGGAGTCGGTTACGAGTAGGGAAGGTATTAGCACCCCACATCGCCTGTCAAAGACAGTACCAAGATTGAAAGCACAACATAAATAGCCTTAAATAAAACATGATTTCTTCCCTTTTATTTTAAAAATGATAGAATGGAGTAAAGAACTGTACAGACATAGTATGTCAAAGCGAGGTTAATGAGGACGTTTTGTCCGAATTAAGCTCAACTTCGATATGAGACAGAGGGGGGTGAGAGAACGCCAATAAGACGTCACGTCTAAATTAAACATCCTCGGATAAAAGGATAGGGATAGGAAAGGGATAAGCGGGACGTCTCGTCCTAAGTATCCCTTCCCTATGAAATTATGGCGAGGCTTGGGCAAAAACTATGGGGAAACCAACAAGACGTCACGTCTAAATTGATTTTCATGGAAGTGACCAAAAAAGGACGTTTATGAAAGAAATATAAAAAGTAAAGCAGTAAATCAACAACAAAAAAAGAAATAAGAAAGATGGGCCCGACAGGAGTTAAAGTCCTGCTCCTACGTATTCTTGAATTATCAAGAAATCAGGGTTACGTAGTTCTGGATATTGCTATTTTAGAGAGGGATCTGAGAGATGTTGATGGATATCATTAAAGAGGAGAATTCATGCAAAGCGAAGTTCTTCGCACGTGCACGAATCCTAAGAGGGTTGTGTAGACAGGAGTACTCCCGTACGACACTATTTTTTTTACAAAATCGCCCTTTTTATTGTGTCTGTTTGTTATGGAAAAGGATAAAAATATTAACAAAGTAAACTAATGGTACGCAGGAAACTACAGTCAACAAAACAGCAAACTCATAGAAAAATAAAAAAGGAACTGAAAGCAAAAGAAATAAGGAGAGGAGTGGAACCGGTGTGACGAGCTAAGAACCGATGTGGGAGGTTGAGCACAGTGATGGTGTCAGAGTGGAAACGGTGCGACGAGTTAAGAACCGATGTGGGAGGTTGAGCACAGTGACAGTGTCAGACTGATTTGGACTCGTACGCTGGCAGGGACAATAGACCGGAGTTAGACCCGACCTGGGAATCTGAAGGTCACGACCGGTGTATGGGAAGTTAATCCGAGGCAAAACGCTGTTGAGCAGTAACGGAGATGGGCGAGGTAATGATGCAGGGAATGGGGCAGGGATGGTTTTGAGATGACGAGGTGCGTTCGAGGTACGGACGGTATGAGAGCAGTGGCTTTGTGTTAGTGAGAAAAACTCAAAACCCCTTTCGAACTAAGGGATCTTTTGTGGTGACTAAAGCCAGTCACTGGTTTCAAATGGGGAGATCAGTTAAGAACCTTGAGGAATCGGAGAGAATTTCCAGAGTTTTCTCGCGTAGAGGGAGAATCTGAAGACCAACCCCTTGAGCTTCCTTGGTTGGGACATTTATAGGGCCTTCGAGTCATGGGCTGAGGGTTTTGGGACAACCAAAAATCCCACTCACCCATCCGTGTAGTGGTGTGCAGCTCTGGCCATTATCATTGGTGGGGAGCAGGGTTTTCAGTGGGGTTTTTTTAATTGCCCACTTCCGCCTCCCTGTCTGCCATTTTCCAGGAAGTGCGATTCCAGGTCACCGCGCATAAGCTTCCGATCTCGTCCCTCCGTTGTCAAATTTGTGACACCGGTTAGCAAAGCCATTGGTTGGACGGAGTCTCCACTGATCCGATATGGGGCCTTAAAAACCATTATCTGTGTCTTGACACCGGCTGAATCTTTCAATGAATCACACGGGCCGGTGTGCCTATCTTAATCTGTCCACTTCCCTAGGGGCCGGACTGGCCTGTCATTCTGCATCGGCGTATGGCATCGGTCCGCTGTTATCTTAGCCTTGTCCGGTGTTGCCAACTTCAAGGCCGGGTCCGGTGTTGCCAATTTTTGATCTGAGTCCACGTACGAGATCGTTGTTTCATACTTGGGCCGGACTCACTCATCTTTTTTTTTTGTCAGATCCGCGACGTCGGCCATTAAGGGGCTCCTGGGGTGAGGAAGGTTGGGCGGAGTTGATTTGAGGACGGTAGGGCGGAGTTGAGATGAGGACGGTTGGGCGGAGTCGAGGCGAGGTTTAGGTTGGGCGGAGTGTGAGGTGAGGCTTAGGTTGGGCGAAGTTAAGGCGAGGTTTGTTGGGCGGAGTGGTTTTGGTACCGGTGTCATTTGGGACCGGTGTCATTCTGCTCCGGCGCATGACATCGGTCCGCTGTTATGTTAGCCTTGTCCGGTGTTGCCAAGTTCAAGGCCGGGTCCGGTGTTATAACAATTTGGGCCGGACCGAAAGAGGTGTTCATAGATGCCCCTCTTTACTCTCTTTCACAAGAGAAAATGTAAATTTCCGAGGTGAAAGAGGAGTAAAGATATGAACACCGATGTAGGGACTAAGTAGGAACAAAATCCGGTGTGGGGCTTAATGATGTGGCATTTTGAACAGCCGACGTGTCTCAAATGTGGTCCACGTCACTGGGTGACTGAGCATTCCACGTGTCATCAGCTAACTGGCTCTTTTTCAAAATTTAAAATTCGCGCCAATGGGCCGGAATGCCAAAAGTCGGCCCCTTTTAATGGGCCATGGGCCGGAATGCGGAAGGTTCTGGATCTCCGCTCCTCCCTCTATAAAAGCAAATTCGGGGATCCATCATTTTCACTTCTTTCTTGATATTGAAGTGTTGTCTCTCCGACGTTCAACCTCTCCGGTGTTCGAAGTTCTCCTCCAGCGTCAAAGCTTTTTTCTCCGGTGTTACGTCCTGGCTCGTACTAAAAGAACTGCACGCATCGCCTCAGCAGGTAGCCATCCCACCCTTCACTTTAATTTTGTAGATAGGTCATGGGGGACACCGGTTCGAGTAATGACTCCATTGAGGTCCTGTCTGGTCCTCCTTCAATTACATCCCGGCGTCAGCCGGGTGGAGTTTCGAGCCGAGGTCCGAGTCACCAAAGTGGGGCAACTTCGGGAGCTTCACATCGGTTCGTCTCATCAGGGCACCGTTTCTCCGCATTGCCTTTGTGGGAAACAGAGGGGTTTGACACATCGCCAGGCTCCTCGTTTAACTTTGGTACTGCTAGTGAAGGGGGAAGCAGTGCCGATTTATATCTTACTGACGATGTGGCCTTTTACAGTTGTATTCCCTTTCTTCGCCATACCGTCCGAATGGCTTCTGAAAATTCCTCCACCGGTGTTGCTGTGATTACTGACCCTATTGAGACAAATGTCTTGGCACACCGGATCAACTGGCTAGCTGAGAAGGCCAGGGATCCTTACTTCTGGGTTCATGAAGACCCAAAGATGATTGTCTCCTGGTATGCCGAAGATGCTGCCGATGTTACCATCGAAGATGTCGTTGTTCATGCCGATGTTGAACATGAAAACGACTTTACTGTATTCTGCCCCCAAACCTCGGACAGGATCTGCCATCAACCGGGGTCAAGGAACCTCTTTATGTATGAGATGGTCTTTTCTAAGATCGGCGTCCGCTTCCCATTGACGGAGTTTGAGATGGGGGTACTCCGGTTTCTTGACTGCGCTCCTAGCCAACTTCATCCCAATGGCTGGGGCTTGGTAAGGTCCTTGGAGGTGCTTGGGGAGTACTTCCACTTCGTCCCTACAGTGGCCCTCTTTTTCACTTATTGCAGGGTGATGCGCCGGGGTAACTCTGGAGGGGGTCTAGGCTTCATCAACCTCCGCTGCGACTCAAAGGTGGTTAACTTCGAAAGTTACACCGAATCGGCCAAGACGGACGGGGTCAGTTTCAAACACTCCTATGTCAAAGTCGAGGTCAATGCTGGCAGGCCGGTGTTCTGGGAGAATTCTGATTTTTCCAGAAAGTTTTACACCGGTTGGACTCATGAACACTTTCTCCTGACAAGCAATGCCTACATCGTCAGTGAGAGTACTTTGTCCACTGAGTCCAAGAAGGTCCTGGACGCTCTGAAGGGTTATTCAGCCATGGCCAAATTTTCCTGCAAGAGGCTTTTGGGGACGGAGTCGGGCCGGAATACTTACCTTGGTAGATATTGTTTAACTTTCCCCCCTTCTATTATATATTCACACCGGTACTAACATCGTTTCTCTTCTTTTTTTTTTTTCTTTCCAGGCGAGATGGCTCGGATAGACATCCTCAGAAAACTGAGGGAGGCTGCCGAAGCCCGGAACGCTGCTGCTGCTGCACAGGAGAATAGGGTGACTCCTCGTCGCACACCGGCCAAGATGGTGAGCATTCCAGCCGAAAATGTTGGGGCGATGGATCTGGGGCCAGCTGAGAGAGTCCCAATAAAAAGGAAGTCCCACCCCGGCTCAACCTCCAAGTCGAAAAAACACAAGGCTCCAACGGTTGTGGCCGAGGTAGAGGTACCAAGGGAGGAGGAGGCCGGTCCTGTAAATATTTCTCCAGTCCGGTCTCAACCTGAGGACATCGTTGTCAACTCCCGCCTCTCAGATTTTCTAGAGTATGTTGGAGGGACACCGGCTCGGGTCCATATCCCCTTCAAGCTCAAAGCCGATCTCCCTGCTTCTGAAGCTCAGTCTGCTGCCGAAGCAGCTATTTTCAATTTGGTTGAGGCAGCCGGGGTCCTCAGCTCTTTAGGCCGCTCTTACTACTCCGGAGTCGAGGCTAAGGAATGCCTAGACCGGATGAAGAAAGCTGAGGCCTTGAGAGTCGAGGCTCAGACCGCTTTGACCCAGAAGGAGCAGGAGCTGACCAAGAGCAAGGAGGACCTGTCCGAACTCACTGCTGCTTACACATCGGCTGCCAAGAGGGCAGATGCTGCTGAGGCTAAGGCTAAGGCTTCAGAGGACGCTCTCAAAGCTCTCCGGACCGAACTGGATGAAGCCAAGGCTGCAAAGGCCGAGGTGGACGAAAAAAACAAAGAACTATCTGGGAAGCTTGCCGATGTGCAGGAAGAGCAAGTGAAGGAGCGGAAGGAAGCCGAGGAGCAGATGGCTGAATTTTCGGTACTTGCCGATGTCGCCTTCAGTTCTGCCGTTCGCCAGGTTGTACACCGGAACTCCGCTGTTCAACTTAACCTGAACGGTATAGGTGTCTACTATGAATTTCATGGTGGCCACCTATATGCTATGGACCGAGGTCAGGCTTCAGAACCTGAGGATATTCCTTATGAACTGATGCCCCTCCCCGAAGGTCAAAGCATGGAACTGAGGACGGTGTCAGAGGAATCCGAGAGGACAGCCTCCGCTAGACCGGACTCTCCAGCACCCAACTCTTAGGATTTTTTTTGTTTTTTCTTAGCCTTGTTCCGGGATGGGCTCCGGAGTTTTAATTTTTGTAATGGCCTCAGTGCCCTCTATTAATACAATGCAATTTTCATCCATCTGCTTGTCTTCTCTCTTTTCAAAATGTTTCCAAGTATCTCTCTCTTGTGACCGGTATGAGGTAACGACTTGAAGTAACACCGTCTAATCATCAATTTAGAATTAGGACTTCATGATTTTAATTCGAAGTCTTTTGCGAAGCATAGAACCTCGGATCAGCGTATCATGGCCACCCCGTCCACAACTTCGATTAACCTTTGAACCTCCGGTGTAATTGGCCTGACATCGGTCTTGGCAACAACCCAATTCTATCCGAGGTGGGTTTCATGACACCGTTTGTTACGCCTCGAAGTAGTAAGAGGTGTAACCATTGGGACACCGTCTCTCGCAACTTGACAGAGTATTTCATTTGACCTTGAGGGTCATGACACCGTCCTTTGGATCACCACGTCTTAGAATAGAGTGGACCTCCTCTACCTAGTGTTCACATCGGATCAACACCTTTTTTTTTTTTTTAGCATACGGTGGGTGATAGGAAGGTAAGAGTGGGGAATTGCCCCTTGACTGAAGATAAAATATGGGGTGTGGCCCTTGATTTATGGAAGAGTAAAAAACTGGGGTTGTCTTTTGGTTGACAGGAAAATAAATGTGGGATGTGGCCCTTGGTTTGCAGAATGGTAAAGGTGGGGGATTGCCCATTGACTGACAGGGAAATAAATGTGGGGTGTGGCCCTTGGTTTGCAGAAAGGTAAAGGTGGGGGATTACCCCTTGGCTGACAGGAACAATAACTGTGGGGTGTGGCCCTTGGTTTGTAGAAAGGTAAAGGTGGGGGATTACCCCTTGGCTGACAGGAACAATAACTGTGGGGTGTGGCCCTTGGTTTGTGGAAAGGTAAAGGTGGGGATTGCCCCTTGACTGACAGGAAAATAAATGTGGGGTGTGGCCCTTGGTTTGCGAAAAGATAAAGGCGGGGGATTGCCCCTTGACTGACAGGTAAATAAATGTGGGGTGTGGCCCTTGGTTTGCGAAAAGATAAAGGCGGGGGATTGCCCCTTGATTGACAGGTAAATAAATGTGGGGTGTGGCCCTTGGTTTGCAAAAAGGTAAAGGTGGGGGATTGCCCCTTGACTGACAGGTAAATAAATGTGGGGTGTGGCCCTTGGTTTGCAAAGAGGTAAAGGTGGGGGATTGCCCCTTGACTGACAGGTAAATAAATGTGGGGTGTGGCCCTTGGTTTGCAAAAAGATAAAGGTGGGGGATTGCCCCTTGACTGACAGGTAAATAAATGTAGGGGTGTGGCCCTTGGTTTGCAAAAAGGTAAAGGTGGGGGATTGCCCCTTGACTGATAGGAAAAACCCGGGGGGATGCCCCAGTTTGACATGATTGGATGAAATCTTGGGGAACTGCCCCTTGAATGAAAGAACAAACCCAGGGATATGCCCCAGTTTGGGTTGACCGGGAAGTGTAGTCCCACTGGGGGAAGGATTTGGGAAGTGTAGTTTTTTGGTGATTATGGTTCCGCTGGGGAATGAGAACTTGGGAAGTGCCGGCTTTGGCGCTTGTGATTTCACTGGGGGACGCCAATCTACTGATTTCTCTTGGGGAAAACTTCTGGTCCAGAGCTTTGGTGTCCGGTTCCTCTTTTCTATGTGACGTAGTTCCATCACCCTTCAAAACAGATGGTTAGAAGCACGAGTAAACAAAAGAATTGACGTTTCGAGCGACCTTTCCTAAGAGATAGGCTTTCAAGATAACTCATGGATGAGATAGAGACAAATTCTGTCTTTCAGGAATATAATCAACAGAATTGGTTATGCTTTCTCACGGGCCGGGTCTGGCGCCAGGATACATTTCGTTTCACCACGGCTTTTCATTTCATCACTTTTTATTTCAAAAATTTCCTCTTAAGAAAAAAAACTTGTTCGTTTATAAGATTCAGCCGTAGACTCAGGGGAAGGAGAGGGAAAGCTCATTTTATTATTGAATATAAGTATGTACATTGGTAACGAAGGTAAAGGTAACAAAACATATGTATAAACAATTAAAAGGTGGGAGGGAAAGAAGGCCTTTTGAACCCTTCAGCGACTCCCCGCGAGTGATAAGAATCCGGATCTTTCTTCACGACTTCGAGACCATCCTCTGATTTTACTTCTGGGAAATGATTTTGACAAAGATGCGCATGCCTGATCAGTTTTCCTTCTCTGAAGGGTTCTCGTCCTTACGCCTGAACTTGTGGCTTTTTATTCTACCTGAGCCGCCCTTCCAGGTTTTCGACTCATCAAGCGGCTCTAATTTTTCCCTAGGCTGCCCCATGGGTTTTCAGCCTAGCGAGTACCTTCCTCTTTTTTTTTTTTTTTTTTAGGCAAAATATTTCTTCACCGCGTCGGCGTTCACAGGCATTGGTAGATCCTCTCCATCCACGTTGGTGAGGATCAGAGCTCCTCCAGAGAAAGCCTTCTTCACGACGTATGGTCCTTCGTAATTAGGTGTCCATTTCCCTCGGATGTCCTTTTGGATTGGCAAGATTTTCTTGAGGACTAGGTCTCCTTCTTGGAATTGTCGAGGTCGTACCTTCTTTTCAAACGCTCGTTTCATACGCTTCTGATACAGCTGACCATGACAAAGGGCGGTTAATCTCTTTCCATCAATCAGATTTAACTGGTCATGTCGAGCTTGGACCCACTCAGCTTCCTTTAATTCCGCTTCCATTATCACTCGAAGAGAAGGGATCTCTACTTCGAAAGGTAGGACTGCCTCCATTCCATAAACCAGGGAGAATGGAGTGGCCCCAGTTGAGGTTCGGACTGAGGTACGATACCCATGTAAAGCAAAGGGGAGCATTTCGCTCCAATCTCTGTAGGTCACAACCATTTTCTGTACAATCTTCTTGATGTTTTTATTGGCTGCCTCGACTGCCCCATTCATTTTAGGGTGATACGGGGAGGAATTATGATGGTGGATTTTGAAGTCTTCACAAAGTTCCTTCATCATTTTGTTATTCAAATTCATGCCATTATCAGTGATGATCTGACTCGGCAGACCGTACCGGCATATCAGTTCACGCTTGACAAATTTAACCACAACACTCCTTGTCACATTGGCGTACGAAGCAGCTTCTACCCATTTTGTGAAATAGTCGATAGCGACTAAAATGAAACGATGACCGTTAGAGGCTTTTGGTTCGATGGGTCCAATGACGTCCATACCCCACATTGAAAAGGGCCATGGCGCTGACAAGACATTCAGAGAAGACGGGGAAGCATGAATATGGTCTGCGTATATCTGGCATTTGTGACACTTACGAACATAGGCAAAACAGTCTGACTCCATGGTCATCCAGTAGTAACCAGCTCTCAAAATCTTTCTTGACATGGCGTGTCCGTTAGTGTGAGTTCCAAAACATCCCTCGTGGACATCCCTCATGACTTTATTTGCCTCGTCGGTGTCAATACAACGAAGAAGGACAGAGTCGTAATTTCTCTTATAAAGCACATCACCATTTAAAAAGAAACCCATGGCGAGCCGTCGCAGGGTTCTCTTATCATTCTCTGTAGCGCCTTCGGGATATTCTTGATTTCGGACATACCTCTTGATATCGTGGTACCAAGGCTTCCCATCTGACTCCTTTTCAATCATCTGGCAATATGCGGGTTCGTGGTGCCACACTATTTCAATGAGAGGCATGTCGTAATCGTTGCTCACCTTGAATATTGATGCTAGGGTAGCCAAAGCATCAGCCATTTGGTTGTCCTCCCGGGGAACATGGTGAAAAGAAACATTATCAAATTCCTTAATCAACTCTTTGATGCGAGTTTGATAGGGAATTAATTTGCTGTCTCTAGTTTCCCACTCTCCTTTTAGTTGGTGAATGACCAGGGCAGAATCCCCGTATACTTCCAATTTCCTCACTTTGGCATCCAATGCTGCTTGGATTCCCAGAGAACACGCCTCATACTCAGCGATGTTATTGGTACAATCAAAACATAATCGAGCACAAACGGGGATAAGTTCTCTGTCAGGTGAAATGAGGATTGCTCCGATTCCGTGTCCTAATGCGTTAGAAGCACCATCAAACCTTAGGGTCCATTTATCCTTTTGGGCTCCTTCTTCATCAATGAGGGCCATGATATCTTCATCTGGGAAGTCAAACTGCATGGGCTGATAATCTCTTATGGGTTGATGAGCTAGGTAGTCAGCCAGAACACTTCCTTTTATAGCCTTCTGAGTGACATAGACTATATCGTACTCAGTTAGCAGGACCTGCCATCGAGCAATCCTCCCGGTTAAGGCAGGTTTTTCGAAGATATATTTGACGGGGTCCATTTTGGAAACTAACCAAGTAGTGTGGCTTATCATGTATTGTCTCAAACGCCGAGCTGCCCACGCTAACGCACAACAGGTCCTTTCCAGAGCAGAATACCTCATCTCGCAGTCAGTGAACTTCTTGCTTAGATAATAAATGGCATGTTCTTTCTTCCCAGTCTCATCATGTTGCCCCAACACACAACCCATGGATTCATCTAACACTGTAAGGTATAAAATGAGTGGTCTTCCCGGGGTAGGTGGGATCAAAACTGGCGGGTTCTGCAAGTACTGCTTTATCTTTTCAAAAGCCTTTTGACAATCCTCGTTCCATTGAACTGGTTGGTTCTTACGGAGCAATCTGAAAATTGGCTCGCATGTTGCCGTCAACTGTGAGATGAAGCGAGCGATGTAATTTAATCTCCCCAAGAAACCTCTAACTTCCTTTTCTGTACGGGGAGGAGGCATTTCAAGAATGGCTTTAACTTTGTCAGGGTCGACCTCTATGCCTCTCTTGCTTACTATGAATCCCAGTAATTTCCCGGATCTTGCGCCGAAGGTGCACTTGGCTGGGTTTAGCCTAAGCTTGAATTTCCTCAACCTTTCGAAGAGTTTCCTTAGGCCTTCCATATGCCCTTCATCTGTTTTAGACTTGGCAATAATATCATCGACGTAAACCTCTACCTCCTTGTGCATCATGTCATGGAAAAGGGTTACCATGGCCCTTTGGTAAGTTGCTCCGGCATTCTTTAGACCAAAAGACATCACCTTATAACAGAAGGTTCCCCACAAGGTGACAAATGTGGTTTTTTCCATATCCTCTGGCGCCATCTTAATTTGATTGTATCTAGAGAAACCGTCCATGAATGAAAAGATCGTATGTTGCGCGGTATTGTCGACCAGAACATCAATCTGAGGCAGGGGAAAATCATCCTTGGGGCTAGCTCTGTTCAAATCGCGATAGTCCACGCACATTCGTACTTTGCCATCCTTTTTCGGGACCGGGACGATATTTGCCACCCACTGTGGATATTTTGCCACGGCTAAGAACCCGGCATCAAATTGCTTCTTGACTTCTTCCTTGATTTTCAAAAGCATCTCAGGTTTCATACGTCGCAGCTTCTGCTTTACTGGCGGACATTCGGGTTTTAATGGTAACCTATGTTCGACAATGCTATTGTCCAGTCCCGGCATATCTTGGTAAGACCAGGCGAAAACATCGCTGAACTCTCTCAACAACCCAATCAGTTCCTGCCTCTGTTCTTTACTTAACGAGGTACCAATTTTGACTTCCTTTTTAACTCCTCCAGTTCCCAAATCGATAACCTCGGCTATCTCTAAGTAGGGCAGAATTTCCCTATCCTCTTGTTCCAATAACCGGGTTAACTCAGGCGAGGGATCACAGTCCTCATCATATTCCTCATCGGCGCAATCAGTTAGACAGTCAGAATCGTGAAATAAGACCGAATTCTCACTATTCTCAGATGAATCGCTTTCGGATTTTGATGAAATGGTACAAATCGTGGGGAACTCTATGACCTCCCAGTTGTTCAGTTCCTGACCAGGTGAGCCAGCATACACAAATCCGGGGCCTTCATCGAGATCACTTTGGATCACGGCCACTTGATCTGGAAACATTACTCCGGCGCTCCTGAAGCTCTGGTAGAGGTCACAGATGGGGATTTTCGCAGTGTTGAATGCATGCCCGGTATGACGAGTAATCCTCTTCCTTTTCCTCTCTTCTTCTACCCTTTTTTGGTCTTCAGTGGTAGGTTGGTATCCCAGGCCGTACCTATTTTTGTTCTCAGGGAGACAGACAGGTTGAATCCTTCCTTCCAGTTCTCTTCCGAGTCCTTTTCCCGGCTTATATCCTCCTCGTAGCATGGTCTTTGCTACTGCTAGCGGTACCTTGGGGAAAGACATACTTGTGGCGTTGGCTATCTCCAAAGCCTGGAATGATGTCTCGAGGGCTTCCTCGGCTGCCTCTACATAGGGGGTAGTAACTGGCTTACTGACCAGAAGATCCTCCTCTCCAGAAACGATCACCAGTCTGTTATCAACGATGAACTTTAGTTTCTGGTGTAAAGTGGAAGGAACTACCCCTGCTGAATGGATCCATGGCCTCCCTAACAAGCAACTATAGGCGGGCATGATGTCCATTACTTGGAAGAGAACTTGAAAGATATGGGGTCCAACTTGTATGGGTAGCTCAATTTCGCCTATGACCTCCCGTCGGGTCCCATCAAAAGCTCTTACTATCATGGAGCTCGGTCTCATGTATGCCCCATCTATGGGTAGTTTAGCTAACGTAGATTTGGGCATCACATTCAAGGATGATCCATTATCGACGAGCACTTTTGCCATAATATGGTCTTGACACTTCACAGAGATGTGGAGAGCTTTGTTGTGTCCTTTCCCTTCCATCGGCACCTCGTCATCCGTGAAAGTCAGATAGTTACTGGCCACTATATGTCCAACAATACCTTGGAACTTATCAACTGGTAAGTCATGTTTCACGTGTGACTCACTTAGCACCTTCATCAGTGCGTTCCGATGTGATTCAGAACTTGTCAGCAGAGATAATAGGGAGATCTTGGCGGGGGTATAGTTCAACTGATCCAATACCTGGTAATCGTTGTGGCGGATAAATTTTAAGAACTCCTTAGTCTCCTCTTCTGGCACAACCTTCTTTGCTTCGCCAGCGATCCCAACCTTCCCGGCTTTGCCTTCCGCGGCATTCTTGTCTTGCTTTGGCTCTGAAGGCGTATATACTCTCCCACTTCGGGTCATTCCGCCCACACCGGCGATGTTGGTAACCAACGAAGCAGGTGCCGGATCAACTATTACGGGGTTGGAAACAACTATGTCCGTGTTATACTTCCAAGGCACGGCGTGGGAGTTGTCATAAGGGAATGGAGCAGGTGGCCGAGCCGTAATAGTAGTTTTGGCAGGGGTCTGCGTTAGCGACGCATTTTTACTATAAAATATGACCAGGGGTTTTGGGGCCCGAAGTCCAGTCTGTCCCTGTATCATATTTACCTCATCGCCATGGCGCTTGCAGACTCGTATAGTGTGACTGTCCATAAACCTTTGGAGAGTTTTTCGAAACTCTTGCTGCTTTGTCGATTGGGCATCATCGAAGTCTTCATCCCATTTGTCCTTTACTAACCCTACCTCAATCATAAGGGAGTGAATTTCTTTTAGAGGCATCTGAATGTCCTCGACATTGGACGTATACTCCACATCTTCCCCTATAGCATTGACCCCGGGTCCTTCATGATTAGGCAGAGGGTTTGTTGTTACATTTGGACTTCCTTCACGGAAGCTTATCCAATCTGCCTGAATTAGGTCCCTTACTTTATATTTCAAAGCCAGACAATTTTCAGTAGAATGGCCTGGTGCACCCGCATGATAATCGCACCGGGCATTAGGGTCATACCCCCTAGGATAAGGTGGCTGTAGTGGCCTCAAGGGACAGGGTACTACTAGAGTTTTTTCAATGAGGTGAGGCAAGAGTTCGGTATAGGACATTGGGATGGGATCGAACTGGGGTGGAGCACGGTCATTGTTCCTTCTTTGGATATTTGGCGGTGGGTTGGCTTGTGGTGCTTGGTGTGGTATCTGTGGTGGCGCAGGCGGCCGTACAATGGTTGGTCTGAATTGTGGTGGATTAAGGTTTGGAATGGCTGCCACATACGGGTGCGACACGCCGGGATATACTGGTGAAAGGCTAACTGGGGTAGGTGGCCCTGCCAGGTTCCTTCTCTGGTTGTGAGAGACCAAGTTGGTCTCCCCTTCTCTTCTCCTGTTTTCGCCAAGTGTAGGTCTCCTTGTAGCTCCCATCCCAGATGGACTTCGGACTATCCTGCCAGTCCTTAGCCCATTTTCTATCCTTTCTCCAATAGTGACAATATCAGAGAAATGGGATGAGACACTTCCAATCATCTTCTCATAGAAAGGAGTTTGAAGTGTATCTATGAACATAGTGATCACCTCCTTTTCAGATAGAGGTGGGTCAACCTGTGCCGCCACTTCGCGCCACCTTTGGGCGTACTCCTTGAACGTCTCGTTATCTTTCTTAGTCATGTTCTGCAATTGCCCCCTATCCGGGGCCATGTCCAGGTTATATTTGTATTGTTGCATGAACGAGTCTACTAGGTCTTTCCAGCAGCGTATACGAGAGCGCTCTAGATGATTGTACCATGTCAGGGGAGCCCCAACCAGGCTGTCCTGAAAACAATGAATCAGCAGAGGGTCATTTGACGCATGCGAAGCCATCTTACGGCAGTACATGGTTAGATGATTCTTTAGGCATGTCAACCCTCTGTATTTGTCAAAATCGGGCGTCTTGAATTTAGGAGGTATGACGACATCAGGGATTAGGCAAAGTTCAGCAGCAGTGCCTGTCCCAAATTTACTTGTTCCTTCCATCTCCCTTAAACGCCTTTCCAAGAACTCCAACCTCTCTTCCTGGGTGGTAGCCACAGCACTCAGACCGGCAGCAGTGTGTTGACCAAACTTCCCATATTGCTGGTAGGAATGAAACAGGTCAGTGTTTGGTATGAAGGTATCCGGTTTGGCAGTGGTTCGGGGTATATGAATGGTATGAGCAGGCTGCGCTTGGGCGGCTTGTGTTTGGGCGGCTTGAGTATGAGTGGGTGGCATCTGGGTGGCTTGTGCTTGGGTAAGTGGGTTGTTTGGTTGATTAGTGTTAGGCTGGGCAGTGATGGGAACTTGGTCTTGGTGGCAAGGTTCTTCCTGGAGTGGTGGGAAATATCCGTGCGGCAAACCATACGGGGGAAAGGGAATAACATTGCCTTCCTCATCCACAAAGGTATGTTGTTGTGTGTTTGCAGGATTTGGTCTCCTTATACGAACAACGAGGGGAGGTGCGGTGGTCCTGGGGTCAGATCCTGTAGCCGGATCTTGACCATGATGAGAGGTGGGTGGTTGTTGTCGGGCGTCTTCAACCCCTGCAGAAGATCCCCCTTCTGTGACTCTCCTTTCCAAGAGCTTGGCCATCTCGGCCATCTGTTCCTTGACCTGGGCGAGCTCAGCCTTCAAATTCTCATTTTCTTGTTCTATATCAGCCATGAGTTTCTTCCTGAGCCTGGTCCCGTAAGAATGTTTACCCGTAATGTCTTTAGAAAGAAACACAAAAGAAAATTTAGAAAAGATAAGCGAATTAAAGAAAAAATTAAGTGAAACGAGATTACGCGGGAAGCAATGTTGGAACTTGACGGATCCTTCGACTGTTCCTCAGAACGTCACGTTCAAGAGTACTAAGTAAAGCATTGAATGGAAATTAACATGAGATAGTTGTGAAGACAAAGGAATCCATTATTTCGAAAAGAGTACATTATTGCCATAAAGTGCCAAGTTACAAAGCGGGAAAATAAATCAGCCATCCCTAGCTCGGGCAATCATTTCCCTCATTTTACAAATTCGTCCTCTGCAGTAATCTAAGAACGTTGCAATTTCCTTAGGAGTGTTGACAGGGTTAGCAATTCCTTCCGCTTGTTTGAGTAAAAACGGGAGATCTTCTAGAGCTTCGTTGGCTAGGTATGCCAGCTTAGCAAAGCGATCCATCCACAAGTGAATAGTTTCATTTTGTTCAGCTTCTAAGAGGCGTATGGTCTCTTGACAATCTTGCTCAATGTTTATGGCGCGTTGTCGTTCCCTACTTATCTCTTGCTCACAAGCCTTTACCACTTCATTGAGCTGTTGTTCCAATTTGTGGACTTGTGTCTGTAGGAGCTCTTTTTGTACCATGATATTCTGCTCATTCTCTTTTGATTGTGCCAGCATATCCTTCAGAAGATGTTTCTCAGCCAGGATGGTATCACTTTGCTTGTTCTTCATCTTTAGTTGAGAATTGGCCGCTTGAAGACATTGGTCTTGTTTTATCATGTAGCTCTCATCAATCTTTCGTTTCTTCCTAATCTCTTCAACAGCTTGCTTGTTCTCCAGGTTCTCCCTTTTCTGAAGGGTGTATTCTTGCTGACATCTCAATAAGTCTTCCTCTAGCTTCTTGTTCCTGGCAGTTAACTCTTCTATTTTGGTCTTTAGCGCCTTGGTTGCTTCATCCTCCGCAACAAGTGATGGAGCAGGAGGAGTTTCCTGGAGATGAGGGGGACTCCTGAAGGGTAATTTAACAATAGAGACCCTATTCAAGATCCACTCGTAATATTCTCCTTTGACAGCATGGCTTCGGGCCCCCGGCTCTCTTCCCTTTCGGTGGACTTTCTTCCATGCATTTGCTATATCCCGAATGACAAGGACACAGCTTCCTTTCGAGTAATATGAGATGAAAGGAATGAGAGACTCTTCATCAGGTGCTCCAAGCAAAGGATAAGCTAGCTGACGCTTGGCTATGATGGGATTATAGTTGATACATCCTTGCGTACCAATAAGGGGAACATTTGGGTAATTTCCACAGCGATGAACAATTAATTCAACTTCCAACCATTGGGGATACCACCTAACTTTCTTAGCTGTGAGCCTTATGAGGTGATTGGCCCACTCGCGCCCACTTTTCACTGTTAACTGACACAGCTTCAGATCAGAAACCGGACATTCGGCCCTACAAACTTGGTGGAAAACGTGTGATGTGAGCCATACATACAAAATAGGTAGACAACAAACAACCCTTTTTCCACCTTGTGTGTGACAGAAATCCATGGTGCAGTACACATTTGCCAACACAGCCGTGACAGGATTCTCAAGCCTGTGCTTGCGAGCTAGGAATACGGCAATAGCATCATAGTCCACATAGTTATCAATGTTGGGGAACAAAATAACACCATAGATGGTAATAGCTAAATCATCCATAAAGGCTTCCCAATCTTCTCTTTCTGCCAGGACCTGCATATGTTTCTCGAGAAATTCTCGAGTGAATCCGGGGATCTGATTTCTATTTAGTTGTGCATCCCTTAAGGTGTCGGGACGGATCTTCAGGACACGGGCGATGGAAGCAATAGTTGCATGATGGTCAAGATGACGATAAGGTATCTGTCCTTCCAAAGGCATCCCCAAGATTTGTTCAAATTCTTCAATGGATGGGGCCAACTGAAAGTCTCTAAATGTGAAACACCTGAGAGGTGGGTCATAGAATTGTGCTAAGGCAGTGATCGCCTCAGTTTGCACTTCCACTTCTAACAACTTTAGAATCCTTCCATACTTTCTTGTAAAAGCCATTTTCTGTGTCAGGTTTAATTTTCTCCCCATTGTTTGCAGACTACCTATGTCAATCTTCTTGGCCTTAAGGTGCAATACTTTCCTCAATTCGGTCACATTTGTGTCACAACTATCAGATCTCATGTTAATTTCCATATTGCTCAAAGGTACCCGCTAAATTCCAAACAGCTTCCTGTAAGAGCAAAGAGAGAGAAAAAGAAGTCAGTTACTGCTAATGTTTTGCGAACCACTACTTCTTCATTAATTTATTGGAAAACATTTTCAGTTTGAGAAGTAGCGGTCGGCAAAACTCATGTGAAACTAAAGTCGTACGGGTTATGGACCTTCCCAACGTCATCAATATCTGCTTGAATAGAATTTTGTTTTCATTTTGACGATTGGGAAGATCTATAACCCAGGACTCATAAGTACACAAAAAGTGAGGGAACTGCTTATTCATTAAAGGATTACTATTTTTTAAAAAAGAAAAATGATTCACCCTTTGTTTGGAATAAAGTAACCCTTTGAACACGTAAGCAGTTCATCAATTTTGGATTTAAAGGGAAAGCGAGAATGAGATAAGGTATAGTAAAGTCTGCCCTTTTGTGCCCTAACCAGGTTTTTTCTGAAAGTCTTTTCTGGGACCTATAGCTTCTCTAACAGTGGATTTCTCACATTGGGTGGCTTCCGCTAGACATCTAGAAGGTCACCAGAGCCAAGATCCTAATCATGACAGGGACGCAAACAGTGAAGAATTCACTAAGTGCGTATATCATGAGAGGTCGAACTCTGGTTGAGGTTCTCACGAATACCGGATAGGAAGTACATCCTATACGATTCCGTTACCAACCCCTTCTAACTTAAGCTTCATTTGGGGCCCGGGTATAGGGCGCCACTCATAAGTGTGTGCAACTAATTGTGAGTGTAGTGTGTGGAAGGGCAGTCCATACCTCATACCTTACCCATTCTGCACAAAGAACAAACACAGAGCAAATATACAAAGTCGTCTACCCTAGGGTTCAATGTTTGCGGAAAAGTAACATGGTCTCCTACCCTAGGATTCAATAAACATGCAAAATATAGACAACGAAACAAAGAACAAGATGATTAAAACAAGAACAAACATTCACAACAATCAATAGAAAATAAGACAATGGGAAAAAATCCAAGCTAACAAAGGTTATATAAAAAAGAACATGCGCTTTCAATCAAACTGGCCTGACTCTCTAGAGTGTCCCCAGTGGAGTCGCCATCTGTCGCAACCTGGATCGCGACGGCGCGGCGAATGAGAGAGAAGGAAGGAAATGAAACAGGGAGTCTCCACCAACGTTTTTATCCATAGGAAAAACATTGGGAAAAAACTATGTTCAGTAAAGCACTGGTTTAAAAAAAATTGAAATCCAAATTCGGGAGTCGGTTACGAGTAGGGAAGGTATTAGCACCCCACATCGCCTGTCAAAGACAGTACCAAGATTGAAAGCACAACATAAATAGCCTTAAATAAAACATGATTTCTTCCCTTTTATTTTGAAAATGATAGAATGGAGTAAAGAACTGTACAGACATAGTATGTCAAAGCGAGGTTAATGAGGAAGTTTTGTCCGAATTAAGCTCAACTTCGATATGAGACAGAGGGGGGTGAGAGAACGCCAATAAGATGTCACGTCTAAATTAAACATCCTCGGATAAAAGGATAGGGATAGGAAAGGGATAAGCGGGACGTCTCGTCCTAAGTATCCCTTCCCTATGAAATTATGGCGAGGCTTGGGCAAAAACTATGGGGAAACCAACAAGACGTCACGTCTAAATTGATTTTCATGGAAGTGACCAAAAAAGGACGTTTATGAAAGAAATATAAAAAGTAAAGCAGTAAATCAACAACAAAAAAAGAAATAAGAAAGATGGGCCCGACAGGAGTTAAAGTCCTGCTCCTACGTATTCTTGAATTATCAAGAAATCAGGGTTACGTAGTTCTGGATATTGCTATTTTAGAGAGGGATCTGAGAGATGTTGATGGATATCATTAAAGAGGAGAATTCATGCAAAGCGAAGTTCTTCGCACGTGCACGAATCCTAAGAGGGTTGTGTAGATAGGAGTACTCCCGTACGACACTATTTTTTTTACAAAATCGCCCTTTTTATTGTGTCTGTTTGTTATGGAAAAGGATAAAAATATTAACAAAGTAAACTAATGGTACGCAGGAAACTACAGTCAACAAAACAGCAAACTCATAGAAAAATAAAAAAGGAACTGAAAGCAAAAGAAATAAGGAGAGGAGTGGAACCGGTGTGACGAGCTAAGAACCGATGTGGGAGGTTGAGCACAGTGATGGTGTCAGAGTGGAAACGGTGCGACGAGTTAAGAACCGATGTGGTAGGTTGAGCACAGTGACAGTGTCAGACTGATTTGGACTCGTACGCTGGCAGGGACAATAGACCGGAGTTAGACCCGACCTGGGAATCTGAAGGTCACGACCGGTGTATGGGAAGTTAATCCGAGGCAAAACGCTGTTGAGCAGTAACGGAGATGGGCGAGGTAATGATGCAGGGAATGGGGCAGGGATGGTTTTGAGATGACGAGGTGCGTTCGAGGTACGGACGGTATGAGAGCAGTGGCTTTGTGTTAGTGAGAAAAACTCAAAACCCCTTTCGAACTAAGGGATCTTTTGTGGTGACTAAAGCCAGTCACTGGTTTCAAATGGGGAGATCAGTTAAGAACCTTGAGGAATCGGAGAGAATTTCCAGAGTTTTCTCGCGTAGAGGGAGAATCTGAAGACCAACCCCTTGAGCTTCCTTGGTTGGGGCATTTATAGGGCCTTCGAGTCATGGGCTGAGGGTTTTGGGACAACCAGAAATCCCACTCACCCATCCGTGTAGTGGTGTGCAGCTCTGGCCATTATCATTGGTGGGGAGCAGGGTTTTCAGTGGGGTTTTTTTAATTGCCCACTTCCGCCTCCCCGTCTGCCATTTTCCAGGAAGTGCGATTCCAGGTCACCGCGCATAAGCTTCCGATCTCGTCCCTCCGTTGTCAAATTTGTGACACCGGTTAGCAAAGCCATTGGTTGGACGGAGTCTCCACTGATCCGATGTGGGGCCTTAAAAACCATTATCTGTGTCTTGACACCGGCTGAATCTTTCAATGAATCACACGGGCCGGTGTGCCTATCTTAATCTGTCCACTTCCCTAGGGGCCGGACTGGCCTGTCATTCTGCTTCGGCGCATGGCATCGGTCCGCTGTTATCTTAGCCTTGTCCGGTGTTGCCAACTTCAAGGCCGGGTCCGGTGTTGCCAATTTTTGATCTGAGTCCACGTACGAGATCGTTGTTTCATACTTGGGCCGGACTCACTCATCTTTTTTTTTTGACAGATCCGCGATGTCGGCCATTAAGGGGCTCCTGGGGTGAGGAAGGTTGGGCGGAGTTGATTTGAGGACGGTAGGGCGGAGTTGAGATGAGGACGGTTGGGCGGAGTCGAGGCGAGGTTTAGGTTGGGCGGAGTGTGAGGTGAGGCTTAGGTTGGGCGAAGTTAAGGCGAGGTCTGTTGCGCGGAGTGGTTTTGGTACCGGTGTCATTTGGGACCGGTGTCATTCTGCTCCGGCGCATGACATCGGTCCGCTGTTATTTTAGCCTTGTCCGGTGTTGCCAAGTTCAAGGCCGGGTCCGGTGTTATAACAATTTGGGCCGGACCGAAAGAGGTGTTCACACCAGCCAAGGACTATCATCACACATTGGTCTGTCATGGAACTGTACCCGATTCTTCTACAGTGAGGTATCTTATTTCTTCTTCTGTTTCTTATGACAAACTTTCTATTCCACATAAACAGTTTTCTCTTACACTAACCACTGTGTATGAACCAAAATCTTATCAAGAGGCTATACAAAATCCCTGTTGGCAGGATGCAATTAATGCTGAACTACAGGTTCTGGAGTCAAATCAGACTTAGGAACTCACACATCTACCTCCTGGGAAAAAGATGATTCAATACAGGTGGGTTTTTAAAACTAAATTAAAAGCTGATGGGACTGTTGAGAGGCACAAAGCCAGGCTGGTAGCCAAACAAAAATAGAGGGAATAAATTTTTTGGAAACATTTAGTTTAATGGTAAAGGTGACCACCATTAGATTGCTTTTGTCCTTGGCTTCTGCACAAAACTGACATCTTCACCAAGTTGATGTCAACACAACATTTCTTCATGGTGACCTACATGAGGAAGTATATGTACGACCACCTACAGGGCTTGTTTTACCTGAGCCCAACTTGGTTTGCAAATTGACCAAGTCTTTATATAGGTTGAGACAGGCTAATAGACAATGACATGTCAAGCTCATAGATGTTCTTCTTTCTACTAGTTTCAAGTAATCCAAAGTTGATTATTCTTTGTTTACTAAAACATCTAAAGGTTTCACTATAATCCTTATGTGACACCCCGAAATTGGGGGTAAATTTTTCGCGATTTTAAAGATATTAATCAATAAGGGAAATTAAGTGGTGAAGCATTAAATCGCCACCCCGGATCTATAAAACCTATCCCATATGTGAAGATATGAGAAGGTGAGTTTTGAAAATAATATAAGAGATATTCTCATTTAAAATTAGCGGAAGAATTTAAATAAATTTATGTTGTATGTTTGCATTTCAAAGAGAGTGGATTAAAAGAGAATTTAAGTCAAATCAGAGTTACACAACTCCAATCAAAATGAATATGGTTTGTAAAGAATGGTAACTCAAATATCTACAATTTTTATGAAGAAGTTGAGAGCTAATTATACCCCAAAGATTGCTTAATTTGTTAATTTATGAAATCAGCCCTGCTGAAATTTTTAGCCTGAACACCCTTTAGTATTTTGGGTATAACACGGGCTACCGAACTCTGATTGATGTAAATTGGGTATCAAAACGATGGCGACAAAATTATCTACAACTTTGATGAACAGTGCAAAAACTGATTCTTCACACTTGAGCGTGAATTTCCATGCTTAAGCGCGATCGGGTTTGAAAAGTTACGCTTAAGTGAAAACGAAGAAAATTGAAAGAAGGAAAATTAGCATCAGGGGTCTTCACGCTTAAGCGTGGCCCCCTTTCGCTTGAGCGTGAGCATGTTATCATGATTCAGCGTGAGAAACAATCAGCCTCTCCCCACATAATCATGCTTGAGCGCGCCCCTTTTACACATGACTCACGCTAGAGCGTGAGAAGAAAAGGGAATCAGGACTCATGCGCGCTTGAGCGTAAAACGCTCGCTTGAGCGTGGGATCCTTCACGCTTGATCACGCTTGAGCGTGACACCCTTGCACTCTCAATTTTCTCTTTAATTTGCTTGAGCGAGAGTTTCTCGCTTAAGCGAAAACACTCCAGTAGCTCACCTGACTTCTCGCTTAAGCGATCCTTTCTTCGCTTGAGCGAGATTAACACAGAATGGTTTCTTCTAACAAGCGCTTAAGCGAAATCAATTCTCGCTTGAGTGAAGGATGGACAGTGAGCAAATTTTAGATGCAGAGCATTCACGCTTGAGCGAGGAATCTTCTCGCTTGAGCGTGTTTGACAAATTATGTAGAAAACTTAGAAACTTATGCACTCTTACATACCCAAATCAATCCTTCATAAAATAATTCAAGCCAATAATATACCTGTGCAATATATATACATTCATAATTGAATCAATTAAACACACATCCAAATTTTCATTCCAATTTATCCACACAAGTAATTATGCCAATTCAAAGCTAAACAAAATATATAAAGTTATACATACAAATATTCCATACAATCCAAAATCCAAAATACTGCCGGCCAAGGCATTCTTTACCATAATAGGCTATCTTCACACCTCTTCTTCACTCAACACCTCCATGTGCAGCCCTACAACACAGGTGCTAAAAAAAATATACCACAGGGAGAGTGAGTATACTTTCTCAATGATGAAAATCTAAAATTTATGATAATATATACATGAATGCAATATAAACATCATCTGTAAAAACTTCAATCCATACTAAATCATCAAATATCAATTTACTAAACATAATCATATATGTATCCTTTTTAATTCACAAGAAACAAATCGTCCACTAACCCATTCACAGTTGGTTTCAAAAGTAAGTTCCATTTATCCTTCACACAATTCACTCAACAGGATATCATTCTATGCCATGTTCTTATGGCTAACACACATGCTAGTGTTTAAAATGCATATGCACAGATCTGATTATTATTTCAACAGAGATCTCATTCACTTAAATTAACATCATCACTCCGGGATATACCCTTCGTGGCATCCCGTAAGGTGATATATTCATCAATCATATCATCATCATCACTTCGGGATAAATACCCTTTGTGGTACCCCGCAAGGTGATATATTCATCAATCATATCATTATCATCACTCCGGGATATATATACCCTTTGTGGCACCCCGCAAGGTGATATATTTATCAATCATACCATCATCATCACTCAGGGATATACCCTTTGTGGCACCCCGCAAGGTGATATATTTATCAATTATACCATCATCATCACTTCGGGATATACCCTTCGTGGCACCCCGCAAGGTGATATATTTATCAATTATACCATCATCATCACTTCGGGATATACCCTTCGTGGCACCCCGCAAGGTGATATATTTATTAATATCATAACATAATCATCACATGATATACCATTCTTAGCCTCAAAAGGTCTCAATCCACAATCAAACATTTTAGGCACCAAGTTCAAATCCACATCACAAACACATGATATTACTTTCATTCGAGTAGACATGCCACATTACATCATCATATACATTATCAACATACATGTTCTCATACATTTAGAAAATATACCCCCTCTCCTACCTCAAGTGAAGTAGTGATCAACGCGGTCCGAAGGTTCCGCCTCGTCGATGGGGTTATTCCCTATATTAACATATTCAAAGAATCATAATTAATCAACCACTCAACACAAATTCAACTTTAATTAACCATTTTAATATCTACAATTCATAACATGTATAAAACATGTTACAGGCATTCTTTTCCTTTCTTTATTAGGCTTTGAGAATTCCTTATTACCATACCACCTTCATTATATCTAAAAGCCACAAAACCCATAACCTAACATCCATGATAATGCTTTGTCAATCATGACCCAAACTCTCTGTAGCTTGTATTTGCCTTCAAATACCTCAATTTACCAACATTCACCATTTTCCCCAAATCTTTAAAAGTTAGGGTTTTTCACTAACCCATCAGCATTCATAAATACTAATTAATTTTTTTTCTTCTTTCAGCCATAAAGTATCTACCTCATTAACACTTCATAAGACCCACAACATTAAAGCAAACAAAAGAAGTGAATATGGCTTACCACACCCAAACGAAATGGGTTCCTGGAAAAGAGAAGAGGAGCTGTAAAAATAGAGGAAGAAATAAGAGAAATCCAAACTCCAATAGTTTCCTTCTAAGCTCCAGTGAATGAAATTTGAGAAGAGTGAAATAGAACCACCTTTTCTTAGGGTTTAGAAGAAAGAAGAGAAAAGGGGAAAATAGAAGAAGAAGAAGAAATATGTCTCTGCCAAATGGTCTCAGGAAGTCACGAAAAATGAGAGAAGGAAAATGGGCCTTTAGCATTTAACTTTAACTCCTTCATTAAAATTTCATCATTTTTCCATAAACAGGTTCTCTGTTTGGGCTCAATACTTATCCAAAAATTATTCTGAATATATATCCGGACTCCCAATAATATTCTCAACAGCCCTGACTAATATCATCTCAAACAGAGATACTTGGTCCGACACCCATATTTTATCCGGGTCAGTTTTCAACTTGTCCAGTCATAATAATTCACTAACAGTCTCTGAAAATCTTAATTAAATTATTTCTAGCATTTTGGGATATTAATCAACCCCCATCTAATTATTCAATATTCATTTCTTAATATAACTTCTATTTTTTGAAAAATTTGGGGTGTTACAATCCACCCTACCTAAAAAAAATTTCGTCCTTGAAATTTGACATACCGGATTCGAATGCATGAGGATACCATTCACGGATATCATCCTCGCGTTCCCAAGTGAGTGACTCCATGTTTCCATGCTTCCACGCTACCTTTACCAAAGGTACCATTTTATTCCGTAATTTCTCCACGGAATACTCGACAATACGAACCGAAACGGGAGGGACAGACAAATCATCCCGCACTTCAACATCGTCAGTAGGGATCACATGCAAAGGATCATGAATGTACTTTCTCAACTGCGATACATGGAATATGTTATGCAGGTTTCCAAGTTCTGGAGGGAGTGCAATCCGGTAAGCAACATCCCTAATCCGCTCTAAGATTTCAAAAGGTCCGATGAACTTAGGGCTTAACTTTTTGCTCTTCAAAGCTCTACCAATGCCCTTATCACGCGAGACTCGTAAGAACACATGATCACCAACTTGAAATTCAAGTGGCTTCCTCCTTTTGTCATAATAGCTCTTCTGTCGGTCTTGAGCGATTTTCATCTTCTCCCGGATCATCTTGATCTATTTTGTGGTTTCCTCAATAATCTCAGGCCCTAAAGCCAAGTTCTCACCAACTTCTAGCCGACTTAAAGGGGTTCGACACCTCCTTCCATATAATGCCTCATATGGTGCCATACCAATACTAGAATGGAAGCTGTTATTGTAGGTGAATTCAATCAGAGGCAAATATTTTTCCCACGAACCACCGTGCTCTAAAACATAAGCACGCAGTAAGTCCTCAAGACTCTGAATAGTCCGCTCAGATTGTTTGTCAGTTTGAGGATGGTACGCCAAACTTAGCTTCAATTTTGAACCCATAGCTTCATGTAAGCTTCCCTAAAATCGGGAAGTGAATCGGGGGTCACGATCAGACACTATACTCAAGGGCACTCCATGTAACCTCACAATCTCTTTGACATATAATTATGCCAAATCCTGCAAGGAACTCTTCATACTGATTGGTAGAAAATGTGTACTCTTTGTCAAACGGTCTATAATCACCCAAATTCCATCATATTTTGTCCTCGTTCTTGGAAATCCGGACACAAAGTCCATGGCAATTGCATCCCACTTCCAAACGGGAATATCAAGCGGTCTCAAAGTACCAGAAGGTCTCTAATGTTCTACCTTCGCTTTCTGACAAATAAGGCACGAAGCTACAAAATTGGCAACGTCACGGTTCATTCCAGGCCACCAAAAATTCTTCTTTACATCTTGGTACATCTTGGTCGCACCAGGGTGAATACTAAAAATGCTTTTATGTGCTTCTTCAAGCACCGTATGTCTTAGATCTCCAAATGGAGGCACATACACACGACCTTTTACTCGCCGTAAGCCATCAACATCTTCCATAAGAAATAAATTCTTCCCATTATCTTGAGATCTTCTCATCTCTTGTAAATAATCATCATCCCCTTGTTTCTCCTTTACAAGCTCCAAAAACTCATTACATATCCTCAAGTTAGCAAAGCATAGCTTCTTGGAAGATTGAACCTTGGTCCCAACATTCAAGTTCCGAAATTCCTCAATCAATTCAAACTCTTTGACCATCATGGCCGACATATGCAAGGACTTTCGACTAAGAGCATCGGCAACAACATTAGCTTTTCCTGGATGATACTTTAATTCAAAATCATAGTCCTTCAGGAATTCCATCCATCTCCTTTGATGCATATTCAATTCTTTTTGATCAAAGAGGTATTTCAAGCTTTTATGGTCACTAAAAACCATAAACCTCGAACCATATAGATAATGATGCCAAATCTTTAAAGCAAACACAACCGCCACCAACTCCAAGTCATGAGTTGGGTAGTTAACTTCATGAGGTCACAACTGGCGTGAAGCATAAGCTATAACACGTTCACTCTGCATTAGCACACATCCCAGTCCATGTTGTGAAGCATCGCAATACACCACAAAATCTTCTTGTAAATCAGGCAATGCCAAGATAGGCGCAGAAGTCAACCTCATCTTCAACTCCTCAAAGCATTTCTCACATTCAGCTGTCTATACAAAAGGTTGGTTCTTCCTTGTCAAGTTCGTCAAAGGTTTTGTTAGACGAGAAAAACCTTCGATGAACCTCCGATAATATCTGGCAAGTCCAAGGAAACTCCTAATTTCCGTAACCGGCGTAGGTCTAGACCATGCCATAACGGCTTCAACCTTAGAGGGATCCACCGAAACACCGTCTTCGGATATCACATGTCCAAGAAACTGGACGCTCGTCAACCAGAATTCACATTTAGAGAGCTTAGCGTACAACTGGTTCTCTCTAAGGATATTTAACACAATCCTCAAATGTTCCTCGTGCTCTTCTCGGCTCTTGGAATATACTAGAATATCATCGATGAATACCACCACAAAATGATCCAGGTATTCATGAAAGAGGCGGTTCATATAACTCATGAACACCGCTGGAGCATTAGTCACTCCAAATGGCATTACGATGTACTCGTAATGGCCATATCGCGTCCTAAACGCAGTCTTTGGAATGTCTTCGATTCTCACCCGAATTTGATGATAACCAGAACGTAAGTCGATCTTCGAGAACACCACCGCACCTCTTAATTGGTCTAACAGATCATCAATACAAGGCAAGGGATATCTATTCTTTATTGTCAGCTTATTCAATTGGCGGTAGTTGTAACATCCCAAAAATTTCAATCTCATATGTAATTATTTTTAATCTAGGTCATTATTAATATTATCCATTTTATCTCAATTTTCTATAAAAAATTTTTGGTTAGGACAACATCTTCGATTTAACCTTTTACCATGGTAAATAATTTTAACTTTATACCTTAGGTAAAAGTTAATCAAGTAACTTATTACCTATTTCCTTAGTTATTAATTCCTTTGGTTTTTCCAATTCCTCTCATCAAATTACCACATACTCTACTCAAATTGCGTCATCTTGTATACATTTTAATTATTAGTTAGACTCTGAATTTGGAAATATGATCAACTAAAAAGTTGTTCCTCGTTGTCTTAGCTTTCTAACAAGACCAAATTTGTTAAAATCCATTAAGATATGAGAGAGATATACCCAAAATACCAAAACAGTATCAGAATTGGTATTTTACTTCAATCATATCATCTTATACATATTTTAACTCCTAGTTAAAGTCCGAATCTGAAAAAGTGATAAACTACAAAGTTGTTCCTCGTTGTCTTAGCTTTCCAACAAGACCACATTTATTAAAATCCATTAAGATATGAGAGAGATATGCCCAAAATACTAAAACAGTGTTAGATTTATTGTTTACTTCAATCATACAAGCTCCATTATGTAGGCTGCGGAAATGGTCAACAATACAGCTCATTTTTCTTACCTAAAACCTCCATTATCACCACAATAATGTACCTAACATCCCACTACAATCCCATTATGAAAAGCTTGTCCCCCACTTGTCATTTGCATCATTAAATCAACACTACGTCTTGTTCCCAAGTCTGAATTCTTAGAACAAGCTAAAGTTAGTGAAGTCTCTCTCTCATTTCCTTTCATTTTCTCCATCAAAGTCACCCTTGATCTGAAGCTAGGACAATAAGTGAACATTTTCAACCACTCTAGGATCCTCCATCAAGGTAAGAAAGGATAGGGTTGTGAATAATTATGAAATGGGTAGAATTGTATGCTGTCCTAGGATTCCAGTTTTATTTTCGTATATTGTTACTCAGTTTTGAGATTGAAAACATGTGATTTTGATTCTGACTTCTTCATGAAAGTTGTATATCTTTTTGTTATCTGAATTTTGAGACCTGAATCAATTAATTTGAATATGTATAGCAAAAGTTATAGCCAAAATACTACAGCATGTCCGAGTAGAATATTTATCCTATGTTTTGTGTATATATTAAAATTTTGGGACTTAAATATGCATAATCAGCCTTTGATGTCTTCACGAAAGTTGTAGATATTTGTGTTATGGATCTGTAGAAAGTGGTTTCAAGTCAAAATGATTTTTGTAGCTCGAGTTATGCCTAAAATACTGAAGTATGTTCAAGCAGTAAATCTGTTAACTTAAGATACATATTTTATTTTTAAAACTGGGAACTTTGTGGTGAGAATTAGTGATTTGTGTCTTCATCAAAGTTGTAGATATTCTTGTTATGTGAATTTTGAGACCTGAACCGACTGAATTGGATATGTATAGCATGCGTTATGATCAAAATACTACAGTATGTCCGATTGAAATACTTATCTTGTGTTTTGTGCATATATGAATATTCTGGGAATTATACATACGTTTTTAGACCTTGATGTCTTCATGAAAGTTGTATATATTTATGTTATGGATCTATAGAAAATGGTTTCAAGTTAAAAGGATGTTTGTAGCTCTAGTTATGCCTAAAATACTGAAGTATGCTCAAACTAAAAATCTGTTAACAATGAAATGATATGTATAGCATGAGTTATAGCCAAAATACTACAACATGTCCGATTGAAATACTTGTCTTATGTTTTGTGCATATATTAATATTCTGGGAATTATACATACATTTTTAGACTATGATGTCTTCATGAAAGTTGTAGATATTTATGTTATGGATCTATAGAAAGTGGTTTCAAGTTAAAAGGATGTCTTTAACTCTCGTTATACCTAAAATACTAAAGTATGCTCAAACTGAAAACCTGTTAACTATGAAATCCAAATCTTATTTTTAAAACTGGGAATTTTGTGGTGAGAATTAGTGGTTGGTGCCTTCATGAAAGTTGTAGATATTTTTGTTAAGAATAATTTAGAACTGGTTTCATGCCAAAATTGTTTTTGTAGCTCCAGAAACGTTGAAAATACTAACCTGTGTACGTTTTAAAAATCCTCTTTGAGGCAGTTTTGTATTCTGTGAATAAGTGATGTTTTTGTTTAGAATTTGAATTTATGGTCTGCATGAAAGTTGTAGATATTTATGTTATTGAGCTATAGAAAGTGGAATCACATGAAAAGGATTTGATTTGCTCATGTTTTGACTGTTTTACTAACGTATGTTGCTGTTGGAAATGCTGAAATTTGCTTATAATGGTTATTATGGATAAAAATGATATTTTCCCTATGGGTAACAAATTATTATTGAATTCTTGAGTGATTATGAAGTATTATGAATGTTTATGAGTGTCTAATGAGCATCATTCAGTTTGTGTATTTTGGTGGTGAATAATTATGAATGACTAAATTAATATATATATACATGAATGCCTTACGGTTATTGATATATGTGGTTGAAACAGTAAATCCATGATTCTGAAAATTATTATATATGATGTGTCCTTTAAGGACTTGTGGTTTTCCAAGTGGTCTTGGAAATTGATATATCATGGTATGTTAAATGATAAAGAGAATTAAAGGCATTCATGCATCATAAGCATTTGGACGCACAATGAAATTTAGGGGTTCCATGATTGGCTACCCTGGTGGGGGGTTACTCTATGATGAGTTAAAGCCCTATTTTTGCGATGTGTTGGTCATGGGGCTGTAGGGATCCATGACTGTATAAATTCCTACCGATGTGTTGGTCATGGGGCTGTAGGGATCCATGACTGTATAAATTCCTACCGATGTGTTGGTCATGGGGCTGTAGGGATCCATGACTGTATTAATTCCTACTGATGTATCTATGAGACCTTTTACTGCAGTATTCCCACCAAACCAAATGGATCCAGCATGACATCATTGGACTAAATTAAAGATTTATTAAATATAAATGAACTTGTTTGGCATATTCATCATATCATTATGGTTTGTTGATTGTGTTTGTGCAATTTTATTTATTTTATATTTATTCTATATTCTGTCTCACTCTTACATTAATTTTTACAGTGAATGCCACCCAGAATGAAGAGTGATGCTATGGTTGATGCCTATGTGAATTATTGCTTGGATTTCTAATTTATTCTAATTTTATGATTTGTAATAAATACAACGTGTTATGTACTGTTATTTTTAAAATCGTTTTCGCTATGTAATTATTCCTTGAATTTTATTATTCACGACTAGTATGCATAATAATATTCCGCTATTATCGACCTTTATGTGAACTCTGATTTTAATTTATGAATTTTAAAATGATCTTTTAAAAACGCGAAAAATTTATTCGGAAAATTACATGGGACGTCACAGTAGTCAACACACAACCGCATGGATCCATCCTTCTTTTTGACTAATAAAACTGGAGCCCCCCAAGGTGATACACTGGGTCGAACAAACTCCTTCTCAAGTAGCTCCTCAACTTGCTTCTTGAGTTCAGCCAACTCCATAGGAGACATCCTATACGGAGCTATAGACACTGGTTCTGCACCAGGTACAAGATCGATAGTAAACTCAACCTCTCTCAGAGGTGGTAAACCAGGTATCTCTTCAGGAAAGACATCTAAGAATTCTGAAACCACAGGGACACTAAGGGGATCGGGACCACTCGTCCCATCAGCAAGAGATAGTAACATGCAAAGTTGATCTATACCTTGCACATCAAATTGTCCCGCATCAGAAGAAGGGAAAATAACTGTTCGTTGTCGACAATCAACTAAAACTTTATTGAAGGAGAGCCAATCCATACCAAGAATGATCTCCAATCCCTTCAGAGGTAGGCAAATAAAAGACACAACAAATCTTCTCCCATCTAGGAGCATATTGACATTATTACACCGGTTAACCGATCTGAGACAAGTACCGGTTGGAGTGGTAACCACTAGAGCATTTTTCATTAAACACACCGGCAATCTCAATCGCCGAACACAATCCTCGGATATAAAAGAGTGGGTTGCACACGAATCATAAATAACATGAACAGAATGCCCAAGTATTTCACATTTACCTTCAACTAAGTTTTCAGCTTGTGTTGCTTCCTCACCGGTCACAGCAAACACTCTTTCGGCATTTGGTTGAACATTTCCACCATCCCTATTTCCTTCATGAGCACCATTGCCATTACCTCGGCCATTGACACACCTTCCACCATTATAACCACCTCGGCCACCATTTCGGCCACCATTGTTTACATTACCACGGCCCCGACCACCATTGTGGCCTCCGCGGTTCACGTGATCGGGTGTATTTGCACGGTTGGGAGTATTAGCTTGCATATGAGCTCACCTCGCAAGTAAAGGACATGCGGGGCGAATATGTCCTATCTGATCACAATTATAACATATCACATCATCCCGTTGTGCACACTCATGAATATAATGAGGTCCTCCACACCTATAGCATCTCGGTCCATTGGCATTTGCATTGCCCCGGCCAAAAGTGTTACTGTGTCCACCGCCTCTAGCTTGGACATTAGAATGAGCACCCCTCTGAAAATGTCCCCTTCTGAAATTTCCTTGCCTTTTAAAACTGGAAGACTGACCCTTCAACTTTGAGTCAAATTTGGATTAAGGATGGGGAGCATGTTCTTCATAAATGCGGCACTTATTTGCAAGTACCGTGAAGCTTCGGATTTCCTGGTGACATATAGCCCTCTGAATATCAGGGCGTAAGCCATTCTCAAATTTTATGCACTTAGAGGCTTCAGTCCCCTCTTGTTGATAGGGAGGGTAAAATTCACAAAGTTCCTCAAATTTGAAAGCATATTCTTCCACTATCATTGTACCTTGTTTGAGTTCCATGAACTCCAGCTGCTTCTTACCCTTATAATTCTCAGGCACATACTTTCTCATGAGTTCAAACTTAAAATTTTCCCAAGTCAAAGGAATGGCAGCAGCAATCATTCGACTTTTGGTGAGTCTCCACCAAGTCTCCACTTCATCCCTCAGCATAAAAATAGCATACTCCACTTTCTGGAGCTCATTGCATTCAAAGCTATCAAAGATCCGCTCAACATCTCGGATCCAAACATAGGCTTGCTCGGGCCGGAATCCACCATGAAACTCAGATGGTTTTCGCTTTAAGAACATATCAAGGCCTTGAGTACCTTGAATAACAGGAGCAGGTTGTCTTTCCGCTTCTTGTCTTTAGCGGTTTTGTAACTCAAGGAGGTCGGCAAAGCGATTCAAGGCTCTAGTGATAACGTTATCATTATCTTGATGATGACGGGCCATCTCAATATCTATAATCATAACATGAGATTTCACTAACATTAGTAGACTAATCTATAAATTTCTCTATAGTTTTATATTATAGTACTTCATCGTAAAAATTTAAGTTATGGCCCTTCATCATGGAGTCCAACATCAACCAACTCATATTAAAGCTCATAAAAGCATATCATCATATCATGGTGTCATATGCATTCATAAAACATAGGATTCATCTTTGAGGAAGAAGAGTGTGAAGAAAGCTTGGCCGGACTTATAGCATTCACATTCAATCTACAATCAACTCATACATAGTCAAACAACAATGACAATCATTCATCAATTTCATATCCTATTCTAATAATAATAACAATTAATCACAGTAATACAGAGTGAATAATGCTCTGATACCAGGTTGTGACACCCCGAAATTGGGGGTAAATTTTTCGCGATTTTAAAGATTTTAATCAATAAGGGAAATTAAGTGGTGAAGCATTAAATCGCCACCCCGGATCTATAAAACCTATCCCATATGTGAAGATATGAGAAGGTGAGTTTTGAAAATAATATAAGAGATATTCTCATTTAAAATTAGCGGAAGAATTTAAATAAATTTATGTTGTATGTTTGCATTTCAAAGAGAGTGGATTAAAAGAGAATTTAAGTTAAATCAGAGTTACACAACTCCAATCAAAATGAATATGGTTTGTAAAGAATGGTAACTCAAATATCTACAATTTTATTGAAGAAGTTGAGAGCTAATTATACCCCAAAGATTGCTTAATTTGTTAATATGAAATCAGCCCTGTTGAAATTTTTAGCCTGAACACCTTTTAGTATTTTGGGCATAACTCGGGCAACCAAACTCCGATTGACGCAAATTGGGTATCAAAACGACGGCGACAAAATTATCTACAACTTTGATGAACAGTGCAAAAACTGATTCTTCACACTTGAGCGTGAATTTCCACGCTTAAGCGCGATCGGGTTTGAAAAGTTACACTTAAGTGAAAACGAAGAAAATTGAAAGAAGGAAAATTAGCATCAGGGGTCTTCACGCTTAAGCGTGGCCCCCTTTCGCTTGAGCGTGAGCATGTTATCATGATTGAGCGTGAGAAACAATCAACCTCTCCCCAAATAATCATGCTTGAGCGCGCCCCTTTTACACATGACTCACGCTTGAGCGTGAGAAGAAAAGGGAATCAGGACTCATGCGCGCTTGAGCGCAAAACGCTCGCTTGAGCGTGGGATCCTTCACGCTTGATCACGCTTGAGCGTGACACCCTTGCACTCTCAATTTTCTCTTTAATTTGCTTGAGCGAGAGTTTCTCGCTTAAGCGAAAACACTCCAGTAGCTCACCTGATACTTCTCGCTTAAGCGATCCTTTCTTCGCTTGAGCGAGATTAACACAGAATGGTTTCTTCTAACAAGCGCTTAAGCGAAATCAATTCTCGCTTGAGTGAAGGATGGACAGTGAGCAAATTTTAGATGCAGAGCATTCACGCTTGAGTGAGGAATCTTCTCGCTTGAGCGTGTTTGACAAATTATGTAGAAAACTTAGAAACTTATGCACTCTTACATACCCAAATCAATCCTTCATAAAATAATTCAAGCCAATAATATACCTGTGCAATATATATACATTCATAATTGAATCAATTAAACACACATCCAAATTTTCATTCCAATTTATCCACACAAGTAATTATGCCAATTCAAAGCTAAACAAAATATATAAAGTTATACATACAAATATTCCATACAATCCAAAATCCAAAATACTGCCGGCCAAGGCATTCTTTACCATAATAGGCTATCTTCACACCTCTTCTTCACTCAACACCTCCATGTGCAGCCCTACAACACAGGTGCTAAAAAAAATATACCACAGGAAGAGTGAGTATACTTTCTCAATGATGAAAATCTAAAATTTATGATAATATATACATGAATACAATATAAACATCATCTATAAAAACTTCAATCCACACTAAATCATCAAATATCAATTTACTAAACATAATCATATATGTATCCTTTTTAATTCACAAGAAACAAATCGTCCACTAACCCATTCACAGTTGGTTTCAAAAGTAAGTTCCATTTATCCTTCACACAATTCACTCAACAGGATATCATTCTATGCCATGTTCTTATGGCTAACATACATGCTAGTGTTTAAAATGCATATGCACAGATCTGATTATTATTTCAACAGAGATCTCATTCACTTAAATTAACATCATCACTCCGGGATATACCCTTCGTGGCATCCCGTAAGGTGATATATTCATCAATCATATCATCATCATCACTTCGGGATAAATACCCTTTGTGGTACCCCGCAAGGTGATATATTCATCAATCATATCATTATCATCACTCCGGGATATATATACCCTTTGTGGCACCCCGCAAGGTGATATATTTATCAATCATACCATCATCATCACTCAGGGATATACCCTTCATGGCACCCCACAAGGTGATATATTTATCAATTATACCATCATCATCACTTCGGGATATACCCTTCGTGGCACCCCGCAAGGTGATATATTTATCAATTATACCATCATCATCACTTCGGGATATACCCTTCGTGGCACCCCACAAGGTGATATATTTATTAATATCATAACATAATCATCACATGATATACCATTCTTAGCCTCAAAAGGTCTCAATCCACAATCAATCATTTTAGGCACCAAGTTCAAATCCACATCACAAACACATGATATTACTTTCATTCGAGTAGACATGCCACATTACATCATCATATACATTATCAACATACATGTTCTCATACATTTAGAAAATATACCCCCTCTCCTACCTCAAGTGAAGTAGTGATCAACGCGGTCCGAAGGTTCCGCCTCGTCGATGGGGTTATTCCCTATATTAGCATATTCAAAGAATCATAATTAATCAACCACTCAACACAAATTCAACTTTAACTAACCATTTTTATATCTACAATTCATAACATGTATAAAACATGTTACAGGCATTCTTTTCGTTTCTTTATTAGGCTTTGGGAATTCCTTATTACCATACCACCTTCATTATATCTAAAAGCCACATAACCTATAACCTAACATCCATGATAATGCTTTATCAATCATAACCCAAACTCTCTGTAGCTTGTATTTGCCTTCAAATACCTCAATTTACCAACATTCACCATTTTCCCCAAATCTTTAAAAGTTAGGGTTTTTCACTAACCCATCAGCATTCATAAATACTAATTAATTTTTTTTTCTTCTTTCAGCCATAAAGTATCTATCTCATTAACACTTCATAAGACCCACAACATTAAAGCAAACAAAAGAAGTGAATATGGCTTACCACACCCAAACGAAATGGGTTCCTGGAAAAGAGAAGAGGAGCTGTAAAAATAGAGGAAGAAAGAAGAGAAATCCAAACTCCAATAGTTTCCTTCTAAGCTCCAGTGAATGAAATTTGAGAAGAGTAAAATAGAACCACCTTTTCTTAGGGTTTAGAAGAAAGAAGAGAAAAGGGGAAAATAGAAGAAGAAGAAGAAATATGTCTCTGCCAAATGGTCTCAGGAAGTCATGAAAAATGAGAGAAGGAAAATGGGCCTTTAGCATTTAACTTTAACTCCTTCATTAAAATTTCATCGTTTTTCCATAAACAGGTTCTCTGTTTGGGCTCAATACTTATCCAAAAATTATTCTGAATATATATCCGGACTCCCAATAATATTCTCAACAGCCCTGACTAATATCATCTCAAACAGAGATACTTGGTCCGACACCTATATTTTATCCGGGTCAGTTTTCAACTTGTCCGGTCATAATAATTCACTAACAGTCTCTAAAAATCTTAATTAAATTATTTCTAGCATTTTGGGATATTAATCAACCCCCATCTAATTATTCAATATTCATTTCTTAATATAACTTCTATTTTTTGAAAAATTTGGGGTGTTACACCTTACCTATGTAGATGATCTCATTTTAGCATGTCAGGACTTAGCAGAAATTAATTCTGTCAAACAACTGTTGCACACCAAGTTTGGTATTAAGGACCTTGGTCAACTCAAGTTCTTTTTGGGGTTTAAGGTTGCTAGATCCTCACAGGGTATCACTTTCTATCAAAGAAAATATGCACTGGAGCTTCTTCAGGATGCTGGCCTCTTAGCATCCAAGCCTTGCACCATTCCCATGGATCCTACTGCTCCTCTGAGTTCTTAGTCAGGCACTCCCCTCACATATGCTACATCTTATAGAAGACTCATTAGTAGGCTTATGTATCTCACAAATACAAGACCCGATATTTCCTTCTTTATGAGCAAACTCAGTTAGTTTCTATCGCAACCTACCTCTAATCACTACAAGGCATCACTTAGGGTGCTCAAATATATCAAGTTAGCTCTTGCAAAAGACTTATTCTCCCCTCCTCGGATTCAAATTGGGCATCCTGCCCTGATACAAAAAGGTCCATTTCAGGCTTCTGTGTTTTCCTTGGCCAATCTTTGATTTCCTAAAAATGCAAAAAATAACCTACTATTTCTAGATCTTCAAAGGCAGAGTATAGAGCCTTGGCATTGACCACTTGTGAAGCCTAATGACTCCTTTATCTCCTTAGAAACTTTAGTTTCCCTCATTCTTCCCCTATTAGCAATTTTTATGACAATCAATCAGTTTGGTACATTCCCGGTTTTCCATGAGAGGACAAAGCACATTGAGCTTGACCGTCATATGGTTGGAGATCAAATCCAAGCTGGTTATATTCATCTATTACCTATTCCATCCAAAGAGCAAATTGTTGATTTTCTAACAAAGCCTTTTACTGTTAGTCCCTTTAATTTTCTCATGAGCAAGCTAAGAATGTTGAATATCTGCCTTCCAACTTGAGGAGGGCCGATAGTTTAGTGTATTTATTTTTTTGTTATTAGTTTGTTAGGCTAACTACTTTTTGTTAGTTCTGTTCCTTGTATATAAATAGTTATCCTTTTTTTTTTTGTAAATAGTTATCTTTTTTCTGTTTGTGAGCTAATGAATGAATGATTATTTTTCAATCAAGTTCAGAGTTTATTCTTTTCTCCTGAAGTCCTTTTTCTCCTGAAGTTCTTTCTTCATTATGGTGTGCAAGAGTTCTCACATACACCTTCAAAAATGTTTTCGCCAGTTTCCCGTTCAAGATTAAAAAGATAAAATTTAGCATTTCAGGAACACAAAAAAGACAGTTCATTTGAAATTATACACATGTGAACTCAGTTTAAATTGAAATAAATCAATCATAATTGAATTCAAAATATAATCTAATTCAATTAAAAGATGATTTTTTTTTAAAAAAAAATATTTCGTTGAAGTTTTGCAATTTATGTAACTTATTCTGGGTTTAAACGTTTTGTTTGACAGTAGGTTGGAAAGGTTTATCAAGATTTTGAACTATCCATCCATTTTAAAGCCTCAATTGTGCCACGCGAGTCACATATTTTACTATTTGACAAAATCCTCAGTTGAAAACATATCCTAAATATGTAAAAAGGCTGGGAATTGGGAAGGACAGAACCGTAATTTGGAAACAACTAAGTACCCCCAGGGTAAGGGAATAAGTAGTACAATTCATTGGCACATTCATCGTACTCTTTTGCCGTGACACTCAACTTTTTCTTTGTTAAACAACTTTCAATAACTCCACCAAGATCTTATACATTGGTGTCTACCAGTTTAGTATATCATTCGGTCCTTAATATTAATATTTGATTATGCATACCATTCAAAACATCTTCTCATAAACTTATCTCAAAATTGAAAAATCATATAGACACTAAATCTTATTTGGTTATGAAGAAAGGCATAAATAATGAACTGTTGATTCAAATATTGAAAGCTTGATACAAAATTTGCAGTATCCACCAGAGTCCCATTAGATTGTAGTTAATAGAGAGTTTTGTTGTTGGAAAGTGTCCCTCTCTACTAATTCTAATGGCAGTGGTAATATATTCAGATATTCATTGCACATGTTCACTGCTGGGTCCATGCACACAACACAGGTTCAGAACAAGCACAAACATCAGAGCTAAGTTGAATTGTCCTTGCTACCACCCATTAAAAAGCACATCGCACAGCAACCTAATATGCTTTCCAGTCAAACAACATAGTGTGCAAATCTGAGACATGTTTTTTTTTTTTTAACTTTTCTTCTAGGGGAAGAAAGAACCATATAAAAATAAATATCATGCAAAGCAGAGACACAAATCCTAATGTGGTCCCCTACATAACACAATAACACCACACCTTTTTCCAAAAAGAAAATCACCCCAGCCACAAAACATTGATCTTTATCAACAAGTCCCTCTTGGCCGTATCCACCAGCTCATGATAATAATGAGAAGAAAAAAAAGGGGTCATTCATCTGCCAAGGATAAAGGAGACTAAAATAAGTACAAATAATTTATAGGTAAGCATGAAAGTGGAATATATTAAAAAGGGTATGATAATGAGAGGGAAACAGGATCATCACCGGTTGGGATTCTGGAGTTGGAAGCAAGATCTAGCCAGGAATCTGTGTTCTTTGGTGGCCACTCCCCAAAGAAGTGATGAAGGGATCTCTGGCTTGTTGATGATGTTGTTGTTGCTGTTGTCGTCTCAGTTTCTTTGTCTTTGTTTGGTCTACTTGATTTGAAGTCTGTTCCCAAAACAAAGCAGTGTTGTTGCTCTTGCTGTCTTTGGTTGGTATCATTATTCATGTTCTGAAAGCTTGAATAGGACTTGTAGGAGTTCATTGATAGTTGTTGATATGAATCAGGAAAATTCCTAGCAGACCCTGAGACTTCTGGGAAGAATGCTCTTTCATCCACACCTTCCCTTATTCCATGAACATGCCTAGTAGTAGAAAGATTCAAGTTGAATAATACAACACAAAATTTAACACAAGTAAGAAACAAAGAAACTTAAAATAATTTAAAAATGAGTGCAATAGAGAAGTCAAATAAAAAGTTTTAAATTGTGTCATTTGTTTTAGAAAACACCATAACACAATTCATATCTTGATTTCTTATCATATACACGGTTAAAAAAAGTGTTCTTCTTGTCGTTTTGTTTTCTGCATACCTATATCCCTTGTCATCCTGGGAATAAGAGCCAGAGTCTATGAATAGTTGGTGGGTAGTGGCATCTTGAGGTGGAAAATCAGAATCTGAGGGTCTAGAGGAGGATGATTGGGAGTAAAAGAAGGGGTTTTGGTAGGGTTGGGAGAAGGGTTGGGAGTCACAAGGCAGAGAAGAAGGCAATGGAGAGAAAGGGAAAGAAGAGGGTGAAGTGATGTTGTGGTTGCTGAGGGAAATGTTTCTGTTGTTATATGGTGATGGGATTGTTTGTGTTGTGGCGGTGCTTGTTGCTGAAGAAACTTCCACAGGCTTTCTTGAACGGTTTCTGCCTCTGTGCATGTGTCTTTCACAGTACTTAGAGTCTGGATATGCTTCCTTTGAGCATCTCCATTTCTTGCCATCTGTTCTTCTGCACCTTCCTGGCTCTGGGTCTACTTTTCTGCCAAATCCCATTTCAAAACATCCCCACCCAACTGCAGCCAGAGAGAGTTATGACAAACCAGGCTCTAAATTTTATTTGTCCCTCTTAAAAAAGTAGACATATAATAATAACACCACAAACAATTGTGTCTTTAATTTTAAAAAAACAACCACAAAAGCATAAGAAAATAAAAAATTGTATGTATCGTATCTCTGAGCTTAAAAGTTAAGACAATACATAATAGCCTGCTATGGCAAATACACTTACTTGGATGATGTGGTATGAGTCTTGAAGAAATTGAAGTGTCAAGACTCCTTTTAATGGAATATATGAGATCTGGTGGGATTGGTGTTCCTGTTACCATGTACTTAAAAACAAGAGCTTGTTGCTCAAGCTCTTGCCACTGAGTTGGTGTGAAAGGAGACCTATTTCTTGCACTTGCACTTGCACTCATCATCTTTGAGGGAAGACTATGTGTGAGTTTCTGTAATAAACTATTGATGAACAACAACGATAATAGTGAAATACGGAACAAGAGAAGATGAAATAAAGGAGGGTTTGTTTGACTTGGTTTAATTTTTCTATGGACTAGATGGGGTTGGGGATGATAATTTTTTGTAAGGTGATTTTTATGATTATTATTTTTGGTTTGAAGGGTAGCAGATTCTTCTCCTGTGCATGGATAATACTAATGGCTGAGATAGTCTGATGATGCTTCTGGCTTTCTGCCACCTCTTCTCTATTTCTCTAATGTGCTGGAAGGGTGAGTGAGTGAGTCTGCTCTTATAATGACTGCACCTCTGTTGCTTCTGTTTTTTTCTCTGCAGCTGCCTTTGTTGCTGCCCTTGTCTCTGACATCTTTGCAGAAATTCATAAACAAATGTACAAAGGAAAGAAGAAAAATTAAATTCAAATGCATGTTAGTCCATGCACCTTTGCTTTTCCGGTCTCCACATCACTCATATATGGAAAACAGTGCCACACGATTATGTGAGTGAAGTGTAAGCTGCCGAGCAATAGTAGTGGCAATATCAATATCATCTCTTCTGCAAAATCCGAGGGTGTGGTAAACTTTTCAACATGAGAAAGCCTAGTACGTGTCATTTTTAATCTTTTTTCGCTTAACCATGCGTGGCATCATCTCATTCATAGGTTAGGGAGGCTAAGTTTGGTTGCCAATTCGTCCATCTAAATTGTGGTTAAACATTTACTACAAGTTTCATTATTTTAAACAGGGGGCAAGTTCAATATTTTTGTTTTTTATAATTTTATTGAATGGAATGTAGGATAGATATTAATAATTATATTTTTTATTTTTACAACTTTATTTTTATAACTACTTATTAATTGTTTTCATCTTTGCATATTGTTTGAAATGTAAAAGTTTTTAAATATCTTTTAACTTCATTTGTTTAATGGTCTAAAACCTACTTCTTGTCAACATTTATTTGTAACCTCAACAGAAAATTAAATAAATACATAATACCTATTTAATAACACGAAAGATTCACAATCTAATAATTTGGGCTGATTCTACATATTATTTAAAATACAATCTAATAGTATTTGATCAACTATAAAAAACATATTTCTAATCAAACTTGAAACAAAATATATAAATAAATAAATAAACAGAGCTCACCACAACAGAACACAATCCTTACTTTTCTTAGGTACGGATTGATGCTTTCTCCTTTTCAACATTTTCTCACCTCAAGCATCTCACTTTCATTAGTGGAAATTGGGTTACAGTCAATTTGGCCTCCAACTCTCAATTGGGTACAGTCATGTCAACATTTCATCATAACATTTCCCTTTACATGTACCAAAATTTCTGGCCACACCTTTAACTCAACTCAACTAGTAGTAACTAAAAGAAATCCTCATTGAAATGGTTATTAATAATGCCCCTTATTACTCATTTGAACCTCATAAAGTCCAACTTTATGGTAACTAATCATGAAAGTGTGAGATAGGTGACAAATATTGAATATCTCAAGGAATATGAGTATTTATTTATTTGACTGGTTTTAAAAGAGGAAAAAAGAAAAAGAAAAAGCTTTTGAAGTTCACTGAAGCTGGTTAGGACAGTGCAAGTAAAAGACTATCGGGTAGAGGGAGGTTCGGAGTTGTTTGCTTGCAATTGAAAGCACTTGTCTTTCTCTGGCAGAGGGAGAGGTGTCAGGAAAGTGCACTCTGAGGGGTTAAAACTGTTCACACTCTGTTGCTCTGTCCCAAAACACATGCTCCACCCTGCTTTATTTTGACACACCTAACTGAGCCTTTCATTCATTAACCCAAAAATTTCCTCAATTATAAGCTCTTCCCTTTCCCCTTTTGTGATTTGTGAAGTATTTCCTGCCTCACTGCCTGCACCCTTCAAAACATCACCTGGGAACCTTTTTTTCCTCCTCCTTTGACTGGAATCACACTAGTTTCTGCACTTCCTCACTAGTGTTATGTGTTTACCATATTGTATTGTTCTTTTTTTACAGATAGATAGCATATGGTATTGTGATCAACTTATTTTATAATCAACAAGGAGTTAATGAGATAATAAAGACACATTACAGTTTCTCCTGATAAAAACTGATAATGAAATAAAAGAAAACTTGTTTTGTAAAAAAAATATATTAGAAAAGTGATGTGTGAAAATAAGTAATCATTTAAGTCTTACTTTGTCTAGTAATAAGAAAACCCAGTTTGGAAATCATTATAAATATAAAAAGTTGGTTTGATTATTTTCCCCCATAATGTAGTGCTTAGTGTCAAAATAAAATGCGTAGGTTTTGATAGAAAATTTGTTTAAGGGTTTGAAAGTTTTGCTCAAATTCCTTCTAAAAATTTGAAATGTGAGTTTGTTGATATAAATAAAATGTGTTCAACCTGGATATGATGAGGGTTTATGTTTTCTCTTTTTCTCTATGATAGGTTTTATTAGATTGCGGGTTATTTAGCGCGGAGTTAAAGAAACTTGTATACAGATTGCGAGGGCAGTCCATTTTCTAAAAAAATTGTTAAAAAATTGATTTATAAAAAATTAAATTATATCAAGTTGAACCAACTTAATAAAATTTTTTTAAAACTCTATTTGTAAAAAAATTTCTGCTATCAAAATTAATTAGCTGTTGTTATGCAAACAATGCTATAAAATCAATAATTTTTCATATAAAATATATTTATTTTTGTACTATGATTGAAAAATAAATAAAGTATTAGCTACTAACACAGATCTAAACCTTCAGAACATTTGAGTTCCATCCTAAGTTTCTAACAATTTTTTTTAATAAAGACCTTGTCGTCCACGTCCATGCAGGTCGGTCCATACTCAGCTAATTTTTTAAACTTTTTTGCTATTATTTTTTTAATTATTAACTTTAAATTTATTTTTAAAACTCTGGCATTATAAATAACCGGCTCAAACTAGCCCATACGAATCAAGCATATTATCACCATGATGATAAATGCAAGAAATTATCATTAGGAGATGTATTTTAGTGACACCAACAAAAACATTAACACATCCAAAAACGTGTCATGTCATGTTACTAACCCATTATGTAACATCTTTTAAAAATGGAATAGCCTATAATTACAAAATTATTGTATTAGTTTTAATTACAAAATTATTTTACTCTTTTCTATTTTTAAAAGTTTATATAGGAAAAAATGAAAATGATAAAATATTATTTTTAGTGTTTCCTATATAATTTTTTAAAACAGAAAACAATATATAAATTTCTTAATTATCACTAACATGATAATTTTATAATAAAAAATACAATAGAAATTTTTTTTATAAAAATAAAGAGAGGACTTTAAAATTTTAATAGTGTATTTAGAACTCCATCATGAATTTTCACGCTGAATCCAAATTCCAAAATAACATGTAACTTGTGTATAAATATTAATTTTTAACATGATTTCACCTAAGTTCCAAGCATGCATTAAGTTCAGAAAATAACTTATTACAAGATATTCAGTGATTGGAGTGAGAATAGATTATGTGCAAAATAATACAAGGATCACCGTATAGCTATAAACTCATTTTCACCTCTTCTGTTATAAATAAACCATACCTCTCACAAACCCCTTAACACTTTACTTATTCTAATTGTTTGATAATTACTGGTAAACTTGCCTTTACTAGCTACCAATCGCAATGCCCTTTAATTAATTTTGACTCTTAAAAAATATAATGTCAATCGTTTAAGTGTCTTGAAAATTTGAAGAGTAATTAATTTTACTCTTAAGAAAAAAAAATCAAATCACGGCTTTTTTAAAAGGAGAGTATATATGAGATGTTAAAAAAAATGGCTTGTGAAGTTAGAAGATGGTATTTATCTCAAGAGTGCTTGGCTTTGAATGGTGGTTCATAGTTGCTCACTTCAATAGATTCATAATGTGAATCGTTTGATTGATAGTTAGAGAAATTAACGGATAAAATTTTTAATGGGTAATGGTCAAACCGGTTATCATTCAAAATTAAATGTGACATATTTAAACATAAAAGATTTAAGAATTACGAAATGCAAAAGATCAAAGAACATTCTTTTCAATGGGAATGCTGGTACATAATTAATAGGGCAATGGATTATCTTATCCAATATATGGAATCCTTTTATCCAATATTTTAATGAATTACCAAATTTAAGTTATTATAACTAATCAAAAAATTATACTCTTAAAATATTTATTAGTTTAGATCATCATTGTTGTTTTTTATTTTTAATTTTTATTTGTTTTAACTATATGTATATTTCACCCTAACACAAGTCAAAAACATTCATATTATAATAAAATCAACTTTTTATATTTTTTTAATCTATAAAACTCAAATATGAGATATTACTTAAGAGAAATCAAACAAAGTAAAATAAAATTACCATAATATTGTTGTCAGGTCTCTAAATATAATAACTTTTTTAGAATGTCAACATAATCCATTACTCACTCTACCACTCATAAATATGAATATATCATCTGTATTTACCCGGTCCAATTGACATTTGTAACTCAAATAGTTGTGGTTAATTAAACACGTGAAAATATTCAGTTTTATCTTTTAAGTTTTTTAAAACATTAATAATCTCAAATGTCATTTTCAATTTTTAGAATAAAGATTTGAATGAATTTATGGGTAAGAGATTTATATAAACTTTATATGATAATAAGTAATATTTTATTATATTATATTTATTGTATAAATTTATATTATTGAATACGGACTGCAAAGAATTTAAATGCAGAATTTATACCCTATTTTTTTTGGCGGCTAGGCCTTTAAACCTGCTCCTGGATTCCGCAATCAAGGTCACCCACCCACAATGGTGACTTATCCATCACCTTCTTTTATTATTAAATTTTGTCACGTAGTTAAAAAAATAAATTTATAAAAATTAAAAAATTAAAAATTTAATATTAATTTTTTATATTGTTTGAGATAATTAAAATTTTATTTAACTATACATTTTTCTTTAAATTAATCAAATTGAGATTTAACCTACTCCAACTTTTAATCAATCAAAAAAGATACAAGAGATCACTGATTTTGACCTTCAATGCCTAAAATTTGCTATGCAGTGAACAAGCTATGCTAGTGTATGTCATCACCTTAAACACGACATCTTTAATCCATACATGATATCATTATAGCTTACATACATCAATGAATTTCTTGGATAGGGACTTGGGAACTAAATCTTTTTACACCTCACTGCCTTTGTTGATGCGAGTTGGGGGATTCACATAGCCACCATAAAATCAGCAATTATAGGATTTTGTGATGTTGGATAACCAATGGTAAAATCAGAACAATTTAATAATAAATACCAACTATGTATGTTATTTAAGATTGATGAACAAATTAAAATATCTTAACTGAAACACTAAACAGAACTTCTGAAATACGAGAGATTTCTTTCTTTCTTTCTTAAAGGTCCCTATGGCAAGGATTTTTAATTTTAAATAGGGTAAAGTATTGTGTATGCCTCCTACCTCTACCCAGAAGATCTTTTCGTATCTCTAGACCTTCTAGACACACAGCTGATCATACCTCCTTATAATTAATCTCATCATCATTCTCTATTTTCATATCCAATTAAAGTGTTTATTTGCCACGGAACCTGCATCCTCACCATATGGTCTATTCTCTTTTAACATTTTTTAAAATCTCAATTATAAAAGTAACCATTATTAAAAATATTTTTTATACTTATTATTTGTATAACGGATATAAAAATATTTTTTATATCAGTTACTTCTACCATCAGTAAAAAAATATATTTTTTACATTGATTATAAAAATAATCATCGTTAAAATCAATATAACAAAAATCAATGAGTTTCAATATTTAATCTTATCGATCCAATGATCTATATTGTGTAGGAGAGCGGTAGAAAGGAGAAGTGGTGGAAATTATATAAATTCTTTAACATGTAGCATATGAATTTTCCAAAGTTACTAGTTATTTAATGAATAAAAAAAGTTTATAATTTTTAAAAAACTATAAGCTCTTAACTTTTAAAAAACTATAAGGTAGTTTAAGACTGAAAACTATAAACGCCCTTGTTAAGTTATCATTTTTACATTTGTATTTTTTTAAATGATAATTTTTATTTCTCACAACTTAAATATTATTGATCCTGTCTCAATACCAGCCTATGGGGCAAGATGGTAATTTGACTTAAATCCTTCATGCATGACTGGCATCTCGCATAAGATTATGACCTAACACCGGCTTCCAACATCACGCACAAGACCTATAGTCTAATACCGGTACAAGTCATTCTCTTGATACCAGTGGATCAAAGTTGACTTATGTAATTGTGTGCTGAAAAGTAACCTACAAAGTGACTGATAGGAATGTACAACCTTTAGGAGGCGTCTTTGTCACGTGTCAGCTTTTTTTGCTGAGACCAGAATCGTATTGACACTATTATAACTTATGCTTGAGCTCTGATATTCTTTCTGAACATTCTACTGACTTGAGCATCGAAGTGTCCTTGTAGGTGACACCCCTCTTCACCCTACAATGCGTATGGTGAGATTTTTAAAAGGAGCACTCCAAGACTTCTATCTCCCTATTGGAATAGAAGGTATAATATCGGATCCCCCCTGGACCGGTGCAAGATTAACACATATAACACAACCCGAGGGCTGGTCCGCATACTGGATTCTATACCCCAACCTAGACTAGTTCATTGTCACGCTCAATGGGACTCTGTAAATTGATTCCCACTTTCGTATTCATAAAAAAGTTCTCATGGAGGATACCATAAGGATCCTCGAAGGGCATGTGGAGGACTTGACGTACTTGGAGCCAAGGCGTTTAGCCTTTGAAGGTACAAATGTATCCTCAAGGAGAGTGGCTAAAATGTTCACTCCTGATCCTAGAGATAAGATTATAAGGCTGCTTCAGGAAGAAATAGTTGAGTTAAGGCGTGAGTGTTTCACACCAGTTGAGAAGGTGAATCCACATAGACATCATGAACTCGAGGCTTCCAGACCAGAGGTGTCTCACACGCCTCACTATTTGAAGATAGCTACGTGTGACGAGGAGCTACAATCACAGTTTCATGTTGAACAACATACTCATCAACAAAAGAATCCTCATGCGGGCACTTCTCCTTCAGGTTATAAGCTAAGCATACCCTTCTCCAAGAGGCTCATGACTGTCCCTATCCCAAGACACTTGTAGACCACTCAGCCGATCGACGAGTATAAAGGAGAGACGGACCCAAGCAAGCACCTTGACGCTTGTGTGTACGACACTATGTTCCTAGGGGCAAAAGCTGATGTGATGTGTGTGACACCCCCGGGTTTTTGGGCCCAAATCCCGATATGATCGATATAAATAATTAATAAAATACGGGTAAATTTTTCACGTTTTCAAAATAAGTCTGATATCACACCAAGACCCGAACCACAAAAAACTGAAGAGTGAGATTTATAATAATGCAACTGGATCGATAACTAAGTTGCCCATAACAGTATACAAAATAATAGAGTTTACAGCGGAAGAAGAATGTGTATACCAGGCATATGCCTAGTCCCATATATGAAGATATAAGAAAAGGCCTAAGCAATCATACAGTTTCATAATATAAGCCTATTAGGCCATAATCGACTATGCACTTGAATTATAATCATATATCATCAATCGTAAGTAGTCTCTACATGAGACATCCATCACCAGATGGTATCAATCTAATCATCATTTACATACTAAACTTATATTCACCATTCACAAATTCAAAGGATTATCTTATACATATCCAAATTCACTAAATCCTCAACATCATCATATACAATTTATTCAATACATTAAAGTTCACAATTGATTCCGGCCAAGGCACTTCCACTACCACTATTTACCTTCGCCAAAAGATTTAATACAAAAATCCCATCTCATCCCATGGCAACCCTGCATCACAATGCTAAAAAGGAGACCACATGGGAGAGTGAGTTATACATTCAAAATGACAAATATAATATATTGTGATTAAGTGTACATGCATTCATTCATCATCTGTGCTTTGCTATAAAATTATTAAATCATCATTCAATTATCGTCATATTGTTATAATAGGTGTACAAGCCGTATGAATCGCAATTCACAACATAAGCAAGCACAAGTACATACACAATCACAGTGCCACATATGAATCATGGGCGTTCACAAATCATCATTATTAGTTTATTAAATCTTTACTCAATTCCTCCTCGCAAGGGGTTTTTCATCTCTCTTGGTCATCCCATATCAAATGCCATGCACCTATAGCTAATGCATATGTCAACTGTTTAATAATGCATATGCACGGATCCAATTTCATTTCATCAGGTGATCGCAACCACCATATCATTCATTCACATGGGTTTCCCGCCTCGTAAGGGGTACTCCCTCTAGCAGCCTCGCAAGGTGCTTTCTTATGATCGCAACCACGTTTAATAATTCATATTGGTTTCCCACCTCGCAAGGGGTACTCCCGCCTCGTGATCGTAACCACAGGCATCATAGGAACTCGCAAGCCCTTTTTCATATCAAGTACCAAGTGATCACAACCACTGGCTTATCATCGTACAATCCCGCAGGATGTCTCATTGTGATCGTAACCACATATCAATCATTTTATAATGGTTTCCCGCCTCGCAAGGGGTACTCCTTCCTCGTGATCGCAACCACGGAATATCATAGGAACTCGCAAGCCCTTTTTCATTTCAACATGTAACGTCCCGGGTAATTTTAAAAATTATGTGTAGTAGAAAATATTATTAATTGTTTTTGAAGTTTATTCGGTATTTTATGAATTATTGGACAATTATGAATCATTAAATATTGTGAAGGTAAATAGATTTATTGGATCGGTTAATAACAAAAAAGGAAATGATTAGTAGAAGGGGAAGGTTAGTGTTTAAGAAATGGGACCGTGATTTGAAGGAGAGGAATTTGCATAAGCCGTTTAAATGAAACGGTGATTAAAAATGGCGAGGTAACCGACTTGGGAGGTTACCGGTTGCCCCTGGCTTTAAATAAAAGGTTTCTTTTCCCTTTCTCTTTCATTTAGCATTCACGTGAGCCACTGTTTCTCTCTTTTCTCCTTCATCTATTTCTCTCTTCTTCCTCCTTCGTCTTCTCCTTCTCCTCCTTCCTTACGCTGCGAATTGCATGTTCTGAGGGGAGACTCTGTTTGCATCAAAATCGAGTAATAAGCTCATTTCCGTGACTGTGGTCTCAAGGTGAGTCCACTGATCCGTTGTAATTGTGTTTCCCTGCCCACTTTCGTTTCTCTATTACTCAAGTGGCAATGCATGGCTGTGTGTGGGTGTGTTCTCCACTCCTCTGGTGAGTGTGAGCTCGAAGGTGGTCTTTAGAGTTGAGGATGGCATAAAGCTAACGAGTTTTACCTTCCAACCTGTAGGTAGCAGATCGAACACCAAAAGGCTGAGTGACGGAGCTGGTATTGCATTCGAAAGTGAGACAGTGAACCCATTGCTCAAAGGGCGGAATCGGCACCAGGAGCAAATTATAGAAGCTTGGAACTGAGGTAAAGGGGGGTGTTCGGGTTATGATTAATTAGAATGGGACATGCTCCGTGTCGAGTCGTTGAACTGCGTGAACATGATGAGAAAATGTTATTGAATAAAAGTTGTGTGTATGTGTGCATGTGTGAGTAAGGACACCGATCGATTGAAGATCGTGTGTGTGTGTGTGTGGTTTATGATAACGATGACTTTGAAGTGTTTGGATGCTGTGACAATCGGTGTTGTGGCAATATGAGTCGGGCTTGACAAGCAGGTCACCCGAGTGATGAGTAATTATTGTGATGGTTACTTATAACATGGAAAATGTGAATTGTATGTATGGCTATGTGGTGTGGGACGGCCGAAGGTATGTTTAGCCCCTCATTTCCGGCTCCCGTGGTTTTTGTGCCCAGTTGAGCTATCCAGTGGTCAAGTAGGACCCAGTGGTTGAGGTGGAGAGTCAAGCAGGACTCGGTGAACCAAGCAGGGTTCACGGGGTGTCAAGTAGGACCCCCAGCTGAAGGCCGATCCTTTAGTATCCGGATACTAGGCGTCAGTTTGTATGAGAGTCAGTGGTGACAATCAAATTATTTGGTTGTGATGTATGTGTTATTAATTATATTTACCGAGTGAAATTGTTACGTTTTCCGAGTAAGATTTAACATATTCAATGAGTATGAATTGATACCTTTGCAGAATGCAATTGTTGTATTTGCTGAGTAATTTGCTAAAATTGCCAAATGAGAAATGATATATATATATATATATATATATATATATATTGAGTGTGTCTGGTTATATTGTTGAGTGCAATTCGTTAAATTTACCGACTGTAAATTGTTATTTTGACGAGTGTGCCTTAACTGCTGTGTGACTTGTATTCTGAAAATAAAGCAATCGGACAGAGTTTATACTCCTTTTATTATTTAAATTCCGTTCTAGATTAATTATGATGTCAAACACTCACCTTTGCTGTTGTTTTTCTATTTAGTAACCAGTGACAGGGAGGAAGTCGGAGCCCTGGAGGCGCGCCAAGTGGAGGACCGATGCCAAGGCCCAAGTGATTTTGAATAAATTGTGTAATATGCATGTATAAAGAATTTTCCAAATGTGTGATGTTACCTGTTGCTTGTGAATTGAACTAAATTTTGAATAAGTATACTGTTTGACATAAATATCAATTTTTGATGTTGTGGCCGGTGTTTATTTTGATCGAGTTTGAGTCGCTGTAGCAAAGTCTTTTACCAATCAGATTTATCCTTGTCTGAGCGAGGGCTGAGAGAACTACTTTCGAGTGAAGAAAGAGTAGAAGGTTTCGAGTAAAGGTGAGAACATTTCCGAGTGACTTATGCCGGGAGAGCCTCTTTGGGGTAAAGTAAAGTTAGGGTATTGTCTGAGTGGGGATACCTGGAGGAACCCTTACCGAGTGAAGGAGGTTAGATTATCCCCGAGTGAGCTGTAACTGAGTGAACTATTTCTGAGTAAAGGTTAGGAATGAGTCAAGTGTGGTATGTCCGAGTGAATGGAAGTTGATAATTTTCGAGTGAATCTTCTCTGAATGATGTGAGGTTAAGCCGCTACCGAGTGATACATAACCAAGTGGGCCTATTCCTGAGTTATCCCCGACTTGAGTTTCCCGTGTATGTCTTGCCCGCTCGTGTTTAATGTGTGGCATTCGCTCAAGAGAGTTGACACTCACTTAAGCGACTTTCGGATTTCGCCTAGGTACATTGGGGTCTCGCTCAGGCGAATGCCCCTGTCTTCTTCTCCTTCTTCCACTGTTTCCAACCCCACTTTATCAGAGAACGTAATTCTGATCGGATGGTATTTTACGAATGTTTTTATTGTTTTAAATATACTTGTGGATACTATTTTATATCTATACCGAGTTAGATCATTCCCGATCAGTTATTGGAAATTTAAGTATGCTTTATTTATTTTTGATGCATTGAAGGAAGGTAAATATTATTTTATATTAAACTGAGTGAATTTTTACTAAACGTGAAAAATCCATCGTGAAAATGCTTAATCAAGTGTAAATAAATGGTATATCAACTCAGGATGTCACAGTTGGTATCAGAGCGGTTCTTTCTAGAGCCGAGTGCATGGGTCAACTCAGTGATTGTGTGAGTCCTATACTGAGCTGTTTGCATTTTATTGTATTGTGTTTGTGGATGTTTGTGCAGCTTGGCATCGTTCCCATGGCACTCCAGTGGCGTTGTATTTTATATGTATGAGGTAAATCTCTGACTCCCTGGTTAGCATTGGTTATTAATGGTGATGTGTTTACTCATTGTAGAATTACAGTATGGCCGAAGGAACCAGTTCCGGTGGAGGAGATGATTTCTTCTCAAAGTTTACCCAGCTGATGAGTAGGACCAAATCTGGTCCCACTCTAGATAAATTCCTGAAAAGGAATCCCCCGGCCTACAAAGGAGGGCACGATTACGACGGGCCATATATTTGGATCAGGGATATCGAGCAAGTCTTTGAATATTTTGAGTGCTCGAAGGAGCAGAAAGTTCTGTTTGCCACTTATCAATTAAAGGATGAGGCTAGAGTATGGTGGTCTCGGACAAAGGTGCAGATGAACGCGGCTGGTGAACCACTTGTATGGGTAAATTTTCGAAAGAGGTTCCTTGTCAAGTACTTCCTGGATAACTATAAAATCCGAAAGGAAATGGAGTTCCTAAAGTTGGAACAGGGCCAGATGTCAGTGGCCGAGTACACCAGCAAGTTTGATGAGCTGTGTGATTTCTACCATCCTTTCTCATTGGAAGGAACTGAGGGCAGCAAGTGTGCCAAGTACGAAGCAGGATTACAGATTGAACTCTATAGTGTAATTGTGCTGATAGAGATTCGGGATTACCCGACTCTCGTAAACAAGGCTAGGCTGATGGAAGAGGTGCAGTTATAGAGGACATCTCAGCCGAGAGACAAGAAGCCACTGAAGGCAAAAGGATTCAGCTTCTAGAGGATGGGCCAATTCTTTCGGGGCGGTAAGTCTTCCGCTACATCTTCATCCTCTTCTGGTCGGGGTTCTACTGGCCGATCGGGTAGCCAGTCTGGTAGCCGTGCGTGCTACAATTATGGCCAGGAGGGCCATATTGCAAAATACTGTCAGGCTAATCAGATCGTTTGCTTCCAATGTGGACAACCGGGACACCTCAGGCCCGATTGCCCACAGAGGCAACAACCGAGTGGGTAGGGCAACCGAGCCAACACTTCTGGGACTCGGGGTGCCAATTTTTTGAGAAGAGGTAGGCACGGTGCTAGTCGTGGAGGCCAACACTCGGGAAGATCATATGCCCAATCCAGCGGCGCCCAGAATGTCATGACCGGGTGGGTATTTGCTTTTGATACATCGGAGGCTACAAGGAATGATAATTTGGTACAGGGTAAGTGCCTCATCCATGGCTATCTTGTCGATGTAATTTATAATTCGGGCACGACCTATTCATTTATTTCCAAGAGTTGCGTACGACGGCTTGGTTTGCCGATCGGATTAATGGAGAACGCTCTTATTGTCTCCACTCCTACCGGTTCCACTCTCCGTGCGACCACCATATGTAGGGAGTTGCTGATGCAAATTGAAGATCGTACTTTCCAAGTGAATCTTATACGTATGCCGTTAGAGAACCTAGATGTCATCTTAGGTCTCGACTGGCTAGCTGCTAACCATGTGATGGTGGACTGCTGTCGGAAGAGTATCGTCTTCTCCCAGGAGTTCGACACGAAGAATGTAGTGAGTGATGTCTCTGCCACCTATGTCATTTTATTTGCCTCGGAGGGTCGGTATAACCTTAAGTCGAGTGACATTCCGGTTGCATGTGAATTCCCTGATGTATTCCCGGAAGAAATTCCAGAGCTGCCTCCCAGTCGGGAGATTGATTTTTCTATTGACTTGATTCCCAGGGCCGAGCCTGTGTCCCGTGTGCCATATAGGATGTCTTCGGTGGAATTGGCCGAAGTAAAGAAACAAGTGAATAAGATGCTCGACAAGGGATTTATCCGATCGAGTGCCTCACCATGGGGCGCTCTGGTATTATTGGTAAAGAAGAAGGACGGTAGCATGTGAATGTGCATCGACTACCGACAGCTGAACAAATTGACAATTAAAAATAAATATCCATTGCCTCGGATCGATGATTTACTGGACCAGTTAAGAGGCGCTGTTGTGTTTTCTAAGATCGACTTGAGGTCGGGATATCACTAGATCCGAGTGAAGTCGGAAGATATTCCGAAGACAGCGTTTCAGACTCGGTATGGGCACTTCGAGTACATTGTAATGCCCTTTGGAGTGACGAATGCTCCTGCCATTTTCATGGACTACATGAATTGGATTTTCCAACTGTACTTGGATCAGTTTGTGGTGGTATTCATTGATGACATCTTGGTGTATTCGAAGTCAGTGGAAAAGCATGCTCAACACCTCCAAATTGTTCTGCAGATACTCCGAGAGAAGAGGTTGTACGCTAAATTATCCAAGTGTGATTTCTGGGAAAGTAGTGTTCAATTCTTGGGGCATGTAATTTCCCGAGAGGGAGTTTCGGTTGATCCGACTAAGATTAAGGCGGTTATGGCTTGGGAGAGGCCGAAGTCGGTAAGTGAAATCAGGAGTTTCCTCGGATTAGATGGATACTATCGGCGTTTCATTGAGGGATTTTCTCGGATAGCACTTCCTCTGACTTGGTTAACAAGAAAAGAGAGTCCATTTGTATGGTTGGAAAAATACAAATTGAGTTTCCAGACTCTTAAACGGTGTTTGACGACTGCCCCTGTGCTTGTATTACCTGATGTGACAAAGGAATTTGTAGTGTATTGTGATGCATCCAAGTTCAGTTTGGGATGTGTGCTGATGCAATCTGACCAGGCAATTGCCTATGCTTCAAGGCAATTAAGGCCACATGAATTGAACTATCCGACTCATGATCTGGAGCTGGCAGTAGTGGTATATGCCTTGAAGATTTGGCGCCATTATCTATATGGGTCTCGCTTTATGGTGTTTAGTGACCACAAAAGCTTGAAGTATCTGTTTGATCAGAAGGAGCTAAATATGAGGCAAAGGAGATGGGTGGACTACCTGAAGGACTATGACTTCGATTTGAGGTACCACCCGGGCAAGGCAAATGTTGTTGCCGATGCGCTGAGCATGAAGGTATTGCACACGGCTTTCTTGATGGGCAAAGAGCAAGAGCTGTTGGAGAGCTTTCGGGATATGAATATTGGAGTCGTTATGAACACTCCAAACCGGATGATAGTCGGAATGTTGAAGATCTCCAACGAATTTCTGGAATCTATAGCTGTTGCCCAAAAAGACGATGAGGAGTTGCTGAAACTGATTGACACTCAGGCACGAGGCAGGGATATGGAGTTAACTTGGGGCAACGATGGAATATGGAGATTCTGAGACCGAGTGGTGGTGCCTGCAACCAATGATTTCAGGTAAGTCATGCTGGCTGAGGCACATAGAAGTTCTTTGAGTATTCGGTATTACAAAGATGTACCATGATTTGAAGAAGGAGTTCTGGTGGCCGGGCATGAAGAAGGCAATAACCGAGTACGTAAAATCCTATGTGATATGCCAGAAGTGCAAAGTTGAACATTAGAGACCCCCAGGGTTGCTTCAACCTCCGGAGATTCCGATCTGGAAATGGGAGAGCATTACCATGGACTTCGTATCCGGGTTACCACGAACCCGATCCGGGTGTAACGCAATCTGGGTAATTGTTGACCGACTAACCAAGAGTGCCCACTTCCTGGCGATGAATATGAAATGGTCATTGGACCGACTGGCTAGGCTGTATGTTGCTAAGATTGTACGATTGCACAGTATACCCTCAAGTATTATTTTCGATCGGGATCCTCGTTTCACCTCCATATTTTGGGGAAGTCTGCAGCAAGAATTGGGGACTGAGCTAAGACTGAGCTCAGCTTATCATCCTCAGACCGATGGTCAGTCAGAACGGACTATACAAACTCTTGAGGATATACTGAGGGCATGTGTGCTGGAGCAGGGCGGATCATGGGAAAAATATTTACCCTTGGTGGAGTTTACATACAATAACAACTATCAAAGCAGCATTGGGATGACTCTTTATGAAGCTCTTTATGGTCAGAGGTGTCGTACCCCATTATGTTGGAATGAGAATGGCGATGCCATTCATCTGGGGCCTGAGTTAATTCAAGAGATGAATGAACAAGTTGCTCTAATCCGAGAGAAAATAAAGATTTCCCAAGACCGACAAAAAAGTTATTATGACAATCGACATAGACCGCTTGAGTTTTAGATGGGCGACTGGGTGTTCTTAAAGGTTTCACCGACCAAAGGGGTAGGTCAGATATTGAAGAGCCAAAAGCTTAATCTGAGATACATCGGACCGTATCAAATACTGGAGAGGATCGGTGATGTTGCTTACTGACTGGATCTTCCCCAGTCGTTGACTAACATCCACAACGTGTTTCACGTATCACAACTCCGAGCCTATATTCCGTGTGACACGATGATTGTGCCGAGTGACTCTATTGAATTAAAGGAGGACCTGACGGTCGAAGCTGTACCGATCAGTATTGAGGAGTATCAAACCAAACGACTAAGGAACAAGGAGGTGCCATTAGTGAAGGTAAAGTGGCAGAATCTGAATTGGGTAACCTACACTTGGGAATTAGAATCGGACATGAGCCGGATGTACCCCCATCTTTTTCAATTGGAGCATTGATTTTAGGGATGAAATCCCCTTTTTAGGAGGGGGTGGATGTAACGTCCCGGGTAATTTCAAAAATTATGTGTAGTAGAAAATATTATTAATTATTTTAAAGTTTATTCGGTATTTTATGAATTATTGGACAATTATGAATCATTAAATATTGTGAAGGTAAATAGATTTATTGGATCAGTTAATAACAAAAGGGGAATGATTAGTAGAAGGGAAAGGATAGTGTTTAAGAAATGGGAGCGTGATTTGAAGGAGAGGAATTTGCTTAAGCCGTTTAAATGAAACGGTGATTAAAAATGGGGAGGTAACCGGCTGGGGAGGTTACCGGTTGCCCCTGGCTTTAAATAAAAGGTTTCTTTTCCCTTTCTCTTTCATTTAGCATTCACGTGAGCCACTATTTCTCTCTCTTCTCCTTCATCTGTTTCTCTCTTCTTCCTCCTTCGTCTTCTCCTTCTCCTCTTTCCTTATGCTGCGAATTGCATGTTCTGAGGGGAGACTCTGTTTGCATCAAAACCGAGTAACAAGCTCATTTCCTAACCGTGGTCTCAAGGTGAGTCCACTGATCCATTGCAATTGTGTTTCCCTGCCCCCTTTTGTTTCTCTGTTACTCGAGTGGCAATGCATGGCTGTGTGTGGGTCTGTTCTCCACTCCTCTGGTGAGTGTGAGCTCGAAGGTGGTCTTTAGAGTTAAGGATGGCATAAAGCTAATGAGTTTTGCCTTCCGACCCGTAGGTAGCAGATCGAACACCGAAAGGCTGAGTGACGGAGCTAGTATTGCATTCGAAAGTGAGACAGTGAACCGAGGTAAAGGGGGGTGTTTGGGTTATGATTAATTAGAATGGGACATGCTCCGTGTCCGAGTCGTTGAACTGCGTGAACATGATGAGAAAATGTTATTGAATGAAAGTTGTGTGTATGTGTGCATGTGTGAGTAAGGACACCGATCAATTGAAGATCGTGTGTGTGTGTGTGGTTTATGATAATGATGACTTTGAAGTGTTTAGATGCTGTGACAATCAGTGTTGTGGCAATATGAGTCGGGCTTGACAAGCAGGTCGCCCGAGTGATGAGTAATTATTGTGATGGTTACTTATAACATGGAAAATGTGAATTGTATGTATGACTATGTGTTGTGGGACGGCCGACGGTATGTTTAGCCCCTTATTTCCGGCTCCCGTTGTTTTTGTGCCCAGTTGAGCTACCCAGTGGACAAGTAGGACCCAGTGATTGAGGTGGAGAGTCAAGCAGGACTCGGTGAACCAAGCAGGGTTCACGGGGTGTCAAGTAGGACCCCCAGCTGAAGGCCGATCCTTTAGTATCCGGATACTAGGCGTCAGTTTGTATGAGAGTCAGTGGTGACAGTTAAATTATTTGGTTGTGATGTATGTGTGATTAATTATATTTACCGAGTGAAATTGTTACGTTTTCCGAGTAAGATTTGATATATTCAATGAGTATGAATTGATACCTTTGCAGAATGCAATTGTTGTATTTGCTGAGTAATTTGCTAAAATTGCCGAATGAGAAATGATATATATATATATATATATATATATATATATATATTGAGTGTGTCTGGTTATATTGCTGAGTGCAATTCATTAAATTTACCGAGTGTAAATTGTTATTTTGACGAGTGTGCCTTAACTGCTGTGTGTGACTTGTATTCTGAAAATAAAGCAATCGAACGAAGTTTATACTCCTTTTATTATTTAAATTCCGTTCTAGATTAATTATGATGCCAAACACTCACCCTTGCTGTTGTTTTTCTATTTAGTAATCAGTGACAGGGAGGAAGTCGGAGCCCTAGAGGCGCGCCAAGTGGAGGACCGATGCCAAGGCTGTAACATCCCTATTTTTAGTAACAGTTTTAATCTTGTAATTTTGAGGTATGGAAGGTCTGTAAAGTGTTAACAAGTGAATAAATACCCTGTGGATGGTCTGTAATATCCCAAAAAATTCCATTTTTGTGTATAATCATTGATTTTATATGGACCATTAGTGATATTGTCCATTTTCCGAGCGAAATATGTCTTAGATGAGATTATCCGAGTAAAGAAAGGGATCTGTTCCGAGTGATCAAGAGAAATTCTGAGTGAAGATTGAAAATTCCGAGTGAAGGTTGAAATTCCGAGTGAAGGTTATGTTTTTCGAGTAAGACATGACCGAAAGAGCCACTACCGAGTAGAGTCTTGGCCTCGGAGACATTTGAAGTGAAGTGTGTTCGAGAGAACCACTTCTGGGTGAAATTTCTGAGTAAAACGCCCTCGAATGACTCGTTTCTGAGTCAAACGCCCTCGAATGACTCATTTCCGAGTCAAACACCCTCGAATGACTCGATTCCGAGTCAAACGCCTCCAAGTGACTCGTTCCCGAGTCAAACCTCGTCAAGTGCTTCCTTTTCCGAATGAAACTTCTCTGAGTGCAGCGTTCCGAGTGAAGTACGTCCAATTGAAGGAAAACTCATTTTCGAGTAATAAATATCCGAGTGGGCTATCTCCGAGTTGAATTTCCCTGACGCCGACTGAAATATATACCGAGTGAGTCACTTCAGGTGAAGGACTCTAGAACAGAGAAGGGTTGACTCCGAATGACCTCATTTGTCACATTTCCGAGTGACAATTTCCGAATGACCATCAGTCATATGAATTTCTGAGCTATGCATTTCCCGAGAGAAATATTTCGAGTGAAGAAAGATTCTTAAGTACCTTCGGGCAAAAGTATATCCGACTAAAGAGCTTCCGAGAGAACCAATTCCGATCAAACGTGGCTGATTGAGAACATTTTCAGACGGATATATATATATCCGAGTGAGGTAATTCTGGGTGAGGCCTTTCCGACTGAGTCATCTCCAAGGAAGGAAAAGCCGACCGAGTGTTTCAAGCAGAAACACTTACGAGCGAAGCTATGCTGAATGACGCTCAAGCGAGCGTTCTGTGCTCAAGCGCGCTCGGGTCCTGATTCTTCCTGCTTTCTCACACTCAAGCGTGACTCATGTATATTTTTGGAGCGCTCAAACGTGGACATATAGAGAGGGCTTGATTCTTTCTCACGCTCAAGCGTGAAGGTAGCGTGTCCAAGAGTGATAGCACACTCACGCTCAAGCGCGAGAGGCCACGCTTAAGCGTGATTCAAAGGAGTCTGTTTTCAGTAACTTTCGGAAACAGATTAGCCGACCAACGTCAGAATAGAAAGGGGACTTGATCAATGAATCTGACCGGTTTTGCACTCACCAGCGTTCACCTCACTGGAAACCGATTGAAACAAGCTGAACCGAGATAGATTCGCTCCTGTTAGTAACCGGCCCACTAGCTCACATAATCCAAAAGCTTATCACACGTTCCATTATCAGGTTTGCACCTTTTCACTCCAATCAAAGCACCTTTTATATATTTTAATATATATTCTCTTCAATCTTACCAACTCTTGTACGTAAGTGGCAGAAATGGTCAAATACAGCTCACTTTCTATCCAAAAGTCTCCATTATTCCCATAATTAACGCACCTAACCTTCAATCACTAAAAAGCTTGTCCCCCCACTTGTCTCTTGCACTATTAAACCAATACCACAACACATCTCCAAGTCCAAACTTTCAGAACCAACGGAGATTAACAAAAACTCTCTCTTTCTTATTTCTTCTCTACATACATGCCTCTTTCTCTCTCATTTTCCTTTTCTCCTCACTGTGAGCTGAAGCAAGGATATCATCTACTAATCAAAGATCTTCCATTACGGTTAGGGGGTATATTCTCGGGTATTCTGGGGGAAAACCGAGTGTTAGGAAAGGGTTAAGGTACCTTTGGTCCTCACCTTTCCAAGACAGGTTCAGGAATTGCTGTTATATTAATATGCTTTAATTTTTATATGTTTGTTCTTATATATCTTTATTGCTATGAATATGTTCGATTGACTGTGTTGATTATTATTAATCTTTATGATTAAATGGATATGAATGGTATTGAATTGTGAAAATATTAAGAACCATGTGTGTCTATGTGAATTCCAGTGAAGAATTATAAAACAGAAGTCGGATTTAATAATAACAAGCTCGGTTTTATATCAATCCGACCAGATCACCTAAAATATACAAATACATAATTTCACTCAGAAAACTCTTCTCAGTCTGATTCCACTCGGAATCATGGTTATTTCACTCAGAAAACTCTTCTCAGTCTGATTCCACTCGGAATCATGGTTATTTCACTCAGAAAACTCTTCTCAGTTTGATTCCTCTCGGAATCATGGTTATTTCACTCAAAAAACTCTTCTCAGTCTGATTCCACTCAGAATCATGGTTATTTCACTCAGAAAACTCTTCTCAGTCTGATTCCTCTCGGAATCATGGTTATTTCACTCGGAAACTCATTTTCACTCGGAATCAACTTATTTTACTCAGAAAATCTGGTTTTCAACATTTTCACTCGGAATCAACTTATTTTACTTGAAAAATCTGATTTTCGACATCTTTCACTTGGATTTTCATTTAGAATTCTTCTTTAATCCTTTTAAAATTATTTTTATAAAAATCATAAAAAATTGGGATGTTACAATTATCATTATTATTCTTATTTCTATTATTATTACAATTATTATTGTTATTATTATTATTATTATTATTATTAACTATTATTATTGTTATTAATATTATTATTGTTTTAATTATGAGTAATGGAATAAGAAACATATTACTTACTCTTCAAACGAAACATTATTTTAGTCAAGATATGACCGATATATTTTCTAGAATAATAATAAAAATGACTTACAACTTCTAAAAAATTAATGGGATCCAAGGACTTGAGAATAAATATTATGAGACTGGAAACACATAAGATACCCAAGGATCAAATGATAAAAATAATGTATTTCGCATCATGAAAATATTTTTTAGGGAGTAAAACTAGAGCATACACTTGGTTCACGTTCGATCTCTGAGGAGAATCTTAGGATTACAACCGGAACGGAAACCCAATGGCATCAGAGTCGCGCCTGGAGCTGGGTGAGACGATGCAATTCTGGTGTACTTTGACTAAATGACGGAATGTATCTATGATCGTGTAGAGCCAAGTCCCAAGATGAAATAATATATTGATGAGAACCTGTGAGTTCATTCGTACCTTATGATAATGAATGGGGGACTTGGTGAGCTCCGATCGCTCTAGAATGGAAATGATGTGCCCAAGAGGCAAATTGAGCAGAATGACTGCAAAAGAATGAGAAAATGGTGATGGTGGATTGATTTATTGGGCCTATATGCATCATGAGACTTAACCAAAGATAAATCATAATAAACCAAACACATGCATTCCATGACAGCATACTTGATTGTTATAATATGTTAATTATATGATTTATGTGATATTATCTGTTGACTGGATATGTCCGCACCGGATAACCATCAGGGTCTTGGGTTATACTCACCCTTTCTGTTGATTAATAATAGAGGAGCTAGGAAACCAGGAACCAGAATACGAAGAATAACAATACGTTGAACCAACTGGGAGCCCTCATTAAATGAGGATATATGTAGTTGAATATTCATGAATAATAAGACCATGGATGACTGTATAATTATTTAAGGGTGCCTGCGTGCCCCATTCTGTTAAGAGTACAATTACTTATAGTTTGTGAATGACTATGTAAATTATCTATTATTTGCTTCCACTGATCTGCCATTATTTTATTAAAAAAATTCACTTTTTCTAAAAATTGTTAACACTCTTAGTTAAATAGGATGATCCTACAGAAAGGACTATCTTATTTAACCGAGGGTGTTACAAAGGCCCGAGTGATTTTGAATAAATTGTGTAATATGCATGTATAAAGAATTTTCCAAATGTGTGATGTTACCTATTGCTTGTGAATTGAACTAAATTTTGAATAAGTATACTGTTTGACATAAATATCAATTTTTGATGCTGTGGCCGGTGTTTATTTTGATCGAGTTTGAGTCACTGTAGCAAAGTCTTTTACCAAGCAGATTTATCCTTGTCCGAGCGAGGGCTGAGAGAACTACTTCCGAGTGAAGAAAGAGTAGAAGGTTTCGAGTGAAGGTGAGAACGTTTCCGAGTGACTTATGCCGGGAGAGCCTCTTCGGGGTAAAGTAAAGTTAGGGTATTGTCCGAGTGGGGATACCCGGAGGAACCCTTACCGAGTGAAAGAGGTTAGATTATCCCCGAGTGAGCTGTGACTGAGCGAACTATTTCTGAGTGAAGGTTAGGAATGAGTCAAGTATGGTATGTCTGAGTGAATGGAAGTTGAGAATTTCTGAGTGAACCTTCTCTGAGTGATGTGAGGTTAAGACGCTACCGAGTGATACATAACCAAATGGGCCTATTCCTGAGTTATCCCTGACTTGAGTTTCCCATGTATGTCTTGCCCGCTCGTGTTTAATGTGTGGCATTCGCTCAAGCGAGTTTACACTCGCTTAAGCAACTTTCGGATTTTGCCTAGGTACATTGGGGTCTCGCTCAGGCGAATGCCCCTGTCTTCTTCTCCTTCTCCCACTGTTTCCAACCCTACTTTATCAGAGAACATAATTCTGATCGGATGGTATTTTACGAACGTTTTTATTGTTTTAAATATACTTGTGGATACTATTTTATATCTATACCGAGTTGGATCATTCCCGATCAGTTATTGGAAATTTGAGTATGCTTTATTTATTTTTGATGCATTGAAGGAAGGTAAATATTATTTTATATTAAACCAAGTGAATTTTTACTAAACGCGAAAAATCCATCGTGAAAATGCTTAATCAAGTGTAAATAAATGGTATATCGACTTGGGATGTCACACAACAACCAGGTGATCACAACCAGCGGCTCGATATCATATCATCATCACGTTGGTTTCCCGCTTCTCAAGAGGTACTCCCTTCATAGAATCCCGTAGGATCTCTTATCATTGTGATCGCAACCAGATATTCAATGTTATGCCATGCCATGAATGCAAAATACAATAATGCATATGCCAATCAACCTCGTAAGGATATCTCACCCTCAATTAGGGGTGTATTATATATTTAGTTTTTATTATCATTGGCATACAATCAACCACAAGGCCCCTCAAGGCTCAACATTTACATTTTCATAATTCCACACATGGCATTCATAGCATATCAATCATCATAACATTTATCTACGCATGGAAAACAACAATATATTTCAAAACATACATTCAGCAATCATCATTGCATCTCATACATACAAGTCAATACTTGCATTAATCATATTAGCACCACACTCATCCAAAATAGTAAACACTGCTTATTCAAGGGCATGTTCAACAACAACGTCCCTTTTCATTCAACAATATCATGTATCATTCAATATATATGGTATCCTCAACTTTTAATCTTCATCGACACTATTTCAAATCCATTGATTTATACACTCATTGCCATTTAATTGTCCTCTCATTAATTTTGTCATCACACAAAGTGTGTCATGTAACCATATCATTTACTTCCCATCATGCTTTATAATATATCTATAGTGGTGAAGAATACATGTGTTCATAACCTACCATAGGCATACACATATCTTGCAAAGGCCTTAAGCCATTCCTCAATCACCACTAAGACACACTACATATGTACCCCTAATGAAATCACTTGTCTTTATATAATAAAAAGGGGTTTTGGGAAATAATGAGCCCGTGATAAATTTCAATATTAAGACATGAGAAAAGCTTACTTTTAGTCTTAAAAATAGTGGGACATGTCACCAATGTCACCTATTAGTCCCAAATTGACAACCATAAAAAGTTGGGTTCAAAACCCTCTTAAATGTGAGTTCTACACTGCAGTGGGTTTGGTAATTTAGGCTTCATGAGAGTTAGAAAACTCTAATTGAAGTGAAACTAATTTTAAAACCTCTGTAAGATAATTCTCTACAACTTTCATGAAGAAGTCGGAGGCCAAAAACGTCATTAAGATGTCCAAACGGTCCAAAAATAGCAAAGAAAATAGAGCAGTTGGAAAAACAGCACAACAGTGGCCATAACAGGGCTCTGAATTGATTCAAGCTTGTGTGAATCGATTCAAGCATCCTAAAATCTCAAAATTTGAAAAACAGAGGGCCTTGAATCAATTCAAATGCCCCTGGAGCCCAAAACATTGAAAATAGCACCTCTTGAATCGATTCATAGAGTCTTGAATCGATTCAAGACAGCCCTGTTGCTATTTTTATGCAGAAACGCATGATTTTTCAACTTCTAACCCTCCTAACTTTCTCATATGAACTCCAAATGCTACGAAATGTTAACCCTAATAAATACACATGATTTGTGACGCGTGGCCACCAGCCACACTAAAAAATTCTCAAAGATGAGGGACTTATGCGCATAAATGTGTTTTACTCGTTTTGAGACACTTTTGTGCAACTCAAGGGCCTATTCTTATTGGAATTGGCCCGTTCCAATTTCTACAAGTCATAAACTACCAATATGGGCTATTGGAACTACCACATGCCATCAAAACCACATAAAACTCTATTTAGCTCTCTGAGTTCCTCAATTATGCATAAACCTCAAACTTATCACCAATACCGTCACAATGGCTATCACATTCAATGCCCAACATCCACATAAATTCTCAATTCATAAAACATATACTTCATCCCCACAAGGATGGTTCATTAACATGTACATATTTCAACCCCTCATTGGTTATTCATCAACATATATACACATATATTATCATCAATAGCCAACAATTTACAATTCACATCATTTCACTATAAACATGGCAAGGCAAGCATGAGTATCATGACATACAATAATCATCAATTATATAACTCATGCAATTTGAATGTAAACTCATTTTCTACCTTGAGGGAAAAGCCAAAATCTGAATGCTCCAATCATTTTGCACCATCATCTAGAACACAATCCTACCAACAAACACATTTTTGTATATGAAATTAATAAGCCATCATAAGGCATCATTTTCATAAATCTCATAATCAAATCTTAGACTTGTCTAAACTCCAATCCATGCGCTTATGTTAGGCTTCGGGAATTCCTTTGCCAAAACCAAGATTCTCTAAATCTTAAAGGGCCAACTACACCCAACAACAATGACTCATATCCCTTATTCGTAATGCACTCAATTGTTATATGAATCATCCATTTGCCATCATTATCACTCAATATTCATCTTAAACTCACATATCCTCCAATAACCATAATTAATGAATCAAATTTAAATGGCACACCAAAAATGGTCTAGAACCTTATCAAGTCACAATCTTATCATTCCAATCCCCCACATCCTATATTCATAATAACATCTATCTATAGGTTTCACCATCAATGGTCCTCTATCATTTTTAAGTAACATTCCACCTTAAATATCATCTATCCACATTCAATTAACCTCCCAAGCTACAATATATCCATTTTCCCTAAATTCTTAGGGCTAGGGTTTCATGAGAACCCAACAACCATTTTCAATATTCACCAACTATCATCAATGGCTATTTCTCATCATTAATATCATTCTCTAACATCATTAAAAATACATTCTATTCACATTTTACACTTCCCCCAATTTATTAAAGTTAGGGTTTTCACTAGAACCCATCACCATCATAAATGCTTATTAATTTCCCATGACCTTTCAACATAAATCTTACGTACCATATTAAATGCTCATAAAAGCTTACATTTGAGCCACCCCACCTTAGGGTTTCCATACCTAATGTTTCTCCCAATAACCCTCATGCAATAAATACTTCCCAAAATACCAAAAACCCAAAACCTAGGGCATAAAGCTCATGAAAAATGATGAGGAACTTACCTTAACAAAAAGACAACCATTAGCTTCCAAGAGAGGGAGAGGGTCACACGAAAATAGTGGAGAGGAGGGGAGAGTGCCAGCTATAAGCTTCTCCTTCAAGCTCCCAAGAAGACGAAAATGGTGGGGAGGAGAGGGCCACCATTAGCTTAGGGTTTTGAAGAGAAGAAGAGTGGGAGATGAAGAGATGTAGAAGGAAATGTTTTGCCAAAATGGGACCAAGGAAGCTGACGGGAAAAGGAGAGAAATGAAGGCTTTTGCCTTTAGAATTTTGTTCTCTCATTAAACATTCATCGTTTTATGACAAACAAGATCTCCGTTCAGGCTCAATACTAAATCCAAAAATTATTCCGAAGACACATTCGGATTCCCCATAATATTCTTAACAGCCTTGACCAACGGCATCTCAATCGGAGATACTTGGTCTGACACCCATATTTTAACCGGGTAAAATTTTATCTCCTAAAATCTCAATAAATTATAAATATCCATAATAAATCCTAATTTAATTATTCCAATATTTTTTGGGACACTCATTAATTATTTTTAATTATTCAATATTTATCCCTTATATTTAATCATTTTTATAAAATTCAGGATGTTACAATCCACCCCACCTAACAGAAATTTCGTCCTTGAAATTTAATATCGGCATATACCATAAGGCCATACATCGGCAAGGTTCAATGACACCATGAAATAACATCGGACTTTCCAAAGTCCATCAAGACACGTTCATCAATTTTCATACATCCAAATGGGTCATATGTCTTCTATCACAACTCACCCATCAGAGCTCACATGTTCATACTCAGTACGACCAGATAGGATCAGTACATTCACCATAAGCAGTTACAATCCTACACCCGCCTGACCTACGTGTTGCGGCATCCGACATACAGGAAGGCGTCCCAATCCCGTAGTGGTTACCATAAACACATAAGGTCAACGTATAAGTGCATGTTGCCACAATGCCTATGGCATATAAGGCCATATCGGGACCAGTACTTCGTATTCCCATTGCTCACATTCAGTCACACTTATTCTAATAGCATCAATTCATAAGAGACTTAGTGACAATTCTCACAAGTCCATGACCAACACATGTGTATCTCGTCATCCTTATACTAATAATTTGGCGTACACCATGCCATACCAATCATCATATATTGATTAACATCACCATAAATGGGTGTACCAATCGTATATTTCAATCATCGTGAGGTAAATACCATATCGTCGGGCCTCATCCTTCTGAATCCATGATCAAACATCATAACAATCCTTTATCTCATTCACATATTATTGATTATAAGTCAATTCAAGCCTAAACGAGTTATTAAACTCCCAGAAAGTACGTAACTCCGAGGTTAGAATAGGGTTTCCAATCACATACTGTGCTTTCACATTAGGAATCCTCCTCACAATTCACAACCAACGTCCAAAAGTTGGACACACAACTCGTATCATATTATATAACTAAGTGATTCCTATCATCAATATATCTCATTAGGAACAAAGGAAGAGTAATGACATGATCAAATTTCCCTTATCACTGTAAAATCACCTATGTTAGGTCAATGTCTTATCATAGCCCCTAGTTAATTCATTAATCACAAAGTCAAGGGCACACAATTTTAGCCCAAGTCATACCATGAAATCTCACATCTCATCCAATGCCAAATCATACTTCAATTTCAACATTATTATTTATCCAGTATTTAGGGGTCGCATTCATTATTCGCATTCCATCTCATGACAGTTCTAGCCTCAACACTTTATTTCCCAATCAACTTCACTATAGGTTATCTAACCACGAAGCTTAGCCAATCATCATACTTAGTAAAATCAAGTGGTCATTTAGTATCTGTTGTGGGATTCAATCGCAACATCAAATCATCTTTTCTCAAAATATCATAGAGCCTAAACCACTGAAGGATATAATCTCACACAGCTCATTCATGTAAAATTATACTAAGTCAAGTTAGAGATATCTCATCTCACAAGTCACAATTTAATTAATCATTCATTTGGCTTTCATACACCAAAAATCGAATCCAATTTAATTCTTTAGGACATCCATCTTTGACAATCCTAGTCCTTATGTAATTCAATCATATATGTAATTATGCATATCATTTACCATTCATTCACGTTCCCAATCTAGGGAGACATGGCATATCAATTACATCATAATGTGCATGTAGGGTCCTCATGCCTAAGGCAATGAATTCCATTTCTTATTCATAGTTACCCATATTAGAGAACTCTTTCGCTATTATTCATTCAATCAACTCAAGCATATGAGTTTTATTTCATTCAACAAGTGTACCTTGGCTAAGAGCCACAAGTATGTATCATGTAAGAGACCTAACCAACAATTCCATTCCAATACATAGTTCATGGTCTAAAAATCCATGGTCTACTACCACATCAATTCATATTTTGTATCCTATTTTCATCAATTTCAATATTTCATTTCCATGGTTAACATCCAACATGGATCCATCATCAAATCAATTTTATACTCAATGTATAAACATCAATACATAATCATAATATATTCGTCAGTGGAAGGAAATAGGGTAACGAACTTGGCCGGACTTACACAAACAAATATATCATTCACATCATATAATTTATCCACATGTATTTAGTTCCATGATTCAACTATAATCAACAATGAGCAACTATGCTCCATAGGTGTATCACATAACCTTAATGCTATTAGGCATACTCCCATAAACATCAATTATAACTTATGAACCATAATTTCACGGAGCCCTCAATGAGCTATCATCACAATTTTATACTAATAATTCACAAAGAATAGCCATTAAGGAAGCATTGCCCTTATAGTCAATTCATAATTCCTAGACAATTAGCCCTTCACAAATCTTGACAATTAGCCCTTAACGTATTATCATCCTCAAGGTAATTGTCACTCTGAAGTCTATACAGAATAACTATATCCTAACAATCACCAATATGCCTCACAATTGAGCAATCGTGCTCCAATCATCCATAATATCAACCTCAAGGAAGAGTAACCATGCTCTGACAATAATTAACAAATCTAATTCAAAGCAAAATACGCTCTGATACCAGCTTTGTGACACCCCCGATTTTCTAGGCCCGAATCCCGATGTGATCGATATAAATAATTAATAAAATATGGGTAAATTTTTCACGTTTTCAAAATAAGTCTGATATCACACCAAGACCCAAACCACATAAAACTGAAGAGTGAGATTTATAATAATGCAACTGGATCGATAAATAAGTTGCCCATAACGGTATACAAAATAATAGAGTTTACAGCGAAAGAAGAATATGTATACCGGGCATATGCCTAGTCCCATATATGAAGATATGTGAAAAGGCCTAAGCAATCATACAGTTTCATAATATAAGCCTATTAGGCCACAATCGACTATGCACTTGAATCATAATCATATATCATCAATCACAAGTAGTCTCTACATGAGACATCCATCACCAGATGGTATCAATCTAATCATCACTTACATACTAAACTTATATTCACCATTCATATTCAAAGGATTATCTTATACATATCCAAATTCACTAAATCCTCAATATCATCATATACAATTTATTCAATACATTAAAGTTCATAATTGATTCCGGCCAAGGCACTTCCACTACCACTATTTACCTTCACTAAAAGCTTCAATACAAAAATCCCATCTTATCCCATGGCAACCCTGTATCACAATGCTAAAAAGGAGACCACATGGGAGAGTGAGTTATACATTCAAAATGACAAATATAATATATTGTGATTAAGTGTACATGCATTCATTCATTATCTGTGCTTTGCTATAAAATTATTAAATCATCATTCAATCATCATCACATTGTTATAATAGGCATACAAGTCGCATGAATTGTAATTCACAACATAAGCAAGCACAAGCACATACAGAATCACAGTGCCACATATCAATCATGGGCGTTCACAAATCATCATTATTAGTTTATTAAATCTTTACTCAATTCCTCCTCGCAAGGGGTTTTTCATCTCTCTTGGTCATCCCATCTCAAATGCCATGCACCTATAGCTAATGTATATGTCAACTGTTTAATAATGTATATGCACGGATCTTATTTTATTTCATCAGGTGATCACAACCACCATATCATTCATTCACATGGGTTTCCCGCCTCGCAAGAGGTACTCCCTCTAGCAGCCTCGCAAAGTGCTTTCTCGTGATCGCAACCACGTTTAATAATTCATATTGGTTTCCCGCCTCGCAAGGGGTACTCCCTCCTCCTGATCGCAACCACGGAATATCATAGGAACTCACAAGCCCTTTTTCATTTCAACAACCAGGTGATCGCAACCACTGGCTCGATATCATATCATCATCACATTGGTTTCCCACCTTGCAAGGGGTACTCCCTTCATAGAATCCCGTAGGATCTCTCATCATTGTGATCGTAACCACATATTCAATGTTATGCCATGCCATGAATGCAAAATGTAATAATGCATATGCCAATCAACCTCACAAGGATATCTCACCCTCTCAATTAGGGGTATATTATATATTTGGTTTTTATTATCATTGGCATACAATCAACCATAAGGCCCCTCAAGGCTCAACATTTACATTTTCATAATTCCACACATGGTATTCATAGCATATCAATCATCATAGCATTTATCCACGCATGGAAACCAACAATATATTTTAAAACATACATTCAGCAATCATCATTGCATCTCATGCATACAAGTCAATACTTGTATTAATCATATTAGCACCACACTCATCCAAAATAGTAAACACTGCTTATTCAAGGGCATGTTCAACAACAACGTCTCTTTTCATTCAACAATAGCATTTATCATTCAATATATATGGTATCCTCAACTTTTAATCTTCATTGACACTATTTCAAATCCATTGATTTATACACTCATTGCCATTTAATTGTCCTCTCATTAATTTTGTCATCACATAAAGTGTGTCATGTAACCATATCACTTACTTCCCATCATGCTTTATAATATATCTATAGTGGTGAAGTATACATGTGTTCATAACCTAACATAGGCATACACATATCTTTCCAAGGCCTTAAACCATTCCTCAATCACCACTAAGACACACCACACATGTACCCCTAATGAAATCACTTGTCTTTATATAATAAAAAGGGGTTTTGGGAAATAATGAGCCCATGATAAATTTCAAAATTAAGACATGAGAAAAGCTTACTTTTAGTCTTAAAAATAGTGGGACATGTCACCAATGTTACCTATTAGTCTCAAATTGACAACTATAAAAAGTTGAGTTCAAAACCCTCTTAAATGTGAGTTCTACACTGCAGCGGATTTGGTAATTTAGGCCTCATAAGAATTAGAAAACTCCAATTGAAGTGAAACCAATTTTAAAACCTCCGTAACATAATTATCTAAAACTTTCATGAAGAAGTCAGAGGCCAAAAACGTCATTAAGATGTCCAAACGGTCCACAAATAGCAAAGAAAACAGAGCAATGGGAAAAATAGCACAACAGTGGCCATAATAGGGCTCTGATTTGATTCAAGCTCGTGTGAATCGATTCAAGCGTCCTAAAATCACACAATTTGACAAACAGAGGGCCTTGAATCGATTCAAACTTGTATGAATCAATTCGAATGCCCTCAGAGCCTAAAACAGTGAAAACAACACCTCTTGTATTGATTCAAAGAGTCTTAAATCGATTCAAGACAGCCCTGCTGCTGTTTTTATGCAGAAACACATGATTTTCAACTTCTAACCCTCCTAACTTTCTCATATGAACTCCAAATGCTGCGAAATTTTAACCCCAATAAATACACATCATTTGAGATGCGTGGCCACTGGCCGCACTCAAAAATTCTCAAAGATGAGGGACTTATGTGCATAAATGCATTTTACTCGTTTTGAGACATTTTTATGTAACTCAAGGGCCTATTCTTATTGGAATTGGCCCGTTCCAATTTCTACAAATCATAAACTATCAATATGGGCTATTGGAACTACCATATGCCACCAAAACCACATAAAACTCTATTTGCCTCTATGAGTTCCTCAATTATGCATAAACCTCAAACTTATCACCAATACCACATAACATTCAATGCCCAACATCCACATAAATTCTCAATTCATAAAACATATACTTCATCCCCACAAGGATGGTTCATTAACATGTACATATTTCAACCCCTCATGGGTTATTCATCAACATATATACACATATATTATCATCAATAGCCAACAATTTTCCATTCACATCATTTCACTATAAACATGGCAAGGCAAGCATGAGTATCATGACATACAATAATCATCAATTATATAAATCATGCAATTTTAATATAAACTCCTCTCCTACCTCGAGGGAAGAGCCAAAATCCGAATGCTCTGATCATTTTGCACCATCATTCGGACATAATCCTACCAACAAACACATTTTTGTATATGAAATTAATAAGCCATCATAAGGCATCATTTTTATAAATCTCATAATCAAATCTTAGACTTGTCTAAACTTCAATCTATGTGCTTATGTTAGGCTTTAGGAATTCCTTTCCCAAAACCAAGATTTTCTAAATCTTAAAGGGCCAACTATACCCAACAACAATTACTCATATCCCTTATTCGTAATGCACTCAATTGTTATATGAATCATCCATTTGCCATCATTATCACTCAATATTCAACTTAACTAACATATCCTCCAATAACCATAATTAATGAATCAAATTTAAATGGCACACCAAAAATGGTCTAGAACCTCATCAAGTCACAATCTTATCATAACAATCCCCCACATCCCATATTCATAATAACATCTATCTATAGGTTTCACCATCAATGGTCCCCTATCATTTTTAAGTAACATTCCACCTTAAATATCATCTATCCATATTCAATTAACCTCCCAAGCTATAATATATCCATTTTCCCCAAATTCTTAGGGCTAGGGTTTCATGAGAACCCAACAACCATTTTAAATATTCACTAACTATCATCAATGGCTATTTCTCATCATTAATATCATTCTCTAACATCATTAAATATACATTCTATTCATATTTTACACTTCCCCCAATTTATTAAAGTTAGAGTTTTCACTAGAACCCATCACCATCATAAATGCTTATTAATTTCCCATTACCTTTCAACATAACCACATTAAATGCTCATAAAAGCTTACATTTGAGCCACCCCACCTTAGGGTTTCCATACCTAATGTTTCTCCCAATAACCCTCATGTAATAAATACTCCCCAAAATACCAAAAACCCAAAACCTAGGGCATAAAGCTCATGAAAAATGATGAGGAAGTTACCTCAACCAAGAGACAACCATGAGCTTCCAAGAGAGGGAGAGGGTCACACAAAAATAGTGGAGAGAAGGGCGAGAGTTCCAGCTACAAGCTTCTTCTTCAAGCTCTCAAGAAGACGAAAATGGTGGGGGAAGAGAGGGCCACCATTAGCTTAGGGTTTTGAAGAGAAGAAGAAAAGTAGGAGATAAAGAGATGAAGAAGGAAATGTTTTGCCAAAATGGGACCAAGGAAGCTGACGGGAAAAGGAGAGAAATGAAGGCTTTTGCCTTTAGAATTTTGTTCTCTCATTAAACATTCATCGTTTTATGACAAACAGGATCTCCGGTCGGGCTCAATACTAAATCCAAAAATTATTCCGAAGACACATTCGGATTCCCCATAATATTCTTAACAGCCTTGACCAATGGCATCTCAATCGGAGATACTTGGTCTGACACTCATATTTTAACCGGGTAAAATTTTATCTCCTAAAATCTCAATAAATTATAAATATCCATAATAAATCCTAATTTAATTATTCCAATATTTTTTGGGACACTCATTGAATCATTTATAATTATTCAATATTTATCCCTTGTATTTAATCATTTTTATAAAATTCAGGATGTTACAATGTGCCACATGTTCCCCCATACACTAATAGAAGAAGCTTTAAGCTGGTTCAAGGGACTCTCATCTAGGTCCATTGACTCCTGGGATGAGATGGTTGAAGCTTTCGAATAGCACTTTATGATTTCCAAAGATGTGTCCAAGACATCTCACCCTTGGCTCAAATTAAGCAAGGTGAATCGAAGTCTCTGAAGTACTTCATGAAGAGATTCTATAAAGAGCAACGATGGTTCTTGACCTCATAGAGGCTATTCAGCTGCACATTGTGATCGAAGCCCTGCAACCTAAGTTTTCTTTCGCCTTGTCTTTGGAGAAAGTACCCCTTACCACCTTTGAGGAGCTTAGGCAGAAGCCCTTTAAATATATGGGATAGAGATGCATTTAGAGGCTATAACTGTAAAGAGTAAATCGTCATTCTCTTCACCTCGGTTTGAGAAGGAGAAGGACAAGCCAATGAGTGATAATACTCGCCAGAAGGAACAGGGTAAAGAGTAGTATCCTAGGCAGTAAGACAAACATGTCTCTACTTTTAGCCAATACGCCCCACTCAGCCTTCTCAAATCCTTAGGGAAGTTGGTTGAGGTCGTTTAGCATATACAAGGTCAGAAAGCTAGCCCCAAGGAAGAGACCTGGTAACCCACGAAAATGTTGTCATTTCCATGAGCAAATAAGTCACTCAACCGATAAGGGCAAGTAGTTAAAAGATGCCATCAAAGTCCTAATAAGAAAGGGAAAGTTGAAGCAGTACCTTTTCAGGAATAAGTCCCAGGATGAGCCAGAGAGGTTTGAGAAGAGACACTGGGACCGGTCTCCGGATGTTGATGATAGACGGGGTCTGAAGAGATTTACACCCACTGAGAAAAAGAATGGGTTGCTCATGGAATCAGTGCGGGAATGGGAGATACCTTTCCTTTCACACCAGAGGAAGCAGGAGGTGATAGATATGATTATCAGAGGTTTTGTTGGGAGTAGTGTGTCAAACATGACATAGGAAAACCACCATTATATCATCCTGTCTATCCAGGGGAAGAAGCAGGACAACCGTCCTTTCCAGGATAGAGTACAGACCCCACTCATCTCTTTCTTTGACGATGACTTTAGACCAACGATCCCTAGAAGAGATGACGCTGTATTAATAGTAATTATTATAGCTAATATGGATGTCAAGAGGATCTTGGTGGATCAAGGAAGCTCCTCTCTTCTATGATTGCTTTAAGAGGATGGGTCTGACAGACGCGAACTTACAATCGTACACATAAGATCTTACAGCTTTTAACAGAGCAAAGCATCCCACTAAGGGTTATCTTGATATGCGTATTACGTCTGATGGCGAGCCTAGGCCAGGACGGTCAAGTCAAGAATCTTGATAATAGATGTCCAATCCCCTTACAACGGCATCATATGTCATTCAACTTTGAATGCTTTGGAGGCCATAGTTTCCATACCACACCTCCTCATCAAGTTCATTAATAAAGACAATAAGGTTTCTTCAGCCCGAGGTGACCAGGAGATGGCCAGATACTGCCATAACCTCAGCTAGAACATGGTGAAACTAAAGGTCACCAATAAAAAATACAAGTTGAATGAGGGAGGAGTCACTTCTAGATCGGTGAATCTTGTTGACTTGGACCCGCGGGTGGAGCATAAGATCAGTTCTAACCCAGATAAATGTTGAATCATCCAAGAGCTTCAAAGTCCAAGGAACCTGCACAAGATGTAGTCTCTGAATGGAAAGATCATGGCCTTGGTGTGTTTCATACCGAAGATAGCTCATCAATCTCTCCCCCACTATAAGATTTTGAAGAAGAACAAGAAGTACGGGGAGGATGTTGGCCCGGCAATAATGGTTGTTTATGTTTAACTGTTTGTTTTTACTACCGGGTCATTAATTGGCAAGCTCACCAATCGTTTGTAGTTTTCAAAATTTAGATATCGTTCCACTGGGATTGAAAGTCCAATAACAACAGTAATTTCCTAGTCACTATGGTAAATGTAAAGAAACTTATAGACAAAAAGAATGATTTATATACAATTCATACAGTATTCATAGGATAGCATGGTTGAATTGTTCATGAGATAAAAAGAAAATAAAAATCTATCTAAAAAGTTGAGTTGCAATCTAGAATAGGTAAGATACTTGAGATAAACACAGATAAACAAATTATGTTAGAAATTGGATCCCTAATCTAGAATAACAATGAGGAACTTAAGACATGCATATTTAATCATCAAGTTTCATGTCATTGCAGCTTAAATTCATTATAACCGATCCCTCGTGATATAAATTTTAAGAATTCACCGTAAAGTTCGATCCCTTGTGAGCTTTCTCAGTAAAAACTTGCATTAAGTCCGGGCCTTATGGCAACAATGGTTAACAACCCCTATAGAATTGAGATACCAAGGGTATTCTAACTTTTACTTTTGTCAAAACAAGTTTCAATACGGCATGAATAATCATTCTCCCGTTTGACATTCACACTAATAAAACAAGTTTCAATACACATAAAAATCATTCTCCCGTTTGACGTTTATATTAATAAAAGATTGAAATACTAACATGGACTTGAATCATAAACATGCAGAGGTCGAATTCATAACATTATACTCAATAGATTAGTTCACTAATTCCAACATAAACAAATTAGTTACACATGGTAAAAGTAAAAACAACACTTACAGAGGTTGACATTACGAAGACGATGGAAACTCACGATACGACGATCACAATACACCACAACACTCTCAAGTATCTAGAAAACTATTCTAGAACTACAAACTCTAAAAGAAATACTCAAAACTCGAGTATAGAAGAGAGAAAATAACTCTGAATGTAGAGAATGAGATGGGATGGGATGAGATGGGATGATAAGAATGGTGTTGGATGGCCCTATTTATAGGGCTGAGCAAGGGTGCTGACACTACGCGTCAGACCCCTGACTCAGCTTCTATTAACGCAGCTGATAATGGCCACTTTGGATTATTTTATTCAATCATGCTTGGCCATGTGTCCCTGTCTCCATTGTGTTTTGGCCATTTGTGCTGAGTGGAGTGGCCATTTATGGGTCAAAAGCTGAGTGCTTGGCCAGCTTGGCTGTGGAGTCCATGCAGCTCTGACGTAACGCGTGGCTGTGACGCGTAGCGTCAGCATCAAAAGTACCCACGCTACACGTGGTGTTTATGCTACGTGTTAGCTTCTCCAGATCTTCAATTTTCTCTTAAATTCTTTACTTTTTCACTACAAAACTAGAGAAAATTGATCAAGGGCAGGTTATTTCCAACAACATCTATTTATTGAATTAAAAACCTAATTTGCTAACAAATTAAACTAATTTTTTATTATTTTTATGAAATTTTTATTAAAGGATTTATTGTAAATTTGAGGACTAACAAATACCCCTAACTTGAGAGATTGCTCGTCCTCGAGCAAGAGAGAAAAATAAGAAATAAAAATTTGGAATCAAATTTTTGAGTTAGTCCGAGAATTTACCTCAAAAAGTGATTTCACAATTTAACTATTTTGTAATATTCAAAAATTGATATCTAATGTAACAAAAGTTTAATGATAAATTTCTTTACAATATTTTATTAACAAATCAAGCAAAATTTCAGGCTTACCTCACAAGTGTTTATCTCTATGTAAAGGGTAACCTGTTTCACTCAATCAATCATAAAATCAAACGAATTTAATTTTGATTGTCATCTAATCAATGTTAATCATACAGAGTTAATTCAAAAATCACAAGGTCTTTTCACGGGTTGTAATGAGGCTTGGCTCACAAGAATCAATGGTTTTTCTTGGAATTCAAAAAACCTGAAATCATAAAAGAGCATTTTATAATTTTTAGGCTTTCTCTTGGTCCAAGTCTCAATTCCTTTATTGATGAAAAATAAATACCCCCAACTTGATTCTTTTCACTATTTTAACTTTTCTTTTTCATATTTTATTTTCTTATATTTTAAAAAGAATCAAGTTGCTTATCTTTTTCACTCCCCATTTTTGTAAAAACACTAAAAATATTTTTCATTTATTTCAACTGCTCTTTTAATCAATCAAGTAAAAGGAATGGTTAAAAACTGTTCTAGGTTTAAGGGTACCAAAGAGTTTATTCTCAGGCTCAACATTGGTTTGCAAAGGATAAAATAATTTTTACCAAGGTAAGACCAAGAAATGTGCCTTGATCATTTTCCTAAATTCTCTGTACAACACACAAATCAAAGATTAAAGCAAAATCAATTCGAATGAAGTTATGCCGATTAAACCCTTAAGTGTTTAAAAGGATCTCTTAACTTACTGGGTTATCAAAATTTCCTTGATAGTTAATAAACTTATTGTAATTTAAATTTATCAAAATTCCTAAGTTATAAAAGAATTAATAATTGATTTTACAAAATTGGTTTTATTGTGTAAAAAACTTTAAGTGAATAAATTAACTTACTAACAAAAATTTGATTGATTTATTTATTAAAAAGAGAAAAAAAATTTTTGGATTTTTTTTGAAGAAACATGCAAAAATATATCACGATAAAATTGCGCAAATGAAACACACCACACATAATAAAAGAAATACCATAATATAATCCAAATATCAATGTAAATATAAAACTAACAACAATCTAAAAGTGTGTAAAAGGTGTAAAAAAATGAAGAAGATAGCACCATCAATCCTCCATCTGGTCATCATCCTCCTCCTCATCAGCATCACCATTAGAATCAGCCTGTGCTCCAGACGGTCCACCAGTCTCAGGGTAGGTAGGTAAATCACCAGGCCAAGCTACATGAGCTACAAAGTTAGCCGGTGTGACATATGGTGCTTCCTCACCCTGAAGTCTGTACTGATAAAATTCATTATGAAGATAAATATAAGCTTTGTGTGTGGCAGCCATTATCTGCATCATATGCTGATGCTCAAGTGTTATCCTGGTAAACCCCTCTGTGATAACATCAACAGATGGTGGCTGAACTGGTGGTCTCCTCCTCCTCGGTCTGGGCTGAGCCTCCTGCTCCAAAGGTAGAAGCTCGCACTGCTGAACAAAGTAGTCCCTGTTCACCGAGACTTTGGGGACTCTCCCCAAAGAACTCGTGAACTCTGGTGATGGTACAGCAACTCCCTACCTCCTCAGTAAGGCAGATATGATGAGGGGGCATGGAATAAGGCGGTTCACTTTATACCCAAGGGCATAAAAGTGAATCTGCTCAGAAATCAGCTCAGCTATATCGATGGTAAGGCCTTGGAGAATAGAATAGAGAAGGCAACAGTGGTCAACTGGGATAGATGAGAGGTGGGTGACGGGGGTGATATTATGAAGCATGAGGTGAGACCACGCCTTGGCTAAAGGGGTCAGCTGGGTCTTCAGAAGGTTAGATGGACTCCGTCCAACCTTACTCAGGTTGAAAAAGATTCCATCTTTGCTCAAGAAATGAGCAACCTGTTCGACAGAGTATCCTAGATCACCCTCAGTAACGTCTTGTTTCTGTTTTCCTTCCAGAAACAAGTATCGTCCTCGGGAGTAGGCTCCCAAGGATTACCCAATAGGGTACTAATGGTATCCCGGTCATAAGTAATATGCCGGCCCCTCACCCAACTCGTCCTCTGATGGCCAATATTTGGTGCGTCTTGGCGAGTCTTGTAGGCATTTGCATAAAACTTCATCACTAAGATGGGATCCCCTTCAGTAGGCAAGGAAAATAGAGGTCCCCATCTCCTCCTCTGGATTTCATCCTGCAGTTCAGGATAATCTCCAGCACTTAGATCAAGCACTCTCTCCCACATCAACTTTTGGCCCTTAATCTGGTGAAAACGGGCCCATTTTGCGTCAGTGCGAAATCTCGTGGGATCCCTCAGTCCCAGAACATCCTCTCCTTGAAGATCTGGATCCTCAGAGGTGGTGTCGGTATCTGTAGTCTTTCTTTGTCTTTTAGAATGACTAGTAGTAGGGAGAGATTTCCTCGGTGCCAAAATCTAAAATTAAACACACATTAAAAAGTAAATCAATCATTAAAAAGTTAACAAACATACACAGTCAACAAAATATTTACATAAAATTTAAACATAAATATTTTTGGATTTTCTAAAAATTTTATTACAGAAGATTTACACAAAATGCAACATTTAAATTCACACAAAACTTCACAACAACATATTTTTGAATTTTTAAGAAAAAGTTAAAATGCATATTTTTGGATTTTTAAATATTTATAAAAAATTAAGCACTTATAAATTTTTTACAAAACATGAAAATCATACAACATACATATTATTTATGCAAATTTATTTTTATTTTTATGCAAGAAAGTATAACAAATACAAATTAAGAAAATTTATTAATTAAAAAGAAAAAAGAAACAACAAATAATAACAAACAAGATACTGGACAGGATTATTAGGAAACAAATATATACATAAAACAGCAACATCACACAAAAAAATTAACAAAAATTAAAAACAGAGGCTGACACTAAGCGTGGGTGGGACGCTACGCGTGGGCTTTCAGTTCATACTCACGCTACGCGTTAGTGGGACGCTACGCGTGAGGTGCGTAGTTTTAAAACAGAAACAGGGGTTCATCACACACATCCATTCAATCAAAAGTAATCCTAAATCTAACAACAATCAAATACCAATGGTTTTCTAATCCTAATCCTAACCACATGTATTTCTAAAAATCAAAAATTCAAAATCAAACCAAAAAGAAAGAGAAAAGGGAGAAGATGCTTACTTGGAATCCTTGTGCAGTTGATGAAAGAATGAGGGAATGTGGGTGATTTGAAAGTGGGAATTAGGTTTCTGAGGCAAAGTGAGGCAGAGAGGGAATTTTAGGTTTTTAAAACCTAAGATGGGCCTCTCTGGTTCAGTTTTAAAAACTGAACGTGGGCCCTGACGCTACGTGTGTATGGGACGCTACGCGTCAGGTTGAAAATTCAGAGTCCATGCTACGCGTCACTATAGCGCTACGCGCGGGCTTCTATTTTTGATTTTTCAAAATTTTGATTTTCAAAAACATTTTATTTTACGTTAAAAACCCCTATTCTTTTCAAAATTAAATTTCTATCTAAAAATCTAAAAAACCTATTTTTTAATTTATATTTTAATAAATTAAAAATAACAAAGAAAAGAATGGGTTGCCTCCTATTGAGCACTAGGTTTAATGTCTCCAGCCAAACATTACCTCTGATTAATCAGGTGGTTTCTTAATTTTGGTTGAGGAATCACCTGTTTGTTTCTTCCTCCTTCTTCTTCTCCGATGCTTGATTACCTGTCTTTCATCATTCAAGTCATCGGTTAATTTAAAACAATTTAATTGATTGGGAAGAGATATACCTGGTTCGGTTGAAAGGTAAACCTTGCCTTCAGCCTTCATCCTAAGATGTTCATGAGCACTGAAGCTTACCTCTTCGTCATAAACTTTGATTGCAACCATACTTTGATCAACATCTACTTTTATCTTTACAGTCTTCATGAAAGGTCTTCCAAGGATCAGGGGGATCTCAGTATCCTCCTTCATATCCAGTACCACAAAGTCAACCCTGAAGTGGTACTTATCAACCTTTACTACTACATCTTCCACAATCCCAACAGGTTTCTTGACAGAACGATCCGCAAACTGTAAGTCTGTCTTAGCTTCTTTTAGCTCGAATTCACCAATGCGCTTTATTAAATCTAGGGGCATCAGATTGATGTTCACCCCTAAATCTAACAAAGCATTCCTAATGTTGATACTTCCAATGGTTACAGGAATGGTGAAACTCCCCGGATCTTTACATTTTTCCGGAGTTATGATGGTAGTACAGTTTGTTTCTTGCTTTTCATTCACAAGCTCTTGTATATTTTTTCTTTTTCATTTTTTTCATTTTCACTTTCACTTTCTTTTTCTTTTTCTTTTTTCTTCTTTCTTTTCTTTACAATTAATTTTCACAACTTTACAATTTCCAGAAGAAACAACATTACATTGTTCCCTTGGGTTTTGAGTGTTTGCAGTAAACCTAGAATTTTTCAATTCAGCTATTTCTTTTACAAGCTGACCCATTTGTAAGTCTGATGCTTTCCTGGCAGCTTCATTTGTTTCCACAAATTGCAATAACTGTTGGATAGATTCCTCAATCCTTGTCAATCTTGCATTATTAATTTGTGATTGTTGTGGCTTAAATTGATTATTAGGAGGTCGGTTGGAAGGTCCAGTATCTTGTCTCCAACCAAAATTCTGATTCTGCCATCCCTGTTGAAAATTGTTAGGAAAAGAATTACCATAGTTCAAAGGAAAGTTACCCAATGGTATTCTTTGATGGTTTAGAAAATTAGCTTGCTCTTGCTCATTTCTATCAGGGGCACAGTAACCACATGGTTGTTCACCCATGCAATGCATACATTGTTTCAATTGAGCGGGGGGTGGTGATGTCACTTGAGCAATTTGAAGTTTCTCTAATTGCTTGCTCATATCTTCAATTTGTTGGGTCAGCAATTTTTGCTGAGCCAATACTGTATCATTCACTCCTAATTCGAGCATACCTGGCTTCCTTTGTACATTACCTCTTTCATGTTTTGCTTGGCGGTCACTAATAGACATTGATTCTAATATCTCAATAGCTTCTTCCACGGTTTTGTTCATTAAAGAACCACATGCACAAGCATCTAACATCATCTAGAACTGAGGTAATAACCTATGGTAAACGATCCTTACCTTTTCGGCATCATCCAGGTTGTGGTTTGGACACTTTCTCAAGAGTGCCTTGAATCGTTCCCATGTTTCTCCTAATGATTCATCATTATTTTAAGAAAAAGAGTGTATGGCTGTCATAGCTTCAAAATATTTTGAAGGAGAATAAAATCTTTCCAAAATTTTTTTTTTCAACATCGGACCAGTTTGTAAAACTACCCGGTGTGCAAGATTTAAACCATTCTTTAGCTTTACCAATCAATGAAAAAGGAAATAATCTCATGTTAACAGATTCTTCTTGATTGGGTTCAAAACCAATTATGCTGCATAACTCATAAAAAATAGTTAAATGTTCATACGGTTTTTCATGATTTAAACCAGCAAATTGATTATTTTGAATAATATTTAAAGTAGCAAGTTTAATTTCCACTGGCATAACAGGTCCTTGAAACATTCCCGAAATCCAGGGTGGACCATTAATAGCAGCAAACTGTCCCAATGTTCTCCTTTCAGCAACCATATTTGAATTTTCAAAAATTTTAGAAGTAGAAGAAGAATTAGTTTGTGTTTTAGATTTCAAAGACTTGATTTTCTTTACAAACTTTTCTATCTTAGGATCAAAATAAATTTTTCCTACTGTAGATCGGGTTTGCATACACAAACTAGACAAAGAAAGTTAGTGTAACAATGATAAGAAAAAGTAAATAAACAAATAACAAAATTTAAAAATTTAACTAAGGTAAAAAAAATATTTACCACGACAATTAAAAATTTACTGTTTTACTGAATCAATTCAATCCCCGGCGACGGCGCCAGAAAACTTGTTGGCCCAGTAATAATGGTTGTTTATGTCTAACTGTTTGTTTTTACTACCGGGTCATTAATTGGCAAGCGCACCAATCGTTTGTAGTTTTCAAAATTTAGATATCGTTCCACTGGGATTGAAAGTCCAATAACAACAGTAATTTCCTAGTCACTATAGTAAATGTAAAGAAACTTATAGACAAAAAGAATAATTTATATACAATTTATACAGTATTCACATGATAGCATGGTTGAATTGTTCATGAGATAAAAAGAAAATAAAAATCTATCTAAAAAGTTGAGTTGCAATCTAGAATAGGTAAGACACTTGAGATAAACACAGATAAACAAATTATGTTGGAAATTGGATCCCTAATCTAGAATAACAATGAGGAACTCAAGACATGCATATTTAATCATCAAGTTTCATGTCATTGCAGCTTAAATTCATTATAACTGATCCCTCGTGATATAAATTCTAAGAATTCACTGTAAAGTCCGATCCCTCGTGAGCTTTCTTGGTAAAAACTTGCATTAAGTCCGGGCCTTATGGCAAGAATGGTTAACAACCCCTATAGAATAGAGATACCAAGGGTATTCTAACTTTTACTTTCGTCAAAACAAGTTTCAATACGGCATGAATAATCATTTTCCCATTTGACATTCACACTAATAAAATAAGTTTCAATACACACAAAAATCATTCTCCTGTTTGACGTTCATATTAATAAAAGATTGAAATACTAACATGGACTTGAATCATAAACATGCAGAGGTCGAATTCACAACATTATACTCAATAGATTAGTTCACCAATTCCAACATAAACAGATTAGTTACACATGGTAAAAGTAAAAACAACACTTACAGAGGTTGACATTATGAAGACGATGGAAACTTCACGATACGACGATCACAATACACCACAACACTTTCAAGTATCTAGAAAACTATTCTAGAACTACAAACTCTAAAAGAAATACTCAAAACTCAAGTATAGAAGAGATAAAAGAACTCTGAATGTAGAGAATGGGATGGGGTGGGATGAGATGGGATGATAAGAATGGTGTTAGATGGCCCTATTTATAGGGCTGAGCAAGGGTGCTGACGCTACGCGTCAGTGTGACGCTACGCGTCAGACCCTTGACTTAGCTTCCAGTAACGCAGCTGATAATGGCCACTTTGAATTATTTTATTCAATCATGCTTGGCCATGTGTCCCTGTCTCCACTGCGTTTTGGCCATTTGTGCTGAGTAGAGTGGCTATTTATAGGTCAAAAGGTGAGTGTTGGGCCCGTTTAGCTGTGGAGTCCACACAGCTCTGACGCTACACGTGGCTGTGACGCGTAGCGTCAGCATCAAAAGTACCCACACGACGCGTGGTGTTTATGCTACGCGTTAGCTTCTCCAGATCTTCAATTTTCTCTTAAATTCTTTACTTTTTCACTGCAAAACTAAAGAAAATTGATCAAGGGCAGATTATTTCCAACAATATCTATTTATTGAATTAAAAACCTAATTTTCTAACAAATTAAACTAATTTTTTATTTTTTTATGAAATTTTTATTAAAGGATTTATTGTAAATTTGAGGACTAACAGAGGACCAGAGGAAGATGATGCTTTCCAAAGTCTAAAGAAAGTGTTTTCCAAGCCTTCTATTTTGGTAATACCTGACCCTGGTGAACGTCTGATCCTTTATTTATCTATTTCAGATAAAGCTTTGGGTATTGCTCTAGTGAAGGAAACCCCTGAGGGTCAAAAGCTTGTATACGTTATTGGAAAAACACTGCAAGGGGAAGAAAGCCGATATCAAAAAATTTAGAAGGCAGCTTTAGCAGTTATTTAGGCATCCCATCGATTGAGACCCTATTTCCATGCCCATTCGATAGTGGTTAGAACTGATCTTCCACTATAGGTTGTCTTGTTCAAGCCAAACCTCGTTATGAGGATGATTAAATGGGTAGTAGAATTGTCTGAGTTTGACATCACATATGAGCCCCGGAGTCTGATCAAGGCACAAGTCATAGTAAATTTCATTGTATAGCTCATCGGAATAGATCCCAAGGAATCTCGTTCGCATTGGATGGTATAGGTGGATGGATCCTCTAACAATAAGGGATGTAGAGTCGAAATCATGGTGGAAAGTGATGACGGGGTCCACCTTGAGATTTCATTAGACTTTAACTTTACCAACTAGAATAATCAAGCTGAATACAAGGCTTGCCTCGAAGGCTTAAGGGTGGCCTTAGACATTAGAGCAACGTTAGTAACTCTATATGGCAACTCTTAGTTGGTTATCTCTCAAATCCTAGTGGAATACCAGGCAAAAGAGCCTTTGCTACAACAGTACTTGCTCTATGTCAACAAGCTAAATAAGAGGTTTCAGACCATAACTTTCAAGCACGTTTCAATAGAGGAGAATACATGGGCAGATATTCTTCCAGGGCTGGCCAGTACAAATAAAGTTGGTTATACAATAACCGTGGTACAGAAAACACTGATGTAGCCCAGCATTCCTTACCCACTATCTCATTTTTCCATCCACGCGCGTGTTTCTAATGAAGTTTCCTAGGTCGTGCCTTACATCCGGTACCTAGAAAATTGTCAGCTTCCTACTGGCAAGTCAAAAAGAAAATGAGTAAAAAAGGAGCTACCATTCTTCACCATGGTTGATGGGATCTTGTTTTGGCTTGGCTTCTCAGTACCTTACCTCAGATGCCTTAATGAGAATGAAGTCTAAGAGGTTATGGAAGAGGTCCATGAAGGATAATGTAGAAATCACTTTGGAGCAAGGAGCTTAATGTGAAAGATACTCCGGGTTGGATACTGGTAGCCTACGATGAAGAAAGACACTACGGAGTATGTCAAGAAATATGGCCCATGACAGAGGTTTACCAACCTACACTATACATTGACCAAAGAGTTGTCCACATCGGCAGTGCCTTGACCTTTCTATCAATGGGGTTTGGACATTCTGGGTCATTTTCCTATGACACCTGGAGGTATTAAGTACCTAATTGTCAGGGTAGATTATTTCACTAAGTGGATTGAAGTTGAACCGATTGTTCATATTACCTCTACAAGGACCCGACGGTTCGTGTATGAGAATATAATTACAAGGTTTGGGGTTCTTGGGAGAATTATGACAGATAATGACACTCAATTTACTGATCACAAATTTACTGATTTGCTAGAAGGTTTGAAGATTGTGCAAGTGTTTTCTTTTGTAGAACACCCACAAACCAACGGCTAGGCTGAAGTAGCCAAATGTAAGGTGTTAAAGGGGTTAAAGAAACACTTGGGTAAAGCAAAAGGTGACTGGATCAATCAGTTGTGCCATGTCTTATAGGCATACAAAACCACCCCTCATTCATCCATTAATGAATCTCCATTTCGGTTAATATACGACGTTGGGGCCTTGATCCCGATAGAGCTTCAAACATCGTCCTCAAGGGTACAACACATCTCTGATCAGAATAATGACCAATATCTTTGAAATGAGCTGGATGTGATCAATGAACTTAGAGGGGAAGTTTTTGTTTGAGATTAAGCCATTAAAGCCAAAGCTACACTCCGGTATAATAAACGTGTCTCTCAACGATGATTTGAGGTTAGAGATCTGGTGTTACGATGGGCCTACATTGAAAATAAATTTTCTCATCAAGGCAAGCTTGCACTAACATAAGAATGCCCATACCGTGTATCTGAGGTGGCTGGAAAAGGCACTTTTGCATGGAATCGTTAAACAAAACCCCATAAGAAATAAGTGAAATATCTAGAACTTGCAAGTTTATTACAAATAGCTAGATGTCCGACATGTACTTTTTTTCCTAACTTGAGGTTTTTTCCCATTGGGTTTTCCTGAAGAAGGTTTTACTGAGGCATATCCTAGCATAGCTTTGATGTATATTCAGTAATTAATAAAAGTTTTTTTCACAAAGTTCATTGCTTCTGGATTTCAATTCTATAACTTGCAAATAGAAATTGCCCTGACGAGTGGTGAAGATTGGACCTTTTTCGAGGCCATATCAGACCCCAACAAGCGGCATCTCAGTCTCTTGAAAAAGGACTAGATACTTGGCCCCAAAGAGTGGCAAGGATTGGACCTCTTTGGAGGCCATACCAAACCCTGACGAGCGGTACAATTAGAACCTCATGCTCCAATGAGTGGTGAGGATTAGATATTTTTTAAGGCCATACCGGACCCCCAACGAGTAGCACCCTATTCTCTTGAAAAAGAACTGGATACTTTGCCCCAACAATTAGCGAGGATTAGCTTTCTTTTGAGACCATACTGAACCTTTATGAGTGGTCCAACTAGGTTTTTACAACCAGGAATAACTAAAGTCATTACCTCGATAACGGGCTTGGTGGCCCCAATGAATAGTGACGATCAGATCCTTGTTAAGTATACCATTCTAAACTATAGTGAGTTACACACACATATATACCGTAAAAATGTAAAAGACAACCAAATAACTTAAACAATTATGATCCTGCATGTAATTATGAATTGAAAATTGCATTCAAAATTTAAAGGTTCATACATTCTGAAGTCGGAGCCTATCCCTATATAAGGCTATACAAAACACAGTTTAAAACAAAGAAAATAGGAGAAATCTAGCAAAAGGGTTCAAGAAGGAGGTGTGTTCTCATCGCTCTCAGGGGAGATTGGCTTTGAAGTCATGATTTAAGGTTTGGGCTAGGCAGCTAACTCATAAGGTGCATCCTCAGGTTCCTCGTACTTCTTTTTAACCACTGAAAACAACTTTTCACCATAAAATTCATAGTAGAGGTGAATTTCATTGAGGTTAAGGCTGACGCTGGGATTCCAGTATTGGATCTACCTTACGACGACACTGAATGACTCCTAACTAGGATATCACAAAGTTGGAGTGCCTCAGTGGCCGTAGCCTGTGATGTAATCAGGTCTCCCCTTAGTTGTTGATTGGCTTTGCGGATAGGAGTCATTTCTTGATTCTCTTTTTTAATAGCCTCTATTTTAGTCGAGAGTAATTTTTTCTCTTAAGCCCAAACTTCCTCGTCCTTAACATGTTAACTAATCAACCTCACCACCACCTCCTAGAGAGCTTCACAAACCATCTTTGCCTTTGCCACCTCCTTTTTCATATAAATTTTTTCTTCCTTTAGCTACTCCAGTTCTTGTTTCTCCGCCCTCAGTTTCTCCACCTTTCATTTCAGCCAGATGATTTCAAGGTCTTTGTTCCCCCATAGTTTCCTTTCAACCTTAGACTTCTTTTCAATATGATCATACTTTCTCCATGCCTTCTGTGCCTCGAGACAAGCATGTTGGACTTGGTTAAAGTATATGCCAGCCTCTTCAACACCATTATACATTTGGGAGTGGGAATCAATTACTCCACTGACCTCGTTTAGTGGCCACCAAGCAACTATACAGACTTGTTTTAGTTTAAAGACTTCAAGGGTACCGTGAAGGCTGTATGTTGGAGACTCGAGCTTGGTTTGATCCTGGCCTTGAAAGAGAATAAATAGGGTGAGACCGGACCCTAAAGTATATGAAGATACTTTGTTTGGAGCTGGTTCAACCGGTTGCTCTACCTTCGTATCAATAGCAACTAGGGTAGGCTCCTCCCGAGATGAGATGGACTGAATTGAAGCCTCATCCCTTTTGGTATCACCCCCTCTAGAACCTTCTGTTTCTTGGCAGGAGTGGAAATCTTCTCCTTCTCTGGGGTATGCTTCTTCCCCTTCTTTCTCTTTGAGATGGCTGACTTCTGTTCTTGACCTTTCAATAATGGGATTTCCCCGATGTCTTGTTTTAGGAAGGTAATAGATTAGATTGTAGCCTTGGGAATGTTCCTCTTAGGTTGAATGTTATTCTCCGCACCTATGGTCGCTATCTCCACTTGTAATTGCTTCAAGCGTTCCATTGCTTCAATCGTTCCATTGCTTCATAAACTTCAATTTGCTCTGCCAAGAAATGACGAATTGTTAGTCATCAGAAGCAGCAAATTATAACACCCTCGGTTAACTAGAACAATTTCTTCCACTAGATTATTCTACTTAACTGAGAAGTTACGAATTTTAGAAAAATGTGGAATTTTTTATATATACAACATAAATACATGGTGGAACTGAAATAGAATATATATATATATATATATATATATATGAATACATCTCTGTCAGAGTACATCACATAGTCATATCAGATCTGTACATAACAAAACCCAAGGGCATGTAGGCTCCTGTATAATATATACAAAAAACAAAAGAAAAGAGATACCAATACTCCTAGTCATCATCGCTCAATAGAGAGTCTGGCCAATTTGCTCCAAACATAGGTCGGTATGGTAAAAAAGGGGTAGATATATCCAAAGGTGTTGTACTGGTAGAAGGCTGACAATGAGAGGGTGGAGAAATTTACTCGAACTAACTGGCATAAGCATTGAAGGCCTTCCCGAGTAGATCTCTGGCTACAGAAGACATCTTTGTGAGAGCTTCTGTACCTCCGTACATGAAAGTCCTATAGACATGTTGTAGGAATCTCAGAGATTTGTCCCACTAACGTCTCTCAATAAATATCTCCATCTAAGTCAGTGGTCATGCAACTGGTACAACAGGATCCTTCATCATCATCTCAAGGACATACATGTTTATCGGCTCTATTGGTAGTGCAAGAACGAGAATTGGTGTTGCAACTAAGTCCATGGGCTCTGCTAGAACAACCTGATCGGGAAAATCAGGAAGAATAGTTAGGTCTGACATCAAAGCATCCAGTGAGTTACACCCGAGATCTTCTAGTGGATATTCTTCTAGATCATCACTATCCTAGTCATCGCTGTCTTCCCTTGGTGACAGTGAAAAGTACTCCGGGGTTGGGGATCTCGGAAGGTGCTGAAGTGGCTTAGGTAGTGAGTGAAGCCCTAGGAAATCCTCGTCCATCATTGACTATCGTCTGGGAAGCTCTTCTAGCTCATCAGTACTCACTGGGAAAGACGGGTCTTCATATCGTTTAACAGTGCTCTTTATGACCTTTACGTCCTTTTCAAAAGGTCACTCAATCTTTCACTATAAACCCGTATCCTAGGGTTGTTCCTCAGGAACTTCCTTCGGAGCCTTGGAATGGCTGGTAACCTAATTAGACTAAGACCACCTTCTGCTAAAATCCTTGCTCGATCTTGCTTAGTATGTGAGTGTAGTTTAATTAGAGGTCTGAAAGAAAACCTGTAAGGATGAGCTCTCTCTTCTATATAATCGGAGGGTTATTATTTTTGACATCCTTCCACATAATCCGAACAGGTATTTAGATAATCCTCTCTCATTTTGGGGTCTCTAGTTTCTCTAAGTTACTTGTCATCACTCAGTCCTGTCTAACATTTCCTTTTTCTCTTTCTCTTTTTCTCTCCTCCGATCTAATAATTACAGAATAATTCACATATCAAATATCAATCATAATCACATATAGTTCCATTAATGCCATGTAATGTAATGCATAGTTTCCATTACTTTTAGTTAATCTTTTTCATTATTTGCCATGATACATGTGGGCCTAATTTTATTGCATCAATCATCATACTCATCATCATCATCATCATCATCATCATCATCATCATCATAATCTATCCTATTCAGGCTGCCCCTGAACACAACATTTCTGTACTAGAGCGATCGAAGCCCACCAAGTCCCTCACATCACAAGGTACTAAGGACTCTCGGGTCCTATTCATTATCAAGGATCCATCTCATATCATAAAAGGGAACTTGGCTCTCCACGGTCATAAATACATCCCGTCATTTAGTCAAAGTACACTAGGCTTGCACCATCTCACCTGGCTCAGGTGTGACTCTGATGTCATTGGGTTTTCATTCTGGTTGTACTCCCAAGGTTCTCCTCACAGACCGAACATGTATGTCCTCCAACGTACCCATGGTGTATGCTATAGTTTCCACATGATCAAGTGCACATGATTCATGTATCATACTTTTCTTTTTTCTTACTTATTGTACTTGTCATCAGTAAAGTCCCTTCAATGATCCATTTTCATTCTTAGCACCAGTTACTTTTGTTTTATTGTTGTTTGTTGGTAAGGAAGGGTGTTTTACGGGTCATTCGAGGTATTAGTTTAATATAGAGTAAACTCTTTGGAGGGTCTAAGTATTTGGCATATAGGGATATACTAAATTCCCATAAATTCATAACTTACTACCATTAATTAAGAATGAAAATGGCCAAGCATTAATCATTCACATCCATTGGGTACTTTTCATCATCTCATTATACCATCACATCTATTCATATCACATCGCTCCTCATTGTATTAGGATTCTCTACTGTGACATACCTATTTTTATTAGTCTCTTTATGTATTACAAGCTTAGCAACGCATCGTACCAAATTCATTTACTTTCATCCTACATTTCATTAGACTCATTTACTTTATCACATTTATAATTCCACAAAGGCATGTATATCACGACCAATAGGTAATTCATATAAGTCAATCAATGCACACTTAATTCAGTGAAAGAATTCATTCATCAAACAGATACAAATTACTTTTACTAGTCGATTCTATGTCGTATTCAGATTATATTTATTTTGTTAAGACTGATCATAAGGTATTATTACTCACTATATATATAAACATTCCCTTCTTGTTTTATAATTAGTAATCTTGAACACTAAAGAGTACTTTTACGATATCATTATAAGTGATATGTAATAGCTGTAAATGCTTAAACATACAAGTACCATCATTTACATAGTGTGTATATATATATAAGTTATATGAGTACACACACACACATATACACATATATATTAAGTACCTATATCTTGTTATTATTACCAGTTCTATTAACTAGGTACCTATCCTTGTTGGTTTAATGATTATTTCTAGATTTCAGTAATACATCCATGAATTTATTATCATTCTAAACTACTCAATTATTCCTATCCAGTCCATTTTTATTCTTATTCAGTCCATGCCTAGTTGGATATACCTTTAACTACCGTTTTTAAACCTTTCTTTTTATCAATTGTCCTAGTTACTCCTAGAATTCTTTTTACAAATTTCTTTACTAACTTAATATGGTCTAATTATCATTTTTAAAAGACTAATTTACATACTTAACTTAAATGCACTAGAATGTCTAATACCTTGCCAAGTTTATTTATTTTTAATTATTCCTATTCTTGATTAATCACTATGCATATTTATTTTAATACCTTAATTATTAACTATATAGACTTCCTCCTAACTACTTTCTTCTAAACATGTTAAGCATCCTAATTACTTCTAGATTCTTTTTATATACTTATTTAATTTAACTCTATATTGTTTTAATTCAACTTACCCTTTCTCTTTTTCATGACCTAGTTACTAATTTAAATCTCCTTATTACAAATACTTGATTTAGAATACACTACAATTCCTATATATCCTTATTAAATCCAATTTTTGTCATTTTTATACCATATCCTTAGTTCTAAGGCCCATTTAGTAACTTTTGTTATATTTATTTATTAAAAACCCTTAAGTTCTTAAAGTCAACATCCAATTTCTTAAATTCTTAAAATACATTTATATTATTTAATTCTTTGATTCAAATTCTTATTAGATCAGTAAAAAATTTATTAAATTTGTAAAAACTTTATAACTAGTGTAAGTCCTTTTTAAGAACCTTGTAAATAAAATAAAAAGTTATGGTCGTCGCAGGTCGACAAAACTTCTCAAAATGTGCACCTTTTCTAAAATGACTTCTGGAACTCTCAACGATGAACCTAACCTAACTTAGCAGGGCTTACTGGATAAACTATAATGAATTACATATTTTTGCTCGAAAATTTATAAAATTATTTTACAACCCAATCAAATTACAACCGAGCCCGTAGAAATTCTAAAATTCCTAGTTTCTTCGTGACAACTCTGATTTTGATAAACTTTACACAGAACGCATGAATACGAAGGTATGTTTTACAAGATTTATGAAAACACACAAAAACATAAAAATATAATAAAAAATCACTAATGGCAACAAAAAATCACATAACTAAAAGTCTAACCGTCGGATCATAACAAAACTTGAAGGGATTATCCCCGGGCACTAGAGAAATATTATAGGACAATTAAAAGTGAAATAAAACGAAGCAAGGCTCCCCATACTTCATAAGGCAATCACGGTTTTGAGCGAAAAAAAGAGGTGGGTTCATCGAAAATTCACCGAACGCCCGAAACGAACGCCGATAATTATCGATCGCTCCCGTGCCTAAGGAAACACAACATGCAACACAAATTTGGAGAAGAGGGTCATAGTTTGGCTTCTAAAATAAGGAAGAATCACCATAAAAATCATAAGCACAAGTTGATTTTAGTAATAGGAAAAAGGAATAACAAAATTCAAGGACCAATGTTTCAAAATCTTACCTTGTTCTTGCTTAAGGGCTCACGACTAAGGATGGCTAAAGTAAGAGGAGATCGGCTGCAAAATTGAAGACCCTAGATGATGAGAAATTAAGCAAAGAGGGGCTTTTTGTGAGGAGGTTGTCTTGGGTTTTAAAAGGATGGAGGAAGAAGAAGATTTTTAGAAGATAGTGTTTGGAGGTAGAGATATCGTGAGAAAAAGGGAGAGTTATGGTGGTTATGGACAGTGGAGGGTGGCTGAGAGAGGAAGAGTTATTTGCTGGAATGGAGAAATAAAAGAAGAGGGAAGTTACTGGATTGGTGTCAAGAGAGGTAGTGGAAGTGGTATAGTGAAGATGAGTTAATAAGGTTAGGTAACTTTTATTAAATTTTGCATACAAATTTACAACTTATGGAAGAAGGAGAGGAGGGTGAGTGGACGGAAGGAGTAGTGGAGTGACACCTGACCGATTAGGTGTCGTGTGGTGGTAGTGTGGTTGGAAACCGGTGGTCAGAAAATTATTCAATGGTAAGAAATTAACAGTGTTTAGGATTTTTAAGAACCGAAAACTAAGGTAGTTAAAAATAAATAGGGATTAATTTATGGAATAGGAATCTGGAAAATGATCAACATGAAGTTTGTAGAGCTTCTTTTTCTCTTCTATTTGGTATATCATATGCAAAATCCAAGGTCGGTAGCCAAGTTATGCCTGGACTAATGTAAAGTGCTCCCAGAGCTCTAGAATCACTTAGGGTTGCAAAGATAAATTTGTAAATATTTTTCCTTTGAGAATCAACTTTCATGAACTTCATGAAACATGTAGGGTTCTTTGATATGGAACCATATAAAAAAGAATGAAGCAATTCCAGTATTGTTTGAGAGAGATATTCAAATGTTTCTAAAAAAGGCCAGAGCTGTTGCGAGAAAGGAGAGGGTCAGGGAAGATTGTGAAAACTGTATTGATCTAGGCAGATTTAGCCTTTGAAGTCTTCACGAAAAATATAGAGAATTTTTTTATGGAGATTTTGGTACCGAGTTTACATGAATAAGAGGTTGTATGAAAAGTTATGATTTTTCAAATGGACTATGCGCAGATTAAAAGATTCAAACAATGAAGTTTCGAGGTACAATTACTTAACTCTTGATTTAGGGAATGACAGAGTGTGAATTAAGGTTCAAGACTAGAAATAGAGATTGGAGATCTCTTCGTAACTAAGAAACCAAGACTAGAATTACTCGATTCTAATATCGCATAAGGAAGTTAGGCTCAAAATACTAAAGGCGTTTAGGTCAGGTTTGGAGGTTAAATTTGAGTTAATCGTTTTATTGAAAAACAAGATTGATAAGGCCCGAATTAGGATTTGGTCCTTTCAGGAGAAGTTCCAAAAACGTCGAGATGAGTCACCAGGGACTGACCGTGCTACCATCGGACATCCTAAAGTATATGTACGATCAAACGTAGGAGGCACTTGAGGTTGTGGTCGGGCCGGTTGGACCGAGCCTGTCATCCTCGATTCACTACAAGAGGGTCCTAATAGGAATAATCTCCCTAGAGTCACTAGTCTCGGGCTAAATTATCGAAACTTAATCGTTGGCTGGGTCGCACAGTTCAAAATTGGGAACCTGATAATATTTTATTATTTAAATATTAATAACATATAATTAAATACCTAAAAATAAATTATTCTTACAATTAAATATATATATATATAATATTTTTGAAATATTAATAATATTATTAAGAATTAAAATATCTAATTAAATAATAATCAATTATTTTATATAAACTAATTACTTTTAACAGAAGATATTATAAAGATTATTAACTAATTAATACCTAATTAAAACAAGATAACCATTGTTAGTCATCTACTAATATTAGTACATTATTTCTAATTTATTGGTATTATTAAACACTCATCTTATTATTACTTTCTTATCCGGACTCTTTTCATTTATTACTATACATACCAATCTTTCTGTTAGCCTCTGCATCTCTGTGTATTAGGTTCCCATTACTCCTATATCTCCTATTTAATATCTCATTGACTTCCTTTCTTGCTATTTCCTCATACTTGGAATAATTCAGGGATTCGGCCGAAGCCTCTGGCTTTCTATAGAAAGCTTACTAGGGAATTCTTAGGGTTCCCAAGAGCATAGGTTCCTCCTATAAAAAACCAGGGTTGTTACACAAATCATCACAAATAAGTAAAGAAGAAAAATGCATGTCAAAAGTTATTACTTAAATAAGCTTTCCGTTGGGCTTGAGACCTCAGGAGACATTTGCACGAAAATTTGAGTACTAGAATATTCATGCATGGCACTGATAACCTCGACCAAGGTGAGGCATAGCTCATTCTCATCAGTATAATACACTGCCCCAATCTATAAAAAATGTTCATGTGTCCATAAGACTGGGAATTTGGTGATCTTGTCCTCTCCATCCAGAACACAATATATTTTGTAAACTTACTAAAATTCAAGGCTCTTGGTTGAATTAAATGAGCAAATAATCTCACAAACTTCTAGCTGTGTCATGTGACCACTTAGTCAATGCATCAATTTAAACTTTAAAATACCCAAGTAATTCATATGGTGGGTACATTCACCCATAAATATTTCCTTGTAACATTATGTGAGAGATGAATTTTCAAATTATTAGTAAAAATTGAATAATTAAATTCATAAGGAACTAATATAATATAAGAATTTATGAAAGTTAAAGGATCTCCTGATTCTTTAATGATGCTCACATGAATTTTAAGTTATTTTTGCTTCAGTATTGACCCATGATGGTATAACCGGTCATGCCAAACAACAAAATTATCATTTATAAACTTTTGATTTCCAATAGTTTGTACTTCAGTTATACTATTTTGCATATGGTACAAACAATAACAATCTAAAGATAATTTTTCTTATATACAACTTTCAGTCGAGAAAAGTTTTGTAATATTAAAATATTTAACATTCCTTTAAAGGACATGTTTCAAAACTTTTACAAGTTTGATATTATTAATTTATAACTTCTTACTCCTATTGATAATAGTGCATAAGCTCTTTTAGAGCTTTCAACTATTTTATGTAAACAAGTAAAATAACATTGTTAATATCAACATAGAGGAGGATATGAAAGAATGTAACCTTTTGATAATCATTAACGATCCAAATAAGAAATATTGATCTTAATAAAATGTCTCTATTTTTACATTAGATCTATATGTTCATTATGATATTAATTTAGTAATGGTAAGTCAACCATATATCAAATAATAGTAAACTTTTAGTTTACATCAATACAAGTAAAATTCTTAGCTTATAAAAAGTGCAGTACTAGTCACATAATATATCAATATAGTCGCTATGAATTCTTCTAAAGTCATATGACAAATATATTTTGCTATGATTCTTCTAGACTCATAATTCATACACTCGTTTTATGCTTTTTTTTGGACTCATATCTAGTATATATATCACACTATGGTACTTCTAGACATAACTAATCATAATTTATAACATTTACTTAGCTTTTAATCAAAATTCATTCATAGATAAGTATATATGGGATAACATTAACATCTATTTTTACATTTCATTCTATGTATATTTTCAACAATAAAAATATTACCCATTCACATAAGACATGATATAATAATTTATTGTCTTGTGTAATCATCTATCATACTTAATTTAAGACACCAAGCTTCAATATAAGCAAATAATAACAATTTAATATATATAATCATCACTGTGCTTCAGAGTGGTATGACAAATTATACATAAATTAAATTTCTTTCAAACAACCAAGTAAAAAGAAATTCTAAGTATATGACATTTTATACATACATCTAGACTCCAAGATAGTATACTAGTCAACCAATCATATGCCAAATCAAACAAATATTTAAATTGTAATTATGCTTTTAATCATTAATTGCCTTTTCAATTATCACTCTTTGTTATGGTACTTTTGGATATATAACTATCATTTAATCAAACAAAGAAAAAAATCTTATATATATATATATATATATATGAGATAACTTTAGGATCGTTACAATATATGATATAACAAATAATTATTTAGTACTATAATCTATTATGCTTCAAAATAACATGCAAACATTCATTTACTTTTTTATCTATAAAAATATACATAATGCTTCCATGATATGGAAAAATAAATAATCCAACATAATCATCGTCATGTTTTAAGATATGGTGGGATTAATAATTTCATCACTTATAACATCTATAAACAAACAATTTAAATGTTTTGTTTTCTAGGAAGTGACTTTCAACTAAGATATAACTCAAATTCAATAGTTCTTCAACAACTAATGACATTTCTTTTATAATGACAATGATCACATAGTTCTTCAAGAAGTTTGTCATAATTTATCAAATATATTTTTTAGTTTTTTAATAACTATGCTAAAATTTATTTTATTTTATTTAGGTAACTTATTTCCTTTTCGGAAAGCATCTTTAATACCTTTTGCATATAAAAATATCTAGGACAAATAATTTGTCCCTATAATATTGAGAACCGCAAATCTAATATTTATAAGATTTGACACTTTTTGTCACTAAAAGAGGGGAAATAAAATAATAAATGATGCAAATATATTAATAAATATTAAATCATAAGTATTACAAAGAATATTTATATGTTATTTTCCTTTTAAAAATTAATATTTTACCTATAATTTGACAATATCAAAACTATCAATACTTAAATAGGTTAGTTTTGATTACTTTTTCAAAATTTAAATCATAATATTATTTTAATAATCAGATAAAATGATAATATAATCACGTATAAAAAATTCAATTTGAAATTAAATCACAAAATTATCAAATTGAATCACATATATACCAATACTTGTGCGTAGAACCTTAAGAAAAATATTATAACCACATGTACCATATCTAATCAATTTCAAATATCAAGGAATCACTCCCACTTGATGTACATGTCTATGATTGAATCTTAAAATCACATACTACAAAATAATAATAAGAAACAATCACAACATAATTCTTTTCATATTTGAATTTTGATTATTCGAGACTCAATTATTATTTCCTTATGCTATAATTCTTCTGGAATTATAGCTATTATTACTCATTCAAAATTGAATTTTTAGTTCTTCAAGACTCAAATATTATTTGTTTGTGTTATAGTTCAAGACTCGTAGCTATCTATCCTATGATTACTTTGTACTCATAATTATTGATCACATGGTTCTCTTAAACTCATAAATATTTTTGATATGATTCTCTTGGATTCATAAATATTTATGTTATGATTCTTCATACTAATTGTTATTTGTTTATGCTATAATTCTTTATGACTCAATTATTATTCATATATTAAACATTACAAGAATCCCTAATTATAGATATAAGATAGACATGAAATTAGGCATCTGTTACAACCATTTTAAAATGTTCTAGATTACTTTGGACATTCACATATAATATTCAAAACAAGCCTTAATATTTTTAGATGATAAAATTAATATTTTAGTTTTTGAATTTTACTTTTGATTTAGTCTTTTCACTTATTTTAATCCTTTATTTTTCTCCTTATTTAGCTTCTAGTCATTTTTTAATGTTAATTAATTATAATGGTAAAATACTACTACAGTTTAAAATCAAATCAATGATTAAACCCATAAAACCATCATATCAAGTTACCATAGTGGAAGGTTAAATAGATTTATATTATATACAAAGAAATAATGTATCTAATACTTATGTAATAAAAGTCTTTCATACAATCCACATGTCATTTTTTTTAATTTTAAAAATATTTTTTCCTTTTAAAATTTAAATACCCATATAATAAAATTCTTCTAATACACTTGGCACCTTTTTCTTTTTCTATTTTCTAAACCTTCTTTTCTTATAAATTTTGAATTCTTTAATTTTAAAATTTGAAATCTCATATATTCTAAAATTTGAATTCTCATTTTATCCCTTTATTTAATATTCTCCTTCATTTTTTCATTGTTTTCAACTTCAAAGTTGAATCTCAATTTTAGATTTTAGATTTACACAAAACATCATATGTTTTTGGTGAGATTTTTTATATGACAGACAAAACTTCAAATTGGTTTTGTAAGATCCTTGAAATTTTAAATTTGGATTAATTTAATTAAATTTGTATTATTGAGGTTTAAATTAACTAGTGTAGAGTAGTTCAAATTATCAGTGCTATTATTTAATTTTGAGGAAATTGAATAATTAAATTTAGAGATTAAAATGTATTAATTAAGATATTTTTTATTTAAATAAAGTTGATGGTAAAAGCTTATTTTACCATGGTAAAAACGTGAGTTACTTAAGGTTAATTAAATAAATAGAAAATGTATATGGTAAATAGTTTTTAATTAAAAAGAAATTGATAATGAGTAAAAATGGTTAGAAATCATTGTGGCCTTCATCTTCATCTCATCATTCCTCCGTGCACTTGAGAGAAAACAAAGAACAACCATGGCCATGTGGTTTCCCTTGAATGCATGTGCAATCTTAAACTAATTTTGAGAAACTGACTTTGTCTTCTTGCAATTAGAGGTGAGAGGATCACATCGGTGTAATCAATTTCACTTTCCAAAAACTTCTTCTCTCACTAGATTTCTATGTTTGGTTAAATTTTGAGAATCTAAATCGGTTAATGGTTTCCCAATGTTGCAAGGAATGCAACGACACTAATATTTTCATGTTTTGATCGTTGTAGGGTGTTAGGAGTTTTGATGTAATCAAACTTGTCCATGGCAAGTTCCACTATATGTAAAAATAGGATGTCGTTCCACTAGGATACGATGTTTAATATTGATTCATTGTTACCTTAGCTGAAATAAATGGATAGTTTCACAAACATGCAGAATTTAAAAGAATTGAACATAAACCAACATAAGCTAAAACAAACGATAAGAAATATGAACTATCAAATGATAAAAGCGGGGATTGAATTTCATTAATCTCGCTCTTCCACACGTTGCATATATTCATACAACGGATTCTGAACTACCAATTTTTTACATCATAATCTTAAGTCATTTGCATCGATCCCTCGACTACGAAATCCATAAGAACATTCTTAAATATGTTGATTCCTCAATCACATTAAAAATATCCTAGCATTATAAATAATTGTTTCAACGTTCGTTACGTTGAATATTATTCATAATATCCGTCGTAACGTTTAGATCCATTTTCATAAGCTATTTTCCAATAATAAAACAGAAAATAAGATTGAGAAACTATTTCCCAATAGAGTCAAACATTAAGTGTAAAATGAAAAGCCAAAAATAATAGAACAAAGATACTGAATATATAAATGTAGAACAAACGTTTGTTAGGATTCGATCAACTACATCCAATCCCAATAGAGGATTTAGCTACACATCGTAGCCATTACAATCAAAGCTCGAAAAGAAAAAGATAAAGAAGAGGAAAAAGATGGATTCCAATGAGAGCTCCACATTCCAAGAAGTGAAATATGCCAACTGCCCTGACTTTTGACGGTGTTTACCTTTATATTATGTATCTCACTTAAGTGAGATAGCTTTCTTCAGCTCGAAGGACTCTTTTTATTCTAATTTTTCCCTCACAGACTCATTTAGGCGAATGTGTCACTCAGATGAGTTATATCCCCTGTTTCTTTTGGTATATTCGCCTGACCTTAGCATAATTCGCTCAAGCGAATAAGCTTTGGGTTTGATTCTGGACCATTCTCGCTTGGGCGGACTGACTCTCGCTCAAGCGAGTTTTTCAACCTCTGTTTCTAGACAATTCTCGCTCAAGCTATTTCCTTTCGCTCAAGTGAAGCCTTCATATTTAGTCTTTAGACAATTCTCGCTTGAGCAGTTTGAGACTCGCTCAAGCGAGTTCTTTACTGATACTTTCTGTAAGTTATTCGCTTAAGCGAATTGAGATTCGCTCAAGTGAAATCTGCCTTTGATTGTTTCTTCTTGAAGGCTTTGAAGCTCGCTCAAGCGAATTAAGTCTCGCTCAAGCGAGAACACCTAAAACTTATATTTTTCTTCATTTTGAATTGGGGGGAATGGCTTGGGATTCTTTGCTTTTCTTTTTCATATTTTTCACCTATCATTTACACAAAAATTAAGATAAGAGCTTAATTACATTAAAACATATCAAAATATTTGGTTCTCAATTTCTATTCATTACCATGCACAAAATCACCACTAAAAAAAAACCTGTTAGCGACGAAAAGAATTGGTCGCTAACCCATGCCATGGCCGTCGCTACACCCCTTAGCGACGGCGTCTAAGACGGGACACCCGCCGTCGCTAAAACCTTCGTCGAAAACACATCAGCGACCACAGGTACACCGTCGTTAAAATATTGACGGCATAACGCCGTCGCTAAAATGGTCTCTGCTTCGCTGACTGCAGCCGTCGCTAACTGTTGCCGTACAGCGACCTCAAAACCTCCGTCGCTAATAAGCGACCACCATTGTCGTCGCTATGTTCTGACATATATCCAGCGACCATGCACGGCCGTCGCTATGGTTACTCATATAGCGACCCGGACATCCGTCGCTGCCGAAGCCATACAGCGACTACTACATCCCGTCGCTGTTCTTGGCCAACCAACGACCACTATCGTCCGTCGCTCTGTTTACAATATAGCGACCATCTGTGCGGCCGTCGCTAATTGGAATTTTTTATTTTTTTAAAAAATGGTTAAAAATTTATAGGTTTTGTTAATTTAACTTTAAAAATGTAGATTAATATTTTGTATTTTGTATTGGCTGATAAAATTTTATAATTAAATTTAGATAATTTTTTTAAAATATTAAATTATTATTAAAAACAAAATAATGGGTTAAATTTATTTATCAAATAGGTTGAATTATTAATGATAGTTACAATATGGCTTTTTGATTTGAATTTAATTACCAATAAATATTGACATAATAAATGAAGAATGACAAAATAAATACTGAATGAAATATAATATAAAAACTATAAATCAAATATACAATGTGTATAAATAATAAAAATACAATCATGGTGGTGGGGGATCCTGGGGTGGTGGTGGGGGCGCCTGGGAAGTAGAGGGAGGTAGCCTCGCCATCAACTGCATCAGTAGCTCCTGCTGCTGAGCAAGTTGCCGACGAGTCTCGGTGTATTGCTCCTCAGCCCGCCGTCGGTCCGCCCCGGCCCGCTGTCGGTCCGCCTCGGCCCGCTTCAACAACAACTGCCTCTGACGTCGCTCCTCCTGTAGCTCATCGTTCAGGTTTTGAATTACCTGAACGACCTCAGTCGGAAGACCAGAGGAAGACGAAGAGGAAGGGGTCTTCCCCTTTTTCGCCAGTTGCGTGCCGACGCCACCCAGTCCAAATACCCTCCCTTTCTTGTTCACACCACCAACAACCTCCAAATAGATGGCGTTGTCGTCAGAACAAGATAGGGTGGGAGGAACCTCCCCTTCAGGAGTGGAAGCCACCAGGTCCGCCTCCTTCTCGGCCCTCATGGCCTGATAAGCCTCCTGTAAATTCAAAAATAATGATAGGATTAGTAAGCTGATTTGCTGATTTGTAAATTGTAAGCATGTGTCAGTTAAAAGTAAATACCGCTAGATCCATAGTCTTCTGGTTTACCCATGCACCGGCTTTGTTCTTCTTGGTCATTTGCATGACCTCAAACAAAGAAGGCTCCCGGTGCTCCCTCAGCTCCTGTGGTGGACAAAAAACATTGAGATTATTATTTGTAAATATGTGAGACAAATCATATTAAAAACATAAATATACTTACAAATCTTTTCTTGTGCTCGAGGGTTGAAATGCTACCCCTAGTGTAAACTGAGGCTGCAACATCGGCGGCTCTGTTTGCCCTGTTCCGAGCACTCGCCTGCTGGAACGGGACAACGCCCCACTTCTGGACCATCCCGTCCCAATGGTCCTCCGGGATCCAACGAGGGCGCTCACCCTTTTCCCTCACCTTTCAAAGGGTACTCTTGATGATTTTGGAGGTCTTCATGGCAAAGACCTTCCTAATCTCATCAATCATACCCTCTGCCCACTGGTAATCACGCTGTAAAATGAAATGAGAAATAAAAATTAATAAGAGGTCTATTTTACAAATCAAATCACAATAAATGAGCTAGGAACTTACCGAGAAGGTGTCAAACCACCTATATTGGACAACCTTCCCAGCATCTATCCAAGATATATATGGACCATCCCACTGGGCCTTTAAAACCTTAGTAATCGCTTTGGTAGTGCGACTACTATCAACAAAGCTGTAATGACAATAATTATATCAGGAGTATAATAGACAATCTAGGGAGACTCCTAAAATTCCGGCAGAGTCTCCCCTGTAAATGTAACATTTCCAAGTTTAAATAGTTACCCTGTTACAAACAGAAGAGTGCCCAGTACAATTCAATCTATACAAGTACTAATTAAAGTACTATACAATAAGCCAACAAGTCTTTCCACTAAAGTTTAATATAAAGTACCATACAAATAACATAAAAGTTTTTTAGTTTTAGTCACTTACTCGTCTCCAGCCGGCACGGGTACCAACATGGGCAGAAGGGATGCCGGAGGTGGGGTGGCCTGATGGCCATGGTCCTCCAAGCCACCAACTCCAGGAGTTTGCTCTGGGGTGGTCAGCTGTGGTGGTGATGGAGTGGTCTGCTGTGGTGGTGGTGATGGAGTGCTCTGCTGTAGTGGTGATGGAGTGGTCCGCTGTGGTGGTGATGGAGTGGTCTCCTGTCTTGGGGTGGGAGTCCCTAGCCAGGATGTCGGGGTCCTGGACCCACCACCCCGACTGAAGGGCAGTCGACGTCCCGTCATCTGTGGATAAAATCATGAAAAGAAAGGTTAGTCTCAGGATATATATAAACCTATGTATATATGTTTAACAACTACATACTCTGTGTCTGTTTCAGTTTCAAATTCCCCCTCACTTTCAGTGTCACTGTGGTTATCTGTTTGAACAACTTCGTCAGTATCCAGATCAGCCCTAGACCGTTTTGATCGAGAGACAAGGTCTTTGTCAATGTGTTCACCCCCCGTAGTGGCAAGTGTCTCATCCATTATGACTGGATCAATGTTGAACAACAAATTGGCATCGTTGAGCTCGTGTGGTGCAAGCTGATAAGCGTCATCGACCTCCTCGGAGACATTGTCAGTGATCTGACTTCGGGCCTTGGCCTTGATTACTGCATACCAGTCCCGATGTCCTCCCGGGAAGTCGGTGTAATAAACCTGCTCAGCTTGTTGGGAAAAAATGAAGGGATCAAACCCTTTATATCTACCATTCTTCTTGACCTCAACTAAGCCGTAGTTGTTGTCAACCTTTGTTCCAACACCAATTGTATTGTCGAACCAATCACATTTGAATAGAACAATATCTCTTCTTAGTCGTCCAGAGAACGAAACTTCAACAATCTCCGTCAGCACTCCATAAAAGTCTTCTTCCAACTGTCCGGCGGTGCCTTTAACACTAACACCGTAGTTATGGGTGCACATCCCTTCACTCCATTGAAGAATATTAAACTTGTAGCCATTTACATAGTAAATAGGCCATTCTTTAACAGTTTTCACCGGCCCCCAAGAAAGGGCTTACAGTAAAGAATCTTCAATATGGTTGTTTGGGTATTGTATCTATGTACAACATGACAAGTAGGTCATCGTTAGATATCGGGAGTTAGAAGCAAAGATAAAAAACACTTGGTAAACGGGTCTTACGTGTTGCACGAACCAACCAACGAACTTGGATGACACCTCACTATGAATTTGGTCATTAGTTAAATCATTTTGCTCAAGTTTTAGCATATCTGTGTATAAGCTATTTAAAGGAAACAAATTTAGATACTATAAAAGCTACGTTTAGAATGTAACATATAACTTCTATGACTTACTCAATAAAGGGTTCCACTTCTGGGCAATTTAGAAGAATGTACAAGTGAGCCGCCTTTCGATCTTTCTCATCAATATAACATTTTGTGAGCCTGCCCCCCGGGTGACCAGGATAGTTGAAAATCGATGTTTGTTCATCAAACCCTATGCGGCTGGCTACCCCAAGATTGCGGGGAATTCTACTCATTCTAGTTTCTATCTCCGTCGAAAAATAGAAAGAAGCAAAGGTTGTCATTTCTTCGACTAAGTATGCCTCACAAATTGATGCTTCAACGCAGGCTTTGTTCGACACTTTATCTTTTAAGGAGCGTAAGAATCTTCAACATCATTAACAAGATAGTGTTAAGTTAGAAAATACTATTATAAGAAGTGTTTGCAAGGAAATTAAAGAGTTCTGGCATTCACCTTTCGAATGGATACATCCAACGATACTGCACCGGGCCACCAACCAAGGCCTCGTACGGTAGATGGATAGGCAAAATGCTCCATCGAGTCAAAAAAACTTGGTGGGAAAATCTGCTCCAACTTACAAATCAATACCGAGATAGTTTCTTCCATCTTCACAAGTTTCTCCACAGTCAACGAAGTAGCCGTCAACTCCTTAAAGAAGTGACTCAACTCCACCAACGGTTTCCAAATAGGCTTCGGTAAGGCATGAAACGCGTACGGGAGTAGTTGTTGCATAAACACATGGCAATCATGACTTTTCATGCCAAACACCCTGCCCTCCTTCACGTCGACACATCTACTCAAGTTAGAAACGAATCCGTCAGGCAGGGTCAACCCATTCATCCAAATACACACAGCAATCTGTTGTGGTCTAGTTAAAGCATATTTTGCATGGGGTTTAAACATTCTTCCACGTCCCGCATCCCTCAACTCCAACTCCTTCCTAGAACACCAAATCGGAAGGTCTAGATGACTCTTCTCGTTGTCCTTTGTTCTTTCTTTGATGTCCATAACAGTGTCAAAAATATTCATGAAAACATTACGTTCAGTGTGCATGACATCAATGTTGTGTCTTAACAATAAGTCTTTCCAATATGACAAATCCCACAAGACACTCTACTTCACCCAGTGGTGTTCCTTACCGTAACCCGCAAACTCCTTAACACTCTTGTCCAGATGTAAGGATACTCTTCGACCCTCTACCAAACCCGTGCACCAGATAACCTACGGGGTGGAGGTTCATTAACAACCTTGTTCTTCTTAAAGTTGGGTACACACACGACTAAACCCTACATTATTAAAGTTGAGTTTCATTTTTTAAGTTCCCTAAGAAAGGGAGTCTGCCAAAATTTTGGCAGAGTCTCCCCTGTAAACTAGACATTTCCCAAATTTACAAACGACCTGTTACATATAGAAAACTTCCCAGTATAGATAAATAAACAATTCATACGCATTGTATATGATATTCAGAGTTATGAACACCAAATCATGTTATCAATATATAAAATCAATGCCTAATGAGATGTACTCTCTACTAATAAACAACATTACACATGCATCATAAATCATGTTATCAGCACACAAAACCAATACCTAATGAGCTCTGCTCTCCACTAACAAACAACATTACACATGCATAAAAAATCATGTTATCAGCACACAAAATCACTGCTTAATGAGCTCTGCTCTCCACTAACAAACAACAATCAACATACATACACTTCAAAACATACAACACACATAGCCAGAAAGTTAGCGTTAGGGGATTACCGTCGAAAGAGAGATAGCGATGGAGACAAAGCTGATGAGAGCCAAACACAGACCATGCGTAAAGTGTATTGGTCTGCATGACAAAGTTGATTGTTAACAGTGTTAATCAAAGTTCCCAACATTCAACTGGTTTCCATAATGAGGTTTCTAAAGATGTAATAGATAATAATGTAATAACTTTTAGCTTTACAACTTACTAAAAAAGAGATAACTGAAAAACTGAATCCTAACTATCTTTAGGAAATTAACAATTTCTGTTCACATCAATACCATATCTTATGTCCTAACTATCCGTGTTCAATTTTGTTAGTTTTATGCATGAAAACCTAAAAATATGTATGCTTTGAATTTCCTAGGAGATTTAATTTTTGTTGTAATTTTCACGCGTATTTATATTGATTAATTGTTATCTTGGTTGGAGCACACTTCTCATGTGTATGATTTGTGTTATTATAAATTGCACTCGTTATACCATTACCATGTCTAAGGTTTTTTTTTGTTTTTCTGCCGTCCTTGTTAAATTGAATCTGTCAATGGAAATTTTATCTTTGAATTGTGATGAACTACTAGAAACTACTGTAAATCTCTATGAATTAAGTTCAAGGTTGATTGATTATCTGAAACAATAATATTCATATAATGGTTTCCTTCCTAGCTTCTTATTACGAAAGTCCTGTCTAAGCTGTTTTCAGTTACATCATTAATGATATTGAAGCTGTACCTATTTTTTGTCAGACATACAGAGTCGTCACTTTCATATTTGATCCATTGGTCTGTGATAAACTTTACATGGAGAAGTTTATGAAAGACTCTTAAATGTGAAATTTTAACCACTAATATTAAAAGAATTTGAAATTGATTCTGACTAAGCCTTACCCTTAAAAATATCTGGGTAAAAAACTTTTACAGCATTTAACTTGGGTCTTAATTCTTAACCTTTGGCAATTAGGGAGGATTAGCATACACAAGATAGGTCGAGGTTGAATATTTATTACTGAGCTTCAAGAAAATAGACGTATTTACTCCTATGTTGTTCCTGTATAGATGCTAATAATATGGAAGTAGGATAGCAGCTTTGTTGTTTTTAGTCCAATCATGCTATTTTCTATCTTCAATCATGATACTCTTGGGTCATAGAAATCCCATTATCTAATTTCTTTCCTGAGCGCTGAAGTTAATCAGCTTTATTATCATGGACTGCTTTCTTCCACTGTTCCATGTAGATTGTGCAATGACTGGCATATAGCTGATTCATACCTTTGTAATACTTGTCTTTTTGCATGTATGCAGTTTAAAATGTCAGACGGGGACGAGTATCGTTGCTTTATTGGTGGCCTTGCATGGTCAACATCTGATAGAAAGTTAAAGGATACATTTGAGAAGTTTGGCAAGCTTCTCGAGGCAAAGGTGATCACTATCACACTATAACACTAATATTTATCGTTCTTACTGCACTTATTATTACTAGTATCTTGTGTCATGCATAGTAGTCAATAGCAGTGTAGCGGAGTGGCTGGGTGCCGTGATGGGAGGATTTGTAGAGGCCTGCCTCAGGTCGTGGAAATAGAGGTGTGAATATTAGCAGAGAGGGAGTGGCAAATAGCAGCGCCATGGCCACCTGCCTGAAATCCGCTTTCTGGGTCAGTGTTTTGACCCTTTTGAAGGGTATTTTTGGTCTTTCAGCCCTAAGAGGCATATGCTTTGAAAACCTTAAACAAAGACTGTCGTCACCCCTCATTGTACTACCCTAAACAAAGAGAGAAAGGAGATCTCTGGTGAGAGAGAAGAGAGAAATGGCGAGACTGCGAGAGAGAAGAGAGGAACGATGACTCCCACCACTTCTCTGGTGACACCTACCCCTTCTCTGACAAACCTGGTTTTCTTTGGCAACTTCTCTGGTGATCTTCATTCTCTATTTTGAACGAAAGAGTGTTGTACTTCTATTTTTTTTCGGTCATCTTCATCATCATCTTCTTTGACCTCCGATGGCTGAAAATGCACAGGAGAGGTTCAAGGGAAAGGATATTATTCATGCAGCACATTGATCCTCTGAAGGGATATGAGCTACAAGTGTCTTGTCTGCCCGGACAAAAAAATATATCCAGCTCCATGTGTTTTGTTTTAGAATGAAGTACAGGGTTGTGGGATGACATAACCCTGCTTTGATTGTTGTAGAACACTTGAGGTGTAGAGAATGGGACTTTTAATTCAGTCAGTAAAGACTGAATCCAAAGAATTTCCTGAGTAGTGTTGGCTAGGCTTCTATATTCTGCTTCAGTACTTGACCTTGCAACCAAATTCTGCTTCTTTGCCCACCAGGAAACAAGATTGGAGCCAAGGAAGATGCAGGAGCCTGAAGTAGACTTCCTGCCATCATGATCTGATGCCCAGTCAGTATCACAGTGAGCAGTGAGAGAGATAGATCTATCCGAAGAAGTTTTCTGGATTAGCAAACCATATGTTTTTAGGTACCTGTGAATCCTCTTGACAGCTTTCCAGTGCTAAAGAGGATTGGATAGGAATTGGCAGGCCTTATTTACTGCAAAACTGATCTCAGGTCTGGTAATGGTTGCATATTGCAAAGCTCCAACAACCGACCTGTACTTAGTAGGATCCTTAAGGGAATTACTGCCTTTCTTGGTCAGTTTCAGATTACCCACCATTGGAATGGAAATAGCCTTTGCATCAGTCATGCCAACCTTGTTCAATAGTTCAGTGATGTATTTAGTCTGAGATAGATGTAGATACCCATCAGGAAGATGTGAAACTTGAATCCCCCAGAAATAGTCAAACTCTCCCAGCTGCTTGAGAGAAAATTCCAGATTTAAGGCATGAATGAGTTCTTGAACAGAGACTAGGGAGTTGGCTGTAATGATAATATCATCCATATAAACCAACATATAGATGCATTAAGAGACAGTATGTTGTATGAAGAGGGATGTGTCACACTTGCTGGACATGAATCTAAGTTTCAGCAGGGGGCCTGCTTCAACCCATATAGAGCTTTATGCAACTTGCAGACCAGGGATTTGTCAAAAACCTCAAAACTAGGAGTTTGAGACATGTACACCCCTTCCTCAAGAACTCCATTGATGAAGGCATTATTTACATCTATTTGATGTATCGGCTAGCCTCTAGCAACAGCTATTGTGACCATTGTTCTCACAGTCACAAATTTTACCACAGGAGAAGAGGTTTCAAAGTAGTCAAAGCCATGTCTTTGATGGAAACCTTTGGCCACCAGCCTGGCCTTGTACCTGTTCAGAGTGCCATCTTGGTTTTCTTTAACTTTAAAGGCCCACTTGCATCCAATAGCCTGTCTATTTGGTGGTAAGGGAACCAAAGACCAGGTTTGGTTTTTCATCAAAGCTCAGTATTCATCATTCATAGCATTAAGCCAATTAGAGTCAACTAAGGCATGCTCGACCATAGGTGGCTCACAGTGAGAGAGGAGGATTCTAGGCTCCAGCCTGGGCTGAACTATGCCATTCTTGGCCCTGGTAGTCAAAGGATGTGTATTCAAGGGGTGAAGGATAGGGGCAGAAGGATGTACAGTAGGAATTGAGGACTGTGCAGGAGATGCGGAATGAAGATATGAGGCATATTTATTAGAGTTGTGAGACAAGGTAAGGGGTAATGAGGTAGAAGAAGAGGCTGAGTTGGTATTAAGGTGATTGTATGGTAAGACTTGAGGTGATTATGAAGATGAGTTGGAAGAAAGGTTGGGTGAAAGGGCTTGAATAGGTGTAGGGGTGGTGAGAAGGGGGGCTAAGTTTAGAGTTGATGGAGTATGTGGAGGGGTAGGTAAAGTGTGTGAAGAAGTGGAAATTAATGTGAGGTATGGAAATCTAGACTCATGGAATAACACATCCTTAGAAATAAACATTTTGCCATCAAGAGCTAAGCACTTATACCCCTTGTGGGAGAGGGAATACCTGAGGAACACACATTCCTTGGTAACCAAACCTGTGCGAAATATAGGGCCAAAATATAATCTGGAAGCTGGTTGTACATAGGGAGATTTATTGCCAAAGACAGTTATAGGGAGTCTATTGATGAGATAAGTTGCAGTCAGAAAAGCATGGTCCCAAAATTTGAAAGGGAGATTGGCTTGAGCAAGAAAAGTGTGGCCAGTTTAAAAAATATGCCTATGTTTCTGTTCTACTAAACCATTTTGATGATGAGTACGTAGGCATATAACTCCGTGAATGATGCCTAAATAAGAGAAATAGGGGCCAAGAGGCCTGAATTTTCCTCCTTAATTAGTCAATACAAACTTAAGCTTGTCATTCAATTGAAGCTCAACCATGGAGTAAAGATCTTATAGGTTTCAGACTTAGCTTTTAGAGGATACACCCAAGGGAACCTTGTGTAAGCATCTACACAAGTGAGGAGATATCTATGACCCGAGAGAGTGTTTGCAAGAGCAGGGCCCCATAAATCGCTGAAGACAAAGCTCTAAAGGAGTTGTGTATGTGTATGTATACATGGGGGGAGGGGATAGACGATAAGCTTTACCATGACAATAGACAAAATACAATTAAAATCAGGTGTAGTTTTATTAGGAACAACAATATTACAACTGTTTAGAGCAGCTCGCAAAGCATCACGATGAGCATGGTTATCAGACTTGCGAGTCTACCTAAACTTACGAGTCCTACAGAGTTGGAGGAGGAAGAGGTTTACCAAAATGGTGATGATGATGGAGACGAGGAGCCAAATCTTGAAGATGAATATGAGGATGCATATTAGGATTGATTTAGGACTAGTAACTAGGAACTTGAAGTTTGTTATCTATTTGTTTAATTATCTTAGAAGTTAGAACCTGAATTTTCATGTGTGTTTGTGATGTCTTTGTGACTGTGTTTACTATTTAGTACTTTAGTTTTATGCCATGTTATGAGATGTTTATTTCAATTTCAAATTTAATGTTTGGTATTTTTTTATGAAGTTTTTTCATATATGTGTAGAAAGTGTAGGAAATGTTTAGTTATGTTCATCAAAATAGCGGTCATCCCGCTTTCCACTATGCCAGTTTTAAGGGTGGCTTCCCCGCACTGCTATTTGGGATCGACAATTATGGTGTCATGTGCTTAGAAGTTAGTTTATACTGTACTCTGTTTTGGTACGTTGGAAATTTTAGGCTGTACTCTAGGCAGAGATCTGTAATTTAGTTTGTTCTTTTCTAGGAGTAAAATTGCAATATGTACTGAATTTGTTTGTTACCAGTCGAGTAAACATGATAATAAGAAAACAATTTAATATGATCAACATTTTAAGATATTTATCAGAATTATATTTGATTTGGAAATTGTTACATTATTGTTGTATTGGGTGGAAGATTGCTCTCATCGAACTTTTTACCTCCCTGCATGTGATGTTTTGTTTGTTGAGATCCTGTCTTACCATATAGCGATAGTCAAACCTGAATTTGGTCCCGAATTTTCATCCTTTACAACCACAAGGTTGGGCTCAGTAACATCAGATTTGAGTTGCCGTCTTACTTAACCTCACCATTATTGTGAAAGAAAATTGTTTGCGTTCATCCCTTGAATTGTAGTTATTCTGTATCTGTTTTGTCATGATGTTTTATACTAAATTCTATCCATTCTGTTAAAATTTTATTAATGTTTCTGTATATGTTATCATCATGTTATGTTCCAGATTCCATTCAATCTATTTTTCTCAGATAATGAATCAAAAGTAAAGAATTTTCATTCAATAGTCATTATTGCAATCTCACCTGATTTCTAAAGCAATTCTAGTATTATTTTTAATTGGAACATCTTACTTTCTGATTCCTTAAACAAAGATTTTCATGACTGAATTTTTTGTTTCACCTATTTGTTTATCTTGCCTAGTGGTGAATTCTATGATTAATAGAAACATCTTACTATTTTTTGACTGATTTTCATATTTGTATTGATTTGGTGAATTCTATGATTAATTAGTTTTGTTAATGTTTTTGATATTTTCTGAGCTATCGGTGTGTGATGATGAAATTACAAGACAGATTAGGGGACTTACCAGTTGAGCTCGAAGGTGAGAGGCGACAAAACACAACTTCCCCGGAGGTCACCGAAGTGCGTGTCAGACAGTGAAACAGTGAGATACAGCTACAAAATTTACTTTCCACGGCTGCCATTGACAAGGAAAACAAACATGAGTGTGAGAAAAAACCTCCAATGGCAGACACATTCGAAAGCTCCACGGAGAGGGAAGGACTTACATGCGATGGACGAAGGCTGGTCTCTTGGCAGCAAGTCTTGAAAGGGAAGCTTTGATTACTGAGGTTTATAGGGCGGGAGAGAGAAATGGAGAAGGTGAGAAACTGAGAAAGAAGGGGGAGACAGCGTCGCCGCCACAGGAACGAACGGACGGAGGGAGACGGGTCGAGTTCCGTCGGAGAAAGGGATGGCTGATCGGAGGGGTGATTGGAGGAGCTCAGGGAAACAGAGGAGAGGGATTCAGAGTTAGGGCAAATGATTAGGGGAGAAGGTGGGCTTGAGTATTATTAGAATTTAGCGACGGTAATGTCACCAGAATAAAAATTTTACGACGGCCAACCACTTCCGTCACTAGGCTCTGAATCTTAGCGACGGATAAACAATTCCGTCACTCCTCTTGAATATTAGCGATGATGTTTGGATACTGTCGCTATATTCCCAAGTTTAAACTAAAATTACGGAGGGAAGGTCAAATACAATAGTGACTACAAAACCCCCCGTCACTAATTTCCAGACCACTAGTGACGGCTCTATGGTCTATCACTAGCATAAAAACCTAGCGACAGCGAATACCGTCACTAATGTTGAATGCAAATGTAGCGACGGTCGTTACCGTCGCTCATATTTGGCGCCAACAAAACAACATGGAGGGAAACCCAAAAAAGGGAGGAATGATAGCGACGACACAACACCACCGTCGCTACATTGTGCCCATAGCGACGTCATGGAGGACGTCACTGATGTATTAGAGGACATAGCGACCCTATATTTCCCGTCGCTATCAGTTGCCGCCATAAATACATTGGAGGGAAACCAAAAAAGTGGAGGGAAATAACTATAGCGACCGGGTCAGCGACGACGTATGATATTGTGACGGAGGTAGTGACGGTTCTTTACCAATTTTAGCGATGGTGAAGTATCGGTCGCTGATGTGGTCACTATGTTTCGTGTTCCAGGTCGCTTTCATTTTGTGGTCGCTAGCGCGGTCACTAATTAGCGACGGCATATGCCGGTCGCTAACTGGTTGTAGCTATTAGTCATTTTTCTAGTAGTGAATGTTCCAGATAATGCAACCTCTAATACAATTATACTCAAATAGCATCAAAATATCTATACATTTGAGCATTTATCAAAGGGTTAGAACCAAACACCGGAGAAGGAACCTCGATGCTGAAGCTTATATCACGAGTAAAGAAGGATAAAGGACCGATACTGAATCATCTCGAGGCTGATGTATTTGACGTGTGGAAATAAGGTAAGGTGGTGTACTGGGTCTAGAGTATTTTAGGAAATTATTTGATGTCCTTTTGATATGTACGAAAGGGTAGATCATAGCGTTGAATTTAAATATAAGTGCTTCATATGATAAAAATAATTTTTATGATGATTATCAATGATAACTTTTATTGGGATAACGCTTTGAGGATTAATTTATGAACGATAACATGATTAATTATGAGATGAAAATAATTATTATTAATTTATAAGTTGATATATACTCATGTATGTGATGGAACTAATTATGAATGATTGGTTATAAAATTATGCATGCAAAATAGAAGAGATTTGTGGATGTCCCTTTGAGGCTGGAGTGTCAAGATGATGAATTTTGAATTTAATTATATACTTTTGAGGGTTCCTTTATGGCCGGAGTGGTAGAACCAAGAAAAAATGATGAGAAATAACTATATGTGCTATGTATGCATTGAATTGTTGTGAGATGGTTATTCGATATCTTTCGCCCCAGTGGTCTAGAGAGATCTAGTTAAGCTACCCATTGGTCTAAAGGGACCTAATGGTTAAGGTGGAGAGCCAAAGGGCTCGGTGGACCGGAGGTCCACTAGATGTCAGAGGATTCCCAATTGATGGTCAATCCTTAAAGTATCTGGGTATTGGCGCCTAGTGATAGGCTTATTTGTTTGAGAGTCAGTTATAAATATAGTTTGTGATGTTGATAATGATATTTGTGAGTATGTGATAGCTTCATATTAATGAAGTCATGATTAATTGGAATATTATTAATTGAATGATGAATTCAAATTGAAAGGTATGGTTGTTGTATTTAAATTCATAACTTTTTGGTTATGCTTTCTTGCTTGTGTGGTTTCTATTAAACTCGAAAGTCCGGGCACTCACCCCTTTTTCTTATGGATTATTAGTGACTGATGATAAGAACTAGGAGGATGCAGGAGAGATTTTATGTTTTATGATGAAACCGTGTATATATAGTTATAATTAATAGTATATTATGATGTTAGCAATGTTTAGATTGTGTCTTCTGAATGTCTGGCTAGTGATTAGATGGTTATATCATGTTGAATTATGCTCAAACTAGAGAAACAATGTTTATGATGTCCAACGTGATAGATTTTGTGAAATGATGTTATGAATCATGATTATCATTTTGAGCAAGATCCTATTAACTTGTCCCTGTGATGATAGTCATGGTGATAGAGTAGCTATGATGTTTTTCTTTATTGTGAAAATGAATTGAATATGGAATAGGCGTTTATGCATCTTTAGTATATATTGTATTGATGAGTAGGTTTTTGTATGGTAATGGATGAATGTAATAGTTCAATTTGTATGGAAAGTAGCCAATTAATGTATGAATATAAAATTGATTAATTTGGCAGGGATTGTTTTCTTATGTTAATGCTTAGTTTGTTCAAGATTCTACATGTATATGGTTGTCTAATAGATTGGCTAGAATGGTTTTGTGTGTGAAGGTAATGATAATGTACAGAATATGTTGATTGATGGAGGAGTATAGGTTAGCATCCTTGGTGAACTGTTGTATAAGGTCTTGGGCCTAGTTAAATCAAGTTTGATTGAGTTTTCATAGGCTCGTGGTGGCTGAAATATGGTCATGGAGTGATGTTTGACGCATTGGTGAGTGGATGATTAATTAGAGAGTGCATATTCAGTGGTCAGTGTGGTGGAATATGGTTTTACTAAAATGATTAAGTATAAATAAGGGGATGGGTCGATTTTTGATCCTAAAGTCTTTAGGACCCTCGGATAGGTTATAATCTCCATACCATAATTGAAATATGTTTGGGCTATTTTAGACCTAATTAGAAAGGTCTAAGTTGTTTAGATGTGTGTCATTGAGCTTAAATTGACCAATTTGCATTCCACCACATATCTCCCTCATTTTTGGAAATTTTTTATTACGGTTAAGCCTAGTAAGTCATAAATAATATGTAGTTATTACCTGTAAAATTTGACGGTATTCAGGGGTCATTTGGATAGATTTAGGGTATGTAGAAGTTCATTTCAATGGGAAAATTTTACATAATTTGTTGTTTTGTTGTTACTATACTCTGCACAATAAAATTAGTTGTTGTTGCTATTTTCTGTACAATGTTAAGTGTTATTGTTGTTGTATTCTTGTATTCTACATAATATGTTATTTTGCTGTTACTATATTCTGCATAATAAAATTGGTTGCTGTTGTTGTCTTTTGTATAATGTTAAGTGTTGTTGTTGTATTCTTGTATTCTGCATAATGTAATTGTTACTATCTCTGTTTTAATTGTTGTTGTCTCTATTTTCATTGCCACTATCTTTGTTTTAATTTCCTTGCAGTTATCGTATAGGGGTGAAAGTTATATTGTAATTAGAGTTTTGATCAACGACATTAAGGATTTTAGTTTCAATCTTGGCATAACCATTCCACGTGAAAAAAATATAAAATGAAAATTTATTGTAAAATTTTATAATACAACATGATGCTTCCGGTTAATTGGCCATAATTATCTAGGGCGTCTCAATTTGTAAGTAGCTTATATCTTATATTTTATATTTTCCAGATCAATTGTGACATCCTAATTTTTTTAATTATTTGTTAATTTTTCTTACCCGAATAATTAATTAAGATTGTTAAATTAAATTAAGTGGTTGTATGTTAATTTTTGGAACTTATCTAGTTAAGTTTTAGGTAACCTAGAGTTACCAGATTAGTTTTCTAAATTAATCAAATTAACTAAATGGGCAAAAGGATAATTTTGCCCTTAATAACGAAAGATAAATTTCATTCTCTTTCCTTTATTTCTATTCTTTCTCTCATGCAACCCAAGAAAATAGAGAGTAGCTTCATCTCCTCCCTTCTACCCATCATCTCCTCTAATTCCATTCAAGCAAAAGCAAGCTTCACTCCACTCTTCCTCTTCTCCTTCATGCGGGTACAAGGAACCAAGGATGTGGGGTTTTTGTTAGAATTGATAAGGTGAATTTCATGGACCCGTCCTCGGTTTTGGTTTGCTTCTAGGTTCCAACTCTAATTACTTTACTCCATGAATTTTAGGTCGTTTTGGAACCAAATTGCAAGTGTGGGCAACATTGGGAAGTCTAGGGTTTGTTAATTCTTATTGCCAAGGTAAGGTTCCAAGAACCTATTGCTTGAATTAGCTCAATTATATGGTTCTAACTTTATTCTTTTTGTTTTAATGATTAAAGATCATTTTGAAGCCATCTCTGATTATGGGAATCTTCAAAGCCTTGGGAATTAGCATTTCAGGAACCGTTGGCGTTGTTCGGTAAGTTGAAAGCTTTTGAACCCTTTTGTTTTGTCAAATTATTAGTGTTTACAAGGTCTCAGGTTTTTGAAAAGTTAGAAAATAGTTAGATTATATGGGTTTAGTGGGTAGTTAATTAATTGGAGAGTTTCAATAATTGTTTTGATGTAAGTTTGATTTTGGAAAGTGATCAGAAAGTGATTAGGAATTAAATTCTTAGATTCCAGGTAGGCGGAGTATTATATTTTAAATGTATGAGTTATCAACGAATAGGGGATAGATTTAAATTTAAATAAATTGAAATTGATTGATATGATTCATAATTATGTGATGATGTGGAATAACAATCCTTATTTTAATTATTATTGAGAATGTGATTACTCATGATAGAATGAATATGATGTTGCTAATAATGATTGATGTATGGTGAATTTCGTTCATATATTTTTGATGTCGAATTTAGAATCATGATGAATATTGCATAAGGTCGCATTTAATAGTGTAACATCCCAATTTTAATTTTTAGTTAATTTTATTTAATTAAATAATTAAATTGGGGGTGCCAAGGTAATTAATGGTAAGTACATTAATTTCTAGAATTTATCTAGGTAAATTTCGGGTAACCTGAAGTTACCCGATTAATTTTAGAAATTAACCGAACGTGTAAAAGGACAAAGTTGCCACCTTATATCCCCCATGTGCGCCACATATCCCATAAACCCACATACATCATGCCACACGCCACTTACTGTTTCCACCTCATGCCATATACTTTAATGATTTCATTTTATACATTTTAATGCCAATTGCTTCATTATTTCTTATGCTTCCATCAATTCCAATTTCTATATCACCTCACGTCGAATGCATACCCATGCCCCACTACCATTTATCTATTATGCCATCACTTACCACATATGCTTCAAACTCTACGTCATTGCCATGCCACTTTATTACTCCCTATTGTGACAAGTGCCCTATAATACCACGCCTAGCCCATCACCATACCATGTGTCATTGCCTTCAAATGTTTCATTCTTCAATTTTCAATTCATCATCAATTCACTTTCTTGGCTACATTCTTTTTTCAATTCTTTCTTTTCAACACAATCAACATCACTGAGCCATCAATTCACCACTCCATCATCTTATATTTTCTCTTTGCTCATGTGAACCATTCCACCTTTGGGCTCTCCCCTCTTCATCGTCCACAACCGTAGACACTTCACCATTATCCTCTCAAATCCCCTTGCATGCAAGTCGATCGTCATCGCGAATCTCAGACATTCATTGAGAGTTAATTGAACGGTCGACCGAAAGTTAAAACAAAGAATCTTGGTCTCCGATCGGTGTAAAATCAGCGTCAATAAGCTAAATGACTCCCGATTTGTACATGCATGGCCTTTTTCTTTTCTGATCATGCATGTTGAAAATTTTTCAATTTTGCTAAAATTTTAATCAGCTTGCATCATGATGATCTGTCCATTTCATGAGAAAAATATTTTCATAAAAGTTGTTTCTTTTTTTTTCCTCTTTCCAACGAGTCAAAGAACACTTAAATCTGACATCTAGATCAAAAGTTATGGCTAAAATACGAAAACTATATTTTTTGGAATTTTATTTGGGACAGCAACCTATTTTTACAATTCTATACTTTTTGGCTCAAAAATAGATTTTGTTAGCTCAAAATTTTGAGACCAGAATCGCTAAAACCCGACAGTCGTAGCCCAAGTTATGTCAAAAATTAAGAAGCACGCGTAAGGTTACCACCTATTTCGTAAAACAATGGGTTAAATGATAAACTGGGAATTTCCCACTTGGAATTAATTTTTGATGTCTTCATGAAAGTGATAGGAAGTTATGTCATGGAAATTTTAAAACTGGAATCATTTAAATCTGGCAACTGTAGCTTAAGTTAAGCCGAAAATACAAAGGTATACACAAATCGACGGGCTAGGATTGAAATTTAAAATTTCCTAAAATGAGTGGGTAAAACCCTAAGTGAAAAAGACATAGAAAATAAATTATGAAGTCTTGTAAGGTTAAAATAATATTTATCAAACTGTTAGGCTAGCCTTAGGCTCGGGCTTTGGTTTTTAAAATGCTAGAAACGGGGTTGTTTAGGAAAAAGAATTCCAAAAACCTAACATATGGGCCTAAAACAATATTAGAAATTTTAAGAGGCCAAATATAAATTTTCTTATGCGATTAAGATTTAGAATTTTTGGTTGACTAGATTAATTCAGGCATTTCTACATTTATTTAAACGTAGGGATTGACTCGGATAATGAAGTAGGACTGTCAGATCTTTCAGATTGCTTCTCTTAAGGTAGGGGAACATTATATTTTAAATGTATGTTATGAACATGATGGTTTGGAGAATAGACTTAGAAGGGGGGTTGAATAAGTCTGTTCACTTTTTTAAACCAAAAAGTGATATTTAAGCATAGCAGTGTTTTACACAATGGACTGGACTTTTGCTTATGCGGAGTGTGTGATACTTTGATTGAGTAAGCGTAATTTTACCAGACTCTTACTATCAACGATATTAATAATAATGCACCAGACTTTTGATAGTAAAGAGTAGAGAGAAAGAGATAATACACAAGTAATTTATACTGGTTCACCTCTAACCCGAAAACTATAGTACCTTCAAATCTGAAGGATTTCCACTATGTAAAAATATTTACATAAAAAGCTTAGACCGAGCCTATGAGTATTATTAACTCCAGCCACTCCTGGCTTAACCATAACTCGTGCTTTTGAGTATTCTTGAGTCCAGCCACTCCTGGCTTGAGCATAACTCATGCTCTAAGTATTCTTGACTCCAGCCACTTCTGGCTTAAGCACAACACGTGCTTCAACACACCAGATCCCTCTAGATTCCTATGAGTATTATTTTGTAACACCCACTCTTGGGGCAGACCCAAGTATTCTTTAACAAGCCACTTCTGGCTCAAACCCCAAGTATTATTTTAAAAGCCTCTCTAGGCCAACAATGTTTCCCACACTAATAGAGTTTGGCAGTACACCAGACCTGTACTACCAGAGGATTGGAAGAATTATTACAAGTTGAATGAATAAGCCTTCAAACTTAGCCGAGCTAAGTGATCAACAACATGAGTTAGTTTGTAAAGAAAGAGAAAGACTTATTCATTCAGTAGACTCAGTACCTGCATAATATGAAATAAGAGTACGAGAGGTACTAAGCCTTAAAGCATGACCAGAGATGATATGCTCTTTGAAGAGTAGAGAGATATGAGTTGGTGGTATATCTCTAGTTGCTATGGCTTTTTGGAGAGAAGAAATACACAGAGCGAGCTTTCTTTTTCTTCATGGCAATTCTTCTTGGTCTGATTTCTTCTTCTTGAGTAGATTGCCATTTTATTCTTTTTCTTAGGCTTTTCTATATGAACGTCTAGTGCCCGTCCATAATTTCTCTTTTGTTTCACATTTTTTCTTAGTGTGTTTTGCCCTTCTTTTTTTCTTCAACAAGCTCTCTCACTTTTTCTATTTTTTATTTTTGTGTTCTCTGTATTTTTTTCTCTTGCTCAAGTCTGTTCCTGCTTTTTTTTCTTTTAAAGTGAATTAGTTCTATTTATAGACAATTTTTCCAAGGATCCCGTAGAGAGGGTAATTAATATAAGTCCGTTAGGAGATGATATATTCAAAGAGAAGGATGTCGCACAATGGATAACAAGGTTTCTTTTGTCAGAGATAAAGACGCTCTGAGCACGTAATTATAGAAGTCTTTGAGATATGTGCGAGCATAGACAGGGTAGAGATAGCGTAAGTTTCACAAAGGAGGAAGCTTTTATTCAGAGAATCCCTGAATTTATAAGGCACGGGTGAAAGACTTGACACTGTTAGAGTAGAGTATAGTCTGCCTTGCTTTTTCATTCTTCTTTTCATGGATCTTTGCTTAAACACGCTCATTTAGAGTGTCTGGTGTTGCAAATGGACGAGCGGTTTGGTACCGATAAAAATTGGATATTGATATATGTTGAGAAAAATTTTATCCTACAGTATAAATCATATTAATAGAGTTGGATCCGCATGTATATGCATTAGCATATAGATATTGAGATTAAAATGCTACTAGGTAGCCTATGATGATAATTGTTATGGTTGATATATCTATGTGGATGTAATTATGTTAAATGGCAACGTTACTGACGATGAAGTATGATGATTGGTTGATTGAATGAAAATATGATGATTATGTGATTATTATAGGAACTGGATATATATTGTTACAGGTTGAGGTTAATTCCACTTAAGTATTTGTCATTTAACATATATATGCTCACCCCTAAGTATTTTTAATTACAGTGAACCTGGAACGAGTAGAAGATGAGTGAAATGCCTGTGTTGTTGAGATTAATGATCCTTTAGAAGGATTTTGTACATAATTGTATAGTTTTGATGTCATACGCCTTGGTCGACTCTTTGGATATGCCTTGTATATTTATGTTTATAGTGAATTAGGTATCTGATAACCTTACTGGAGGTTTAGTATTTGTTTTTATACCTATATATTTACGTTAGTGATTTAGTAAATTAAAAATATCTTATAGTATTGAATTATATATATTTCTACCTAGGAATTTTTAGAGAATCAGAGGGATATATGTGTTTTGAGGCTTCCAAGCTATCAAATTGATTCATAAAAATCGAAAAAATTTCCCCCATATTTTTATTAAATAAGTGTTACAATTTTAATGGTATCAGAGCAGTAGGTGCTCACATTTTAATGGTATCAACGTGAACTTTAAAGTCCAAGGACAAATATGCTTGTTGTGAGTATGTGGTTGTTGTGTGTAATATGACCGATTGTCATAATTGCCTATGTGATATCTTATTATATTAGTACATACTGGAAATATACTGAGATAAATTGTTAAATATTGGGTATTCGATATACTTAATTCTAAATTGTGAATTCTGTATCCTTGAAAACATATTAAAGTGTGGTGTGGTTTCAGGATAAAGAATGGATAGTTGCCAAGGCATGGACACTATGGTGGCAGCATTCTAGCGTTTTGCTGACATTCTAGAAAGGCAAGGCCAACTTCAGGCCTAAGATCATCCAGGATTAGATCACTTTTTGAAGTGAAAACCAAATGAGTTTCATAGAGGGTTCAACCCTGAACCAGCATATGTGTGGATTCAGGATCTACAACATATCTTTGGTAGTTTGAAGTACACTGAGGCATAAAAAGTTGAGTATGTTATTTTTATGCTTTGTAATGAAGTTGAAAACTGGTGCAAGATTACCAAGGCAAGGATGATAGCTGCTGGACCTAGTTGATCTAGGAGAACTTTAAAGCTCATTTTCTAGAGAATTATTTTCTAGATATTGTCAGAAGCAAGAAAGAGTTGGAATTCATGGAACTCAAGTAGGGTTCTATGACTGTAGAGGAATATGCAACAAAGTTTTAGGAGTTGTGCTTGTTCTATCCCTCGTTTCAGCAAGCGAGAACTGAAGGTTTCAAATGCATTAAATTTAAAAGCAACTTAACGCCTAAAATCAAGAAAGCTTTTAGACATCTGGATATCCAGAACTTTTCGATTTTGGTAAACTAATGTATAATCTATGAAGAAGATGATAAGACCTATGTGGAACATAGCAAGAATGTACAATCTTTGAAGCCTCAACAGCCTAGCTTTAAAATGTGGGGCTATTTTAGACAAGGTTCGAGCTGAGGTGGATCTTAGTTTAAAGGCATGGCTGACGAGGAGGTCGTGCCAGTGGTCATCCTCAGAATGGAAAATGTTTTAAATGTGGCGGTGACCACTTTACCAAAGATTGTTACAGAGATGAAATTGCTTCTTTCTAGTGTAACTAGAGGAGGAATATTCACTCTAACTGTCCTCAAAACCAACAAGAGGGCAATTCTAATGCTAACCATGGAGTCTTCAAAGGTCGAGGCCGTGGAAATGGTAACTATGGGGTTGCAGTAATGGTGGACGTGGTAATCTTACTACTGGTAGGAATGTAAACCAAGGTAGAAAGGCTAACCTCCAAGCTGCAGGACGAGTGTTTGCAATTAGCACTGAGCAAGCTGTATAAACTGGAGATCTGGTGCAAAGTAAGTGTATTGTGAATGGTTTTGAGATGTGTGTGATATGTGACTCAGGTGTCACACATTGTTTCATCTCTAAAAAGTGTGTTAGGTGCCTGGAGCGGCCTATTGTCATGTTGAAGCATGGATTATGTGTTTAAATGCCTACGGGCTCCTGTTTAAGAACAATGACAAAATGCACTGATATTGATATATTGCTTGAAGGTAGAAGATTTTTTGTTAGCCTATTTTGCTTACCTCTAAAAGACTTAGAGGTTATTTTGGGCATGGATTGGCTAGCAGCCAATAAAGTGATGATAAATTGTCAAAATAAAAAGGTGATCTTTCTGATGAGGAATACTAAGACTTCATCATTCAAGGTATATCTCAATTGTTTATGTTGCTAGCTATAGATGACGGAAAGATTGGACCTAAAACAAATGAGATTCCTGTTGTGAGTAATTTTTCAGAAGCCTTTCTAGAAGAGATGCCCGATATACCACCAGAAAAGGATGTTGAATTTTTGATTGACTTAATACCTGGAGCTACACTAGTATCCAGGGCTCCCTATAGAATGTCCCCAGTTGAATTGTTAGAACTAAAAAAGTAAGTTGAGGAGTTGTTAGAAAAGCAGTTCATTCGACCTAGTGTGTCACCGTGGGGTGCCCCGGTGCTACTAGTTAAAAAGAAAGATGGTAGCATGCGGTTATGTGTTGATTACCGTTAGGGATGGAAATGGGCTAGGCCAGGCCAGGCTTTGGAAGGCCTGAGCCTGGCCTACATCAAAATTTTAAGGCCTGAGCCTGACTTATTAGCCTGTCATAGGCTTTTTTTAAGGCCTGACATGGCTTGTTTGAAGGTTTGACCCGTTTAAAAGCCTGTTTAAAAGGCCTATTTAAAAGGCCTGTTTATAGTAAGACTTTTAAAAGGCTAAGAACAACCTAAAAAAATTGTGTTCCCTTCCCTCCTAATTTTTGTAATTGTCAATTTGTAATATTAATTTATATTATGTGAATGTAAATATGTAATATATATATATAAATATATATTATGTTATAAATATTATATATATATAACTAATTAATAATTAATCTAATTAAACAAGCCAGCCTATTAGGCTTCAAAGGCTTTTTAGAAAGCCTATAGCCTGGCCTGTTTAGTTTAAAAGGCCTTTTTAAAAGTTTAAGCCTGACCTTTTAGCCTGACAACCCTGGCCTATGTAGGCTTTAAACAGGCTAGGCCATAGGCCCTTGACGGACGTCCTGACCTATTTCTATTCCTAATTACCATCAATTTAATAAGCTAACCATCGAGAATAAATATCCACTATCGCAAATTGATGATCTTATTGATCAGCTAATGGGTGCTTCAGCATTTTCGAAGATTGATTTACGACCGGATACCATTAAATCTGGGTGAAGGCTTCTGATATTCCTAAGACGATGTTTAGGATCTGTTATGGTCACTTTGAATATGTGGTAATATTGTTTAATGTGACTAATGCTCTGGCCGTGTTCATGAACTATATGAACAATATTTTCCATCCTTATCTAGATCAGTTCATCGTAGTGTTTATGTTAGGGAACCCCTCAGGGTCAGGAAGCGAAAAAACAAAGGATTCCCAAAAGGATTTGCAAAAATGAATGTTTCAAGGCATTGCATACAAAATTAAAAATTTTGTTTTACAGTTTACCTCTTGTAGACGCGTAACGAGTTCCTCGATCGAAGCAATTGTAGCTTCGTCCTTAGGAGTCCACACAAGTACACCCACCAGAATCTAAATTTTTGAGTGCTAGTACGGAAGTTCAGAGAGTAATCCTAATTTTTGAGCTCTCATTAAATATTGGGATTACTCTCTGAACTTCCGTACTAACATAGGTGTTCTAGTTCATAGGCTGCTGCTCAGAAATTAGGATTACTCTCTAAAATTAGAGAAGGAAATTCTATGAGTTTATTTTGGTAGATACCAAGTCTATAGAACTAGAACACCATTTTGATAAGGAACAGAAAAATCTAATTTCCTTCTCTAAATTCAAATTTGTAAAGTTCTGTCTAAAAAAGATTGGGGAAAACCCCCAACTGAGCACCGAGAATTTTCAAGAGATTTTCTTCCAAGAAGTTTCAACTATCATGATTATGTTAAAGCATGACACATCTTCCTTTGGATCAGACCAGACACTCATTCATGGTTCGTTTGGTTTAAAAAAGGAATTTCTTTAAAATTTCCAAGGTGGTTCATGAAGTGGTTCTATGAACTAGGACCGGTTATTAAAAATTTTCCTTCTGAAGTTCTAAAAAGCTACCAATATTTTAAAGAGCACACTACTTTTGTTGAAGGTTACAAGCTAATTCCTTTTGTAGCCAGTCAAGGAATCACATGGATCTTGCTACGGGAGTATTCGACTATAAATTCTGAAGAAATGTTTAAACTTCAAGTTTTAAGTAGGACAATTAAAGTTAAATGGTAGGCAAAGTTTAATACCGCCCTAGTATCTCAAGAGAAAGTCAAAGAATGGATAAGACTCTGTCAAATTAATACTCCTATTCCCGTTTCACCAGCTATCAAAGCTGGATCAACATCTAGCTTTTTAGCTGAAAAACAAAGGATCATGGTAGATGAAGACTCCTTCTTCTGGGTCTATATCTCCTCCTGTAGATGAAGAACTATTTTCTCAAAATGAGTTACAAGACAATGAAGATATGTGCTATGGGATGTATGAATAAGGTAAAAACACCTATGTAAAAATTTAAATCTTTTTCTACCATATTTATAAGGTGAAAACACCTATGTAAAATTAAATCAGAATTTTTAAGACCAATCAAAGATGTCGGCAGAAGAAGACAAAAGAAGAACAGTAAAAAGAAAGGATCGTCAACCAGAATTGTCAGCCATAGTGATAAGCTATAGCCAATCAAGAGTGTCGGTAAGTGACAATCACAGTAAAGAGATAAGAATTAGTACAATCATAGAAGGGCTCTCCACTCACATGTAATATAAATAAGAGGTCGGAGAAGGGAGGAGGCACCGCCTTCAATCCTATTCTCTAATTGTGTATTCAGCTTTGTAATCCTTTTGTGTAACCTTTCTATCTAAGTTTTTTCTTTTCCTTCTCTCCATCCTGCAAGATTTTAACCTCCTTGCTATCATTGTACACTTTTCTCCGAATTTGTAAGTTATTTTCTTTCAAGATCTTTACGCTTTTAAAATGTTTTAAATTTCTTTTTAAGAATTTTACTTTTTTAAGATGAATGGTTTACCTTGTTATGATAGATATCCTGAAGCTTTTCATAATAAATATCCAGAATTTTATAGTAAGCCCATACATAAGTATAAATTTAAAAAGCAAATAATGATGCCCACATGTTTAAACACGATTAAACAAGTAGAAATATTAATGAATTTACGATTTAGATCCATAGATATATTAACTACATCAGAGCTAAAAAAACTGGTATAAGAGTCTGTCCATAAGTGGGGGGAGGGTGAGAAGAAGTTAGATGAAAATTTTAGAATAAACAATTACAAATATTTAGGCTTAACCGGACTAGAGATTCAATATATATATATATATATATATATATATATATATATATATATGTTGAATTTTCCCTTTGCCGTGCCTCACGTGAATTGTATATATAATATGATCCAGGCTCCAATTTTTCTCAGCGTGCTGCGCTCGATATATAGCTGCACGTGAATGTCTTATCTATTCCCACCTAATTTTGCGCCTCCTCGATATATATATATATATATATATATATATATATATATATATATATATATATATATATATCTAATCCCTCTTCCACCTGATTGTTTTTTCCTAATTGCGTTCCATGTATATATATAATAATCTTTCCTTTTCTTAAATCTACATATTATAAATATATACATATAAGCCTTATCTTTTTCTAAATTCTATTATCTAATATATATAATATAAAACCCCCTCCTTTTTTCACGTGGACCATATCATATATATATATATATATATATATATATATATATATATATATATTTCTTCACTTTTTATAATATATATTAAAAAAGTTTGATTTCATTTTATATATATTAAAAAGAACTCTATCTCATTTAAAAAAGCTTTTATCTCTTAAAATTCATCTCATCATTTTCTTTAATCTTTTATCATAAAATATGATCCCTTAAAATTCTAATTTTAACTTCCTCCTCTTATTTGAATTTTTTTAAAAAGTTCTCTAAGATTTAGAAAAGAAATTCAAAATTTATGGTTTTGGATGATTTAAAAATTTTAAAGATCAAAGTCTGAATCAACAATTCAAAATTCAAACAAGCCTACAAGTTCACTTTTTTCTTTTAAAAATTAAATCCTAAGTTAGATTAAAATTTATTTTATTTATTTTATTTTTTATTTTTTCATTCTTTTTATTTTTTATTTTTTAATTTTATTTTTTTGAGAAATTTTAAATGGGCCCGGACAAAATTAGATAGCAATAGCTTACCCCTCTTTACTTTTCCTTTACTGCAAATTAAGGGATAAGTAAACACTAAGCGAACCAATTTTGTCCAGGGCACCAGCTTTAAAGAATTTTGTGTTCGGTGACAAGAAATTTAAAGGATGTCATGTTCGGCGACAGAAAATTTAAATGGTGCCTTTTTCAGCGACAGGAAATTAACATGGTGCCCTTTTCGACGATAGAAAATTAACATGGTGCTCTTTTCAGTGACGGGAAATTAAAATGGTGCCCTTTTCGGTGACAGGAAATTAAAATGGTGCCCTTTTCGGCGATAGGAAATTTAAATGGTGCCCTTTTCGATGACAGAAAATTAACATGGTGCCCTTTTCGGTGACAGCAAATTAACATGGTACCCTCAGACAAAAAATTAAAATGGTAACCTTTTCAGCAATAGGAAATTTAAATGGTGTCCTTTTCGACGATAGGAAATTTAAATGGTATCTTTTTCGATGATAGGAAATTAAAATGATGGCCTTTTCGGTAATAGAAAATTAAAATAATTCCATTTTCGGTGATAGGAAATTTAAAATGGTACCTTTTTCGGTGACAGGAAATTAAAATGGTACCCTTTTCGGCGCATGAAACTTAAATGGTGCCTTTTTCGGTGACAGGAAGATAAAATGGTACCCTTTTCGACGAAAGGAAATTAACATGGTGCTCTTTTCGGTGACAGGAAGATAAAATGGTGCCCTTTTCAGCGACAGAAAGATAAAATGGTGCCCTTTTCAGTGACAGGAAATTAAAATGGTGCCTATTTCAGCAATAGGAAATTAAAATGTTGTCCTTTTTGGTGACAAAAAATTAAAATGGTGCCTTTTCGGTGACAAGAAATTAAAATGGTGCCCTTTTCAACGACAGGAAATTAAAATGGTGCCCTTTTTGGTGATAGGAAATTTAAATCAAGTTTAAATCTGGGGAGAAACTTTTAGAACTACGATCTTTACAAATTTTAGGGATATGTTCATGGAAGAAGCGGAAAGAACGAGGCGACTCTATCTTCATAGCATTTATGCGTCTCGGTCCTTGTGATGCTTGTCTGAGGTGTTAACAGATAACAAAAGCATCTCGCTTCCACGACTTTCCCTTTTCCCTTTTCCCTTTTTTTCTTTTTTCTTTTTTTTGAAAATAATTGTTATTTCCTTGTTTTATTTTGTTAAAACACATGTTTTGTCGCATTAATGAAACTCATGTATAAATGCGTATTGAAAAGGTAGCAAATTTATTCATGCAGGTTAATCAAGTGCGGGAAAAGAAAAAGGAAATTAGATGCATAAAAAAAGAAACAAATGTGGTCAAAAGCTTGATAATGGGTGAAGTAAGGAGGGTTTGTAAATCCTCTAGTGAATCCCTAAGAACAGCAAGAATCTTGATCCTATATCACAACGATGAGTTTATCCTTCAATTTTTCTTTAGAGAAAGTAATTCAACTATAGTCTTTGTGTCCCTAGTCAGGTCCTGCTCTACTTGCTTGGGGAATTTTAGTTACTTTGCCAAGATCTTGACCCTAATTTTGACTTGAGCCGCCTTTCTAGGTTTTTGACTCACCGGGTTACTCTAATTTTTGCCTAGGCCGCCCTTTCAGGCTTTCAGTATAGCGATCTTTCTTTCTTTATGACATGTTTTTTTTAATCAAGGCTGAATCCTTCACAACAAAAGGCTTAAGCTGATTATACTGAAACCGAACCCGCTTGGCCTCTTTTAATTTAGCTTCATCCTTTAGGGGACAAATATCAGTTCAAATAGGCAACTTTGCCCCAACGCCATGTACCAAAGGAAATAAGGTGAGCTTTTTTTGGCCTCAATAAGAGGGGACCATTCTAAGTCTTCTTTTGCCTTTTGTTTTTGCTCTTTTGTTCATTCTTCCTTTTCTTGATTTTTCCTTTTGTTGCTTTTTCTCTTTTTTTGACCTTCGAATGATCCCCTTGGTACCTTTGTTTTGCTCTAGCTGTTTTATTCACTCTCAGCCAATGTGGCGAAGAACTATAACGCTAATGGTATTATTAGAATTGACTTTAGCGTGGTAGACTATTTCCTTGGTTACATTAGGGTGGGGAGTAGTTATACCTTTTAGGGTTGGGGCGTTGATTGCAACAACTCACGTCTCGACTTGATGACATCCGTGCCCCCCATATAGAAAGGTGACAACTTACTCGATGATCTTGATGTGCCCCGAATGCGAGCGCATCAGCTTGACCCAGTTGGTATGTGTATAAGGCGCCAACCTTGATTCTTTTGTTTTTTATTTCTTCTTTTTTTTTATAATGTATCTTTTGATTGCGTCTACATTTGTGGGCATCGATAAGTCATCTCCATCCATGTTGGTCAATACTGAAGCTTCCTTAAACGATAGATATGCGCTTGTTAATTTCGGGACTTGGCAGTGTTGTCGTCCATATAGACTTCTATGTTACGAAACAAGGTTACCATCGCCCTCTGATAAATTGCCCCAGTGTTTATCAAATCAAAGGTAGTCGTGAAAAGAAAATTTAGTTCCCGGATTCCTTCCAGAAACCGTGAAGTCGCCACCAATGTTTTTAAGGTAAAACATTGGAAAAACCTTAAGGTAAATGTACTGGACCTAAATTGAGATTTTAAGTTCGGGAGTTTGATTACAGATGGGGAAAGTATAAGTACCCCACACTGTCCGTTTTAAACGGTTACCTTAAATTGTTTAAGTTTTGAATAATACTAAGAAATCTGTAATTTTAACCTCTTAGAGATGCCCTGTGGATTTATTGTCTATTCAGTAATTGGGTTTTAATTTTGATGAATAACAAGATATCTCGTGAAATTCATCAGGTCGTCATTAAAAGCGTGATTATTTTTATTTTACGAGTTAAAGAGTATATTTATTTCTTAAAAAATTAGGGCCGGCAAGAATGACTTTTTCCGCTCCTACGTATTCCCTAAGTGTAAGGGGAAATCAGAGTTACATAGTTCTTTATAAATTATTTTTTAAAAAATGTGAAGTGAGTTAAAACATCGAGATTAAAACATCAATCAACAGGACGTCTCGTCCAAATTGATTTCAAATAGTGTATTAGTTTTAGAAAAAAAAATTAGATTAATTTACTTTATTAACTTTTTTGAGAGAAACTTGATGGTATAAATTAATTTAAAAAGATAAAGAGATTTATATTATTTAAAAAAACCAAGATCAACAGGACGTCTCATCCAAATCTCTATTGTAAATATCTTAATTTTTGTTACATCATCAAAACACTTTATGGTCAAAATTAAATGTTAAAGTATAAAAAATTTGAAACATAGATTAACAGGACGTCTTGTCTAAATTAATCCTTAATATAACGATTTTGATTATGTTACATGTCAAAATTATTAGAATATTTGGCCTAAAAAAGATTTAAAACATAGACTAACAGGACGTTTCATCCAAATTAATCCATGACTTAGAGATTTTAATTTTGTTACTTGTCAATATCAACTTTTCTTTCTATCTTAGTAACAAACATTAATAGGTACCCTATGCTACTAATTATTAGGATTTCTTTAGATGGAAAAAGACTTCATAAATTCAATCATGCCTATTCTGATTTTCTAGGAAACAAGGATCATAGATAAATTATGAAAAGAAATTAAGAGGGAAAAAGAGAAAATACCTATTTTTTTTATCAATTTTCTTCTCTGCTTCACGTCAATTCTCTCTGCCCTCTCTAATGAATTGTGAAATCCTTCTTGTTTATGTGAATGTTGTATGCCTCTTGTGATATCCCAGCGTTGTTAAGGGCGGGGAGTGATTGCCGGTGCATGGGCATGGACAAGGAGCAGCTCCTAGCAGGCTTCCAGCGGGTAATGTGACATCCCGGGCACTATTGAGGGTGGGGAGTGATCACCGGTGCATAGGTACGGACAAGGAGCGGCTTCTTTAGATCCCTCTTATTCTGGTATATATTCGATTCATTCATGTGTCCCTCCCACTAAAAGCCTGCCAGGAGCCGCCCACTAGCTTCCGCCTGGTTCGTCCCTAAACCATACCGTACTAGAAGAGGCCATGCTCTGATACCACTGTAACGCCCCCGCCGCTTTTCAGGAATAAACGACTCTTCCCACAAACCAACACGAGACCTTTCCAGTGTGCTTTGTCCTCAATCACACACTTCTAGAGAACTTCCTAGGAGGTCACCCATCCCAAAATTTCTCCAAGTTAAGCACGCTTAACCTTGGAGTCCTTAAGTGATGGGCCACCGAAAAGGCAAATGCATTTGTTGGTATAGGTAGTACAAATTAATTCCTTTAAGATATCCTTGACTGTATAGTCCCATACCTATACAGTCTTTGGATCCCTCTCATTTTGGTATGTATTCAATTCATTCATGCATCCCTCCCACTAAAAGGCTACCAGGAGCCACTCCTTGTCTGTGCCTATGCACCGACGATCACTCCCCGCCCTGAAAAGTGCCCGGGATGTCACATTCCCTGCTGGAATCCTGCCATGAGCTACTCTTTGTTTGTGCCCATGCACCGACGATCACTCTCCACCCTCATCAGCGCGAGGATGTCACATGCCACCAGCTTCCGCTCGGTTTGTCCCCGAACCATACTATACTAGGAGAGACCATGCTTTGATATCACTGTAACGCCCCGACCGCTTTTCAAGAATGAGCGACTCTTCCCACAAACCAACACGAGACCTTTCCAGTGTGCTTTGTCCTCAATCACACACTTCTCGAGAACTTCCCAGAAGGTCACCCATCCTAGAATTTCTCCAAGTTAAGCACGCTTAACCTTGGAGTCCTTATTTTTATACAAGTCACGTAATTGTGAATGATAATTAAAAACCAAAGACTATTTTATGCTGAATTTGTGAATTATTTAACCAAGTACTAGATTAAATTGCTTAAATTGTATGTTGTGATGTGAAATATGTTGATGAATGTTTAACATCATTTTACTTTGTTCACCTAAGTCTGAAAATTACTAAATTAATATTAGATTAAATTGCTTGAATATGTTAGTTATCTTAGTATGTATTTGACTAAATTGCTTGAATGGTGCCCTATGATTTGGAGTGTGTTGGTGAATGTTTGATTTGAAAACTGACATTTTAGGTCCTTATGGCAATGCATTCCACTCCGCGATTGACTCTAGCTAAATTACTTGGTAAAGGGTGATTGATAAGTGTTGTGGTTGTTATAATCTTGTGCATTTGCTTAAGTACAAAAATATATATATGACTAGCTGTAGGCTGTAATAATTATCCTATGACTATAGACCACAAGAGGTATTGCGATTGAGGATATTCAATAAGTTGGTTAATAGTTTGAGAGTGTGATAGATAAGGAAATTTCGTTTGACACTATGTTTAATGATGAAGATTGTCATTATTTAGGTGTTGATTTACATTAAATTTATTAGGAGACATAACGAGAGTCATTAGCATCCTGAATAAACTATGACTATGGATCGGTAAAAAAATTTTAAAAAGGGTGTGATCCTCCCATAAATATATGAAAAGTTTAGATGAATAAAGGTTGCTCAGAGTCTTGAAAATAAGTGATAAATGAGTAACTAGAAAAGGGTATTGTGAACACTTGATGACTGAATGAGGGAATAAAAGGTGGTAAGGACAAATGAGTAATTGTTTCTAAAACTTCCCTGAAATGGCATTAGAACAATAATATCAGTGACTGGTCACCCTAGATTCTTTCTAATACTACTTCGGTGTAGGGTTCATATGCAAACTGATACAGATAAATTATGCTATAATTAATTGAGTATATGAGAACACAAGATTTAATTAGAAGATACATCTAGCTGTGTAATAAGGTTGTACTCTCGGTTCTCACATAGCCTTGGCTACGGTGCGTTAAATTATTGAGACTGATCACCTCAAGTAGCTACACTAGTAGTCAAATCCGTGTGAAACTGGGAAGATGAATGTCCTATAGTATATCACAGATATTTATATATATGGTAGAGTCGTAAGGTACTATTACTGATATTTGGTTAGGCACGAAAGCGGTATGTAGGAATATGTATTTGTCCTAGATTAAGGAAGGCTTGAGGCCGATTTGGTCTGCTTACTAGCAAAATATTTTGATATTGTTTTAGACATGGATTAGTGGTCAACCAATCAGGTAGTGATAGATTGTTATCAGAAGAAAATTATCTTTTTGGTGAGTCGTGTTTATGACGTTTATGTAAGTGACACCTCTTAGTTGTTGGTGTTGCTTGCTACCTCGGGAAGTAAGAGTTTCCCTAGAACATACCCCTTATGTATAAGTTTTTGAATGCTTTTACGAAGGATGTTCTTGGATTACTTTCTCAACGAGAGATTAAGTTCACCATAAGTCTTGCCTTTGGTGCTTAGCCTTTTTCTAAGGCACCATCCTACATGTTACCATTAGAATTAGCTAACTCAAAGATCGTGGTTTGATGATTTGCATAAGAAAAAAAACAAAACAAAACAATTTAATTCGTCCAAGCATGTCACTTTGGGGTGCTTTGGTGTTTCTAGTGGGCAAGAAGATGGTCCTATGCGGTTATGTATGATTGTTACCCTGTGTTTGTATGAAGGGATGTTATGCCGGAATAGTTTCCAGAACTGTTCAATGGAGGTATACTTTTATCTAAATTTCAAGGATGAAATTTCTTGAAGGTGGGGTGAAGTGTAACATCCTAAAAGTTTTTAATTGGGGAATTTAATAATTAAAATTAATAAATTAAATTATGAGAATTATTGGAAAAATAATGTTTAGAATGATACTAGTTGAGTTAACGAGTATATGTTCAGTTAAATTAAATTAAATAACCACACTAATCTAATTAAATAGTTAATTTTATTAACTCTTAAATTTTGATTTAAATTTTCGGAATGACCTAAGGAGTCGAGAATCAAATTAATTTATCTACTTGAATCTGGCCTAATACGATTAATTAGTTTAGTTGATTCTTTCTTAAAATTTTATTTTAGATTAACTATATTACAATATATAGTTTTAATTCTTCTTTCCTTTAATTCCTCATAATTCTTTAATTCCTTTTTCCTTTTATATTAATTTTTTATATTTATGTCCTTTTAACCTCTTTCTCTATTACGCTGAACACATAAACTACCCTGCTCCCTCTCCATCTTCTCATGCACTCTCCCTCCCCTCTAGGTTGTTTCTTTCTCCTTCACCATTGACTCATTGTGCTTTCACTTCCACTATAGTATTGTCAATTTCGGTGTTCCCCATTCCGAGGTATGTGCATGAAGAATCCCATTCCTATTTCTCAATTTTGTACCATCATTGTGTGATCACTCTTAAGGGGAATAACATGATTTAATTTAATCTTTTATTCTCTCTCATTCCATGGAGTCTTTGTTACATGCATTGACTTTAATTCTCATTTCTTTCTCCTCTCAATCCATAGTCGTGTGACGCCATGGAAGGAACATGTGAAGCCTTTCACATTAACGCATCCAAATCTGTAATTTATAGATTATTGGAAAGGTTCGAACCCATTCCTTAACTTATACTCCATTCGACTATGGGGAGAGCATGACCCATTATGTTTAGTTGTTAAAGCATTGCCCGGATTAAATGAAACAACACTCGAGAGTTGTTTCAGAAGCCATCGGTTGGTGCATGGAGCATCAAAACCAAATTAGGAAGTCATCGACAAGTAGAATGATGTTCTGGTAAGTCGTTATCTTTTAAAACCATGGTGGGTTCCCTATTTAAACTTCAAAAAATGTAAAATCTAATTCTATGAGGACTGAAACAATTGTTTGGTATTTTTAGGAAAATTTTATTTAACATAATCGCTGCCCAGACAGTAATTAAAGTAAAAATTGGTACGTTGTTTGAGTCCGATAAGTTCCAATAACTCAAACTAATTTCTAAAATTTTATTAATTATAGTATTAGTGACCAGAAGCTTCGAAAAGTATTTAAAGTGTTGAACATATGGTTTTTAGGATTTTTCAAATTTGTCAAATTGGGGATCGAAAGTATAATTAAAGGAACAAGTTGGGTCCAGGTACGTTTAACGTACAAGGGGGTTACTAATTGAATAATAAATAGAAATTAATTGAGGTTGCAATTTATCGAAAAATCTAATTATTCATGTGCATTGACAAAGTTTTAAAATACTGTTTTAGTAATGAAAGAATGTGATACAGCCTTGTTGTTTTTGACCTTTTCTCGCATTATTTTGATTGTGTCTTGTGTTGTGACTAGAATGGTATAAGTACTAACTTGTGTCTGATGTTGAATGGAATCTAATGAGATATTGATATACATATATAGGCGATTAAGTATGTTGTGAATTCATAGTAATTGTCAAGTATGTTTTGATGGTATGTATTGCTTAATTGAATATGTATGATATCTATTGGATGTGTGGTTGAGCTCAAATTGTTATGATAAGGAAGAGTTAACATGATGAATTAATGATAAATAGCCCTAGTGGCATGTTGTATAAGATATGAGATATATCACTACTATGTTGTAGATTAAAGTGACGTGATATCGTTTAGGCCTTGAGGCAATTGTGATAGATGATGTTTGTTGAATTGATAATGTGGAATAGTGTAGAGAAGTAAGCTATGATGTCAGTATTGATATGACTTATGCGCCATGATTCACATTTCATGCATTGATTGCATCTCATGACATCATATGCATTTCCAACACTACGATTTGCTGAAGAGACTGTCACGATATAGTGCTTTGGTTCACTATGCAGTCTATAGCATCTTGCTTTTGAGGCTACCGATTATAGTGCTATAGTTCACTGGTAGTCCTCAGGTACCACCGTTTATAGTGTTGAGATTCACTGTGTGGTTACCCAGACGCCCCTCACCTATAGTGCTGAGATTCACTGAGTAGGTTGTCTTGGCACTACATAATGAAAGAAAATATTTTAAATACCATGGCATACATATATTGCATCATTGAGCATTGATGTTTATGCATAGTTGATGGACGTTTAGAGGGAACTATAGAGGTGTATGATTTAATCCTTAGTGGTAGTGATATTTGAGGATAGTTGAATTGGAGATTACATAGTTAATGTGTTTGTTATTCTTAGTAAAGTAGGAATCTATCGTTTATTCACTGAAGAGGAAGTCAAAGCAGTTACCTTGATATTGAATTACTATTTGTTGTTTGATTAGTACTCACCCCTTTACTGTTGTGGATGTTTTAGTAAATATACAGGGATTGAGTTTATTTGAAGATCCTGAGGCAGAATTGCATTGCTTGGCCATAGGGAATGTATATGTATATATCTATATATATGCATATATATATATAGTTATGAATAGTATAGCCTGAATAATTTAACAACTATACCTCTATTTTATTTCCTTTGGTATCTTGGAGTAGAGACTTAAAATACACCTTGCTGAACTGTGATTGAAATTGATACCATGAATCATGATTTTGATGAACTTAGGTACTGAACCATGTTTATACATAATTTTTGAAACTATAGAGTTAGAATTGTGTAAGGACTAGTTGAGTCCTAGACTTTAAGGTATTTTGATAAAGGGTAGTAAACTCAATATATGACTCAAGGTCTTCATGAGCTTATAGGGGCTGAGTTATAGAAACACATAGATGCATATATGTAGATAAGATGTGAATATATCATTGCTGAGACTATATGAAATGTGATGTAATTGTTGAAATTATGTGAAATATTCTACGTTCAACGAAATATAGCATAGATAGGTATTTGATGTTAAGATCTTGATAAGATGGAATATAATTTGGGTTGAGTTTGTGAGCAAGTAAAAAGTAATTGATTCATCATGTTGTATTCATATGTGAGTGGAAACATAGGAGACCCTGTCATATAACTGATAGACATCTTGAGGAACTTGAGACGCTATGTCAAGCATTTGAAGGAATAGGACTCCCTAGATTATTTCAATGCGTTAGAATAGGCATAACAAATCTGTGTGTAGGATTAAATTGAAATTCCATCTGCATTAGATTGTTTTGAAATTGTATTATTCTCTCAAATGTGACTTAAGTGCTCAACACAGGATCATTCAAGTTACATATTTTGATGGATCCCTTAAGTTCTATGCTCCCCTATATGTTTGTCTCTCCCTTGGTTAATAGCTCACTCATTGTACTTTATTTAAGGTTTAATTTCTCAAGAATAAAAAAAGGCTTCACAAGTTTGCCATGCTTTAGTTCAAGCATTGTTTCTAGAAATGTTGTTATGTAGTTTTGTTGATTTCTATGAATTGAACTATTTTTGAGATATTTCAATAATTAATTAGTACCTTAGATGCCTTAGAATTTCAGGATAAGTTGCTATGTTTTTTTATTCTTTTTATTCTTATAATTAAATATGCTCTATTTATTTTCCTGTTAAATAAGTTGAAGCAGCTTCATGGTTTTTTTGCAATGAGGTTTAAGAGTTATAGAGTAGTTATATGATGGAAATTTTAAACAGTATCAATTATTTACTTGAGGTGCCAACATCTGGTAAAAAGCTTAATATAATGGTTTATTATGCACAACCTTGATCAGTTTTAGATTTTAAAAGCTAATTGTTATTGTTAGTTTTAGATTTCAAAAGTTTATAGGCGTCATCATTAGCAACAACTTATATTAATCTCTACTCTTTAGTTCCTATTGTAACAGTGACTGATTTATTAAGAAAACAACAAACTATTCCAGTTTGTAAAACACTTCTATTTGGAAAGAGACATAGCTGATTGCAGAAACCTCATGACAGATTTACATATCTTTGATACTAAGAAAAAGGTTCAGGCCCATTAATCAAGGTTATATTAAATAATTTATATATTTCCTTTGAAGTTTTATCTTGTTGGCTAGCTAAATCTTAAGGAGCTGTCTAAGCTCCATCTCATTGATTGTTACCTAGGTTGCACCGGGACGGAAACGGAAACGGTTACGGGGACGGAAACGGGAACGGGGAAACGTCAAACTCAAAAAAACAGGAAACGGAAACGCTGAATTTTTTTTTCAAAATTTTACACATAATATGACTATCAAAAATACTAATTCATGTCAAAATGCATAAATTACAAACAAAGCAAAAAAATTACAAACATTATTTCAACAGCAGCAAAATTTCAGCAAAATTAAAAACATTATTTAAGCAGCAAAATTTCATTTCCAAAGCAAAGCAAAAAATTACTAAAATTCAGACCAGCAGCACAACACCAAACAATTCCAAAGCAACAACAAAACATAACAAAAAAATTTAGAAGAAGCAATAAACAAATTACAAAACAACCAGCAAAAACAAAAACAATTCATAAATTTTAGCATAGCCATTCATTTAATTTATAACAATTTATAAAAACAAAAACAAAAACAATTTACAAACAGATGAAGAAGAACCTGTTGGTTGGAGGGGGAAGCTGAAATAGGAGTAGGAGAGGGGTAAGAAGAAGAAGGTTCTTGAAGAACCTGCCGCTGCCAATAGAGAAAGAAATAATGAGTGAGGTGATGAGATGAGAGAAGAGAAGAGATAGAGAAGGAAGAACAGAGCACAGAGCACGACAGAGAAGAAGAAAAGAAAGAAACATACCGGAAACGGAAAGACACGCCGGAGAAGACGACGGTGGGGTAGCCGGCGGCGAGGTCCGACGACGACAGAGACGGACGGAGAAGAGGACCGTCGGGTGGGGTGCTGCGCGTGCGGAAGGGATCGATCGTGAGGGGAAGGGTTCGAATGGCAAAACTGAACGGGGAGAGAGAAGGGGAAAGTGAAAATGGGTTGGTACTGGGCCAGAAACGCCCGGAAACGTGGGCCTCGCCGTTTCTGGGCCGTTTCCAAGGGACCCAAAAAGTCAGCTTCTCTGGAAACGTTTCCCCCCCGTTGACTTGCCGTTTCCTGCCGTTTCCAGCCGTTTCCCGTTTCCGAAACGTTTCCGGTACGGGATACGGCGGCCCTCCGGCGCTTCCGTGCAACCTAGATTGTTACTATATAGAAATATGCTTAACGCTATTTTATTGGTCCACCTTTTGATAATTAATGCATTGGCACTGAACTCCCCAAGCTATTTCTATAGAATAGAATGTTCATGAGGGGTCAGTGTAGAGGTTCAAATTTCAGTATAGAATGCTTGTGGAGGGAGCTTCATCTATTGTTTTGTCCATTGAATGACTATCATGCACTTTATCACATACATTACCAATATGATTGAAATTTAGCGAACCAACTTCGCCAACCAATTTGAAATGTCTAAAAGACACCATGTATAAAGTTTCATGTAATTCAGATCGAAAACGAAGAAATTAAGGTACCTAGTAGTTCATAGATCTGGTGTAGCGACATTTCTGCAAAATTTTAGAGATATGATGCTGGTGTAAGCGTGACCACGCTCATGGTGTGCATCTCACGCTCATGGTGTGCATCCCTGCGCTGTCTGGCTCGATTTGTACCCCTCCCCAGCAAAGCGTGTGCGTGTAAGAACGCTCCTCAGTGTATGTGCACGCTAGGGGTCAATTGGAACCCAGGGAGCTGTTAGTCTTGGGATCCCCTGCGCCCAGCCTCACATTTGCGTGGCACCTTGATCCCTGTCCGCAGGTCGCGCGTTGACATGCCACATGGGGCGTACTCACACCCATCCACTTTTTCCTCTTGTATGAATATTTCACGCATATCACACCTGCACTGCAGCGCCACATCACTTTCCCGTCTGATTTTTTTCTTCTCCACACATTGGTGGCTGCTGGGCATGGCCCACGCCCATGAATCCTCATCACTTCCTTATCCTTTCTGCGTGGTAAATGGCGTGAAACAATGGTTGTTTGGCAATGTGATGTCCCACAAAATAATAATAATAATAATAATAGCAAATAAATAAGGTGATGTATAATGTACATATGGAAGTTAATTAAATCTAAGTTATATATATATATATATATATATATATATATATATATATAGTTTATTCATCCTACCTTGGGTTTCATTTATTCTACTATTATCACTATGGTTATTAATAGTATTAATATTCATTTACAATACCAATACCATTACTATTAAATTTTAAAGATGAGAAGCCTAAGTTTATTTACCACATTGTATATATTAGTCATTTATTTTATTTCAAATTATGATTTATTTGTATTTAGTTATTGTCTAAATTTTTAATAATTGTTATGGGGTTTTAGCATCTTATAAAATTATGAAGAAATAAAATAAAATAAAATTTATTTGTATTTTTATTCATTCGGGAATAATTATTGAACCCTTAATATGGACATAAGAAAGTGGTATCAGAGCATGATCTCTCCTAGTACAGTATGCTTTGGGGACGAACCAGGCGGAAGCTGGTGGGCATGTCACATCCCCGTGCTGTTGAGTGTAACATCCTAAATTTGAAAATAATTCATTAAGGATCGGTGGAGTTTCTTTTTAATTAAAAAGCGCCAGACATCCGTTATCAGTGAAGAATTTCCGAGTCTGATTTCAGATGAGAGGAACGTTCTCGAGTGAATCATGTTTAAGATAAGACTTTCTGAGTGAAGAAAGGGATCTGATTTCAAGTAAGATCTTTCTGAGTAAGAGAACTACTTCCGAGTGAAGTAAAGTTAAGACGTTTCTGAGTGAAGCATGACCGAGAGAATCACTTCTGAGTGAAGAAACTCTGTGTCCGAATGAGACACTTGAGTGAGGCAAATCCGAGTGAAATGTTTGTGAATGGGTCATTTCCGAGAGAAGTACTTCCGAGCGAAGTAAAGCTTTGATTTTGAATGAGTACTTCTCGGGCCAAGATATTTCGGAGTAGTGAATTCCAGAGTGGGGTATCTCCGAGTTGAGTGCAACTTTCTTGAGTGGGATGTCTCCGAGTGCAACACTTCTGTGTGGGATGGCACCGAGTGAGACATTTCCAAGTAGGATGGCACCAAGTGAGATATTTCTGATTCCCGTGTGGTATGGCACCGATTGAGACATACCGAGTGAGTCTTTCCAGGGGAAGTACTTCTGGACAGAGAAAGACTTTAACTTCGAATGAGTACGTTTTTGAGTAAATAGTTTCTGGGGAAAGTAAATATCCGATTGGTGAATCTCTTCATTCAATTCGTGCTCGGGTGTCTTAAAGATCGTCTAGAGCCTGTGCTTGGGCCATATCCAAAGTTGTCGAGAGATTATGCTCGGGTTCATCTTTGAGATTGTCTTCGACTCTGAGTGATATTCTGAGTGGAAAGATTTTCGAGAGAGGAATGAACTTCGACTCTGAATGATCCTTTCGGTTGTAAGACTTCCGAGTGACGCACTTCCGAGAGAAATATTTTCGAGTGAAGAAAGGCTTTGACTCGAGCAGAGATATATCCAAGTGGGATATTTCTGAATGAGGTGTCTCCGGGTGAGACATTTCTAAGTGGGTCACTTCCAAGGAAAGAAGAACTAAGACTGTGTTTCAAGTAGAAACATTTCCGAGTGAATCCTCTCCGAGTAAAGCAATTCTGAACGAAAAGAGACTCTGATGAATCGTTCTCAGAAAGAGATATTCCCGAGTATTTTCAATTCAATCTTTTAACCATGTTAGAGTCCGAATTTGGAAATATGGTCAACTACAAAGTTATTCCTCGTTGTCTTAGCTTTCCAACAAGACCAAATTTATTAAAATTCATTAAGATATGAGAGAGATATGCTAAAATATCTAAACAATGTCAGAACTGATATTTACTTCAATCATCGAGGCTCTTCCACGTAACTCTATTCTTCTAAATTCTAGCAGATTCTCTTATCTTTTTCTAAGTATGGGACCCTCTTTCTTGCCCTATTCTCTTTTCTTTTATTGTCTTGTTTCTTCCTTATCTCTTAAGATATATACATCAGCACTTCCTCACTTCGTGGATGCCTTTTTCATTAACGATCTCTGTAAACTCCATCGTTGGATCAGCTTGAAATTTTGAGAGTGGAAAGAACTCTAAATTCCTTAGTTCAAGGTAGCTGTGGAAGATTTCAGAACAAAGAGTTGATTCGGAGCTTGTGAATAACGAGCTGATTGTATTTAATAGCTTGAAGAGCTGCTGGAATTGTTATTTTCCAGGTAGGGGGAGCGTTTACATTTTAAATGCATAGTTTATGAACGGAGTCGGGATAATATTGTTATCTTCAACAAGAAATCCCGAATATGTATGATATGTGTGATATTATGAGATATGAATGGTATATGTGATGTATGTATTTATGATTATTCCTATGCATGAGACGCAGTCAGAAATATGATATTGATATGTGATTGATGATGATGATGATATGAATGTTATTCATGAAGTATATCATGATGTATGAATGCATGGGATGCTTGTGTAATGAACAAATAAGAAATATTATATGGTTTCGAGGATTCCATAAAAGACCTTGGGTGGGACTCAAGGCAAACCTCTTGAGCGGGGCTCGGGGTTTAGCCCGTGACATTACCGTTGTCGCTGGGAGTGATTGTGTCACGTGAGAGGGCAAATGGTTTGGTACCAGTAAAACGGCCGGATCAGCTAAGAGCTGAGTTATGGCTGAGAGCTAGTGTTGCAACACAAATTAAAAGACTTAATAATGTATCCATTTGATTGAGCATGTGATTGAATTGATGTATGTTGTTGTGAACAACATGAGTTTATGATCTTTGTGAATGAATGAAATATGATGTGATTATGTGTTATGATTTTGATTTATATATGGTTATGAATTGGACACTTGATCCGATTCAATAACTATCATTTGACATGTATATGCTCACCCCTATTTGTGGTTATTTTTACAGTGGACATAGGACGCAGCGATGATATATGAGGTCACTCAGCTTACACGGAGCATTATGTATATATATGTATTGTACATGATGCACATAGTCATTTTGTAGTAGCCTTGGCCGGCTCCTGCGTATACTGGTTTTGTTATATATATATATATATATATATATATATATATGTGTGTGTGTGTGTACATAAATAAGCATGTTAATGTAATATTGACAGTGTTATTATATTATCCAAAATTCTATTTTAAAACTGAAATTTATTCGTGAAAAATTTATTTGGATTTTAGAAATTTAGTTTTAAATATTAGGATGTTTTATTTTGGTATCAGAGCAGACTTGAAAAGGTCCAAGGCCAAGGTTAAGCTACTAAATGCTATGAATTGAGTGAAATCATATTATGGTTGTTAAGTATTATAGTTGAGGAAATCAACTATAAATAAATTGCCTTCTTACCCATGAGAGGTACTAAAGTATGGTGATTATTTTCAGGATAAGAAATGGTTGACCTCATGGTATGGATGCAATAGCTGCTGCCTTCCAACGCTTCGCTGATATTCTTGAAAGGCAGAACCAACCCCAAACGTCTGACAATCATAGTCTTGATTGTTTCCTAAAACGTAAACCGACTGAATTCCATGGAGTCTTTCATCCTGATCAAGCCTACGCATGGATATAGAATCTGGAAAGGATTTTTAATAGTTTACAGTGCACTGAGGCATAAAAAGTCGAATACGATGTGTTCATGCTTCGAAAAGAAGCTGAAAATTGGTGGAAGATGACCAAAGCCCGAATGATAGCTATGGGAACCGAGTTAATTTGGGAGAATTTCAAGAGATGTTTCCTTGAAAAATACTTTCCCGACACTGTCAGGAGCAGAAAGGAACTAGAGTTTATGGAGCTCAGACAGGGCAATCTTAGTGTGGAAGAGTATGCAGCAAAGTTTGAGGAGCTCTGTTTGTTTTATCCTCCTTTTCAGATGCCGGGTACTGAAGGCTCCAAGTGTATTAAATTTGAGAGTGGTCTGAGACCAAAAATCAAAAAGGCTTTTAACCACCAAGAAATTAGGAGCTTTCCTGTTCTTGTTAACAAATGCCGAATTTATGAAGAAGATGACAAAGCTTCTACTAGATCAAGCAATAGATCCGATAGTTCTTCGAAGTTACCACCTATTAGTTTTAAAAAGCAAGGGAAGTTTGTTAGAGGAGGATCATCCTCTAAGTCCAGAGGCCGAGGAAACTCTGGTGGCCGTTCTGTGAGTCGTCCGAGGGACGTCAAATGTTTCAGATGCGGCGGTGATCATTATGCCAGAAACTGTGATAAAGAAGAAGAGGTTATTTGTTATAACTGCAATGAGAAAGGACATATTCGTCCTAATTGTCCTCTTTTGCAACCGACTGAATCTAATGCTAGTGTAAACCATGGAGGCTTCCGAGGATGAGGCCGTGGAAACTGTAACATCCCTGATCTTTTAGTAAAATTATGAGTAGTGGGAAATATTAATTATTGTTTTAGAGATTTATTTGATGTTTTTATGAATTATTATTAAAATAAATATAATTATAAATAATTAAATGTTGTGAAAATAAATAAAATTATTTGATTGATTAATTACAAACAGGTTAAATGAGGTGGAATTAGAAGAAGGTAAAAGTTTAATTAAAACTTTGAATGAAAATATAAAAGAAATGGGGAAAAATAGTTTTGCCCCTAAGCTTTAAATAATAAAGATCTTCTTTCTTCTTCCTCATTATCCATACGAGCCTTCTTCTCTTTCTGTTTCTTCTTCTTCATTTTCTCCTCACGCTGCTGAGCTGCATGCTCTGAGGGAAGGCTTCTTCCGTGTCAAAACTTCGAACGAACCCCATTTCTGTGACCGTGGTTCCGAGGTGAGTCCAATGAACCGTTTACATTGGGTTATCTCATCTCTTTCATTTTCTCCCTTGGACCGAATGGTCATGCATGGCGGGGTAAGGTTCTGTTTTCCACTCCTCTAGTGTGTGTGAGCTCGAAAATGGTCTTTAGAGCAGAGAGTTGTATGAAGTTAATGAGTTTTGCATTCCGACCCCCGTAGGTAGCAAAACGAACATCGGAGGACTAAGTGACGAGGCGGGTGTTGGATTCTGAGGTGAAACCATGAACCCAGCGCTTAGAGGATGTAATCGGCATCAAGAGCAGATCGTTGAAGCTTGGAATCGAGGTAAGGGGTGTTCGTGTAACACCCCTGATTTTCTGTACTCGAATCCCAATGTGATCGACATAATTAATAAAATTGTGAATAAATTTTTCACGTTTGAGAACATTTCCAATACACCATCATGACCACATCAAGACCCAAATCACAGAAAACCAAAGAATGAGATTTAGTAATCTATAACGGGATCGATGAATGGTTTGCCCATAAAGGTATACAAAATAATAGAGTATACAGCGGAAGGTGTATACCGGGCACACGCCTAGTCCCATATATGACGATATGGGAAAAGGCTAGGCTAGCACGCAATGGCATAATATAAGCCTATTAGACAACCATCATCATTCTACAATTAATTCCATAAGCATACAGAGCCTAAGGTATGACTATATATATATATGTACACACGGGAATCTTCTCCCAGCCTTCGCTATCATCAATATACATCAATTAATTTTAATCCTCCCAATACACTGTAAATCATCTCTTACATTCTACATATTTATTCACTATCCGCAATTCACAATTCCGAAGGATCATTCTATACGTGTTCAAATTCATTAAAAATCACCTACATTCTCAGAATTCATTCATTATACAAGAACCATAAAGGATGCCGGCCAAGGCACTTCTATTACCACTATTTACCTTCACCAAAGCTTTGACTAGAAATCCGAACTCATCCCATCGCAACCTGCATCACAAGGCTAAAAAGGAGACCACATGGGAGAGTGAGTTATACATTCAAAATGAAGAATAACATATATTGTGATCATGTGTATATGCGTACAAACATCATGTGTGCTTTGCTAACAAAACATCAAATTATTAATCATTCATTATCTCATTATCACAATAGGCATACAGGCCTCAAGAATCGTAATTCATATCATAAATAAACACGAGCACATACGTAATCATATACACAATCACCTGCCACTTATCAACAAGGGCATTCTCAATCGTTATCATCCTTGATTCATTTTATCTTTTATTCAATACCTCCTCACAAGGGGTTTCTCATCACTCGTGGTCATCCTATCTCAAATATACAATAGATCCGATTCCATATCAACGGGTGATCATAACCACCATACAATTCATTTCTCAATAATTCTAATAATAATATCATCACTCAAGGATTCACCCTTCGTGGCACCCCGCAAGGTGATTTATTTCAATAAATATCACAATATCATCATCACTCAGGGCTACACCCTTCGTGGCACCCCGTAAGGCATTTCATTTCACAATAAATAACATAATACCATCATCACTCAGGGATACACCCTTCGTGGCACCCCACAAGGTGTTATGTTCATTTCAATAATAATTCATGTAATAGCATCTTCACTCACGGATACACCCTTCGTGGCACCCCGCAAGGTGATTCTCTTCACAATAATTATCACAATACCATCATCACTCAGGGATATACCCTTCGTGGCACCCCGCAAGGTAATATACTCAACATTATAGTCAACATCATCTTCACTTCGGGATTTACCCATCGTGGCACCCCGCAAGGTGATGTATCCAACATTATTCAATAAGAATAGGACAACGTCCTCTTCACTCAGGGATTTACCCTTCGTGGCACCCCGCAAGGTGATACATTCAACAACATTCAATAGTAATAGGACAACGTCCTCTTCACTCAAGGATATACCCTTTGTGGCACCCCGCAAGGTGATATATTCAACAACATTCAATAACAATAGGACAACGTCCTCTTCACTCAGGGATATACCCTTTGTGGCACCCCGCAAGGTGATACATTCAACAACATTCGATAACAATAGGACAACGTCCTCTTCACTCAGGGATATACCCTTTGTGGCACCCCGTAAGGTGATTCATTCAATGATAATACATATCAATGCCATGCTATGCCATGAATACAATAATGCAATAATGCATGTGCCCAACAACCTCGCAAGGATATCTCACCCTCTCAATTAGGGATAAATCGTACATTTAATCTTATTATCATTGGCATATAAGAAATCATAAGGCCCCTTAAGGCACAACATTCATAACCACATCAAACCACGCATGGTAATTAAAATTATATCAAGCATCATGGCATTTATCCACGCATGGAAAACAACAAGGTATTTCAAAAGTATATGTTTAGCAATCATCATTGCCACCATTTCAAATCCATTGATTTATACACTCGTGGCCATTCAATTTTCCCCTCATTGGTTTTATTATCACACAAGGTGTGTCATATAACCACATCATTTACTTTTTATTATGATTCATAATACATCAATAGAGGGGGGAAAACATACATGTTTTCATAACACAGCATAGGCATACACATATCTTGCCAAGGTCTCAAGCCATTCCCCAATCACCACTAAAACACACTATACTTGGACCCCTAATGAAATCGCTTGTTGTTACATAATAAAAGGGGATTGGGGCAATAATGAGCCCATGATTAATTTCAGCACTAAGGCATGAGGAATCTTACTTTTAGTCTTAAAAATAGTGGGACATGTCACAAATATCACCTATTAGTCCCAATTTGGCCACCATAAAAAGTTGGGTTCAGAACCCTCTTAAATTTGAATTTTTCAACGCAATAGGTTCGGTATTTTTTGCCTAATTAGGGTTAGAAAACTCCAATTAATGTGAGACCAATTCTCACACCTCCGTAACACAATTATCTACAACTTTCATGCAGAAGTCGGAGGCTAAAAATGTCATTAAGGTGCCCAAACGGGCCAAAAACAGCAAAGAAAATAGACCAGTTGGAAAAACAACACAACAGTGGCCATAACAGGGCTCTGAATCGATTCAGGTTCGTATGAATCGATTCAAGCGTCCCAAAATCTCAATTTTTGACAAATAGAAGGCCTTGAATCGATTCAAACTCGTATGAATCGATTCAAACGCCCCTGGAGCCCAAAATAGTGAAAACAGCACCTCTTGAATCAATTCAAAGAGTCTTGAATCGATTCAAGACAGCTCTGCTGCTGTTTTTATGCAGAACAACACCAAAATTCCAACTTCTTATCCTCCTAACTTTCTCGTATGAACTCCAAATGCTACAAAATTTTAACCCCAATAAATATACATCATTTGTGACGCGTGGCCACCAGCCTCACTCAAAAATTCTCAAAATTGAGAGACTTATGCGCATAATTGCGTTTTACCCATTTAGAGGCACTTTTATGCAACTCAAGGGCCTATTCTCAATGGAATTGGCCCATTCCAATTCCTACAAGTCATAAAATACATATATAGGCTATTGGAACTACCGCATGCCATCAAAACCACATAAAACTCTATTTGGCTCTATGAGCTCCTCAATTATGCATAAACCTCAAACTTATCACTAATACCATCACAATGGCTATCACATACAATGCCAATCATCCACATAAATTCTCAATTCTTAAAACATATATTTCATCCCCTCAAGGATGGTTCATTAACATGTACTTATTTCAACCCTTCATGGGTTATTCATCATCATATATACACATACATTATCATCAATAGCCAACAATTTTCCATTCATATCATTTCACTATAAACATGGCAAGGCAAGCATGAGTATCAAGGCATACAATAATCATCAATTATATAACTCATGCAATTTGAATGTAAACTCCTCTCCTACCTCGAGGGAAGAGCCAAACGGTTCCAATGCTCTGAATGCTCTATTGCATCACCTGAAATACGATCTACATACCATGCATCACCTGAAATACGATCTACATACCAATATATGTATACACATAATCAATAACCATCATAACTCTAAACATTTGTTAGCTTATCATAAAGCTCAACCTCAAGTCCTAGACTTGCTAAACACCAAGTTATGCAATTGTATTAGGCTTCGGGAATTCCTTCCCCAAAGCCAAGATCCTCTAGATCTTATGGACCAACCAAACTCAACAACATCATCATCTCATCCATTCCAAAATGCAATCCCATATTACATCAATCCTTCAAATATCATCATTGTCACTTAGGGCTCCACATAAGTTACCCTTGTCTCTCATAAACCATCATTAGTTACCAAACTCTAATGACACAAATCATGGCCTATCAATTCACCAACCAATAGGTATATCCTATTATTTCCACCTTTAAGGGTTATCTCTAATGTTCACCATTTTTCATCATTGTAATTAACAACACACATATTAAATATCACTCATTACATTCAATTCAACTTTTCAAGCTATATTATATCCATTTCCCCAAATTCTTAGGGCTAGGGTTCCATTAAAATCAAGCAATCACCACTAGCAACCATCATCTTCCATTTCTAATCTTGTAATTTTCGTATACCCTTCACACCCATCCAAAAACACATATAAATCACACCCTACCTTACGGTTTAACACAAAAATGGCTTCTAATCTATAACCCATACATATTTTACACTCTCCTAACAAATAAACTCATAACCAATGGTATAAGCTTAACAAAATGGTGAGGAACTTACCCCAAACCATGAAACAAGTGAGCTTCCAAGAGAGGGAGGATGGGTGACGAAAATGAGAGGAGAAGAGGGAGAGAACTTCTATCCAACATCATCTTTCTCATGCTTGGAGATGGCAAACGAAAATGGAAGGAGAAGGGAGCCACCACCCTTTTTGCTTAGGGTTTTTAGAAGAGGAAGAAGAAGAGTGGTAGAGGAAATGAAGAGAAAGAGAATTGGAAGAAGAAGAAGAAGAAGTGACGTGAAAGAAGAGGAGAGTGAGAGAGTTTATTATTTTAATTTAACCTGTCACTTAAAGTTTTTCGTTTTAGATCAAATAGGATCTCAGTTCGGGCTCAATACTTTATCTAAAAATTATTCTGAATATATATCCGGACTCCCAATAATATTCTTAATAGCCCTGACCAAAGGCATCTCAATCGGAGATACTTGGTTCGACACCCATATCCTAATCGGGTATAATTTTATCTCATATAAGCTCAATAAATCATAAATACCCCTAATAAATTCCAATTTCATTATTCGAATATTTTGGGACACTCATAAATTCGTTTATAATTATTCAGTATTTACTTCACCTATTTATTCATTTTTATAAAATTCGGGGTGTTATAATCCACCCCACCTAAAAAGAATTTCGTCCTCGAAATTTAATATCAGCATATACCATAGGCCGCACCTCGGCCGCACACCATCAGGGTTCACTGACCCTATGAAATAACATCGAACTTCTCAAAATCCGTCAAGACATGTTCATTATCACTTCATCATTCTTAACATAAAATTCCTACATCAAGGTGTGTCATGTCATCAATTACGACTCGCCCAACAGAGCTCAGATGTTCATACTCAGTATGTCCAGATAGGCGCAATACATTCACCATAAGCAGTTACAATCCCTACACCTGCCCGGCCTATGTGTTGCTGCATCCGACGTACAGGAAGGCGTCCCAATCCCGTAGTGGTTACCACAAACACATAAGGTCGGCGCATAAGTGCATGTTGCCATAATACCTATGGCATGTAAGGCCATATCGGAACCAGTACTTCGTATTCCCATTGCTCACATCGGTCACACATATTCAAACGATACCAGTTCACATAGGACCTAGTGACAATCCTCACCAGTTCACAACTATCTTATTCGTATCTCATTGTCATTATACAATTAATTTGACATTCATCATGTCACACTAATCTTCAAATCTTAATTAACATCACCATCGATTGGTGTACCAATCATATATTTTAATCATCGTGGGGTAAATACCACATCATCGGGCCTCATCCATTCCGAGGTCGTGATCAAATCGTCTAATAATCCTTTGTCTCATTCATACATCGTTGGCTGTAAATCGATTCAAGCCTAAACGAGTTAACTAACTCGTAGGAAGTACGCAACTCTAAGGTTAACATGGGGTTTCTGATCATATATTGTGCTTTCATATTCAAAATTTTCCTCACAATTCACAACCAAGGTCCATGAATTAGAGGTATATCCCACATCTTATCACATTATTATGTGGTTTCTATCATCAATATGTCATCTTTCAATTTAAAGGGGAAGTAATGACATGATCAAACTTTCCACCTACTAACCTACAATCACATATGTCATTTCTAAATCATATCATCATCCATAATTAATCCAATGATCATAACCTCTAGGGCACTCAATTTAGCCCAAAGTCATTTCGTAAAATCATATACCATTGCCAATATCCTCCATACCTGGAATTCAATGTCATTATTCACCAAATACTTAGAGGTTACATTCATTATTCGCATTCCTACACATATCGGCTTTAGCCTCAACAATTCATTACACACTAAATCTTATTATGGATCTACTGACCATGAGGTTTGACAATTCTTCAGACTTAGAAAGTCTAAGGGGTTACCTAGCACCCATCGTAGGATACACTCCCGACATTCAAACATCATTAAACAGGATTCATAATATGGCATAAAGCCGAGACCACCATAGGGCCCAATTAGATCAATCATCCATAAAGTTTGATCACACAAGATCATACCAAGTCAATCTAGGTTATCACACCTAGTGGGTCAGAATCAAATCAATCGTTCACTCGGTTTTCACACACCAAAAACCGAGACATAACCCCAATCTAACACATACACAATTTCACATCTAATCAATTATCACATATCCAAGTTCCCAATCTAAGGAGATACAACAAATCACTTATATCATAGGACATATAGGGTCCTTGTGCCAAAGGATATAAAATCCATCCTTCACAAATGGCACAACCAATCATTTAAATTTGAAAATACCCACACTAGGGAGTTCTTTCAATATCACTCATTCAATCAACTCAAGCATATGAAGTGCTTATATTTAACAAACAAACTTTGGCCATGAGCCACAAGCATGAATTACACAAGAAACTCAATCAAATTAATTCAATTTCAATATATGCATTTCATGGTCTCAACAACCATGGTCTACTACCATATCCATTCACCTTTATTACCTCCTATCCGTAATCAACATATGGCATAGGTCCATCATTAAATCAATACATAACTAACATATCATATCCATGATCACACATGGTACAAATTCATCATCAATTCAAGTCATATCTCATATTTCATATTCATCAACTTGTCTTTCATTTCCATGATTAACATCCAACATGGATCTATCATCAAATCAATTTGCATTTTATATATCAACATCAATACACAATAACAATATATTTGTCATTTGAAGGTAATAGGGTAAGGAACTTGGCCGGTCTTACACAATAAATACATTTATCATATGTTGAGGAAATTCATTCACTCATGTTCAATCCCATAATTAATTCATAATTATCAATAAGCAACTAGGCTCCACAAGTTCATCATATAACCCCAATGATAAAGGGTATACTCCCATAGACATCAATCATATCTTCTAAATCCCTAATCTCATAAAGAGTCCATAATAAGCATCAATACCAACTCAACATTAATGATGCACAATAATCCTCAATATACAAATATGCCCTTGAGATCAATTCATAATTCTTAGACAATTAGTCATTCATAAATCCGTATAGGGCAATCAACACCTCAACATATCATTATCCTCTAGATAATTATCATTCTTACTCTATACAAAACAACCATATTCCATTAATCACCAAAAGGTCTCAATATTGAGCTATCGTGCTCCAAACATCTTGAGATATCAATTCAATACAGAGCAACTGTGCTCCAATAATAACTAATATCTCTAATTCAGAGCAAAATATGCTCTGATACCACCTTCTAACACCCCTGATTTTCTGTACTCGAATCCCAATGTGATCGACATAATTAATAAAATTGTGAATAAATTTTTCACGTTTGAGAACATTTCCAATACACCATCATGACCACATCAAGACCCAAATCACAGAAAACCAAAGAATGAGATTTAGTAATCTATAACTGGATCGATGAATGGTTTGCCCATAAAGGTATACAAAATAATAGAGTATACAGCGGAAGAAGGTGTATACCAGGCACACGCCTAGTCCCATATATGACGATATGGGAAAAGGCTAGGCTAGCACGCAATGGCATAATATAAGCTTATTAGACAACCATCATCATTCTACAATTAATTCCATAAGCATACAGAGCCTAAGGTATAATTATATATATATATGTACACACGGGAATCTTCTCCCAGCCTTCGCTATCATCAATATACATCAATTAATTTTAATCCTCCCAATACACTGTAAATCATCTCTTACATTCTACATATTTATTCACCATCCGCAATTCACAATTCCGAAGGATCATTCTATACGTGTTCAAATTCATTAAAAATCGCCTACATTCTCAGAATTCATTCATTATACAAGAACCATAAAGGATGCCGGCCAAGGCACTTCCATTACCACTGTTTACCTTCACCGAAGCTTTGACTAGAAATCCGAACTCATCCCATGGTAACCTGCATCACAAGGCTAAAAAGGAGACCACATGGGAGAGTGAGTTATACATTTAAAATGACGAATAACATATATTGTGATCATGTGTATATGCGTACAAACATCATGTGTGCTTTGCTAACAAAACATCAAATTATTAATCATTCATTATCTCATTATCACAATAGGCATACAGGCCTCAAGAATCGTAATTCATATCATAAATAAACACGAGCACATACGTAATCATATACATAATCACCTGCCACTTATCAACAAGGGCATTCTCAATCGTTATCATCCTTGATTCATTTTATCTTTTATTCAATACCTCCTCACAAGGGGTTTCTCATCACTCGTGGTCATCCTATCTCAAATATACAATAGATCCGATTCATATCAACGTGTGATCATAACCACCATACCATTCATTTCTCAATAATTCTAATAATAATATCATCACTCAGGGATTCACCCTTCGTGGCACCCTGCAAGGTGATTTATTTCAATAAATATCACAATATCATCATCACTCATGGCTACACCCTTCGTGGCACCCCGCAAGGTATTTCATTTCATAATAAATAACATAATACCATCATCACTCAGGGATAAACCCTTCGTGGCACCCCACAAGGTGTTATGTTCATTTCAATAATAATTCATGCAATAACATCTTCACTCAGGGATACACCCTTCGTGGCACCCCGCAAGGTGATTCTCTTCACAATAATTATCACAATACCATCATCACTCAGGGATATACCCCTCGTGGCACCCCGCAAGGTAATATACTCAACATTATAGTCAACATCATCTTCACTTCGGGATTTACCCATCGTGGCACCCCGCAAGGTGATATATCCAACATTATTCAATAACAATAGGACAACGTCCTCTTCACTCAGGGATTTACCCTTCGTGGTACCCCGCAAGGTGATACGTTCAACAACATTCAATAACAATAGGACAACGTCCTCTTCACTCAGGGATATACCCTTTGTGGCACCCCGCAAGGTGATATATTCAACAACATTCAATAACAATAGGACAACGTCCTCTTCACTCAGGGATATACCCTTTGTGGCACCCCGCAAGGTGATACATTCAACAACATTCAATAACAATAGGACAACGTCCTCTTCACTCAGGGATATACCCTTTGTGGCACCCCGTAAGGTGATTCATTCAATGATAATGCATATCAATGTCATGCTATGCCATGAATACAACAATGCAATAATGCATGTACCCAACAACCTCGCAAGGATATCTCACCCTCTCAATTAGGGATAAATCGTATATTTAATCTTATTATCATTGGCATATAAGAAATCATAAGGCCCCTCAAGGCACAACATTCATAACCACATCAAACCACGCATGGTAATTAAAATTATATCAAGCATCATGGCATTTATCCACGCATGGAAAACAACAAGGTATTTCAAAAGTATATGTTTAGCAATCATCATTGCCACCATTTCAAATCCATTGATTTATACACTCGTGGCCATTCAATTTTCCCCTCATTGGTTTTATTATCACACAAGGTGTGTCATATAACCACATCATTTACTTTTTATTATGATTCATAATACATCAATAGAGGGGGGAAAACATACATGTTTTCATAACACAGCATAGGCATACACATATCTTGCCAAGGTCTCAAGCCATTCCCCAATCACCACTAAAACACACTATACTTGGACCCCTAATGAAATCGCTTGTTGTTACATAATAAAAGGGGATTGGGGCAATAATGAGCCCATGATTAATTTCAGCACTAAGGCATGAGGAATCTTACTTTTAGTCTTAAAAATAGTGGGACATGTCACAAATATCACCTATTAGTCCCAATTTGGCCACCATAAAAAGTTGGGTTCAGAACCCTCTTAAATTTGAATTTTTCAACGCAATAGGTTCGGTATTTTTTGCCTAATTAGGGTTAGAAAACTCCAATTAATGTGAGACCAATTCTCACACCTCCGTAACACAATTATCTACAACTTTCATGCAGAAGTCGGAGGCTAAAAATGTCATTAAGGTGCCCAAACGGGCCAAAAACAGCAAAGAAAACAGACCAGTTGGAAAAACAGCACAACAGTGGCCATAACAGGGCTCTGAATCGATTCAGGTTCGTATGAATCGATTCAAGCGTCCCAAAATCTCAATTTTTGACAAATAGAGGGCCTTGAATCGATTCAAACTCGTATGAATCGATTCAAACGCCCCTGGAGCCCAAAATAGTGAAAACAGCACCTCTTGAATCGATTCAAAGAGTCTTGAATCGATTCAAGACAGCTCTGCTGCTGTTTTTATGCAGAACAACACCAAAATTCCAACTTCTTATCCTCCTAACTTTCTCGTATAAACTCCAAATGCTAAAAAATTTTAACCCCAATAAATATACATCATTTGTGACGCGTGGCCACCAGCCTCACTCAAAAATTCTCAAAATTGAGAGACTTATGCGCATAATTGCGTTTTACCCATTTAGAGGCACTTTTATGCAACTCAAGGGCCTATTCTCAATGGAATTGGCCCATTCTAATTCCTACAAGTCATAAACTACATATATAGGCTATTGGAACTACCGCATGCCATCAAAACCACATAAAACTCTATTTGGCTCTATGAGCTCCTCAATTATGCATAACCTCAAACTTATCACTAATACCATCACAATGGCTATCATATTCAATGCCAATCATCCACATAAATTCTCAATTCTCAAAACATATATTTCATCCCCTCAAGGATGGTTCATTAACATGTACTTATTTCAACCCCTCATGGGTTATTCATCATCATATATACACATACATTATCATCAATAGCCAACAATTTTCCATTCATATCATTTCACTATAAACATGGCAAGGCAAGCATGAGTATCAAGACATACAATAATCATCAATTATATAACTCATGCAATTTGAATGTAAACTCCTCTCCTACCTCGAGGGAAGAGCCAAACGGTTCCAATGCTCCGAATGCTCCATTGCATCACCTGAAATACGATCTACATACCAATATATGTATACATATAATCAATAACCATCATAACTCTAAACATTTGTTAGCTTATCATAAAGCTCAACCTCAAGTCCTAGACTTGCTAAACACCAAGTTATGCAATTGTATTAGGCTTCGGGAATTCCTTCCCCAAAGCCAAGATCCTCTAGATCTTATGGACCAACCAAACTCAACAACATCATCATCTCATCCATTCCAAAATGCAATCCCATATTACATCAATCCTTCAAATATCATCATTGTCACTTAGGGCTCCACATAAGTTACCCTTGTCTCTCATAAACCATCATTAGTTACCAAACTCTAATGACACAAATCATGGCCTATCAATTCACCAACCAATAGGTATATCCCATTATTTCCACCTTTAAGGGTTATCTCTAATGTTCACCATTTTTCATCATTGTAATTAACAACACATATATTAAATATCACCCATTACATTCAATTCAACTTTTCAAGCTATATTATATCCATTTCCCCAAATTCTTAGGGCTAGGGTTCCATTAAAATCAAGCAATCACCACTAGCAACCATCATCTTCTATTTCTAATCTTGTAATTTTCGTATACCCCTTCACACCCATCCAAAAACACATATAAATCACACCCTACCTTAGGGTTTAACACAAAAATGGCTTCTAATCCATAACCCATACATATTTTACACTCTCCTAACAAATAAACTCATAACCAATGGTATAAGCTCAACAAAATGGTGAGTAACTTACCCCAAACCATGAAACAAGTTAGCTTCCAAGGAAGGGAGGATGGGTGACGAAAATGAGAGGAGAAGAGGGAGAGAGCTTCTATCCAACATCATCTTTCTCATGCTTAGAGATGGCAAACGAAAATGGAAGGAGAAGGGAGCCACCACCCTTTTTGCTTAGGGTTTTTAGAAGAGGAAAAAGAAGAGTGGTAGAGGAAATGAAGAGAAAGAGAATAGGAAGAAGAAGAAGAAGAAGTGACGTGAAAGAAGAGGAGAGTGAGATAGTTTATTGTTTTAATTTAACCTCTCACTTAAAGTTTTTCGTTTTAGATCAAATAGGATCTCAGTTCGGGCTCAATACTTTATCTAAAAAATATTCTGAATATATATCCGGACTCCCAATAATATTCTTAATAGCCCTGACCAAAGACATCTCAATCGGAGATACTTGGTTCGACACCCATATCCTAATCGGGTATAATTTTATCTCATATAAGCTCAATAAATCATAAATACCCCTAATAAATTCCAATTTCATTATTCGAATATTTTGGGACACTCATGCAACGTCCTAGGTTATTTTACATTTATTTTTATTCAATTAATTAAATTTTACAATAAATTTTCCCTTTCTTGATAATTAATCGAGATTTAGTGAAATAGCATATAAATAGACAGTGATGTATTTTAAAATATAGACTTATATCCGATCCGGTCTTGGTTAACACACAGCTAATAATAATGCTCGGAAGCTCTTATACACACATATAACTCTACAGAGTCACTCAAAGTCACTTGGGCCCTGGCACCGATCTCCCCCTTGGCGCGACTCCATGGCTCCTTCCCCTTCCCTGTCACTAGTTACTACAAAAAAAGGGCAAGGGTGAGTGTTTGGCATTGTAATTAATATAGAATGGAACTTAACAAATATACATACATATTTATATATATACATCAAGCATCATTTGAAAGTAAGCACAGTTTACTCAACAAGTGTATCATTTACAACCATCAAGGGGTCAGCCCATACTTAACAAGATATCAACTTTTCACTCGGAAATCTATCAAATTGCACACAGAAACATAGTGTATTATATACGATAACTATATTAACCCAACCAAGCAATTCCATCACATTCATCACAATCACCACTGACTCTCATACAATCTGACTTCTAGTATCCGGATACTAAAGGATTGGCCTTCAGCTGGGGGTCCTACTTGACACCCCATGAACCCTGCTTGGTTCACCGAGTCCTGCTTGACTCTCCGCCTCGACCACTGGGTCCTACTTGACCACTGGGTAGCTCAACTGGGCATGAAAACCTCGGGAGCCGGAAATGAGGGGCTGTCATATACCGTCGGCTATCCCACACCATATAGTCATCCAACAATTTACCTTTCACATAATAATATCAATTCCTCATCACTCGAGTAGCCTGCTTGCTAACCCGACGTCACATAACACTGATCATTTCAACATTAGATATCACAAGATTATAACATGATAAACTTAACCACACACCCGATCCTCAACTAATTAATGTACACAGTCACGCATGCACAAGCATAAACACACAACTACGTTTAGTAACATTTTCCTTAACCTGCTTACACTACCTCAATGACCCGAATAAGAAGCGAGTCCTATTCTAATTAATTATAACCCGAACACCCCCCTTACTTTGGTTCCACGCTTCGATAATCTGCTCCCTGTGTCCATTCCTTCCTCTGAGCACTGGTTTCACAGTCTCAGCTCCGTCACTCAGTCTTCCTTTGCTTAACCTACTACCTACGGATCATAAAGTATAGCTCGTCACTTCAACGCCCTTAGTTCATGGACTGTATTTGGGCTCACACTCACCAGAGGAGTGGAGAACAGCATCGAATATAGCCATGCATGGCCCTTGACCGCAAAAGAATAAAAGGGATAAGGGAATCACAATTAGAATGGATCAGTAGACTCACCTTGAAGCCTCGATCACAGGAATGGGGTTCAATTGAAGTTCAGACACAAATGGAGTCCCTCCCAAGCGCATGCAACTCAGCATTAAGAGAGGAGAAAACGAAAGAGAAGGGACAGACCAGCAGTAGAGGTAACTCGCAAATAATGAAGAGGGAAGGAAGAGAATCTCCTTATATATATAAAGCTCATGGGCAAGATCGTCTTTTCCTTTATTTTATTTGTATTCTCACTAAATTTTAATCAATTTCACCATATTAAACTATTTCATAGTTATCAAAGCAATTATACTTATTTATTCCCTCAACGTTTAATTATTCACAATTCTCTAATACTTCGCAAGAGTATAGGCCCAGTATGAATACCGGCCCACCGGCGTCCTAGCTTAGTGTTCATACCTCGGAAATCCGAGCTACAACCTGAGAGGTCGGATATCTCATCCGCGCTTGCCTCTTGGTTACCTACACTCGTTGTTTCAGTCATTATGAGGTTGATCCGGGCTATGACCCCGAGTGAGGCGCTCTCCTCACATCGGTTTGGACCAAACCACCTGGCCCTGCCCGCTCTTCTCCTACACGCCCGATCTTCAACTCCGCCTGCCCGCGCTTCTGAGACCGATCTCGACACCAGCTTTCCCGTCTCTGGCTCAGACAGAATAAATATTAAATAAAACTTCTAAAACATTTACTAACATTTCCCATTTCTTATAATTCTCATTAAAACATCAGGGATGTTACATCCACCCCCCTAAAAGGAGATTTCGTCCCCGAAATCAGTGTTCCGGTTGGAAAAGATGAGGGTACATTCGTCTCATATCGGATTCTAACTCCCAAGTGTAGTTCATCCAATGTAAATTCTGCCACTTCACCTTCACCAGCGGTACCTCCTTGTTCCTTAACCGTTTGGTTTGATGCTCTTCAATGCTGATCGGTACAGCCTCCACCGTCAGGTTCTCCTTCACTTCAATGGAGTCACTCGGTACAATCATGGTATCACACGGAATGTAGGCTCGAAGTTGTGATACGTGGAACACGTTGTGAATGTTAGTCAACAATTGGGGAAGATCCAGTCGATAAGCGACTTCACCAATCCGTTCTAGTATTTGGTATGGTCCAATATACTTCGGATTAAGCTTTTGGCTCTTCAAAATTCGACCTACACCCTTAGTCGGTGAAACCCTTAGGAACACCCAATCACCCACTTGGAATTCAAGGGGTCTATGCCGATTGTCATAATAGCTCTTTTGCCGGTCTTGGGCAATTTTTATCTTCTCTCAGATTAAAACGATTTGTTTATTCATCTCTTGAATTATCTCAGGCCCCAGATGAAAGGCATCGCCGTTCTCATTCCAACATAATAGAGTACGACATTTCCGACCATAAAGAGCTTCGTATGGAGCCATCCCAATGCTGCTATGGTAACTGTTATTATATGCAAACTCTACCAAGGGCAAGTATTCTCCCATGATCCGCCCTGTTCCAGCACACATGCCCTTAACATATCTTCAAGAGTTTGTATAGTCCGTTCTGATTGGCCATCGGTCTGGGGATGGTAGGCTGAGCTCAGTTTGAGCTCAGTACCCAGTTGTTATTGCAAACTCCTCCAAAACCTTGAAGTGAATCAGGGATCCCGATCAGAGATAATGCTTGAGGGCACACCATGCAGTCGTACAACCTCCGTAACGTACAACTTAGCTAATCGATCTAGCGACCACTTCATATTTATTGCCAGGAAATGAGCACTTTTGGTTAGTCGATCAACAATCACCCAAATCGTGTTGTATCCGGTTCGAGTGCGAGGAAGTCCGGATACGAAGTCCATGGTGATACCTTCCCACTTCCAGATCGGAATTTCTGGAGGTCGAAGCAAACCTGGAGGTCGTTGGTGCTCAACTTTGCACTTCTGGCATATCACACAGGGATTTCACATACTCGATTATTGCCTTCTTCATGCTTGGCCACCAGAATTCCTTTTTTAAGTCATGATACATTTTTGTCACTCCCGGATATATACTCAGAGAGCTCTTGTGTGCTTCTGCTAGCACAGCCTGCCTGAAGCCTCCATGTGCAGGCACCACCACTCGGTTCCTGAATCTCCATATACCATCGTTACCCTGAGTTATCTCCACATTTTTGCCTTGGGTCTGAGTATCAATCAGCCTCAGTAACTCTTCATCGTCTTTCTGTACAGCTACCACAGACTCCAGAAATTCGTTGGAAATTTTTAACATTTCGATTGTCATTCGGTTTGGCGCGTCCATAATAATTCCAACATTCATATCCCTAAAGCTTTCCAGCAATTCCTGTTCTCTACCCATCAGGTAAGCCACGTGTAATACCTTCCTGCTTAGTGCATCTGCCACAACATTCGCTTTGCCCAGGTGATACTTCAAATCGAAGTCGTAATCCTTCAAATACTCCACCCATCGCCTCTGTCTCATATTTAGCTCCTTTTGATCAAATAAGTACTTTAAACTCTTGTGATCACTGAATACTACAAAGCGAGCTCCATACAGATAATGACGCCAAATCTTCAGTGCGTACACCACTACTGCTAGTTCCAGATCATGAGTCGGGTAATTCTCCTCATGTGGCCTCAATTGCCTTGAAGCATAGGCAATTACTCGATCATCTTGCATCAACACACACCCCAATCCAAATTTGGATGCATCACAATATACTTTAAATTCCTGTGTTACATCGGGAAGTGCAAGCACAGGGGCAGTCGTTAAACATCGCTTGAGAGCTTGGAAGCTTAATTCACACTTTTCTAACCACACGAAGGGGTTTCCTTTCCTTGTTAACCGAGTCAGATGGAGTGCTATCCGAGAGAACCCCTCAATGAAGCGTCGATAGTATCCAGCTAATCTGAGGAAATTCCTGATTTCAGTTACTGACTTCGGCCTCTCCCAAGCCATAACCGCCTCAATTTTTGTCGGATCAACTGAGATTCCCTCTCGGGAAATTACATGCCCCAAGAATTGTACACTACTCCCCTAGAAATCACACTTAGATAGTTTAGCGTACAACTTCTTCTCTCGGAGTACTTGTAAAACAAGTCGAAGATGTTGAGCAAGCTCCTCGTCCGACCTCGAATATACCAAAATATCATCAATGAATACCACTACAAACTGGTCCAAGTACGGTTGAAAGGTCCGATTCATATAGTCCATAAAAATGGCAGGAGCGTTCGTTACTCCAAAGGGCATTACTATATACTCGAAGTGCCCATACCGAGTCCGAAATGCTGTTTTTGGGGTATTCTCCGACCTCACTCGGATTTGGTGGTACCCCGACCTCAAGTCGATCTTAGAGAACACAACGGCGCCTCGCAACTGGTCCAGTAAATCGTCAATCCGAGGTAGTGGATATTTGTTTTTGATCGTCAGTTTGTTCAGCTGTCGGTAATCAATGCACATTCGCATGCTACCGTCCTTCTTCTTTACCAGTAACACCGGAGCGCCCCAGGGTGAGGCACTGGGTCGGATAAAGCCCTTTTCTAGTAATCCGTTTACTTGTTTCTTCACTTCGGTCAATTCCACCGAAGACATTCTATATGGCGCTCGGGACACAGGTTCTGCCCCGGGAATCAAGTCAATAGAGAAATCAATCTCCCGACTGGGAGGTAGCTCTGGAATTTCTTCCGGAAAAACGTTAGGAAATTCGCAAACAATTGGAATATCGCTCGGCAGGAGGTTATGATGACCCTCCGAAGTGAATAAAACAACATACGTGGTTAGGACATCGCTCACCCCGTCCTTCATGTCAAGTTCCTGAGAGAAAACAATATTCTTCCGATAACAATCGACCAACACATGATTAGCAGCAAGCCAATCGAGACCTAGAATAACATCTAAGTCCTTCAGTGGCAGATAGATAAAATTCACTCGAAAAGTACAGGCTTCGATTTGCATCGGCAGTTCTCTACACACTGTAGTCGCACGGAAAGTAGAACCAGTTGGAGTGGAAACAATAAGAGCGTTCTCCATTAAACCGATCGGCAGACCAAGCTGTCGCACACAACTTTCCAAAATAAAGGAATGGGTGGTACCCGAATCATAAATTACATCAACCAGATAGCCACAAATGAGGCACTTACCTTGTACCAAATTGTCATTCCTCGTAGCTTCTGAAGCATCAAACGCAAACACTTGCCCGGTCATGGCGTTCTGGGCACCGCTAGATTGGGCATCATATCTTCCCGATTGTTGGTTCCCTCTACCAGCTCCATTCCGGCCTCCCCTCAGAAAGTTGGAACCCTGGGTCCTAGAAGAATTAGTTCGGTTGTCCTTCCTGCCCTGCGGTTGCCTCTGAGGGCAATCGGGCCTGAGGTGCCCTGGTTGTCCGCACTGGAAACACATAATTTGGTTGGCTTGGCAATGTTTGGCAATGTGACCCTCCTGACCACAATTGTAGCATGCACGGCTACCAGAAGGATTACCCGATTGACCGGTGGAACCCCGACCGGAAGAGGATGAGGAGGTAGCAGAAGACTTGCCGCCCTGGAAGAATTGACTCATTCTCTTGAAGCTGAATCCTTTCGCCTTCAGTGGCTTTTTATCTCTCGGCTGGGACGTCCTTTGTAACTGTACCTCTTCAGTCAGTCTTGCTTTGTTCACCAGGGTTGGGTAGTCCCTAATCTCCATCGGTACGATTACACTACGGAGTTCAATCCGTAGTTCAGCTTCATATTTGGCACACTTGCTACCCTCAGTCCCTTCTAATGAGAAAGGGTGGTAAAAATCACACAGCTCGTCGAACTTGCTGGTGTACTCGGCCACAGACAGCCGGTCTTGCTCCAACTTCAGGAATTCCATTTCCTTCCGGATTTTGTAGTTATCCGGGAAGTATTTAACAAGGAACCTCCTTCAAAAATTTGCCCATACCAACGGCTCATTTGCTGCGTTCATCTGCACCTTCACTCGGGACCACCATACTCTAGCCTCTTCTTTTAGTTGGTAAGTAGCAAATAAAACCTTTTGCTCTTCTGAGCACTCAAAATATTCAAAAACCTGCTCGATATCCCTGATCCAAATGTATGCCCCGTCATAATCGTGTCCCCCTTTGTAGATCGGAGGATTCCTTTTCAGGAATTTATCCAGAGTGGGACCGGACTCGGTCCTACTCATCAGCTGAGTAAATCTAGAGAAGAAATCATCTCTTCCCCCGGAACTAGTCTCTTCGGCCATTTAGTAATTCTACAATGAGCAAACACATCACCATTAATAACCAAGGTCAGCCAGGGAATCAGAAATTTACCTTATATACATAGAATACTACGCCAGTGGAGTGCCAAGGGAACGATGCCAGACCACACTCACAATTATAGTACAACGAAATACAATCAACCTTCATAAGACTAACACAATCACTAGACTGACCTATACACCGGCTCTAGAAAGAACCGCTCTGATACCAAGTGCAACGTCCTAGGTTATTTTACATTTATTTTTATTTAATTAATTAAATTTTATAATAAATTTTCCCTTTCTTGATAATTAATCGAGATTTAGTGAAATAGCATATAAATAGACAGTGATGTATTTTAAAATATAGACTTATATCCGATCCGGTCTTGGTTAACACACAGCTAATAATAACGCTTGAAAGCTCTTATACACATATATAACTCTACAGAGTCACTCAAAGTCACTCAGGCCCTGGCACCGATCTCCCCCTAGGCGCGACTCCATGGCTCCTTCCCCCTCCCTGTCACTAGTTACTACAAAAAAGGGGCAAGGGTGAGTGTTTGGCATTGTAATTAATATAGAATGGAACTTAACAAATATACATACATATTTATATATATACATCAAGCATCATTTGAAAGTAAGCACAATTTACTCAATCAGTGTATCATTTACAACCATCAAGGGGTCAGCCCATACTTAACAAGATATCAACTTTTCACTCGGAAATCTATCAAATTGCACACAGAAACATAGTGTATTATATACGATAACTATATTAACCCAACCAACCAATTCCATCACATTCATCACAATCACCACTGACTCTCATACAATCTGACTCCTAGTATCCGGATACTAAAGGATTGGCCTTCAGCTGGGGGTCCTACTTGACACCCCGTGAACCCTGCTTGGTTCACCGAGTCCTGCTTGACTCTCCGCCTCAACCACTGGGTCCTACTTGACCACTGGGTAGCTCAACTGGGCACGAAAACCTCGGGAGCCGGAAATGAGGGGCTATCATATACCGTCGGCCATCCCACACCACATAGTCATCCAACAATTTACCTTTCACATAATAGTATCAATTCCTCATCACTCGAGTAGCCTGCTTGCTAACCCGACGTCACATAACACTGATCATTTCAACATTAGATATCACAAGATTATAACATGATAAACTTAACCACACACCCGATCCTCAACTAATTAATGTACACAGTCACGCATGCACAAGCATAAACACACAACTACGTTTAGTAACATTTTCCTTAACCTGCTTACACTACCTCAATGACCCGAATAAGAAGCGAGTCCTATTCTAATTAATTATAACCCGAACACCCCTTTACTTTGGTTCCACGCTTCGATAATCTGCTCCCTGTGTCGATTCCTTCCTCTGAGCACTGGTTTCGCAGTCTCAGCTCTGTCACTCAGTCTTCCGTTGCTTAACCTACTACCTACGGATCATAAAGTACAGCTCGTCACTTCAACGCCCTTAGTTCATGGACTGTATTTGGGCTCACACTCACCAGAGGAGTGGAGAACAGCATCGAATATAGCCATGCATGGCCCTTGACCGCCAAAGAATAAAAAGGAGAAGGGAATCACAGTTAGAACGGATCAGTAGACTCACCTTGAAGCCTCGATCATAGGAATGGGGTTCAATTGAAGTTCAGACACAAATGGAGTCCCTCCCCAGCGCATGCAACTCAGTGTTAAGAGAGGAGAAAACAAAAGAGAAGGGACAGACCAGCAGCAGAGGTAACTCACAAATAATGAAGAGGGAAGGAAGAGAATCTCCTTATATATACAAAGCTCATGGGCAAGATCGTCTTTTCCTTTATTTTATTTATATTCTCACTAAATTTTAATCAATTTCACCATATTAAACTATTTCATAGTTATCAAATCAATTATACTTATTTATTCCCTCAACGTTTAATTATTCACAATTCTCTAATACTTCGCAAGAGTATAGGCCCAGTATGAATACCGGCCCACCGGCGTCCTAGCTTAGTGTTCATACCTCGGAAATCCGAGCTACAACCTGAGAGGTCGGATATCTCATCCGCGCTCGCCTCTTGGTTACCTACACCCGTTGTTTCAGTCATTATGAGGTTGATCCGGGCTATGACCCCGAGTGAGGCGGTCTCCTCACATCGGTTTGGACCAAACCACCTGGCCCTGCCCGCTCTTCTCCTACACGCCCGATCTTCAACTCCGCCTACCCGCGCCTCTGAGACCGATCTCGACACCGGCTTTCCCGTCTCTGGCTCAGACAGAACAAATATTAAATAAAACTTCTAAAACATTTACTAACATTTCCCATTTCTTATAATTCTCATTAAAACATCAGGGATGTTACAACTTATAAATTCGTTTATAATTATTCAGTATTTACTTCACCTATTTATTCGTTTTTATAAAATTCTGGGTGTTACAGTTCGGGTTGTAGTTAATTAGAATAGGACATATTTTGGGTCTGAGTCATTGAACTGATTGTTAACATGGTAAGAAATGTTGCTGGATGAGTTGTATGTGTATGCATGTATGAATATGGACACCGATCGGATTAGGATCGCGTGTGGCTTACGATGATTGAGTTTGAAATACTTGATATTGTGATATTCGATGTGTACAGTGGCGTTGTGATGACGGGCTTGACAAGTAGGTCACCCAGTGGCAATGTGATGGCGGGCTTGACAAGTAGGTCACCCATTTGATGAGTATGTGCTGTTGTGATGGCCACTTGTTATATAATATGATGAATGTGAATGATATATGTATGATTATGTAGTGTGGGACGGCCGATGGTATGTATAGCCCCTTGTTTCTGGCTCCCATGGTTTTTGTGCCCAGTTGAGCTACCCAGTGGTCAAGTAGGACCCAGTGGTTGAGGTGGAGAGTCAAGCGGGACTCGGTGAACCAAGCAGGGTTCACGGGGTGTCAAGTAGGACCCCCAGCTGAAGGTCGATCCTTTAGTATCCGGATATTAGGCATCAATTTTGTCTGAGAGTCAGTGGTGACAATTAATGAATTATTAGTATTATGATGATGTGTATGTACTTGGTTATATTTACCGAGTGTGAATTGTTAAACTTACCGAGTATGAATTGTTATATTTGCCGAGTGTGAATTGTTATACTTGCCGAGTGTGAATGGTTATATTTGCCGAGTGTGAATTGTTAAACTTGCCGAGTATAAATTGTTATATTTGCCGAGTATGAATTGTTATACTTGTTGAGTGTGATTTGCAAATTGAGGAATAAGCAATCAGACGGAGTTTATATACATGTATTTTGTTAATTTCCATTCTAGATTAATTATGATGTCAAACACTCACCCTTGCTGTGGTTTTCAATTTAGTAACCAGTGACAGGGAAGAGGTCGGAGCCCTGGAGGTACGCCAAGCGGAGGATTGATGCCAAGGAACCGAGTGATTGTGAAATGAATTGTGTGTAATGTATAATGAATTTTCTGAGTATGTGATGCCATACTATGTTGCTTGTGTAAGTTGACTAATGTGCATATGAATTATGTTGCTATGTGATCGATATTGATTTTCCTGAGTGAATTTGCGTTGCTGTAGTAAAGTCAATTACCGGATGAATCTCGCCAAGCGGATTCAGTCTTGTCCGAGTGAGGGCCGGGGGAATTTGATCCTGTGTCTATTCCGCTCAAGCGAGTATCCCTCGCCCCTTCCGAGTGAGTCATGGCCGAGAGAACTCTTTCTGAGTGAATGTTAGAATGTTTTTGAGTGAGGCATGGCCAAGAGGACTCTTTCTGAGTGAATGTTAGAATGTTTCCGAGAGAAGTATGCCTGAGAGAACTCTTTTTGAGTAAAGGTTAGAATGTTCCCGAGAGGCATGACCGAGAGAACCCTTTCCGAATGATGAGAGGTTAGAATGATTCTGAGTGAAGTATGACCAAGAGAACCTTTTCCGAGTGAAGGAAGGTTAAGGGGTTTCCGAGTGAGATACAACCAAGAGGACCATTTCCGAGTAAAAGACTTGTTAATTTTCCTTGTAGGTCCCATTGTTCACTCAGGTTTAAAGTGTAGAATTCGCCCAAGCGAGTCGGGACTCACCTAAGCGACCTTCACGGGTTTCGCTTAAGCGAATCAGGGTCTCGCTCAAGCCAGTGACCCTTGACTTTGTTTCCTTCTTCCGCTTATTTAATTAATTAAATTTTATTATTTGATTTATTTCCTATCGGTTATTATTTTGAGTCGGTTTAAGAAGAATAAATGTGGTTTTACATTCGGATTTAATTAACTATCAGTAAACGCAAAAAATTTATTGTGAAAAATAATAAAACGGTTGTAATTAAATGGTAAATCGATGCGGGTCGTCATAGGTGGTATCAGAGCGGTTCTTTCTAGAGCCGGGTGCATGGGTGAACCTAGTAATTTATGTGAGTCCTATACTAGACTGTTTTTGCATTCTATTGCATTGTGCTTGTGGTTGTTTGTACAACTTGGCATCATTCCCTTGGCACTCCAGCGGCGTTGTATTTTATATGTGTGAGGTAAATATCCGACTCCCTAATGGATCATTGGTTATTAATGGTGATGTGTTTGTTTATTGTAGAATTACATCATGGCTAAGGGAACTAGTTCTGGTGGAGGAGATGACTTCTTCTTAAAATTTTCACAATTGATAAGTAGGACTGAATCTGGTCCTACTCTTGACAAATTCCTGAAAAGGAATCCCTCTGCTTATAAAGGAGGGCATGATTATGATGGGGCGCATGTTTAGATAAGGGAAATGGAACAAGCTTTTGAGTATTTTGAGTGCTAGGAGGAGCAGAAGGTACAGTTCGCAACTTATCAGTTGAAGGACGAGGCTAGGATATGGTGGTCTCGGACCAAGGCATAAATGAATGCGGCGAGTGAACCGCTAGTGTGGGTGAATTTCCGTAGGAGGTTTCTTGTCAAGTACTTTCTTGATAATTACAAAATCCGAAAAGAAATAGAGTTTCTGAGATTGGAACAGGGCCAAATGTCAGTGGCCAAGTATACTACTAAGTTTGACGAGTTGTGTGATTTCTATCACCCTTTCTCCTTGGAAGGAACCGAGGGTAGTAAGTGTGCTAAGTATGAAGCCGGATTACTAATTGAACTCCGTAATGTGATTGTGCCGATGGAGATTCGGGATTATCCGACTTTGGTGAATAAGGCTAGGCTGACTGAGGAAGTGTAATTACAGAGGACATTTCAGTCAAAAGATAAGAGGCCGTTGAAGGTAAGAGGGTTCAGCTTCAAGAAAATGGGCCAGTTCTTTTGTGGTGGCAAGTCTTCCACTACGTCTTCTTCCTCTTCTGGTCGGGGTTCTACTAGCCTTTCTGGTAGTCAGTCGGGTGGCCGTGCATGCTATAATTATGGCCAGGAGGGCCATATTACGAAACATTGTCCAGCTAGTCAGATCGTTTATTTCTAATGTGGACAACCGGGGCACCTTAGGCCCAATTGCCCATAGAGGCAGCAACCCAGTGGACTTGATAACTGAGCCAATACTTTTAGGGCTCGTGGTGCGAATTTTCTGAGAGGAGGTAGAGGCGGTGCTGGTCGTGGAGGCCAACACTCGGGGAGGTCTGATGCTTAATCCAGTGGCGCTCAGAATGTTATGGCCGGGCAAGTATTTGCCTTTGATGCTTCTGAAGTCGCAAGGACCGACAACTTGGTGCAGGGTAAGTGCCTTATTCATGGCTATCTTGTAAATGTAATTTATGATTTGGGTGCGACCCATTCTTTTATCTCTGAGAGTTGTGTACGACGGCTTGGTTTGCCGGTTGTGTTAATAGAGAATGCTCTTAGTGTCTCCACTTCTATTGGCTCCACTTTTCGTGCAACCACTATGTGTGGGGAATTATCGATGCAAGTTGAAGATCGTACCTTTCTGGTGAATCTGATTTATATGCCATTGAAGAACCTAGATGTTATTTTAGGTCTTGATTGGTTAGTTGCTAACCATGTTATGGTGGACTGCTATTGGAAGACCATCATTTTCTCCCAGGAACTCGACACAAAGAACGTGGTGAGTGACGTCTCCGCAACTTATGTTATTCTATTTACTTCGGAGGGATGGTATAATCTTATGCCAAGTGATATTCCGATAGTGTGCGATTTCCCTGATGTTCTTCCAGAAGAAATTCCGGAGTTGCCTCCCAGTCGGGAGATTGATTTTTCCATTGATTTAATTCCCGGGGCCGAGCCTGTGTCCCATGCGCCTTATAGGATGTCTTCTGTAGAATTGACCGAAGTGAAGAAACAAGTGAATGAGATGTTAGAGAAGGGATTTATCCGACCGAGTGCTTCAGCGTAGGGTGCTCCGGTACTATTGGTGAAAAAGAAGGACGGTAGTATACGGATGTGTATCGACTACCGACAGTTGAATAAGTTGACGGTTAAGAATAAATATCCGTTGCCATGGATCGACGATTTGTTGGATCAGTTGCGAGGCGCTGTAGTATTTTCTAAGATCGACTTGAGGTCGGGATATCACCAAATAAGAGTGAAGTCGGAAGATATTCCAAAGACGGCATTCCGGACTCGGTATGGACACTTTGAGTATGTTGTAATGCCTTTCGGAGTGACGAATGCTCCTTCCATCTTTATGGACTACATGAACCGGATCTTTCAACCGTACTTGGATCAATTTGTGGTAGTGTTCATCGATGACATATTGGTGTATTTGAAGTCAGTTGAGGAGCATGCATAACATCTTTGAGTTGTTTTACAGATATTACGTGAGAAAAGGTTGTACACTAAGTTATCTAAATGTGATTTCTAGGAAGGAAGTGTACAATTCTTGGGGCATGTGATTTCCCGAGAGGGCGTATCTGTCGATCCATCTAAGATTGAAGGAGTTATGGCTTGGGAAAGGCCTAGGTCGGTGACTGAAATTAGGAGTTTCCTCGGATTGGCTGGGTATTATCATCGCTTTATTAAAGGATTTTTGCGTATTGCACTTCCTTTGACTCGGTTGACGAGAAAGGAGAGTCCATTTGTATGGTTAGAAAAGTGTGAATTCAGTTTCCAAACTCTTAAGCGGTGTTTGACTACTGCCCCTGTACTTGCACTACCAGATATGACGAAGGAATTTATGGTGTATTACGATGCATCTAAGTTTGGTTTGGGATGTGTGCTGATGCAGGACGACCGGGTAATTGCCTACGCCTCAAGGCAATTGAGACCGTATAAACTGAATTATCCGACTCATGACCTTGAGCTTGCGGCAGTGGTGTTTGCGTTAAAGATCTGGCGCCATTATTTGTATGGGTCTCGTTTTGTGGTATTTAGTGACCACAAGAGCTTGAAGTACTTATTTGATCAGAAGGAACTAAACGTGAGACAAAGGAGATGGGTGGAGTACCTAAAGGATTATGATTCCGATTTGAGGTACCACCCGGGTAAAGCAAATGTTGTTGCCGATACGCTGAGTAGAAAAGTATTACATGCAGCTTCCTTGATGGGCAAAGAGCAAGAATTGTTGGAAAGCTTTCGTGATATGAACATTGGGGTTTTTATGAACGCTCTGAATCAAATGATTGTCAGAATGCTAAAGATCTCCAATGAATTTCTGGAATCTTTAGCTGTGGCCTAAAAGGACAATGAAGAGTTACTGGAACTACTTGACACTCAAGCAAGAGGTAAAGATATGGAATTAACCAAAGGTAACGATGGAATTTGGAGATTCCGAGACCGAGTGGTGGTGCCTGCAAAAGGTGATTTCAGGCAAGCCGTGTTAGCTGAAGCGTATAGGAGTTCTTTAAGCATTCATCCCGGTGTTACCAAGATGTACCACGATTTGAAGAAGGAATTCTGGTGGTCGGGAATGAAGAAAGCAATAACCGAGTATGTGAAGTCTTGTGTGATATGTCTGAAATGTAAGGTTGAACACCAGAGACCCCCATGTTTACTTCAACCTCCTGAGATTCTGATTTGGAAGTGGGAGAGCATTACTATGGATTTCATATCCGGGTTACCTCGTACCCAATCCGGGTGTAATGTAATCTAGGTGATTGTAGACCGATTGACCAAGAATGCTCACTTTCTGGCTATGAATATGAAATGGTCTTTGGACCGATTGGCTAGGTTGTACATTACTGAAATTGTACGATTGCATGGCGTACCTTCAAGTATTATTTTCGATCGGGATCCTCGATTTACTTCCAGATTTTGGAGAAGTTTGCAACAGGAATTGGGTACTGAACTAAGACTGAGTTCAGCTTATCATCTGTAGACTGATGGTCAGTTGGAACGGACTATACAGACCTTAGAGGATATGCTTAGAGCCTGTGTATTGGAGCAAGGTGGTTCATGGGAAAGATACTTGCCATTGGTGGAGTTTACGTATAACAACAGCTACCACAGAAGCATTGGGATGGCTCCATATGAAGCTCTATATGGTCGGAGATATCATACGCCATTGTGTTGGAATGAAAATGGCGATGCCATTCATTTGGGGCCCGAGTTAATCCAGGAAATGAATGAACAGGTTGCCTTGATCCGAGAGAAAATAAAGATTGCCCAAGACCGACAGAAAAGTTACTATAACAATCGGCATAGACCACTTGAGTTTCAGGCGGGAGATTGGGTATTTCTGAAGATTTCACCGACCAAAGGTGTAGGTCGGATATTGAAGAGTCACAAGCTTAACTCGAGATATATTGGGCCGTATCAAATTTTGGAGAGGATCGGTGATGTTTCTTACCGACTGGATCTTCCCCAGTCGTTAACTAATATCCACAATGTGTTTTATGTGTCACAACTCCGAGCGTACATTCCGTGTGACTCCATGATTGTGTCAGATGATTCTATCAAACTAAAGGAGGACCTGACGGTGGAAGTTACACTGATTGGTATTGAGGAATACCAGACTAAACGGTTAAGAAACAAGGAAGTACCATTGGTAAAGGTGAAGTGGAAAAATTTAAATGGGATAACCTATACGTGGGAGTTGGAGTCGGACATAAGATGGGTGTACCCCGATCTTTTTCAGCAAGGTGCGTTGATTTCGGGGATGAAATCCCTTTTTAGGGGGGTGGATGTAACATCCCTGATCTTTTAGTAAAATTATGAGTAGTGGGAAATATTAATTATTGTTTTAGAGATTTATTTGATGTTTTTATGAATTATTATTAAAATAAATGCAATTATAAATAATTAAATATTGTGAAAATAAATAAAATTATTTGATTGATTAATTACAAACAGGTTAAATGAGGTGGAATTAGAAGAAGGTAAAAGTTTAATTAAAACTTTTAATGAAAATATAAAAGCAATGGGGAAAAGACAGTTTTGCCCCTGAGCTTTAAATAATAAAGATCTCCTTTCTTCTTCCTCATTATCCACGCAAGCCTTTTTCTCCTTCTGTTTCTTCTTCTTCGTTTTCTCCTCACGCTGCTGAGCTGCATGCTCTGAGGGAAGGCTTCTTCTGTGTCAAAACTTTGAACGAACCCCATTTCCGTGACCGTGGTTTCGAGGTGAGTCCAATGAACTGTTTAAATTGGGTTATCTCATCTCTTTCGTTTTCTCCTTTGGATCAAATGGTCATGCATGGCGGGGTAAGGTTCTGTTTTCCACTCCTCTAGTGTATGTGAGCTCGAAAATGGTCTTTAGAGCAGAGAGTGGTATGACGTTAATGAGTTTTGTATTCCGACCCGTGTAGGTAGCAAAACGAACATCGAAGGACTAAGTGACGAGGCTGGTGTTGGATTCAGAGGTGAAATCGCGAACCCAGCGCTTAGAGGATGTAATCGGCATCAAGAGCAGATCATTGAAGCTTGGAATCAAGGTAAGGGGTGTTCGGGTTGTAATTAATTAGAATAGGACATATTTTACGTCCGAGTCGTTGAATTGATTGTAAACATGGTAAGAAATGTTGCTGGGTGAGTTGTATGTGTATGCATGTATGAATATGGACACCGATCGGTTTAGGATCGTGTGTGGCTTGCGATGATTGAGTTTGAAATACTTGATGTTATGATATTCGATGTGTACAGTGGCGTTGTGATGATGAGCTTGACAAGTAGGTCGCCCAGTGGTAATGTGATGGCGGGCTTGACAAGTAGGTCGCCCATTTGATGAGTATGTGCTGTTATGATGGCCACTTGTTATATAATATGATGAATGTGAATGATATATGTATGATTATGTGGTGTGGGACGGCCGACGGTATGTATAGCCCCTCGTTTCCAGCTCCCGTGGTTTTTGTGCCCAGTTGAGCTACCCAGTGGTCAAGTAGGACCCAGTGGTTGAGGTGGAGAGTCAAGCAGGACTCGGTGAACCAAGCAGGGTTCATGGGGTGTCAAGTAGGACCCTCAGCTAAAGGCCGATCCTTTAGTATCTGGATACTAGGCGTCAATTTTGTCTGAAAGTCAGTGGTGACAATTGATGAATTATTAGTATTATGATGATGTGTATGTACTTGGTTATATTTACCGAGTGTGAATTGTTAAACTTGCTGAGTATGAATTGTTATATTTACCGAGTATGAATGGTTATATTTGCCGAGTGTGAATTGTTAAACTTGCCGAGTATGAATTGTTATATTTGCCGAGTGTGAATTGTTATACTTGCTGAGTGTGATTTGCAAATTGAGGAATAAGCAATCGGACGGAGTTTATATACATGTATTTTGTTAATTTCCGTTCTAGATTAATTATGATGCCAAACACTCACCCTTGTTGTGGTATTCAATGTAGTAACTAGTGACAGGGAAGAGGTCGGAACCCTGGAGGTGCGCCAAGCAGAGGATTGATGCCAAGGAACCGAGTGATTGTGAAATGAATTATGTGTAATGTATAATGAATTTTCCGAGTATGTGATGCCATACTATATTGCTTGTGTAAGTTGACTAATGTGCATATGAATTATGTTGCTATGTGATCGGTATTGATTTTCCTGAGTGAATTTGCGTTGCTGTAGTAAAGTCGATTACCGGACGAATCTCTCTAAGCGGATTCAGTCTTGTCCGAGCGAGGGCCGGGGGAATTTGATCCTGTGTCTATTCCGCTCAAGCGAGTATCCCTCGCCCCTTCCGAGTGAGGCATGGCCGAGAGAACTCTTTCTGAGTGAATGTTAGAATGTTTCCCAGTGAGGCATGGCCGAGAGGACTCTTTCTGAGTGAATGTGAGAATGTTTCCGAGTGAGGTGTGCCTGAGAGAACTCTTTCTTAGTGAAGGTTAGAATGTTCCCGAGAGGCATGACCGAGAGAACCCTTTCCAAATGATGAGAGGTTAGAATGATTCCGAGTGAAGTATGACCGAGAGAACCTTTTCTGAGTGAAGGAAGGTTAAGGGGTTTCCGAGTGAGATACAACCGAGAAAACCATTTCTGAGTAAAAGACTTGTTAATTTTCCTTGTAGGTCCCGTTGTTCTCTCTGGTTTAAAGTGTAGAATTCGCCCAAGCGAGTCGGGACTCGCCTAAGCGACCTTCACGGGTTTCGCTTAAGCGAATCAGGGTCTCGCTCAAGCGAGTGACCCCCGACTTTGTTTCCTTCTTTCGCTTATTTAATTAATTAAATTTTATTATTTGATTTATTTCCTATCGGTTAGTATTTTGAGTTGGTTTAAGAAGAATAAATATGGTTTTACATTCGGATTTAGTTAACTATCAGTAAATGTGAAAAATTTATTGTGAAAAATAATTAAACGGTTGTAATTAAATGGTAAATCGACGCGGGTCATCACATAAATGGTAATAGAGGAGGCAGAGGAAATGGTGGATGTGGTAATAACTCTATGATGCCTAGGAATGATCGAGCTGGAACTTCTAATTCACCAGCTGCGGGTAGAGTTTATGCCATTACTGTTGAAGAGGCTGCTCAAGCCAATGACCTTGTACAAAGTAAGTGTTTACTTGGGGATACTATTCTTAATGTGGTGTTTGACTCTGGTGCAACTCATTCTTTTATTTCAAATGATTGTGTGATGCGTATGAGATTACCTGTTATTGCTATGAATCGGGCATTGAATGTGTCTATCCCGACTAGTGCTAAACTATGGACTTCTATGATGTATGAAAATGTATCCTTCACTTTGGGTGATAGGAGTTTTATGGTTGATTTAATATGTCTACCTTTGAGAGGTCTTGACATTGTCCTTGGTATGGATTGGTTATCAGCCAATAGAGTCCTAGTTGATTGTCAAAACCGGCGGGTGATCTTTCCTAATCCGAATGCCGATAACTATGAAATTCAAGGTATATCTCAGTTATTTATGTTATTCTGTATGATTGATGGAAAGAATGAGTTTATAGTCCATGATAACCCTGTTGTGTGTGATTTCTCTGAGGTGTTTCCAGAGGATGTACCTGGTATTCCTCCTGAAAGAGAAATTGAATTCTCTATTGACCTTATTCCTGGAGCTGAACCTATCTCCAGGGCTCCTTATAGAATGTCTCCAATTGAATTGACAGAATTAAAGAAACAGGTTGATGAATTACTTGAGAAACAATTTATTCAGCCTAGTATATCATAGTGGGGTGCTCCGGTGTTACTTGTTAAGAAAAAGGATGGCAGTATACGGTTATGTGTTGACTACCACCAATTAAATAAGCTTACAATCAAGAATAAATATCCATTGCCTAGAATTGATGACTTGATTGATTAGTTGCGTGGTGCTTCAGTTTTTTCTAAGATTGATTTACGGTTTGGATACCATCAGATCTGAGTCAAAGCTTCTGATATTCCTAAAACGGTGTTTAGGACCCGATATAGTCATTATGAATACGTGGTGATGCCGTTTGGAGTGACGAATGCTCCTGCTGTGTTCATGAACTATATGAACATCATTTTTCATCCTTATTTGGATCGGTTTATGGTGGTATTTATCGATGATATTTTGATTTATTCTAAGTCTCAAGAAGAGTACAAAAAGCATCTTCGTTTGGTACTTCAAGTGCTGAAAGAGAAGCAATTATTTGATAAATTATCCAAATGTGAATTCTGGATGGATAAGATTCAATTTTTGGGTCATGTTATTTCCAGTGAAGGTGTTTCTGTTGATCCTTCAAAGATCGAATTTATCATGGTTTGGGAGAGACCTAACTCAGTCACTGAGGTTAGGAGTTTCATGGGATTAGCTGGTTACTATCAGAGATTCATTGAGGGATTCTCTAAAATCGGATTGCCATTGACCAAGCTAACCCGGAAGAATGTTCCTTTTGTGTGGTCTTCCGAGTGTGAAAAGAGTTTTCAAGACTTGAAGGCTAGATTGACTTCTACTTCTGTGTTGGCATTGCCTAATCTGTAGGAAAATTTTGTGGTTTATTGTGATGCATCCAGGCTGGGTCTTGGGTGTGTATTAATGCAGAATGGTAGGGTGATAGCTTATGCTTCGCGACAGTTGCGACCGCATGAACAGAATTATCCGCATGATTTGGAGCTTGCAGTTGTGGTCTTTGCACTGAAAATTTGGAGGCATTATCTTTATGGCTTTAAATTTGAAGTATATAGTGACCATAAAAATTTGAAATATTTGTTTCACCAGAAAGAGTTAAATATGAGGCAGAGGAGATGGATTGAATTTCTTAAAGACTACGATTTCGATTTGAAATACCACCCGGGGAAGGAAAATGTTGTAGCTGATGCCTTAAGTCAGAAATCTATTCATGTGGCAACTATGATGATAAAAGAGATGGAGTTACTCAAGCAGTTTAGAGATATGAATCTGCATGTGGATGTTTCTTCGCCTCAGAAAGTGACTCTTGGTATTTTGAAAATAGCCAATGAGTTTTTAAAGCTGGTGTATATGCATCAGATATCTGATATTTATTTAGCTGAGATGAAAGAAACTCAGGCTAATGGCAAGAACCTATTCTTAACCGAGGGTTCTGATAGTATTTGGCGAGTGAAAAGCCAGGTTTATGTGCCTGATTCAAATGATCTGAGAAAAATGATACTCAATGAAGCACATAAGAGTATGCTGAGTATCCATCCAGGTACTACCAAGATGTACCATGATTTGAAATTGCATTTTTGGTGGCCTGTGAGACGCCCTAAAAATAGGGGAAAATTTTTCGCGTTTTTGAAAAATATTAATCAGTATAATAAACCACTCCCATATATGAAGATATGAGAGGGTGAGTTCAAAAGATTATTTTATAATAACTTTTCTAATTAAAAACAGCGGAAGATTCAATTAATTTAATTATTGACTGATTGATTTTCAAGAGGAGGAGTTTCATGAAAAGTGGGATGTAGTTTATATAGCCTAGAGGTCCAACTTATACTCCTTAATATATTTAAAGTTGATCCGGTCCCAACACCGGCCCCCAAGAGCATGGCTTTAATGCTTTACCAGATCATCATTTTGAACAAGAGAAGTACGCTTCAAATACATTATAAGTACTTCTATATGGAGTGCATACCGCCAAGGCATGTTATTCCGCCAAGGAACGTTACTCCGCCAAGGCACATAACTCCGCCAAGGCACGTAACTCCGCCAAGGTATGTTACTCCGCCAAGGATTATTACCTCGCCAAGGAGGAAAATATTGAATACCTTATACACATGCATGAAATATTCCCAATGCATATTACTCCGCCAAGCCACAGGCTCAATACAGGCGGAATATTGAACTTCCCATACTGCGTAGCGAGCCCATACTTATAACCCCGGCACGAGATTGACTCTGTCTTGAGAGGTTGAAAATGGGAATCACGCTGTCACGCATAAGAAGGGAACAATGAATAAAATAATAAAGCATTAGCGCTTTCCAAGCAAGTGGAAATACCAACTACAGTGATGGTGCTCGTGAACGACACAGGGACCCACTACCTTTCTTGCATTATGCCAGAAAACAAGGAACGGGTCCTACCAATAATGGAGCACCAGTAACAGGTATATAAACCTCAGCAAAAAGGTATAGAGGGATCCCCCTTAATTCTGAACCTTACACTTTTACTTGCATAATTCTCTCAGATTTGCTTTCTAAGTCTTACAGTATCTCAGACTACTGACTTGAGCGTCGGAGAATAATTGCAGGTACCACCACCAATTGTGTGAAGGCAAAGAAGGTTACTTCAGGTGAACTATCACACCGCCCAGAGTGCATTGTATTCCGCCCCAGTATATAAGGATACTCTGTACTTGCACATTTATAAATATCTCCTTGTACCAGATTGACATTACATGTACATTTTGAATTGTTCATCAACCATACTTTTACACCCCCTGTAAAGGACAGTTCATTGGCACGCCTAGTGGGACCTGTAAATTTGGTAGTCCCACAATCTTTGGTCAATTTTCATCATACTCATCATTAATGGAGATACCAGGACCAGACATACAGAATGAGGATTCTCCTCCACGCAATCCCAGACGTCTAAACTTCGATAATGATGCTCATAAAAAAGCAACGCATGTTGACTCTCCAGATCCGAGAGATGACATGATTCGAATGTTGAAAGAAGAGATTGTTGAGCTTCGTCGTGAAAAGGCGAACCCCATGCATGAGAAAGCTGGTCCTGCAAGACAGCCACACCATGAACCATACGTACAGGAGGAATCAAGTACTCCTAACTACTCTCGCATCCCTACTTACATGGAAGAACAACGAAGCCTTCCACTGGCAAATGCTCAATATCAAGAAGGAAGGAGAGCAGGTTCAAATGCACCCCCCTCAGGATACAAGATGAGTATCCCATTTTCTAAAAGGCTCATGAATGCACATGTACCCAGACATTTGCAAACTATGCAGCCCATTTCTATAGGAAAATATTCTGGGGAAACAGATCCTTCTAAGCATTTAGATGCTTATATTTACGAGGCTATGTTCTTAGGAGCAGAAGAGGATGTCATGTGCAGAATGTTCCCCAGGACCCTCACAGGTGAAGCTCTTAGTTGGTTCAAGAGCTTACCTTCAGGCTCCATTGATTCATGGGAGGACCTGGCCATAGCTTTTGGCAGCCACTTCGTGATCTCTAGGGATGCACCTAGAACCTCTCATACCTTGGCTCAGATCAAGCAAGGTGACAAAGAATCTCTGAAGGATTTCCTTAAGAGATTCTATAAGGAGGCAGCCATGGTTCCTGATCTGACAGAAGCAATACAGTTGCATATCCTCATCGAGGCTATGCAGCCAAAGTCACCTTTTGCTTTGTCTTTGGCAAAGGGACTCCCATCTACGATGGAGGAATTTCGCAGGAAGGCGTCCAAGTATGTGGGTATTGAGATGCACCTAGAAGCCACTGCATCTCGCAGTAAACTACCCCCTACAACTCCACATCATGACAAAGAAAAAGAAAAATCATCTAAGAATGACAAGTTCCACCAGAAAGACAAAGTAGGGAACCAGCCCTTCAAACAGCAAGATAGACGCGTGTTCAATTTTGCTCATTATGCACCTCTGAACACAACGTATGAACAAATCTTGCGTGAAATAGGATGGACTACCCTCAACGTGTATGGGATTCAACGTCCACCCCCAATCAGGCGCGGTGGAAACCCAAAGAAGTATTGTGAATTCCACGAGTCATACCACAGAGGAATGTAAGCAACTCAAAAACACCATTGAGGTGCTCATCCGTGAAGGCAAGCTGAAACATTATTTGTTTAAGGGTAAGTCTCATGATGAGCCAGAAAAGTTTGAAAAACGACATCGTGATCGTTCTCCGGATCCTGATAATACTCAGGAACCAAAACGCACAACGGCATCAGAAAAACAAAAAGGCGTTGTTCTGGAGTCCGCTCAAAGAGAATCGAGCCCTGAACCCAGATCGCGAGGCAAAAGGTAGGTTGTAGACATGATTGTTGGAGGCTTCGCAGGCGGCGGACCCTCAAACACCGCCAGGAAGAATCATCATCGTATGATCTTATCTGTGCAGGGCAAAAGCAAAGAATATCGCCCATTCAGGAATGGAGTCTAGACTCCGCCTATAACCTTCACAGATGATGATTTTGGCCCTACTATTCCTGAGGGAGATGATGCAGTAGTAATTATTGCGGTAATCGCTAATATGGATGTAAAACGCATCCTAATTGATCAGGGAAGTTCCTGCGACATTATCTTTTATGACTGTTTCAAACGCATGGGACTAACTGATGCTGATTTGAAACCTTATACACAGGACCTTACAGCCTTTAATGGCGCCAAACAGCCCACTAAAGGCTACTTGGACACAAGGATCACTTTTGATGGTGAACCTGGAGCAAGGACTGTGAAATCCAGGATTCTTGTCATTGATGTTAAATCTTCATACAATGGCATCATTGGGCGGCCTACTCTAAATGCCATGGAAGCCATCGTTTCAACCCCCCACTTGTTAATCAAGTTCATTGATAAAGAGAATCAAGTCTCATCTGTAAGGGGTGACCAGGAGATGGCTCGTTATTGTTACAATTTGAGTCTTAACATGGTGAAGCTTGAAACCATGTCTAAGAAAAGAAAATTGAACGAAGGAAGCGGTACGGTGGCATCCGTCAATTTGGTGGATCTTGACCCCAGGGCGGAGTCTTCTGTAGACCCACTGAACCCTTTGAAACCAACTCCTGATGGTGGTTCCAAGCCTATTGTTTTAGGCAGCACCCCGGAGCAAATTACAAACATCAATGACAAGCTGGAGGTTAACATGGAAGCAAGACTAATTGCACTTCTCCATGAGTACAAAGAAATTTTTGCTTGGACCGCTGCAGACATGCCTGGCATAGATCCTAACTTTTGTTGTCACCGCCTGGCGGTGTATCCTGAAACTAAGCCAGTGGCACAAAAGAAACGGCGTATGGGTCCTGCTAAGCAAAAAGCTGCTTATGAACAAACAGAGGAGCTCCTCAAGGCGGGGTTCATCAGGGAACTCCGTTACTCCTCTTGGCTGTCCAACGTGGTTATGGTACAAAAAGCCAATGGCAAGTGGCGTATGTGCATAGACTACGTTGATTTGAATAAATGCTGTCCCAAAGATCCATACCCCCTCCCCAACATTGACAGATTGGTTGACGATTCCTCAGGATACAAGTATCTATCTTTTATGGATGCCTACTCCAGATACAACCAAATTCCAATGTGTGAGGATGATCAGGAGAAGACAGCATTTATTAATGACAAAGGGGTCTTTTACTACAACGTCATGCCATTTAGGCTAAAGAACGCCGGGGCCACCTACCAACGCATGATCAACAAAGTCTTTGAGGGTATGCACACAAAGCTGGTAGAGGTTTATATTGATGATATTATTGCCAAGACCCCGGAGGGAGGAGACCATGTTAAAGACCTACGCCTTATTTTTCAACGCCTACAGCAATACAACATGAGACTGAATCCATTAAAATGTACATTTGCTGTACCTGGGGGCAGATTTTTGGGTTTCATGTTAACACAAAGAGGCATAGAGGCTAATCCTGATAAATGTCGCGTAATCCAAGAGTTGCAGAGCCCCAAAACATTGAAGGAGGTACAATCCCTCAATGGCAAAATCGCTGCTCTAGCACGATTCATGCCAAAAATGGCTCATCGCTCTCTTCCCTTGTACAAAATGCTGAAGAAGGATAAGAAATTCAGTTGGGGCCCAGAACAAGAGTGTATTTTTATGTTGATGTAGGTTTTGATAATGACACAACAAATGGAGAAGTATCAAGGATGTTATCAAGCAATTAATTATATTTGATGTGGAAGTTAAATTGGTTGATGTTTAATTTTGATGAACAATCAAGGACTTATGTTAAAGGCATTTAAAGAAGCTTAACACAAGTACAAATGATCAACAAAATGCCTAAGGTTCCAAAAGAAGAAAGCCATATGTAATTACATGTCAAAAGGATGCAACAAATGGAGTAACAGCATGATGAATCGATTCACCAATACCCCTGAATCGATTCATGCGTTTGGAAAGGCCCAGGATGTGCAAAACAGGTAATTGAATCGATTCAGCAAGAAGCATGAATCGATTCATGCGTTTAAAGTGGCCCAGGATCACTCTTCAATAGGTTGAATCGATTCATGGCACAAAGAACACCAAGGAAGAATCGATTCACACGGGTACAGGGTCCAGGAAATTGAAAATTCAAGAATGAATCGATTCACACCAAGGAGGAATCGATTCATACGTCTGATTTGCCCAGTAACTCTAAATTCAATGAGATGAATCGATTCACATCTTGAAAGAATCGATTCTCACGCTGTCTGGAGCCAAAATGCACGCTGGAATCATATAAAAATTGAAGAGAAATATTCAGAATTCAAAAGGAGACATTGTGCAACATGGTTGGAAAGTTCAAGGCAATGCTTCACACTTTGTCCCTCTCCACATGTATGTGTTACATTGGTAATGCAATTTAATTTGAATTAAATCAAACATGCACATGCTATGTTCTTCTTGGAGACATTAAAAGCTCATTGGAATTGCAATGCCATTTTGAATGGAGACACACATGTTCCAAGTTCAAGCTCCCAAGGAATTTAATATTGCAACATGACATGCCATTGGAGCCTATAAATAGAGAAGGAGGAGAAGGCAAAATTTACACCAAGCAATTGAAGCATTTCCATTTGCTTACTTCTTCCTCATTGCTTCATTCTCTTCTACTCATTCTCTCTTGTTCTATATTGGCATATTCTCTTAGTGAGTTATTTAAGAGTTAGAGAGAAAGTAATTTGTGAGCTAAATTTGTATATCCTCTCTTTGAGAGTTATTTTTGTATGAGCTTTAAGTTGTGTATCCACTCTATTGGAGAGTTATCATTGTAACCATCAAATACCAAAATTCCTAGAGATTAAGGTTGGGGTTCAACCTTGGATATTGAGAGATTGTGAGATTGGGTGGGTTGCCCTTTGCTTGTGAGGATTGGGTTCTTGAGTGTGGGACACTAGGAGACAATTGCTCAAAGCTTGTAATCTCAAATTCTCAATAGTGGAAATCCTTCAAGTGGGTTGCTTGAAGGCGAGACGTACACCGGTGTGGTGGAACTCGTTATATCGGTTTGCAAATTCTCTCTTCCCTTAAACTCTTTATTATTATTGTGGACTTGATTTGCATGCCTAGAATATTTGATGGTTTGGTAAAATTGAATCCTTGAATCAATTGACTTAAACATTATTGGATTTGATTATTGAGGAAGAAGAATATTGGTGTCAACAAATTAGTAAACTATCATGCTTAATTAATTTGAGTTGTTGAAGTTATACTTATATTGAAATTAATTATAGCATACTAAGAACTTCAAGAATTGTCTAAGCCAATAACTTGCTTTGTTCATCAAATCAATTCTTGAATATAGTCCATTCAACTTAATATGTTTTAGTATGAAATGTGCTTCATAATTATCATATCTTTTATCTTGCATCATTTGTGTACTACTAACCGTTTTGAAAGGGATTCCGCGCGAAAATTTGAAATACTCAATTCACCCCCCCTCTTGAGTATCGAGGCCTTGGCTAACAATTGGTATCAGAGCTTGACTCTTGGAAGATCAAGCTTAACCGCTTCAAGAGATCAAGATGGCCTCTACTTCTTATGATGCATTTCCACAAGGTGAAATAATAAATAGACCACCAATCTTCAATGGTAAAGACTTTGTTATTTGGAAAGAAAGGTTGAAAATCTTTATCCAAGCCTATGACCTCAAGGTATGGAATGCTATTCAATTTGGTTCTTTTATTCCTAAATACATAGTTGATAATATAGAATGTATGAAGCCCATAAACTTATGGACTAAGGAAGAAGAAAGAAAGGTACAATTCAATCTTAGAGCTAAAATTCTTATCACATTAGCATTAGAACCTAATGATGTTTCTAGAGTTATTACTTGTAATAATGCTAAAGAAATGTGGGAAACTCTTGAAACAATTTATGGAAATACTAATGATGATAAAGATGCAAGGATTAGTACTCTTTCTAGCAAAAATGAAGGACTCAAAATAAATTCGGAAGAAGAGCTCGATAAATCAAAAGAAGAATTTACCAACCTTTGCCTAATGACAAAGCACTCCAAAGATGACGAGGTAAGTTCTCTAATCGAATCTAGTGATGATGAAAGTGAATTTGATAAAGATGAATTGCTAGAAGCTTTTAAAGAATTGCATGAAAAATTTGTCTTGTTATCAAAGAAATATGCATGCTCAAAACAAACCATTTTGAAGCTTGAAAAAGAATTGCATGATGTTCACATAGAAAAAGAATATCTTAGAGCTCAAAATGATGAATTAGTAGCTTCAAATGTATCTCTTAGAACTTGTAATGATAATAATGATTGTGTGCTTATTGATAAATGTATGCTTCTTGAAAAAGAGAATAAAGAACTAAAAGAAGCACTTAGTAAGCTTACAAGTAGTCAAAAGAATCTAAGTGCACCTCTTGAAGATCAAAAGCATACACTTGAAAGAAGAAAAATAGTTCATTACAAGAACCCTTGTGCATCCTACAAAGAAAAATCCAAATCCTCTCTTAGATGCACAAACCATGAAAGAAAAGAGAACTCATTGCCTAATTGTTTTAAAAGGAATCATATAGAACATAATAAGAACCATTACAATTCTACTATGACTTACTCTTTGGATGCAACATGTTTTTATTGTGGAATATATGGTCATATATCTTCTAATTGCTTTATAAAGAAATCCCGTCAAAAGTGTACAAGAAAGGTATGGATTCCAAAAACAACTTTGAAATCCTAAACTAACAAGAAAGGACCCAACTTTTAAAGGGTACCATAAAACTTGACATTGTGTAGGAACACTTTAAATCGGCAATCTCTTATTGACGAATGACCAAAGAATCAAGATTCATAATCTCCACTCAAAAGAACAAAGAATGATAAGGATGGAGGATTCGTAAAACTCCAAGGTATGTTCGATTCTTACTCTAAGTTGATCAAATATTATGTATGCTTGATTATGTTAAATATCTATGGACTTGGTTGATATTTTATTAAGAAGTTTTAGAAATGTCTAAATAATTCTACACTTGTTCATAATGAATTTTGATGTGTGAAAATCAAACTTTGATTTGATATACTTGAGTTTGAACATGAAAGGTGTAAAGTTTTAAAATGGATAAATGAATAATTGAAATCTTAGGATCAATGATGTATATCCTTATGTTTTTGATTGGCGCATGATTGCTTAAATAACATGTTTTAATTTCATGAAAAACTTGAGATTAAAGTTGTTTGCATCCATGTGTGTTAGGAAGGATTGAAATACTAAATCTTGATGCTTAGATTCAAAATCTTAAATGATGCATGAACTCATGATGATATGTGAATTCTTGAATGATGTTTGAATCCTTGATAATGTATGAATTCTTAATGACATGAATTTTTGATTGAATATGAATACTTGATGATGCATCACTTATTGAACAAGAGAAATGTTGGTAACTAAGTGGTATCTAAATAACAAGCATCTTCCTTTAACAATGGTTTCAATTGAATTAGTAAGGGGAAGATGTCATGGGGACATATTCTTGATTATATACTTGTCACTATGCTTTGATGATAAATACATATATTATGACAAGTTGATTATGACAAACTTTAAAGTTGCTTTGAGTTAGAACTATGTTATGCTTACATGTTTTACAAAGTTGACAAGCTTAGGCAAAATATTTTCAATGCAATTATATGTTGGTTTTGATAATGCCTAAGGAGAAAGTATGTATGCTCTATGCCTAGACTTTAATTTCATGACTAGAAATATGTTAAATGAAAATGCATGATATGTGACAATACATGGTATATTAAGAGAAAATGCATTATAAAACATGACATGACCTTCCTTGATACACCATACTTGAGCAAATTGGCATCTATCTTGAGTGACATATATGTTTGATGATGCATGATCTTGAATGTGAAAAGAAATTTGAATATATACATCATTGAGATTGAAAAGAATTTTTGAACAATATTATGATGTATGCTTGAAAGTCAACAATCTTGTGATAATATGCTTAAATGTTTATAATTGATATCAAGAGCTTAAATTGGCAAATCCATCTAGTGATATCATGATTAGTAACAAGTGACATGGACATTGAATAAGAAATAAATGGTGTTGATCAAGAAAAGAATGTTTGACACAAAAAGGGTCATGAGAAAAATCATATAGATATATTGGCATGTGTTACAATACAAATGCATGAGTAAGCCAACAAGTTGTATTAATCATTCTACCGTTGCTATGATACCTACATTTGAGTGCATATTGTTGAAAATTCTTCTATGATTACCACTTTGATTGATGATTGACCAATGAATTTTATATACAATTGGTATCTAACTTTTGAGTGATATCTATTCATATTGTTATTTCTATTGGTTGAATAAGTGGCATCTATTGAAAGAAGTTGATCATGTGCTTAAGAAATAAACAAAAGGTATCAAATTTGCTAAATAGGCCAACATGAACAATTGGTATCAATTAGCTTAAGAATTACATCAATTAGCTTAACAAATGGTATTCAATTATATGTGTTTGGTGCTTAACTTGATAACAATTGGTATTCAATTATATGTGTTTGGTGCTTAACTTGATTGAAGTTAATAACAATTGGTATTCAATTTCAATTGGTATTCAATTACATGAGTTAATAATTGGTATTAGACTTGATCAAATTGGTGTAATTGGCTTCATAACAATTAGTATCAAAATATTTGTGAAAGAGGGATAAAATATCAATTGGTATCTATTAAATGACTAAGGAGAAGATATTATCTTGCATGATACATTATGATCTTCTAACAATTGGTATATCTTTCAACAATTACTATCAATTAAATGCATGACATGTGTTCAACAATTGGTATCAAACTTCATCAAATTGATTTCACATGTTATAAGTGGTATATGTTTTTATAAGTAATATCAATTACATTATTGAAAATAAGTTAGCAATCAATTATATGCTTACTTGATGAATGAACTATGTGATTGATTAGTGACTCTAAATGCATCAAATTGGCATATACACTTGATCATGATATGAGCTTTGATTTGAAATCCTTTTCATGAAATACTTGCTCTAAATCTCTCTTATTCAAATACATGAGTTTACATGTTGATGGCATAGAATATAATTAAGATGATGATCTTTTTGATGATGCCAAAGGGGGAGAGATTAGTGAAAGGATTAGTAAATGTTATTGATGCCAAAAAGAGGAGAATTACTATGACTAATGTTTTATCATAAGGAAAGTTTTTGATGATGCCAAAGGGGGAGAAGATTATAGGAAGTTATATATATACCCTAAATGGAATAAAGTCTTTCACAAAGGGGGAGAGATATAAAGAGAGAAATATATATAAGAAAGGGGGAGAAAATATACACTACCACTATGCTCTAAAAATTAGATGAACTATTTTGTGGTATCTATTGTATGATTGGTATATATTGTATGATTAAGGGGGAGATGATTAAGAGAAAGAGAACATATATTAAAAAGGAGAGACCTTATTAAAGGGGAGAAATCTTTTATCTTAAATATTCTCTTCTAAACTTGTGCCTATGATTTCATCAACAATTGGTATCAAATTGTATGTGATAAGGCAAGTCTTTCTTGTAATATACTTGAATTGTTGTGATACTAACACCCCAAGAGACAAGCATTTGTTGTCATCATCAAAAAGGGGGAGAATGTATTTTTATGTTGATGTAGGTTTTGATAATGACACAACAAATGGAGAAGTATCAAGGATGTTATCAAGCAATTAATTATATTTGATGTGGAAGTTAAATTGGTTGATGTTTAATTTTGATGAACAATCAAGGACTTATGTTAAAGGCATTTAAAGAAGCTTAACACAAGTACAAATGATCAACAAAATGCCTAAGGTTCCAAAAGAAGAAAGCCATATGTAATTACATGTCAAAAGGATGCAACAAATGGAGTAACAGCATGATGAATCGATTCACCAATACCCCTGAATCGATTCATGCGTTTGGAAAGGCCCAGGATGTGCAAAACAGGTAATTGAATCGATTCAGCAAGAAGCATGAATCGATTCATGCGTTTAAAGTGGCCCAGGATCACTCTTCAATAGGTTGAATCGATTCATGGCACAAAGAACACCAAGGAAGAATCGATTCACACGGGTACAGGGTCCAGGAAATTGAAAATTCAAGAATGAATCGATTCACACCAAGGAGGAATCGATTCACACGTCTGATTTGCCCAGTAACTCTAAATTCAATGAGATGAATCGATTCACATCTTGAAAGAATCGATTCTCACGCTGTCTGGAGCCAAAATGCACGCTGGAATCATATAAAAATTGAAGAGAAATATTCAGAATTCAAAAGGAGACATTGTGCAACATGGTTGGAAAGTTCAAGGCAATGCTTCACACTTTGTCCCTCTCCACATGCATGTGTTACATTGGTAATGCAATTTAATTTGAATTAAATCAAACATGCACATGCTATGTTCTTCTTGGAGACATTAAAAGCTCATTGGAATTGCAATGCCATTTTGAATGGAGACACACATGTTCCAAGTTCAAGCTCCCAAGGAATTTAATATTGCAACATGACATGCCATTGGAGCCTATAAATAGAGAAGGAGGAGAAGGCAAAATTTACACCAAGCAATTGAAGCATTTCCATTTGCTTACTTCTTCCTCATTGCTTCATTCTCTTCTACTCATTCTCTCTTGTTCTATATTGGCATATTCTCTTAGTGAGTTATTTAAGAGTTAGAGAGAAAGTAATTTGTGAGCTAAATTTGTATATCCTCTCTTTGAGAGTTATTTTTGTATGAGCTTTAAGTTGTGTATCCACTCTATTGGAGAGTTATCATTGTAACCATCAAATACCAAAATTCCTAGAGATTAAGGTTGGGGTTCAACCTTGGATATTGAGAGATTGTGAGATTGGGTGGGTTGCCCTTTGCTTGTGAGGATTGGGTTCTTGAGTGTGGGACACTAGGAGACAATTGCTCAAAGCTTGTAATCTCAAATTCTCAATAGTGGAAATCCTTCAAGTGGGTTGCTTGAAGGCGAGACGTACACCGGTGTGGTGGAACTCGTTATATCGGTTTGCAAATTCTCTCTTCCCTTAAACTCTTTATTATTATTGTGGACTTGATTTGCATGCCTAGAATATTTGATGGTTTGGTAAAATTGAATCCTTGAATCAATTGACTTAAACATTATTGGATTTGATTATTGAGGAAGAAGAATATTGGTGTCAACAAATTAGTAAACTATCATGCTTAATTAATTTGAGTTGTTGAAGTTATACTTATATTGAAATTAATTATAGCATACTAAGAACTTCAAGAATTGTCTAAGCCAATAACTTGCTTTGTTCATCAAATCAATTCTTGAATATAGTCCATTCAACTTAATATGTTTTAGTATGAAATGTGCTTCATAATTATCATATCTTTTATCTTGCATCATTTGTGTACTACTAACCGTTTTGAAAGGGATTCCGCGCGAAAATTTGAAATACTCAATTCACCCCCCCTCTTAAGTATCGAGGCCTTGGCTAACAAAGAGGCGGCATTCCAAAGCTTGAAAAATGTCTTGCCTAGCCCTCCAATCCTGGTAAAACCAAGCCCAGGTGAGCAACTCATTATTTATTTGTCTGTTTCAGATGAAGCGTTGGCGGTGGCTTTGGTCAAGGAGACAGTTGAAGGCCAACGACCGGTGTACTTCACTGGTAAAACATTGCACGGTGCAGAGTGCCGTTATCAGAAGATTGAAAAGGCAGCACTTGTAGTTGTTTGGGCCTCACGACGCCTAAGACCATATTTCCATGCCCATCCCATCCTGATTCGCACAGACTTGCCACTTCGTACTATACTGTTCAAACCAGACCTGGCTGGAAGGATGATCAAATGGGCCATAGAACTCTCTGAATTTGACATATCATACGAACCAAGAACTGCTATCAAGGCACAAGTCCTAGCAGATTTCGTAGTTGAATTAACAGGCTATAGCCCAGATGCAGATCATTCACATTGGATAATATACGTTGATGGATCCTCAAACAACAAGGGGTGTGGAGCAGGAATTGTTGTGGAAAGTGATGACGGGGTACACCTTGAAATTTCATTGCACTTCACCTTCACTACGTCCAACAATCAGGCGGAGTATGAAGCCTGCCTAGCCGGACTCAGAGCAGCACAAGATGTTGGGGCCAAAACTGTCACCCTATGCAGCGATTCTCAATTAGTCATTTCACAAATTCTTGGTGAGTATCAGGCTAAAGAACCTCTGCTACAACAATATCTAGACTGCGTCAATGAGTTAAAGCAGGGCTTCGATGAAGTCACTTTCAAGCATGTACCCCGTGAAGAGAATACACGCGCCGATATCCTCTCCAGGTTGGCTAGCACAAAGAAGGCAGGATGCACCACTATGGTTGTACAAAGTACCTTGGCAGAACCAAGTATTTCCTTTCCTTCCTCAGTGTGCATGATAAAAAGCCGCTCCTTTGATGACAATTCCTGGGTAGCACCAATAGTTCGTTACCTTGTTAATGGTCAATTACCCACGGATGATCTCGAACGGCGCAAACTAAAGAAAGAAGCACCTTACTACACACTCCTAGACAGACAGTTATACCGCCGAGGTATTTCTGTTCCTTACTTAATATGCATAAACGAAAATGAGGTGCAAGCCATTTTAGAAGAAGTCCATGAAGTCCAGTGTGGACACCATCCAGGGGCACGGAGTCTAATGAGAAAAATACTCAGGGCGGGGTATTGGTGGCCCACTCTGAAGTATGACTCCGCCTCATATGTTCAAAAATGCGATCAATGTCAACGATTCGCAAATCTCCACCACACTCTAGCAGAGGAAATGTCATCATCAATAACGCCTTGGCCTTTCTATCAATGGGGCATGGATATCTTGGGTCCATTCCTAACTGCGCCCGGCAGAATCAAATACTTGATAGTTGGTGTTGATTACTTCACTAAATGGATTGAGGCAGAAGCAGTGGTGCACATAACGTCAGCCAGGACTCGAAGATTCGTATATAAAAATATCATTACACGTTTCGGAGTCCCTGGACGCATAGTCACTGATAATGGCACCCAGTTCACAGATCGCAAGTTCACTGAACTTCTAGAAAATCTCAGCATTACGCAGATTTTCTCTTCTGTGGAACACCCTCAAACCAATGGACAAGCTGAAGTTGCCAACAGAGAAATCTTGAAGGGCCTCAAGAAACGCCTTGGTGAGGCAAAAGGAGATTGGGCAAATCAGTTATGCCACGTTTTATGGGCATACAGAACAACTCCTCACTCCACCACAAATGAATCTCCGTATCGGCTGACATACGGAGTTGAGGCTGTCATCCCCATTGAATTGGCAGCCCCTTCAGCTCGAGTCCTCCATTTCAACGAGGAAGCCAATCCACAGAACCTTGCACATGAACTCGAGGTTTTGGCGGAGTTGAGAGAGGAAGCCTTTGTGAGGGACCAAGCTGTCAAAGCAAAGGCCGCCAAATGGTATAACACACGTATTTTCGAACGCCGTTTCAAAGAAGGAGATTTGGTCCTGAGAAGGGCCAATATTGGCAACAAATTTGCACACCAAGGCAAATTGGCACCAACCTGGGAAGGTCCATACTGGGTCATCGAGGCTTTGGGTAAAGGCACATACCGCCTAGAAAACTTAGATGGCACTCCGGTCAGGAATAAATGGAACATTTTAAATTTACGCATATATTACAGCTAGTTGGGTAATATGGTATGATCTTTTCCTCCTAACTCAAGGTTCTTCCTAGATATGCTTTCCTTGAAAAGGTTTCGAAAAGACATACCCCAACTCAGCCCTTTATGTAGTTCCATTATTAATAAAATACCTTCCTACATTCAATCTTCATTCTATTGAATTGATTATCCATGGCAGAACTTGTTCCCATGCAGATAAGACAACGACTCCAAAAATTGAAGCATAGATGCATAACTCTTTATTCCATAAAGATCGATCAACATGCAACACAGCTTCATAAACGGAGTCAATAAAAAAACTCCTTGGGGGGAAAGGATTGGTGTCTCAGCTATATGCTGCACCATACCGACCCTAAGGTCCAGAAAACTCCTTGGGGGGAAAGGATTGGTGTCTCAGCTATATGCTGCACCATACCGACCCTAAGGTCCAGAAAACTCCTTGGGGGGAAAGGATTGGTGTCTCAGTTATATGCTGCACCATACCGACCCTAAGGTCCAGAAAACTCCTTGGGGGGAAAGGATTGGTGTCTCAGCAATATGCTGCACCATACCGACCCTAAGGTCCAGAAAACTCCTTGGGGGGAAAGGATTGGTGTCACAGCTATATGCTGCACCATACCGACCCTAAGGTCCTACAGGCCGCCTATGGAAAGAACTGGTGTCACAGCTATATGCTGCACCAATTCGTCCCCAAGGTCCTGCAGGCTTCTTGTGGAAAGAGCTGGTGTCACAGCTATATGCTGCACCACACTGACCCCAAAGTCTAACAAGTTTCCTGCGGAAAGTATCGGTGTCACAGCTATACGATGCACCATACCAACCCTGGATTCAACAATTGTCATGTGATCAGGAGATACACTCCAGTCCAAATTCAAAAGGATGAACACTCCATCCAAAACTTGACTCCGCCTAACTACCAATGTTTTACGGAGTACATAATCAACAAACTCAAGCACTACTCAACGAGTTCAAGTAAGTCCAACACTTGTAAAATTGTGCTTCTTTGAAATTCCTAAGAGGCTACTCCGCCTCCTTACGGAATCCTGCTTCATTGAAATTCCTAAGAGGCTACTCCGCCTCCTTACGGAATCTACTTCAATGAAATTCCTAAGAGGCTACTCCGGCTCCTTACGGAATCTACTTTAATGAAATTCCTAAGAGGCTACTCCGCCTCCTTACGGAATCCTGCTTCATTGAAATTCCTAAGAGGCTACTCCGCCTCCTTACGGAATCTACTTCAATGAAATTCCTAAGAGGCTACTCCGCCTCCTTACGGAATCTACTTCAATGAAATTCCTAAGAGGCTACTCCGCCTCCTTACGGAATCTGTTTCATTAAAATTCCTAAGAGGCTACTCCGCCTCCTTACGGAATCTGTTTCATTAAAATTCCTAAGAGGCTACTCCGCCTCCTTACGGAATCCTGCTTCACTGAAATTCCTAAGAGGCTACTCCGCCTCCTTACGGAATCTACTTCAATGAAATTCCTAAGAGGCTACTCCGCCTCCTTACAGAATCTGTTTCATTAAGATTCCTAAGAGACTACTCCGCCTCCTTACGGAATCTGTTTCATTAAGATTCCTAAGAGGCTACTCCGCCTCCTTACGGAATCTGTTTCATTAAGATTCCTAAGAGGCTACTCCGCCTCCTTACGGAATCTGTTTCATTAAGATTCCTAAGAGGCTACTCCGCCTCCTTACGGAATCCTGCTTCATTGAAATTCTTAAGAGGCTACTCCGCCTCCTAACAGAATTCACTTTAATGAAATTCCTAAGAGGCTACTACGCCTCATTATTGGATTTACTTCATCGAAATTCTTAAGAGGCTACTTCGCCTCCTTACAAAATTCACTTCAATGAAATTCCTTAGAGGCTATCCCGCCTCATTGCTGAATTTTACTTCACCAAATTCCTAAAGGGGTTATTCCGCCTCGTTATACTTAGTCATATTTCATTAATTCCTCAAATGATTACGCTGCCTTCTTAATATCGTTTTACAAGGCATAAATCCGACGGACTCAGACAGTGTTTATATGAACAAGTATAGATTTACAGAAAATATGCTTCATTAAATATTGTCAAAGATTGATAAAGGTCCAGAGCCTGTCCTGGAACAAGGCAATATTAATAAAATGCAAAAAACAAAATTTGCAAAAGGACTCCAGAGCTAGTCTTCAGAGCTCGGGTGGCACTCCCTCTTGTTGGGCGAAGCTGGGCTGACCTTCACCAGGTTTGGATAAACTTTGGGAGGGGGGCAAGTCCGCCAGGACATATTCTACACTGGGCGCAGGAACGTGACCCCCCTGAACAGGCACCATCAGTTCGCCATGAATGAATTCATAGTAAGGATGAATGCCTGCAGTGGTGAGAGCAACACCTGGATTGCGATAACGGAGTTGGTGAACAGCCATGCTGAAAGCATCATCAATAGCCGCCTCAGCTGCATCCAAGGCAGATTGTAACTCCTTGTCAAGCCTCTCACTGGTGGCATCTGAAGTGGCTTTTTCAGCTTGCAGCTCTTGAACCTGTTTTTTAAGGTTATTGTGTGCAGTGGCTGCTTGGTCCAACTCCGCCGCCCAGGCATCTTCAGCAACGGTCTTATTTATTTCAAAGGAAACCAACCTCTGCTGAAGTTCGCTCACACCTTCACCCAGTTCTTTGTTCACCTGGGATAGTCCGCCCACCTCTTCGCCCAATTTTACATTCTGCTCCTTCAAGCCAGAAACTTGCTTTTCCAGCAAGACTTTATCAGCTCTCACCCGAGCCAGCTCCTCCTGCAGCTTCTTGATGTCGGAGTCGGCGGTGTCAAGGTGCCTATCCTTGGCCTTGATCACCTCCGACAGCTGCTCATTATCATGTTCCAAGCTGCGTATCTTTTCAACAGACTCATGAAAAGATTCTTGGAACATGGCGGCCTCTGCAGCAACTTCAGCGATGCGTGGCACAGAGGCAAGGAAACCATCAATTTCAGCGAGGTGCCACCTTGCAGCTGCAGCAGCGTCTGGAATCTCTTCGAAGTCGATGTCGGGGCGGAGAATGAAGTCCGGATCACGCCTCTCCGACTGGCGGGATCCCATATTTGTAAAATACAAAAAGGGATTCAGTCGAGACCCCGCCAAAGGCAAAAAGACGGATCGCCTGGATGACTCCCCCGGAACATCAATAAGGAAAACTGGTGTCCCTTGAGTAGCCATGTCCAGGGCGGGATTCTCAGCTGGGCGGACTGGGGAAGCTTGAATCCCCTCCGCCTCATCCCCCGCGACATGGATTGGAGAAGCTTGAATTTCCTCCGTTTCCTCCCCCACGACACCTTCTTTAAGGGCGCTTTCAACACCGCCCATATCAGCAGTAGTACCCACAACAGGTATCTCCTGAGTCTCTTCCAAGTCAATGGCGGTATCGACTGATGCTCCTTCCCCAATCTTCTTCTTGCCCTTGTTCTTCCTTTTTTGCAAGGGTTGGGGATCCACTTCCTCTTCCTCCTCCTTAACAGCTTTTGGTTCTTGGCGTTTTTTAGAACGCCTTTCAACATCAACTGCTGATGACCCTGCACCACCTTCCAAATTCACTATATTAATGGATGCAGGGAAAGGAAGAGTCTTTGTTAGAGCAGCAGCCAAATTCCTTCTGGGCTGCACGTTGTTCTCCGTGTTAATTTCCCCGCGGCTCATGCGAATCTGCTTGATGCGATCCATCCCAGGGAATTCGGCAATCTCTCCTGCAAAATAACATATATGAATACGGTTAGAAGATGCAGAAAAAAATAGAAGTAATATTCAATCAACATTGGAATTGTTAATGATGAAATATTACTTAAGTATCCCTGAGCATCCCGCCCAAGCAGCCTTCGACACAGAATCAGCTTGTGGACGGAGTTGTACTCCTTCAACGTCCGGAGTACTTCCACAGATGCAGCTGATAGAGCACTTTCCTCAACTTCATACGCTTGCTTACTCAGGAGGAAGTGCTCATGCGTCCATGCTACTGGGAATTTATCAATTCCCTCCTTACTCCGCCAGAAAACGGGCTTGTCCTTCCTGACGGAAACCTTCACAAAACTCATCCTAAAGTGAAGTCCGCCTTCCTTGGCGGAGTCAGCAAACGCCTTGAAATTTAAAATCTTCGGCTCCGCCCGAAGGGTTACAAAGCCCATGCTGCCACTTTTCACATTCACTCTTCTCATGATGTGGCAGAAGGCAAAAAACAACGCCACAGTGGGCGTAAACTCTAGATGTTCAGCCATTACCTCGAAGCTGCAAACTATCCCCCAACCGTTAGGGTGCAGCTGAGAAGGGGCGCAGTCCAGGAATCTAAGTACGCCCATCTGGAATTTATTCAATGGGAAGCGCACCCCCAGCTGGGTAAATAAAATATCATACATATATATGGTACGATCATTTTGAGGAAGATGGCATATCCGTTCGAACGTCTTGGGAGAACGAATGATGAACCTCTTTTCATACCGTTCATCCTTCCAGATTGGTACAGACAACTCCATCACCCCTCCACTAGTTGTCGCATGACGAGAGGAAGCATCTTTAACATCTTCCTCAACCCAACAGTAGGGGTTAATCTCAAGCATCTTTTTCTAGTCCAATCCATGCAACACAACATTCTGACACTCTGCCATAGTTAGCACTTGTGTGTGGGAAACACCTCCTGATACAAACGAATGTACAACATAAAATACTCCACGCTGCTGTAAAACATCGAATCCCTCCTAGTATAGAAAGCCTCATCTTCACTCTCAATGTCAGAAAACATGGGATGAACAGAAACCCTAGAGCATGACTCTGACTTTTTTCCCCTCATCCTCGCTTCAACAAACACACATATAAAGAAAAAACAGAACCAACCCAATGAAAATGAAGACAGAAAGCAGAGGAAGAAGCAAGTTACCTTAAATTTCTGAAAGAACTTAAGAACTCCAACAACAAACAAACTCACGAGAAAGTAGCAAACGCAGTTTCAGCACACAGATGAAAAGAGGAAGATGAAGCAAAACATTTCCCTCCCTAAGAGTTTACCTATTTATAGGCATGGCTTGGGGGGAAATAAGCGAATCCTCAAAAACTTCAAAGATGTGTTTGCAGCCATTGGATGAATCTCACTAACGGTTCTAAGCTTCAAACACGTGTTTACAGCCGTTGGATGAATCTCACTGACGGCTCCCTTTGATGATGAAACCAATAGATGAATCTAAGGGCAGGTATTTCCTGGGCCATATTTTCAAAATCCAAGGCCCATGGTAATAACCTCGAAAACGTATCTCAACTGCCATCCCACGCATTTATGTCCCATCATTGGAATGGCAATCGTTACGAGGGCATACGTGGCAATAAGAGATTAAAGAGGCAAAACGTAGTTTCGAGGCGCTTTAATGACAGGCGTGACAAGTAATGATGAAAGCATTAAATGCACGAAAACACTTGTCCGTAAATCCTGAACTAGCAATCGCCGCCTAAACCCATGCCTATAAAAGCTAAAAGTGTTATAGCTTATTAAAGTAACTCCGTCAGTCACCATAACAAGCTAGGGGGCATATGATCCAGTCCCAACACCGGCCCCCAAGAGCATGGCTTTAATGCTTTGCCAGATCAGCATTTTGAACAAGAGAAGTACGCTTCAAATACATTATAAGTACTTCTATACGGAGTGCATACCGCCAAGGCATGTTATTCCGCCAAGGAACGTTACTCCGCCAAGGCACATAACTCCGCCAAGGCACGTAACTCCGCCAAGGTATGTTACTCCGCCAAGGCTTATTACCTCGCCAAGGAGGAAAATATTGAATACCTTATACACATGCATGAAATATTCCCAATGCATATTACTCCGCCAAGCCACAGGCTCAATACAGGCGGAATATTGAACTTCCCATACTGCGTAGCGAGCCCATACTTATAACCCCGGCACGAGATTGACTCTGTCTTGAGAGGTTGAAAATGGGAATCACGCTGTCACGCATAAGAAGGGAACAATGAATAAAATAATAAAGCATTAGCGCTTTCCAAGCAAGTGGAAATACCCACTACAGTGATGGGGCTCGTGAACGACACAGGGACCCACTACCTTTCTTGCATTATGCCAGAAAACAAGGAACGGGTCCTACCAATAATGGAGCACCAGTAACAGGTATATAAACCTCAGCAAAAAGGTATAGAGGGATCCCCCTCAATTCTGAACCTTACACTTTTACTTGCATAATTCTCTCAGATTTGCTTTCTAAGTCTTACAGTATCTCAGAATACTGACTTGAGCGTCGGAGAATAATTGCAGGTACCACCACCAATTGTGTGAAGGCAAAGAAGGTTACTTCAGGCGGACTATCACACTGCCCAGAGTGCATTGTATTCCGCCCCAGTATACAAGGATACTCCGTACTTGCACATTTATAAATATCTCCTTGTACCAGATTGACATTACATGTACATTTTGAATTGTTCATCAACCATACTTTTACACCCGCTGTAAAGGACAGTTCAAAAGTAATGTATAAAGAGGGAATAATGCATAGGAAACAAAAATCCATTTAAAATAACAAATATGAGCATCAGGATGATACTCGCTCAAGCGAGATTCCATCCGCTTGAGCGAGCCAGCGTAATAACGCTTGGGCGAGCGCTGAGTAGCTCTGAGCGAAAAGAAGAAATAAGCATCAGGGCTCAACTCGCTTAAGCGAGCCCTGTCTCGCTTGGGTGAGAAGCAAAAGAATACGTTGAGCGAGGCAGCGAGATGCTTGAGCGAGAGGAGGAGTTTGCATCAGGTCCCAAACTCGCTTAAGCAGCACATCACTCGCTTGAGCGAGATTGGTCCAGAATTGAAGGTGACTCACTGGCCAATTTTTGCTTAGGCGAGGCACCACTGGCCTGGGCGAAAATCGTCCAGTATCAATTTCCCTTCTCCTTCGTTTGAGCGCTCACTCTCACGCCTGAGCGAAAATTGTCCAGAATCAAACCTCTGATTCTGAGGCAATTTCGCTTGGGCGAGTTGGCCATCCGCCTGAGCGAATTTGGGGCAGAAATGTATCCCCTGTTTCACAACAATATCGCTCAAGCGAGACTCTCACTCGCTTGAGCGAGTTCTGCAGGACTTGGGCAGAAAACGTGAAATTGCATTCCTACATACAACCTACCATGTCAAAACTAAATCTATTGCAATTCACTTAATTTCTACAAGATCTACACATCATATAACACCCTTGGAACTTGCCTCATTCACCATTAACCATTAATATCCATCCTAATTCATGGATTTGTAAGGAATCCAACACACCAATCCATAAAATGCTATAATCTAGAACTACATAATTCTTTCATTGAATCAAATACCACCAACATCATCATGCTAATATTAACCCATGCATATAATCTAAAATCATCATCAAGCCACATACACTCCCTACATATATCTGGATTCAACATCATTTCACAAGCTCCATAAAATAGCATAAAAACACAGCATTCATTCATTAATCAAAGTTAAGTATTAAGATTCATTATTTACATCATTTGGGTCATGAATGAAAATTGGCCTTACACACACATGTCTAATTTTCTCCCATAACCTCCAAAATTATCAACCATTACAAAATTGAGTATATAAACGCCATATGCTCCACAAAATAAATTCATGCCGGCCAAGGCTTACACGATTCCATTCCACATTTACCTCCTTCCAAACTCGACCTCCAAAAACTGTAGGGTTTAAGTCATACCTACATCAACTTTAAAAATGGCAACGGGGAGGTGAGTAACATAATCCAAATGAATTAAAGTCATACATTATGATGAAATACATGTATACTTGCACAAATAACAATCATTACACCACATCATACATTATACATAATACATCTCATAATCTCAAGTATACATTCACAATTTCATTCATTTGGATTACCATACACACACATAGGGTTAGTATCCAACTCTCTACGCTTTCAATTCTCATTCATCCATTGCCATCACGGGCTTTCAACTAGGCATATCTCCAGCTATATGCAAATGCTCTTAAGGCTAATGCATATGCACAAGAATTTCTCATCAAACAATGCGAATTCGACTGTGGGAATATAACTTTAATTCAATTGTGGGACAAGCATAGGTGTGCTACTATGCCCCTACTGCAGTAGAAAAAATTGTGTACACATATATCTCAATTTTATGCATGCTTACATATTCATAATTTTTACTGGTACCAAACCGCTATCGCCCATCTGTAGCACTAGTCACCCCGTGACTTACGGATTAACATCGTGGCCTCAAACACCACAAGTGCTACGGGCCCCTCCCGAACACACATCGAGAGAGCCGTGTCCCGTCGGACACCAAGGTAAACTCGCTCACCATAGAGCCACCCACCCACTGGGCCCGCCACATAGGGTGCCTCGTCACCAAACTATGGACAGCTTCGTGACTCATACACCGAGTCACAGGGGAAATCACAATACGCTCGTGCACTGAGCCGCCCTTCCACTGGGCCCGCCTAGTGGAACCGCCTAATATTCCACATAGACAGCTATGATATGCCATGGATGCAATGCAAATGCGAATCAAGTGCATCCTCACACTATACATCCTAGATGCCACTCCACAATCAATCATTCACCACCACCACTTAGTGGATTTCAATATTCTCATCATCCTTAATTATTTCCAATTCTCCTCAATGCTTATACTCATTAAAAGTTAGTGGCATACACATTCAATAGATCATACATATTTCTTTGGGATATTCACATCACAATTCCAATCCACACATGGTTTCAAACCATCATCATACTTCATTAACATAGTGTCATCACAACATCACAATATTATCCCAAATATAATGTCACACAATAATTATCATTCTAAATGCATTCCAATCATAACATTATCACATCATCCATTCAACAATCATCAAAATAATCACATATACATATCTTCACATCACCAATGGATGAAATCATGCATTTAGAAAAGTTACCCCCTCCTACCTCAAGTGAAGTAATGATCAACGCGGTCCGATGGTCCCGCCTCGTCAATGGGGTCACTTCCTACATCACAATACATTTCACAATCAATTTTCTATTTACCCATTAAGACTCAAATACCTATGTATATCAATAACTTGGTGTTTACATTATTTTTAACTATCAAACCTCTTTTATTTCATTTTATCCACCATGACCACCATGGGTTAGATGCTACCCATTATTATTATGCACCCTAGAACCAAACCCTTTCATGGGTTTCTTCATTAATGACTTCCACCAACAAAATACCATTACCAATGACTCTTATTCATCATAACCCACATTTATTGTCAACAATAAATGCTCATCAACCTCCATTATACATTTCCCCTAAATTTATGAAGTTAGGGTTTCATAAAAATTCCAACCACCTTCATAAATACTCTTCTCCTTCCAACCATAAATGCATCCACTTCATTACTTCCCAAAGGAGTCTTACTCTCATAAAACCCAACATAACTCATACATTAAATGCTCTCCTCAAAAACATCTATTCACATGCATAGCTTCCAAAACACTTAATGCCATATACTCTTAACCAAACCGTAGCAAAAATGGGTATACATACCTCAACCCAAAAACAAAGTCGGTTCCAATAGAGAGAGAGAGAGCTGCGAAAATAAGGAGGAAAGAGGAGAGGAAATCTAAGCCCCAAGCTTCCTTCAAGCTCCTCCAAACGGAAATGGTGAAGGATGAAGATGACACCAATTTGCTAGGGTTTTTGAAAGAAGGAATAGAGAGAATGGAGAAGATGATGAAGAGAAGAAAAAGTGAAGTGCAAGTGCTCAACACCTTCGGTAAACACACGTGAATAGGAAGGGAAAAATAGGATTTTCAATTTTTCTTTTAATCCTACTCATTAAACTTCATCGTTTTATAACCAACAGGTTCTTAGTTCGGGCTCAATATTTCATCTAAAAATTATTCCGAATACATATTCGGATTCCCGATAATATTTTCAATAGCCCTGACTAATATCATCTCAATCCGAGATACTTGGTCCGACTCCCATATCTCAACCGGGCTCAATTTCAGCTTAACCGGTCTCCATAATTTTCTAACAGTCCTCAAAATCATCAATTTAATTATTCACAATAGTTTAGGACGTTAAATACTCCACATACCAATTTCTAATATTTATTTTGGTAATTAATTCTCTATTTTAAAATTCAGGATGTTACAATCCACCCCACCAAAAAGAAAATTTCGTCCCTGAAATTTCACATACCGGATTCAAATGCGTCGGGATACTGTTCTCTGATATCGTCTTCGCGTTCCCATGTGAACGTTTCAGTATTCCCATGTTTCCAAGCGACCTCCACCAAAGGTACCAACTTGTTCCGTAATTTCTTCACGGAATGTCCGACAATGCGAACAGAAACAGGAGAAATAGATAGATCATCTCGCACTTTGATCTCATCCATAAGGATTACGTGTAGAGGATCATGAACATATTTCCTCAACTGCGACACGTGAAACACGTTGTGTAGATTAGCAAGATGCGGAGGGAGTGCTATCCGATAAGCAACCTCACCAATCCGCTCCAACACCTCATAAGGTCCGATAAATCTAGGGCTCAACTTCCCACTCTTCAACGCCCTTCCAATGCCTTTATCACGGGAGACCTTCAAAAACACATGGTCACCCACTTGAAACTCAAGGGGTTTATGCCTCTTGTCATAATAACTCTTCTGCCTATCTTGAGCAATCTTTATATTCTCTTGTATCTTCTTAATTTGCTCTGTAGTTTCCTGAATGATCTCCGGCCCTAAAACCAAGTTTTCTCCAACTTCAAGCCAACATAAGGGAGATCTATACTTCCTTCCATACAACGCCTCATAAGGTGCCATGCCAATACTGGAATGGAAGCTATTATTGTATGTGAATTCGATCAATGGGAGGAATCTCTCCCAACATCCACTGTGCTCAAGGACACAAGCTCTCAACAAATCCTCCAAGCTTTGTATAGTTCTCTCCGATTGCCCATCGGTTTGAGGGTAATATACGGAACTAAGCTTCAACTTAGAACCCAACTCATCATGCAAACGTCCCCAAAACTGAGAAGTAAATCGAGGATCACGGTCGGATATGATGCTGGACGGAACACCATGCAGCCTAACAATCTTCTTGATGTATATTTGTGCCAATTTCTCCAAAGAACTCTTCATATTAATGGGCAAAAAGTGAGCACATTTTGTCAACCGATCTACAATCACCCATATAGCATCGTTCCCAGCACGAGTTCTGGGTAGTCCAGAAACAAAATCCATAGCTATGCTATCCCATTTCCAAACAGGGATCTCCAACGGTCTCAAATAACCAGATGGTCTCTGATGCTCAACCTTCACCTTCTGACAAACAAGGCAAGAGGCCACAAAATTTGCCATATCACGCTTCATACCGGGCCACCAAAAATTCTTCCTCAAGTCTTGATACATCTTAGTGGAACCTGGATGAATACTCAATATGCTTTTGTGAGCTTCCTCAAGTATACGTTTTGTCACATCACCACTTGAGGGAACATAAATTTGGCCCTTAACACGCCAAATACCATCTTGACCTTCCTTTATGAACAAATTCTTCCCTTTCTCTTGGGTCTTCTTCATCTCAGAGGGTGTTTGGTTTGTAGTTGGTAAAACGGAGTTGAGTTGAAGTGAAAATATTAAGGGTTGATATTAATTCTTCACGCCATTCGAGACAATCAAAACTCCGTTGACCCGTAGGATCATTTTTCTCCTTCTACAAAATGCCGTTCCGTTGCCTACAATCCTCAACCAAACCACGCCTCAATCAAATACTCATCTGTCAGAAAGTAAAGGTTGAACATTAGAAACCATCTGGTGGTTTACAGCCTTTAGAGATTCCAGTGTGGAAATGGGATGCTATTGCTATGGATTTTGTAATGGGATTACCCAGGACTCGCAGTGGTCATGATGCTATCTGGGTTATTGTGGATCGATTGACAAAGTCTGCACATTTCTTGCCTATTAATATGAGTTACCCTTTGCAAAGACTAGCACAATTGTATATCAATGAGATCATTCGACTGCATGGTGTTCCATCTTCTATTGTGTCGAATAGAGATCCGAGGTTTACTTCCTGATTTTTGGGGAGTTTGCATCAGGAGTTAGGTTCGAAGCTTCGATTGAGTTCGGCCTATCATCCTCAGACAGATGGGTAGTCCGAGTGAACTATTTAGAGTCTAGAGGACCTGTTGAGGTCCTGTGTGCTAGAGCATGGTGGTAGCTGGGAGAAATACCTTCCATTGATTGAATTTACTTATAATAACAGTTATCACAGCAGCATAGGTATGGCCCCATATGAGGATTTATATGAAAGGAAATGTCGAACACCTCTTTGCTGGTCAGAGACTAGTGAGAGACTAATGTTAGGGCCTGAGATTGTGCAGCAGACCTCTGAGTAGATTTAGATGATCAGAGATAAAATGAAAGCATCCCAGGATCGTCAGAAAAGTTATCATGATAAGCGGACGAAATCGCTTGAGTTTTAGGTCAGTGACAGAGTATTCTTGAAAGTTTCTCCTAGTAAAGGTATTGGGAGAGCTCTGAAAAGTAAGAAATTGAGCCCAAAGTATATTGGTCCATATGAAATATTGAAGAGAGTTGGCCCTGTAGCTTATCAGATAGCGTTACCTTCTCATCTATCAAATCTACATAGCGTGTTCCATGTTTCTCAACTGAGACAGTATTTGCCAGATCCTACCCATGAGATGCCTGATGATGATGTTGAAATCAGGGAAAACCTGACCACTATAGCTGAGCCCACTAGTATAGTGGACCGATCGATAAAACGCTTGAGAAGCAAGAATGTTTAGTTGGTCAAGGTTGCATGGCAGCAGGATCAGTGTATTATGCATACTTGGGAACGTGAAGTTGCTATGAGACAACAATATCCTGAGTTATTTCATTAAGGTATGTCTTTATGTTTAAATTTCAAGGACCAAATTTTTGTAGGAGGGGAGAAATGTAACATCCTAAATTTAAAAATAATTCATTAAGGATCGGTGGAGTTTCTTTTTAATTAAAAAGCGCCAGACATCCGTTATCAGTTAAGAATTACCGAGTCTGATTTCGGATGAGTGGAACGTTCCCGAGTGAATCATGTTTAAGATAAGACTTTCCGAGTGAAGAAAGGGATCTAATTTCGAGTAAGATCTTTCTGAGTAAGAGAACTACTTCCGAGTGAAGTAAAGTTAAGACGTTTTCGAGTGAAGCATAACCGAGAGAATCACTTCCGAGTGAAGAAACTCTGTGTCCAAATGAGACACTTGAGTGAGGCAAATCTGAGTGAAACGTTTCCGAATGGGTCATTTCTGAGAGAAGTACTTCCCGGCGAAGTAAAGCTTTGATTTTGAATGAGTACTTATCGGGCCAAGAAATTTCTAAGTAGTGAATTCCCGAGTGGGGTATCTCCGAGTTGATGGCAACTTTCCTGAGTGGGATGTCTCCGAGTGAAACACTTCTGTGTGGGATGGCACCGAGTGAGACATTTCCAAGTAGGATGGCACCAAGGGAGATATTTCTGATTCCCGTGTTGTATGGCACCGATTGAGACATACCAGTGAGTCTTTCCAGGGGAAGTACTTCTGGACAGAGAAAGACTTTAACTTTGAATGAGTACGTTTCCAAGTAAATAGTTTCCGGGGAAAGTAAATATCCGAGTGGTGAACCCCTTCATTCAATTCGTGCTCGGGTGTCTTAAAGATTGTCTAGAGCCTGTGCTCGGGCCATATCCAAAGTTGTCGAGAGATTGTGCTCGGGTTCGTCTTTGAGATTGTCTTCAACTCCGAGTGATATTCTGAGTGGAAAGATTTCCGAGAGAGGACTGAACTTCGACTCCAAATGATCCTTTCGGTTGTAAGACTTCCGAGTGACGCACTTCCAAGAGAAATATTTTCGAGTAAAGAAAGGCTTTGACTCGAGCAGAGATATATCTGAGTGGGATATTTCTGAATGAGGTGTCTCCGGATGAGACATTTCTGAGTGGGTCACTTCCGAGGAAAGAAGAACTACGACTGTATTTCAAGTAAAAACATTTCCGAGTGAATCCTCTTCGAGTAAAGCAATTCTGAATGAAAAGAGACTCTGATGAATCCTTCTCAGAAAGAGATATTCCCGAGTATTTTCAATTCAATCTTTTGACCATGTTAGAGTCCGAATTTGGAAATATGGTCAACTACAAAGTTATTCCTCGTTGTCTTAGCTTTCCAACAAGACTAAATTTATTAAAATTCATTAAGATATGAGAGAGATATGCCAAAATATCTGAACAATGTCAGAACTAATATTTACTTCAATCATCGAGGCTTTTCCACGTAACTCTATTCTTCTAAATTCTAGCAGATTCTCTTGTCTTTTTCTAAGTATGGGACCCTCTTTATTGTCCTATTCTATTTTCTTTTATTTTCTTGTTTCTTCCTTATCTCTTAAGATATATACATCAGCACTTCCTCACTTCGTGGACGCCTTTTTCATTAACGATCTCTGTAAACTCCATCGTTGGATCAGCTTGAAATTTTGAGAGTGGAAAGAACTCTAAATTCCTTAGTTCAAGGTAGCTGTGGAAGATTTCAGAACTAATTGATTCGGAGCTTGTGAATAACGAGCTGATTGTATTTAATAGCTTGAAGAGCTGCTGGAATTCTTATTTTCCAGGTAGGGGGAGTGTTTACATTTTAAATGTATAGTTTATGAACGGAGTCGGGATAATATTGTTATCTTCAACAAGAAATCCCGAATATGTATGATATGCGTGATATTATGAGATATGAATGGTATATGTGATGTATGTATTTATGATTATTCCTAAGCATGAGATGCAGTCGGAAATATGATATTGATATGTGATTGATGATGATGATGATATGAATGTTATTCATGAAATATATCATGATGTATGAATGCATGGGATGCTTGTGTAATGAACAAATATGAAATATTATGTGGTTTCGAGGATTCCATAAAAGACCTTGGGTGGGACTCAAGGCAAACCTCTTGAGCGGGGCTCGGGGTTTAGCCCGTGACACTACTGTTGTCGCTGGGAGTGATTGTGTCACGTGAGAGGGCAAATGGTTTGGTACCAGTAAAACGGCCGGATCAGCTGAGAGCTGAGTTATGGCTGAGAGCCAGTGTTGCAACACAAATTAAAAGACTTAATAATGGATCCATTTGATTGAGCATGTGATTGAATTGATGTATGTTGTTGTGAACAACATGAGTTTATGATCTTTGTGAATGAATGAAATATGATGTGATTATGTGGTATGATTTTGAATTATATATGGTTATGAATTGGACACTTGATCCGATTCAATAACTATCATTTGACATGTATATGCTCACCCCTATTTGTGGTTATATTTACAGTGGACATAGGACGCAGCGATGATATATGAGGTCACTCAGCATACACGAAGCATTATGTATATATATGTATTGTACATGATGCACATAGTCGTTTTGTAGTAGCCTTGGCCGGCTCTTGTGTATACCGGTTTTGTTATATATATATATGTGTACATAAATGAGCATGTTAATGTAATATTGACAGTGTTATTATATTATCCAAAATTCTGTTTTAAAACTAAAATTTATTCGTGAAAAATTTATTTGGATTTTAGAAATTTAGTTTTAAATATTAGGATGTTTTATTGAGGGCGGGGAGTGATCATCGGTGCATGGGCACAAACAAGGAGCAGGCTTCCAGCGGGGAATATGACATCCCAGGCACTGTTGAGGGCAAGGAGTGATCGTCGGTGCATAGGCACGGACAAGGAGCGGCTCCTGGAGTGGGAGGGACACATGAATGAACCAAATACATACCGAATGAGAGGAATCCAAAGACTATATAGGTATGAGACCATACAGTCAAGGATAGCTTAAAAGAATTAATTTGTACTACCTATATCAACAAATGCATTTACCTTTTTAGTGGCATATCACTTAAGGACTCCAAGGTCGGAATTTTGGGATGGGTAACCTCTTGAGAAATTCTCGGGAAGTGTGTGATTGAGTACAAAGTACAATGGAAAAATATCGTGTTGGTTTATGGGGAGAGTCGTTCATTCCTAAAAATCGGCCGGGGCGTTACACATCTCGTCCTCTCGATGTGCGTTAAGCCTTGTATATATATTTGTTGAATTTTCCCTTTGTTGTGCCTCGCGTGAATTGTATAGATCCAGCCTCCCCTTTTTCTCAGTGTGTTGCGCTCAATATATAGCTGCCCCTAAACCTTAGCTGCGCGTGAATGTCTTATCTATTCCCTCCTAATTTTGCGCGTCCTCTTTCTAATATATATATATATATAAAATCCCCCTTCCACCTGATTATTTTTTCCTAATTGCGTTCCTAATATATATATATAATAATCTTTCCTTTTTTTATATCTGCATATCTTTTTCTAAATTCTATTATCTAATATATATAATACAAACCCCCTCCTTTTTTCACGTGAACCATATTATATATATAGATATATTTCTTCACTTTTTATAATATATATTAAAAAAACTGATTTCATTTTATATATATTAAAAAAACTCTATCTCATTTAAAAAAGCTCTTATCTCTTAAAATCCATCTCATCATTTTCTTTAATCTCTTATCATAAAATTTGATCCCTTAAAATTCAAATTTTAAATTTTCTCCTCTTATTTGAATTTTTTTAAAAAAATTCTCTAAGTTTAGAAAAGAAATTCAAAATTTATGGTTCTGGATGATTTAAAAATTTTAAAGATCAAAGCCCGATTCAACAATTCAAAATTTAAATAAGCCCACATGTGCACTTTTTTTCTTTTAAAAATTAAATTCTAAGTTAGATTAAAAAAATTTATTTTTTTATTTTTTTACTTTTTATTATTACTTTTTTTTGAAAATTTTAAATGGCCCGGACAAAATTGGGTAGCAACAATAATGAATGTAAGTATTTACACAAGTTTGTCACAAGTTTCTAAATTTTTTAAGACCCAATGTATTTTTATTATATACCAAGTACCACGCTAATTAGCTTAATCATAAAATATTTAATGTATATATTATTCCTCTCATTTTAGTTATATTTAATGTACCCAGATCCGCAAGGGCCAACCCGTCATTGCCCCAATTTGACAGGTAAATTTTATTTTAACTAAGGATAAACAAAAATTTACCTTAACCTCACTCTAAACTTTGATAGGGACAGGGACGAGTGTGGTATGCAATTACCCAAATCTACCTAGATATACAAATTTAATATTTTTAATTATAATAGTAGTTAAATTACAAGGATAAGTTTTATATATTTTCTTAAAATACTATCTAATCATGAAAGTAATTATTTATAAAGAATTTTAATATCTTTTTTATATACTATTTCTGATCCGGTCCCAACACCGGCCCCCAAGAGCATGGTTTTAATGCCTTGCCAGATCAGCATTTCGAACAGGAGAAATACGTTTCAAATCCTCTATGATTACTCTTATACGGAGTACATACCGCCAAGGCATGTTACTCCGCCAAGGCATGTGACTTCGCCAAGGCATGTGACTCCGCCAATGCTTGTTACTCCGCCAAGGCCTATTACTCCGCCAAGGTGGAAAGTATTAAAAAGATTATACACATACATAAAGCATTTCCAATGCACACTACTCCGCCAAGCCATAGGCTCAATACAGGCGAAATACCAAAATTCCCATATTGCGAAGCGAGCCCATATTTATAACCCCGGCACGAGATTGACTCTGTCTTGAGAGGTTGAAAATGGGAATCACGCTGTCACGCATAAGAAGGAACAACAAATAAAATAATGAAGCATTAATGCTTTCCAATTGAGTGGAAATACCCACTACAGTGATGGTGCTCGTGAACGGCGTAGGGACCCACTACCTTTCTTGCATTATGCCTGAAAATAAGGAACAGGTCCTACCAATAATAGAGCACCAGTAACAGGTATATAAACCTCAGCAAAAAGGTATAGAGGGGACCCCCTAATTCTGAACCTTACACTCATACTTGCATAATTCTCTCAGATTTGCTTTCTAAGTCTAACAGTACTTCAAAATACTGACTTGAGCGTTGGAGAATAATTGCAGGTACAACCACCAATTGTGTCAAGGCAAAGGAGGCTATTCCAGGCGGACTTCTATACCGCCGCAGAGTGCATTATACTACGCCCCAGTATACAAGAGTACTCCATATTTGTATCTGTATAAGGTCCTCCTCACATCAGATTTTACCTTACATGTACATTTTGAACTGTTTGACAATCATACCTTTACACCCCCTGTAAAGAACAGTTCATTGGCACGCCCGGTGGGACCTGTAAAATTGGTAATCCCACAATCCTTGAACAATTCCCATTACATTCATCATCAATGGAAAGACCAGGACCAGAAGTGCAGACTGAGGATTCTCCTCCATACAATCCTAGACGTCTAAGCTTTGACAACGATACTCACAAAAGGGCAACGCATGTTGGCTCTCCAGATCCGAGAGATGACATGATCAGAATGTTGAGGGAAGAAATCGCAGAGCTTCGACGTGAAAAGACGAATCCCATACACGAGAAAGCGGGCCCTGCAAAACAGCCGCACCATGAATCGCATGTACAGGAGGAATCGAGTACCCCAAATTACTCTCGCATCCCTACTTACATGGAAGAGCAACGAAGCCTTCCACTGGCAAATGCCCACCATCATGAGGGAATGAGAGTCGTTTCAAATACATCCCCCTCAGGATACAAGATGAGTATCCCATTTTCCAAAAGACTGATGAATGCGCATGTCCCCAGACATTTGCAAACTATGCAACCCATTTCCATAGGAAAATACACCGGGGAGACAGATCCTTCTAAGCATTTAGATGCTTACATCTATGAAGCTATGTTCTTAGGTGCGGAAGAAGATGTCATGTGCAGAATGTTTCCCAGGACCCTCACAGGTGAAGCTCTTAGCTGGTTCAAGAGTTTACCTTCAGGTTCCATTGATTCATGGGAGGACTTGGCCACAGCTTTTGGCAGTCACTTTGTAATCTCTAGGGATGCGCCTAGAACCTCCCATACCTTGGCTCAGATCAAGCAAGGTGACAAAGAGTCTCTAAAGGATTTCCTGAAGAGATTTTATAAAGAGGCGGCCATGGTCCCTGACTTGACAGAAGCGATCCAGTTGCATATCCTCATCGAGGCCATGCAGCCGAAATCGCCTTTTGCTTTGTCGTTGGCAAAAGGACCTCCATCCACCATGGAGGAGTTTCGCAGGAAAGCATCCAAGTACGTAGGTATTGAGATGCACTTGGAAGCCACTGCATCTTGAAATAAACCACCCATTTCAGCTCCACACCATGATAAAGATAAAGAAAAATCATCCAGGAATGATAAGTTCCCTCAGAAAGATAAGGCAGGGAACCAACCCTTCAAATAGCAAGATAGACGTGTGTTCAATTTTGCTCATTATGCACCCCTGAACACGACATATGAGCAAATCTTGCGCGAAATAGGATGGACTACCCTCAACGTTTACGGGATTCAACGTCCACCTCCACTCAGACGCGGTGGGAATCCAAAGAAATATTGTGAGTTCCACGAGTCAGTTGGCCATACCACGAAGGAGTGCAAGCAACTCAAAAACACCATCGAGGTGCTTATTCGTGAAGGCAAACTGAAACATTATTTGTTTAAGAGTAAATCTCATGATGAGCCAGAGAGGTTCGAAAAATGACCTCGTGATCGTTCTCCGGATCCTGATAACACTCGGGAGCCAAAACGTACAGCGGTAACAGAAAAACAAAAGAATATTGTTCTGGAGTCCGCCCAAAGAGAACCAAGCCCTGAACCCAGATCGCGGGGAAAAAGGCAGGTGGTAGATATGATTGCTGGGGGCTTTGCTGGGGGCGGACCCTCAATCACCGCGAGGAAAAACCACCATCGTATGATCTTGTCTGTGCAAGGCAAGAGCAAAGAATATCGCCCATTCAGGAACGGGGTTCAGACTCCGCCTATAACCTTCACAGACGACGATTTTGGCCCTACTATTCCTGAAGGAGATGACGCAGTAGTGATTATTGCAGTAATCGCTAATATGGATGTAAAACGCATCCTAGTTAATCAGGGAAGTTCTTGCGACGTTATCTTTTATGACTGTTTTAAACACATGGGATTAACTGATGCAGATTTGCAACCATATACGCAGGACCTTACAGCCTTCAATGGCGCCAAACAGCCCACCAAAGGCTACTTGGACACGAGAATTACTTTTGATGGCGAACCTGGAGCAAGGACTGTGAAATCCAGGATTCTTGTCATTGATGTGAAATCTCCATACAATGGCATCATTGGGCGGCCTACCCTGAATGCCATGGAAGCCATCGTTTCAACCCCCCACTTGTTAATCAAGTTCATTGACAAAGATAATCAAGTCTCATCTGTAAGGGGTGACCTAGAAATGGCTCGCTATTGCTACAATTTGAGTCTTAACATGGTGAAGCTTGAAGCCATGTCTAAGAAAAGAAAGTTGAATGAAGGGAGCAGTGCGGCGGCGTCTGTCAATTTGGTGGATCTTGACCCCAGGGCGGAGTCTTCTGTAGACCCACTGAACCCTTTGAAACCAACTCCTGATGGTGGTTCCAAGTCTATTGTTTTGGGTAGCACCCCGGAACAGATTACAAACATCAATGACAAGCTTGAGGCTAACATGGAGGCAAAACTAATTGCACTTCTCCATGAGTATAAAGAAATTTTCGCTTGGACCGCTGCAGACATGCCTGGCATGGATCCCAACTTTTGTTGTCACCGCCTGGCGGTGTACCCTGAAACTAAGCCTGTAGCACAAAAGAAATGGCGTATGGGTCAAGCTAAACAAAAAGCTGCCTGTGAGCAAACAGAGGAACTCCTCAATGCGGGGTTCATTAGGGAACTCCGTTACTCCTCCTAGTTGTCTAACGTGGTCATGGTACAGAAAGCCAATGGCAAGTGGCGTATGTGTATAGACTATGTTGATTTGAATAAATGTTGTCCTAAGGATCCATACCCTCTCCCCAACATTGATAGATTGGTTGACGATTCTTCAGGATACAAGTATCTATCTTTTATGGATGCTTACTCCGGTTACAACCAAATTCCAATGTGTGAGGATGACCAAGAGAAGACAGCGTTTGTTAATGATAAAGGAGTCTTTTGCTACAACGTCATGCCATTTGGGTTAAAAAACGCCAGGGCAACCTACCAGCACATGATTAACAAAGTTTTTGAGGGTATGCACACAAAGCTGGTAGAAGTTTATATTGATGATATTATTGCCAAGACCCCGGAAGGAGGAGATCATGTTGAAGATCTACGCCTCATTTTTCAACGCCTACAACAATATGATATGAGGCTCAACCCTTTGAAATGCACATTCGCTGTCCCTGGTGGCAGATTTTTGGGCTTCATGTTGACACAAAGAGGTATAGAGGCTAATCCTGATAAATGCCGCGTTATCCAGGAGTTGCAGAGCCCCAAAACACTAAAAGAGGTACAATCCCTCAACGGCAATGGGGTTAGGAAAACTGGGGTTTTAAAAACAATGATTTGTGTTTGGATAGCTTGTGGTAAAAGTGAGTTAAAAAGTAGTGATTGTGTTTGGTTAGAAAATGTTTTGGTAACCTTGGTTTAGAAAAATGGAATTTGAGAATAAAATTACCAAAAAGGGTATTAGTTAAAAAGAGTAGTAATGTAGTATATTTTTTGTAAATAATATTAACAATTACATATTAAAATATTTCATTTATAATTTGATCAACAAAATATATTTATTAATAAAACTGAAGAAAAGCTAGCTTATTTTGTTGTCAATACCTCTGTGTTACTAACAGTTTAAAATTTTTAAGAAAAAAAACCCAAAACCCAAAAAACAAAAAACAAAATAAAATGAAAGGAACTTCAAGATGGTCACACCCCAGAACAAATTAACAGAGTGAAGAAAAGAGGATACACTATGGAAGAAAACAGAAATAAGGTATAGTGGTGAATGGTGAAGGAAGGTGAAAAAAAGAAAAAGAAAGGATTTTTTTTCACTCAGTGATGTTTTATCTATTATCTTTTTTCTTTAACCATGTGGCCTTCCTTTTAAAGAAGGGATGAAAAGAAAATGGAGGCTGTTCAGATCTTGTGCCTGTTGACAACAATGACAACGTTTCAAAGAGGAAGCTTCAAGGGGGTAAAATGGTCACACAATACTTGCCAAAGTGGAGAACAAAACGGAGGTAGCTTGGGGGACATATGGAGGAGGCCTCTGGAAAACGCCGTTCAACAACCCTCAAATGGAGAACGCCAACGCCAACAGAGAAGCAGAGACCAGCCAAACAGAGAAGAAAACACCCATAGCCAGCAAACGGCGTTTCAGAGTTGGAAACGGAACTCTAACTCTTAAGCAAACAGGCACTGAATTATCATGATGGACCGTGAAATTTTGAATTACACTTAAACCCAAAACAACATCTAAATGTTTGGATTAGCATTATTAAAATATAAAAGTACCTTTAAGAAAAACTTTTAATAATTTTGAAGTGAATTAACGTGTATAACCTCTGTAGACATTTCTAAATACACTATAAATCCTCCCCGTTATTAAAAGATTATTTTGAGATGTGTTTTAGTGCGGTATCTGTTTTCTGAGATGAAGATCCCTGCATTAAAAGGAGAAGATAAAAATCAAAAGATGGATTGTAATTTGTCGCCAATAAATTTTTTATAAGATAAAATATTAGAATTAAGAGAACTTGGCATTAAAATTTCAAGCAACCAGAAGGAGTGAAGAACTGAAGAACAACTGATCAAATTCCAACTCTTCACATAAAAAAAGTCTCGCATAATAATTAATAAATAATCAAGTTCTTTAAGTATATTATTAAAACTTATAAGTTCAAATCCTCAAGCTGAGTCAGTGGAGTACGAAGAACATTATAATGGTTACAGATATTTGCAATCATAGATTTCACATAAATTTCTGTTGTACCGTAAATTCATAATTGTACTTTCTGTTGTCGTGTGGGCTATACCTAATGCTAGATTTTTTGATACATCTATCTATCTGCATGGACGGATACAAAATTTTATGTTTCATTTTATTATTATACTTAAAATATTAATTACTTTTGAAATTAATAAGATAGTGTTGTGTTGATTGATTCATTATGCATTCATAATACATTCAAATAAATTTATTTGATTTTAGTTTTATTTTTAAATAATTAGAATATATTTCCAATGTAAATAATTTTTTAACATTATCAATAATTTTCAATATTTTAACATAACCCTAAAAACCTTATGATATTATAATAATATATCTTAAATTATATAATAGTACTATCATTCTCACAACTTTTCCTTATTGACCTGCCATTGTATCACCATCACCCTTACCCTTTTACTTAATCTCCACACCCACAATGTGACGACCCGCGTCAATTTACTATTTAATTACACCCGGTTAATTATTTTTCGTAATAATTTTTCACATTTAATGAAAATTAATTAGGTCTTAATATAAAATAATATTTACTTTTCTTAAGCATACTCAAAATAATAACCGATCGAAAATAGATCCATTAATAAAATGGGATTGATTAGAATCAGCGGAAGGAGAAAGATGAAGACAGGGGTCACTCGCTTGAGCGAGACCCTGATTCGCTTAGGCGAAACCCGAGAAGGTCGCTTAGGCGAGTTCCGACTCGCTTGAGCGAATCCTACATTTCAAACCTGAGTGAAACACGAGACATGCAAGGAAAATTAACAAATCGGTTTTTACTCAGAAATGGGTCCACTCGGTCATATCTCACTCGGGAACCCCTTAACCTTCACTCGGAAAAGGGTTCTCCCGGTCATGTATCACTCGGAAAACACTCTAACCTTACTTTACTCGGAAGAGGTTCTCTCGGCCATACCTCACTCGGAAACATCCTAATCTTCACTCGGATGCACTCTAATCTTCACTCGGAAACATTCTAATCTTCACTCGGAAGCATTCTAATCTTCACTCGAAAACATTCTAATCTTCACTCGGAAGCATTCTAATCTTCACTCGGAAACATTCTAATCTTCACTCGGAAGGGGACGAGGGATACTCACTTGAGCAAAATAGGCACAAGATCAATTCCCCCGGCCTTCTCTTGGACAAGACTGAATCCACTCAGCGAGATTCGTCCGGTAATCGACTTGACTACAGCAAACACATTCACTCATGAAAATCAATACCGATCACATAGAAACATAAATCCATATCCGATTAATCAACATACCGATTTGAAATTAGTTCAACACACAACATGTTGTAGCATCACATATAGGGAAAACTCATTATATATATTACACTCATAATTCATTTCAAAATCACTCGGTTCCTTGGCATCAATCCTCCGCTTGGTGCACCTCCAGGGCTCCGACCTCTTCCCTGTCACTGGTTACTAAATTGAAAGCCACAGCAAGGGTGAGTGTTTGGCATCATAATTAATCTAGAACGGAAATTAACAATTTACATGCATATAACTCTGTCCGATTACTTTATCATCATATTGCAAGTCACACTCGGAAAATTTAACAATTCACACTCGGCAATTATAGCATTTCACACTCGGTAAATATAGCAAATCACACTTGGCAGATACAGCAAATCATACTCGGCAAATATAGCCAATCACATTTGGCAAATATAGCCAATCCACAATCGACAAATATAACCAACTACATACACATCATCACAATACTAATAATTCATCAATTGTCACCACTGACTCTCAGACAAAATTGACGCCTAGTATCCGGATACTAAAGGATCGACCTTCAGCTGGGGGTCCTACTTGACACCCCGTGAACCCTGCTTGGTTCACCGAGTCCTGCTTGACTCTCCACCTCGACCACTGGGTCCTGCTTGACCACTGGGTAGTTTAACTAGGCACAAAAACCACGGGAGCCGGAAATGAGGGGCTATACATACCGTCGGCTGTCCCATACCACACAATCATACATATTCACATTTCTCATCATATCATAAGTGGCCATCAACAACACATATACTCATCAAACGGGCGACCTACTTGTCAAGCCCGGCATCACATTGCCATTATACACTTCAATTTATCTCAATATCAAGTATTTTAAACTGTCAACATAAGCCACACACGATCCTCAACCGATCAGTGTCCATATTCATACATGCATTCATACACATACATTCACATACAACTTTCATCCAGCATTATTCTTACCATGTTCACAATCAGTTCAGCGACTCGGACCCAAAATATATCCTATTCTAATTAATTATAACCCGAACACCCCCTTACCTCGGTTCCAAGCTTCAACGATCTACTCTTGGTGCCGATTACGTCCTCTAAGCGCTGGGTTCACGGTTACACCTTCGAATCCCGCACCAGCTTCGTCAATCAGTCCTCCGATGTTCGTGTTGCTACCTACGGGGTTGGAATGCAAAACCCGTTAACGTCGTACCACCCTCACAGTCTAAAGACCATTTTCGAGCTTACACTCACCAAAGGAGTGGAAAACAGAACCTTACTCTGCCATGCATGGCCATTCGGTCAGGGAGTGAAAATGAAAAGAGACGAGATAACTTAAATCAAACAGTTCATTGGACTTACCTCGAAACCACGGTCACAGAAATGGGGTTCACTCGAAGTTCTTACACGAAACACGCCTTCCCCTGGAGCATGCAACTCGGCAGCGAAGGAGGAGAAGAAGGAGAAGACGAAGAAACAGAAGAAGAAGAAGAAAAAACAGACGAAGAAGTAGTCGCGTGGATAATGAGGAAGGAAGAAAGGAACCTTCTTTATTTAAATCTCATGGGCAAACCAGTCACTTCCCCATTTCTTTTATAATTTCATTAAAGGTTTTAATTAAACTTTTCTCTTCTTCTAATCACACCTCATTTAACCCTTTTAAAATTAATCAATCAAATAAATTTTATTTATTTCCATAATAGTTAATTATTCATAATTGCCTTTATTTTAATAATAATTCATAAAAATACCCAATAAATCTCTAAAACATTTATTAATATTTTCTACTCATCATAATTTTTACTAAAATATCCAGGATGTTACATCCACCCCCTAAAAAGGGATTTCGTCCCTGAAATCAATGCACCTTACTAAAAAAGATCAGGGTACACCCGTCTTATGTCCGACTCCAATTCCCACGTGTAGGTTATCCCGTTTAAATTTTGCTGCTTCACCTTTACCAATGGCACTTCTTTGTTCCTTAGTCGTTTAGTCTGGTATTCCTCAATACTGATCGGTGTAACTTCCACCGTCAGGTCCTCCTTCAATACGATAGAATCACTCGGCACAATCATGGAGTCACACGGAATGTACGCCCGGAGTTGTGACACGTGAAACACATTGTGAATATTAGTTAACGACTGGGGAAGATCCAGTTGGTAAGCAACATCACCGATCCTCTCCAAAATTGGATACAACCCAATGTATCTTGGATTAAGCTTGTGACTCTTCAATATCCGACCTACACCTTTAGTCGGTGAAACCTTCAGGAATACCCAGTCACCCGCCTGAAACTCAAGTGGTCTATGCCGATTGTCACAGTAACTTTTTTGTCGGTCTTGGGCAATCTTCATTTTCTCTCGGATCAGAGCAACTTGTTCATTCATTTCTTAGATTAACTTGGGCCCCAAATGAATGGCATCACCATTTTCATTCCAACACAAGGGTGTACGACACCTCCGACCATATAGAGCTTCATATGGAGCCATCCCAATGCTACTGTGGTAGCTGTTATTATACGTAAATTCCACCAATGGCAAGTATCTTTCCCATGAACTGCCTTGCTCTAATACACATGCTCTAAGCATATCCTCCAAAGTCTGAATTGTTCGCTCCGACTGACCATCAGTCTGAGGATGATAAGCTGAACTCAGTCTTAGTTCAGTACCCAATTCCTGTTACAGACTTTCCCAAAATCTGGAAGTAAATCGGGGATCCCGATCGAAAATAATACTCGAAGGTATGCCATGCAATCGTACAATCTCAGTAATGTACAGCCTAGCCAGTCGGTCCAATGACCATTTTATGTTCATAGCAAAGAAGTGAGCACTCTTGGTTAATTGGTCTACAATCACCCAGATTGCATTACACCCGGATTGGGTACGAGGTAACCCGGATACGAAATCCATAGTAATACTCTCCCACTTCCAAATCGGAATCTCAGGAGGTTGAAGTAAGCCTGGGGGTCTCTGGCGTTCAACCTTATATTTCTAACATATCACACAAGACTTCACATACTCGGTTATTTCTTTCTTCATTCCCGACCACCAGAATTCCTTCTTCAAATCGTGGTATATCTTTGTAACACCAGGATGAATACTCAAAGAACTCCTTTGTGCTTCAGCTAGCATGGCTTGCCTGAAATCACCTTTTACAGGCACCATCACTCAGTTTCGGAATCTCCAAATTCCATCCTTACCTTGAGTTAATTCCATATCCTTACCTCTTGCTTGAGTGTCAAGCAGTTCCAGCAACTCTTCGTCGTCCTTTTGGGCCACAGCTAAAGATTCCAGAAATTCATTGGAGATCTTCAGCATTCTGACTGTCATTTGATTTGGAGCGGTCATAACAACCCCAATGTTCATATCCCGAAAGCTTTCCAACAATTCTTGCTCTTTGCCCATCAAGAAAGCTGCTTGTAATACTTTTCTACTCAGCTAATCGGCAACAACATTTGCTTTACTCGGATGGTACCTCAAATCAAAATCATAGTCCTTTAGGTACTTCACCCATCTCCTTTGTCTCATATTTAGTTCCTTCTGATCAAATAAGTGTTTCAAACTCTTCTGGTCACTAAATACCACAAAGTGAGACCCATACAAATAATGGTGCCAAATCTTTAACGCAAATGAGTCGGATAATTCTGTTCATGCGGTCTCAATTGCCTTCAGGCATAGGCAATCACTCGGTCGGCCTGCATCAGCACACATCCCAAACCAAACTTAGATGCATCGCAATACACCATAAATTCCTTCGTCACATAAGGCAGTGTAAGTACAGGGGCAGTCGTCAGACACCGTTTAAGAGTTTGGAAACTGTCGCGACCGGGATCACGGCGGCACGGTCGACCCTCGAAAATGTTAAAACGCGGTTTCAAAATCCTTTCGAAAAGAAAACAGGGAGTCGCCACCAATATTTTTTAGGATAAAATACCGGGAAAACCTTTCGTTAAAGCATTGGTCATAAAAATGAAATTCCAAATTCAGGAGTCTAATTACAGGTGAGGAAGGTATTAGCACCTCACAACTGTCCGTTATAAAAATGGTTACCTCAATATGATAGCGCGCATTATAATTAGCCAAGAAATTATTTTAACTTCTTCAAAAAGAAAGAATGTACAAAATGACAAAACATACAAAAATAAACAAAAATAGACAAGGAATTTTTTACATGAGATTAATAGGACGTCTCGTCTAAATTAACCTCGCTCCACCTTTTTTAAAAAAAAGATATTATAAAAATGAGATTAACAGGACGTCTCGTCCAAATTAACCTCGCTCCTCCTTTTAATAACAAAACAAAAATGGAAACTCTAAAAATTAAATAAAGAAAGATGGGCCCGACAGGAACTGTTTCCCGCTCCTACGTATTCTCGAACCTTCGAGAAATCAGGGTCACATAGTTCTTTGTTGTTATTATTCGTTATAAGGTAAAATAAAGGAAATTTATCGGAATAAATTTAAACTAGTGAACAGGTTCAACAAAATTACAACCCAGTAGAAGAACTAAAATAAAAAACAAAAGAGAAGAAACAAAACAGAACCGGTGTGGTGTAGACTTGGGAGGAGCTGGAACGGTGTGGGCTTGAGAGGAGTTAGACGATGTTGTGCTTGAGAGGAGCTGGACAGTGTGGTATGGATTTGAGGAGCTGGACGGTGTTGTGCTTGAGTGGAGCTGGACAGTGTGGTATGGATTTAAGGAGCTGGACGGTGTTGGTTTGAGAAGAGCTGGACGGTGTTGTGCTTGAGAGGAGCTGGACGCTAGTGTGACAAGAGAGAGAGAGAGAGAGAGAGAGAGAGAGAGAGAGAAATCAAAGCGACGCTGTTGTGGCTGTAGAGTTATGGAGTCGGTGTGCAATTCGTGAATGGACAGAGTAAGAGAATGAAGGTAGAGTTTTTACTCAAAGAAAAGCTCTGGAATCCTCATCTTTTCCTCTTCAGTTGGGGTATTTATAGAAATCCCAGTGTATACTGATTGCTTGAACAGCCTAGAGACAGCCTGGCTACCAATGATTTATGGGGAACAGCAGCTGATGAATAACTTATTATTTTGATTTTTGTTTGTTATCAGCCGCCCCACAAGATTATCAAATTAACTTGGATGGTGCTTTGGGGAAACAGCCTGGACATTGACGATCAGGGAGAACGGCGGCTAGTAGGACTTATTTATTATTTTATCTTTTGTCTGTTGCCAGCCGCCCCCCTTAATTCAAGGATCCACTTGGATGGTGGGGATCCAAGTCAGCATGGGCAAACGGTGGAAATATGGAACCGACGTTCTCTTTATGACTCGGATTGGTGCCTCAGCCGGTATCCATCCTCAGTGGGAATTAATCCGAGCAGAACAGGTGCTCTCATATATAAAAGACTGAGTAAAAGCTTGAATTCACAGATCTGATCCGACCTCTGACACTCGGTGTGAAGGCCTGAATTCACGGATTATTGACTCAGAAATTGCTTTCCGAGAAGCATTCATCAGGACCTCTGTCCATTCGGAATTGCTTCACTCGGTGTTGCTTTGTCCGGATGTATCACTGTTTGAAGCACTCAATTGGAATTGCTTCAATCGGAGGTGCTTTGCTCGGATGTATCACTGTTTGAAGCATTCATTCGGAACTGCTTTAATCGGAGGGGTTCTGCTCGGAAGTGCTTTTGCTTGAAGCATTCAACCGGAATTGCTTCATTGCTTGAAACATTCATTCAAAATTGTTTCAAAAGTGACTCACTCAGAGATCATTTGCTCAGAGGTGCTTTTGCTTGAAGCCCTCGTTAACCCCCTCTACTTGAAACACTCAAGAACGTCTCATTCGGAACTTGTCACTACTCGGTGCACTCAATCGGAACTGCTTCACTCGGAGGATAGTTCGCTCGGAAGTGCTTCTGCTTGAAGCACTCGTCCCTCTGCTTGACCCACTCAGGAATGTCTCATTCGGGAAGTCTTATTTTAAATTGTTTCAATCGGCACCTCAAAAATATTTCTCTCGGCTATATCCCTAGCGACAAGTCAGAACCATTTTTTGACTTAAAACTGATTCAATCGGGAATCTTCACCCAGAAGCACATCTCTCGGAAGTAAGTCACTCGGAAATGATTCACTCAGATACACCCCACTCAGATGCGTCTACTCGAAAAGTATCCATTCACAGAGCCTTTCTTTGCTCGGAAATAATTCCCTTGAAACGGCCCATTCGGAAATATGTCACTCGGAGACCCCCTACTCGGGTATATCCTGGCCCGAAAAGCATTCATTCAGAATCAATCCACCCGGGAATTGTCCACTCTAAAATCTCTGTACCCGAGAAATATACATTAAAAATCAAAGTCTTCCTCCGCTCAGAAGCACTTCTCTCGGAACCATTCGGAGAAACCTTACTCGGATATACATATCTTTGAGCGAAAGGTTTCAGTCAGAGCCTTTCTTCGCTCGGGAATAATTTTCTCAGAATTGATCCACCCGGAAATACCACATTCGGAAGTATGAAACTCGGAAGTGAAAAGCGATCCTTTTGAAATCAAAGTGTTTCTTTGCTCGAAAACACATCTCATGAAAATGAGTCATTTGGAAATGGCCCACTCGGGGACGCCTTACTCGGATCTATCTTTGCTCTACTCGGAAGTATGCCTTGAAAGTTTCTGCCCGAAAGAGGCTCATTCGAGATCGGAGCCTTTTCTTCACTCAGAAATATATCTCTCAGCAGCAAACCACTCGGAAATGGCTTCCTTGGTGACATCCCACTCGGATATCCCTTTGCCCGACAAGTGCTCTTTCGAAGTTCAGAATCCTTTTTGTTTAGAATCAATTCACTCGGAAAAGATTCGCTTAGAAACATCTCTGTCCAGAAAAAGCACTCATCCAAAGTCAGAATTGTTTTTCCCTCAGAGGTACTTCAATCAGGAATTCTTCACTCGGATGTATTCATTAGACATCAGACTTGCTTTTCATTCAGACTGGCTTCAGTCGGGGATTATCCACTCGGATATATTCAATCGGTAAGTATTCATTCAAAGACAGTCCCTTTTTCATCCAGTGGTTTCAATCGGGAATCCTCCACTCGGAAACATCTTTGTCTAGAAAAAGACACTTGTCCCCAAATCAGACTCGCTGCTTCAATCAATAATCCTTCACTCGGACGTATATCTTTGGGCGGTATTTATTCAAAGTCAGTCCCTTTTTCATTTGAAGGCATTTCCCTCAGGAATCTTCAACTCGGAAACACCCCACCCGGAGACAATCCACTCGGTAATGTCTCACTCGGAGACTCCTTACTCGGAAATGATAATTCCGAGTCATCCTACTCAGAAATGATCATTCCGAGTCATCCTACTCAGAAATGATCATTTCGAGTCGGAATTCAGTCCTCTCAGAATTCTTTCCACTTGGGAATATCACTCGGAGCCTAAGATAATCCCGAAGACGAACACAAAATAGAAAAAAGGAGTTCCAAGTGACGGAGTTCCTCATTCTTGATGAAAATTAACCGGACCGTAATAGGTGTTCACAGAAACTTAATTCGTACTTTTCCGACCATACAAATGGACTCTCCTTTCTCGTCAACCGAGTCAAAGGAAGCGCTATACTAGAAAATCCTTCAATGAAGTGACAATAATACCTAGCTAATCCGAGGAAACTCCTAATTTCAGTTACTAACCTAGGCCTTTCCCAAGCCATAACTGCTTCAATCTTAGACGGATCAATCGATACGCCCTCTCGGGAAATCACATGCCCCAAGAATTGTACACTTCCTTCCCAGAAATCACATTTAGATAACTTAGCGTACAACCTTTTCTCACGTAATATCTACAGAACAACCTGAAGATGTTGTGCGTGCTCCTCAACCGACTTCGAATACACCAATATGTCATCGATGAACACTACCACAAACTGATCCAAGTACAGTTGAAAAATCCGATTCATGTAGTGCATGAAGATAGCAGGAGCATTTGTCACTCCAAAGGGCATTATGACATACTCGAAGTGTCTATACTGAGTCTAAAATGTTGTCTTCGGAATATCTTCCAACTTCACTCGTATTTAGTGATATCCCGACCTCAAGTCGATCTTAGAAAATACTACAGCGCCTCGCAACTGATCCAACAAATCGTCGATCCGTGGCAACGGATACTTATTCTTAACCATCAACTTATTCAACTGTCGGTAATCGATACACATCCGCATACTACCGTCCTTTTTTTCACCAATAGTACCGGAGCGCCCCACGGTGAAGCACTCGGTCGGATAAACCCCTTCTCTAGCATCTCGTTCACTTGTTTCTTCACTTCAGTCAATTCTACCAAAGACATCCTATAAGGCGCGCGGGACACAGGCTCGGCCCCGGGAATCAAATCAATTGAAAAATCAATCTCCCAACTGGGAGGCAACTCCAGAATTTCTTCCGGAAATACATCAGGGAATTCGCACACTACCGGGATATCACTCGGCATAAGATTATACCGATCCTCCGAAGTAAATAAAATAACATAAGTGGCAGAGACTTCACTCACCATGTTCTTTGTGTCGAGTTCCTGGGAGAAAACGATGGTCTTTCGATAGCAGTCCACCATAACATGGTTAGCAGCTAACTAATCGAGACCTAAGATAATATCTAGGTTCTTCAATAGTATACAAATCAGATTCACCAGGAAGGTACGATCTTCAACTTGCATCGGTAATTCCCCACACATATTGGTTGCATGGAAAGTGGAGCCAGTAGGAGTGGAGACACTAAGAGCATTCTCCATTAACACAACCGGCAAACCAAGCCATCGTACACAACTCTTAGAGATAAAAGAATGGGTCACACCCGAATCATAAATGACATTTACTAGATAGCCATGGATAAGGCACTTACCCTGCACCAAGTTGTCAGTCCTTGCAACCTCCGAGGCATCAAAGGCAAATACTCGCCCGGCCATAACATTCTAAGCGCCACTGGATTGAGCATCTGACCTCCCCGAGTGTTGGCCTCCACGACCAGCACCGTGTCTCCCTCCTCTCAGAAAATTCATACCACGAGCCCCAGAAGTATTGGCTCGGTTATCACGTCCACTGGGTTGCTGCCTCTGTGGGCAATCGGGCCTAAGGTGCCCCGGTTGTCCACATTGGAAACAAACGATCTGACTAGCCGGATAATGTTTCGCAATATGGCCCTCCTGGCCACAATTATAGCATGTGCGGCCACCCGACTGACTACCAGAAAGGCCAGTAGAACCTCGACCAGAAGATGAAGATGACGTAGCGGAAGACTTGCCGCCATGAAAGAACTGGCCCATTTTCTTGAAGCTGAACCCTCTTGCCTTCAACGGCCTCTTATCTTTTAACTGAAATGTCTTCTGTAATTGCACTTCCTCAGTCAGCCTAGCCTTGTTTACCAGAGTCGGATAATCCCGAATCTCTATCAGCACAATAACACTGCGAAGTTCAATTCGCAACCCCGCTTCATACTTGGCACACTTACTACCCTCGGTTCCTTCCAATGAGAAAGGGTGATAGAAGTCACACAACTCGTCAAACTTAGTAGTATACTTGACCACTGACATTCGGCCCTGTTCCAATCTCAAAAACTCTATTTCTTTTCGGATTTTGTAATTATCCGGGAAGTACTTGACAAGAAACCTTCTTCGGAAGTTCACCCATATAACACCCTTATTTTCACAAATATATAAAACCCAAAACAGGGAAAATTTTTCCCTAAATAATACCAATGGCAACCGGGCAAAAATAAAAGAGAAGGGAGAGAAAGGCAAGGGAAATGAAAACCATTCACAGCGGAAGGATAAAACGCCTAAGCGAACCCAACAGCACCACGCACACTCGCTCAAGTGAGATCCAGCACGCTTGAGCGAGACAGCCCAACTCGCTCGGGCGAGCACTCAATCGCTTGGGCGAAACCACTCAAAAGCCTTCCAAAGCACACACACTCGCTGGAGCGAATCCCACATTTGCTGAAGTGAGAAGCCACACTCGGCATTCGATCACTCGGTATCAAGACATCCATTCACTCGGAGTCAAGGGTTTCATTCGCTCGGAAATAACCCCAACACACATACTTCCCATAACTTAGTTCTATATTTTTATCCACAAGGCCACACAATAATCCACTCGGGAAATGAGGGTTATCCCACTTGGATTCCATAAACCTTCCTCACTCGGAATACTTCCCAATCAAACACCACTCGGTGTATTCCAACCACAATTCAATCGGGATTATCTTACACATTCATCACTCGGCATAATTACACTTCTCACACTCGGAGAATACTCAACCTCCTTTCTCCTTGGAAAGGATCCCAACAGTCAAGTTCCAATCGGGTTTACTCTAACCCCAAATCACTCGGAATATTCACCAAGTTAAGTCACTCGGACTTATTCAATGCTTAACCTTGGAATACATGATCTTAATCACTCGGAATATGGAACCTCATTCACTCAGATTATATATGAATCACATACTTAGAATATATTCCAATCTCAACCATTACAACAACTCCTTCCTCGGAAGAGGATCACTCGGATTTCCACTCGGAAATACCCAAACTCTATTCCACTCGGATTTACTCATATTTTTCACTCGGTAATACTTAGGCCCATAATTACTCGGGAAATTCTCCCATCAAAGCCTACACAGAATGGGTTCATCAAAGGGAATTTCTCTCAGAATCCATTTAAGTATTCTTCACTCGGAAAAGGAAAGCCAAACATCATAGCCTCACTCAGAATCATTCACTTAATACTATTTCATCCATCAACACTTCTCAAATAATTCAATAACACATTCCAGTCGGTAAGAAGCATCAAATCAACATAAACACTTATTCATATATATATATATATATATATTCACATAAATGTAAACTTGTCCACAAATCCAATTAGAATTACTCAAACTCCTCAACACTCGGAGAAATTCATCAAATCAACACTTAGTCACTCAAAATACATATTATATTATTCATTCGGAACAGGTACCCACAATTCATTCGATATGTAAATAATATCTTTCACTCAGAATCCACTAAGACCATCACCACTCAGAAAAGGTCCATACATGAGTCTCACTCGGATATGGAGTCATATACATAAGACTCACTCGGAAAAGCATCTAAGCCACTTATACTTCACTCGGAATGGATTCTCACTACAATATTCTACTCGGAATTCATAGACTTGGCATTATTCTACCCATCAATACTTCACCAAGTAATTTAACAACACTCCTCAATCAAAGCCGTGTAAGTTACCCATATCACCATACCTAGGTACATATAATATACACTCGGATATTTATTGTCTTTATATTTTTCATTCACCAACACTTATTGTCCAACACAAGTACATGATAACAATGTAAATCGCATATATATAAATATATTCATGCACTCAAATTTCTACACATATGTATTCATATTCATTATACAACATTGTTATGAGCCGGCCAAGGCTTTAATACATCAAAATACACTCGGTACACTACACTATGTACACAACCTCATCATAAATACCCAACACTCGGGTTAAGGCCATCACATCATTCCAATCCGACCTGCACATACTGAAAAATGGTGTAGGGGTGAGCTTTACATATTAAATGACAGTTACTGACTCGGATTTTACCACAATCCTCAATTATACAATAATACATCTACCATCAATCAAAGCATACACACTGCCATTTAATATGAACAATCACAAACATCATCCGATCGGGAATTCACCCATTTCACTCGGCTATAAGCACAACATCCTCAATAATCATATATTCATTCAATCGGATTTCACCCCAAATCTATCTCAACACTATATCAATAATATTCACACTCCGAGCCACACTCAAGAAGTCTGCCTGAGCCCAGCTCAAAGGACTTAATCATATTCTCACATGTTTCATCTGATTGTCGATCGGTAATAGACGTCCAACGTATTCCAGTGGCGAATCGGATGCATACAGTCTCATTCACTCGGTGTCCAACGCCAATGCACTCGGCATTTGCCTTGAGTCCAACCCAAGGTCTTTCATCAAGCGTCTCATTTCACGCTTAGTGCCCTAGGCACTACCCCGGGTCCAACCCGAGGTCTTTCATCATATTCAACACATATTCACTTACATTCAACACATATTCATCTGATTGCCCACTCAGTAATTAGCGTTCAACATTATATGCACTCGGCATTTCCACAACGAATCAGCTGACTCAGCTTATATCTCATCCACTCAGCAATCACCATGCCATCCACTCAGCTTATCATCTACCACAAGCCTCACATACTATTTCATGGGATCCACTCGGCCTTAGCATTTCTAAGCCTTACTAATTCACATAGAATTCCACTTGGGATTTAACATCAGTAAACATCCCATGCTAATACATATAATATTCAACTCAGGAATCACATAATCCACAAACAGATGCACTCGGCATTCACAATTTATACATCATGCATCTCATACATATGACATAACATCATCAAGAATATTTTCATATATTTCATGGACGGAAAACAACATCAAACCAAGCATATTCATCATGCATATCTGGGCTACTACTCAATCAACATACCACACAAGAACACAACACATTACAGTGTATATTTTCACCCAAAAACCCGTCCATAAACCATACATTTGAGATGCAAAGCCCCCTTACCTGGAATGACGTTCCAGAAGTCACATGGGCCACTCGGCCCAGCCACAGCAACTTTCTGCTTGGTTTTTAAACAATAGGAGAGCCAAACACAGCTTCCTCTGAAGCAGCTCTCCCACCAAGACCCATGTCAAGCCTCCAAGGCACCACAGACTTCACTCGGCCCAGTAGAGGTTCCAAACGCTATCTCCACTCAAGCCTTCAAGCCATCAACACTCCAAGCTCCACTCTGCTCTCAATCATGGAAAACCAGCTCTGTCTCCACACGGCATTAAAACCACCAAGGCTCAACACAGTCCTTACGCAACCCAGTGAAGGACTCCAAACGCTGCTTCCACCACAAGAACAGCTCAGTCCTCACCAATAATGGAGGACCACCTTGAAGCCAAGCATCCTCAGGTTCAGGCATAAAATAGAGGAGGATCTCAACCTCCAAGCCACACAACACCATGCTGTTCCACTCATACCTTCCACTCGAGGTTCTTCTCGGTGTTGAGTGGAAGAAGATGAAGAAGAAGAAGAAGAAGAAGAAGAAGAGGAAGCATCAGGGAAACAGGGAAGGAACCTGAACCCAGCCTCCAAACACACAGCCAGACGCTGTTTCCCACACAGCCACGTGCTGTTCCACTCGGTTCATCACAGGGAATGAGTGGAAGAAGAAGATGAAGGAGTAGATGAAGGAGAAGAAGCAAAAGCTTCAGAGAGCTCCAGGGAGAAGGAGGAGCGTTTCCTCTCCCATCCAAATATACCCCCACGAGAAATGAAGTAAGGAGGGAAAAACGTGAAACAGAAGCTTTATCCTCCCACACTGCCCAACGTCACTCTTCCTCTCCATCAGCCATCACACCCTCATTTAATGCCAGTCTATCAGCCATCTAATCACCACCAGCAGCCATCCCATCAGCGTGCAGAATAAGGGAGAGGGAGAGAGAACCGAAACTCTCTCATAAGTCACCAAGGGCACCAATGTCCTTTCCCCATTATTATTATTATTATCATTATTCCACATTTAGCTTAATTGGCCATTAAACTCTAATTAACCATTAACTAAACCAATCATAATCCTTAATCCTGAATTTAACCCTTAATTGGTAATTAATTAAAAATTAGGATGTTACAGCCCACACCAGGGGTTCACTCACCGCATTCATCTGTACCTTGGTCCTAGACCACCATATCCTAGCCTCGTCCTTCAACTGGTAAGTAGCAAATTGTACCTTCTGCTCCTCCGAGCACTCGAAATACTCAAAAGCTTGTTCGATTTCCCTTATCCAAACATACGCCCCATCGTAATCATGCCCTTCTTTATAAGTAGGGGGATTCCTTTTCAGGAATTTATCAAGAGTGGGACCAGATTCAGTCCTACTCATCAATTGGGAAAACTTTGAGAAGAAGTCATCTCCTCCACCAGAACTAGTTCCTTCAGCCATAATGTAATTCTACAATGAACAAACACATCACCATTAATAACCAATGCTCTACCAGGGAGTCAGATATTTACCTCACACATAAAATACAACGCCGCTGGAGTGCCAAGGGAATGATGCCAAGCTGCACAAACAACCACAAGCACAATGTAATAGAATGCAAAAATAGCCCAGTATAGGACACACAAATCACTGGGTTGACCCATGCACCCAGCTCTAGAAAGAACCGCTCTGATACCAACTGTGACGACTCACGTCAATTTACCATTTAATTACACCCGGTTAATCATTTTTTGTAATAATTTTTCACATTTAATAAAAATTAATTAGGTCTTAATATAACATAATATTTACTTTTCTTAAGCATACTCAAAATAATAAACGATTGAAAATAGATCCATTAATAAAATGGGATTGATTAGAATCAGCGAAAGGAGAAAGATGAAGACAGGGGTCACTCGCTTGAGCGAGACCCTGATTCGCTTAGGCGAAACCCGAGAAGGTCGCTTAGGCGAGTTCCGACTCGCTTGAACGAATCCTACATTTCAAACCTGAGTGAAACACGAGACATGCAAGGAAAATTAACAAATTAGTTTTTACTTAGAAACGGGTCCACTCGGTCATATCTCACTCGGGAACCCCTTAACCTTCACTCAGAAAAGGGTTCTCCCGGTCATGTATCACTCAGAAAACACCCTAACCTTACTTCACTCGGAAGAGGTTCTCTCGGCCATACCTTACTCGGAAACATCCTAATCTTCACTCGGATGCACTCTAATCTTCACTCGAAAACATTCTAATCTTCACTCGGAAGCATTCTAATCTTCACTTGGAAACATTCTAATCTTCACTCGGAAGCATTCTAATCTTCACTCAGAAATATTCTAATATTCACTCGGAAGCATTCTAATCTTCACTCGGAAACATTCTAATCTTCACTCGGAAGGGGAAGAGGGATACTCACTTGAGCGAAATAGGCACATGATCAATTCCCCCGGCCTTCGCTCGGACAAGACTGAATCCGCTCAGCGAGATTCGTCCGGTAATCGACTTTACTACAACAAACACATTCACTCATGAAAATTAATACCGATCACATAGCAACATAAATCCATATACGATTAATCAACATACCGATTTGAAATTAGTTCAACACACAACATGTTGTAGCATCACATATACGGAAAACTCATTATATATATTACACTCATAATTCATTTCAAAATCACTCGGTTCCTTGGCATCAATCCTTCGCTTGGCGCACCTCCAGGGCTCTGACCTCTTCCCTGTCACTGGTTACTAAATTGAAAGCCACAGCAAGGGTGAGTGTTTGGCATAATAATTAATCTAGAATGGAAATTAACAATTTACATGCATATAACTCTGTCTGATTACTTTATCATCATATTGCAAGTCACACTCGGCAAATTTAGCAATTCACACTCGGCAATTATAGCATTTCACACTCAGCAAATATAGCAAATCACACTTGGCAGATACAGCAAATCATACTCGGTAAATATAGCCAATCACATTCGGCAAATATAGCCAATCCACACTCGGTAAATATAACCAAGTACATACACATCATCACAATACTAATAATTCATCAATTGTCACCACTGACTCTCAGACAAAATTGACGCCTAGTATCCGGATACTAAAGGATCAACCTTCAGCTGGGGGTCCTACTTGATACCCCGTGAACCCTGCTTGGTTCACCGAGTCCTTCTTGACTCTCCACCTCGACCACTGGGTCCTGCTTGACCACCGGGTAGCTCAACTGGGCACAAAAACCACGGGAGCCAGAAATGAGGGGCTATACATACCGTCGGCCGTCCCATGCCACATAATCATACATATTCACATTTCTCATCATATCATAAGTGGCCATCAACAACACATATACTCATCAAACGGGCGACCTGCTTGTCAAGCCCGGCATCACATTGCCACTATACACTTCAATTTATCTCAACATCAAGTATTTTAAACTGTCATCATAAGCCACACACGATCCTCAACTGATCGGTGTCCATATTCATACATGCATTCATACATATACATTCACATACAACTTTCATCCAACATTATTCTTACCATGTTCACAATCAGTTCAGTGACTCAGACCCAAAATATGTCCTATTTTAATTAATTATAACCCAAACACCCCCTTACCTCAGTTCCAAGCTTCAACGATCTGCTCTTGGTGTCGATTACGTCCTCTAAGCGCTGGGTTCACGGTTCCACCTTCGAATCCCGTACCAGCTTCGTCAATCAGTCCTCTGATGTTCGTGTTGCTACCTACGGGGTTGGAATGCAAAACCCATTAACGTCTACCACCCTCACAGTCTGAAGACCATTTTCGAGCTTACACTCACCAGAGGAGTGGAAAACAGAACCTTACTCCGCCATGCATGGCCATTCGGTCAGGGAGTGAAAATGAAAAGAGACGAGATAACTCAAATCAAACGGTTCATTGGACTCACCTCGAAACCATGGTCACGGAAATGGGGTTCACTCGAAATTCTGACACGGAACACGCCTTCCCCTGGAGCATGCAACTCGGCAGCGAGGGATGAGAAGAAGGAGAAGACGAAGAAATAGAAGAAGAAGAAGAAACAGACGAAGAAGTAGTCGCTTGGATAATGAGGAAGGGAGAAAGGAACCTTCTTTATTTAAAGCTCAGAGGCAAACCGGTCACTTCCCCATTTCTTTTATAATTTCATTAAAGGTTTTAATTAAACTTTTTTCTTCTTCTAATCACACCTCATTTAACCCTTTTAAAATTAATCAATCAAATAAATTTTATTTATTTCCACAATAGTTAATTAATAATAATTCATAAAAATACCCAATAAATCTCTAAAACATTTATGAATATTTTCCACTCATCATAATTTTTACTAAAATATCCGGGATGTTACACACAATCATTATCAGTACCCTTCCCACCACCGTCATCCCCACCATTTTTTTTGACTCACCACAAACACCACCACCACCCTCCAGCCAAAACAAAAAAAATTGTTAAAATGTATTATAAGAAAAGATTTGTTTATTTTTATGAAACATACATTGGTTTCATAGATGACATCACTAGAAAAGAGTTGAGTTTTAGCAAATAATTTTAAAAATTTTGATTATAATTCCTTGATGTTGTTATCAAGTATCTTTAATGAAAAGAGTGGGTAAGAAAAATAGGTGAGAGTGATAATGATGGAGGAAGGGTGGTGGTGGTTATGAGTGAGTAAGGAAAAAAGGGTGAGGCTAATGGTGGTGGTGTTCTTGGGTAGGCAGGAAAATAGGTGGGGTGATGATGGTTGGGTGGGTAAGGAAAGGAGATGAAGGTGATGGTGGTGGGAGGTGGTGATGGTGATGGTGGTGGGTTGGTAAGAAAAAAGGGTGAGGAGGTGGACGGGTGATAGTGATGGTAGTGGGTGGGTAAGGAAAATGGATGCAGTAACGGTGGTGGGAATTTGGTGGTTATGGGTGAGTAAGGAAAAATGATAAGGGTGGTGGTGAGGAGAGGAATGAAGTTAAATTAGGAATTTCATTAATAAGTTATTTACGTATTGGGTGAGTTTATTTAAGCTTATTTAAAGAAAAAAAATTTTCAAATCAAAAAATCAGTTAATTTAATTCTTTTGTAAACTTTTTTTAAAAAGCAGAAATTGAAAAAAGGTAAACAACTTATTTAAAGAAGTTATATTGAGCAACTTCATCAAATAAATTGTTGAAAAAGCTGAAATAAAATACTAACTCATTTTAAAAAAATGTTTTTTTTCTAATTGTAACCAAACAGACCAATTTTTTTAATAATCACTTTTCATAAAATAAAACACTCATAAATAAATTATTTTTAAAAAAAATTACTTAATTTTAAGCTTAAATAAATCAACCCATTAAGTGTTATCTAGATGTTACTCCTGATGACACACATATATCAAATTTATGTGACACATAAGGAAAAGTTAACGGTTCTATAATTAAGTTAATTATTATCAATGACCTATTAATCAAATAGAAACCATGCATAAGAGATTAAACATGAATTTTTAAAAATTAAGAGAGCTATTAACTCATTTGTACATAAAGTGAAGGCCAACTAATATATTTACTCGTAGAGAATTTTTACAGGTATACCATCTTTTTAGAAAATTAGCTAACTATATTGTTCAAGATTTTTATAATCATATTTAATTAGTGACTAACTTTTATATAATATTATTTAATTCTTCTAAGTAGTCCTTTCTTATATTTATATTTAGGTTTTTTTATAAAACTTTTCTGGTATCTGTTTTGAATTATTGGTATAGTTTTTGAATTATAGCTCAAAATTTATTAAATATTTATTTATTTTCTCATACTATTGTGATAATAAAATTATTTTATTGTTTAAAATATTCTATTTATATTATTTCAGTATATTTGAAAATATTTTGTTTGTGTTATAATATTTTTAATGAATTATTTTAAAAACTTTTTTATTTTTTTAATCATTATTTCATGAAGTTAATAATTACATTTTCTATTTACACGTACATTTTTATTTTTTAGAGCGGTATTTTTTATTTTGATTCTTAATATTTATATACCAAACATATTATACTTATTTCCTCATTTCATTTCGAATAATTAAATATTTTATGGTTGAAAACGTTTAGACAAAATTATATATCTCGGTTGATTCTAATTATTGATATGTTATTCTTATTTATTAATTAGATTTATGATTTTTCAAAAAATATTTTATAGTTTCATATCAATATTTTATTATTTCTATTAAATATTAAATTTATTAATATTATATACACTATTAAATTTATTAATGTTGCATGTAACATCCTGAATTAATTATTGATTAAATTTATTGGCCAAATAATTAAATTTAAGAGTGTTAAATTAATTTAAGGAGGTTAAGTTAATTTTTGAAATTTATTTAAGTACCTTTCGGGTAAGTAGGAGTACGGATTAATTTCAGAAATTAACCAAACGCACCGAATGACCTTTATGCCCCTAGCTTTATTAATTCAATCCCTTGTATTGCAAATTCACATTCTGAATTCTCTCTTCCTCGTGCATGCCGTGAGATAGGAAACAAGGGAAACCATTGCCACTTTCTTCTCCTTCGTGGCTCCACTCCACCCATCATCATCTTCTTCTAACTAGGGTAAAGACTTCATTCCATCTTCATCTTTCTTACTCTCGGTAGCCATGGAAGAATTTGGAAGCTTTAATTTCCTTGACTTCTAATTGGTGAGTTTTGAACCCTACTTTGATTCTTGTTGGTTTTTTTAACCCCATCTTCAATTTCTTTCATTTCCATAAATTTAGGGTCGTTTTAGAGTTTAAATTTTATGGGGGCAACTTTGTGAAGTTAAGGGTTTTGGATTTTGCCATTCGGTAAGCTTCGAAGGTGCTCATGGCTTCCGTTATTCCATTTCCGCGAGTTTAGGTCTAATGGTGTTGTTTCCATGAATTCAGGTGGTTTTAAGTTAATTTCAAGTTGTGGGCAGCTCCGGTATCTTTGGAGTTTTTAATCCCCTTCATTTTGGTAAGCTTTGGAACCACTCGTTGTTTGGTATAACTCTGTTTCTCAAATTTAAACCTTATTCTTGCTAATTCCATGGCTTTAGATGGTGTTTGAATTAATTTCAGAACCTTGGGTAGCTTGGGGATCTTTTTAGAATTGAGTATTGGAACCGTCGACGTATTTCGGTAAGTTGTAGCTTATCGTATAATTGTGGGTTGGTAATTTATGGCACCAAAATGGGATTTTAATAACGTATGGGTTATTAAAATTAAATATTGTTGGTTTTAGGACTTATTGAAGTTGAAAATTAGTGACTGGAAAGTAATCGGAGTGTTTTGGAATTGTTGATTTCAGGTAATGGAAGCATTATATTTTAAATGTATAAATTATAGACGGATAAAGGTATATTTGCATGGTTATATTTGATTGATTATGATGTTTATGAGAAATTGATTATATTAATGATAATGTAAGTTGCGTAGTCAATAATTTGATTGGCATTATACCCCTTTGATGTGATATTTTAAGGATTGAAGAATTCTTGATGATTGTGGGTTCCATTCATATATGATGTGCTATTAATTGCATGAGGTTGCAATAAAAAGAAATGAAATAGTTGTGTATGTTGAATTGGTTAATTTTGTAGATGATATGGCATGAGGTTGCTTTGATTATTATGTTGCGATGATGATGAATAGGTTGAGGATAATTAATTAAGCTTGAGGTAGCTTAGCGAATGATGTAAATTGATTGTGAAACTATTAATTGTTGCATGCTATGTGAAATTATGAATATAAAATTAAAATTCCTTGGTGATGGTGACCAAGTGGTGGCCCCTGGTGATGGTAATTAGGTGGTGTGTGAATTATTGATGTTGTGTTGCATAGCATTGCATATTTAGACATATACAAAACTGTAAAGGGCCTGTGATACCGAGCCAGATAGGAGGGCGGTCTTTGGATAGGTAAAGACCATGTATGGTTTCATTAAGGATCTATAGTCACTTTGGATTGGGTTCAAGACTGGCCCATAATACCTAGTTGAGTTTTCACTGTCATTGAGAGTGACTAGTGTTACATTACGGGTGAGTGGTTTGGTACCGGTAAAATGGAAATGAATAGATGTTGTAAAAATTTATACACTACGGTGTAATTTTTGTCATTAGAGTCAGATCTGCATGCATATGCATTTGTATATAATGTTTGAGAACTCTGAGGCTTTAGATAGTTTATGTGATGTAATTGATATGTTTGAATAAATTGTGGTAATGTAAATTTATGTTAGGTAATAGTGAATTATGATTGTAAAGATTGTATATTGATATGCTGTGTAGAATTGGATAGGTGATTATAGTTATTAGGTTGAAATTCGAATTAATAGCTATCATTTAACATATAATATGCTCACCCCTATGTTGTGGTTATTTCTTTCAGTAGATTTGGATCGAGGTGAGGAATGGTAAGGAGTCACAAAGCCTTGGATAGAGTTGATGTATATACATGTGCATATGATGTATAGCTTTTGTTGGTATAGCCTTGGTCGGCTCTCCTTGTATATAGGTTTATTTTGATGATGATGTATATTGTATAGTGGATTTTAGGTACCTAATGACTTCATTGGAAGTCTAGATTATGATGTTGATGTCCAGAGATATGTGAACGATGTTGATAATGATTTATGATAATGTTTTGATGTGGTTGACCATGGATAGTCTCATATGAATGGTATTTATTACATTATGTGCAGGAACTGCACATTGATATGCTTGGTACATCGAATGATCACTATAGGCAGGAATTATGCATATTGCATTGCATTAGAATGGTGAATGTGTTGAAAATGGTTTTGGTATCATGAAGTTAGAAATTATGATGACATTTAGTTTAAATCATGCATAATCATGAACTAGATAGGCCAAATTGTGTTGCGTAAGGTTTAGGGACCTCCAAATAGTTCCAATAGGTTGAATTTATGGTTTAGAACTTGTGTGAATTGGAACAAACCAATTCCATTGAGATTTGATGCCTATGTTGCATGTTTAAGCCTTGAAATGGCCAAATCATGTTTTTGTGCATAACTCATTCGATTTTGAAAACTTTTGGGTGTGGCCGGTTGCCACCCATCATAAATGATGTGTTTTAGGTGTTGTCAAAGTTTAGTGGTGTTTGGAGGTCATTTGAGGAAGTTAAGGTGTGTGGAAGTTTGGTCCGAAGGCTTTTTGCTGCATAATTCCGTATACTGTCAAGCTGGTAATCGATTAATAGAGAGAAATTGTACAAGATTATGCAAGAAGCTCTCGGGTAATCGATTACACTTATTCTGGTAATCGATTACCAGACACATCCTGACAGATGTTTTATAATTCTAATGTTGGTAATCGATTACAATGATACTGTAATCAATTACTTGGTACCCCGAACTTCCATATCTTATTTTAAAACATGTGGTAACTCACCTAACTTTCGCCTAACCTTTCTAAGTGAACTAAATCAATGTTTTGGGGATTTCGAGCGACTAGTTTGGGGTCGTGATAAATCAGAACAAAATTTCTTTGGATTTTTATTAATTTGAGCATTGGGTGCTCACATTGCATATATTAATTTTATTAATATTAAATGTATTATACGTGTTTGTGTGAAAATAAATGAATAAACAATGAAAAGGTTAAAGAATGTTAAAAAGGATAAAAAAGAATTTAATTTAAATACATTGTTAGTTTTTTCGTACTGTATCCAACCATGAATTGTCATGTAAGCAATCAATCTTGATTTCTATAATAATTACTTTAAATTAGGATGTCAATGTTGGCCTACATGCTTTCAACCCACCAAATATGGGGCAGGATGAGTATGACACTCTTTCAGGTAGACTAAAATTTCTAACTTACCCCGCTTTAATGGCGGCTTAACCTGCCAAGCTTTAATAAATAGAAAAATTATTTTTTAAAAAATGTTTTTAGTATTTGTCATATAAAATAAAAGATTTTAATAGTAGGTTAATAAGTTAACCTCCTTAAAAAATATAAAATAATCAAAATTAATAAAAATCAATTAACTTATTATTTTTAAAAAGTAAACAATAAAAATTTTATTAAATTAGAAAAAACACAAAGTAATATGCTACTAAAATAAAAAAAGTAGAGAAGAAAAAGTCATTGGCCAGCAGAGTTAGCTCACTTTGCCCCGTCGAAAACCCACTAAAATACGGGGCAGACACGAATCAAATTTGATATTGTTACAACCAGTTATTTTTTATGCGGGTTGGCAGACTGACCCGCCGGGCTCAACCCGTTTTCACATCCCTCCTTTAAATGTTATGAATTCTAATGGACCGTTTATAATGGTTAAACAAAAAAAATATGAAAAATGAAACAACATATTCAAGTGAATATGTTTCACTCTAATACAATTGTTGCTTTTTGTTTCTCGGAACACGTAAATAGAGTAGTTTTGATGAAAATATCAAAATATGGGAAAAAGATTAAAATGTTTGCATATATGTATTATGAGTAAAAAGATATTATATTTTAAACAATGAAGGGTTATTAATGTGATTAAACCCATGTAAGATTATCTCTAAAAAATGATACATGTAGTTGATAAACAAATGAATAAAGAAACTAATAACTAATATTATACCTATACATTTTATAGATGCTTAAAAAATAATTGACACTTTTAACCATTTTTCTAAACACATTAATTAAGTAAAAATAAAATTTTTCTTTTAGAAATTGTGTGGAGATTTTTTAAATGAAAATTTTTTAAATGACAATTTTCATTTTTTAAATATGACAAACAATAAAACATAGTAAAAGTACTACTACTTTGATCCCTTAAGATAGGATATTTTCAGAAAATTGTTTGTCTATTTTTATAAGATTCTCATTTAAAGTTCTATGTCATTAATTAATTTTTGACTAAAAAATACTTATATTGATTAATGACATTTTTTTAAAATAAAAATAATAATAAATGAGATACATTAATTAAACGATTTATCAATCATATTAATTAGATGATTTATCTATCAATATGATAATTGAGTAACATAAATGTTACTTCCATGTCCTTATTGTAGAATAAAACCAACGTATTAAATGTAGTGAAAAAATAAATGGTGTCGCAACCTGGATCGCGACGGCACGGCAAGAGAGAGAGAGGGAGTGTAGGATGAAACAGGGAGTCGCCACCAACGTTTTTATCCATAGAAAAAACATTGGAAAAAACTAAGTTCAGTAAAGTACTGGTTAAAAATTGAGATTCAAGTTCGGGAGTCGGTTACGAGTAGGGAAGGTATTAGCACCCTACATCGCCTGTCAAAAACAGTACCAAGATTGAAAATACGCAACATAAATAGCCTTACAAAAGATGGTTTATTTCTTCCCTTTTATTGTTGTATTTTTTTTATTTAAAAACGACAGAATGGAGTGAGAGAACTGTACAAACATAGAATGTCGAAGCGAGGTCAATGGGACGTTTCATCCGAATTAAACTCGACTTCGATATGAGACAGAGAGGGGAAGATAATGCTAATAAGGCGTCACGCCTAAATTAGATGTTCTCGGATAAAAAAAACAGGGATAGGAAAGAGATAAGCGGGACGTCTCGTCCTAAGTATCCCTTCCCTATGAATTATGGCGAGGCTTGAGCAAAAACTAGGGGGAAATCAACAAGACGTCACGTCTAAATTGATTTTCATGGAAGCGACCAAAAAAAAAGAACATTTATGAAAGAAACATGAAAGTGAGGAAATAAATCAATAAAAAGAAATAAGAAAGATGGGCCCGACAGGAATTGAGGTCCTGCTCCTACGTATTCTTGAATTATCAAGAAATCAGGGTTACGTAGTTCTGAGTGTTTTTCTTGTAGGAAAAGACTTGGGAGATGATGATGGATGTCACTGAGGTGGGGAACTCGTACAAGGCGAAGTTCTTCGCACGTGTACGAATCCTAAAGAGGTTGTGTAGACGGGAGTGCTCCCGTACGACACTGTTTAAAAATGATTTGTTTCTTTTTTTTATTTTTATTTAGATTTGAAAGAAAACATAGTAAGCATTTATTTCCCTTTATTATATTTTACTATGAAGCGGAAGGGGAAGGTAGCAGAAGCTACAAAAGAGGAAGGGAAACAGTAAGTTCAGAAAACAGAAGGAAAAATGAGTGAAAACCGAGTGGGAGAAGGGAAAACCGAGTGAAAAAGAAGGAAAAACCGAGTGAAAATGGAAAAAACCGAGTGGAAATGGCGGAAACCGAGTAAAAATGGTAAAATCGAGTGATAAAAGCATAAACCCAAGTGAAAATGGCGAAAACCGAGTGAGAAAGAGGAAAATCGAGTAAAAAATGGTAAAACCGAATGAAATGGGAAAATACCGAGTGAAAGTAGTAGCTTACCGTGTGAGAAGTGAGATACCGAGTGAGACTGAGTGAGAAGAGGGACAGTGTTGGAGTTGAGAGGAGTGAGGAAGTCAGATTTGGTGGACTTGAGGGGGATGCGTGGGGGCTGTTGGAAAGGGTGAGAGAAGGGTGCTGGGAGGTATTTGGTGGCTGAAAGGGGCTGGACGTGTGAGAGAGGAGCTCGGTTTAGGTGAGAAGAAGGATGAGTGGGGGTTGTTGGAAAGGGTGAGAGGAGGGTGCTGGGAGATATTTGGTGGCTGAAAGGGGCTGGACGTGTGTGAGAGAGAGAGAATGAGGATGTTGGGTGCTGTGAGGGGCTGCGCAGTGTGTGTGGGAGAGAGAATCAAGGCTTAGGCAGAGTTTTTCCTCTAAGAATGCCTGAATCCCCCAACGCTTCAATCCCTTGCCTATTTATAGGCCTTTCCGAGTGGAAAGCCAACTCAGCCTTCCACTCCGAGTGGAATGCCAGCTCAGGCTTCCACTCGGTCTTGGTAGTAGGGAACAGCGGCTGGTGGGAATTTTTAATTCCTCCACTTCCGCCCCTTGTCTGCCAGCCACCCCAGGATTCCTGGATCCACTTGGGTGGTGGAATCCAGGTCAGCATGTGCAATCTGAGAGAGGATGATTGAGATCCGAGTGAAAATAGTGTCAATCCGAGTGAGGATGGCTCGGATCAGCCTCCCAGTCAGTATTCGTCCATATTGGAGTCAATTCTGAGTGGAATGAAGCATTTCCCGTAGAAGGCCGAGTGAAAAATACACCTTTCCGAGTGAGAATTCTTCTGGGAAGAGTCCTCCTATGAAAGGCCGAGTATATGTTTTACTCGGTGTGAGGCTGCTGTGAAACATTCAATCGGAACCGAGTGACAAGTAACTCGGAACCGACTAAAATAGGTAAAAAGTGACTTGGAGGTTGAGTGGAAATGGTTAAAAGAGTGACTCGGAATCTGGGTGAGTTTTGGGTGTAAATGGTGACTCAGAAATTGGTGGAAGTGGGCTTGGTAATTGGCTTGAGGAGGGATGACAAGGGAATGGGTGTTACTCAAAAACCGATCGAAGATTGAAAATCGATTCGGTAAAGGATGACTCGGAGCCGATTGAAAATCGAAGAGAAAGACTCGGAAATGGGTGAACTTCACTCGGGAATGGGGGAAAGTCACTTGGAAATCGAGTGAGAGGATGGCTCACTCGGTGCTGACTGAAATGGCTCGGAAATTGTGTGAAATGTGACTCGGAATTGGTTCGAAGAGTAATGGTTCGGGATTAATTTGAAGGGATTGACTCGAAATTGGGGCAAATGATTCAGTCAGCTCCTTATTTGAAGGATGAGTGAAGATTGGCTAAGAAAACTGACTGACAAGGATGACTCGGAATTGGTGCAGGATTCATTCGGTTTTTGACTTTGAAAGACGATTCGGTTAGGATAAATGGCTCAATCGGCAACGGTTCATGTTCTTTAAAAGACTTTGAAATCTTGCTCGGCAATCCTTCTGCTTGAAGCTTCACTCGGCATGTTGTCAACCGGTTTGGAAGTAAACCTCAACCCGCTCGGATTCAGTCTTGCTTTCTAGTCAGAAAATGGAATCTTGGGCAGTTTCACTCGGAAACAACTCTCTCCTCACTCAGAAGTTGAGATTTTGGCAATTTTCACTCGGAAACAACTTTCTCCTCACTCAGAACTTGGAATTTGGGTATTTTCAATTCGGATTCCCCTCCAATTGAGTGATACTCACTCGGATTTACTTCCATCAGCAATCATTTCACTCGGAAAATAGCTTTGGGCAGCATCTATTCAAGGTCAGTCCCCTTTTCCACTTGGATTGGTTGCAGTAGGGGATTTTCCGCTCGGATTCTCCTCTAAAAGGGTTATTTTTCATTCGGAATGGATGAAATCTGAGTCATTTCACTCGGATTTACTCTAACAGGGGCACATGCCACTCAGAAATGATCCATTCTGAGTAATTTTACTCGGATTTGATCCAACAGGCGCACATTCCACTCGGACTGGCTTGGCAGGGGAGCTATCCACTCGGATTTGATCATTTTTGGGTCATTCTATTCGGACTTCTCTTCAACATGGGCATAATCCACTCGGACTAGCTTGGCAGGGAAGCTATCCACTCGGATTCAACTTCAACAGGGGAGCATTTCACTCGGAAATGACTCATTCTCAGTGATTCCACTCGGATTTGATCATTTTTGAGTCATTCCACTCGGAAATGCTTCATTTTGACTTGGATTTGATCATTTTTGAGTTTTTCCACTCGGATTTATCTCCACCAGGGCTGTATTTCACTTGGAAAAGCTTCATTCTGAGTTATTTCGCTCGGTTCTGATTATTTTGGAGCCATTCTATTCGAATTTAACCATTCTGAATTAGAATTCAGTATAAAAAAGATTCATTCCACTTGGACTGGACCAAAAGAGGTGTTTTTGAGGTGAAAAGGAAGTAAAGATATGAACACCGATGTAGGGGCCAAGTGGGACTTTTTGATGGCGTCTGATAGTGTCGGCAATCACGAGTCAGTGTGACCTTTCTTCTTTAAAGACAAGCATTTTCCTCTTCCGTTTCACTTTTCTCTTCTTCTTCTTTCTCTGTTTTTTTTTTGTTTTTTGTCCTAAATCTGGGAAAAAAAGAAGTGAGGCAGTGCTCTAATTTTTAGCAAGAAGTGGTTAACTGGGAATTATCCTTTGAATGACATGAAGCAGAAGGATTGTCTTCCAGTTAACAAGAGGCGAGAGGATTGAGTGTCTATTCTCAATTGATTGGAGATGAAGGGTGCCTCATTCGGTGACCGGAAGAAAAAGGATACCTTCTTAGGCGACTGAAGGTAAAAAGATGCCATTTGTTCAGCGACAAGAAAGTAAAGTGGTGCCATTTGATCGGCGATAGGAAAGTAAAGGTGCCATTTGATCGGCGATAGGAAAGATAAAGGGGTGCCATTTGATGGCGACAGGAAAGTAAAGGGGTGCCATTTGATCGGCGACAGGAAGATAAAGGGGTGCCATTTGATCGGCGACAGGGAGATAAAGGGGTGCCATTTGATCGGCGATAGGAAAGAAAAGGTGCCATTTGATCGGCGACAGGAAGATAAAGGGGTGCCATTTGATCGGCGACAGGAAAGTAAAGGTGCCATTTGATCGGCGACAGGAAAGTAAAGGGGTGCCATTTGATCGGCGATAGGAAAGTAAAGGTGTGATTTGATCGGCGGCAGGAAGATAAAGGGGTGCCATTTGATCGGCAACAGGAAAGTAAAGGTGCTATTTGATCGGTGACAGGAAAGTAAAGGGGTGCCCTTTGATCGGCGACAGGAAAGTAAAGGTGCCATTTGATCGGCGACAGGAAAGTAAAGGTGCCATTTGATCGGCGACAGGAAAGTAAAGGTGCCATTTGATCGGCGACAGGAAAGTAAAGGTGCCATTTGATCGGCGGCAGGAAGATAAAGGGGTGCCATTTGATCGGCGACAGGAAAGTAAAGATTGGGGGAACTAACAAGACGTCTCGTCCGAATTAGCTCACTGTTGGCAGGAAATGTAAAGTTTGGGGGAGCTAACAGGACGTCTCGTCCGAATTAACTCAATGTTGGCAGGAAATGTAGAGGTTGGGGGAGTTAACAGGACGTCTCGTCCGAATTAACTCACTGTTGGCAGGAAATGTAAAGGTTGGGGTTGACCCTCGGTTGCCATGACTGTGGGTTCTTAGGGAACTGCCCCTTGAACGCAAGAGAATGAATCTGGGGGGATGTCCCAGTTTGACATGACTGTGGGTGGTTGGGGAACTACCCCTTGATTGAGAGGATATACCCGGGGAGATGCCCCAGTTTGACATGATTGGATGAAATCTTGGGGAACTGCCCCTTGAATAAGAGAATAAACCCGGGGAGATGCCCCAGTTTGACATGATTGGATGAAATCTTGGGGAACTGCCCCTTGAATAAGAGAATAAACCCGGGGAGATGCCCCAGTTTGACATGATTGGATTAAATCTTGGGGAACTACCCCTTGAATGAAAGAATAAACCCAGGGAGATGCCCCAGTTTGACATGATTGGATGAAGCTTGAAGGGTGGGGTACTGTCCTTTGAATGAAAGAATAAACCCGGGGAGATGCCCCGGTTTGACATGATCGAAAGAGTCTTTGGGGAAAACTGTCCCTTGACCGAAAGAAGAATCTGGGGAGATGCCCTAGTTTTGGGTTGACTGGGAAGTGTAGTCCCACTGGGGAAGGATTTGGGAAGTGTAGTTTTTGGCGATTATGGTTCCACTGGGGGAGAAAATTTGGTGATTCAGGGTAATGTCCCTTTGGGTGAAAGAGAATGGACTTGGGGTTTACTGCGGATATGCCGAAGGTCTGCTAAGGAGAGAGTTGGGCAACTACACATCTCGGGGATCATGGTTCCTGGCCATCCTTTAACAGAGAAACACGAAACTAATTAAAAACTTACAGGCAGACTCCCTTGGCGACCGGCGTTGAAGTAACTCATGGCCAAAATAATTATTAGTTCTGACTTCATTGAGGTTGTTTCGCAGAGCTGGTTGAGCTTGCTTGAGGTAAGATCTGGCAACGGTGTCCACTTCGTTCCCCATAACTTTGTGTTTTCGTTCTTCTCAAAACTCATTTTTTTAAGAAATTCTTTTTAGGCAAAACTTGTTTATTCATTCTAGTCATGAACACATGTGAGAAGAAAGGAAACTTTTTATTTATGAACAATAGATATGTACAGGTGACAATAATAATGCAAAAATATGACAAGGTGTGAGGAATTGATGGTAAGGATGGAAGGGAAGGCCTTTTAGATCCTCCATCGATTTCCTGAGAGCGACAAGATTCCTGGTCTTTTCCATGATTTTCTGTTTATCTTCTGATTTTGCTTTCGAGGGCGTGACTTGACAATGGCTTCGATGTTCTAGACCCATCCCCTTGTCTGTGACTTGGAAAATTGGCATTGCAGTGTTGAATCTATAGGGTGTGAATTTGTTGGGGTCGCTTTCTTAGGATTTTTGACCCCACCAATTGCTCTAACTTTTGCCTAGGTCGCCTTTTCAGGTTTTCAACCTAGCGAGCCCTTTTTTTTTACGCATAGTATCTTCTCACTGCGTCCGCGTTTATAGGCATCGGTAGATCTTCCCCATCCATGTTGGCGAGTATGAGAGCACCTCCGGAAAAAGCCTTCTTCACGACATAAGGCCCTTCATAGCTGGGAGTCCATTTGCCCCGGTGATCTTTATGCATCGACAAAACCTTCTTGAGCACCAAGTCTCCTTCTTGGAATTGTTGGGGTCGTACTTTCTTTTCAAACGCTCGCTTCATACGCCTTTGATATAACTGACCATGGCAGAGGGCAGTCAGTCTCTTACTATCAATCAGATTTAATTGGTCATGTCGAGTCTGGATCCATTCAGCTTCAACCAGTTTGGCTTCCATGATTACTTGGAGGGAAGGAATCTCCACTTCAAAAGGCAGGACTGCTTCCATGCCATAAACTAAAGAGAATGGAGTTGCCCCAGTCGAGGTCCGGACTGAGGTACGATAACCGTGCAGAGCAAAAAGAAGCATTTCGTTCTAGTCTTTATAGGTTACCACCATTTTCTGTATTATCTTCTTGATATTCTTGTTCGCCGCCTCGACTGCCCCATTCATTTTTGGGCGGTACGGAGAGGAATTATGGTGGGAGATCTTAAAGCTCTCACAAAGCTCCTTCATCATTTTGTTGTTCAGGTTTGTACCATTGTTTGTGATGATTTGACTCGGTAGGCCGTACCGACATATCAACTCACGCTTGACGAATTTAACCACAACACCTTTGGTTACATTAGTGTATGAAGCTGCTTCCACCCATTTTGTGAAGTAATCAATGGCGACCAAAATGAAACGATGGCCGTTTGAAGCCTTTGGTTCAATGGGACCAATGACATCCATGCCCCACATCGAGAAGGGTCATGGTGCTGACAAAACATTTAGAGATGACGGGGGTGCGTGAATATGATCAGCATATATTTGGCACTTATGACATCTCCGAGCATAGGCAAAGCAGTCTGCTTCCATGGTCATCCAAAAATAACCAGCCCTTAAGATTTTCCTTGACATGGCGTGCCCATTGATGTGGGTTCCGAAAGATCCCTCGTGGATATCCCTCATGATTCTATTTGCTTCAACGGTATCAATGCAGCGAAGAAGGATAGAATTATGGTTTCTTTTGTAAAGCACGTCTCCACTTAAGAAAAACCCCATGGCGAGCCGTCGCAGGGTTCTCTTGTCGTTTTCTGTGGCATTGTCGGGGTATTCTTGCCTCTGGATATACCTCTTGATATCGTGATACCAAGGTTTTCCATCCGATTGTTCTTTGACTACTTGGCAGTATGCGGGCTCATGACGCCTTTCTACCTCGATGAGGGGCACGTCATAGTCATTGTTTACTTTGAACATTGAAGCGAGAGTGGCCAAAGCGTCAGCCATCTGATTATCTTCCCGAGGAACATGATGGAAAGAAATCTCTTCGAAATCTCTGATCATTTCCATAATGTGGGTGTGATAGGGGAGAAGCTTGCTATCTCTGGTTTCCCACTCACCTTTTAACTGGTGGACGACTAAAGCAGAGTCTCCGTAGACTTCCAGTGTCCTTACTTTCATATCTAATGCCGCTTGGATCCCTAAGGAACAAGCCTCATACTCGGTGATGTTGTTGGTACAATCGAAAGACAACCGAGCACAGACAGGGATGAACTCTTTCTTTGGAGAAATCAAAATGGCCCCAATTCCGTGCCCTAAAGCATTAGAAGCTTCATCGAATCTTAAAATCCATTTTTCTTTGTTACCGCCTTCTTTTTCGTTGGACAATGCCAAAATATCCTCGTCTGGGAAGTCGAATGGTACTGGTTGGTAATCACTTACGGGTTGATGGGCTAGGTAGTCAGCCAAAGCGCTCCCTTTTATGGCTTTCTGAGTGACATATATTATGTCGTACTCAGTTAATAGCACTTGCCATCGAGCAATCCTTCCGGTCAGGGCTGGCTTCTCAAAGATGTACTTGATAGGATCCATCTTAGAGACTAGCCAGGTAGTGTGACTCAACATGTATTGCCTTAAACGCTTCGCAGCCCATGATAACGCGCAACAAGTTCGTTCTAATACAGAGTATCATATTTCGCAATCAGTGAACTTTTTGCTTAGGTAATATATGGCATGTTCTTTCTTTCCCGTTTCATCATGCTGACCCAATACGCAGCCCATGGACCCATCCAATACCGTCATGTACAAAATCAGTGGTCTCCCAGGGGTTGGTGGCACCAATATTGGTGGTTCTTTCAAGTATTTCTTAATCTTCTCAAAAGCCATTTGACAGTCCTCATTCCATTGCCCCGGTTGGTTCCTGCGGAGTAGCTTGAAGATCGGCTCGCAGGTCGATGTCAATTGTGAGATAAATCGAGCGATGCAGTTTAATCTTCCCAAGAACCCTCTGACTTCTTTTTCTGTGCAAGGAGGTGGCATTTCTAGGATTGCCCTGACCTTGTCGGGATCCACTTCAATTCCTTTCTTGCTTACAATGAAACCCAAAAGTTTGCCTTACCTTGCGCCAAATGTGCACTTGGCAGGGTTCAATCTAAGCTTAAACCTTCTCAACCGTTCAAACAATTTCCTTAAGTTACGGACATGATCTTCCTCGGTTCTGGATTTTGCAATGATATCATCCACATAGACCTCTATTTCCTTGTGCATCATATCGTGGAATAAAGTGACCATTGCTTTCTTATAAGTTGCCCCTGCGTTCTTCAAACCAAAGGACATTACTTTGTAACAGAAAGTACCCCATAAAGTGACGAACGTGGTTTTTTCCATGTCTTCGGGCGCCATTTTAATCTGATTGTACCCGGAGAAACCATCCATGAAAGAGAAGATGGAGTGCTGGGCTGTGTTATCGACCAACATGTCAATATGTGGAAGAGGAAAATCGTCTTTAGGGCTGGCCCTGTTTAGATCTCGATAGTCCACACACATCTGCACTTTTCCATCCTTCTTCGGGACCGGGACTATGTTGGCTACCCATTGTGGATATTTGGCTACGGCCAAGAAACCGGCTTCGAATTGTTTTTTGACCTCTTCCTTGATCTTGAGAAGCATTTCCGGTTTCATTCTCCGTAACTTTTGCTTAACTGGTGGACATTCTGGTTTTAAAGGCAACCTATGTTCCACTATGCTGTTATCCAATCCTGGCATATCTTGATATGACCAAGCGAACACATCCTGAAATTCCCGGAGCAGTTCAATCAATTCATCTTGTCGGCCTTTGCTTAGGCAGGTGCCTATCTTGACCATTTTATCATCTCCTTCACCTCCAAGGTTGATGATTTTAATTTCCTCCTGATGTGGGCGGATCTCCTTATCCTCTTGTTCCAACAATCTCGTCAATTCAGATAAGGGTCCAAAGTCTTCCTCACTTTCTTCGTAGACGCAATCATTTGGATAAACAGGGTCATGAAATAAATCCAGGTTTTCGTCGTTCTCAGGGAAATCATTTTTGGATCTGTATTCGGGTTATATTATAAAGTGAAAAGAGAACAAACAAGTGAAAGGTTTAAGAAAAATAGAGTGCACAAAGATGAGGTGATGGGAAATAAAATGTGTTCATTGGTTTTCAAAAATAAAATAAACAAGTTCTGCCCTTGTTACAAAATGGGTCCCGGAGCCTTGGGCATGGCAAGGGGACCACCAAATTATGAAATACAGTGATTACTCTGATAGAACGTTAATGGTTGTAGGGAACTCCATGACTTCCCAATTGCTCAGCTCTTGATCTGGATGGCAAGCATATACCAGCTCCACATTGAGGTCAGGCTCGTTCTCAACCATGGCAACTTGATCCGGATATATCACTCCGGCGCTCTTAAAGCTCTGATAGAGATCGCAGATAGGGATTCTCGCAGTGTTGATCTCTTGACCAGTAAGGCGAGCAACTCTCCTCCCCTTCTTTTCCTCTTCAACCCTTTTCTTATCTGTCACAGTGGGCTTATATCCCAAACCATATCTGTTTTTATTTTCCGGGAGACTCACCGGTTGGGTTCTGCCTTCCAAATCCCGCCCTAATCCTTTTCCGGGTTGGTACCCTTTCCGCAACATGTTCAGCGTCACCATTAGAGGTACGTTGGGGAAAGACACCTTTACAACGCTTGTTGCATTGGCAATCTCCAAGGCTTGGAAGGATGTTTCGAGGGCTTCCTCGGCGGCCTCGATGTACGGAGTGGATATGGGTTTGCTGACCCAAAAGGTCCTCCTCCCCAGAAATAGTCACCAACTTGTTATTGATGATGAATTTTAGTCTTTGATGTAGCGTGGAGGGGACCACCCCCGCCGAATGGATCCATGGTCGCCCTAATAAACAGCTGTAGGCGGGCACGATATCCATCACTTGGAAGAGTACTTGGAAAGTACAGGGTCCGACTTGTATAGGCAATTCGATTTCTCCAATGACTTCCCTACGTGTCCCATCAAAAGCCCACACAACCATAGAGCTAGGTCTCATGTATGTTCCATCGAAAGGCAGTTTTGCCAACGTGGATTTTGGCATGACGTTCAGAGAAGATCCATTATCCACAAGTACTTTTGCCAGGATATAATCCTGACATTTCACAGAAATATGGAGGGCTTTGTTGTGCCCCCTTCCTTCGATAGGTACTTCCTCATCTGTGAAGGTTAAGTAATTATTGGCAACGATATGCCCCACTATGCCCCCAAATTGTTCGAAGGGTAAATCATGCTTCACGTATGCCTCGCTCAGTACCTTCATCAACGTGTTCCGATGTGGTTCGGAACTCATTAGCAAAGACAACAGGGAAATTTTTACAGGGGTGTGGTTCAATTGGTCCAACACCTGGTAGTCACTATGGCGAATAAACTTCAGAAATTCCTGGGCCTCCTCTTCAGTCACAACCCCCTTTGTTTCGCCAGAGGCTACTTCTTTCCCACTTTTTCCTTCTCCGATAGTCTTGCCTTGTTTGGGTTCAGGTGGCGTATATACCCTTCCACTCCGTGTCATTCTTCCTACTCCGGTTATATTTGTAATAGAGGCGGATGGCATAGAGTTGATCGCTTCAGGATTGGTGACGACCACATCTGTATTGTACCTCCATGGCACAACGTGGGAACTCTGGAAGGGGAAAGAGGTTGGTGCCTTTACCGTGAAGACAGTCTTGGCAGGAGCCGAAGCCGCTGGCGTATCCTTGTTATAGTATACGACCAGGGTTTCGGAACTTGTGCCTTACCCTGTCCCTGTACCATATTTATTCGTCCTTCATGGTGCCTGCAGACCTCTATGACTCGAGCATTCATGAGTCTTTGAAGGGCTTCCTAGAAGCCCCTTCGCTTTGCAGACTGGAGGTCATTATACTCTTCATCCCATGACCCTTCTATTAATCCCACCTTCAGCATATGGGAGTGTATGATTTCCAAAGGCATTTGGATGTCCTCTACTTTGGAAATGCAATCTTCATCCCCCTCTATAGTGTTGACATCCGGTCCTTTATGGTTTGGAAGGGGATTGGTTGTCACACTTGGGCTCCCTTCTTTAAAGCTTATCCAGTCGGCCCGGATTAGGTCTCTTACCTTAAACTTCAGTGCCAAGCAATTCTCAGTAGAATGTCCCGGTGTACCAACGTGGTAATCACACCGTGCGTTTGGGTCGTACCCTCTAGGATATGGCGGCTGAAGTGGCTTTAAAGGGCATGGCACTACCATCATGTTTTCGATGAGGTAAGGGAGAAGCTCTGTGTAAGAGATGGGAATCGGATCAAATTGCGGTGGGGCACGGTCATTGTTTTGCCTTCTCTGATTTGGATTTGGCGGGTTCATTTGTGGCTGTTGGTACGGCGCTTGTGGTGGTTGATATGGTGCCTGTAGTGGTGCAGGCGGTCGCATGACAGGTGGGCAGAAATGTGGTGTATGTGGTGTTTGAATGGCAGCCACATATGGATGTGGTGTATTCTGATAGGTTGATGGAAAAACGACCGGGGTGGGTGGTCTGGGCTGGTTCCTCCCTAGGTTATGGGAGACTAGGTTAGTCTCTCCGTCTCTTCTCTTTCCTTCCCCATGGGAGGGTCTTCTTGCTGCATTAACCCCAGCTGGACCTCGGGCGATCTTCCCTGTCCGGAGGCCATTCTCTATTCTTTCTCCGATAGTGACGATATCAGAGAAGTGGGATGAAATACTTCCAATCATCTTGTCATAGAATGGCGATTGGAGTGTATCAATAAATGTCGAGATCACCTCTTTCTCAGACAGAGGTGGGTCAACTTGCGCTGCTACTTCACGCCACCGTTGGGCGTATTCTTTAAACGTCTCGTTGTCTTTCTTGGACATGTTCTGCAATTGTACTCTATCTGGCGCCATGTCCAAATTGTACTTATACTGTTGCATGAAAGCATCTGCCAGATCTTCCCAACAGCGTATACGAGATCGTTCAAGATGGTTGTACCAGGTCAGAGGCGCTCTAGCCAAACTATCTTGAAAACAATGGATGAGCAGAGAGTCGTTGGAGGCATGCGAAGCCATCTTCCGGCAGTACATGGTAAGATGGTTTTTCGGACATGTCAGCCCCTGATACTTATCAAATTCAGGCGTTTTGAATTTAGGAGGAATAACAACGTCGGGAATTAGACAGAGTTGTGCAGCACTGCCTAATCCAAATCGATTCATTCCATCCATTTCCCTTAAACACCTTTCCAAGAACTCTAATCTTCCATCCTGGGTAGCAGCAGTGGCAGTACTTGGTCCTGTGACGACATAGTGACTAGCACTCTTGACTGGTCGGTCAACATGTGCCGGGCTCTCATTCGGAATTGAGGCTTGGTGTCCAGTTGTGGCTTGGGCAGCTTGTGGTTGTTCAGCTTGTGTATGGACCAGAATCGTTTAAGGATTCCGGACAGGTGGGATGTTTGGTTGAGCCATGTGAAGGATTGTTTCCTGATAATCTGGCTCCTCTTGGAGTGGTGGGAAATAGCCTGGGGGGTAATCCATACTGTGGGAAGGGTACGACATTCCCTTCTTTATCAACAAAAGTGTGTTGTTGAACATGAGCAGGGTTCGGCTTACTAAGGCAAACAGTAACGGTAGGCCCTGCAGGGTTTGAGCTCGGTCCCCCAGCATGACCTTGAGCGTGTTGGAGAATGGGAGATTGCTGCCTAGCATTTTTAACTTCCGCTAAAGAATCCCTTTCTGCGATTCTCCTTTCGAACATCTTGGCCATTTCAGCCATTTGTTCTTTCAACTGATTGACCTCAGCTCTGAGGTTCTCATTCTCTTGCTCTATTTCGGCCATGAGTTTCTTTCTGAGCCTGGTCGCATAGGGATGCTTACCCGTAGTGTCTAAAGAATCACGACAAACGGTTAGAAAAATAAAGGGAACAGTTAAAGAGGATCATCCATTCACCCAAAGAATACTCATGTGTTCCAAAGATTTTGACTAATCGAATCTTTGGGTGATAGATAATCCCTCTTTAATAACAGGAAAGTGAAAATGACATAAGGTAAAGTAAAATTTGCCCTTTCGTGGCCTAAGTCAGGTTTTGTTGAAGGTTTCCTCTAGACCCTAGGGCTTATCTAAAAGTGACTCTCCATACCGGGTGGCTTATACTAGACTTCTAGAAGGTCACTAGAGCCAAGATCCTACCCATGACAGGGACGCAACAGTGGGGAACCACTAGGTGCGTATGTCACAAGAGGTCGAACTCTAGTTGGGGTTCTCACGATCACCGGATAGGAAGTACATCCTATACGATTCTGTATACCAACCCCTCCTAACTTAAGTTTCATTTGGGGCCCGGGTATAGGGCGCCACTCATAAGTGTGTGCGAGTAATTTGTGAGTGTAGTGTGTGAAAGGGCATTCAATACCTTTTACCTTACCTCATTCTGCACAAAGAACAAACACAGAACAAATATACAAAGTCGTCTACCCTAGGGTTCAATGATTACAGAAAAGTAACATAGTCTTCTACCCTAGGGTTCAACAATCATATAGAACATGGACAATAAAGCAAATAACAAGAGGCAATTTAAAACAATAACGAACATTCACAATAATCAACGAAAAATAAAAACAAGGGGGAGAAATCCAAGCTAAACAAAGGCTATATAAAAAAACGCGCTTTTAACCAAACTGGCCTGACTCTCTTAAGTGTCCCCAGTGGAGTCGCCATCTGTCGCAACCTGGATCGCGACGGCGCGGCGAGAGAGAGAGAGAGGGGGTCGGAAACATTGGAAAAAACTAAGTTCAGTAAAGTACTGGTTAAAAATTGAGATTCAAGTTCGGGAGTCGGTTACGAGTAGGGAAGGTATTAGCACCCTACATCGCCTGTCAAAAACAGTACCAAGATTGAAAATGTGCAACATAAATAGCCTTACAAAAGATGGTTTATTTCTTCCCTTTTATTGTTGTATTTTTTTATTTAAAAATGACAGAATGGAGTGAGAGAACTGTACAAACATAGAATGTCGAAGCGAGGTCAATGGGACGTTTCATCCGAATTAAACTCGACTTCGATATGAGACAGAGAGGGGAAGAGAATGCTAATAAGGCGTCACGCCTAAATTAGATGTTCTCGGATAAAAAAAATAGGGATAGGAAAGAGATAAGCGGGACGTCTCGTCCTAAGTATCCCTTCCCTATGAATTATGGCGAGGCTTGAGCAAAAACTAGGGGGAAATCAACAAGACGTCACGTCTAAATTGATTTTCACGGAAGCGACCAAAAAAAAAAGAACATTTATGAAAGAAACATGAAAGTAAGGAAATAAATCAATAAAAAGAAATAAGAAAGATGGGCCCGACAGGAATTGAGGTCCTGCTCCTACGTATTCTTGAATTATCAAGAAATCAGGGTTACGTAGTTCTGAGTGTTTTTCTTTTAGGAAAAGACTTGGGAGATGATGATGGATGTCACGGAGGTGGGGAACTCGTACAAGGCGAAGTTCTTCGCACGTGTACGAATCCTAAAGAGGTTGTGTAGACGGGAGTGCTCCCGTACGACACTGTTTAAAAATGATTTGTTTCTTTTTTTATTTTTATTTAGATTTGAAAGAAAACATAGTAAGCATTTATTTCCCTTTATTATATTTTACTATGAAGCGGAAGGGGAAGGTAGCAGAAGCTACAAAAGAGGAAGGGAAACAGTAAGTTCAGAAAACAGAAGGAAAAATGAGTGAAAACTGAGTGGGAGAAGGGAAAACCGAGTGAAAAAGAAGGAAAAACCGAGTGAAAATGGAAAAAACCGAGTGGAAATGGAGGAAACCGAGTAAAAATGGTAAAACCGAGTGATAAAAGAATAAACCCGAGTGAAAATGGCGAAAACCGAGTGAGAAAGAGGAAAATCGAGTAAAAAATGGTAAAACCGAATGAAATGGGAAAATACCGAGTGAAAGTAGTAGCTTATCGTGTGAGAAGTGAGATACCGAGTGAGACTGAGTGAGAAGAGGGACAGTGTTGGAGTTGAGAGGAGTGAGGAAGTCAGATTTGGTGGACTTGAGGGGGATGCGTGGGGGCTGTTGGAAAGGGTGAGAGAAGGGTGCTGGGAGGTATTTGGTGGCTGAAAGGAGCTGGACGTGTGAGAGAGGAGCTCGGTTTAGGTGAGAAGAAGGATGAGTAGGGGTTGTTGGAAAGGGTGAGAGGAGGGTGCTGGGAGATATTTGGTGGCTGAAAGGGGCTGGACGTGTGAGAGAGAGAGAGGATGAGGATGTTGGGTGCTGTGAGGGGCTGCGCAGTGTGTGTGGGAGAGAGAATCAAGGCTTAGGCAGAGTTTTTCCTCTAAGAATGCCTGAATCCCCCAACGCTTCAATCCCTTGCCTATTTATAGGCCTTTCCGAGTGGAAAGCCAACTCAGGCTTCCACTCCGAGTGGAATGCCAGCTGAGGCTTCCACTCGGTCTTGGTAGTGGGGAACAGCGGCTGGTGGGAATTTTTAATTCCTCCACTTCCGCCCCTTGTCTGCCAGCCACCCCAGGATTCCTGGATCCACTTGGGTGGTGGAATCCAGGTCAGCATGTGCAATCCGAGAGAGGATGATTGAGATCCGAGTGAAAATAGTGTCAATCCGAGTGAGGATGGCTCGGATCAGCCTCCCAGTCAGTATTCGTCCATATTGGAGTCAATTCTGAGTGGAATGAAGCATTTCCCGTAGAAGGCCGAGTGAAAAATACACCTTTCCGAGTGAGAATTCTTCTGGGAAGAGTCCTCCTATGAAAGGCTGAGTATATGTTTTACTCAGTGTGAGGCTGCTGTGAAACATTCAATCGGAACCGAGTGACAAGTAACTCGGAACCGACTAAAATAGGTAAAAAGTGACTTGGAGGTTGAGTGGAAATGGTTAAAAGAGTGACTCGGAATCTGGGTGAGTTTTGGGTGTAAATGGTGAGTCGGAAATTGGTGGAAGTGGGCTCGGTAATTGGCTTGAGGAGGGATGACAAGGGAATGGGTGTTACTCAAAAACCGATCGAAGATTGAAAATTGATTCGGTAAAGGATGACTCGGAGCCGATTGAAAATCGAAGAGAAAGACTCGGAAATGGGTGAACTTCACTCGGGAATGGGGAAAGTCACTCAGAAATCGAGTGAGAGGATGGCTCACTCGGTGCTGACTGAAATGGCTCGGAAATTGTGTGAAATGTGACTCGGAATTGGTTCGAAGAGTAATGGTTCAGGATTGATTTGAAGGGATTGACTCGGAATTGGGGCAAATGATTCAGTCGGCTCCTTATTTGAAGGATGAGTGAAGATTGGCTAAGAAAACTGACTGACAAGGATGACTCGGAATTGGTGCAGGATTCAGTCAGTTTTTGACTTTGAAAGACGATTCGGTTAGGATAAATGGCTCAATCGGCAACGGTTCATGTTCTTTAAAAGACTTTGAAATCTTGCTCGGCAATCCTTCTGCTTGAAGCTTCACTCGGCATGTTGTCAACCGGTTTGGAAGTAAACCTCAACCCGCTCGGATTCAGTCTTGCTTTCCAGTCAGAAAATGGAATCTTGGGCAGTTTCACTCGGAAACAACTCTCTCCTCACTCAGAAGTTGAGATTTTGGCAATTTTCACTCGGAAACAACTTTCTCCTCACTCAGAACTTGGAATTTTGGTATTTTCAATTCGGATTCCCCTCCAATTGAGTGATACTCACTCGGATTTACTTCCATCAGCAATCATTTCACTCGAAAAATAGCTTTGGGCAGCATCTATTCAAGGTCAGTCCCCTTTTCCACTTGGATTGGTTGCAGTAGGGGATTTTCCGCTCGGATTCTCCTCTAAAAGGGTTATTTTTCATTCAGAATGGATGAAATCTATTTCACTCGGATTTACTCTAACAGGGGCACATGCCACTCGGAAATGATCCATTCTGAGTAATTTTACTCGGATTTGATCCAACAGGCGCACATTCCACTCGGACTGGCTTGGCAGGGGAGCTATCCACTCGGATTTGATCATTTTTGGGTCATTCCATTCGGACTTCTCTTCAACATGGGCATAATCCACTCGGACTGGCTTGGCAGGGAAGCTATCCACTCGGATTCAACTTCAACAGGGGAGCATTTCACTCGGAAATGACTCATTCTCAGTGATTCCACTCAGATTTGATCATTTTTGAGTCATTCCACTCGGAAATGCTTCATTTTGACTCGGATTTAATCATTTTTGAGTTTTTCCACTCGGATTTATCTCCACCAGGGCTGTATTTCACTTGGAAAAGCTTCATTCTCAGTTATTTCGCTCGGTTCTGATTCTTTTGGAGCCATTCTATTCGAATTTGACCATTCTGAATTAGAATTCAGTATAAAAAAGATTCATTCCACTTGGACCGGACCAAAAGAGGTGTTCACAAATGGAAATAAAATAAATAAAAAGATTAAAAATAATAAATATCAATAATCTTAAATTCCCCTAAAAAATAATTTTAAAAAATTACTATAAATTTAAGCTATTATTATTACTTGGTGACACATGAATAATAAACTAACTAGTTTTTAGTCTGTGCATTGCACGGGGGGAATTTTGAATTATAATAAGAACATGTATGACAATAAAAAATTTGTGGGTAAAATATATAATAGAATAAAAGAAGTCACAACATGAAAAGTGCAGTCAAAATTTAGAAACAAATTCATCTATCAATTAAGAATAAAAGAATATTGTTAAATTCATTGTTACTATAAGCATTTAGACGATCTACTTTGGAAACATAGGTTATGGATATCATTGAAATGATATAGTAAGCAAAACAAATACAAATAAGTCAGGACCTGAAAAGTACAGTAAAATTGTTGAAATAAATTAACATATTAAGAAGTGGTATGGTGAGCAAAACAAATACAAAGAAGCCAAGACCTGAAGAGTACAGTAATATTATTAAAATAAATTAACATATGTATTAAAAATAAAAGAAGAGTCTGAGATTCATTGTTACTATAAGCATTTAGGCATCCTACCTTGCGAGTATAGGTTATGGATATCACTGAAATTATATGGTAAGCAAAACAGATACAAAGATTCCACGACCTGAAAAATGTAGAAAAATTTTAGAAATAAATGAATCTATCTACTTATAATAGAAAAAATACATGAAAGTAAATATTACTATTACCGTTTAGGAAAAACATTAATTGTATAAGTAGTTTGTTATACCTAAATGAAGTTCGTAAAAACCTCTCGGTAGACAACATTAATAGTATATCCTTCCGTCACATCTTTATGATTTTCCAACAGTACTCTTAATCCTTGCTTTGACCTCACTCTTGAGAATGCAAAATAGAGTTGGCCATGTGTGAAAACTGGTCAGGGTAGGTAACACCAACATTGGAGAGAGTTTTCATTGAGACTTATTAATCTTCATTGCAAATGACACAATCAAAGGAAATTGTCTTTGATTAAATTTGATGGGAAGAGTTTCCGTTGAAGGAGTCATTGTCATCCTAGGAATATGAACTACATCACTAACATGGGTTCTAGTTAGCACTTGACATTGAAGAACATGCTTCCCTGTTCTCTTTACTTGCAATCTTGTTCCGTTACATAGGCCTTGAAATTGGTCTATGTTTCTCAACAGCATGACAGGCACCCCAATCTTCAAAGAGAGCTTGTGAAGGGGTAGTCCTGAGTAATTAATTGCATTTAAAATCTCCAGGGTAAAATTTTCTAATTCAAAACTGGAATGCTTTTCGTCCATACAAAGACTATCTGAACTGAAGTAAATTTTTTCCTCTCCATCAACCTTATCCATTATATAGTTATTGACATTAGATACAACATCCAAGGTGGGAGCAAGAATACATCTTTATTTGAAATAGCCTTCAGTGGACATTTCTGTTGAAAGTGATGGATACACAAAGGAAATCAAGTCATCTAATCAAATTTAGAAGGAGATACTAAAATATCTTGTGGTATTTTAACCTCAGATTCTCCTTCATGGAATCTTCAATCGAACCATCTCCGATCTTAAGAAGCCAAGTACTGAACTTCCTTATTTCGGACGACCCATTTGAGGTGCTACTTTGGGTAAGTCTTAGGTTTTCAGATAAGGTCAACACTTTACAGAAAGACCACAGGTAAGAGGAGTTGATTGTTGCTTGACATATAACCTGCCTTGACCCTTTTAGGATTGCCTGTAACATCCCTGATGTTTTAATGAGAATTATAAGAAATGGGAAATGTTAGTAAATGTTTTAGAAGTTTTATTTAATATTTGTTCTGTCTGAGCCAGAGACGGGAAAGCCGGTGTCAAGATCGGTCTCAGAAGCGCGGGCAGGCAGAGTTGAAGATCGGGTGTGTAGGAGAAGAGCGGGAAGGGCCAGGTGGTTTGGTCCAAACCGATGTGAGGAGAACGCCTCACTCGGGGTCATAGCCTGGATCAACCTCATAATGACTAAAACAACGGGTGTAGGTAACCAAGAGGCGAGCGCGGATGAGATATCCGACCTCTCAGGTTGTAGCTCGGATTTCCGAGGTATGAACACTAAGCTAGGACGCCGGTGGGCCGGTATTCATACTGGGCCTATACTCTTGCGAAGTATTAGAGAATTGTGAATAATTAAATGTTGAAGGAATAAATAAGTATAATTGATTTGATAACTATGAAATAGTTTAATATGGTGAAATTGATTAAAATTTAGTGAGAATACAAATAAAATAAAGGAAAAGACGATCTTGCCCATGAGCTTTATATATATAAGGAGATTCTCTTCCTTCCCTCTTCATTATTTGCGAGTTACCTCTGCTGCTGGTTTGTCCCTTCTCTTTCGTTTTCTCCTCTCTTAACGCTGAGTTGCATGCGCTGGGGAGGGACTCCATTTGTGTCTGAACTTCAATTGAACCCCATTCCTGTGATCGAGGCTTCAAGGTGAGTCTACTGATCCGTTCTAATTGTGATTCCCTTATCCCTTTTATTCTTTGGCGGTCAAGGGCCATGCATGGCTATATTCGATGCTGTTCTCCACTCCTCTGGTGAGTGTGAGCCCAAATGCAGTCCATGAACTAAGGGCGTTGAAGTGACGAGCTGTACTTTATGATCCGTAGGTAGTAGGTTAAGCAACGGAAGACTGAGTGACGGAGCTGAGACTGCGAAACCAGTGCTCAGAGGAAGGAATCGACACAGGGAGCAGATTATCGAAGCGTGGAACCAAAGTAAGAGGGCGTTCAGGTTATAATTAATTAGAATAGGACTCGCTTCTTATTTGGGTCATTGAGGTAGTGTAAGCAGGTTAAGGAAAATGTTACTAAACGTAGTTGTGTGTTTATGCTTATGCATGTGTGACTGTGTACATTTATTAGTTGAGGATCGGGTGTGTGGTTAAGTTTATCATGTTATAATCTTGTGATATCTAATGTTGAAATGATCAGTGTTATGTGACGTCGGGTTAGCAAGCAGGCTACTCGAGTGATGAGGAATTGATATTATTATGTGAAAGGTAAATTGTTGGATGACTATGTGGTGTGGGATGGCCGACGGTATATGATAGCCCCTCATTTCTGGCTCCCGAGGTTTTCGTGCCCAGTTGAGCTACCCAGTGGTCAAGTAGGACCCAGTGGTCGAGGCGGAGAGTCAAGCAGGACTCGGTGAACCAAGCAGGGTTCACGGGGTGTCAAGTAGGACCCCTAGTTGAAGGCCAATCCTTTAGTATCCAGATACTAGGAGTCAGATTGTATGAGAGTCAGTGGTGATTGTGATGAATGTGATGGAATTGCTTGGTTGGGTTAATATAGTTATCGTATGTAATACACTATGTTTCTGTGTGTAATTTGATAGATTTCTGAGTGAAAAGTTGATATCTTGTTAAGTATGGGCTGACCCTTTGATGGTTGTAAATGATACACTTGTTGAGTAAACTGTTCTTACTTTCAAATGATGCTTGATGTATATATATAAATATGTATGTATATTTGTTAAGTTCCATTCTATATTAATTACAATGCCAAACACTCACCCTTGCCCCTTTTTTTGTAGTAACTAGTGACAGGGAGGGGGAAGGAGCCATGGAGTCGCGCCAAGGGGGAGATCGGTGCCAGGGCCCGAGTGACTTTGAGTGACTCTGTAGAGTTATATGTGTGTATAAGAGCTTCTGAGCGTTATTATTAGCTGTGTGTTAACCAAGACCGGATCGGATATAAGTCTATATTTTAAAATACATCACTGTCTATTTATATGCTATTTCACTAAATCTCGATTAATTATCAAGAAAGGGAAAATTTATTGTAAAATTTAATTAATTGAATAAAAATAAATGTAAAATAACCTAGGACGTTGCACTTGGTATCAGAGCGGTTCTTTCTAGAGCCGGTGTATGGGTCAGTCTAGTGATTGTGTTAGTGTTATGAAGGTTGATTGTATTTCGTTGTACTATGATTGTGTGTGTGGTCTGGCATCGTTCCCTTGGCACTCCACTGGCGTAGTATTCTATGTATATAAGGTAAATTTCCGATTCCCTGGCTGACCTTGGTTATTAATGGTGATGTGTTTGCTCATTGTAGAATTACTAAATGGCCGAAAAGACTAGTTCCGGGGGAAGAGATGATTTCTTCTCTAGATTTACTCAGCTGATGAGTAGGACCGAGTCCGGTCCCACTCTGGATAAATTCCTAAAAAGGAATCCTCCGATCTACAAAGGGGGACACGATTATGACGGGGCATACATTTGGATCAGGGATATCGAGCAGGTTTTTGAATATTTTGAGTGCTCAGAAGAGCAAAAGGTTTTATTTGCTACTTACCAACTAAAAGAAGAGGCTAGAGTATGGTGGTCCTGAGTGAAGGTGTAGATGAACGCAGCAAATGAGCCGTTGGTATGGGCAAATTTTCGAAGAAGGTTCCTTGTTAAATACTTCCCGGATAACTACAAAATCCGGAAGGAAATGGAATTCCTGAAGTTGGAGCAAGACCGGCTGTCTGTGGCCGAGTACACCAGCAAGTTTGACGAGCTGTGTGATTTTTACCACCCTTTCTCGTTAGAAGGGACTGAGGGTAGCAAGTGTGCCAAATACAAAGTTGGACTACGGATTGAACTCCGTAGTGTAATCGTACCGATGGAGATTAGGGACTACCCAACCCTGGTGAACAAAGCAAGACTGACTGAAGAGGTACAGTTACAAAGGACGTCCCAGCCGAGAGATAAAAAGCCACTGAAGGCGAAAGGATTCAGCTTCAAGAGGATGAGTCAATTCTTCCGGGGCGGCAAGTCTTCTGCTACCTCCTCATCCTCTTCCGGTCGGGGTTCCACCGGTCGATCGGGTAATCCTTCTGGTAGCCGTGCATGCTACAATTGTGGTCAGGAGGGTCACATTGCCAAACATTGCCAAGCCAACCAAATTGTGTGCTTCCAGTGTAGACAACCAGGGCACCTCAGGCCCGATTGCCCTCAGAGGCAGCCGCAGGGCAGGTAGGACAACCGAACTAATTCTTCTAGGACCCGGGGTTCCAACTTTCCAAGGGGAGGCCGGAATGGAGCTGGTAGAGGGAACCAACAATCGGGAAGATATGATGCCTAATCTAGCGGTGCCCAGAACGCCATGACCGGGCGAGTGTTTGCGTTTGATGCTTCGGAAGCTACGAGGAATGATAATTTGGTACAGGGTAAGTGCCTCATCTGTGGCTATCTGGTTGATGTAATTTATGATTCGGGTGCCACCCATTCCTTTATTTCGGAAAGTTGTGTGCGACGGCTTGGTCTGCCGATCGGTTTAATGGAGAATGCTCTTATTGTTTCCACTCCAACTGGTTCCACTTTCCGTGCGACTACAGTGTGTAGAGAACTGCCGATGCAAATCGAAGCCCGTACTTTTTGAGTGAATTTTATCTGTATGCCACTGAAGGACTTAGATGTTATTCTACGTCTCGATTGGCTTGCTGCTAATCATGTGTTGGTCGATTGTTATCGGAAGAATATTATTTTCTCTCAGGAACTTGACATGAAGGACGGGGTAAGCGATGTCCTAACCACGTATGTTTTTTTATTCGCTTCGGAGGGTCGGCATAAGCTCCTGCCGAGCGATATTCCAATTGTTTGTGAATTTCCTGACGTTTTTCCGGAAGAAATTCCGGAGCTACCTCCCAGTCGGGAGATTGATTTCTCTATTGACTTGATTCCCGGGGCAGAACCTGTGTCCCGAGCGCCATATAGAATGTCTTCGGTGGAATTGACCGAAGTGAAGAAACAAGTAAATGAATTACTAGAAAAGGGCTTTATCCGACCCAGTGCCTCACCCTGGGGCGCTCCGGTGTTACTGGTAAAGAAGAAGGACGGTAGCATGCGAATGTGCATTGATTACCGACAGCTGAACAAACTGACGATCAAAAATAAATATCCACTACCTCGGATTGACGATTTACTGGACCAGTTGCGAGGCGCCGTTGTGTTCTCTAAGATCGACTTGAGGTCGGGGTACCACCAAATCCGAGTGAGGTCGGAGGATACCCCAAAAACAGCATTTCGGACTCGGTATGGGCACTTCGAGTACGTAGTAATGCCCTTTGGAGTAACGAACGCTCCTGCCATTTTTATGGACTATATGAATCGGACCTTTCAACCGTACTTGGACCAGTTTGTGGTGGTATTCATTGATGATATTTTGGTATATTCAAGGTCGGACGAGGAGCATGCTCAACATCTTCGACTTGTTTTACAAGTACTCCGAGAGAACAAGTTATACGCTAAACTATCTAAGTGTGATTTCTGGGGGAGTAGTGTACAATTCTTGGGGCATGTAATTTCCCGAGAGGGAATCTCAGTTGATCCGACAAAAATTAAGGCGGTTATGGCTTGGGAGAGGCCGAAGTCAGTAACTAAAATCAGGAGTTTCCTCGGATTAGCTGGATACTATCGACGCTTCATTGAGGGTTTCTCTCGGATAGCACTCCATCTGACTCGGTTAACAAGGAAAGGAAACCCCTTCGTGTAGTCAGAAAAGTGTGAATTAAGCTTCCAAGCTCTCAAGCGATGTTTAATGACTGCCCCTGTGCTTGCACTGCCCGATGTAACACAGGAATTTGAAGTATATTGTGATGCATTCAAATTTGGATTGGGGTGTGTGTTGATGCAAGCTGATCGGGCAATTGCCTATGCTTCAAGGCAATTGAGGCCATATGAGGAGAATTACCTGACTCATGATCTAGAACTAGCAGCAGTGGTGTACGCATTGAAGATTTGGCGTCATTATCTGTATGGAGCTCGCTTTGTAGTATTCAGTGATCACAAGAGTTTAAAGTACTTATTTGATCAAAAGGAGCTAAATATGAGACAGAGGCGATGGGTGGAGTATTTGAAGGATTACGACTTCGATTTGAAGTATCACCCGGGCAAAGCGAATGTTGTGGCAGATGCACTAAGCAGGAAGGTATTACACGTGGCTTACCTGATGGGTAGAGAACAGGAATTGCTGGAAAGCTTTAGGGATATGAATGTTGGAATTGTTATGGACGCGCCAAACCGAATGACAATCAGAATGTTAAAAATCTCCAACGAATTTCTGGAGTCTGTGGTAGCTGCACAGAAAGACGATGAAGAGTTACTGAGGCTGATTGATACTCAGACCCAAGGCAAAAATGTGGAGATAACTCGGGGTAACGATGGTATATGGAGATTCAGGAACCGAGTGGTGGTGCCTGCACATGGAGGCTTCAGGCAGGCTGTGCTAGCAGAAGCACATAAGAGCTCTCTGAGTATACATCCGGGAGTGACAAAAATGTATCATGACTTAAAAAAGGAATTCTGGTGGCCAAGCATGAAGAAGGCAATAATCGAGTATGTGAAATCCTGTGTGATATGCCAGAAGTGCAAAGTTGAGCACCAACGACCTCCATGTTTGCTTCGACCTCCAGAAATTTTGATCTGGAAGTGGGAAGGTATCACCATGGACTTTGTATCCGGACTGCCTCGCACTTGAACCGGATACAACGTGATTTGGGTGATTGTTGATCGACTAACCAAAAGTGCTCATTTCCTGGCAATAAATATGAAGTGGTCACTAGATCGATTAGCTAAGTTGTACGTTGCGGAGGTTGTACGACTGCATGGTGTGCCCTCAAGCATTATCTCCGATCGGGATCCCCGACTCACTTCAAGGTTTTGGAGGAGTTTGTAACAACAACTAGGTACTGAGCTCAAACTGAGCTCAGCCTACCATCCCCAGACCGATGGCCAATCAGAACGGACTATACAAACTCTTGAAGATATGTTAAGGGCATGTGTGCTGGAACAGGGCGGATCATGGGAGAAATACTTGCCCTTGGTAGAGTTTGCATATAATAACAGTTACCATAGCAGCATTGGGATGGCTCTATACGAAGCTCTTTATGGTCAAAAATGTCGTACTCCATTATGTTGGAATGAGAACGGCGATGCCCTTCATCTGGGGCCTGAGATGATTCAAGAGATGAATGAACAAATCGCTTTAATCCGAGAGAAGATAAAAATTGCCCAAGACCGGCAAAAGAGCTATTATGACAATCGGTATAGACCCCTTGAATTCCAAGTGGGTGATTGGGTGTTCCTAAGGGTTTCACCGACTAAGGGTGTAGGTCGAATTTTGAAGAGCCAAAAGCTTAATCCGAAGTATATTGGACCATACCAAATACTAGAACGGATTGGTGAAGTCGCTTATCGACTGGATCTTCCCCAATTGTTGACTAACATTCACAACGTGTTCCATGTATCACAACTTCGAGCCTACATTCCGTGTGATACCATGATTGTACCGAGTGACTCCATTGAAGTGAAGGAGAACCTGACGGTGGAGGCTGTACCGATCAGCATTGAAGAGCATCAAACCAAACGGTTAAGGAACAAGGAGGTACCGCTGGTGAAGGTGAAGTGGCAGAATTTACATTGGATGAACTACACTTGGGAGTTAGAATCCGATATGAGACGAATGTACCCTCATCTTTTCCAACCGGAACACTGATTTTGGGGACGAAATCTCCTTTTAGGGGGGTGGATGTAACATCCCTGATGTTTTAATGAGAATTATAAGAAATGGGAAATGTTAGTAAATGTTTTAGAAGTTTTATTTAATATTTGTTCTGTCTGAGCCAGAGACGGGAAAGCCGGTGTCGAGATCGGTCTCAGAAGCGTGGGCAGGCGGAGTTGAAGATCGGGCGTGTAGGAGAAGAGCGGGCAGGGCCAGGTGGTTTGGTCCAAACCGATGTGAGGAGAGCGCCTCACTCGGGGTCATAGCCCGGATCAACCTCATAATGACTGAAACAACGGGTGTAGGTAACCAAGAGGCGAGCGCGGATGAGATATCCGACCTCTCAAGTTGTAGCTCGGATTTCTGAGGTATGAACACTAAGCTAGGACGCCGGTGGGCCGGTATTCATACTGGGCCTATACTCTTGCGAAGTATTAGAGAATTGTGAATAATTAAACGTTGAAGGAATAAATAAGTATAATTGATTTGATAACTATGAAATAGTTTAATATGGTGAAATTGATTAAAATTTAGTGAGAATACAAATAAAATAAAGGAAAAGACGATCTTGCCCATGAGCTTTATATATATAAGGAGATTCTCTTCCTTCCCTCTTCATTATTTGCGAGTTACCTCTGCTGCTGGCCTGTCCCTTCTCTTTCATTTTCTCCTCTCTTAACGCTGAGTTGCATACACTAGGGAGGGACTCCATTTGTGTCTGAACTTCAATTGAACCCCATTCCTGTGATCGAGGCTTCAAGGTGAGTCTACTGATCCATTCTAATTGTGATTCCCTTATCCCTTTTATTCTTTGGCGGTCAAGGGCCATGCATGGCTATATTCGATGCTGTTCTCCACTCCTCTGGTGAGTGTGAGCCCAAATGCAGTCCATGAACTAAGGGCGTTGAAGTGACGAGCTGTACTTTATGATCCGTAGGTAGCAGGTTAAGCAACGGAAGACTGAGTGACGGAGCTGAGACTGCGAAACCAGTGCTCAGAGGAAGGAATCGACACAGGGAGCAGATTATCGAAGCGTGGAACCAAAGTAAGGGGGTGTTCGGGTTATAATTAATTAGAATAGGACTCGCTTCTTATTCGGGTCATTGAGGTAGTGTAAGCAGGTTAAGGAAAATGTTACTAAACGTAGTTGTGTGTTTATGCTTGTGCATGCGTGACTGTGTACATTAATTAGTTGAGGATCGGGTGTGTGGTTAAGTTTATCATGTTATAATCTTGTGATATCTAATGTTGAAATGATCAGTGTTATGTGACGTCGGGTTAGCAAGCAGGCTACTCGAGTGATGAGGAATTGATATTATTATGTGAAAGGTAAATTGTTGGATGACTATGTGATGTAGGATGGCCGACGGTATATGATAGCCCCTCATTTCTGGCTCCCGAGGTTTTCGTGCCCAGTTGAGCTACCCAGTGGTCAAGTAGGACCCAGTGGTCAAGGCGGAGAGTCAAGCAGGACTCGGTGAATAAAGCAGGGTTCACGGGTGTCAAGTAGGACCCCCAGCTGAAGGCCAATCCTTTAGTATCCGGATACTAGGAGTCAGATTGTATGAGAGTCAGTGGTGATTGTGATGAATGTGATGGAATTGCTTGGTTGGGTTAATATAGTTATCGTATGTAATACACTATGTTTCTGTGTGCAATTTGATAGATTTCCGAGTGAAAAGTTGATATCTTGTTAAGTATGGGCTGACCCCTTGATGGTTGTAAATGATACACTTGTTGAGTAAACTGTGCTTACTTTCAAATGATGCTTGATGTATATATATAAATATGTATGTATATTTGTTAAGTTCCATTCTATATTAATTACAATGCCAAACACTCACCCTTGCCCCTTTTTTTGTAGTAACTAGTGACAGGGAGGGGGAAGGAGCCATGGAGTCGCGCCAAGGGGGAGATCGGTGCCAGGGCCCGAGTGACTTTGAGTGACTCTGTAGAGTTATATGTGTGTATAAGAGCTTCCGAGCGTTATTATTAGCTGTGTGTTAACCAAGACCAGATCGGATATAAGTCTATATTTTAAAATACTTCACTGTCTATTTATATGCTATTTCACTAAATCTCGATTAATTATCAAGAAAGGGAAAATTTATTGTAAAATTTAATTAATTGAATAAAAATAAATGTAAAATAACCTAGGACGTTGCATTGCCGGTAAAATTTGTGTAAAGTTACCCCTAAGAACAACCACATTTCCTCTAAAAGGTATATTAGGGTTATATGAAGTAGAAAATCGCAGAACATCTCTTAATGTTTTGTCTAGAGCTTCAAAGCAGAACTTATTTACCATAGGAGCCTCATCCCAAATGATTAATGTTGCCTTATCCAATAGCTTAGCATGGACAGAACCTTGCTTTATATTGCAAGTTGAATCTTCATTGACAATAAAAGGGATCTTGAATCTAGAATGAGCTGTTCGTCTATTTGGAAGTAACAATGATGCAATACCACTTGAAGCAACATTTAAACATATTTGACCATTAGACCTAATAGTTACAGACAAAGTATTCCAAACATGAGTCTTCCCTGATCCACCATACCCATAAAGGAAAAAGAAACCACCCTTGTTTTCATGAACTGCTTCCATGATAACTTCCTAGGCCTTTTTTTGGTCCCTATTAAGAGAAGATACATATTTAGAAAGAAGCATTGACAAATGGTCCCGATTGAAGTTTAGTCCCTCAGCAATAATTCGGTCTTGAAGATTAGAAACAAAATCACCCAATAGGAAATGCATGGCAGGAAATTCTTTTAGAGTTCTTCTATTTTGTTGTAGAATTTACTCTATTTCTGTAAGGCATAAGTTCTTGATATGTTCATCTCCAAAGTTGATGGCTACAAATATATAAAGATATTTTTTGATAAAAAAAGTATATCAACTCATAATCATGAAAACATAAAATAATGAATAAATAAAGAATAAATAATAACTAACATAATTTTGTTACTCTTACATCTTAAGAACTTGTATTTAATTCAAAATTTGATACAGACCTACCATAACATAGACCAAAAGAATATTAAGTTTAGAAAGGATATGAGAACACAAAGTTACCATCACACTCCATAATTCTTCTTTGTCTATAAACAATATCATCAGATAGTTGTTTCCAACAGGTAGACCAAACAACTTCGGGACTGTATATATTATTTGAAAGGAGGAGTATTGAAAACAACTTGTGAAGATAATGGCCAAAAGCCCAAAAGGAAGCTTCATTTATTACATCAATAAATTCCCTATCATCTTGTAGCAACCCCAAAGCATAGCAAGCTTCTTTAAATGTTGGAAAAAGATTCTTGTCCACTGTTTGTATATCCTCAAAACTTTGGCATCCTTTTTGTACATTTAGGAGAAGATGTAGGTAGTATTGCTCTCCAATGCCAACGGGTACATATGAGATATCCTTCCTATAGCATGACCTTGCTTCCTTCTCGTCCACATGCTTATATCTTGTTTCCATACAAACATTGTTGGAAACTCGGCATATAACAATGATCTCCCCTCAGGATACGTTGAATTTGTTGTCATCCACCCAAGAAACATTGTATCTTTTAAATTTGCTCATAAAAGGACATTTTTAAGGTTCTCTGCATCATCGTACATAACTGTCAGCTCTCCAGGTAATTAATGAAAACTCATACGAATAACTGGAGGTTCTCTATATTGGATTTCAAATCCAAATAATCTCCATGCAGCTTCACATGTGGAAATGTACCTACAAAAAATTCAACCATAATTCCTTTATACATATTACTATAATGAAACCTTTATTTCACAATACGAATCCTCAAATATATTTGAACATATTGAATCATCTAACAACAAAACATCTAAATCAAATTATTTGAGAAAACATAACTATCCAGCAAGTCAGTTTAGTAAAATTAGATTATGGTGTACAAAAACTAAATAAAGTCTGTAAAAATAAATTTCACATTCAGTGATATACCTGCAGTCATAGAATGCCTTAATTTCATCTACCACATCATCTTTAAGTAATGTTGCTGTGACTCTATCACTCCTTTTATGAACATATTTAAAGAAATATTTAATAGAGCTTGTTTGGCATGTATACTCAATATTGATATGGCATGTATACTCAACAGTACGACCATCATCTCTTCTCCTGTACTTAGGGAACCCCTCTTCATCCAAGATTGTGTGATTTTGATACCTTTTTGGAAAGTGTTTGGAACGTTTACTATTCTTCATGCACGGAGACTTTTGATTGTATGAACCATATGATCCATGTACCATATATATTTTGAACTGCCTCAAAGAGTCTTGGATGTACTTGTTTATCTAGAATCTCTGCAGAAATATATTTGTCAATATCCTCTGGTGACTGTGGTCTATGTGAGGGGTGCATGAACAACAAAATATGGGCATGGGGTAATCCTCTTTTTTGGAACTCAATAATACAAACATCTATAAAAAAGGTAGATAAGGAAAGTTATTTAAATGCTTTCATTTATGTAAGGTATTTTATACCAACAAAACACAAACAATTATGTTAAGGAATCACAACTAATTAAAAACACCTACAGCCAATGGTTTTTCCAAAAATAACTCCTTTTCTAAGATCCCAAATTAGGTGATCTAACTTCACTTTGAAATCTCAACAAAGAATATCTAGACGATCTTCAGGTTTGATATTTCTTGGAGCAACGAATCTTTTAATTTTATCCCAATCTGGATTACATGTTATAGTGATGAAAAATCTAGGATACCCATTATGCTTACATATAGTAAAAGCATCTTTGCAATTGCTAAACATGTATCGAGGACCCCCAATAAAAGAACCTGGAATAATTATTCATTTCCTTGTAGATGTTGCTTGAGCATTACCTTGTGAGAATGACTGATGAATGCCTTTATACTGATCAGCCCTTAATTTAGGTTGATTAAAATGAATGTACTTTAAGCGCTCTGACTCAACCATTGTGTACACATCCACCAAAAATTGTTGGAACAATCTCCTAGACAACAACAAAGGAGAATCATGTTCTCTATCTTGGATCTTGTATATGAAGAATTCTCTCATTATAACCTTTAAACGTCTCGCATTTTATCTTCTTGGTTTGGAGGGTTCACACAGGATGTCTGGTCGATATCCATCTTCTCTATATGGAAATAACACTGGATATTGCAATCCAAGATATTAGGGATGAAGAACATCAATTCGCTGTAACCTATTGGACTTTGTTTCAAGTATAATGTCCCTTTCAATAATAGACTCGTCAATATCTCCAACTATCAATGCTGCAACTTCTGAAATCGTTGGAAGATTATATGTTCTTCCATCAGTATTTCTCTTACAGATCAGCTTTAATTTGACATCATTGAAATTTTCTTCCTTAACGTGGTCTCTCGCATGTCTAAATAATTTAGCCAAAACATTATGATCGTTGAGCATGTCTTTTAATCTCGTGACAATCTGAGCATCAATATTAAGATAATCTTCCCTAAATCTGCAAAACATAATATGAAGTGTGAGAAATAAGTACAAACAAAAAAATGTATCATAAAAACTATTATTAATACACATTAGAGAATACCTCATTGATCCTGTTGTTAACTTCATTCTCAGTGTTATAAATATACAACTGAGCAAACTTAGCTGTTTATAAATCTGGTGGGAGAAGATTCCCTAGTGAATGAAAATTTTGTCCACCAAGAACAAAAATAAGATACCATAATTGATCTTCCCAGACATAGACGTGAACGCAAACATTGCATTGAATGATCGAATATTTTTTAGAAAGTAAGCACTTCTTTCATTTTTGTTGGTGTGTAGATCAGTCAGTAGTTGCGGAGCTTTTTTTAACAATGGAAGTTGGACTTTGCCTTTCATACAACAAAGGGCAAATTTTGGGTTCTTTGAGTTTTTTGATTTACACAACCTTTCATCTAACCACATGAAAGCCTTGCAATGTTCACATTGATATATGGGATCTCCAATGTCTAGAATATCAACATCTATAAGAAAAAGAGAAATTATTTATATGTAGAAGGTGAATAAATAATATTTAAGCATAGAGGATAAATAAAAAAACCTATCCATTACAAAATCAAATAACAAAAATTAATTGTAACACATTAGTAATTAAATTAATCTTCATATGTATATTAGTTATTGGATGCAAGGTAAATGATAACACTAAGTTAACACAGTTGATAGGTCAGGTTCATAAAAGAAAAATGAATGAAATCAATACCTTGATATTGTGGTTCATAATTAACATGATTGCACCCATCTGATACATTAATAAGTAAAGAATTATGGTTAGATGTAAAAAAACCCAACAATATATTGAAGGAAGTAGGGTTAATTATGATGACTCAGATGATTTCCTGACCTTGATTTTTAATAGCTGTGTCCAATGTTCCTAATTCTGCTTGTCCATTTCCACCAATAGGGTTTATGTCTAAAAGTTCAGTTCCACACAATATAATAGTTGATCAATTAAATACATGTTTGACATTTTTTAAATTTGGAAGAATTAATATAGGTTGATTTGGAGTCATTTGTATGCTATAAATTATCTGCATCAACTCCATTAGAAACTTCTGATTGATTGTTTAATTGATGAAAATTGACTGGCTCCCCACGATGTACAACTGTAGTTACATATAAAGACAATAATAAAAAAAGTTGGATGATGTATAACAAACTGATTAAATGGTTGATTGTAAGTATGTTATGGTCAAATTCTTGGTTGCTTAACAAACTACCTTCATCATTATATGTTTCAATAGATTCGGTGGATTGTCCATCTTAAAAATGTGTCGGTTGATTTGAAACTTTAGCCTTAAACAAAGCTGACAGGTTCTTTGAGGTATTAGTATCAATTAATCTAGACTGAACAATTTTATGCTTCCCAACTCCTAATGAATTACATAAATAAAATTACTAATTAACATGGGAATGGAACTTTGACAACATGATGTCCCTTAAATGACAACTCAAATAATACCCTTACCTCCTTTTTGGAAATACATGATATACTTTAGACATTGTGTTTGAATTAGCTGCAGAATCTGTTTAACAACACATAAAGAGATGTTATATAAAAATGGTTATATAAAGTATATTAGCATATATGTGACTATGAGATGGAAAAAAATGTCAAAAAATCCACCTTCAATATTTTTCCTGTTTGGAATTTGCTTTGGGGTAGGAATCTTGACTCTTTTTTTTTTCAAAGAAAGGATTCATATGATCAATATAACACTATTCAAGGTTAATTAAAAGTTAAGTCATGTATAGCAAAAAGATTAAATGGCTGGTTGTAAGTATATTTTGGTCAAATTCCTGATTGGGTTAAGAAACTACCTTCATCATTATGTGTTTCAATACATTCTCCAGATTGTCCATCTTGACAATAATTTGCTTGAGTTAAAACTTCTGTCTCAAATAATGCTGACAGGTTCTCTGAGCTATCAGTATCAATTATTCTAGAGTGAACAATTTTATGCTTCCGAACTCCTAATGAACTACATAAATAAAATAATTGATTAACATGGGAATGGTACTTTGACAACATGATGTCATTGAAAATATAACTTAAACAATACCCTTACCTCCTTTTTGGAAATATATGATATACTTCAGTCATTGTGTTTGAATTAGCTACAGAATCTGTTCAACAAAACAAAATAGTTATATCAAGAATATTACCATATACATTATGTGACTATGAGATGGAAAAAAATGTTAGAAAATCCACATTCAATATTTTTCCTCTTTAGAATTTGCTTTGGGGTAGGAATCTTTACTCTTTTTTTCAAAGTCCCATCCTCTAATGACATTTTAAAAGTATAAATATTATCAATAGAAGACTATTCAACATTTTTTGAAAGAGGGAAAAATCAAACATGTTAGTGTACCATTAGTTATGTCTGATAAAGGGGTTTTATTCATTGAATAGTGACTGCATTGTGGGTTGATTGAATTGGTTAATCGTCTATCACCTATAATAGAAAGAAGTCAGCAAACAATGCTTTCTTATTATATGCAAATGGGTAATATGCATAACAAACATAACACAACATCTTCCCATTCTTTTATGATGTTCACCTTTCAATCGGAGTGTAGGAGTTGATTGACACAGATCATGAGCGGAATGTATTGTTTACTGACCTTCATATTCATTATTAACCTCCATGGTATCTATTTGAACATGATGACATGATATATAACATTAGATGAAACCGGAACGAATAACATAGAATGTATATGAAAAGCAATAGGGAATAATTTTATAACATACAAAATATGTCATAACAATAATCTATAACATTTAAAGGAGTTTTCTGAGTTCGAATAAACAATAAAATTATATAAACCAAAGTTTTGTCTGATTCAATGTTTTATGTATGACATGAAACCTAAAAAAATTGACAGCATTAACAATCTTAAAATTGGTTTTGTTATGTTTGATATAGGGGTTGTATTCACAGGATGGGGATTGAAATTTGTAGGCATAAACAATCTGAACTATATAGCTTCCTATGATGATAACAATAAACCAACCAGCCAAGCATCATTCTATGACAGTACCAAATTCGTAAGAAACATAACATGATATGTTATATTTCAAGTCCAACACCATTTTTTATGCCAAAATTATTTTAATAGGGTGAATGCATAGCTACGTGATGTTGTCCGTTTCATCATGAGATCAGATGGGATTATAAACATTAAAATCTACTGCAACCTTATTGAATAATTTTGCATGCATATAAAAATTTTCCTTTAGTTCCAATGGTCAAGATTGGTGTGTAATAATTGGTAGACTTATCTATCATTGTATAGAAGAACAAAGTTTACAAAATAAACAAAAGAAGAGAATTGAAATAAAGGACACATACTATTGTCATCTACACTATCAGATTTGATACAACTTTGTCTTCCTCTTCTATGACGAAGTCAATTTTGTCTCTCTAACCTTGCAAGTTTCTTTTCTAAGATGTTGATGAACTCCACGAATATGACCTTTCAGTTGTTGTTATGTTAGAGGGTTGTTTGCGTGTTGCATTTTGACACAATTATGAAAGAATATGCTTCTTAGATAACAAAGAGCTATTCAATCTGCATCAAGATAGAAGGCAGAAGTTGAAAAGTTTCCAGATGGGATAATGCAATGCCGAGACTTGGTTAGAATAATGATAAGGAGAAGCTGAAACTGCAAAGAAAGAGATTGAAAGGAGTGTAAACATGTTATAAATGTGACTGTTAAGGTTTTTTTATAAATTGTTATAATTAACTTAAGAAAACACCAAGACTAACAATATAAAATCTATTTGGCTTTATACATATCAAATAAGAATTAAAATGAGAAAAAAAGAATTCGGTGTTGATATAGATCCATTTCACACTTACAATATAAAAATCCTTAACAACTAATCATTTAATGGGACACATGTATAAAGCCAATGTCTTTACTTCTGAGTAGAGTATATTGTCCAGCTATACCATAGTTTTAAGTACTTACATGAAACACATTTAGTGAATATTGGTCAGACAGTCTACAGACATCATGGATTAGGTGCATGGTTGTAGAACATTTTTAAAAAGAACTTAAATTTTAACCAAACAATGAAGAAACACATGAAGCTCTTAGAGAAGTTGGAATATGTTTTGTTTTTCTTATCAGCTAATTCATATCAGACCGTCTCTTAGTAGGATTGGTGTAATTTTAAATATCGAATAAGGTTGGTTAAGTGATGACAGATCAATATTAAGATATTAAGGATCAACTTGAAATATGTATGGTATAAATCATATTAAATATATACGTGTATGCAACATTTAAGTTAATTTGTTTGAAATGAATGAAATCTTTTGGTTAGATTAATTTTTGTTGCATAAATTGTTTCTCTGGATCATTTGTATGAAACATAATTCGTCCCATGTAAAATCAGAAATTGAAAATTTCATAATATATCTCCTTCAACGATGCTTAAGAGGTATGGTATATGACATTTATAACATTAGGATTGTAAACAAAAGTCTGAGATGTCAGATTTGATCTATTCAATTATTTCAAATTAAGTTCCATCGTCATTGTTTTAGTATATTAGCATGATGAAATAGAAAAAAAGTTTAATATCACCTAACTTGAATAATTTGATTTAATCAAACCTTATACATAAAAGTAAAACAACGTCAATTTTTAATGATGTTTACAAAACTAAAATTTGGTTTCTTTGAACTAAATGAGAAGAAGCATTGATCACCATGTTTCAGAGCATGGGTGTCATAAAACAACTTCCACCCAGCTTCAAATTTCACGTATCTTCTGCCCTTTTCTTTCTTTATTGTACGACATATAACTTCAATGCCGGTTGGTCCACAAAGAGTCCACTCATTTGATGAAGATGCAAGGAGATGCTCATAGGTATGTTTTGGCACATTCTATGATGAATTAAATATTTTTGACAAAATTAGTAAAGGTTTATTGTAATTTTGGCAATATGAGTATTAATTAGTCAAACCAAAAAAATCCAATATTAACAAATGAAAAATAAAACTGACCAGTTGGCTAGCTTTCTCTTGATAGGCAGACAGGGTCACACTAAAGTTTGCAGCATGGTCCTCAATAGCAGGGTATGTTATTTCCTTCCCTTCTTCATCGAATATCCTAATGTTAAAGTCACCACCCCCATATAATCTGTTATGATCCAGGAGTCAGTAATTAACTTGTAGAAATGTTGTATGTTTTCTAAACCCTCCTTCAAGAAGCCTCATTTCTCAGTACGATGGGAAGTATCTGAAAAGAGTTGTTCAATAGATCTTTCAAATGCCATGCGAAAGGAAGTTGATCACCAAATTTCTCTAAGAGGTCCTTGTCTGCATAAGCAAATATCTAGACATGATAGGAAATTAGGATCAGACCATTACGAAGAAATTAAAAAAGATTCAACTCTATCTTGGTCAATGAAGTTTATAGTCTCAGTAAAAAATAATTAAATATAAAACCATTAAACTATGCAACACAGAACACCACTATGTTACCTTCATGCAGTCATTAAGGAAGAGAGAAGGGCAGCAGAGAGATTAAAAGAGACACAAAAAAATGCAGGAGAAGAGAGAAGGAGACAGAAATAGTACAAAACAATTGAATTGTTTTGAAAATAATTAGACCATTAAACGAATAAAATAGATAACCATTAAACCAAGCACCATAGAACAGTATTGGGTTACCTTCGTGTGGTCATAAGGAAGAATAAATTATGGAGGGAGTTTGGATCACTTGGCCAATCCATTCTCATTGTAAAAGAGAGGCTGATGAAGCGCGTGTGCAACAAAATGGTGGAAATCAAAATTCTCATTTATGTAGACAATGAAACAGAGCAACTCGTTGGCATTGGAAGGGTATGTGTGACGCCGTTCATACCAATAGACACTATCGTCTTTGGATCATTGGAGAAAACGATGGTAAGAATGGAAGCATGCTTCAGTAAGAACATTAAATCAGAGGAAGTGTGAAACCCTTTGCTGATTACGAAACAGGGTCATGTAAAACACCACCTGTTCAAATTCTTTAATTAGAATTTAATGGCTGACGTTGGAGAAATGAAAAAACGTACGCATTAAATTGCCAAGGGATGCTTAGTTTGAAAAACTTGAAAGGGTGTTGTATTATATTTACATATAATATAAAATATAAAATATTAAACTTTTCTAATGCATTTTATAATGTGATTAAAGGGGTCTTTTATTATTTATCTGCTACATTTATCATTAAAACAAAAATAATATATTAAATGGTATTAAAATTACATATATGTTCTATAATGTAATTAAAAGCACTACTAAAAAAAGCCTGAACAGCTACCACAAATTAGCGACCACAAAGTCCTGTCGCTAAATAGCGACCGCGTTAGCGACCACCCCACCAAAAAGGGACCCCAAAATTTGTTAGCGACTGTATTAGCGACCGGTACATTACGCGGTCGCTAATCCTTGTCGAAACCGTCGCTATCATGGTCGCTATATTTTAGCTCCACCATTTTTTGTTTCCCGCCTGGGTTTTCAGTTGGCGGCAAACAGTTGCGACGGTGAACTACCGTCGCTAATGTTCCCTCCAAGTCTAGCGACGGTCTTAACGCGTCGCTATGGTTTGTACTTGCGACGGTGGTGTTGAGACGTCGCTCTGAACCGTCAATGCTAGTGACGGAGCATATAGCCGTCGCTAGTGTTGTGGAAACTAGTGACGTAATTAGTGACGGATTAGTTCGACCGTCGCTATAGATTTCGTTTCCCACCAATTTTTTCTTTTAATAATTGATTTTAGTGACGGTGGGTTACCACTGTCGCTACGTTTCAGGAGATTAGGGATGGATTTGCGTAGCCGTCGCTATTTTGTGACGGATATTATGCGCCGTCGCTAAAACTATCTGATACGTACCCAAAGTTAGCGACGGCTGTTGTATTCCGTCTCTAATGTGTGACGGAGATTTCTTTCCGTCGCTATATCTGCCAGTTTAGTGACCTTTTTAGGGACGGTGTGGTTTTCGTCGCTAATATTTTAATCTAACTCGACAGACAGGGGCTTTCCCTCCCCCCAAATCATTTCCCCTAACCCTAATCTGGTTTCCCTCTCAGACTCAGCCCTTCCCTCTCCCTCGCGTCGCCCTCCAGCACTGTCTCCGATATAGCTTCGTCGGCGAGCCGCCTAGCACCGTCGCGCGTCGCACCGCCGGCGGTTTGACACTCAGGTTCTTCGAGAAACCCAGGTAAACATTCTTTCTCTTCCCTTCGTTCCTCCCTCTGTCTGTCTTTAATTCTTCCCACTTGAAACTCGAATTCATCTCTCTTGTCTCCTATTCTGTTAAATTCATTGTTCATTTGTGCTTTCTGCAATTTTAACATATGCGCAGTGAGTGGTTTTTTGGGAGGACAAAGTTGGAAAACAGATGTGTGTGTATATGTATATATAAATATAAGTATGTTAAAATTATGTGTTATTTTATTTTCTTAGTGTGGTGTGGTCAGTGTGTATGTGTGAGCACTAGGAGTGGCTTATCTCTCAGCCTTATCTGTGCTTGGATGGTTGGTTGATTGCTGCTTCACATTTATTCTGTGGACCTAAAGGAAAAACAAACCCAAAGTTTTTACATTTTCACATTTTTGTTTGTTTCTGTTGATTTTTTTATGGCTGGGAATTATCATTAGTTTATTTTGCCAAATGAAAAATGAAAGAAAAAAAAAGAGTTGACATGATCCGTGTACAATATAGTGAGTAACAGAAATTTATTTTCTTAGGTCATGCTGTTTTGTGATACCAAAATTTAATTTTTGAAACATAAACAAGGATGGTCTAAATAAGGTGTATCTGATTTAATAATTGATGTGGTATAGTGTTACGAGGTTAGTATAGTAGACATGTTTTACTTAAGTATGAATAAAGTATATTACTTTGAAAATTGACTTCTAAAGCTAGGTAATGCCTTGGGGGCTCTATACCACTCAGATGTGTGTTATTGAAGTGGTTACAATAAGATAACACGGAGAAGAATGAAGCCTAAGGCAGAAAATAACCTGAGTCTGTGTTTTATGGCAGAAAGAGAGGGAAATAGAGGTGTTAGTTATAATTCTCTGCACTGCATAGTGACAATTTAACAGTTCACTTGCTTTGGGTTTATCATGAAGCTTATCACAACATTCATTTTAATTATCAAGAACAGACCTAGAAGTTTTGGTGATTTCTTGGATTTCTTTTGCCTGCAATCTTTGATTTCTCCTAAGATTTGGCTCTTAAACAGATGAAGAAATCATCATCATTGCTGGGAGGAGGAATACCTCCTGCAATTCTAGTTCCTTTTTGTATTGTGATTTGTATGGTACTGTTAACACATTATGATGATTGTGCACCATAGTTTTTTTTGTTTAAATATAAAAAAGTGATATCAGCATGCTTTTGAGCATCCGTCATATTTCAAACGTTGTTATTCTTTTTTTTCTTTAGTTTTTCTTTTAAATGTGTGTTATTAATGCACCTTTTCACCCAATAAGTCAGACAGGTGAACCAAACACGCTACATGTTTACATAGTTTTGGAGCGATTGGTAGAATTGTTTTGTGAAAATTGATTAAGAGTAAACTTGATTTTGTTAAAACTTGATTTTGTTAAAACATTATCCTTCTTTTGGTTTCTCCAACAAACTGGTACTGTAAAAGAACTAACCAGAATTAGTATACGTTACAGTGAGAATTGAGTTTTAGTAGAATTGAGTTTTCCAAGTAAGTGGGAACTATTTTTCTCAAAGTTTAAACCGCCTGACTAGATTTATTAGAAACGTGGACAATAACAAATACTTCCATTACACATGTAGATTATATAAATAGATTGCGCATGATTAGGTACTTAGTATACATTGGCAGATAATTCTACTGTAGCCTACAGGTAGTTCTATCAGTACAATATCAATCAGCAATTCCAAACATTGAAAACTTATCATATACAGCTTCTCATTTGCCATATAGGTCAATACCCTCTCTTAATAAAAGTTCTACATCAAAGCGAGTACTGAAAATTTGTTTTTAACTCTGATCAGATTTGTTTGAACTCTAACCACTCGTGGAAGTAGCTTAGTACTTGTCAAAAGCTTAAGTTTGTTTCGTTAGATTTAAAAATAGATTTCTATAGCAGATAGAAACTTTCCAATTTCTATTAAACAAAAGTTAAGCAAAGGTGCGCCTAATTCTATAAACTGAACTCACTTCTTCTCTTCCTGGCTGGCAGGTCGTCTTCTTTATCTCCTTCCCCCCTCTTTCTTCTGGTCGACCAGAAAGAGACCACCACGTCGCCTCTTTAACAGGTTCTGTTTCTGTCTAGGTTAGTTTTTCTTTTTGCATAATTGTTAGTTGATTTTCATTTTCTTGCGTAGCATTGTTGTTTCTCTTCTCTGTTCTGCTGCTGCTGAAGCCTAAAAAATAATTATGTTATGTTTTTTTTTATTGATTCATTTTCTGTGTATATTGCTGATGCTGTTTTGATTGGCTTTGGCATTTACATGAGCATGAGCTGTTTTGATTGATTCATTTTCTATTGTTGCTGGCTGCTGTTCATAAATAAGCATGAGCTGTATATGTTTGTTCTTCTCTCTGTTGCTGCTGGCTGGTGTTGAAAAATAATATTTTTTAGTTGATTGATTCATTAATAATATGTATACATGAGCTGTATGTTTAGGCTAAATGAATCTGAATTGAATAACCTGTATGTTTAGGCTAAATGTATGTTTAGGTGCAAGATATCATTGGACCCTTCATTAAAATTAATGTCACCCACTTGATTTGAACTCCCTTCATTCCTAAGGATGGAAAAAGAGAGTAGAAGCTAACATTTTTTGAATTGGATTGACCGTTAAATCAACAAAATATATACTGGTTTAAATGAATTGTAATTGAACTAAAAATTAAATTATAATTAAATTGATACTATTAAAAAATTAATCTAAACTAATACATTGTTAGTCCAATATGTAATTTGATTTTTATAGCAATATTAAAAACAACATCTTAACACTCACGTAGGTTATTTGTTTTGTTGCCTTTTTAAGCTTATCGACTTAACTAATCCCGCTTTTCATATCTTTCTATATTCTCATTCTATTACTACCATCCTTGTTTAGTGTTAATAAATTCTCTTAGGGGTTCTTAAAATTTCAAAATTGTTGCCATCTCTTTCTCTTCATAAAGTTTAGGAGCCACGGGAGCAATCATTGTGCAAATAAGCATACCATGCTCCCACTAACTCTCTCTCTCTCTCATTGCAATATCGCTATAAAGCCCTAACAAATGTAGACACGTACAACAAATTTGACTATTGAAAGGAGTGAACACAAACATATTTGTGTTTCTATTATCCTTTGCATTGTCAATCAAGTCAGCTTCCAAAAATGAAAGGAGCAATGTTAGATTGCTATTCATCTTGCTTTTATAATTAGGGCATAGCACTTAAGCTGTTAGTTAAAGGCTTGGTGGTACACTCCTCTATATATAGCTAATGCATTATTCCCATTCTTGCTACTAGTGTCATAAATATGTTATTTAATAAAAATGTTAAATTGACCCATTTTTCCTACTTAAAGTAAATATATGCAGGACCACTTAAGAAAACATAGAAATATAACTAATAACACTTCAAATGCATACTAGATAATTGAAAATCAAGATTATAAGACTTCAAATGCATACTTGAGCTTGCATGTTGATCACTTCTATAAATTTCTTTAGAATGTTTAATAATGCAAATGTAGTCTCTGTTGCGTGTCTCATGGACTCATTCTCACGTGGATCCCAAGTGTCTAGATCACTAAGAAGTTGTTGTTGTGTAATCTATAATTTGCTTTGTGTGTCTCTCTTTGTTTAGTTTCCTTGCTACTTGTAAGTGTCTAACGACTTCTTGGTTTGTCATGCAGACTCCATAAATCACGTGTGGTCTCTGATCGTCTCTCTTCAGCTCCGTATTCATCGCTGAATTTTTTCCCTAGGTAATCCCTTAACGCTGACTTTCTTGATATATGTATGCATGTCAATTATTGTGAGTTAGTAGAGAGCAAAGCTGATTAGGAACTGGTTTTGATGTGTTTATAATGTGTTGTATGCATGTGTAATGTTGTTTGTTAGTGGAGAGCAGAGCTCATTAGGCATTGGTTTTGTGTGCTGATAACATGATGTTTTATGCATGTGTAATGTTGTGTGTTAATGGAGAGCAGAGCTCATTAGGCATTGGTTTTGTGTGCTGATAACATGATTCTTTATGCATGTGTAATGTTGTTTGTTAGTGGAGAGTAGAGGTCATTAGGCATTGGTTTTATGTACTGATAACGTTGGAGATGGTGTTCATAACTCTGAATATCATATACAATACGTATAGTATGTATATTTATGTATACTAGAAAGTTTTCTGTATGTAACAGGTTGTTCGTAAATTTGGGGAATGTCTAGTTTACAGGGGACACTCTGCCAAAATTTTGACAGGGTCCCTTTTTTAGGGAACTTAAAAAATGAAACTCATGATTTAATAATGTAGAGTTTAGTCGTGTGTGTACCCATTAGATTCCCGTTCAAGTTTCAAAACAACCGGTCGATGTACCGTGTTGTGTTGGATCTTGAATTGTCCCGGTTGGACAGTTTGGTATGAATTTGTTACCTGTAGGGCGTAACCCATCAATGTTGTATGTGGTCTATCTTGAGAAGTTGAATGAATGTTGGTATGAAATTTCGGTTATGGTGTTTCGTATTGTCCCCAGGGTGCATGTCTGCGTGTGGTGTTTCATACCGTACGTATCTCTGTGTACTCGGGGACCAATGCGAAATGCTGCCGAAATTTCAAATGAACATTCATTCAACTCAAGATAGACCACATACAATTATGGGATGGGTTACAGATGGTTACATATTCATCCCGAATGGGATAGGGCCCCACCAATTTGCAACATCAAAGAGATAGAGTGATTCACAACCGATAGTTAAATAAAAATTTAAACGTGTAACGTAACAAAAATCGTGCTTGTTAGATATTATAAATGGAGGTACCGGCAAATCGGCGATGGATGTACAACCGACTAGATCGCAATCGGCGAGTGACTGAGGAGTTTATGATGGGCCTATTGGAGTTCATGCAGTTCGTTACGGCAAACACGCCTGGATTTGAAGTGACTCAGAAGATCCGTTGTCCGTGCTCAAGGTGTAAATGCATGAGTTTTGAATACGCGGATGATGTCATGTGCCACCTAACTGAGAAAGGGTTCATGGAAACATACCACTGCTGGTACAACCATGGTGAGCAGTTACCGCGTAGACCATCAGACGTAACCGTGCAACAGTCTTACTACGAGGTTAGAGGAAACAGGGATACGTACAACAACATAGAACAACTGGTGATGGATCATGTTGGACCCTCCACCGGGCGTATGCTGGAACATAATGACCAAGCAGGTCATGGAGACTCTGACAATGTAGAGGAGGATCCTAATCCGGAGGTGAAGAGATTTTATGATTTGTTGGCGGCGGCTCAGACTCCATTGTGGGACGGGTGCAACAGTCACACTGAGTTGTCCGCCTCCCTAGCTGCTTTAAGCCTAAAGGCAGATTATAATCTTTCTGGAGGTTGTTTTGATAGGATGGTCAATCTGATGGGTTCCACCATGCCTAGTAATCACAGAATGCCAGCAAACCTGTACCGTGCTAAGAAACAAGTGGCAAACTTGGGGTTGGGTTGTGTGAAGATAGAGTGTTGTGTTGGTGGATGTATGCTGTTCAGAAATGAGTTTGCAGACGAGAGTGTCACAAAATGTCTGCATTGTAATGAGGAACGCTACAAGACCGTTAAAAGGAGAGGGAAGGTAACCCGGACGGCCAGGAAGAAAATGTGGTACTTCCCTATAACACCGCGTCTTCAACGCCTGTATGCCTCATTGTCCACGGCAAAACACATGCGTTGGCATGCTCTGAACCGAACACAATAGGGGTTTCTTTGCCATCCTTCCGACGGGAAAGCATGGAAGTGTTTGGATGAGCTATATCCCGACTTTTCAGGCGAGCCGCGCAATGTAAGACTTGGCTTATGTACTGATGGGTTTAACCCGTTCGGTCAATACGGAAGAGCTTACTCTTGTTGGCCAGTCATCCTGACCCCATACAATCGGCCTCCTGATATGTGTATGAAGAGGGAGGTCATGTTTCTATCTATACTGGTTCCAGGACCCAAAAATCCAAAGGCGAACATAGACGTGTTTTTGCAACCATTGGTTGAAGAGTTATCACAATTGTAGGATGTCGGGGTAATGACATACGATGCGTCTTTGAAGAACAACTTTATGATGCGTGCTGTTTTGATGTGGACTATTAACGACTTCCCGGCCTATGGTATACTTTCTGGATGGTCCACGTCTGGGAAGCTTACTTGCCCTGTATGCATGGAACATACCGGGGAGGAATCACTCCCTGTTAGTGGCAAGACAAGTTTCTTTGACTGTCATAGAAAGTTTCTACCGTTGGATCACCCGTTTAGGAGGAACAAAACTGCTTTTAAGAAGAACAAGGTTGTTAATGAACCTCCACCCCGTAGGTTATCTGGTGCACGGGTTTGGCAGAGGGTCGAAGAGTATCCTTACATCTGGGACAAGAGTGTTAAGGAGTTTGCGGGTTACGGTAAGGAACACCACTGGGTGAAGCAGAGTGTGTTGTGGGATTTGCCATATTGGAAAGACTTGTTGTTAAGACACAACATTGATGTCATGCACACTGAACGTAATGTTTTCATGAATATTTTTGACACTGTTATGGACATTAAAGGGAGAACAAAGGACAACGAGAAGAGTCGTCTAGACCTTCCGATTTGGTGTTCTAGGAAGGAGTTGGAGTTGAGGGATGCGGGACGTGGAAGAATGTTTAAACCCCATGCAAAGTATGCTTTAACTAGACCACAACAGATTGCTGTGTGTATTTGGATGAATGGGTTGACCCTGCCTGACGGATTCGCTTCTAACTTGAGTAGATGTGTCGACGTGAAGGAGGGCAGGGTGTTTGGCATGAAAAGTCATGATTGCCATGTGTTTATGCAACAACTACTCCCGTACGCGTTTCATGCCTTACCGAAGCCTATTTGGAAACCGTTAGTGGAGTTGAGTCACTTCTTTAAGGAGTTGACGGCTACTTCGTTGAGTGTGGAGAAACTTGTGAAGATGGAAGAAACTATCCCGGTATTGATTTGTAAGTTGGAGCAGATTTTCCCACCAAGTTTTTTTGACTCCATGGAGCATTTGCCTATCCATCTACCGTACGAGGCCTTGGTTAGTGGCCCAGTGCAGTATCGTTGGATGTATCCATTCGAAAGGTGAATGCTTGGTGAACTCTTTAATTTACTTGCAAATTGTGCTTATAATAGTATTTTCTAACTTAACACCATCTTGTTAATGATGTTGAAGATTCTTACGCTCTTTAAAAGATAAAGTGTCGAACAAAGCCTGCGTTGAAGCTTCAATTTGTGAGGCATACTTAGTCGAAGAAATGACAACCTTTGCTTCTTTCTATTTTCCAACGGAGATAGAAACTAGAATGAGTAGAATTCCCCGCAATCTTAGGTTAGCCAGCCGCACAGGGTTTGATGAACAAACGTCGATTTTCAACTATCCTGGTCACCCGGGGGGCAGGCTCACAAAATGTTACATTGATGAGAAAGATCGAAAGGCGGCTCACTTGTACATTCTTCTTAATTGCCCAGAAGTGGAACCCTTTATTGAGTAAGTCATAGAAGTTATATTATACATTCTTAACGTAGCTTTTATATTAAACTTATTTGTTTTTTTCAATAGCTTATACACAGATATGCTAAAACTTGAGCAAAATGATTTAACTGATGACCAAATTCATAGTGAGGTGTCATCCAAGTTCGTTGGTTGGTTCGCGCAACATGTAAGACCCGTATACCAAGTGTTTTTAAGCCTATTTGCTTCTAACTCCCGTCAATATGGTAACAATGACCTACTTCTTATGTTGTACATAGATACAAGACCCTAACAACCATATTGAAGATTCTTTACTCCAAGCCCTTTCTTGGGGGCCGGTGAAGACTGTTAAAAAATAGCCTATTTACTACGTAAATGGCTACAAGTTTAATATTCTTCAATGGAGTGAAGGGATGCGCACCCATAACTACGGGGTTTGTGTTAAAGGCACCGCCGGTCAGTTGGAAGAAGACTTTTATGGAGTGCTGACGGAGATTGTTGAAGTTTCATTCTCTGGACGACTAAGAAGAGATATTGTTCTATTCAAATGTGATTGGTTCGACAACACAATCGGTGTTGGAACAAAGGTTGACAACAACTACGGCTTAGTTGAGGTCAAGAAGAATGGTAGATATAAAGGGTTTGATCCCTTCATTTTTGCCCAACAAGCTGAGCAGGTTTATTACACCGACTTCCCGGGAGGACATCGGGACTGGTATGCAGTAATCAAGGCCAAGGCCCGAAGTCAGATCACTGACAATGTCTCCGAGGAGGTCGATGACGCTTATCAGCTTGCACCACACGAGCTCAACGATGCCAATTTGTTGTTCAACATTGATCCAGTCATAATGGATGAGACACTCGCCACTACGGGGGGTGAACACATTGACAAAGACCTTGTCTCTCGATCAAAATGGTCTAGGGCTGATTTGGATACTGATGAACTTGTTCAAACAGATAACCACAGTGACACTAAAACTGAGGGGAAATTTGAAACTGAAACAGACACAGAGTATGTAGTTGTTAAACATATATACATAGGTTTATATATATCCTGAGACTAACCTTTCTTTTCATGATTTTATCCACAGATGATGAGACGTCGACTGCCCTTCAGTAGGGGTGGTGGGTCCAGGACCCCGGCTTCCCGTCTGGGGACTCCTACCCCAGGGCAGGAGACCACTCCATCACCACCACAGCGGACCACTCCATCACCACTACAGCAGACCACTCCATCACCACCACCACAGCAGACCACTCCATCACCACTACAGCAGACCATTCCATCACCACCACCACAGCAAACCACCCTATCACCCCCACAGCTGACCACCCCAGAGCAGACTCTTGGAGTTGGTGGCTTGGAGGACCATGGCCATCAGGCGACCCCACCTCCGGCATCCCCTCTGCCCATGTTGGTACCCGTGCCGGCCGGAGACGAGTAAGTGACTAAATTTCATATACTTTTATGTTATTTGTATGATACTTTATATTAGGGTTTAGTGGAAAGACTTGTTGGTTTATTGGATGTTACTTTAATTAGTACTTGTATAGATTGAATTGTACTGGGCACTCTTCTGTTTGTAACAGGGTAACTATTTAAACTTGGAAATGTTACATTTACAGGGGAGACTCTGCCGAAATTTTGGGTGTCTCCCTAGATTGTGTGTTGTTTTACTCCTAACATAATTGTTGTCATTACAGCTTTGTTGATAGTAGTCGCACTACCAAAGCGATTACTAAGGTTTTGAAGGCCCAGTGGGATGGTCCATATATATCTTGGACAGATGCTGGGAAGGTTGTGCAAGATAGGTGGTTTGACACCTTCTCGGTAAGTTCCTAGCTCATTTATTGTGACTTGATTTGTAAAATAGACCTGTTATTAATTTTGATTTCTCAATTCATTTTACAGCGTGATTACCAGTGGGCGGAGGGTATGATTGATGAGATTAGGAAGGTCTTTGCCACAAAGACCTCCAAAATCATCAAGAGTACCCTTTGGAAGGTGAGGGACAAGGGTGAGCGCCCTCGTTGGATCCCGGAGGACCATTGGGACGGGATGGTCCAGAAGTGGGGCGGGGTCCCATTCCAGCAGGCGAGTGCTCGGAATAGGGCCAACAGAGCCGCCGATGCTGTAGCCTCGGTTTACACTAGGGGTAGCATTTCAACCCTCGAGCACAAGAAAAGATTTGTAAGTATATTTATGTTAAACATTTCTATTATGATTCGTCTTACATGTTTACAAATAATAATCTTAATGTTTTTTGTCCACCACAGGAGCAGAGGGAGCACCGGGAGCCTTCTTTGTTTGAGGTCATGCAAATGACCAAGAAGAACAAAGCCGGTGCATGGGTAAACCAGAAGACTACGGAGCTAGCGGTATTTACTTTTAACTGACACATGCTTATAATTTACAAATCAGCTTACTAATCCTATCGTTGTTTTTGAATTTACAGGAGGCGTATCAGGCCAGGAGGGCCGAGAAGGAGGCGGACCTGGTGGCTTCCACTCCTGAAGGGGAGGTTCCTCCCACCCTATCTTGTTCTGACGACAACGCCATCTATATGGAGGCTGTTGGCGGTGTGAACAAGAAAGGGAGGGTGTTTGGATTGGGTGGCGTCAGCACGCAGCTGGCGAAAAAGGGGAAGACCCCTTCCTCTTCGTCTTCCTTTGGTCTTCCGACTGAGGTCGTTCAGGTAATTCAAAACCTGAACGATGAGCTACAGGAGGAGCGACGTCAGAGGCAGTTGCTGTTGGAGCGGCACGAGGCGGACCGACAGAAGGCCGAGGCGGACCGACAGCGGGCCGAGGAGCAGCACGCCGAGACTCGTCGGCAACTTGCTCAGCAGCAGGAGCTACTGATGCAGTTGATGGCGAGGCTACCTCCCCCCACTTCCCAGGCGCCCCCACCACCACCCCAGGATCCCCCACCACCTTGATTGTAGTTCTTTTATTTATACACATTGTATATTTGATTTTTAGTTATGTTATATTTTCATTCAGTATTTATTTTGTCATTCTTTATTTATTATGTCAATATTTATTGGTAATTACATTCAAATCACAAAGCCTTATTCTACCTATCATTAATAATTCAACCTATTTGATAAATTAATTTAATCTATTATTTTGTTTTTAATAATAATTTATTACTTCAAAAAAATTATTTTAATTTAATTATAAAATTTTATCAGCCAATACAAAATACAAAATATTAAGATATTTTTAAAGTTAAATTAACAAAACCAGTCAATATTGAATCAATTTTAAAAAAATTTAAAAATTCCCGTTAGCGACAGTCCACGTCCGTCGCTGACTTATTAACACTAGCGACGGACGTTGTGGTCGCTACCTGACAACCACTAGCGACGGACGTCGGCGTCGCTACATCGCAACCCCTAGCGACGGATAGTGTGGTCGCTACATCACAATCACTAGCGACGGAATGCCTTGGTCGCTGTATCACTACCTATAGCGACGGCATACGGTGGTCGCTGGTGGCTGTTAGTAGCGACGGGGTCTCGAGGTCGCTGTATGGCAACACTTAGCGACGGCTGGAGTTATTGGGGCAGAGATGATTTTAGCGACGGCCTTACGCCGTCAATATGGTAGCGACGGCAAGTATGTGGTCGCTGATGTGTTTTCGACGAGGGTTTTAGCGACGTCCTCTTTCCCGTCTGCGATGCCGTCGTTAATGGTTTTAGCGACGGGAATTCCATTGATTAGCGACCAATTCCTTCCGTCGCTAACAGTTGTTTTTTTAGTGGTGAAGAGTGTTATTATTTATATCATACATTAAGAATTTAAATGAAAATACTCTCAAATGTTATTAAGATCTGCTTATGTATTTTATAATGTGATAAAAGATAAAAAAATTGATTTAATACGTAATTTATTATGTCGATGTATGTATGCACACTTTTAAATATGTGTATTTTACAAATAATATAAAATATTAAACTTTTTTAATGCCTTTTATAATGTTATTAAAAGGGTTTTTTATTATTCATATGCTACATTTATCATTAAAACAAAAATAATATATTAAATAGTATTAAAATTACATATATGCTCTATAATGTGATTAAAATGGTATTATTATTTATATTGTACATTATTAAAAATTGATTTAATACGTAACTTATTATGTCCATGTATGAATACACACTTTTAAATGCCTGTATTTTAAATGCATGTATTTTAAAACTATATAGGGCGGTATATGTTATGGTCAAGTAAATATTTAAAACATGATTGAGTACGTATGATTTTTTCTACATATATGGTGTCTTTAGCATTTGGATCCATTTTCAAATTTTTAGTTTAAAATAAGATTCATGTGTAGTAATCGATTATAAATATACTTGTTTAGTAAATAAAGGAACAAACATACTAATTGACATGAAACGTGGTTGTTTAGTAATAAAATCTTCAACCAAATCCCCAATCCCACCCTTAATTAACAATAACAATGATAATACTTTAACATTAAATGAGCTTTATTTGTATAGTAAACTGGTATAGGAATTGTTATATAAACAAAAAGACATGATACTTAAAATTTATAGTAACCTGAAAACTCAAGTGAAGTTATCAACCATTCATTAACATAAGCACCATTCAGTGATGGATACCAAAACACAAAATGCAAATTGACTTTAATTGTTCAAGAGAAAGAGTGAAACCATATAATTGTTCAAAAGAAAGACTGAAAGTAAGGGATTGTTTGACATAAAGAGTGAAAGCAAAAGATTGCTCAAGACAACAGATTAAAATATTTTGGAACTAATCAATAGCCTCATGCACACAAACTAAGTCTGCTTGACGTTTCACTTTGGTTCTTTTTTCATAATCTTCCTAACTTTGTTTGATGAAAGCTTGAACTCATCCATTGAATTATCCTTACAGACTACAGTCCTACTACCAACAGCACATCCCACCTTTTGAGGTTTAACAATTGAATCATCTTCAAAAGGTACATCAAGCCCATAGGACTATACAAAAAATACAAAAGTTAACCAATTAAAATAATGAAAAAAGATACAAAAAACAAACATTGAAAGTAAAAAAAACTAAAGGAAATTGAAGTAAGAATCAGGAAAATCCACAATCCAATTTCTTTACAGGGATGATGTTGGAGGCTGAAAGGGTAACAATGGCATTTGTATTGTCAACATTTTTCAGGATTTCCCATGGATGACTCTGATAGATTGTTCTGTGATTTGAATGAATCATCAAATTATAATGCAATCTAAAGAGGAGTGTTAAGAATCTTCTTTGACACAAATAGAAAGACTAATACCTGACTGGAATCTGAAAGGAAAATATCAAGTTTGTTATGAGAAGCTTGTTTTGGGGCTGATGGAATAATTGAATCAGAAGACAAACATTCATTGTCCTGTGATCAATTTTATATTTAGAAACTCATAAAATCATATGCCAAAATAAATTACATAAAGACAAAACCAATAAATTACATCTTACTTTAATAGAATCAATTGAGTCTCCAAGGGAAGTTATTATTTCTGAATTCTCAATCGGGAGAGGAGATTGAAAAACACATAAAACAATCAGATATGATTCTGCTGGTTTTACTGTCAATATAAAACAACAAATATTAAAAAATAAGATAAAACTTGAATTTACCTTATAGACCTTATACTTCTTTTCAAACTCAACAATCAATCCAATTTCGTTGCATATCTTAATGACATTTATCGTGTATAGAACCAAGGCCATGAACTCTTGTATTTTCAATTAAACTTTGAAAAAGAATTTTGTATCCTTCAGAACATCAAGTTCTTCAGGATACATGTTTTTATCTCCACCCTATATAAAGTTTAAAAGACAGTACATGAAGACACATTTTTTTAGAAATAAATAAATATTTGAAGAATGAAATCATACCCGTGAAGAATACGCTATGTGGAGATCTTGAGCAAACATTTCTAGGAACTTGGCTCCCTTATCAAATAGGATGAAGGATGTAGAGTCAGATCCATCTACCACCCTTAGATGGATGCAGTATCTATTTTTAAAATTAACAAAAAATATTAGTTTTAATTATAAGGTAAAATAATTATCACATAAAAAAATAAGAAAACAATAATAGAAAAACTAGGGAAATGAACAATATTGAAGTGTAAATTATTAACCAAGTGGCCTCAATTACTCAAGGGGGTGAATTGAGTATTAAAAATTTTCATTGGAATGCTTTTGAAATTAATTCTTTTGTAATCAATTTAATAAATATGAATAATACACAAAAGAACAAGTAATAATGGCAAATTAATTACGAAGTTATTTTAGCACTTAGAAAGTAATAATTAATATTAACATAATTAATATAAGAATATTACTTATATTATTTTAACAAATTCATCTAAATAATTGATTAAGCAATTTATATCAAGTTAATGATGTACTTAAATATCCAAGCAAATTAAATCTCAATAATAAAGGAGTTTAAGGATGAGAGATTTGCAAACCGATATAACGAGTTCTACCACACCGGTGTATGTTTCGTCTTCAAGCAACCCACTTGAAGGATTCTACTATTGAGAATTTGAGATACAAGCTTTGAGCAATTACATCTTCTTAGTGTGCCACACTCAAGAACTTAATCCTCACAAGCAAAAGGGTAACCCGCCCAATCTCACAATTTCTCAATTACAAGGTTGAAACAAACCCAAAATCTCTCAGAATTTATGAATGTGATTTTACAAGTGTGACTCTCTCAATAGAGTGGATATACAATTTTTTTAATCACTTGAAAAATATTTTTCTTCTCTTGGAAAAGGATATGCAAATTTAGCACTCAAAAATATTTTTCTCACAATATAACTCTGAAAAAAAATTATTTGCAAAGAAAAGAGAATCAGAGAGTAAGTAACTTAGAGAGAATAAGAGAGCAAGAAGGAAGCAATGAATTTTTCATTGCTGCAAGGCGTGCTTCTGCCTCTTCACTTCTTCTCCTTTTATAGGTGCTTCAAGGGACTTGCTGCCAAAAATTTATTTCCACCGGTTCCTTAATTTATGCATTGGAAGACTTAATCCGCCAGCAATCCATGTTTCCTGACTTGAGAAGTGTAATTGTCTGCCTTAATTAATGAAATCGCCGTTCAATTTGAGTCTTCGAGAGAGGAATCAACGGAGTTGAGTTTCTGAAAATGCATACTGATATTTTCCATGATTCAGCGCATGATTCCAGAAAAGAATCAATTCCTCCAGGCTATTTTTCCATCAAAAATAGCAAATGAATCAATTCCTGGCAAGAAGAATCGATTCCTAACATCATGAATCGATTCCTATACTTAGTGAATCGATTCCTGGCTTTTCCAACATGAATGAATCCTATAGGGGGAATCGATTCCCAACCCTATGAATCGATTCCTGCATTAGTTGAATCAATTCCTGCCTCCTTTTATACCTAGGAATCGATTCCTAGAGCTCTGAATCGATTCTTGTGCTTCTCCTGCACCCGTTTCCTTAATTTTTGATGCTTTTTGATGCGTTTTGGACAATATAGCTCATGGTTCTTTGATTCCTTTCATTCTTTGGCATTAAATGATTATATTACCTGTCTATAAATGCCTTGAATTAATTTTTTGGACTTTATCAATTTAATTCTTGATTTCTTGACCCGAATCAACTTGATCTTCATGATTTATGATTAATTTCTTGTACAACATCCTTTTTATTTCTTGATCCTTCAATTGTTTGTCATTCATCAAAACCTGTTTCAACATACAAATACATTCTCCCCCTTTTTGATGATGACAACAATTGTTCATCTCTTAGGGTGTTAGTTTCATAATAATTATTTTTTAATGTATAGAACTCCCCCTATCAAATTTAATTTTAATTTTCATGCATTAGTATACCACTTGTGATGACAAATTATTAAAGAAATATTTTATAAGGCTCCCCCTTAATCATGTATTTTAACAAGGATAGATAAAGATGTTTATCTATAGAGATCATTTCTCCCCCTTTGGCATCATAAAAAAAGAGCAAGATAGTTAAAAAATTTATTCAAAGATTCTAAAAAGAGTACACATAAGGATTTATAATGAAGTACATATGACAAAGAGGCATAACAAGTTCCATTTTTATGGATTAAAAAATTTAAACTCAGAAAATTGTTGATTAAGGTCATTGTATTGAGTGGTCATAGTTTCCTCCATTTGGTTGAAGCGAGCATTCATGTTATTCTCCATGCTATCAAAACGAGCACTCATTGTTTCAAAGCGGTTATCAATGTGAGAGGTCAACCTATTGAAGAAAGCATCATTAGAATTAGTAGCTTGTGGAGGAGGTGCTTGTTGTTGAGGTTGATCTTTATCACCATCACTGTTTTGTGCATGAAGCGGTGAGTATTACCAAGCGTCATCTTGGTTATACCAACCTATTTTTGAAAGATGGGTACTTCCAATTTTACCTTCATGGCCAACAGCTTCTTTTACTTCATTTGTAAGATCAACATTGAAGTGTTGGAGGAGTTTAGTAATAAGGACAGCATAAGGAAGTCTAGTGAGTGTTTTGGAATCAATCATGTGATTTCTAACAAGTTTGATCCAATTGATTTCCTTTTCATAGAGCATAGCCCAAAGATAAGAGTTTGGATTTCACTCACTCTAGCATTATTAGAGCCCTTAGGAAGAATGATTTTTACTAAGCAGTAGAGGAGGAGACGATGATCAATGTTTAGCTCCCCAATGGTGCTTTTGGAGACTGAGGATAGATGGAGAAAGGCATGAGCATCAATGGAATTATACTCCCATTCAGGAGCAGGTTTAGTACCAAAGAAATCCACGTTATTGATTGGAAGCTTTCCAACTAGATGAAGAATATTATCATCAAGAACAACAGGTACTTCCTTGATTTTTGTGACACAACGCCCATTCGAAATTTTCAAGGTTAAGTAGAAGGCTCGAATTAACTCTGGATATATGTAATTTTCCTTAAGAGCAACAAATTCCACCAAATTTTGTTGCTTAAGAACATCGAGGACAGCAAAATCATGTTCTTCAAAGAGAGGAACATCAAGCCAATGAGGGGGTATTATAAGTTTCTCAGAATATTTTTCAAGGTATTTTTGGAGTTGGGTTTGATTATTAAATAATCTTGAGAGATCATTGATATTGGAGGATGAGGAACCAGTATTTCCTTTTCTTTTCTTTCTGTTTTGAGATGAAGAGGCCATGATTTGAGAAGCTAAAATAAAGACTATGATCTTTGAGACTTTTAGAGAGGATAAAGGAGTTTTATGCAAAGAGGAAAGGCAATGGATGAGAACTTAAGCGTGAGACAGCATGATTTATAGAGGAATTGACGCGTGAATCGATTCATCCTGGAGGGGAATCGATTCTTTAAGAAAATTTTGGCATTTTGGGTGCATTTTGAATGTGGGAATCGATTTATGTGAGGGGGAATCGATTCCTCCATGTGTTCCTTTCCAATTTTGATGTGCAAAAAGGTGATTCACGTGAATGCCTCTTTAGGAATATGAATTTTGTTTTATCCTTCACATATTCTGTTGATGTCACGAGAAAGATTGTAAGAAGGGAATCAAGATAAGGCATAAGAGACAAGTTACAATCACATGTATGAATAAGGCTTTAAAAAGAACCATCGGAGCCTTAGAAGTCACGAGACTTACATAATTGCATAGAAATACATGAAGAGCTTTAAAATTTTTGCAATTTTACCAATGATTTTGTTTCATAAAATTATCAAGAAAATCAAAGGTTAATTTGCATTTGTTTTTGAGATCATGTGATTTATAATAGATTATTTTGTGTAAAAGAAATATATTTTTAATTAAGTAGATACTAAAATAAAACAAGAGATTTTATTAACAGAATTATTGAAAAAGTGTGTATTTCAAGATAATATGTATATCTCAAGTAAATTATTATTCAAAAAATATGAAGATTTATAAGATATAATAAATCTTTAAGTTAAAGATTAAAATATGTTCAAGACAAAAATGTTTAAGAAAATGAAAAATGAATTTTTAAGTGTAATTAAAAAATTTCTAAAATGCCTAATTCCTTTCTAATATTTATAAATTGCTCTTTTGGAAGGGGTTTAGTGAAAATGTCCGCCAATTGTTTAGAAGTTTCAACATACTCAAGAACACAATCTCCTTTTAAAATGTGATCTCGTATGAAATGGTGACGGATTTCTATGTGTGTTGTCCGTGAATGCATAACCGGATTTTTGGAGATATTTATGGCGTTGGTGTTGTCGCATTTAATGGGTATTTGGTCTAGAACAACACCGAAGTCAAGAAGTTGTTGTCTCATCCATAGGATTTGAGCACAACAACTTCCAACTGTAACATATTCTGCCTCAGTTGTTGATAACGCGACACTTACTTGTTTCTTGCTATGCCAAGAAACAAGAGTACCCATAAGATATTTTAAAATTCTTTTTTACAGCAGTAAGATGTGATTCTTTAGGACATGCTTAATATCTAGCGCACATATATACCGCAAACATAATATCGGGTCTACTAGATGTTAAGTAAAGTAAGGATCCAATCATACCTCGGTATTTAGTTATTTCAACGTCCTTACGCTTCTCATCTTTGTCTAAGTAGCAAGAAGTACTGATTAGTGTGGCTATTTCATTTGCTTCTATTTCAAACCTTTTGAGTAGTTCTTTGTAGTATTTTGTTTGACTAATGAAAGTTCCTTCTTTTGTTTGCTTAATTTGTAGCCTAAGGAAGAATGTGAGTTCTCCTATCATGGACATTTCAAATTCATCTTGTATAATCTTGGCAAACTCTTGACAAAGAATTTCGTTAGTAGCACCAAATATTATGTCATCAACATAAACTTGTACCAAAAGGATGTCATGGTTTTTACGTTTTATAAACAGTGTTGTATCAACCTTTCCCTTTTCAAAATTATTTTCTAGAAGAAATTTACTGAGTCGTTCATACCAAGCTCTTGGAGCTTATTTTAAACCATATAAAGTTTTTCTCAATTTAAAAACATGGTTTAGAAATTTGTGATTTTCAAAACCGAGAGGTTGATTTACATAAACTTCTTCTTGAATATAACCGTTTAGAAAAGCGCTTTTAACATCCATTGGATAAAGCTTAAAATCTATACAACAAGCAAAAGCTAACAATAATCTTATGGCTTCTAACCTAGCTACGGGAGCATACGTTTCTTCATAGTCTATTCCCTCTTCTTGATTATACCCCTTAGAAACTAATCTAGCTTTATTTCTTATTATTATTCCATTTTCATCTAGCTTATTTTTAAAAACCCATTTCGTGCCTATTATTTGATGATCATTGGGTTTCGGCACAAGTTCCCAAACTTCATTTCTTTTAAATTGATTTAATTCCTCTTGCATGGCAAACATCCAATGTTCATCAATAATAGCTTCATTGATATTCTTGGGTTCTATTTGTGATACAAAGGCTGAGTGATTGCATGCATTTCTAATAGCGTTTTGAGTACTTACACCTTTTGTTATTTCACCTATGACATTGTCCAATGGATGGTTCTTCATGGTGATCCACTCCTTTTGTTGAGGTTCATCATTTTGTGTTGTATCTTCTTTATTTTTGATTTCTTCTTTATCGTCCAAGTTCATTTCTTGGAGTGTATCTACAAGTTCATCAATATCCTTTCTTGGAGGATTTTGGTTAAGTTCATCAAATTTGACGTGTATAGACTCTTCAATTGTACAAGTTCGTTTGTTAAAGAGTCGATATGCTTTACTAGTAGATGAATAACCTAAAAATATTGCTTCATCATATTTCGCATTGAATTTGCTGAGATTTTCCTTTCCATTATTTAAGACAAAGCATTGGCATCCAAATACATGAAAATAAGAGATATTTGGTTTTCTTCCTTTATAAAGCTCATAGGGGGTTTTCTTTAATATAGGCCTTATCAAACATCGATTTATAACATGGCAAGCGGTATTTACCATATCGGCCCAAAAGTGTTTTGCAATATTACTTTCATTCAACATAGTTCTTGCGAGCTCCGCTAAAGATTGATTTTTCCTTTCAACTACTCTATTTTGTTGAGGAGTTCTTGGAGCTGAAAAATTATGTTTAATGCCAAATTTTTCACAAAATTTTTCAAATGATTGGTTTTCAAATTCTCCCCCATGATCCATTTGAATGGATGCTATTTTCAAGTTTTGTTTGTTTTGGATGATCTTGGAAAGTTTCTTAAATGCATGATATGCTTCATTTTTATGAGTAAGAAACAAAATCCATGTATACCTAGAATAATCATCCACAATCATAAGACCATAATAATTTCCACCAAAACTTTTAATCTTTGAAGGTCCAAATAAATCCATATGTAAAAGTTGTAAAGGTCTATTTGTTGAAATAACATTTTTTGCTTTAAAAAAACCTTTACTTGTTTTCCCTTTTGTCATGCGTCACAAAATTTGTTTTCAAATTTCAGTTTTGGTAAACCAATTACTAAATCTTTTGAAACAAGCTTGTTTAAATGGTCTATATGAATGTGAGCAATTCTTCTATGTCATAGCCATGATTCATCCTCTTTAGTTATGAAGCATTGCACATCATTTGAAGCAAGACAGTCAAGATTAATCCTGTAAATATTATCGATTCTTTGACCAATGAACTTTACTTTCTTGTTTAGCTTATTTTTAATTATGCAACAATTTGATTCAAAAATAATTTTATATCCTTTGTCACATAATTGACTAATACTAAGCAAGTTATGTTTAAGTCCTTCAACATATAGTACGTCATTTATTGAAGTAGAAAAGTTTTTACCAATGTTACCGATTCCAAGTATTCTTCCTTTTGTGTTGTCTTCATAAGTAACAAAACCTTTGTTTCGAGGAGTAAATGATATAAACTTACTTTTGTCTCCCGTCATATGTTTTGAACACCCAATATCCAAGTACCAATGAGTGTTACTTGCTTTAAAGCATACCTACAAAACAAGTCAAGTTAGAGAACTTGGTACCCATTTTATGTTGGGTCCTTGTAGGTTAGTTTGTGAAGATGTTCCCTTAGGAACCCATACTTTTCTCACAGCTTTTGGTCCTAATTTTCTAACATTGCAATTGTAAGAATTATGACCTTTAAGACCACAGTGATTACATTTCATAAAAGGTGTAGATGACTTACTAGGTGGTACGAAGAAATTTTTGTAACGTTTCTCCTTTTTGTAAGCACGTGATCCTTGATTATAACCTAATCCAGTTTTATTGAACATGCAACGTTGTTTTCCAAGAAGTGCATTTAAATTATCTCTACCGTTGGTAAATTTCTCAAGTGTCTTATTTAAATCTAACACTTTCTTTTCAAGTGTGTCACATTTCTTAGCAAATTCACAGGGTTTAGTCTTAGAGCATGCTTGTTCTTTTATTACTTCCAATTTTAAAAGTTCATTTTCTTTACAAACCTCCATAAGATGCATCTCAAGAGTATCAATGGTTTTTCTTGATAACTTATGTTTATTAGAAATTTTTATAAATTTATCATACAATTCTTCAAGAGCATCAAGTAGTTCTTCTTTATCTAAGTCATGAAAATTTACCTCATCATCTTCATCTTGGAGGTTGGCCATGAGGCAAAGGTTTGCTTCTTCATTTTCAGATTCATCCGAGCTACTTATCTCATTTTCATCCCATGCGATATATGCTCTTCTTTTCCCTTTTCTTTCTTTGTTTTTCTTCTTTAGGTTTGGGCAATCCGCTTTAAAGTGCCCTTCCTTTCCACATTCAAAACAAGTAGGTGAGGAATTATTTTCTTTAGAGATAGGTTTCTTACCTTTATTTGTAATTTCTTTTAGAAATGTTTGTTTCTCATGAGTTTCCCAAAACGCTTCACGAATAGTCCTAGTTCTTCGTCCTCATCAAGATCACTCTCGGATTCATTTTCATCTATTGAGGTGGCCTTGAGAGCTATCCCTTTCTTCTTTGAGGCTTTTTCTTCTTCCTCCGCAAGTTTCAAATCTTTCAACTCTTGTTCTTGTTCTTGTAGTTTCCCAAACAATATGGCAAGGGATGTAACATCCCAAAAATTTTATTCTCATGTATAATCATTTTTAATTTAGACCATTAATGATATTATCTATTTATATCAACTTTCTACATAAGTTTGGCTGTGAATCGAAGCTTCTTTTTGATTTGTTCAAATAGCTTCCTTTGATATTAACCTCTGGTAGCGTTTTGATTGGGAGATTACCGAGTGAAGTACTTTTGAATAAGATATTCAGAGTGAATCATATCTGAGATAAGACCTTCCGAGTGAAGAAAAGGATCTGATTTCGAGTGAGATCTTTCTCAGTGAGGTATGACCGAGAGAACTATTTTCGAGTGAAGGAAAGTTAAGATGTTTCCAAGTGAGGCATAACCGAGAGAACCATTTCTGAGTGAAAGAAAGCTTTGGCTTTAAATGAGACATTTCCGAGTGAAGAAAATCTGAGATGATTACTTCTGACTGAAGGAAAGCTCTGGCTTCGAATGAGCACCTTTCGGACAAAGACGCCTCCAAGTTCCATACTTTCGAGTGGAGTGTCTCCGAGTGAAACGTTTCTGAGTAAAACGTTTCCGAGTAAAACATCTCCGAGTAAAATGTTTCCGAGTGAAACATCTCCAAGTGAAACGTTTCCGAGAGAAGTACTTCTGAGCGAAGAAAAGCTTTGATTTCAAATGAGTACTTCTCAGGCAGAGATATTCCCGAGTGGGGTATCTCCGACTTAAATACAACTTTCCCGAGTGGGGTGTTCCCGAGTACGACACTTCCGTATGGGATGGTACCGAGTGAGACATTTCCAAGTGGATGACACCAAGTGAGACCTTTCCGATTCCCGTGTGATATGTCACCGATTGAGACTACTGAGTGAGTCATTTCCAGGGGAAGTGCTTCTGGAATAGAGAAAGACTTTGACTTCGAATGAATACATTTCCGAGTGAAAAAAATTCCCAGGGGAAGTAAATATCTGAATGGTGAACCCCTTCATTCTATTCGTGCTCGGGTGTTATAAAGGTTGCCTAGAGCCTGTGCTCGGGCCATATTCAAAGTTTCCGAGAGCTTGTGCTCGGGTTCGTCTTTGAATTTGTCTTCGACTTCAAGTGATATTCTCGAGTGGAAAGATTTCCGAGAAAGGACTGAACTTCGACTCCGAATGATTCTTTCGGTTGTAAATTTCTGAGTGACGCACTTCCGAGAGAAATACTTTCGAGTGAAGAAAGGCTTTGACTTCGAATAAGGTACTTTTCGGGCAGAATTTACGAGTGAATCAATTTTGTACAAAAAATGGCTAATTTTGAACGAGCACTTTTCGGGCAGAGATATATCCGAGTGAGATATTTTTGAATGAGGTGTCTCCGGGTGAGACATTTCCTAGTAGGTCACTCACTCAGAAAGAAAAGCTATGATTGAGTGTTTCAAGCAGGAACATTTCCGAGCGAATTCCCTTCCGAGTGGAGAAATTTTGAACGAAAAGAGGCTCTGATGAATTCTTCTCGGAAAGAGATATGCCCAAAATACCGAACCAGTGTTAGAATTAATATTTTACTCCAATCATATCATCTTGTATATATTTTAATATATTTACTTCAATCATACAAGCTCCATTATGTAGACAGCGGAAATGGTCAACAATACAGCTTATTTTTCTTATCTAAAACCTCCATTATCACCGCAATTAATGCACCTAACATCCTACTACAATCCAATTACAAAAAGCTTATCCCCCACTTATCTTTTTCATTATTAAATCGACACTACATCTCGTTCCCAAATCTGAATTCTTAGAACATACTAAAATTAGTAAAGTCTCTCTCTCATTTTCTTTTCTTCGTCAAGTCACCTTTGATCTGAAGCTAGGACAGTAAGAAGAGAACATTTTTTTCAACCAATCTAAGATCCTCTATCAAGGTAAGAGGGGATAGGGTTGTGAATAAATATGGAATGGGTAGAATTGTATGCTGTTCTAGGATTTCCAAATTTATTTTCATAGCTTGTCATTTAATTTTGAAGCTGAAAATGTGTGAATTTGACTCTGCCTTCTTCATCAAAGTTGTAGATCTTTTCATTATGTGAATTTTGAGACTTGAACCGACTGATTTGGATATGTATAGCATGAGTTATAGTCAAAATACTACAGTATGTCTGTTCTGGAATATGTACCTTCTATTTTGTGTAAATATTAATATTATGGGAATTATACATACATATTTAGACTTTGATGTCTTCATAAAAGTTGTAGATATTTATGTTATGGATCTATAGAAAGTGGAATTTCTTAAAAAGGATTTGATTTACTCACGTTATGGTCGCTTTACTAATATGTGTTGCTGTTGTAAATTTCTGAAATTACCTATGATGATTATTATGGATGAAAATGATATTTTCCATGTGGGTAATGATTTATTTTTGAATTAAAGAGGGATTATTGATTATTATGGATGTTATTGAGTGTCCTATGAATGTCATACAGTATGTTTATCTTTGTGATGAATAATTATGAATGACTAAATTAATGTATACATGAATGCCTTGTGGTTTATTGAGATATGTTGTTGAAACTATAAATCCATGATTTTGAGAATTAATATATGTGATATGTCCTTTGAGGACTTGTGGTTTTCCAAGTGATTATGGAAGTATTGATATCATGGTATGTTAAATCGATAAAGAGAATTAAAGACATTCATGCATCATAAGCATTTGGACGCACCATGGAATTTAGGGGTTCCATGATTGCCGGCCCTGGTAGGGGGTTACTCTATGATGAGTTAAAGCCCTATTTTCGTTGAGCACCATGGAGTGTAGGGATTCATGGTTTATGCTAAGTCCTACTTGTGTACTTCGGTACTTGAGCGCCATGGAGTGTAGGGATTCATGGTTTATGCTAAGTCCTACTTGTGTACTTCAGTACTTGAGCGCCATGAAGTGTAGGGATTCATGGCATTATGCTAAGTCCTACTTGTGTCTCTATGAGACTTTTTACTATAGTATTCCCACCAAATCAAAATGGATCCAGCATGACATCATTTGACTAAATTAAAGATTATTAAATGTAAATGACCTTGTTTGGCATATTCATCATATCATTATGGTTTGTTGATTGTGTTTGTGCAACTTTACTTATTTTATATTTATTCTATATTCTGTATCACTCTTACATTATTTTTACAGTGTATGCTACACAGAATGATGAGTGGTGCAGTTAATGAAGTTTTTATGATTTATTGCTTGGACTTTGAATTCATTTAAATTTTAATGGGTTGTAATAATATTATGTACCATGTACTGTAATCTTCTCTATCGTTTCCACTATATAAATGTTTTATGTTTTATTTGTTCACGATTAGTATGCATGATAATATTCCACATTTATCAATTTTTATGTGACCTCAGAATTTAAATTACGAATTTCAAAATGATTTTTTTAAATGTGAAAAATTTATTTGAAAAATTTAGGTTAATAAAATTGAATTTGTAATTTGGGTTTTGGGCGTCACAAGGGACATATCATTTATATTGGGAGATTGCTTGATGGCCGTAACAAGAGGTTGTCATTCCCTAGTAAGACTTTTTAGAACTTTGTGGATAAGTTCCTTGTTAGTGTAAGATTTACCAAGAGTAATAAGATGATTAATAATCAAAGTAAATCTCTTTTGTAGTTCTAAGATCGTCTCACCAGAATTCATTCTAAAACTTTCATATTGGTTAGTTAATGTACTAATCTTAGAATCCTTAATATCGCTAGTTCCTTCATGAGTTATTTGAAGGGTATCCCACATTTCTTTGGCAGGTTTACATGTTACTACTCTAAAAAATTCATCGGGACCTAAGGCTAGAGTAATTAGGTTCTTGGCTTTATAGTTATACTGTACTTTCTTTTCTTCATCACTAGTCCAATCATCCATGGGTTTTTCTATTTGTTTACCATCAACAGTATGCATAGGTATGAAAGGACCATTTTCAATAACATTCCAAACTCTTATATCAATTGATTGAACAAAGATTTTCATTCTTTCTTTACAAAAAGCATAACCTTCCCCATTAAAAGCAGGAGGTCGGTTTGTAGCACCACCCTCAGGAAAAAGGCTTAAAGAATTTAAGGTCATTCGTTCTCTTGAAGCTGTTAACCTTAATTTACCAAGAGTCAAGCTCTGATACCACTTGTTAACCAAGTGGCCTCAATTACTCAAGAGGGGGGGGGTGAATTGAGTATTAAAATTTTTTGTTGGAATACTTTTGAAATCAATTCTTTTGTAATCAATTTAATAAATATGAATAATACACAAAAGAACAAGTAATAATGTCAAATTAATTATGAAGTTATTTTAGCACTTAGAAAGTAAGAATTAATATTAACATAATTAATATAAGAATATTACTTAGATTATTTTAACAAATTTATCTAAATAATTGATTAAGCAATTTATATCAAGTTAATGGTGTACTTAAATATCCAAGCAAATTAAATCTCAATAATAAAGGAGTTTAAGGATGAGAGATTTGCAAACCGATATAACGAGTTCCACCACACCGGTGTACGTCTCGCCTTCAAGTAACCCACTTGAAGGATTCCACTATTGAGAATTTGAGATACAAGCTTTGAGCAATTACAGCTTCTTAGTGTGCCACACTCAAGAACTTAATCCTCACAAGCAAAAGGGCAACCCACCCAATCTCATAATTTCTCAATTACAAGGTTGAAACCAAACCCAAAATCTCTCAGAATTTGTGAATGTGATTTTTCAAGTGTGACTCTCTCAATACAGTGGATATACAAATTTTTTAATCACTTGAAAAATATTTTTCTTCTCTTGGAAAAGGATATGCAAATTTAGCACTCAAAAATATTTTTCTCACAATATAACTCTCAAAAAAAATTATTTGCAAAGAAAAGAGAATTAGAGAGTAAGTAACTTAGAGAGAATAAGAGAGCAAGAAGGAAGCAATGAATTTTTCGTTTCTACAAGGTGTGCTTCTGCCTCTTCACTTCTTCTTTTATAGGTGCTTCAAGGGACTTGCTGCCAAAAATTTATTTCCACCGATTCCTTAATTTATGCATTGGAAGACTTAATCCGCCAGCAATCCATGTTTTTTGACTTGAGAAGTGCAATTGTCTGCCTTAATTAATGGAATCGCCGTTCAATTTGAGTCTTCGAGAGAGGAATCAGTGGAGTTGAGTTTCTAAAAATGTGTACTGATATTTTCCATGATTCAGCGTATGATTCCAGCAAAGAATTGATTCCTCCAGGCTATTTTTCCATCAAAAACAACAAACAAATTGATTCCTGGCAAGGAGAATCGATTCCTGGCATCATGAATCGATTCCTGTACTTAGTGAATCGATTCTTGGCTTTTCCAACATGAATGAATCGATTCCTATAGGGGGAATCAATTCCCAACCCTATGAATTGATTCTTGCATTAGTTGAATCGATTCCTGCCTCCTTTTATACCTGGGAATCGATTCCTAGAGCTCTAAATAGATTCCTGTGCTTCTCCTGCACCTGTTTCCTTAATTTTTGATGCTTTTTTATGCGTTTTGGACAATATAGCTCATGGTTCTTTGATTCCTTTCATTCTTTGGCACTTAATGATTATATTACCTATCTATAAATTCCTTGAATTAATTTTTTGGACTTTATCAATTTAATTCTTGATTTCTTGACCCGAATCAACTTGATCTTCATGATTTATGATTGATTTCTTGTACAACATCCTTTTTATTTCTTGATCCTTCAATTATTTGTCATTCATCAAAACCTGTTTCAATATACAAATACATAAATACCTCATAAGAAAAGAGGACAGATGTGTTCTATAGTTTTTGTAGTAGTACATATCACCATCAACTTGAACCCCATACACACATTTGATACACCCTCTATAACACCAACTAAACTCAGATTCAATATGCTTAACGATCCCAAGAGTCACAAACACCCCATTCTATAAAGTGGAGAAAAGTCTTTTAATCCATATGATACAAACATGCGAAAACAAAGTATATTATATATTTAAATTAACTATATAAGTGTTGGTATACTTATATACATGTAATATATTTATAACTATATAAGCTGAATATTTTCCTGACTATATAACCTGAATATTTTTCATGATTAAATTTGTATACACAAAAAATTGATATAAAGTAAACGAACAATTTAATCAATCAATTACATCCGTTTACAATATACTCAACTCGGTTTTCATTGGGAAAATAACAGACCTGCTTGAACTCCTTCAAATCTTTTATGGATTTGTATGTTGTAGGCCTCAGGAAGTCATCATGTGCAGATATCTGGCTCTTACTGAATAAAGGGGTCAGTTGTTGAGAAGCAACGATATCAGTTGACTGAATGCTGCATAAAACATAAATAAACTTTTATATAAGTTGTTTTGAAGAACTCACTTTCTTAGTTGCAAAACTTTTGTTTTTAGAAGGCATTGAAATAACATTATTGGAATGAAAAACTGGATGTACATTTTAAAATAACATACCTTGTCCTAAAGTTCTGAATCTCAGGAATGGGGTTATTAATGTATAGCCGAGAGGTATAGCTGGTGTTGGACACACTCATCACATCTACACATTATAGAAATTATAGAAATATTATATAATATTATAGAATTTACAAACTATATGTAAACGTCAGATGAATAAATAAAAAGAACAATAAACTAAAACCAATATATACATATATACATGGAAAAATTTGTTTATAAACACAAACCATTCCATTTTTTCATCATAGCAAATTACAGGAGAACAACATAGCTTTCATCAGGATTATTAGATAAGCAAGCAATGAATTTCTTTGCAAACTCTTCCCACAAAGTGCAACGCAGCTTCAAACCTCTAAAAATTATTGGAACAACAAATGACTGGATTTGTAAGTAGATAATTTTAGAAAATAATAAAAGACTTTAGTCAAAAGGAACTACTCGAGGTTATCAAGTTCGATCATGATGTAGTTGGACGTCACCCCTTCCTTTTTGAATTCAATCAGGTCTCATTTTCCAAACAACATCCCAATAACGTCTGACACGAAAGAGAAACAGACTCAGCAGGAGCAACTAAAAGATTGGGATGATCGTATGATACCAATAATAAGAATTGATTTTTTTATAACACGTGTTGTAAACAGACAAAAAGCAAACTTGTGCTTACCAACCAATTATTTCTTCTCAAAAGTCTCATTATGTATTTCAGCAAAAGGAACAATGCGAAATACATTTTTTAGAATCTCAAAGTCCTCTACCAATCTCACCTGAGTTTCCCTCTTAAAAAAAGATCCTAAATTCATGTGTAGTAGGCCTGTAGACCTGGTCATTCAAAGCGACAACAATGCTAGAGATGATATACACATTGCCATCACTTAATGCCCTCTCAAACAAATATGTATGGATAGGCTTGACAGGAACCTGTATCCTGTCACCCTTTGAGAAAAAGAACACCATAATATAGAAAAAAATCCACAATCAGATATGTCATATTTTAATAACACTTCACAGGACAGGATTAAAATAATTCACTGACCTGTTCATCAACAACCAACATCTCCAACAATGCATCCTGGGAAGGGAATCTTTTGTTGGGCACTTTCCATAACCGTATAACTCTAACCTTCAATCGCTAATTCTTATCATCAAACCCAGCATCAACGTCCTTGACAAAGTCATAACGGTGAGGGACCATAACCATTGGAGTTGAACACAGGAAGATTGCTTGCAGAACAATGAGTAAGAGAAAGAGATAGAAATAAATGTGAGAATAAGTAAACACTTGAAACCTTTATATAAAGAATTCTGATAGGGAGAATATTATATTATTAGGTCATAAATATAATGATCGACCATGGAATAATGAATAGAATTATTAAATGAAACTCGTTGTTACATGACCCTTGAGTGTCTTCATCCAAGGATATTTAAGAAGTTAATCAGAGATATTTATTTTTCCAACACTATTATACAAAAAGTTATATAAAAGAAGTTAAAGAAAAAATGGAAAGAAGTAATTGTAACTGTCTGCTACATGACCCTTGAGTTTTTTCATAAAGGGATAATTAATATGTTATTAACAATGCATCAGTTCCCAACACCCCTCCCATTAATAATTAATACAGGATAAAACCCTTTCTCCCCATAATTACTTTTATTTAAAAATTGTTTATTATCAATTAAAAGGATTATTGCAACACAAATCACAACATAGCACATAATAGTTACGGATAAATGAAAAGAGTATTGGACTTACAGAAAGTGACCATGTCTTAATTGACATGGTTATTGTAATTGGAATATGATACATATGCAGACAAAAGAGATGACATAAAGTAGCAGCGGAAGCATTGCCCGGATGTAGTGTATCTTTTTTCATTAAATGAGCAAATGATAAAACATCACCTTGGAAGGTACAAACCATGTTTGATAGAGTAGCTCATACTGTTATCATTTGGTTTCTGTTGCATTATAAACCAATGAGAAACCTGCAAATATTATTTTAAAAAAGTCTTAATAAAACGATGTGGGCAATGTGAAGAAGTGTTAAAAAACATGATGGCGATATGCATTCATCTAAAGCATAATATGCTAAAGGTATACGTTATACAATTGGATTTCCTTAAAATTGTTACATTCATCTAATCCATCATTTTTCCTTTCATGATTTTATATTTTAAAGTCAACAAAAGCAAAATTGAGTTTCAAAATCTTAAGACAATTATATTTATTCGGTATAGTTGTAACATTGGAATTAAACGTTAGCTAATTTTCGTTAGTATTATAAAAAATAGAACTTAATGCTTCACAAAAGTTTTTCAAATAGTCAAATTTTGCATATGCACAATGGAAATTTTGAAATTGTCAATTCTCAAAGAACCCTAAAAACTGATCAATTTTTCCCTACCGACTGAACATGACTTGAGACCAAAACACTGACACCAAATGACAAAAGCACTGAACATATGTACTACGAATGCTTAACTAAAAAACCCTAAAGTGAAAAATCCCATAATTGACAAACGACATTCCAATCAACGGCGTATCACCGATCTTCAAGTTCGCAAGGCAGAACGGACGCCAACCATCTCCGACATGAACCTCCCATGGTCTACAACTTTTCCAGCGTAGCTGAACAGGCCAAGTATCAGTGGTTCCTACCATCTTAACAAGGATCTATTTGGGCTTCTTAGTAAGAATGACTAACACCAAATTGGAAGGCAAATCCTGAAAATAGAAAATACAAAGTTATCAATTTGGAATAACAGTATGACAAGGATGTCATAGTTAACATTACTTACCAAAAAGTTTTCCAACTGAAATTTTGTAAGGACATTGGTTTTAGAGAATCTAAAAACATCAAAATGTACCTGACGTGGAGCTCTGTCCATCTCTTAGACATAACTTGTTAATCTTTTTTGAATATGTTCATAAACGATAAAACAAACATGAAACATTGTAAAAAGAGATTTATGTGCAAAAAATGAGGCATACAGAGTGTTGAGCAACTCGAACAGCACTCACATTGCAAGGTGTAACAACAGCAACTTCTTTAGACTAAGGATGAGGTCCATAAGAATAAGCAGAAGTTTAGACAACGAAAGTAACAATCACAACAAAACACATACAAAGGGGAGTTGAATAAATATTTGCAATATCAAAGACTAAAAATAACCTCGTTGTTAGACACATCGATGGCAACTGATGGTTGCCATCTTACAAACCTAGGGGGTCCATGTAACACCCCGTCCCAAAAATAAGGGTAAATTTTTTGAGATTTGAATTGATTATAAGTAGAAGAAATTCAATATATATATAATGCCAAGTAATTACCCCGGATCATTTAATAACCTATCTCATATATGAAGATATGAGAAGGTATCAGAGTGCTCCTTGGACGACTGGACTCGAGGCCATCACAAGGGAAAAGCAGAAGATGTAATTAAATTTAAGAGTTATTAAAATATATACCAAAAAGAGGATGAAAGATGCCTCATCGATTTGTAAAACGATAGAAATAAAATTTAATAATAATAATAATATAATTTATACATTATCAAGGTCACTAATGAAAATTAGCCATACACATATGGTCTAATTTTCCTATATGACCTCCAAAATCAACTATTATCAAATTAATTTCAAAATAAGCATATACACACTATATGCTATACGAAAATGAATATATATGCCTGCCAAGGCTCACCCACATTCCTTCCGTATTTACCTTTATCAATCCTCGACCTCCAAAAGAGTAGGATTTTACATCACACCTACATCAAGCTTTAAAATGGCAACTAGGAGGTGAGTAACATAATCCAAATGTACCAAAGTCATACATTATGATGATATTTATACATGTGTGCATTATATTCATTTTTCAAGAAACCATCACAAGCTTCACACACATGATATATCATTCCATCTCAACATAATACATGTCTAATTTAGTACATTCACAACACAATATCATATATAATATATCCTTAACATTCTCAATAATCATCACACTTTTAATGTTAGTACCTCAGCTTATTTTCCCTCTATTTAACAATCATCCATCACCACCACGGGCTATCAACTAGGCATATCTCCAGCTATAAGCAAATGCTTTTAAAGCTCATGCATATGCATAAGGGAATCATTTTCAAATGCGGATCCGACTATAGGACACAACAACATATCAAATATGCGACAAGCATAGGTGTGCTACTATGCCCCTACTGCACTAGTAAAATGTGTACACATATATCTAAATTTGTGCATGCTTACAACATCATACTTTTGCTAGTACCAAACTGCTCTCGCCCATTTGTAGCACTAGTCACCCCGTGACTTATGGATCATCATTATGGCCTTACTTGCCAAAGTGCTACGGGCCTCCCCTGAACACACATCAAGGGAGCCATGCCCTGTCGGACACCGAGGTAAACTACTCATCACAGAGCCACCCTCCCACAGGGCCTGCCACATAGGGTGCCTCGTAACCAAACTAAAGGCAGCTTCGTGATTCCCCGATTCACCAGGGAGCAATAACAGTATACCTGTGCACTGGGTCGCCTTCCTACTGGGCCTGCCTATTAGAACCCCTAACATTCCATATAAGTAGCAAATGATATGCTACGGATGCAATGCCAATCAATGCACTCTTACACTATGCATCCTAAATGTCACTCAATCAATCGTCCATTCACGCCTACCACTTAGTTGTTTTCAATATTCTCAATCTTTACTAATTCTCGTTGGAACTCACATACATCGGCAGTTAGTGGCAATCACATTTATCAATTCACATATACATAATTGGGATATTTCACATCATTGATTTCAATTCAAAACATGGTCTCAAACCATCATGACATATTTCATCAATATATTCAACATAATATCTGATCTGGCTTCGATACCAGTACCAAAGTACAGATATCACTTCATCCGTTCTATGTGCAATACTGACTCAGCAGGTAAAACTTTAGACTGATAAGACCGTATAGACGATCTCTCTATACCAGTATATCTGTGTTAACACCTCGCATATCGGATGGAATCCGTTCTCCATATCAGAGACGTAAAGGATAATCGTAAGTGGCTTAGGTAATAGCACTTATTCCCATTACTGGTGTCGGGGACATTCCTCGAAAGATGCATTCTTCACCTCTTAAGCCAAACTTGTCTTCCACATCAACGTGTAAGGCTAGTGTGAAGGATCTTCAGAACATCAAGACCGGTCTCCTCTCACTGGGATACCGGATAATCATGCTGGATATATACAGCACCGGTATAAAACCTTAGCCATCTATTAACTCTCGTGCCCACACCAGATCATTGACTCTGGCTCAGACCAGTTCAATATCATATTCATCATCCCAAATACATGCCACATAACATTGATCATTCTAAATGCACTCAAATCATGAAATCATTACATCGTCCACCCAAACAATCATTAAACACAATCATATATACATATTTTCAAATCATCAATGGATGAAATCATGCATTTAGAATAGTTACCCCCTCCTACCTCAAGAGAAGTAGTAATCGCTACGGTCTGAAATTTCTGCCTCGTTGATGGGGTTATTTCCTACATTACAATATGTCACACAATCAATTTTCTGTTCAGACCACCAAGATTCAAATATATATTCATTTACTTAGTGTCTATATCACTTTAAATTCTCAAACCTCATTTATTTCATTAATTCTACCACAACCACCATGGTTTAGGCGCCTACATTTATTATTATGCACTTTTAATGTCAAACCCATTAATGGGTTCCCACATTGATGGTTCCTAACAACCATCATCAATTATTAAGCTTCATTAATGGCCATTCACTATTAATAACATCATTTCACCTCACTAATAACAATTATCTAACACAATAAATGCTTCTTCACTCATATTTTGTATTTCCCCCAAATCATAGGGTTAGGGTTTCTCTAAACCCAACAACACTTATTAAATCACTCTCCCAACATCAAAACCTAAAAACCCAAAGTTCATACTCTTGAGAAATTGCAAGAGTTTACCTCAAGAGAAGGAATGAGAAAGTTTTCCATGAGAGGGAAGAGCCACACAAAAATGAGGAGAAAAGAGGGTGAGACTTCAAGCTTCAAACTCTTCCAAGCTCCTTCAAGAACTAAAATGGGAGAGGAGAAAAGAGCCACCACCCTTTTGCTTAGGTTTTTTAAAGAGAAGTAAAAGAGGAAATGAAGGAGAAAAATTGAGAAGAAAAAGAAGCAAAGTGTTTGTTAAGAGGAACCAAGAAGCTGACGGGAATAAGAAGAGAAAAATGGGTCATTTGACTTTATTTTTAATCCCTCATTAAAGACTCATCGTTTTATGACAAACAGGATCTTTGTTCCAGCTTAATACTTTATCCAAAAATTACTCCGAATACATATTCAGATTCCCAATAATATCCTTAATAGCCCTGACCAATATCATCCCAATCAGAGATACTTGGTCTAACACCCATATTTTAACCGGGTTCATTTTCATCTTATCCGGTTCCAATAAATTATAAATAGTTTCCAAAAATCTTAATTTATTTATTCCTAATATTTTGGAACATTAAATAACCCAACTATAATCATTTAATATTTATCTCCTTAATTAATCTTTTATTTTAAAATTTAGGGTGTTACAATCCACCCCACCTAAAAAGAAATTTCGTCCCCAAAATTTAACATATCGGATTCAAACACATCGGGGTACCATGCTCTTATATCGTCTTCATGTTCCCATGTGAATGTCTCTATATTTCATGCTTCCACGTAACTTTCACCAAGGGCGCCAATTTGTTCCGTAGCTTCTTCACGGAGCGTTTGACAATACGAACGGAAACATGAGGAATAGTTAAGTCATCTAGGACATCAACATCATCAATTGGGATTACATGCGAGGGATCGGGAATATACTTCCTCAATTGCGACACATGAAACACATTGCGCAGATTCACAAGGTGCAGAGGAAGTGAGATCCGATAAGCCACATCACCGATTCATTCAAGAATCTCATAAGATCCAATAAACCTAGGACTTAACTTCTTACTCTTTAAAGCTTTTCCAATACCCTTATCTCTTGATACTCTCAAAAATATGTGATCACCAGCTTGAAACTTAAGTGGCTTTTGCCTTTTATCATAATAACTCTTCTGATAATCTTGGGCAATTTTTATCTTCTCTTGTATCATCTTAATCTGTTCATTTATCTCCACAATCAACTCCGGCCTCAAAGGCAAACTCTCTCTAGTTTCAAGCCAACACAACAGAGTTCTACATGTCCGACCATATAACGCTTCATAGGGAGCCATACCAATAGAACTATGATAACTATTATTGTATGTAAATTCAATTAGTGGTAGGAATCTTTCCCAACAACCACCGTGCTCCAATACACAAGCCCGCAATAAATATTCAAGGCTTTGAATTGTTTGCTCGGATTATCCATCTATTTGTGGATGATACACCAAACTAAGCTTCAACTTGGAACCCATTGCCTCGTGTAAGCTTCCTTAAAATCGGGAAGTAAACCACGGGTCACGATCCGACACAATACTCAAAGGTACACCATGTAGTCTAACGATCTCCTTTATGTACAATTGGGCTAATTTCTCCAATGAACTCTTCATATTCATGGGCAAGAAGTGAGCACACTTCGTCAACCGATCTACAATCACCCATATAACATCATTTCCAGTACGTGTTCTGGGTAATCTAGAAACAAAGTCCATAACAATGTCATCCTACTTCCACACTAGGATATCAAGAGGTCTCAAATAACCAGATGGCTTCTGATACTCAACCTTAACATTTTGATAAATAATGTAAGAGGCTGCATAATTAGCCACATCCCGCTTCATATCGGGCCACCAGAAATTCTTCTTCAGATCTTGATACATTTTGTGGCACCAGGATGTATGCTCAACACACTCTTGTGAGCTTCTTCGAGTACCAACCTTCTTAAATCACCACCAGATAGAACATAAATTCAGCCTTTCATAAGCCAAATGCCATCATGACCTTCTGTCAAAAATGAATTCTTCTTATTAGCTTGAGCTTCCTTCATCTCAATCAAGTACTCATCCTTCGATTGTTGCAATTTCACGGTTTCAAGGAATACATTTGCTACCGTCAACACCTCAAGGGATATCTTTTTTGGGGTATATATTTCTACACCTACGTTCAAGTTCTAAAATTGCTCAATGAGCTCCATCTCTTTCACCATCATAACAGAAACATGCAACGACTTCTGACTCAAGGCGTCGGCAACCACATTTACCTTTTTGGGATGATACCTCAATTCGAACTCATAATCTTTCAGAAACTCCATCCATCTCCGTTGGCGCATATTAAGCTTCTTCTGATCAAATAGGTATTTAAGACTCTTATGATCACTAAAGACCACAAACTTCGAGCCATACAAATAGGGTCGCCATAACTTGAAGGCAAACACCACCACCGCTAATTCGAGATCATGCGTGGGATAGTTAACCTCATGCGGTCATAACTGTCTCGACGCATAGGCTATCACACACTCACCTTGCATCAACACATAACTAAGACCAAGCTTGGAAGCATCGCAATACACCACAAAGTCATCCAACAAGTCCGGCAAAGCCAGCACAGGAGTAGAAGTGAGTCTAACTTTCAACTCTTGGAAACTCCTTTCACAATCAAGAGTCCACACAAATGGTTGATTCTTATGGGTTATCTTCGTCAAAGGTAAAGCCAGTCGAGAAAATCCTTTAATAAATCTCTGGTAATAACCGTAAGACCAAGAAAACTTCTTACTTCGGTCACAGACGTCGGTCTTTCCCAAGCCGTCACGGCTTCAATCTTAGATGGATCAACAGCAACACCATCTTTGGAGATAATATGTCAAAGAAATTAGACCTCGGACAACCAAAATTCACACTTGGAAAGCTTCGCATACAACTCTTTATCTCGAAGGACATTCAAAATAAGACGAAGATGTTCTTCATGTTCTTCATGGCTCTTGGAATAGACAAGAATGTCATCGATAAACACCACCACGAACCAGTCAAGATACTCATGAAAGATGCGATTCATGTAATCCATGAATATCACAGGTGCATTTGTCACACCAAAAGGCATCACCATATACTCGTAGTGGCCATATCTCATTCGAAAAGCAGTCTTTGGGATATCCTTAGTCTTCACCTGAATTTGGTGATATTCGGAACGTAAATCGATCTTTAAGAATACAACGACATCCTTCAATTGATCCAAAAGATCGTCAATGCAAGGTAGGGGATATCCGTTTTTAATGGTCAACTTGTTAAGTCGTTGATAGTCCACACATAACCTCATACTTCCATCCTTTTTTCTCAACAATAAAATAGGCGCACCCCAAGGAGACATACTCAGGCGAATAAACTCTCGTTCTTATAACTCTTCAACCTGTCTCTTCAACTTGGTTAATTCTATAGGAGACATCTGATACGATGCTCGGGAAATAGGTTCCGCACCTGAAACAAGATCAATAGAAAACTCCACCTCGCGTGGAGGAGGTAAACTGGGCACCTCATCAGGAAATACATCTGGAAATTCAGACACAATGGGAATATTTAAGGGATCGGGACCATTTATCCCATCGACAAGAGATAATAGTATGTAAAGTTAAGCTATACCTTGCACATCGAATTTCCCCAAATCTGAAGAAGGGAAAATGACAGTCCGTTGTTGACAGTCAACCAAGACTTTATTGGCGGAGAGCCAATCCATACCAAGAATGATCTCCAAGCCCTTCATAGGTAGGCAAATAAAAGAAGTAATAAACTTTCTTCCTTCTAGGAGCATGTCAACATTATCACATTGGTTAACCGATCTGAGACAAGCATCGGTTGGGGTAGTAACTGCAAGAGCATTTTTTATTAGGCACACCGGTAATCTCAATCGCTGTACACAATCCTCGGATATAAAAGAATGGGTAGCACCCGAATCATAAATAACATACACAGAATTTTTGAGTATTTTACACTTACTTTCAACTAGGTTATCGGCTTGAGCTGCTTCTTCACCGGTCACAGCGAATACTCTTCTAGCAGTTTATTGATTAGCACCATGATTGTGACCATTCCGGCCACCATTACCATTACCTCGGTCGTTCGCATTTCCATGACCGTTGCCACCATTTCCATTGTCATTACCATTTCGACCACCATTGCGGCCGCCATTACCGGTTCCACAACCACGGCCTCTAAAAGCACCATGGCCACCACGGTTTCCATCATTGTGAGCCACCACCTCCACAACATTTAAAGGACAATCGGGACAAATGTGTCCTGGTTGGTTGCATCGATAGCACACCACAACTTCTTCATTTCCACATTCACGGGCTAAATGGTTTCCACCACACCTAAAACATCGGAGTCCTTGGCCATTACCTCAGCCACCACTAGCACCATGTCTTCCACCACCACGTCCACCTCTAAGAGAAGAGGAACCACGCATAAATTGTCTATTTTTCTTGAAATCACCCCTGTTCTTAAAGCTAGAGAATTGTCCCTTCAATCTATGATCATGTCCTGAATAATTCTTAGGAGCCACATCATTCTCTTCAAAAATTCTACACTTGTTCACAAGAGTAGGGAAACTCCTAATCTCTTGGTGACAAATCGCCTTCTTGATCTCTTGGCGCAAACCGTTCTCAAACTTAACACATTTTGAAGCTTCGGTACCTTCCTGTTGGAAAGGAGGGTAAAACACACATAGCTCTTCAAACTTCGAGGCATATTCCTCCACTAACATGCTTCCTTGTTTGAGCTCCATAAATTCAAGCTCTTTATTGTTTTTGTAGCTCTCAGGAAAGTATTTCCTAAGCAACTCTACCTTAAAGTTCTCCCAACCCAAAAGAGTGTGAGCCGTAATTATACGCCCATGAGTGAGAATCCACCAAGATTCAGCTTCATCTCGGACCATAAACACCGCGTATTCAACTTTTTGGGCTTCTGTACACTCCATACTAGCAAATATCCATTCTAAGTCATGGATCCAAACATAAGCGTCTTTCGGTTTATAGCCTCCATGAAATTCGGAAGGCTTCCGCTTTGGAAATCGGTCAAGACCATGATTTGGCTGACCAGTGGGTTGTTGTTGCCGTTATAGGATATCGGCAAACCGATTAAAAGCTTCAGCCATAGCGGCTGCGTCAATATTACGCCTATTCACCATCAATCACTCTATACACATAACAGAAACATAATTAGAAACCTTATGTTTCTTTCCTCAATATATACCAATCATCATTGACTATCATTAATACAAATATCGTCATAATATATTCATAATTTGAAAGTAAATATGGAAAAGAAAATGCCTGGCTGGGCTTAATATCAACCACAATATAAAGTAGTGAGCAATTCAAGCTCCAATAATGCTTAACTATAACTATAACATGTCAACATTAAGTGACAATCACTCTTTAATAACATTTAATTCATATAATTCATCAATGAGCAATCAATGCTCTAATACCAGGTTGTAACACCCCGTCCCAAAAATAGGGGTAAATTTTTCAAGATTTGAATTGATTATAAGTAGAAGAAATTCAATATATATATATAATGCCAAGTAATTACCCCGGATCATTTAATAACCTATCTCATATATGAAGATATGAGAAGGTATCAGAGTGCTCCTTGGACGACCGGACTCTAGGCCATCACAAGGGAAAAGCAGAAGATGTAATTAAATTTAAGAGTTATTAAAATATATACCAAAAAGAGGATGAAAGATGCCTCATCGATTTGTTAAACGATAGAAATAAAATTTAATAATAATAATAATATAATTTATACATTATCAAGGTCACTAATGAAAATTAGCCATACACATATGGTCTAATTTTCCTATATGACCTCCAAAATCAACTATTATCAAATTAATTTCAAAATAAGCATATACACACTATATGCTATACAAAAATGAATATATATGCCGGCCAAGGCTCACCCACATTCTTTCCGCATTTACCTTTATCAATCCTCGACCTCCAAAAGAGTAGGATTTTACATCACACCTACATCAAGCTTTAAAATGGCAACTAGGAGGTGAGTAACATAATCCAAATGTACCAAAGTCATACATTATGATGATATTTATACATGTGTGCATTATATTCATTTTTCAAGAAACCATCACAAGCTTCACACACATGATATATCATTCCATCTCAACATAATACATGTCTAATTTAGTACATTCACAACACAATATCATATATAATATATCCTTAACATTCTCAATAATCATCACACTTTTAATGTTAGTACCTCAGCTTATTTTCCCTCTATTTAACAATCATCCATCACCACCACGGGTTATCAACTAGGCATATCTCTAGCAATATGCAAATGCTCTTAAAGCTAATGCATATGCACAAGGGAGTCATTTTCAAATGCAGATCCGACTGTGGGACACAATAACATATCAAATAAGGGACAAGCATAGGTGTGCTACTATGCCCCTACTGCAGTAGTAAAATGTGTACACATATATCTAAATTCATGCATGCTTACAACATCATACTTTTACTGGTACCAAACCGCTCTCGCTCATCTGTAGCACTAGTCACCCCGTGACTTACGGCTCATCATTATGGTCTTACTTGCCAAAGTGCTACGGGCCTCCCCCAAACACACATCAAGGAAGCTGTGCCCCGTCGGACACCGAGGTAAACTACTCATCACAGAGCCATCCTCCCACGGGGTCTGCCACATAGGGTGCCTCATCACCAAACTAAGGGCAGCTTCGTGATTCCCCGAATCACTAGGGAGCAATAACAGTATACCTATGCACTAGGTTGCCCTCCCACTGGGCCTGCCTATTGGAACCCCTAACATTCCATATAAGCAACGAATGATATGTCATGGATGCAATGCCAATCAATGCACTCTCACACTGTGCATCCTAAATACCACTCAATCAATCATCCATTCAGGCCTACAACTTAGTGGTTTTCAATATTCTCAATCTTTACCGATTCTCGTTGGAACTCATACACATGGGCAGTTAGTGGGAATCATATTTATCAATTCACATATACATAATTGGGATATTTCACATCATTGATTTCAATTCAAAATATGGTCTCAAACCATCATGACATATTTCATCAACATATTCAACATAATATCTGATCCGGTCTCGATACCGGTACCAAAGTACGGATATCACTTCATCTGTTCTGTGTGTAATACTGATTCAGCAGGTAAAACTTTGGACTGATAAAACCGTATAGACGATCTCCCTATACTGGTATGTCCATGTTAACACCTCGCATATCGGATGGAATCCGTTCTCCATATCAGAGATGGAAGGGATAATCGTAAGTGGCTTAGGTAATATTGCTCATTCCCATTAGTGGTGTCGGGGACATTCCCCCGAGAGATGCATTCTCCACCTCTTAAGCCACACTTGTCTCCCACATCAACGTGTAAGGCCAGTGTGAAGGACCTTCAGAACATCAAGACCGGTCTCGTCTCACTGGGATACCAGATAATTATACCAAATACATACAGCATCGGTATAAACCCTTAGCCATCTATTGACTCTCGTGGATGGTCCCACACCGGATCATTGACTCTGGCTCAGACCAGTTCAATATCATATTCTTCATCCCAAATACATGCCACATAACATCAATCATTCTAAATGCACCCAAATCATGAAATCATTACATCGTCCACCCAAGCAATCATTAAACACAATCATATATAGATATTTTCACATCTCAATGGATGAAATCATGCATTTAGAATAGTTACTGCCTCCTACCTCAAGGGAAGTAGTAATCACCACGGTCCGGTGGTTCCGCCTTGTCGATGGGGTTATTTCCTACATTACAATATGTCACACAATCAATTTTCTATTCAGACCACCATGATTCAAATGTATATTCATTTACTTGGTGTCTATATCACTTTAAATTCTCAAACCTCATTTATTTCATTAATTCTACCAAACCCACCATGGTTTAGGCGCCTACATTTATTATTATGCATTTTTAATGTCAAACCCATTAATGGGTTCCCACATTGATGGTTCCTAACAACCATCATCAATTATTAAGCTTCATTAATGGCCATTCACCATTAATAACATCATTTCACCTCACCAATAACAATTATCTAACGTAATAAATGCTTTTCCACTCATGTTTTGTATTTTCCCCAAATCACAAGGTTAGGGTTTCTCTAAAACCCAACAACACTCATTAAATCACTTTCCCAACATCAAAACCAAAACCCATAGTTTATACTCTTGAGAAATAGCAAGAGTTTACCTCTAGATAAGGAATGAGAGAGTTTTCCAAGAGAGGGAAGAGCCACACGAAAATAAGGAGAAAGGAGTGTGAGACTTCAAGCTCCAAACTCTTCCAAGCTCCTTCAAGAATGGAAATAGGAGAGGAGAAGAGAGCCACTACCCTTTTGCTTAGGGTTTTTAAAGAGAAGTAGAAGAGGAAATGAAGGAGAAAATTGAGAAGAAAAAGAAGCAAGGTGTTTGTTAAGAGGAACCAAGGAGCTGATGGGAATAAGAAGAGAAAAATAGGTCATTTGGCTTTATTTTTAATCCCTTATTAAAGACTCATCGTTTTATGACAAATAGGATCTTTGTTCCGGCTCAATACTTTATCCAAAAATAATTCCGAATACATATTCGGATTTCCAATAATATCCTTAACAGCCCTGACCAATATCATCTCAATCGAAGATGCTTGGTCCGACACCTATATTTCAACCGGGCTCATTTTCAGCTTATCCAGTTCTAATAAATTATAAACAGTTCTCAAAAATCTTAATTTATTTATTCCCAATATTTTGGAACATTAAATAACCCAAATATAATCATTTAATATTTATCTCCTTAATTAATCTTTTATTTTAAAATTTAGGGTGTTACAATCTATGTTGAGTTGACATAAAAAAGATAAATCAACACAAAAAAAAGACATCAGAAGTGTGAAACAAATAAGATGTAGAAGGTGGTTTAAAATTATCCAAAATAAAATAAATAAAATACACACTGAGGTCGGATCGTCATCATCATCGCCGGGTTCATTAATCTTAATAATAGAGTCTCCATTAGAGCTGACAGTAATAACTGTATCATCTTAGGAGGGTTCCTATTAGAATCAACAGATATGTGTAAACAATGTAGGGTTACTTCTATTAACAATGTTGGAAAAGATATCCTAAAGAGAAGACACTAAGAACATGAGATAAGTCATATATCATAAAGACAAAGAAACCTAACAGTTGCTATTGTGATTTTGCAAAAATTTAAAACAATACACTGACTTTAAAATCATTGAAGACCTGTTAAATAAACTTCCCATATATCAAAAGGATGTTTATGTTAAGTTTCAGGCATAGAAAAGATTTACATGAAAATTTATTCGAAACTTTCCTCACTTAAAAATGATTATAATGACGGCCATAATAAAAGAAAAAGTGCTAAACAGGAAAAAATAACCTAAGGGTCTAGTTGATCGTGCATGATTTCTTTGCCCTTCCTTCTGGAAAAGATGTCACTCAAATTCTGGAGACCAACAGGGAAGAAAATGATCAATTGTTAGTAAATTCCATATTTGTCATCAAAATTATCAATTAATATGCAACCAAAGAAAGAAAACACAAAAAAAACATACCTTAAACAGAAGACACACATAACATAAGATAAGTCATATATCATAAATGTAAGGAAATACATTACGAAACCTTATACTACTAAGAAACCCACTCCCCCACACACTTGAAGTCATGGTTAAAAGCCAATAGTTGATGTTGTGATTTTGCAAAAATTTAAACATCATACACTGACTTTTAAATCATTCAAGACCTGTTACATAAACTTTTCATATATCAAACTGATTATTTTCACATATTTAACTAAATACAAATTACTTATATCACTTATAATTTTCATATAAATGGAAGGAAACACATAAAAAACGTTATCTATGTTCACTTTCAGGCATAGGAAAGGTTGACATGAAATTTTTTTCAAAACATCAATAACTTAAAAATGATTATAATCATTATCATAACAAAAGAAAAAGTACTAAACACAAAAACATAACCTGAGGGTCAGGTTGATCGTGCATGATTTCTTTACCCTTCCTTCTGACAAAGACGTCACTCAAATTCTGGAGACCAAAAGGACAATTTCATTTCCAAGTAGAATACACCATTATCATAAGGTCAAATATCACATATGGAAGCAAATACAACACAAAAATCCTTTACTACCACATAAAAAACACATTATTTTTGTATAATTTTCTATTTCAAAACCTAAAAATTTATAAAATAGAAAATGAAGGGTATAAACAAATGGATGACATTAAACATGAAAATGTCATTTAAACTACATATGGGCATTTAGAACTGTACTGCAGTGCATTTAGAAGAGCCCGATTGTGAAATGTCATTGTTCCATATCATTGAGCAACTCCTTAACAATTATATTCTTGAAATCATCCCTATCAATAAGCTTTCACTTCCTAACGTCTAAGATGATTACCACATATGCAAAGAAAATTCAAATACACAGTAAAACAAATATATAGAATGAGAATCTGATAAAAATACATGTAGCAAAAAATAAACAAATTGTGGATGAATTTCAAGGATAATTTTGGAAAACTAAAGAGAGTGTAGTTCATTTAGAATTGGAAGAGCCAGATTGGGCAACCTCATTCTTTAATATCATTGAAACTGCTTAACAATGTTGCTTAAATCATCCCTAACAATAACCTTTCAAAAACTCAACTGTCCATTGCAATTTAGAAGGGCAGTATGTAAAACCAAAATCAATCCAATTTTAAAATTAGAAGGCGAATTTAAAAACTCAAACTCATGAATAACCTTTCACAAACTCATGGCCGATTTATGACAGCCTCACATGCAAAGAAAATTTAAAAAATTGACAAACACTATATTAAGGAGTACACTGGATTTAGCAGACCCATTGCAGATAATTGTCCAACATAAAGAAGGGGGTAACACAGTAGGGTGACTGGTGAGAAATCACATTATGATACATGGACCCCTTGATGCTCATCTTAACCAAACCAAAATTGATTATTCTTTTTGGTCATGGTTTACAGGTTGTACTAATTAATCATCAATAACAAACATTGTAATTCATCTAAATAGTATATGTTTAATTCTCTTTAAACAATTTTTTAGGTTAAATTATGAAAATGAAAAAAAAATTGTTGAAAGAATTAGTTTCACAATAATATAAATGTTCTTGACTGAAAAATTGTCTTTGGTAAAAAATACTTAGGATTAAGCTAAAAACTAAAGCTTAATATTTATTTAACCCAAAAATAGACCTCTTCTTTATGAAGCAAGTTTCAACACAAATGTCAACTTACCAGTTGAACTAACTATACATCCAAAATCTAAATAGCCTTGCATTAGCTAAACTTATCACACCAAACTAAAGGAAAGTAAAAGAAATAGGGGTTCTGTTGTTCTTTTCTGTGAATTAAGGTGAATCTAAAGAATGAGGATAATTTTAAACAAATTTTCCACTTAATAAGAAATGCCATCAATTTAGTATGATTAACATATCGGGTTCACATCATCCATTGCAGCTTCATTGTTCCTCATCTGAGGCTTAAAGGTGAAAATAATAATCAAATGGTCAGCACAACTATGGAGATATAAAAAACATATACAGAGAAACAACAAATTTGAAAGGGAAGAAAACAATCTATAAAAAATACATTGTAAATTAAACGTAAACACATAATTCACCACATACCATGTTATACAATAATCAACAGGGGATCAATTTTGCTTACAATGAAACATAGAAAACAGAAAATGGAGGGTATAAACGAATGGATCACATCAAACATGAAAATGGAGAGGATTTACAAAACATATAAAGTTACAATGGAACATAGAAAATAGAAAATGGATGCTATAAACGAATGGATGAACTGGAGGGGAAATAGAAAACATATAAACAGGATTCATAAAATAGATAAATAAATAAACATATAAACCCTCAAAAAAAATAAAAGGATTCAGAAAACAGGAAAATACACTACATAAGAAAAATCGGATGATATTAAACATAAACACATAAATCACCACATACCATGTTAGGGTTTTATAAACACATAAAACATAAACAGGAAAATACATTACATAAGACAAATCAGATGATATTAAACATAAATACATAAATCACCACATACCATGTTAGGGTTTTATAAACACATAAAACATAAACAGGAAAATACATTACATAAGACAAATTAGATGATATTAAACATAAACACATAAAACAGAAAATGGATACTATAAACGAATGGATGAACATCAAAATAGAGGGGAAATAGAAAATAGATAAACAAAATTCAGACAACATATAAACAAATAAACCCTCAAAAAATAAGAGAATTTAGAAAATAGGAAAATACACTACATAAGAAAAATCAAATGATATTAAACATAAACACATAAATTACCATATACCATGTTAGGGTTTCATAAATAGAAAGCAACTAACATACAATTTTCATTGTAAGAAAAATAGAAAGCAACTAACATACCATCTTCGGCAAACCATCATTGTCGATGCAAGGTGGGAGCTTCCTCTTCACAGAGAGATTGAGAAAATAGAAGACCAGCAGAGAGAGTGGATGCAGACCGAAGGGACACAGATAAAATGCACACAAAGAGAGAAGAACAACGAAACAATATGAAATGATCAACAGGGAAAAAATTATGCTTACAATTCTATATGCAAAACGAATTTAGAAAGCAACAAACATACCATCTTCGGCGAACCCTTATTGTCCATGCAAGGTGGAAGCTTCCTCTTTGCAGAGAGAGATTCGCAAAATAGAAGACTAACACAGAGAGTCCATGGAGACCGAAGGGACACAGACAAAATGCACACAAAGAGAGAAGAACAGTGAAAAAATACGAAACGATCAACAGGGGAAAAATTATGCTTAAAATGAAACATGGAAAAAAGAATTTACAAAGTAACATACATACCATCTTTGGTGAATCACCATTGTTCATGCAAGGTGGGAGCTTCGTCATCGCAGAGAGGTTTTAAAAATAGAAGACCAACAGAGAGAGTCAATGGAAAACGAAGGGAGACAGACAAAATGCACACGAAAAGAGAAGAAGACGGAAACCGTACGAAACGCTTCATAGAAGGGGTGAAGAGTAGCAGACGGACTCGATGGAAAACGAAGGGATACAAAGTAAATACACGCGAAGAGGGGGAAAGAGGCAAACAATACGAAACGATTCACTTGTTGGTAAAATAAGAATAATAAATAAATAAAAGTATATTTATTAATGGGTGTAGGAGGGGAAAATGGGTGCGCTAGAGAGTGACACTTGTATTGTGGAGGGGAAATGGGTTTAGGAGGGAAAATAGGTGCACAGTGACACCTGTTAAATTCCACTATCTTGGGGGTTTTCAAAAACTCCTCTTTATAATAGATATAGATTAACACTTAGGAGCACATCTCTTAAAAATTATACTATTTCTGATTTTAAATATACGTAAATTTTAATGGAATCTTTTGATGCCATAATATAAGTAAAATTATATTTTTTTAAATGTTATGAAATAGTTATCTACCAAATATGTCATCTTTATATATAAATAAATGATATACTTTAAGAGACTACATAAATACTTGATAACATTAATATAAATAACTGTTATTTTCAACTATATTTTTTTATATGTAAATTTACTTACTTTTACCGGAGAAGTAAATTATAAATAGATTCTATTATAATAATATCATTTGATAATTAATCATAGATCATACAATTATGTGATGGTCAAGACCGTATAGAATAATTTCTCCATAAGGGGAACCTTCCTATTTGTGGTATGATCTTATCAAACCCTAAAAGGCTAAAACCATATACATCAAGTGTTTGCTTCTGCGAACATGAAAATTGTTCCATGTTTATGTAGTAAGTCTGCACTGACAAAAGGAGTAATCATTAGATGGTCACTTAGTAGTATTTTTTTTGTAGATTTAGTTTTGGTTTCCAATGGGAAGTCAACTTTTTTGTCCCTATTTGTTTAAGCAAAGAATAATATATATCATGCTAACTTGTTTTTGCGGTTTCACAGTTCTCATTAGAGTTTGAGTACTTTATCCTCCATATATTTGTGTTCAAGTGAAATACATATACTGCTATTCTTTCCGCTTTCATTTAACTTTTGAAAATTATTTGAGGGGCAGCAAGGAAATCGACACGTTTGAAACTGTTAGAAACAGTTTAACTGCAGAAAATATGGGATAAATTTTTAGCCTAGTCACTGTCTAATAAAAGTCTAAAGCGTAAAATACAAAGGAATCCAGGGAAAAATCCTTGTTCACTGGTGCAGGGTTGGAGTGATTATGAATAGTGAAAAGGAAATTTCAGTGCCACATATGAGATGCTTCTTTCCTTGCACAGAAATATCTGAAGGAGATCTTAGTTTTTCAGTACTTTGTAACTTCTACATTGTCTTCAAGCAATATAAAATGTGACCCAAATTAAAAGAATTTTTTAGCCTTGAATGAAAATCTTTGATTTTGATATGGTGCCAGTGAATTATTGAACCTAGATGAAACCTGAACCATATATTTAACAACAATATGTTTCCCTTTGCTTCTTTAAGAACTAATTGGAATGTAAAAGTTTCTTTACTTGACAAGTTTATTCCAAAAGCTAACACCATAAAGGGCAAATTGGTTATGAAACATTCCCTTGTACGTACCCTTTGGCTATGCAAAAGGTCTAATACACCAGATGATAATGATAAGATATCTTAGCCGGAAGGGCTTTCTCCTTTTCCACACATTTACATGGTTCCTATTGAAAGACCAGAAAGGCTTTTAGCTGTCAAAATGTCTGTTAATGAGCTTTCTCTTCTTCTTCCCACGTGATTTTGGACCACATTCTAATTACTAATTAGTTTCCTTTTTGTTCATTCTGTTATATTTATGCGTCAGCACTATGAAAATATCTATTGATTCTCCAAGTTAAGCAAATTTATTGGTTTCTCTGTGAACTTTTTTATAATTATCTGCTTGATATGACACATCTGTGGCAGTTACCTTCACAAGATGTGGATTGATTGATATGTTGTTGTAATTAATAGCAAGGGCCTCAAAAGTTCAATGTCAACCTTCAAGTATGACAACAACTCGAATTTGATTAAGATTGTCATGAATGAATTTAAGAAGATTTTCCATTAGAAAGCGTTTCTAGTGCAGTCTTATGTAATTTTTAATTAATATTAAATGGGTGAGAATATCAATTTAAATGAATTAAATATTAAATTATAATTGAATTGATGTTAATAAACAATAAAATCAAGTTAATCATTTAATCAATTTAAAAAGTTTAATTAGTTTGATTAGATTAATATTTTGAAAACAATATTTTTAATACACCTCGAAAGTCAAAACTTTTTATTTTGATGGTTAATAGTGGATAAAATTTACATTCCTTCTCTTTCATAATAATAAAAAATAATTATTTTTGAGTTAAAAACATTTAGAATTTATTTTTATTGGTGGAAAATATTTTTATAAAAAAACCTTACCGCAAAATTTTATTTTAAAAAATTAAACATAGATTACTTGTTATTAAAGGTAATTTCATATTGAATATATGTTTATTGTCTGATTATTGTTGGAAGTTTCATATTGTTTGACTCATAATATTTTACATGATTTAAATATGTTAGGTCATTCCAATCATTTCCAATTGGTTTTGAAATACAACCTTTAACATGATACCAAAATTAGAGTATTTTTTTCGGTTGTTATGAGCCAAAAGTTATCCTTTTATTATGGGTCAAAAGTTACTATTTGTTAGTCTAACAGGTATTGTTAGAGGATACGTATTGGAAGTCTTACATCACCTTTTATTATATTCTAAAATTACCCATTCAATAAATAATTATTAAGAAAATGACTTTTTTTTTCTTTGGGGGGAGGGGGGGACCTTATGAGCTGGAATTTACAACAAAATCCATAAATTGTTACTGTGGCTCAAATTTTGCATTTGTCATTAGTACCTGCATGGGCATACACTCATCCTCCAACTTGCTAAAAACCTCTTATATATAAGACCATCATGTAGCATGCCATTTCCACATTCCAATTCCAAACCAAATCCACACACCACACCAAGATGCTTCACATTGTTTTCCTCCTTTCCCTCATCTTATCCACTTCCCATGCAACTGTCCAAGACTTCTGTGTGGCAGACCTCAAAGGTGCAGAAGGCCCTTCAGGCTTTCCCTGCAAGACAGTGGCATATGTAACCTCAGATGACTTTGTGTACCCTGGCTTATCTGAACCTGGAAACACCACAAACATAATCAGTGCTGCTGTTTCCCCTGCATTTGTTGCCCAATTCCCTGGTGTTAATGGTCTTGGCCTCTCTGCTGCAAGGTTGGACATTGCTCCTGGTGGTGTTATCCCATTGCACACTCACCCTGGGGCCAATGAACTACTCTTGGTGTCACAAGGCCACATCACTGCAGGATTCATTTCATCAGCTAACACTGTTTATCAGAAAACACTGAAAAGGGGAGAGCTCATGGTTTTCCCACAAGGGTTGTTGCATTTTCAAGTTGCTGCTGGTAAGAGTAAAGCTGTTGCTTTTGCCATTTTCAGCAGTGCTAGCCCTGGCCTTCAAATCCTTGATTTTGCCTTGTTTGCTAGCAACTTCTCAACACCTTTAATCACAAAGACTACTTTCCTTGATTCTACCTTAGTGAAGAAACTTAAGGCTGTTCTTGGTGGCAGTGGCTAAGCCTTGTGCTTTGTGACTTGTGATTTTACTCTACTTTTTTCCCCCACTTGTTTGTTTTTATTTGTCAAACTTTGTCCAGGTCCATTAATTATAATCATTTAATTGTTTGTATCAATGTGTAGTAATAAATTCCGGTGTTTGATTTTTTTTTCTTTCCATTCTCTTGTTCCAAAATTGTCATGATCTGAGTGTAGCTATGTTTTGAAGGGTTTGCAAATGTTGATGGAGAATCGTGTCCAATCTTTCAGATTCATACGTATCGTGCCATATTTTTATTTTATTAAATAGTTGTTATAGTTATCCTTTGCTATCATATATCTTTTTTTTTCTTAATATACTTATATTTGGGTTTAAGTTTTACAGAATTATCATAGACAATTTTTTTCACTATAAATTGATTACGTTAGAAAATTTACAACAATTCGTATATTTTACTGCTAATGACATAATTCATCTAGTAATTGTTTACAAAGATTTTATTAAAACAAGCATTGATATCGATTACCGGATGTGGGGATATCATGCGGGAAAAAAATAATTGATATATACAGTGAAATTTGTTAATATGACGGCTTATATATATGGTTAGAAATGCACAATTAGCAATTAATATATATCTAATTGTTTCAACTTAACTAAACAAATTGTTTAGGATAATTATTTTTAGTATTTAGGAAGGTTTAAAATGTTTCAGTTTTATCCAAAAAAAAACCTTTCAAAATCAAAAAACTTGTAACTATCACCATCACTAATTTTGTCACCGTCACAGTCACCACTACATTACCGTTATCGCTACTTTTACCACCACGATCATATTATTATTGTTGTTTAGTGTAATGCAATTAGATTAAATGAAAGTTTTACAACAACTTTTTAACATTTAAAATGTAACAATTAAAATATGAAACTAAAAATCACCCTAAATGAGCCTTAGTTAAGGAAAGTTTATTTTTTAAATCGATTTTTGTTTTGAACTAATGTAAAAGATTTGGTGTAAAATAAACCAATGTAAACCAATTTAAAAAATAAACTTCGGTTAGCTAATTAATGGAAATGGCCTTTCAATATGTAATGGACTAAATTGACAAAAAAATATAAAACCAAATTGAGATCTAAAAACGTAAGAGAATAAACATATATTTTAGCCATATAAAAATAAAAAGAAAACTCACCATCATCTCCAACCATGATGTAAGTAATATCAAAATTGGATTAAACCAGTCGATTCAATTGGTTGAACAGTGATCCGGTCTTGACACCGGTACCAAGACATGTATGACGTGTCACCCGATCCATCAACATTACCGATCCAACAGGTAAGACATCGGAATAACAAGACCGTATAGGCGCTCTCCTTATACCGGTAAGTCCATGTTGACATCTAGCATATCAGACATAACACCTTCTCCACATCAGAATAGTTATTAATCAATTATTAGTAGCTTTGGGAAGAATACAACAACTCTAAATTACCCATGATGGATAACTACCTTCGAGAGATAGGCATGTTATCCTGTAACTCATACTTGTTTCCCACGCTAATTAAATATATATATATATATATATATATATATATATATATATATATATATATATATATATACTCCCATGCTCTAACAGGACAAAGAGGATATTCCCCACTCCCAAAGCTCATCTTTCGAGGCAAATCAGGTTTAATCCCTGGGGCAATCAGACCCATCATTCTCCTCCACCTATAAATACAGCAAGAACACATACAGAAAAGGATATTTTTTCTTTCTTTCCTTAGCCCTAAAATCTTTACATTCTCATACTAACTTGAGCGTCGAAGAACTTTCGTAGGTGCCACCACCTTTCGCCCTACCTCAACGAGAAAGACCGGTGTGTAGGATCTCTAGGACGGCAAGACCGATTCTCTCCCACTGAGAGATCGAATTATAATACTGGATACGTACTGTACCAGTATACAAATACCAGAAACCTTAAATTCTTGTGGCTGGTCCCATATCGGATCTCTCGACCCCAGAAAGGGACAGTTCAAACAGTAAATCAACTAGGTGATTAATCCAATTTAATTTTTTATTGTTATCGGTTCAACTACAGGTATGGTTTAACTATATTTTACTTAAATCGGTATCTTCACGGATTTCATAACTAATCCAATTTTTAAAATATTAAGTAAAGCTTGAAGTAAAGTTTAGGAATAAAAGTATAGTTTTGGACTCTTGCCTAATTACATGTAAAATCCTTAATTACTCTGATTTTATCTCATTGTCATTGTTTGTCTTTTTCCGTAAATGTGGGATTATTATAGTTCGTTTGATAAATAAAATAGAAAATGACATAACATGATAAACAAATATAATATAATAGAACGTATGATAAAGATTGGATAAACTTTTATTCTATCTAATATTTGGTGCACACTACATGTTGGATAAGCTTATTAATAATAATAATAATAATAATAATAATAATAATAATAATAATAATAATAATAATAATAATAATAATAATAATAATAATAATAATAATATAAAGACGTATTCTTTATTCTATCCTAATAATTTGTAACTCAAATCACAAAGAAACAACGGAATGTGATAAACAAAGAGATAAACTTATGATATTTTGTTAGCCTATCCTATCATTGGTATTATTAGACCATTGCAATTTGAAATGCCACTAATAATAAAGCATAACATGCAATTGGAATTCTATCCAAAAGCTAAGCCACACAAACTTGTCACTTGTGTAAACAACTATACATTTGTTGGTTTTATAGTATTTTATAAGAAATGCATTTATAGCTTTATTAATGATGGAGATAGCTAGATAAGAACCAAATTTATGGCTATCGAACAGCCAACTATTCATCTTTTACAGAAGGAAAAAGGAATAGTTTACATTTATATAAGAAAAAACTTTGAAGTTTATGATAATACGGCAGAAAAATTGTACTGCATCTATGTGCTCTTATATTTTTCAGATGCAGAAACTTTTCTATTCAGTTTGACAAAATACATAAATAATGAAGATGAATGGCAAATACCAAAAGCATGTTAATCGGACAAAATGGGCCTTTTCGAAGTGGGAAAAGTTGATGGCTTTTAATGGGCTTCATCTTTTGCAGAAAGTTTAATTTGGGGATCGAAATTGGTGGTAACCAGTACTGTTTTCATTCGGCTATTAAAAAGAAAAAATAAAATTAGACTGAAAGAAAAAAAAAAGGTTTTCCGCACGTAATATTAGGTGAAAGACAATGTTAGTAAAAGTGCTAGTTAAGAATTTTAATTAATAAATGATACAAGTAATACTACATTTTTTAAAATTAATTCAGTGTTGTTCCTAGATACATGTAGAATATAAATGAAAGATGATGGATAACATAGTGAACATATGTAACAACATGACTTCAAAGATACCTACTGTATGAGATGATACATGATAGGTATGCAATATACAGCAGTTAATTGTATAACCTGAAGAATGCTTACTAGGAGACCAGTTTAGATGTAGTTGGTAGTTTGTATGAATTTTTTTTTTATTAAATATCCTATTTAGGCTTCAACACACAAAAAAAATATTACGAATGACAAATTTTTTCCTATCGAAATTCTATATTTGCTAGAACTCGAACTCAAGATTCATGTTAAATTATAATAATATCTCAGCTGTTACTGTAGTTTGTATGAAGTTTAACTTTGAATGTATTGTAAAATAAAAAGAAGGAAGAATTAACAAAAGATGAATTAATAATCACATTAGTATTATCAGTACAAGAATTTTGTGTTGTAATATGGGACTAAAACACATGCTATAACATTAAAAAAAAACACTTACACTATAATTGTTGTTGCATCAAAATCAGGGTTTCAAGTAAAATCATCCCATATAACAGTTGTGTTGAAGGAGGAGATCCAACGTAATGTTGCTTAAGACGAGGTTTGATACAACAATCTATGTTTTTTTATCCAACACAACGTTGTTGGGGAGAGGATTTGATACAACAACCTTTTTTTTTTCGATCCCCTCCATTCCTCCTTCTTCTTCCCCTTCTCTTAAATTCGAGTGTGCTTCTTTCCCCTCCTTATTTTCTACTTAATCATACTATCATATCCATCTCTTTCTCTTAAACTCTTAAATTCAAGCACGCATTAACGACTACAATAATTGTATGAGAGCCAAGTCCACGTACGGTAATGCACAATGTTTTTTTTCTTCTTCCAAATTCACATGCATTGTTAATTTTGCGTGGGAGTACATCAAGCTCAGACTAATACTCACACAATGTTGCGCAGTAGTGGTGATCCGATGCAACCTAAGCTAAATATGAGATTTCTTAAAATGTCCGTGAACAACTACCTTCTTCTACTACTAATAATAAACATATGAAGTAAAATATATAATATAATATATATATATATATATATATATATATTAAATTCTAGACAAATCCAACAAGAATCGCATCAAACACTATTAAATAGCATTTTTTTATTCTTTCTCTTTTCCAGAGACTGAGATGGAGGTTGGTTTTGCTATGAAACTACCACTTTCTTGGACGGGGCTTGATGCTTGGAGAATATCATTGTGGAGGGGATTGCTTTGCATGAGAAGTCTACTTCCACCACTGCAATGAGGGAGATTGTTCGTGAAATCCATCAACTCAGGAGTTGATTTTGGTGAAGTAAGAGTTAATGATCCAAGTTTTCTGTCTATGCTTTTGTTTTATGATTCTATTCATATGATGTAACTTTTGTGTTTTCAGCATTAAGCCCTCTTGACTCGAAAAAAAAAACACTATATTTTTTTGAATCAAATATGCTTCGGATCCTGAGAGATAATGCCAGTAATTTTTTATACATATAAAATCAAATGTGGAGCATCCTGAATAGTGGATACTAACCCCGATGTCTGCATATTTTCCATCATGAAGTGTATCGTAAGCGAAACTTTTTGTTGACTAAAATTTATCAGTGTGATTCATGCGACTTGATTCATTAATGAAGAAATATTTAATTTTGATATAAGCGAGATCATGACATATTAAGTTATAATTCCATATTATTGATCATCAGATTTCAACAATGTTTGTGATCACATGATCAAGTTAGACTAAAATTACAGCAAGAAAAAGTAAAGTAAACACAGTTTGACTAAATAAAGTTAACGTTGCCTTAACGGAGTTGCATTGCATGTGTACATCACCATATCTTGAGGCTGAAACATGCAACTGAATACTACTCATCCATGCATTATATAAACACATACCAGATCCCCTGTTTCCCTTCACACCACCCAACAACATGATTCACAAATTTCTCTTCCTCTTTGCTTTTTTCCTCCTATCAACTTCCCAAGCCCAAGACTTTTGTGTTGCAGACCTAAAGTCTGCACAAACCCCTTCAGGATACCCTTGCAAGTCCCCAAAAACACTAACGGTTGATGACTTCGTGTTCTCCAATCTCAGAGCCGGAAACACCTCAGCAAACCCTTTCAAAATTTCACTAACCCCTGCATTTGTGGATGAATTCCCAGCGGTTAATGGGCTGAGGTTATCTGCAGCAAGGTTAGACATGGACGTTGGGGGTGTTGTCCCAATGCACTCTCATTCTAATACCAATGAGTTGCTCATTGTGCTCAGTGGTCACATCACGGCTGGGTTCATTTCATCTGATAACACCGTTTTTGTTACCACACTTTCAAAAGGAAAAGTCATGGTTTTCCCTCAAGGGTTATTGCATTTTCAGATAAATGCTGGTGGTGGGAAAGCCTCTGCTTTTCTCAGTTTTAATAGTGAAAATCCTGGTGCTCAAATTCTTGATCTTGCTTTGTTTAGCAACAACTTGGACTCTTCTTTTGTGGGAAAAACTACCCTCCTTGATATTGCCCAAATCAAAAAGCTCAAGAGGATTTTTGGTGGCCGGGGCTAACGTTGTCGTCGCCGTCGCCACCCTCATCATCACAATCACCGTCACCCCAACGGCTGCTGCCACACCACAGCCGGTATCAGCACCACTTGGTGTGTGTTGATGAATTATTTAGTTGTCCCTAGACCAATGTTTTTGGCATTTATATATGAATAGTAATAAGGTTCGATACTTGTTACATGTTTTCTTCATATGGAAATCATATATTCCTAATTCTTGTCTTCTAATCAAATTATGTCATGATTTGGAAACACATTTTTAAAATAAAATTTGTAATTCTTCTTGATTAAAAACAAACACATGACCCGATTTGATTAGTGAATATGGAAAGGGATCAGAAGATTTCGATCTTGTTATCATCATTGCCAGTGATAAAATATGAGTTGCCTTTTCTCAGGTATCCAGTGTCGAATGCCATGGGCCATGGCCAATTTGCCTTGTAGTACTGTAATAGCTTTAATTATGATTTTCTTGGAGTTGTAAATTATGTCAGATTTTCATTTATCTATATTCAACTTTTAGTATTTACACGGGACATTTTTTATATTAATTGTATCTCATTTCCGTTGGGATAGAAACATATATACTTACTAAAAAATTGTTCATAAATAATATATATAATAAGAACTTTATTGGCAATTGTAATTCTTTGTGAAGCATGTTCAGTCTTGAAATATACCACAAAAACCTTTATTATTAACAAAATAAAATAAAAAAGAAGTGAGGATTACTGTCTGAAATGATCTATTTTTTTTTTATAACAAATGATCTATTATTTAGTTGTGTAAAATATACTTTCGGTTTAAAAACCAATTCTTTGTTTGTTTGTGTGTGCGAAACCTTTTAATGCAACAGTCACGTAAGAAAAGAAATAAGATAAGCTTAATAAATTATTGAATATAGGTACATGAAATTGTGCGTATATAAAATATATTTACCGTTTTTTTTAACAAAAAGTATGTGTAATGTGAAATCTCTAATGCAACAGTTACTTAACAGAAGAAATAAGATAAGATTAAATGAATTATCGTCTACGTGTATCAAAAAATAATTAAATTGTTGTTTGTGTCTTCGAATTTGCAGTTCAACTAAAATATAAATTTTGTAGATAAAGTAACATTACATTATTCACCAACTTATTTATTTATACACCAATGTTTATTAGGGTTTATATACATCACTATAAATGATCCAAATGCATTAGTTGTGGTTTCCATGTTGTGCATAAAATTACTCAAATAGAATATACATAAAAATTATCCAAATGCACTAGTTGTGCATATTACTTGGGTAGTTAGAATTAAATCGTTACATTTTTTTCTAGGTATAGTTGCCACTTCTTACTTAAAAATATAATATAAATCAAGAATATTATATAGAACTTACGTTATCATTTTTTTAAAAAATTCTATATTGGTATCACTTAACCAATTTATACAATTGGTGGTTAAATTAAAAAAAAACCTTTTATACTTTTAACTTATTGTAAATATTTTTTTTACAAAAAAATTACTGTAACTATAAATATATGAAACAATTACTTATTTTTAAAAGTCTGTGTTTCAATCATTTAAGAAATGTTAAAAAGAAGAAGTATTCCTCATTAGTCTTGTTGATTTGGTGAATGGTAGGTAATATCATACTTTTTCTTCTCTAATTTTCACAATAGTAGTCTGTGGCTCCGTACGGTAGTTCACATTTCCTCTTGTCATTGATGATGATGATTGACGATCGATGTTCGTCTTCTTCTCTCGTTCTTTAAGAAAAAAATGTTGTTCGTGGAGATGGTTCTTTCTTTTCTCATATTTTATTTGGTATATTATATCCATTTGTTCAATAATCCTGTATCATTCTATCTGTTCATATGCTCTCTATCTCTAGTTTTTGTTATTGATGATTTTCGGTTATACTTTTTTTTGTTGTTTTATTTGATTTTGATGATGTATGACCGTAAACTGTTACTTTGGTGTTGCTGTAGTCGAACCGGTTGCTGCTAGAAACAACAACTGATATATTGCAGCTCAAACTACTCTATCACATGCAGACAATCAATATCCTTAACCAAACCATTGCTTTAAGCAACAGGCAATATCAAAGGGTCAATTTGGATATGACAAGAAATTGAAACAAGAAAATTTTCATTTAACATAATATTAACGTAACATATTGCACAGTTTTAAAAAACCAATATATATACACCTTTCCTTTCACAGCAAACATCATAGTATACTCACTCACAGAACAACATGATTTCCATTCTTTTCCTTTTGGCTTCTTTTTTTCTCTTACCAATTACTTCCCATGCTTCAGTTCCAGACTTTTGCGTTGCAGACCTAAACGCAGCACAAACCCCTTCAGGGTACCCTTGCAAGAATCCAAAAACAGTAACAGTGGATGACTTTGTGTTCTCTTTCCTTAACAATAGAGGTAACCCACAAAAACAATTCAATGTTTCAATAAGCCCTGCATTTGTGGGTCAATTCCCAGGCACTAACGGGCTTGGGCTATCAGCAGCACGGTTAGAAATGGACGTTGGGGGTGCTGTCCCAATACACACTCATTCTGGCGCCTCTGAGATGATAATGGTGGTGAGTGGTCATATCACTGCTGGGTTCATATCAAATAATAACACTGTTTTTGTGACCAAACTCTCCGAGGGAAAGGTCATGATTTTCCCACAAGGGTTGTTGCATTTTCAAGTGAATACTGGTGAGGGAAAAGCCACTGCTTTTGTCGCTTTTAGCAGCTCCGATCCTGGCCTTCAGGTTCTTGATCTGGCGTTGTTTGGTAACAACTTGGATTCTTCCCTTGTGGGGAAGACTACGTTGCTTAATATTGCTCAAATCAAACAGCTTAAGGCTGTTTTTGGAGGCACTGAATAGATTTTTACATGTTTGGAGTGATTCTCAATCTTTGCTTTTAAATAAATTAAATAAGTTTTGTTTAAATAAAACAATTTTTATTTTTATTTAATATATTTTAAAACTATAAAAATGATATTTAATATGAGTTTTAAAATTAGTTTTTTTTAGAGTTTATTTAGTGTGCTGATTGGTCAGCAAAGGTTGAGTGTAGCAGGATTGAGAGAGGCTGAGGGTTGGAATTTTTATCCTCCACTTAGTTCTTGTGTTGTCTCATGTTATGAGTTCCTCTCCTGTAATTCACTTTATACTTTTTCATGAATAAAAAACAGCTTAATTATAAAAATTATACTATTTATATTTAGTCTTTAATGCAACCATCTCCACCACCCAATGAAAAACAGAAAACCTATTATCTCAACAAAAATTTTATTATTTTAGATGACGTAACTTCGTTGATCATTTACACCATATAAACCATCTTTTTTATTACCACCACAATTATGCCTTTCAACGCCATAAACCACCACACTCGGCAGCCAACAATACTATGTTAAAATTGAATTGTTTAAGTATAGTTAATTGACCAGTATGATGTATGGATTAAAAATTAAAATTTTAATTTATTTATAAAACATTCTAATATTTAAAACCATGTTGAAAATTTAAAGAAAATTTTTCACAATTTAATTTAATATTAAAATTGGATACCGGGGATCCCATAACATCATTCACATTCATAAAGGAGCATTAGACGTAAACATGGTGGGTTTCAAAAGCTTAAAAGCATTAAAAATACAAGTCTGGATGCTCTTAAATCAATTACAGCCCCACTGTTATAGATTACACACGCATCAGCGTATCAGGAGTGGATTTGGGTCTTTAGTAATTAACACTACAACAAAAATGCTAAAAGGATACACTAGTTTTGTCAGCGCTACAACGGAACCGTAGAAATTGTTGAATAATTTACACCAATGTCTGCGGTTCTTAACTGGAACCGCTGAGAATACTTTATTATCACTTTAGTCTGCGGTTCTAAATAGAACCGCTGATATTAATTTATAAAGGAACCGCTGACATTGGAATGGCAAACTTAAATCACACAAAATGACGTCGTTTTTAAGTATTGGTTTTGTTTTTCTTTCAAAACAATATTAATCCTTTTCCCTTTCCCTTTCCTTCTTACGCTCGTTTCCCTGTCTCCTTCTCGATCCTTTTCCCTCTTAGTCTTAATCCCTTTCCCTCTCAGTCTCGACCTCTTTCCTCTCACTCTGTCTCATCAATCCAGTATCTGACTCTATCTCGGTCCTAAAATTTTGCATTCCTATCTCAGTCCTAAATATTTCATTTCCCTTCTCACTCGAACCCTAATCTTTGGACCGAGCATTAACCATGTGCAAGGGCAAGGTTTTTTTTCATCCATAATCCACTATCGTAAAAAATGGCCAAAACGGTGTCCGTTGTTCTTCAAGTAACTCCTGAAATGGGCATGGAGTTGTGGCGACTGAGGCAGTCCATGGCGGACATAGTAGCGCCATAGGTCTTTTTCAAGTTTGGGCCTTGTTGGGTTGGGTCGCGTCAACTTAAGACCCAAAAAAGTTAGGTTTTCTTGTTCTGTTTGTGTGCCCTTCGACGATACTCTTTGGCCCCTTGCGTTCATCACTGTTAAAGTGGACCAGGGTTCTTCGACGACTCTCTCCAGTAAGGTAGACTAGCCGTGACAACCTTGAAGTCTCCGTTAACTACTCCAGTGACCATTCTGACATTACTCTTCTATGTTTCTTCCAGAAAACAGAGCAATCTGACAGGTTCTTCTTCTCTAGTGCCTCATCTATGTTCTTCTTTGGTTCCTTGATGTTTTCTACTACTATTTTCTAATGTTATATTATACTCTATTTTTTATCGTTATATTATACTGGTTATTAGTATTATATTAGACTATGTTTTTTCTCCAATTACCCTCATCTCTTTTTTTTTTTACAATTAAATTATATTCTGTTTTTCAATGTTTTCTACTTCTATTTTTTCTGTCTTATTGTTTTGATTTTTATATTTATGAGTATTGTATTTCTACTGGTCATTAATCTTTAATAGCAGCACAAAGGTGCAAAGTTAAATATAAATATTCAACATACAAGGTTTTGATGCAATTACTCTCAACCTCATGGAAGTCAATGTAATATGTGTATGTGTAAAATGTAATACGAATACTATTTCCAAACCATCAGAATTCTGCAAGTGAAATTTTTTAAATTAGTTGTCAGCTTTAAGAATTTAAAATGACGTGATTTTTTATGTACTCTTGGTGATCAACTAATCATTGTCGAATTAGTTTGATATGTTATGTGGAAAATGGTTTCTGCAGAAGATTGGTCATGAAGGTTGTGCCTTAACTGCATAAGTTTGGATCAGTTTTCAATTTAAATAGCACTAGAGTTTCAGGATATCCAATAGAATTTGATTTTGTTCCTCTGAATAATTTTCCAGGTCTCAACAATTTATTGATGGCATATGATGATAAATCAGCGTATCCCTTGTGATATTCTCCTTTTCAGTTGGTCCAGGCAATGAAAATAAGGTTGTGATATTCTCCTTTTCAACACACCATGTATCTCAATTTTAATAATGTTATCAATTAGATTTTGATCAACTTTATAAAAATAAGCACCACCGTTCATATTAAGTATTTTTAAGTCTGATACTTTAATTTTTAATACAACATAACTAAGTTATATTATCAAGGGACATAACAGAAATATTGGTCATGTGTATATGTACCAGATGGACCAATCAGAATCCAATATTTCATATGGTTAACTTGTGAAAAAGACATATGGTTTCTGTTTGATATTCTCTGACTTCAACCTTAACCGGGGTCACACTTTTCTACTTCACGGTTCTATATCCATGATAGCCTTATATATACCATAGAAAATCCTTTGAAGAATCGCAGGGTTATTGGCTTTGCTGCCTCTTGGAACTCCAAACCGATACACACTTGATAATATTATAATTAATGTAAAAAAAATAGCCACCAAAGTATGTTAATAATTTTTTGTCATAGAATTTAATAGGTGATGTAATTGCTTTATTTTTTATTCCTTTCTGTTTTCTTCTGCTTGAAAAGCTAACACATTTGTAAATGGTCATTTTGACTGTGATCATCAACCAATTATGTAATGTAATGTAATGTAATGTGTTTTTTGGTTCATGTATGGTGTCTTGTTATGGTGACCGGTGCAGATGAAAACTGAATTTTGTTTTCTGGTTCTGGTTGGTTGCAGCTTGGTTGAAGCAAAGTGAAAGTGAATACATTTGAGCAAGGTTGCAGCAACCAACACAGATGCTGTTCAATATATATCAGGACAAAAATGGATTCCCCCAGATTACATTGACTGAACCAAAAGGTTCATCAGCTAAGGTTGGTTGGTTTTAGCCTTCTTCTGTTTCTCTTGTGCCTGTGATCTAAACGGTCTTTTTGTTGTGGAAAATAGAATTTCCTTGCATGGTATTTTATGCTTTGAATTATTAGAAAATGTTGAGTCAAAGTTATCCAAAAGTTAGCTCATCATTAAAAGTTGGCACAAGTCTAATAAGCAATATTTAGGCCATAACTCTTCACATACTCCCCCCACACCCATGAATAGACATCTGGTGCATCCATTCACATCAAGATTGAACATCTATAGATGACTCAATATCCAAATTAGATTGACTCTGATATCATATTAGAAATAATAACTCAAATCATGAACTTAGAACAAGTTCATGAGTTGAAGGTTGCCAAAAACCTTAAAAGGAATATTCATGCCATAACTCTTAACATCAATATGATGGGTTGATTATGGATTGGATAGTTTATGTTCAGCTTCAGATATAAGTTAGAAGCTTTAAGTTGGCAATGCCCTCTAAGAAAGCTTGAGAGAATTGTTTATTTTATTTTCTGTTTACTTTGGACTCATTAATAGTTTATGATTATCTGACGCAGTTCGTGCTAACAACTTAGCTCGGAGTCTCAGATTGCAGAATCCTTTTTATTTGACTAATTTATAAATTTTTATGTAGTTTAAATATAAATACAACCATGGTTTAACCATACTGTTCTGATATGGAAGTGGTAATTTCACTCTGCAGTTCTCAACTCTTTTAAATATATGATTTCAGGTGCTTCTATATGGAGGGCAGATTATTTCCTGGAAGAATCAACGGAAGGAAGAATTACTTTTTATGAGCAGTAAGGTAAAAAAAGATTGTTCTTACTGAATCTTTTACTTTGGAGCCACAGTGGTGTATGTGTATGTTTTCTCTTACTGAATCTTTTAATTTGTAAATGTTTTCTCATACAGGGACCACACTTTGTTCAACGTATCGTGTGGCAAGCTCTTTGAAGGAAGTCCCTAGCAGGTTGGTTTAAATTATATTTGCTTCTCCATTTTTTTCCCTTTTTATCCAATTATAAGTCATTGCATCTTATCTTAGGATGTGTCTTAATTGTTAATATCTTGTTTTTTCCCCCTTGCCATAAGCCCTTGAAATTTTAAGAGACTTGTGCAAAAGAACTTGTTAACGAAATTGCTATTAAATGAGGACTGTGATAACCACTATATGATGATGCATTGAGGCGAAACAACCAAAATATTAGCTATAATCCATGGGAGCCAGCACTAATGGGAACTATGATGCAACCAACTATGCATGATACATTTTATGCCTCTAATACAGTGGCTGCTCCACCTTCTGTTCAGATGGCCGATATGTCCAATCAGCAGCAGGCATTCATGTTTCAGCAACAACAACAAATGATGATGATGGCCCCTCAACAACAACAATCTGTAAACCCTTTTGGAAATCCTTATAAAGTGAAATTCTTTTTGAATAATTAGCAAGGGGAGGGTTTTGATTTATATGATTTTTTATGTACAAGGTAATTGATAATGAGCTTTCATTCAAACCACTTTAGAGTTTCCTTTATCCCTGATTGGATACTATTTTACACTTTTAGCACAATTTTTTTTTGTTAAATTGGACTATATTGTTTTTAGTTGCCTTTCTCTGTATATGGTGGGAATTATATTCTTTATGTGATTATTACACAATTTATTCAATGAAAATATTTTAAAAATCTAATAATTGAGTCATTTTGGTGTAAGGAGCAAGCGATTTCTTCATTGCCATGTCAAGTAAGAGTGTAAGATATTTGTATATTAATTGCTATATCTATAGTTTTGAAACTATTTATTAAAATATTTAATACAGCTTTAGTAAACCAAAAAAATTGAAATTTTAAAAAACTGAACATTATCTGCGGTTAAAGCGTAAACCGCAGACATTGTTTTAACTATTGTCAGCGGTTCAGTACTACAACCGCAGACATTGTTTTACTATTGTCAGCGGTTCCGCACTACAACTGCAGACATTGTTTGACTATTGTCAGCGGTTCCGCACTACAACCGCAGACAATAGATAGCCAATGTCAGCGATTTGAGCGCTGACACTGTTTTTAGTGTTATTATCAGCGCCTTTATTGTTTGCGCTTGGACCGCTGACAATAGCAGTAGTGGAACCGCTGACAAAAGCCTTTTTTGTAGTAGTGTAATTACACCCGAGAGCAAAACATATTTTCTGTAAAAACTACTCTCTGGTAATCGATTACCATATCTGGTAATCGATTATCATTAGATCAGAATGTAGTAAATTGTAGAAAATAACTCAAAATTCAACTTCTAACTTCTTCATATGATATTCAAACACCACTTAATATGCATCATTTATGATGTGTAGCCACCAGCTGCACTCGGAAATTCCTAAAAAAGGAGTTATCTATGAAAATACGTCTTAACCATTTTAATGTAAAAACATGCAACTCGAGGGTCATTTTTGGATTTGGCCCATTCCAATTTCTACAAGTCTTAAATCATGCATATTACTTATTGGAACCATTCCAAAAAGTCTAAACATCATAAATTACAAAATGACATATCCACTTCCATGTTTAAACATGAAAATCACATGAAAACATAAAAATCTTAATTGTCCATCATCCAACTAGATTACAATGCATAATCTATCTCAATCGTAATGCATGACAAGTCCTGCCCATAATATTTATGCAATGCATCAAAGGTTCACAACCATATTTCTAGGACATAAAACATCTCATGCACAGTATGGGACCATCCATGGTCACCACAACAAAATATCACTATCATCATTGTATATATGAAATCAAAACATAATTTAGGCTTCCTGTAAAGTCATCAGCTACCTATAATCCACTACACAGGTTATATATATACATATTATCAAAATAACTATGATTAAGAGTCGGCCAAAGCTACATCACCAACAGCTATACAAAACACATACAGATATATTTACAATATATACAAAATTCCCCCTGCACAATCATGGTGACATCTTACCAATCACCATTGCGATCCAGTCCCACTAAAAATAGCCATAGAATAGGGGTGAGCATATCATATGTTAAATGACAGTTATTGAATCAGATCAATCTATCCAATTGTATACCACATATCATAATTCAACTCATATCATACTATCATTCAACATAACACACAAATCATCAGATATTCCCAATGTCAATCAATTCACGGGGCTATCACGAGTTATGTTATTCTTAATAACATACATCAATGCTTATATATTCACACTGATCTAATTAAACATATAATACAATACAATGTTGTAACATAGGCTCTTAGCCATATCATATTCAGCTCTTAGTTGATCTGGTTGTTTTACTGGTACCAAACTGTTTTCCCTTTCATGCAACACAATCACTTTCAGCGATAACGGTAGTTTTACGGGCTAGCCCCGGGTCCCACTCAATAGGCTTTCCTTGAGTCCCACCCAAGGTCTTTTGTGGAATCCTCGAACCACACACATAGGAACCTCATTTCACATGTTCTCATCAACAATCATCATCTCATGCTATACGAAATTATTCATTTAATCATTTACTTGCATCTCATGCAATATCTCAATAAGACCAATACTTAATTGCATCTCATGCATTAATGATAACATCAATTTAATTATTTTATTACATCTCATGCATTGAAAACATTAATTCAATCAATTCATTACATCTCATGTAACATACTAATATCAATTTAATCACTTATAGCATCTCATGTAATTTAGTAATAACATTATGGACAGAATCTGTCATAGTTAATAATAATTCTCAATTATCATACAAGAAGGGGTATATCACTATCATCTCATAATTAAATACAACAAATCATCATATTTCACAAAGTCCATAATTCATAAACAGACCAATCACTACTACAAAATGACACTTAACATCTAAAATTAACATGGGATATTAAGAAATCCGATGTTGAAAAGTGAGTGGTGGTAATTTTGTAAATAAATGATGTTTGTGTTGATTTATAACACCGAATTATAAAATACCCGGTGTGAAGAAGCACAATTATCACCTTTCTTTTTTTTACTCTGTGTTAATTATTTAATGAGGTAATATTTATCACCTATTAAAATTTTACCCGGTGTTAATTAAGTTAAGTAAATTTAGAATAGCTTTTTCTTAAAAACTTTCCCTCCCTGTCATCTGACTCTTCCTCCCACACCTCTCGTCTGAAACCCTTACCCTCTCACTCTCACTCTCACTCTCATAGAACTCTTTTCTCCCCTCACCTCACCCTCTTACACTCGTAGCCACAGCCCACCGCATTTCTGTTCCACACCGCGTGCTGACGTCACTGCTCTTCCGATTTGAGCAAGTGCTTTTCTGTGTTTCTGTTCCACACCGCATCATTGACGTCATTGTTTCACGCTTTACAAGCTCGAGACCTGTTAACCAAGTGGCCTCAATTACTCAAGAGAGGGGGTGAATTGAGTATTAAAAACTTTCGTTGGAATTCTTTTGAAATTAATTCTTTTATAAACAATTTAATAAATATGAATAATACACAAAAGGATAAGCAATAAAATCAAATAAATCACAATACTATTTTAGCGCTTAGAAAATGATAATTGAATTTAACACAATTACTTTAAGAATATTTCTCAAATTAATCTCAATAATTTTAATTAAACAATTTATATTAAGTTAATTGTGTACTTAAATTACCAAGCAAATTAAATCACAATACTAAATAAGTTTAAGGAAGAGAGATTTGTAAACCGATATAATGAGTTCCACCACACCGATGTACATCTCGCCTTCAAGCAACCCACTTGAAGGATTCCACTATTGAGAATTTGAGATACAAGCTTTGAGCAATTACAGCTTCTTAGGTCCCATACTCAAGAACTTAATCCTCACAAGTAAAAGGGCAACCCACCCAATCTCACAATCTCTCAATTACAAGGTTGAAACCCAACCCAAAAACTCTCAAAATTTGTGTATATGATTTTACAAGTGTGACTCTCTCAATAGAATGGATATACAAATTTTAATCACTTGAAAAATATTTTTCTTCTCTTAGAAAAGGATATGCAAATTTAACACTCAAGAAAATATTTTTCTCATAATATAACTCTCAAAATTATAATTACAAAGAAAGGAAACAAAGACTAAATAACTTAAGCAAAGAGAAAAAGAAAGGAATCAAGGCAATTTTTCGTTGCTTGGTGTTGTGTCATTTCTTCTGTGCCAAAATATAATATCATCCATATACACTTGTACCAAAAGCATGTCATTTCTTTTGTGCTTGATAAACAGTATAGTATCAACTTTTCCCCTTTCAAAATCGTTTTCTAAGAGAAACTTGCTCAATCTTTCATATCACGCTCTTGGAGCTTGCTTTAAACCATATAATGCTTTTCTTAGTTTGAAAACATTATTTGGAAATTGGTAGTTTTCAAAACCGAGAGGTTGATCAACATACACTTCTTCTTGAATGTATCCATTCAAGAATGCACTTTTGACATCCATTAGATACAATTTAAAATCTTTACAACATGCATAGGCTAATAATAATCTAATAGCTTCTAGTCTAGCTATGGGTGCATATGTTTCTTCATAATCTTTGCCTTCTTCTTGGTTATATCCCTTAGCCACTAATCTAGCTTTATTTCTAGTTATTATTCCATTTTTATCAAGCTTATTTCTAAAAACCCATTTAGTACCTATTATTTGATGATCATTGGGTCTTGGCATAAGTTCCCAAACTTGGTTTCTTTCAAATTGATTTAATTCATCTTGCATAGCCAACATCCAATATTCATCAATAATAGTCTCATCAATATTTTTGGGTTCAATTTGTGATACGAAGGATAGATGATTACATGTATTTCTAAGGGCGTTACGAGTACTTACACCTTTGGTTAATTCACCTATGATGTTTTCTAAGGGATGGTCTTTTGATGTGAACCAATCCTTTTGTTGAGGATCCTTGCTTTGGATTGGGTCTTCTTTGACCTCTTCTTTATTTTCTAAGGTCATCTCTTGGAAAGTACCTACAAGATCATTAACTTCCTTTTTTGGAGGATTTTGGTTAAGTTCATCAAATTTAACATGTATGGACTCTTCAATTGTACAAGTTCATTTGTTAAAGAGTCGATAAGTTTTACTAGTTGATGAATAACCCAGAAATATTGCTTCATCAGATTTTGCATCGAATTTACCGAGATTATCCTTTTCATTGTTTAAAACAAAGTATTTGCATCCAAACACATAAAAATAAGAAATGTTTGGTTTTCTACCTTTGTAAAGCTCATAGGGGGTTTTCTTTAATATAGGCCTAGTCAAACATCTATTCATTAGATGACAAGCGGTATTTACCGCATCGGCCTAAAAATGTTTCGCAATATTACTTTCATTCAACATAGTTCTTATGACTTCCGCTAAAGATCGATTTTTCCTTTCAACAACTCTATTTTGTTATAGATTTCTTGGAGCCAAAAAATTATGTTCAATGCCGTATTTTTCACAAAATTTTTCGAAGGGTTCATTTTCAAATTCTCCCCCGTGATCAGTTTGTATGGATGTGATTTTTAAATTTTGTTCATTTTGGATAATCTTGGGAAGTTTCTTAAATACATGATATGCTTCATTTTTATGAGTAAGAAACAATGTCCATGTTTATCTAGAATAGCCATCAACAATCACAAGTCCATAATAATTGCCACCAAAGCTTTTAACCGTAGAAGGTCCAAACAAGTCCATGTGTAAAAGTTGTAAAGGTCTATTAGTTAAAACAACATTTTTAGCTTGAAAGGAGACCTTCACTTGTTTTCCCTTTTGGCACGCGTCACAAAATTTGTTTTCAAATTTAAGCTTTGGTAATCCAATTACTAGATCTTTAGAAACAAGTTTATTTAAATGATCTATGTGAATGTGAGCAATTCTTCTATGCCATAGCCATGATTCATCTTCTTTAGTTATGAAGCATTGCACATCATTTGAAGCAAGACAATCAAGATGAATAATGTAAATATTATCGATTCTTTGACCAATGAACTTTACTTCCTTGTTTAGCTTATTTTTAATTATGCAACAATTTGATTCAAAAACAATTTTATATCCTTTATCACATAATTGACTAATACTAAGCAAGTTATGTTTAAGTCCTTCAACATATAATACATCATTTATCGAAGTAGAAGAGTTTTTATCAATGTTACTGATTCCAAGTATTCTTCCTTTTGTGTTGTATCTATAACTAACAAAATCTTTGGTTTAAGGAGTAAATGATATAAACTTATTTTTGTCTCCCGTCATATGTTTTGAACACCCACTATCCAAGTACCAATGGGTGTTACTTGCTTTAAAACATACCTATAAAACAAGTCAAGTTAGAGAACTTGGTACCCATTTTATGTTGGGTCCTTGTAGGTTAGTTTGTGAAAATGTTCCCTTAGGAACCCATACTTTTCTCACAACTTTTGGTCCTAATCTTCTAACATTATAATTGTAAGAATTATGACCTTTAAGACCACAGTGATTACATTTCATGAAAGGTGTAGATGATTTACTAGGTGGTACAAAGAAATTTTTGTAATGTTTTTCTTTCTTGTAAGCATGTGATCCTTGATTGTAACCTAATCCAGTTTTATTAAACATACAACGTTGTTTTCCAAGAAGTGTATTTAAATTATCTCTACCGTTGGTAAATTTCTTAAGTGTCTTGTTTAAGTCTAACACTTTCTTATCAAGTATATCACATTTCTTTGCAAATTCACAAGGTTTAGTCTTAGAGCATGCTTGAAAATTTACTATCTACTTTTTTAATATTTCATTTTCTTTACCAAGTTCTACAAGATGCATTTCAAGAGTCTCTATGGTTTTTCTAGATAATTTGTATTTACTAGAAACTTTAACAAACTTATCATACAATTCATCAAACGCATCAAGCAATTCATCTTTATCTAAATCATGGAGGTTTACCTCATTGTCTTCGTCTTGATGGTTGGCCATGAGACAGAGGTTTGCTTCTTCATTCTCGGATTCGTCTGAACTGCTCACCTCGTTGTTATCCCATGCTATATATGCTCTTCTTTTTCTCCTTTCCGATCCTTATTTTTCTTTTTGAGATTTGGACAGTCCGCCTTGAAATGTCCTTCCTTTCTACATTCAAAATAAGTTGGTGAGGAATTATTATCTTTGGGAATAAATTTCTTACCTTTGGATATGAAGCACTTTTGAAATCTTTTGTTTCTCATGAACTTTCCAAAATGTATCACGAATAAGCCTAGCTCATCATCATCATCTTCTTGATCACTTTCAGATTTGTTTTCCTCAATTGAAGTGGCCTTAAGTGCTAGCCCCTTCTTCTTGGAGGACTTCTCTTTCTCCTCCACCATTTTCAAATCTTTTAACTCTTGTTCTTGCTCTTGTAGCTTACTGAATAGAATGGCAAGAGACATATCATTTATGTTTGGTGATTATTTGATAGCGGTGACAAGAGGTTGCCATTCCCTAGTAAGACTTTTTAGAACTTTATGGAGCTCCTTGTTAGTGTAAGATTTACCAAGAGTAATAAGATGATTAATAATCAAAGTAAATCTTTTTTGAAGTTCTAATATAGTTTCACTGGAATTCATTCTAAAACTTTCATATTGGCTAGCTAAAGTACTAATTTTAGAATCCTTAACATCACTAGTCCTTTCATGAGTTATTTTAAGAGTATCCCATATTTCTTTCGCTGATTTACATGTTACTACTCTAAAAAATTCATCATGACCTAACACAAGAGTAATAAGATTTTTAGCCTTATAATTATAATGTACTTTTGTTTCTTCATCACTCATCCAATCATCCATGGGTTTTTTAATATGTTTACCATCAACAGTATGCATGGGTATAAAAGGACCATTTTCAATAGTATTCCAAAATCTTAAGTCAATTGATTAAACAAAATTTTTTATTCTTTCTTTCCAGAAAGCATAACCTTCCAAATTAAAAGTAGGAGGTCGATTTGTAGCGCCACCCTCAGGAAAAAGGTTTAAAGAATTTGAGGCCATTCGTTCTCTTGAAGTTGTTAAGCTTAATTTACCAAGAGTCAAGCTCTGACACCACTTGTTAACCAAGTGGCCTCAATTACTCAAAAGAGGGGGTGAATTGAGTATTAAAAATTTTCGTTGGAATGCTTTTAAATTAATTCTTTTGTAATCAATTTAATAAATATGAATAATACACAAAAGGATAAGTAATAAAATCAAATAAATCGTAATACTATTTTAGCGCTTAGAAAATGATAATTGAATTTAACACAATTACTTTAAGAATATTTCTCAAATTAATTTCAATAATTAATTAAAAATTTATATTAAGTTATTTGTGTACTTAAATTACCAAGCAAATTAAATCATAATACTAAATGAGTTTAAGGAAGAGAGATTTGCAAACCGATATAGCGAGTTCCACCACACCAGTGTACTCTCACCTTCAAGCAACCCACTTGAAGGATTCCACTATTGAGAATTTGAGAAACAAGCTTTAAGCAATTACAGCTTCTTAGTGTCCCACACTCAAGAACTTAATCCTCACAAGCAAAAGGGCAACCCACCCAATCTCACAATCTCTCAATTACAAGGTTGAAACCCAACCCAAAAACTCTCAAAATTTGTGTATATGATTTTACAAGTGTGACTCTCTCAATAGAGTGGATATACAAATTTTAATCACTTGAAAAATATTATTCTTCTCTTAGAAAAGGATATGCAAATTTAACACTCAAGAAAATATTTTTCTCACAATATAACTCTCAAAATTATAATTGCAAGGAAAGGAAGCAGAGAGTAAATAACTTAAGCAAAGAGAGAAAGAAAGGAATCAAGGCAATTTTTCATTGCTTGGTGTTGTGTCTTCTTGTTGGAAATATGCACTAAAAGCCTATATAGGACGCATTATTTTGTATAAGGCATTTTTGTTAAATAGTTTAACAACCTTTATTTATCCTTGGCGTAATAGGTCATACGAGAGTTATTCCTAAAATGTCTCTAGTCAAGTATTTACATGGGGACATGTAAATACATTAAGACTAGTATGGGAGTGTGTTGATGATCTGATTTCACAGATCATGGATATAGATGATATTAAGTCTTCATACGGGTACACATTAAGAGTAATGATGTACTGGACAGACCCACTATAAGAACGTTGCATGGATCGTTACATGAATGTCATAAATGATTCTTAATGTGATAATGGTATATGTAGTCCTTTGACCTGAAGTCACTACGATTCCTACATAAGAAGTTTGTTGTTTTAATACAATCAAACGTCTTCTGTAACAAGAGGACTATAAAGGTTATAATTAGGCAATGAATAAATTATGCAGAGGGATGTGAGTGATGTAGATGAGATTTGTCTCTCCTATGTGACAGGAGTGATATCTATAGGCCACTGATGGAGTGAGACTAAGGAAATGCATGGCCATGCTAGAAAGAATAAATATTCGATATTTATTCGGATAAAGTCTACTCTAGTATCAAGTAAAATAAATTGGGCCGTACAAGGATGACACGACCATGCCTTGGGCCCAATTAGGATATCGTGACAAAAGGAACAAACATATAAAATAATTATCACTTATAGGTTATGTTGAGAATAAATAATATTCAAACATAATGATGCATTGCTAGATGCCACTCTTATTTTATATTAATAATAAAATAGTTTATTATTAATATAACTGAATATTTTACCTATAGGGTCACATACATAGAGTAAGCCCATCAGAAAATAGTTTTTTTATTTTAGTTGGACTAAAATAAAACTATTAGGCCTAACTCATTTAGAATGAGTAAGGAGCCCACTCTTTAGAGAGCAAATTAGGTCAAACCTAAGCCTATAAATAGAGCATAAGATGCTCATAGGCGGCAAACCAAAAAGAGGACACAAAATGAAAAAGTTGCAAAAGCTACACACCGTCAAACTAGCATTTAGAAGGTGTAGCATTTCTTGTGGGAGTACTCGTGTGGACTCCTAAAGGACAAGGCTATGACTGCTTTGATTTTCTTCAAGAGGTAATCCTATGACGTAATATTTTTTATGTTTATCTTATGCTTTAAAACACGGCACTTTACAAATCCTATGGGAATCCTTGTATTTCCGTTGCTCATGCACTTGGGATTCCCTAACAGTGGTATCAGAGCCTGGTTGCAAAACCGTGTTTTGGGCAAACGTTTGTTTAAAGAACATGTAAAAATCAAATAAAATTTCTTTTACGAAAAGAATTGTAAAGGTTAAATCCTTTTGCAAAGGTTGCATCTTTTATTAGATATGTTGCAAAGGTTACATTTTTAATGAGATATTATGTAAAGGTTGCATTTTTATGAGATACGTTGCAAAGGTTGCACCTTTTGAAAGCTAATATCAATTTATTTTTATTTTATGTATATTGATTGCTTTTCTCAATATTTTAATTAAAGAACATGTTTTTGGGATATGCTTTATTATATGAACATGTTGTATGTTGCAATGGTGATTGTTTTATATGTGTTCTAATTATAAGGTATGTTTTATGTTTATTTAATTAAATTGAAATCAAGGGTTGTATGCAATGCACGTCTATATGCTTTCTCTTTTCTAATATGAATTGTTCATGAGATTGTGTTTAGAAAGTTTAAGAGTCAAACCCTAGACGTAATGAAAACTAGGATTCAAAAGTTAAAACCTAGTTGTAATAATATTTTATTTATTTGTAAATGTTACAAATAAAATATTTGATTTTAATATTATATTTTAAATTCAATTTGTAAAAGTTATAAATCAAATGTTAATTGTTTGTTAAATTTAAAGTTTGTAAGAGTTACAAATTTAAATAATTTATTCTTATTAATTTTAATAGGATTTGCATCGTTTGTGATCTTTTTAAAATTAATGTGATTTGTAAGAGTTACAAATTTAAATAATTTATTCTCATTAATTTTAATAGGATTTGCATCGTTATTGTGATCTTTTTAAAATTAATGTGATTTGTAAGAGTTACAAATTTAAATAATTTATTCTTATTAATTTTAAGAGGATTTGCATCATATGAGATCTTTTTAAAATTAATGTGATTTTTAGAAGTTACAAATTGATTCGTATTTATTAAATTTAATATGATTTGTAATTGTTACAAATAGAAGATAAGATCTTTATTAAATCTAATAATTTTAAAATCAAATATTTAATCCTTAATAAATTTGATAGGATTTGTAAAAGTTACAAATTAAAAATAAGATCTTTATCAAATTTAATAGGATTCAAAATAAAATATCTTGAACTCTAGAGATAAGGTCTAAAATTTAAACCTTGATCGTTCTTAAAAAAATAGGATGATTGTTGAGACTCTAGAGATAAGGTTTAAAAGTTAAACCTTGACTATTTCTATTTTAGGATACTTGTAAGGGTCAAAAGATAAGGTTTAAAAGTTAAACCTTGGCCATTTCAAAATTTAAGATTTCAAATTGTTTGAAATCATAACCGAATATTTTGAGCTGTTAATGGTCAGTGGGACATTCTGGCTAGGAAAGACTTGGTACTTAAGCGGTCACTCCGGACCCACCTCTCTTTCCTGGGAACCAACCTGATTACAGTACTAAATTTTTGGGTTGGAACACCCCTTGACCCTGTCTGTTGAACGGTCAATGCAGCCGCCAAACTTCTTAGCGTAGTTTTGCTTTTATGACCCCATGTGTTTAATTATGTGTTTTAATATTTATTTTATTTTAAATACAATTGATTACTCTATTAATTGATTAATTAACACGTCCAGCAGTGAATGGTTATGGTCTTTGTTTTTTTTATTTAATTTTAAATACAGCCTGCGTGTTGTGCCTTTCTCTATTCTTAAATTTCTTCTCTCAACCCTTCACTCGTATGTAAAACGAGTTTTCTTTATTACATTGTAATCTTGAAAAAGCCAACAAGGTGGAGACCTAGAAGAAACCTAGGGTGTGACTCTTGGTGGATATGACCTTGAAAGGAACAAAGGAATGGTGACTCCAGGAGGATGGTGGTTTTAAGAAGTAGGACTTCACAAAGTTAAGACACCATAGTTCCTTTAGGTTTATTTTATTTTATTTTATTTTCTAGGAAGACCATAACTATCTCACAATTTTGATTGCATGTTTTGGGGTTTTATTTTACGTTAAAGCTTTTAATGAAAGTCGGTAATGAACAATAAGAAAATTGAAATCCCTCAAGCCCAACAATCATACCTTCCAATAAGTAATAACGTCTAACTTGATATAGATAAAGTGCAGGTCACATCATAGTTGGGTGCCTTTATTTATGTTTAGAAAAACATGATTGGATAATTGGATTGTCCAAGTATAACTTATTAAGTTTATAATAGACATTTTTCAATTGGATTGGAAAAGCCTAAAGGTATGAACAGTCTAAAACGCGTTCTAATAAAACAACAGTCATTAATGCTAGTTTCAATAAAGTGTAGGTTCTACCAAAGCAGGGTGCTTTTATTGATATTAGTAAAGGATGATGGATAATTAAATTATCCAACCATTTGTTATTGGACTTATCTAGGTAACTTTAATCAGATTGAAGAACCTAAAAGCATTAATATTAAGTTTAAACACCTTCTAATAAGTAACACTCGTCGAGACTAATGTTAATAAATAGTGGGCCTGCCAAAGCAGGGTGCTATCATTTATATTAGTAAGGCGCGATGGGATAATTGTAATATCCAAATTGTTTTTATTAGGCCTAAACTTAACTAAGTTTTTCAATTAGATTGAAAATAACTTAGAGGCGTAAGGATTGAGCTTAAATTCATAAGATGAATAAGGGTAAAGAGTTACCCACTCAATCATCCAAGAGTTGCATGAGATGTAATTGGAAATGTGTTTCCTACCTAAATAACCAAGGGTTGGGCGATCGGCCAAAGCTGACTCAACACTAGGCCAAATATGGATCTTGGCCCACTAGAAAAATCTTCCAATGGGATTTTTTATGATTCAGTGAGGGTATTTGTTTTTGAATCAAAATAGTGGGAGACAACATATTTATTTAATAACCAAAATTTAAATATGTTTTAAATAGAAGTGATAGATTTGCATGTAATTTGTTTTAGAATAACCATGACAAACCAAATATTGTTTTGTCGCAATCTGTCCTTTGGAAGGACACTTTATCTAGAAAAATGCCTAGATAGGTATTAAGACTTGAGAATTATCTTCATTAAAGATGAAGCGGCAATGTGTCATGTTTGGCTTATATATCATCTATGGTTAGGTCTTGAATACCCTATGGAGTCTGCATAAACTCTGAGCTGTAAAAGGCAATATGAATAAATGGGAGATATACGATATGATCGTATACAGACTTTATTAAGGCCAAGTTGGTCTGGAAGTCTAAAAGGTAATCAAGAAAGGAAATTGTTTCCAGTTTTAGCCAAATAAGACATTGAAATAATTTGTCTAAAGAACTTGAAAGAGTTCAAAAGAAAGGGAAGTAAGACTTCCACTACAGGTCATGTTATAGAAGTCAAGTTATTTTACTTCACCAACATTAGTATCAGATACTAGTAGTAGATCTCAAATTTTGAAAGATCAAGGAAGTAGATCACTTGTTAAGGGTGGAGAAATCTATATAAAATTGAGCAAAAGTTGCTACAATAAAGATAAGATCTTTACTTATTGGGCTAGTTAGTGAACTAGACATTGCGCATTGTTTCTTGTTGGACAAGAAATGTTTTTACTATAAAATAACTTTATTTCTTCAAAAGGATGTTGATGCATAATTGATTAATGGATTCCATATCCTAAATCTCAAAACACTCATCTATAACAACTGTCAAAGTAGGTTAAGATAAGTGATTAACCTTACTTACATGGTATTGTCTCCTAAGGCAAATGAATAAGAAACACATTTCTAAATACCATTAATGTGGTTATATGGACTCTTTTGATTTTGGAATCAATGAAGACATGTAAATCTTATTTATTGGAGAGATAATTGAGACCTCATTGAAAAGATGAGTAATCCATTATCTAATACATGACGATGTATATGGGCCTATTGGAACAATAACTAGATATGTTTTTCAATATTTCAACATACTAATTGAAAAATCAATGAGTATGGATTTATGTAACATAAGTTAGAAAGTCTTTGAAAAATTCAAAGAATTCATAATGAAGTGAAAAACCAAATTGGCAAGACAATTAAAGCTCTTGATTAGATCAAGATAGCAAATAATTTGAGCTACAAGTTTGATAACTATCTAATAGAGTGGGAGATTACCTCCTAACTTATTCCTCATGGAATGCCATAATAGCATCTCTACGGAGAAAAGTCAAACCTTGTTGGACATAGTTTGATTATTGATTATTATCAAACATCTCTAACTCCTTCAACGTTCCTTTATTAACAAAATTTCCACACTTAACCATGTTCCATCTTAGACTTTCTTAAAGAAACCATATATAATATGGACTTATTTCTTTACTAATAATTTGGAACTATGATGCTTCTATAGAGCATCCAACTCTGACAAGGTTAGATCTAAATTGGATAAATGTCTTTTGTGAGATACCCAAAGAAAGCTAAGGGTTATCATTTCTACAATTCATCTGAGAATAAAAGGCTTATTGCTTAGAATGTTGTATTCTTGAATAAGAGTACATCTCTTAAAGAATCAGTGGGAGGATAGTAGAACATGAAGAAATTCAAGTATCACAAAGCATTCAAAAGTCAAGGATGGACTTGAAGCAGAAATCACAAAATGTTGTGACATCATTAGCTCCGGTAGCACAAGACTTGCGAAAGATCAAATAGGATATGTAACCAAATCTGAAAGGTATGGATATCTTATAAATCAGGAATGAGGCATATTGCTAATTGATCAAGTTTCTTATGAAGAGGCCAATGCAAGTTTAGATTCTAAGACATGGCATAAGATCATGGGATTTGAAATGGGCTCTATGTATATTAACAAGGTACGAACCTTAGTTGACGCACCTAAAGGGTAAAACCTATAGGATGCAAGTGGGTTTTCAAAAGGAAAACTAAACATGGATAGTAATAAAAGTACCTTTAAAAGCACGATTGAGAAAATTCAATTAGCTTAAAAATCATTTAGATCCTGCTTGTTGTAGCAGTATACCACCATTATGAGATATGGTAGATAGATGTCAAGATGGAAATCATCTTGAGGATGTGTATGTGACACAACCTAAAGGTATTTTATGCCTGAAACATCTAGGAAGGTATATGAACTGCAAATGTTCTATTTATGGACTAAAGCAAGCTTTTAGAAGTTAGAATCTTCATTAAAGAATGAAGATAAATCTTGTGACTATAAAAAGGTTAGTAACTGCACAATTATAGTTCTAGTATTACATGTAGAAGACATGCTTCTTCTAGAACTAATAATATTCTCATTCTATAGTCAAGAGTATCCTTAAACACTTAAAAAGGACTAAGGATTTGATCTTGATAAATGGAAGATAAGCTCATTGTAAAGGTTACATCGATGCCAATCTTTTGATTAATTTGAAAGACTTAAGATTACAATAAAAATATATATGTTGTCAAGATGGTTGTGATATATGCTTGAAAGGTTGAAAGCAAGAAACAATCATTGGTTCTACTAACAAATCTCACTAGTGGAAAAAATAGATATAACAACGGGGATATATTCACGGGTAGAAGAGGATCAGTGATAAAAACATGCGCGGTGGCATTTTTGAAATTATAAGGTGAACGTTATAATCAGAGAAAACTATATATCCACGGTTAAAATCATAACCATGGATATAGACGTAAATATATATCCACGGTTGAGGAGTAAACCGTGGATATATAGTACCTGAAATATATATCCACGGTTGTGTGTACAACCGTGAATATATATTCATGGTTATGATCAGGGTTATGATGTTAACCGTGGATATATATTGATGTCTATATCCACGGTTGTATTTCCAACCGTGGATATATAGTTCAGGTTTTAGGGCATAATCACTGGGGACTATATGTCCACAGTTGTTTCTATAACTGTGATTATAGATTTAATATTTATCCACGGTTGTTGTCTTAACCGTGGATATAGTGTTACCATTTATCCACGGTTGTTTGCTCAACCGTGAATATATTACACATATATTCACGGTTTCAAGGGGAACCATGGATATACATCCTTTCTGAAACTTCAAAAGCCGCGCCTTTCAGCCTTTTTCCACTTTCTCTTCTTCTTTCACTTTCTACTTCTCCTCTCGCGCTCATCTTTTCGAGTGGTTTCTCATCCTCTCCATCTGTCCCAGTGTGCTCGTTGCTATTTTTGCCTGGTTCTTGCTCGTTGCTTGTCCTGTTACACTCGTTGTCCCAGTGTTGCTGCATTGTCCTGTAAGTCGTCACTATTTCTGATGTTCCCTGTTTCTGATGCGTTAAATCTGATGGTCCCTGTTTGAGTTCAATCCATTTTCTTTGATGCGTTATATACGTTATATGCGTTATATGAGTTAAAACTGTTTTGTGTTGATACTCGCAATGAGTTAAATCTGATGCGTATGCGTTATATGAGTTAAATCTGTTTGTTGATGAATTAGGTAGAAATTTATTGCTGAATTTGTTTGTGTTGAAATGAGACTGTCATGTTTTATTGCTCTGAACAATTCCAGAATTATCATTCTTATGTTATTTTGATTTTCATACTGAATGATTATTTTATTAGCAGCATCTTTGGCTTAAATAGTCATTCGGTACATGTTTTCATATAAACTAAAAGTAGCCCACTTAGCTAAAATAAAGGCTAATGGTAACAGAAAGTAGATAAACTCAAATAAAAAAAATATCCCTAAAGACTAGGACATTCCCGGTAGACCAGGATATTATTCTAAACAGAAGAAAAACTGCAATAAACCTCTTCAATCCCCCTTAAATACCATCAGACCTCTGTAACACAATGATGTTATTTCTCTTGTTGTATGTGTATGGTTGATAATCTCATGAACTCGTAGGCTCATATACTAGTTAACTAGTATGAAAGTTGTTGTGCATATGAGTGAACCGTAGTTCCCCGTTTGAGATTCGACACAAATGGTCATTAAATCAATTAATGTCATCGTTTGTGTTGAATCTTGAATTGTCTGTTTGGACAGTTTGGGATGAACAATTATTTTTTATACGTCATTGTTAGTATGTACAAGTTAGGAGTTATTTTAAAATTTGATAAAATTTCGGTAACTTGCATTTTGTGTTGTTCTCTGGGTGCATATTTGGTTGTGGTTGAATTTGATTTGACCACTCTCATTTTGTGTACTTAGAGACCAATGCGGAATGCTGCCGAAATTTCATCAAATTTTAAAATAAGTCCTAACCTGTATATATGAATGACGTATAAAAACAATTGTCATGCTGAATGGGTATAGGACCACCACCTTTGTATAAAAAGTGAGGTTGATCATAGCACCTTGTAAACAGTTGGTATGGATCGGAGTTGGATTTCTGCGTCACGCCTAAGTCTGGAGTACGAGGGGGGAGTTGAATCATTTATAGAATTCGTAGCGAGGAATGCAGTGGGGGTGAATGGAAAGTATTTTTGCCCTTGTGTTAAATGCTTCAACCTGCGTCGGGTAGACTTGGAAGAGGTGCGAGAACATCTACTGTGTGACAATTTTCTACGTAGTTATACGCGTTGGATATGGCATGGTGAAGATGTGGTGGTGCCAAGTAACAGCTCTCAGACTAAAAATCGAAGCTCGATGCATGACAACGATGTCGACATGGATGACCGACTCGAGGATATGATCCGTGATGTAGGGGTAGAAGGTTTTAAGAAAGCTCATGTATATACAACTCTGTGTCAGGACTCTGAGCAGCCGTTGTATCCAAACTGCGTCAATTTCACGAGGTTATCAGCTGTTTTGTGGTTGTTTAATTTGAAGGCCATAAACGGGTGGACGGATAAAAGTTTCACTGACTTACTGAAGTTGTTGAAAGAAATGCTCCCAGCTGGAAACACCTTGCCGAAAAGTAACTATGAGGCCAAAAAGGTGTTGTGTCCTATGGGTTTGGAGTATGAGAAAATACATGCATGCCCAAATGATTGTGTATTATTCCGGGGTGAGTTAGAAATGCTGCATCGATGTCCTAGATGTGGGGTGTCACGGTATAAGAAGAAAGAGGCGGATTTTGATGAGGTATGCACTAAAGGGTCTCCTGTAAAGGTGTTGTGGTATCTACCTATAGTTCCAAGACTAAAGCGTCTGTTTGCCAATGCAGATGATGCAAAACTTATGAGATGGCATACTGATGAGAGGGTTGTTAATGGACTACTTAGGCATCCGGCCGATGGGTCGCAATGGAAGAAAATGGATAGGATTTTTCCAGAATTTGCCAATGAACCAAGAAATGTTAGGCTTGCACTAGCCACAGACGGCATGAACCCGTTTGGGAACCTGAGCACAAACCATAGTTCGTGGCCTGTTTTGTTGTTTGTTTACAACTTGCCGCCATGGTTGTGCATGAAGTGAAAATATGTGATGTTATCAATGATGATTTCTGGTCCATGACAACCGGGGAACGACATTGATGTATATTTAACTCCATTGGTTGAAGACCTCAAAAGGTTGTGGGAAGACGGGGTTGAAGTGTTTGATGGGTTTACCGGGCGATCATTCAAATTGCGTGCCATGTTATTTTGCACAATCAATGACTTTCCAGCGTATGGTAACTTATCTGGGTACAGTGTGAAGGGTCATAAAGCTTGTCCAGTATGTGAGGAGGGGACTAGTTCTGTGCGGTTGCATCATGGCAGGAAAAATGTTTATCTTCGACATCGAAGGTTTCTTAAAGCGAATCATCCGTTTCGAAGGTTGAAGAAGTCGTTTAACGGTGCCCAAGATTTTGAAATGGCTCCTCCACCACTATCTGGTCGCCAGGCATATGAAAAGGTGAAGGACGTCAACGTGCAATTTGGTAAGTGTGAAAAACAGCACCCGACATAAAAAAACTGGAAGAAAAGGTCAGTGTTTTTTGACCTGCCATATTGGAGGGAGCTTGATGTAAGACACTGCATTGATGTAATGCATGTGGAGAAGAATGTGTGCGATAGTTTAGTTGGTACACTCTTAAACATACCCGGGAAGACTAAGGATGGTCTAAACTCGCGTATGGACTTAGAGTTGATGGGTATACGTCAGGATTTGCATCCACAATCAAAGGGCAAAAGAACATATTTGCCTCCAGCATGTCATACGTTATCCAGAAAAGAAAAGCAAAGTCTGTGTGAATTGTTACGAAGTGTGAAAGTTCCGTCTGGTTATGGCTCCAACATCAAGTCTTGTGTTTCCATGAAAGATTTAAAGTTAATTGGGTTGAAGTCACACGATTGTCACATGTTGATGCAGCAGTTTCTGCCTATCGCCATTCGTGACATTCTTCCTAAAAATGTGAGAAATGTCATAACAAGGTTGTGTATGTTTTTCAATTCCATATGTTGCAAGGTAATCGTGCCCGACGAATTAGATGTGTTGGAACAGGAAGCATCACTTATATTATGTCAGCTTGAAATGTATTTCCCGCCCTCTTTTTTTGACATAATGGTCCACTTAATCATCCATTTGGTGAGAGAGGTCCGTTGTTGTGGTCCAATGTTCCTCCATTGGATGTATCCCGTTGAGCGATATATGAAGATATTGAAAGGGTATATAAAGAACCAACGTCGTCCCGAAGCTTCAATTGTGGAAAGATATATTGCAGAGGAAGCAATTGAGTTTTGCACTGAATACATGTCACATGCTGCAAGCATTGGTATTCCAACGACCCGTCATGAAGGGAGATTGGATGGGAAAGGAACGATTGGAAAAAAAGTGAAGAGCATGCCACGTGCTGATGTCCTTCAGGCACACTTGTATATTTTAAACAACACGGACGACGTGCAACCGTATCTAGCCACACACAAGGAGCTAGTCAAGAAAACCAACCCTAAAATGACTGAAAAGTGGTTGTTGAATGAACACAACAAGAGTTTCATGCAGTGGTTCCAAAAGACCATCCTGAAAGATGCATCTGCATCCTCGACATTACATCGACTAGCACAGGGCCCGAACTTTGATGTCCTCACCTTTTGTGGGTATGACATAAACAACTATTCGTTTTATACAAGGACACAGGATGAAAAGAGTACAAATCAAAACAGTGGAGTGATGGTTGTGGCTCAGTCAATGCATTTCTCAACTGCAAAGGACAACAACCCTGTGATGGCGGAGTCATGCTACTTTGGTGTGATTGAAGATATATGGGAAGTTGATTACGGTCCCTTCACCGTTCCTGTGTTTAAATGCAAATGGGTTGACAATAAGAACGGTGTCACAACTGATGATTTAGGAGTTACGTTGGTGGACCTCAACAAGATCGGGCATAAGGAAGAACCATTCATAATGGCAACGCAGGTGAAGCAAGTTTTTTATGTGGCTGACCCAGCTGACAAACGGTGGTCAATTGTTATCCAAGGTAGACACATTGGAGACCCCAATCTTGATATTGTGGACATTCCATCAACTACAACACGTATTCCAACATCTATCGTGGAACATGACATAGATGATGTAGTTGCCAGTCGTCATGACCACCATGAGGGCTTGTGGGAAAATATTTCATCTTAATAGGGTATTAATCTTGTTGGTGATTCATTGAATTACATGTTATATTAGTTATTCGTTGTTTTAAATGTTATATTAAATATTTGACAGTTTTTTTCCTTGTTTGGACAGATACTCATGGCTGACCAGGATGGACGATCTAGGTCCGACTCACAGGCCAGTGGTTCCTCTGCTCGGAAGAGTAGAGGTGTTACCCGGATGCCAGACGTCGCACGTAGGCGTCACCGGGGAGAGAGGCTAGTTGTTGACATGGATGTCAACACCGGTAGATTCAGTGGACCGCATGCCACGAAGCTTAGCAGTTATCTGGGGGTTGTGGTACGGTCAAAGGTGTCCATCATTATCCCCGACTGGGATAGTGTCGAGGAGGTGGTGAAGAACCAGCTATGGAGTGATGTTCTGGTAACTTATGTATTATTTAAGTTTTATTTTAGTGTATTATTTCATGTAACTCTTAATAAGGACTCCTTTATGGACTAACTCCTGTCATGTAGGATTCTTTTGAGATACCATCTTCCGACATAGCGAGGAGGAAGGTCCTCGGTATCATGGCTGAGCGATGGAGGTCGTTCAAATCCATACTCACCACGAGGTATATTGAACTTTAAATTCTTAATCAACGCTTCACCAAATTGTACCAATCCTTAGTTTAAATGTACCTTTCATTGTAGGTATGTATTCGGGGACGACCAAGGAAAGTTCCCTGGAGAGAAGTATCCATTCATCGATCAGGAGACCTGGGATGCTTTTGTTGCATCTAGACATTCTGCCGAGTTTCAGGTACATTGGTTTTTAGATGATTAAATAATATGTATAATTTATACGGCTAACTGTGAATATTTTTTTTCTTGTTGTAGGAGACCAGACAGAAAGCCAAGGAGACTAGGAAGCTAAATGACTGCCCACACACACTGTCACGTGGGGGTTACCGTAGGTTGGAGGAGCGGCTGGCACAGGAGAGGCTGAGTCAGTGTCAGACTGACACTGGTATTGTGGATCCCCCTTCCCCACCTGCACGCCACGACAAATGGAAGCGGGCTAGGATCAAGAAGAGTGGGGAATACACTTCCTCACAGGCTCAGGAAGTTGCCTCATGGATAGTAAGTATTCCCCTTTATATCAGTGTCTGTTTTTCAGTTTACGTGAAGGAAGTGAATACTAACTTGTTTGGTTTCAGGATTCCTTAGTTGAGCAATCAACCCAAGGGTCTTTCGTAGCCCATGGACGGGAGGATATATTGACTACCGCCATTGGTAGGCCAGAGCACCCAGGAAGAGTGCGTGCTATTGGTCGAGGTGTAGGTAAGTGCTAACTAACTCTATGCCTTCATTTTGTTATCTGTTAAACAATTATGGGCTAATCATTCACACTTTACAGGCCTCCACGCCTATTACGGTGCTCCCGACCCTGCCCCATCCCTTGAGCAAATAGTGGAGCAAAAGGTGGCTATTGTGAAGGCTGAGTACCAGGAGGAGATATCTAGGCTCCACCAGGAGATGGCCCGATTCAGGGAGGAGATGAAGGCCTCACTCAGCCACCACCAGGAGACTACTACACCAGCCAGCGACCCACAGGTTAGATTCTTTATTTATTTTCCTCAATTTTATTGTTTGTAATCACTTTCATTGTTGAATAACTTCTGCTTGATGTGTAAATATGTAGGTACGGAAGGTTAGCACTAAGGGGTCGTGCGCTGCGGCTGACCCTGAGGATGACGGGGTCGAGCCACCAGACACCCGTCAATGTGACCTGTTCATTGACGGGTCGGAGGAGCCAGTTGCCACTGGTATGGTGCACAACTTAGGCCCTGTGGTTCACCATCAGACATTACCTGATGGTATGTCCAGGGTCTCGGTTGTGCTCGTCCTCGAGGAGGATGCTGCTGTGCTAGTGGCAACTCAGGAGGTGAAGACCGTCGGTCAGGCGGTGGGCCACTTTCTGATGTGGCCCAACAGACTTCTGGTGATTGCCCCTGGACAGGTAAAAACCCTAAACACTAACTAGCTTTATTTCCTTGTCAATTATGGTACAAAATGTGATGGTTGTCAATTGTTCAACAGGAACAGCCATTGAAGAAGCCAGACCCGGCCAAGGATCCCGTCTGGATGCTATGGCGCATCGGGTATGAGCAAGCTAACGACACTGTTCAGGTCCCATGGCAGCCACTAGTGTTCGGCCATCCCAGTGCTCTTCCAGTTTATGTTACAAATTCTGACATTTGTGACATTATTACGGGGACGTCGATGCTGAACGGCTCCATCTTTCAGTTGTGGGAGCTGTAAGTATATCCTTGTTTTGTCCAATTTTTTCATTATACAAGTTATTTGTCGCTAACCATGTCTTAACTTGTTTAGGTTTCTGGCAAAACTCTCAGTGGACTTGGGTTTCCAAGGAACTTACGGTTTCTTAGAGCCCTGTCTCATACAGAGGCAAGGAAACACCTCGCAGAACACCCAGACATACATCCAGAATTGGATGTTTGAGTCTGGGAAGTCTATATACATGGGCCCCTATCATAAAGGGTAATACTCTATTCCATAATTATTGTCATGATATTTTGCATTTTGAAGTCTCACATATCACTCGTAACTGCAGGGTTCACTGGACGCTTTTGGTGATCTGTCCGAAGGACTATCTTGCTCTGTACTTTGATAGTTTGCACAAAACAGCTCCACAAGACCTGAAAGATATAGTAGACCGGTAAGTTCATCCCTAAACAATAACCACAAATTCGATTACATCATTTTTAGAACTATACAATTCTAACTTGTCTTGTGTTTTGTTTGACGCAGGGCGGTGGTTAGATACAATGTACTGATTGGAAACAAGCCCAAAAGAAAAACAGTTGTATGGGTGTACCCAAAAGTAAGTCAATCGTATTCATTCAAATCTTCAGTACATGTTTTTTAAGTTCCGAATTCACTTATTCTATACTATATGTCCATTGTAGTCTTACAGGCAGAAGGGTTCCTTTGAGTGTGGCTATTTCGTCATGCATACTATGCTGACCATTGTCCAACATCATTTAGTAGATGGATGGACAGAGGTAATTCTCATCACCGTGTCAATTTCTCCAATTTCATCAATTTCATGTAATAAATAAAGCTTTTGTTCTAATTATTTTGTGCATTGTTTGCAGTACTTTAATGACCGGTCATATTTCCCAAAGGAACTTGTGGATGATGTTAGAAGGCAATGGGCCTCACACTTCATTGAACTTAGGCAAAGCTAGATATAGGATCTTTATTCTTTTATATATGTATGTAGTAGGATTTAGGGTTTACTTTTATTAGATTACATTCAACTTAATTGTATATACTTTCATTTTTTAGGTTGTTATGAATTGATATAGAAAATAAATTGTTATATATATACATACGATTCTTTCGGCATAGTGTTGCTGTGACATACTGTATACTGTACTGGTTTGTCTGAATGCAGGGTTGGGAAACGATAAAATAGAATGCATATTAAAAAAAAACCTCAGTATTTATTCACGGTTATGGCAACAACCGTGAATAAAGACAAGATTTTTCCACGATTACTACCATAACCATGGATATAGATACATTTTATCCACGGTTGTCCATCACAACCGTGAATATAAGTAGTTTGTAACTGAAACTAAACCATACTTATATTCACGGTTGTGATGGACAACCGTGGATAAAATGTATCTATATCCACGGTTGTCCATCATAACCGTGAATATAAGTATGGTTTAGTTTCAGTTACAAACTACTTATATTCACGGTTTTGATGGACAACCGTGGATAAAATGTATCTATATCTACGGTTATTCTCGATAACCGTGAATATAAATAGTAAGTTATATTCACAGTTGTTCTTAAACGTGGTTAGATGTGATTTATTACCACGGTTGTTAACCGTGGTTAAAGACCATCATCTACTACCACGGCTTCAACAACCACGGTTCTTTAACCGTGAATAAAGGCCTTTTTTAACCGTGATTATATCCTTTTTTTCCACTAGTGTCTGAGTATTTTGCTATGTTAAGTTACAAAAGAAGTCAATTTACATTTAACCATTCCAAATGTTTTATACCGTGTGAGTTTCCACTGTGATGACAATGTAACCATAGAACAATATAAGGAAGTGGATTAATCCAAGCATATACTTAAATAGTTCCATCTTTGGAAGATGTGAAAATATGCAATGTGTATACCAACAAAATTGTTGGGAACCCACTAGTAAAATCGCTTACGTAGTAAAAGTATAAGGGCACTGTAGACGTCATTGGGCATTAACCTTGTCGGCTCTAAGTACAAGTGGGAGATTGTTGGAAATATGCACTAAAAGCCTATATAGGACGCATCATTTTGTATAAGGAATTTTTGTTAAATAGTTTAACAACCTTTATTTATCCTTGGAGTATAGGTCATACGAGAGTTATTCCTAAAATGTGTCTACTCAAGTATTTACATGGGGACATGTAAATACATTAAGACTAGTGTGTGAGTGTACTAATGATCTGATTTCACATGTTATGGATATAAATGATATTAAGTCTTCACACGGGTACACATTAAGAGTAATGATGTACTGGACAGACCCACCATGAAAATGTTGCATGGATCGTTACATGAATGTCATAAACGATTCTCGATGTGATAATGGTATATGTAGTCCTTCTACCTGAAGTCACTACGATTCCTACATAAGAAGTTTGTTGTTTTAATACAACCAAACATCTTCTGTAACAAGAGGACTATAAAGGTTGTAATTAGGCAATGAATAAATTATGCAGAGGGATATGAGTGATGTAGATGGTATTTGTCTCTCCTATATGACAGGAGTGATATCTATAAGCCACTTGATGTAGTGAGGCTAAGGAAATACATCGCCATGCTAGAAAGAATAAATATTGGATATTTATTCGGATAAAGTCTACTCCAGTATCAAGTAAAATAAATTAGGCCGTACAAGGATGACACGACCATGCCTTGGGCCCAATTAGGATGTCGTGACAAAAGGAACAAACATATAAAATAATTATCACTTATAGGTTATGTTGATAATAAATAATATTCAGACATAATGATGCATTGCTAGATACCGCTCTTATTTTATATTAATAATAAAATAGTTTATTATTAATATAACCGAGTATTTTACCTATAGGGTCACACACATAGAGTAAGCCCATTAGAAAATAGCTTTTTATTTTAGTTGGACTAAAATAAAACTATTGGGCCTAACTCATTTAGAATGAGTAAGGACTCCACTCTTTAGAGAGCAAATTAGGTCAAACCTAAGCCTATAAATAGAGCATAAGATGCTCATAGACGGCTAACCAAAAGGAGACATAAAATGAAAAAGTTGAAAAAGCTACACATCGTCAAACTAGCATTTGGAAGGTGTAGCATTTCTGGTGGGAGTACTCGTGTGGACTCCTAAAGGACGAGGCTATGACTGCTTCGATTTTCTTCAAGAGGTAATCCTATTATGCAATATTTTTTTTGTTTGTCTTACGCTTTAAAACACGGCTCTTTGCAAATCCTATAGGAATCCTTGTATTTTCGCTGCTCATGCACTTAGGATTCCCTAACACTTCTGCCTTCAGTTCCTTCTCTATATATAGGTAAAGGAGCATGGTTTTTGTCAACCTCTGATCCTCAATTTAGGCAATCAATTTGAAATTTGTCTACCTCCATGTTTCCTGCATGCTTGTTTTCTGGCTTGGAGAAAGAGATTGTCTGCCTTAATTAATGGAATGTTGTTTCAATTTGAGTCTTGAGAGAAATCAGTGCAGTTTAAGTTTCTGAAAACATGTACTGATGTTTTCCATGATTCAACGCATGATTTAAGTGATGAATCGATTCATCCAGTTCATTTTTGCATTAGAAACAACGAGTGAATCGACTCCTGGAGGTGATGAATCGATTCCCAGCACAATGAATTGATTCCTGCTTGTGTGAATCAATTCCTAGGTGCAAAAGTTAATGTGAATCGATTCCTAGTACTCCTGAATCGATTCCCTTGTGCATTTCAAAGCAATGAATCGATTCCTTCATCTGTGAATCGATAAGGAATCGATTCCTTGATGTAGTGAATCGATTCCTTTGCTTGTGAATCGATTCCTAACATTTGTAATAGGCATGAATTGATTCCTTTGTGTGCTGAATTGATTCCTGGCTTTCCTGGACCTATCTCCTTGAATTTTTTAATGCATTTTGATACTTTTTCGATCATATAGCTCATGGTTCTTGATTCCTTCTCTTCTTTGGCACTTGGATGATTATATTTCATTTGTTTTAAACTTCTATAAATGCCTTGAATCATTTCTTTGAACCTCATCAATTCTTATGCATTTAATTCTTGATTTCTTGACCTGAATCAACTTGATCTCCATGATTCTTAATTATTTGCTTGTACAATATTATCAATTAAATTTATTGATCCTTCAATTGTTTGTCATTCATCAAAACCTATTTCAACATACAAATACAAGACCTTCAGAAAAAGTTTTCGTGCTAACTAGTGTTTGTGATCTTTTGGAAGCCAGAGGTAATGTTTTCTATATTTTGTGTTCCATGTGTCTCAACGACAATGATTGATTCTGTGTTTCTTTTCTTACTTTTTTTCTATAGTGAAAATGATTTTGAGTTTCAAAAATTAGAATATGAGAATTAAGAGAATAAAAATAATATACCAAAATGACGTGAGAAAACCAGAAATAAAAAAGTTTTATGTAAAAAAAAGAGTAAAATTATTCAAAAGTCGGAGAGAATTAGGCTCGTGATACTGTTCTTATAGAGTTTCAGATTAGAAGTTACACAAATCATTTCTTATACAACAACACTGCATATTATACATATGTTCTGTTGATTTTATAATATATAAGAATCCAACCTCATTTAAATTGAGTTTTTTTTAATACAATGTATAAAATGAAAAATAACAAGTAAGTAGTACCTGGAGATTAGGACTTGGGATATATGAATTATGGGTATCTTCTTGATTAATTTGGTTCAATTGAAATGAAAGAGAAACAACATAACATAAGCAGAGATGGTTGACAGCAAGAAAAGCACAAGAAAGAGGCCAACCAAGATATCCTCTGAATCAAAGTATTTAATTCTAATGGGATCATGGATTATACCTTGTGTTCAAATTACAAAATTTTCCTTTATTGTTATCTCTTGATCCACTTGTTAATGCTATATTACGTGTGCCAAGCCTTTTACCTTGTCATCAGATTGAAAATATTTATATATATCATCATATAGTTATTAACTCTTTCAATAATTTTCCATATATTGAACTTGAACTTCTAAAATTTACATAACTAGAGTTAGTGGATTGTCATTGTGATATGGTAGATCTTGATTCAATTAGTTTTGCAAATTTGTACATGTTAACCAAGTGGCCTCAATTACTCAAGAGGGGGGTGAATTGAGTATCAAAAAATTTTACTTGGAATGCTTTTGAAATTGATTCTTTAATTATTATGCTTATTGAAGATGATAAAATTAATCGCAAGTAATAATAATTTATACACAAGACAAAATAATAAGCACTTAATATATGGCAAGTAAATTCACTTAAGTAAATATTCAAGATAACAATTAAGAATATCAAATTAATCAATACATTATTTTGAACATTTAGAAAGAAATAATTAATTCAACAATATTACTTAAATAACTTTAACAATTTTAATCTAAGTGATTTACAAATTTTATCAAATTAAAAGAACATGCACTTTGATTTTAACAAGTAAATTAATAAAGTTGCTTTATTAATATAAACACAAATATTAGCAACCAATTTTAAATGCACAAATTAAATGAGTATAGGGAAGAGAGATTTGCAAACCGATATATACGAGTTCCACCACACCGGTGTACGTCTCGCCTCTAACCAACCCACTTAGAGGATTTCTACTATTGGAGATTAGAGATACAACTTTGAGCAATCGCGGCTTCCTAGTGTCCCACACTCAAGAACCCAATTCTCACAAGTACAAGGGCACCCCAACCAATCTCTCAATCTCACAATTACAAGGTTGAAACCCCAACCCAAACCTCTAGAATTTTTGGTGTTTAGGTGTACAAAGATAACTCTCCAAAGAGTGGATATACAAATTAAAGCACTTGAGAATGTTTTCCTTTCTAAGAAAGAATATGCAAATTTAGCACACAAAAATTATTTTCCTCTCTTAGAAAATAATATGCAAATTTTAGCACTCAAAATGATTTTTCTTTCTCAAGAAATAATATTCAAGTTTAACTCTTAAAAATAATTTTGCTCACAAAACTCACTCTCAAAATAATTTTCCAAATAATAAAAAGAGAGAGCAATTGAGAAACAGAGAGCAACGAGAGAAAAATAGAGAGAGCGGCGTGAGGAAAGAAGAATGGAATAGCTTGCTGTTGGTGTGTTCTGCCTCTCCACTTCTTCTCTATTTATAGGCAAATGACCAGCTGCTTTAACTCCTCCGTCCCTTGATTTGTGCCATTAATTGATAACTTGTCTCCTCCATGTTTTATGACTTGAGAAGTGCAATTGTCTGTCCTCAATTTGTGCAACGCCGTTTCAATTTGAGTTTCGAGAAAGGAATCAGCGGAGTTCAAGTTTCTGAAAACGCGTACTGATATTTTCCATGATTGAGCGCATGATTCCAGTGATGAATCGATTCATTTAGTTGAATTTCTGGCCCAAAATTGCGCATGAATCGATTCTTCCCTTCATGAATCGATTCCTCTAGCAAATCATACACTCGATTCCTATAGGTGGGGAATCGATTCCTACATGCATGAATCAATTCCCACCTTTGGTGAATCGATTCCTAGCTTGATTTTTGCCCAGAAAACGCTTTTCTTCAACCATGAATCGATTCCCAGCTTTGGTGAATCGATTCCTCCTCCTGATGCTTTATTTTTCATGCGTTTTTCACTCTTTTGATGTGTAATTGCATATGGTTTGATTCTTTTGGTTCTCAGGCACTTTGATGAATATTTTCACTTGTTTTAGACCTCTGTAAATGCCTCAAATTAATTCTTTGAACTTTCTTGATCCGTATAAGCTTGAAGTACTTCTAATTAATTGCTTTGTACAATATCCTTAACATATCTTCATTTGTTATGTCATTATCAAAACCTACATCAACATATAAATACATTCTCCCCCCTTTTTGATGATGACAACAAATGTTCATCTCTCGGGTGTTAGTCTCATAACAGTTCAAATACATGGCATAAATGACTACACAGATAATTTGATATCACATGTTATACATATGTCATACATAAAATTGAATACCACTTTATCATATACACATGTAATTGGATATCACTTAGTGTAAAGAAATATTATAAGGCTCCCCCTTAGTCATGCAATTTCAACAAGAATAGATATAGATGTTGATCTAGATTTTATCTCCCATTTAATTATTTAATAGATAACATTATAACATCATGATATTCACTCCCCCTTTGTAAGATACTTTATGCCACTTAGAATGTATATATTTATTTTCTCCCCCTTTGGCATCATCAAATGATTAAGGGGGGGGAATGTATTTATATGTTGATGTAGGTTTTGATAATGACACAACAAATGTTCATCTCTCGGGGTGTTAGTCTCATAACAGTTCAAATACATGGCATAAATGACTTCACATATAATTTGATATCACATGTTATACATATGTCATACATAAAATTGAATATCACTTTATCATTTACACATGTAATTGGATATCACTTGTTGTAAAGAAATATTATAAGGCTCCCCCTTAGTCATGCAATTTCAACAAGGATAGATATAGATGTTGATCTAGATTTTATCTCCCCCTTAATCATTTAATAGATAACATTATAACATCATGATATTCACTCCCCCTTTGTAAGATACTTTATGCCACTTAGAATGTATATATTATTTTCTCCCCCTTTGGCATCATCAAAAACATTTAAGAATATATACCACTTTATGAAAGATTTATTATTGAAGCAAGATACCAATTGTATATAAAGCTCCCCATAACACATGCAACATATATCATAGAGTAATTCAAAGCATGTAAGCAATCATAATGATATTTTCTCCTTCTTTTGGATAATCAAAGTCTCATGGGTGTTTTGTGAGAGGTTATACAAGGATTAAAATTTTGCAATTTGCCAATGATTTTTATTGCACGAGAAAGTCAAGAAAATCAAAGGTCATTTGACATTTTGTATTTGAGATCCATGTGGTGTATAGGAGATTATTTGGTGTCAAAATATGTTTAATTAAGTAGGGACTACCCGGGAACTCAATGAGACAAGAGATTTGTGAAGCACGAACATGATTATTGAAAATATAATTGGCTTTTTAATGAAAAGATTTGACCATATATCACAAAGTAAATTACTATGTTCAAAGAAATGAGAATTTTATGAAAGAGATAAGTTAAAATCTTTAAGTTAAAGATTTGCAAAACTATGTTCAAAGAGTAAAAAAATGTGATAAAAATAAATTAATTAAACAATTTCCAAAATTCCTAATTCCCTTCTAATATTTATAAATTGTTCTTTCGAAAGGGGTTTAGTAAAAATATCTGCCAATTGTTTTGAAGTTTCAACATATTCAAGAACACAATCTCCTTTCAAAACATGGTCTCTTATAAAATGATGTCTTATCTCAATATGTTTAGTCCTAGAGTGCATGACAGGATTTTTGGAGATGTTTATGGCGCTAGTGTTATCACATTTAATAGGCACTTTGTTTAAAATAACACCAAAGTCAAGAAGTTGTTGTCTCATCCAAAGGATTTGAGCACAACAACTGCCAACTACTACATATTTTGCCTCAGCTATCGATAAAGCAACACTTACTTGTTTCTTGCTATGCCAAGAAACAAGGAAACTACCAAGTAAATGACATGTGTCACTAGTACTCTTTCTATCAAGTTTACAACCAGCAAAGTCAGAATCAGAATATCCTATTAGAATACATTCAATGCCTTTGGGATACCATAAACCAACATTTTGAGTACCCACAAGATATTTTAAAATTCTTTTTACGGTAGTAAGATGTCATTCTTTAGGACATGCTTGATATCTAGCGCACATACATACCGCAAACATAATATCAGCTCTACTAGCTGTTAAGTAAAGTAAGGATCCAATCATACCTCGGTATTTAATTATTTCAACGTCCTTACCCTTCTCATCTTTGTCTAAGTAGCAAGAAGTACTCATTGGTGTGGCTATTTCATTTACTTTATCCATTTCAAACCTTTTGAGTAGTTCCTTGCAGTATTTTGTATGACTAATGAAAGTTCCTTCTTTTGTTTGCTTAATTTATAGCCCAAGGAAGAATATGATTTCTCCCATCATGGATATTTCGAATTCATCTTGCATAATCTTGGCAAACTCTTGACAAAGAATTTCGTTAATAGCACCAAATATTATGTCATCAACATAAACTTGTACTAAAAGAATACCATTATTTTTGCGTTTTATAAACAGTGTAGTATCAACCTTTCCTCTTTCAAAGTCATTTTCTAAAAGAAACTTACTAAGTCTTTCATACCAAGCTCTTGGAGCTTGTTTCAAACCATATAAAGTTTTCTCAATTTAAAAATATGGTTTGGAAATTTGTGATTTTCAAAACTGGGAGGTTGATCTACATAAATTTCTTCTTGAATATAGCCGTTTAGAAAAGCGCTTTTGACATCCATTTGATAAAGCTTAAAATCCATACAACAAGCAAAAGCTAACTATAATCTTATGGCTTCTAACCTAGCTATGGGAGCATACGTTTCTTAATAGTCTATTCCCTCTTCTTGATTGTATCCCTTAGCAACTAATCTGGCTTTATTTCTTGTTATTATTCCATTTTCATCTAGCTTGTTTCTAAAAACTCATTTAGTACCTATTATTTGATGATCATTGGTTTTTGGCACAAGTTTCCAAACTTCATTTCTTTCAAATTGATTCAATTCCTCTTGCATGGCCAACATCCAATGTTCATGAATAATAGCTTCATTGATATTTTTAGGTTCTATTTGTGAAACAAAGGCTAAGTGATTACATGCATTTCTAATAGCGTTTCAAGTACTTACACCTTTTGTTATTTCACCTATGATATTGTCCAAGGGGTGATTCTTTACTATGATCCACTCCTTTTGTTGAGGTTCATCATTTTGTGTTGTATCTCCTTCATTTTTGTTTTCTTCTTCATCTTCCAAGTTCATTTCTTAGAAGGTACCTACAAGATCATCAATTTTCTTTCTCGGAGGATTTTGGTTAAGTTCATCAAATTTGACGTGTATAGACTCTTCAATTGTACAAGTTCATTTGTTAAAGAGTCGATATGCTTTACTAGTAGATGAATAACCTAAGAATATTGCCTCATCAGATTTTGCATCGAATTTACCGAGATTATCCTTTCCAATGTTTAAAACAAAGCATTTGCATCCAAATATATGAAAATAAGAAATATTTGATTTTCTTCCTTTCTAAAGCTCATAGGGGGTTTTCTTTAAAATTGGTCTTATCAAACATCGATTCATAACATGGCAAGCAGTATTTACTACATCGGCCCAAAAAAGTTTCGCAATGTTACTTTCATTCAACATAGTTCTTGCGAGCTCTGCTAAAGATCGATTTTTCCTTTCAACTACTCCATTTTGTTGTGGAGTTCTTGGAGCTGAAAAATTATGTTCAATGCCAAATTTTTCACAAAATTTTTCAAAAGATTGATTTTCAAATTCTCCCCCATGATCAGTTCGAATGGATGCTATTTTCAAATTTTGTTCATTTTGGATGATCTTGCCAAGTTTCTTAAATGCATGATATGCTTCATGTTTATGAGTAAGAAACAGTGTCCATGTATATCTGGAATAATCATCCACAATCATGAGACCATAATAATTTCCACCAAAACTTTTAATTTTTGAAGGTCCAAATAAATCCATAAGTAAAAGCTGTAAAGGTCTATTTGTTGAAATAATATTTTTCGCTTGAAAAGAAACCTTTACTTGTTTTCCCTTTTGACATGCGTCACAGAATTTATTTTCGAATTTCAATTTTGGTAAACCAATTACTAAATCTTTTGAAACAAGTTTGTTTAAATGGTCTACATGAATGTGAACAATTCTTCTATGCCATAGTCATGATTCATCCTCTTTAGTTATGAAGCATTGCACATCATTTGAAGCAAGACAATCAAGATTAATCATATAAATATTATCAACTCTTTGACCAACGAATTTTGTTTCCTTGTTTAGCTTATTTTCAATTATACAATAGTTTGTTTCAAAGACAATTTTATAGCCCTTATCACATAATTGACTAATGCTAAGCAAGTTATGTTTGAGTCCTTCAACATATAAAATATCGTTTATAGAAGTGGAAGAATTTTTACCAACATTTCCGATTCCTAGTATTCTTCCCTTTGTGTTGTCTCCATATGTAACGAATCCTTTATTTCGTGGAGTAAATGAAATAAACTTACTTTTATCTCCCGTCATATGTTTTGAATACCCGCTATCCAAATACCAATGGGTGTTACTCGCTTTAAAGCATACCTACAAAACATGTCAAGTTAGAGAACTTGGTACCCATTTTATGTTGGGTCCTTATAGGTTAGTTTGAGGTAATGTTCCTTTAGGAACCCATACTTTTCTCACAACCTTTGGCCCTAGTTTTTTAATATTGTAATTAAAAGCACTATGTCCTTTGAAACCATAATAATTGCACTTTATAAAGGGTGAAGATGATTTATTAGGAGATACAAAGAAATTCTTGTATTGTTTCTCTTTCTTGTAAATGCTAGATCCTGAGTTGAATCCTAATCCAGTTTTATCAAACATACAACGTTGTTTTCCAAGAAGTGCATTTAAATTATCTCTACCGTTGGTAAATTTCTCAAAAGTCTTGTTTAAGTCTAACACTTTCTTTTCAAGTATGTCACATTTCTTTGCAAATTCACAAGGTTTAGTCTTAGAGCATACTTGAACATTTACTACTTCTTTTTTCAAAATCTCATTTTCTTTTACTTGTTCAATAAGATGCGTTTCAAGAGTTTCTATGGTTTTTCTAGATAGTTTATACTTACTAGAAAGTTTAACAAATTTGTCATACAATTCATCAAACGCATCAAGCAATTCATCTTTATCTAATTCATGGAGGTTTACCTCATCGTCTTCATCATGATGGTTGGCCATGAGACAGAGGTTTGCTTCTTCATTCTCGGATTCGTCCGAACTGCTCACTTCATTGTCATCCCATGCTATGTATGCTCTCCTTTTTCCTTTCTGATCCTTGTTTTTCTTTTTGAGATTTGGACAGTCCGCCTTGAAATGTCCTTCCTTTCCGCATTCAAAACAAGTTGGTAAGGAATTATTATCTTTGGGAATGAATTTCTTACCTTTAGAAGTGAAGCCCTTTTGGAATCTTTTGTTTCTCATGACCCTTCCAAACCGCCTCACAAATACGCCTAACTCATCATCATCGTCTTCTTGATCACTTTCAGATTTGTCTTCTTCAATAGAGATGGCCTTAAGAGCTAGCCCCTTCTTCTTGGAAGACTTTTCTTCTTCTTCCGCCATTTTCAAGTCTTTTAATTCTTATTCTTGCTCTTGAAGCTTACCAAATAATGTGGCAAGAGACATATCATTTATGTTTGGCGATTGTTTGATAGCGATGACAAGAGGTTGTCATTCCCTAGTAAGACTTTTTAGAACTTTATGGATAAGCTCCTTGTTAGTGTAAAATTTTCCAAGAGTAATAAGATGATTAATAATCAAGGTAAACCTTTTTTGAAGTTCTAAGATGGTTTCACTAGAATTCATTCTAAAACTTTCATATTGGCTGGTTAAGGTACTAATTTTAGAATCCTTAACATCGCTAGTTCCTTCATGAGTAAATTATTCCTTGCATCATAGGTGTTGCTGCGTCTTGAAATCCTAATTGCCATGGTTCCCCTGCATCACAATATGATTTGGGTAATAATGGATTTTTAAAAAAAATAAATAAGTTTAAATAACTAACAACTATATTTAGATTTTTATTCATTTTTTTTATTTTCTTTCATTTCTTGTTTCCGCTCCCCCAAAAAAAGAGGGGGACTTCTTATTTATCGTAGTTACGAAAGTGAGATGTGCTTGGTTGTTGACCAAAGAAATGTATGGGAGCAACGAAACTTGAAACAATGAATTTTTCAGGAGCAATATCAACTACCTAGACCGACCTGCTAAAATAATTCCATAAACACCTAGCAAAGATACTGTACTGAATGACTGGATCGATCGTACTAGATAGTCTCAGATAGACAACCTTTCTCATACGCAATTCCTCGGTGCCAATCTCGCACTTGACACACAAAGCAATAAACAACAGTCAGTCTATCTTCACAGAGAAAGAGGTGGGATCTTCCCGTATTTCGACCGGAGAATCTAACAGAGACATTACTGTCGAGATTCTTACCGAAAAATTAGACATTCCATGCCCTCGGAGAGTGCTTTGTCGTGCTAGGTCACTGACATATCCTTTGTCTTTATTTGACCCCAAGAATGGATTGGATCGAAACGACTTTCCTGTCGAACCCCTTTGTGTCTGTATGAATTTCTGACCGCGCGGAATCTCCATAGCCAATTTTCCATTTTTATCCCACATTTCTTTGGCACATTTACATGTTACTACTCTAAAAAATTCATCAGGACCTAAGGCTAAGGTGATAAGATTTTTTGCTTTGTAATTATATTGCACTTTCTTTTCTTCCTCACTCGTCCAATCATCCATAGGTTTTTCTATTTGTTTATTATCAACAATGTGCATTTGTATAAGAGGACCATTTTCAATAGCATTCCATACTCTCAAATCAATTGATTGCACAAAATTTTTCATCCTTTCTTTCCAAAAAGCGTAACCTTCACCATTGAAAGCGGGAGGTCTATTTGTGGCACCACCCTCGGGAAAAAGGTTTAGAGAATTTAAGGCCATTCGTTCTCTTGAAGCTGTTAAGCTTGATCTACCAAGAGTCAAACTCTGATACCACTTGTTAACCAAGTGGCCTCAATTACTCAAGAGTGGGGGGGGGGGTGAATTGAGTATTAAAAAATTTTACTTGGAATGCTTTTGAAATTGATTCTTTAATTATTATGCTTATTGAAGATGATAAAATTAATCACAAGTAATAACAATTTATACACAAGACAAAATAATAAGCACTTAATATATGGCAAGTAAATTCACTTAAGTAATATTGAAGATAACAATTAAGAATATCAAATTAATCAATACACTATTTTGAACACTTAGAAAGAAATAATTAATTCAAGAATATTACTTAAATAACTTTAACAATTTTAATCTAAGTGATTTACAAATTTTATCAAATTAAAAGAACATGCACTTTGATTTTAACAAGTAAATTAATAAAGTTTCTTTATTAATATAAACACAAATATTAGCAACCAATTTTAAATGCACAAATTAAATGAGTATAGGGAAGAGAGATTTACAAACCGATATATACGAGTTCCACCACACCGGTGTACGTCTCGCCTCTAACCAACCCACTTAGAGGATTTTCACTATTGGAGATTAGAGATACAACTTTGAGCAATCGCGGCTTCCTAGTGTCCCACACTCAAGAACCCAATTCTCACAAGTACAAGGGCACCCCACCCAATCTCTCAATCTCACAATTACAAGGTTGAAACCTCAACCCAAACCTCTAGAATTTTTGGTGTTTAGGTGTATAAAGATAACTTTCCAAAGAGTGGATATACAAATTAAAGCACTTGAGAATATTTTCCTTTCTAAGAAAGAATATGCAAATTTAGCACACAAAAATTATTTTCCTCTCTTAGAAAATAATATGCAAATTTTAGCACTCAAAATGATTTTTCTTTCTCAAGAAATAATATTCAAGTTTAGCTCTTAAAAATAATTTTGCTCACAAAACTCACTCTCAAAATAATTTTCCAAATAATAAAAAGAGAGAGCAATTGAGAAACAGAGAGCAACGAGAGAAAAATAGAGAGAGCGGCGTGAGGAAAGAAGAATGGAATAGCTTGCTGTTGGTGTGTTCTGCCTCTCCACTTCTTCTCTATTTATAGGCAAATGACCAGCTGCTTTAACTCCTCCGTCCCTTGATTTATGCCATTAATTGATAGCTTGTCTCCTCCATTTTTTATGACTTGAGAAGTGCAATTATGACTTGACAAGTGCAATTGTCTGTCCTCAATTTGTGCAACGCCGTTTCAATTTGAGTTTCAAGAAAGGAATCAACGGAGTTCAAGTTTCTGAAAACGCGTACTGATATTTTCCATGATTGAGCGCATGATTCCAGTGATGAATCGATTCATTTAGTTGAATTTCTGGCCCAAAATTGCGCATGAATCGATTCCTTAACTGCTTGAATCGATTCTTCCCTTCATGAATCGATTCCTCTAGCAAATCATACACTCAATTCCTATAGGTGGGGAATCGATTCCTACATGCATGAATCGATTCCCACCTTTGGTGAATCGATTCCTAGCTTGATTTTTGCCCAGAAAACGCTTTTCTTCAACCATGAATCGATTCCCAGCTTTGGTGAATTGATTCCTGCTCCTGATGCTTCATTTTTCATGTGTTTTTCACTCTTTTGATGTGTAATTGCATATGGTTTGATTCTTTTGGTTCTCAGGAACTTTGATGAATATTTTTCACTTGTTTTAGACCTCTGTAAATGCCTCAAATTAATTCTTTGAACTTTCTTGATCCGTATAAGCTTGAAGTACTTCTAATTAATCACTTTGTACAATATCCTTAATATATCTTCATTTGTTGTGTCGTTATCAAAACCTACATCAACATATAAATACAGTACAACTGTCATACTTATAGAGTTTTAGATCGAGGACTTGGGTAACCTCTGAATCGTTCTACAGGGTGTTCAACTCGGGTCATTGCTGATTATGTGAGATTAAGGTTAGAAACATTTTATATTTAATTATTCGTCCTTTGTTGAAATTGAAAGTCAACTCCTAATTTATGGAAATGAATTGGTTGGTTGCAAATTGGAATAGTTAATTTGCTGATGATGGCTTGATTTAATTGATTGGTTGCTCCTGTTTTTTAGGAAGTAGAGGGAATTAGGATTTCTCTTGTGTTGCTAGTCCCTGATCATGTGGTTGTGTAAATCCTCAAATTAGTATTCGCTTTTGTATAGGTTGGACACTTTAGTCTTAAGATGTTGAAATCCGTAAGTCCTGGACACTTTGCTTTTGTGAGTGAGTAAGACTCCTAATTTAGTCCTTGAATGACTTTACAAAATGACATGCACTGTTTTAAGTATAAATGATAATGAAAAATAATGTTAAAATGATTAAATTGAGATTTTTAAAATCTTAAGTACTAAACTGTCTTGTCTGATTCATATAATCTTAAAAAGACTAATTTGAAAGTTCATTCCATGTTATTAAAGTTTAATCATGCGTGCATATAGAAAAAGACTTAGGGGAGACAAGATTGACTTCTATGATCTTTATGACTAAAAAGGATTGGTGTTTCAGCTTTTGCCTTGAGAACACTATTGGTTTGTTAAAACAAAGATAGATACAATTCAGATGAACTTTATTGTTATTTTAGGACAATTGTTTATTTGGTTATATCTTGTTTGTCTTTCGGCCCTTTTCAATCCAGGGCATATATCCTATATGTATATATTTTGAGGTTTTGGAAAAAGAACAGAGAAAAAGGAAATGTGTGAGTGTGACCTCAAAGATAGAAGGAATCTAGTACAAGTGTGGTTACACTTACATCATGTTGCCCATCATTCATCACACTTGCATTCTTAAATCCTCTATTAGTACATTTACTAATCCGAATAATTGAACTTATATTACCCTTTCTTTGCTTTACTTCTTAATTTAACTTGCTGGTCATGACTGCACATCACATATATCATTAGGATATTCACATGACATTTCCATTCCATATACCTTCTCATCATTTGTATTTTAAGTAGCAAATCTTCGGTTTAGATCTATTTTTATTTTTAAAAAATACATATTATTTTATTTTTAAAAAATACATATTATTTTATTTTTAAAAAATACATATTATTTTATTTTTCTTTCTTTCTTTTAATTTCACCCCTCATAATTTTGTAACTTAATTTTAAAAATAGTTCTTATACTCATTTAGAAGAAATTTGAAATATGCTTCGGTGAAACTCAGATCGAGGATCTTGATTCAACTAGTTTTGCATGTTTTGATTCCTAAATTTTTAAGTTATAATTTTGTAATATTTTTTAGTCTTTCAATTCATTGCTAAGCTATTGAAAAACGATTAAACACTTTACAAATGTGAATCAAAATGAAAATATATATTCTGATTTGAATATTTGACATTGTTGTGATGCTTTTATGCACATAATTCTCTCAATATCTTCTTTTAATTCCTTTCCATTTTCTCTCCTAACTATAGTATTGTTATAGTCTTATAGGTGTTCATATGACACGCTTTATAAGTAATCATAATTTGAAGGTGATGTCAAATTTATTTATGCAATCTTTTCTATTACTACAGGAAAAACACTAGACAGTGATGAGCCTTAATTTTCCCTTTCTCGGTCTATGCTCCGTTCTCGGCCTGCAACATCACTTCATGTAAATATTGGAACTGTAAGTTAAGGCTTCTTCCTACTTCTAAGCTCTTCTTTTAGATGTTAAAAAAAATAAAATTTTAAGAGAATGAAGGAGGAATTAGGAAGTTCAAGTTCCTTCCCTTCTTCCTCTTTTTACCTTCCCTTATTCCTTACCATTAGCTAAAGCCTAAGTTTTGCCATTAAATAAACAAATGAAAAATCAGTGAAGGTAAAAAGATATAGTAGATATAGTACCAGCTACAACATGTCTAAATAAACAAATGAAAAATCAGAAATTTTGTTGCATATTTATATTATTGGTTAGCCTGCTAAACTAGAATTAATCCAAAAAAATAGGGAAGGAGTAGTAATGGCTGCACAAATACCAGTCAGAATATATTTTCACAAGTTGTTTACTTCTATCATTTTGTTGTCTCTCCATAAACTCATTCACGTCTAATGGACTTGCTTGTTAATAAGAGATATAATAGCTAAAGTTATTACTTAAACTATAATATAAAAATTTTCAGATTTCAGATTTTCAAATCTAGTGCTACAGTTAATTTTCAGGTTTCAAATAATATACTTGAAGTTAATTAGAAGCAATTTATATGAATTTGTTATTAAATGGAATCACTTATTTTTATATTATGTCTCCTAATTTGTTCTCCACTAAAATTATGTCTTATAGTCTAATTTTAGTAGAGAAATTTATATGTATTTTTTAAACAATATAACATAAGTTTAATGAAAATATAAAAAAAGACATAAATAATTTGACCGAAAAATACTTGTATCCATTATGTTAAGAAAAAGTCTGGACAAAAAGATATAAGTTTTAAGTATTGTTGGACCATATCCCAGACTTTATGATTTGTTTATATTAATCATCAAGTATTTTCACTTAAAGAATAAAGTATGAACTCCTTATAACATTTTCTTTTAAGTACAAAAGCAATTTTAGAATACAAAGATTAAGTTGTAAAAACTAAGGGGGAGTGGATGCATTATTTAACAAGTCTGGTAGAACAACAAAAGTCTAATAGAAGCATCTTGAATTACTCGTCAATGTTCGAAAATCTATTTTGGTAATGCTTCAGGAAAATGATCATACCATATTTACGTGCTTATCATCGAAGAACAAAAAGAACAAAATCAACATGAGTAACAGCTGCCAGCATACCTACTTCTGCGAACTCTAATCACAAGTCAAAAAACTTTTCTGGACATCTCTAAAAGCAACCTCTCGCCTAATCAAGGATAAGTTCACAAAGGATTTTGTACATGGAAATACATGAGAAACCATTCTCGTGAAAATATCAAAATATGATTTAGACCTTTCTCAAGCTTGGATTCAACTTTGAGGTCTGATCTCTAGAAGCCTATAGCAAAACACCTTCAAAAGGTTTTCAACGTATATATCTCCTTTCAAGAAGCATCAACAACTATTACCTTCAAGCCTCTATAAATATCGAGGAAGTTTGAACATTCAAGAGCAAAGAAAGATATTCAAGTAGAAAGCTCCTCAATTTTATTCAATCTCAATTCACCTCCTTGTAAAAAGACAAAGACCCTCACTATTCTAGCTCTGTTCCAGCAGACTCTGGTCTTGTGTCAAAAATACTTAGTGTTTGATCTCAAAAATTTGTATATTAGTTTTGTACACTAAGCTCTTAGAACATTTTTCTACTTACTGATTATATAATTTTGGTAAGTTGTCAGGACTAGTTTGAGTGTTGGGAAACACATTAGCCTAAAGAGGCTTTCGAAAAAATACTTAGGTTGAACCAGGAGTAGCTTATTAAAAGAATACTTGGGTAAAGCCAGAAGTGGCTTGGTGAAAGAATACTTGAAGCACAAATCTAGTGCTGTCATTGCAAAAGAGATTTTTCAATATTGGAAATCCTTCAAGTTGGAAGGAACTAGACGTGGCTTCTGTGTTGGAAGTGAACCAGTATAAACTCTACATGTCCTATTTTCTCTCCTTATCATTTGATTACTTACATTTATTTTAATTTGTGAATTTACAAAGAAAAAGAGTCTAAGACTTATTCAACCCCCTTTCTAAGTCCGACTCTGAACCATCACATTATTCTTGTTATCAATTGCTGGTGGCTAACCTTATATACTTATTTTGTGCAAAAGGGAAATTGTTTGTTAATGAAAGCAATTATGTTTTTCCTTTCCTTCTATCATTGTAGTTTGGTGCTATCTAATTTTGTTATATAACATGCTTGTAGTGATGAAAGCAATTGTGTTTTTCTTTTCCTTTTTTAATTATGATGCAAATCACTTGTCCATATCATATGTAAATATATACAGATCACTTTGCTAAAAAAATTACTGACTGGATCAGGTGCTATATCAAATAAGCTGACAAGGATATCATTGAAGTTATCTATACTGCTGGAGATCTGATACCCCCTTATTTACAAGGCTGTTCCAAGTTGGTAAGCATGTTGGACTATTATTTTAAGTTTTCTTGACTGTTTTGTGTAGTTGTAGGAGTCACTTTTGTTTGCTTGAAGTAGAAACTAGTATAAAAATATATAGGAGTCACTTTTTGTTGACAAGTTATGAAAACAAAACTAAAATACAAAGCTAAAAAAACAAATTAACTAACTCTAACAAGCTCTAATTAATGAGCTAAAGCTAATTAGTTACAAAAATAAATACATATTAACAGAATTAAAAATAGTCTTGTTAAAGTAATTATTATAAAAGATAATAATTTTTATATCAAAGGGTTATTTACTCTTAAAAATTTTTATTCTTATTTGTAATTACAAAATTGTTACTTTATTTTTTATTTTTAAAATTTTATATAAAAAACACTTAAAATAAGATACTATTTGGTTTAAATAACATTTTTTATTTTATTATGCATAATGATTATATAAATTGTTGTTTTCTTCAATTGAAATTAGTATAATTAATGATTCAAATATAGGTACTAATTAAGTATCTAAGAAGTATAACAATGATATTAAAATTATTAGCTGCAGGAATATGAGTCTTCACTCTAGGCACAAATAACTTATTTATGCCTAGTATAATACTTTACCGAAATCCGTAAAGTTAAACATGGTAGTAGAACACTTGTTTATCAATCTTTATCTCTAATAGTATAGTTCATTCTTAAATGCTAGATCAACAATCTCATGGATCATAGCTGGATAAATGCTAGACGTACAACTGATGAGTATCTTAAAGGGGTAGAGGAATTTCTTGATTTTGCTAAGACTAATTTTACTAGTAGTAATGGAAGATTTTATTGCCCATGTGTTAAGTGCTTGAATGGAAGACGATTAGAAGTTGAAAAATTCAAGAGCATATTATTTGTGAAGGTTTTTGTAAATATTATACATGATGGATATGGCACAGGGAGTCGTAATCGTTGAAGCTAAGTGTGCCTAAAAGTGACGAAGTAGACATGGATGATCGTTTAGAAGACATGATCCGTGATCTCAGAGAAGAGTCTTTTCAACGAGCATATGCATGTGATACTTTATGCACTGATTTAGAGAAATCTTTGTATCCAGGGTGCACTAAATTTACACGGTTGTCCTCTATGTTAAGATTTTACTTATTTTTAAGTCTATTGATTTGTAAGTTTTCCCCTAGCATTTCATAGCCTATTTCCTATTGTAGACCTATGCGAGCTTATCAACTCATGCAAGGTACACACTCGACAAATTCCAAATCATGTCGTTGGAGTTTCCCGCGTATAAATAGTTATATTAAAAAAGAGTGAATTACTTATAGCTTTATTTATGCTATATTCTCCATATTTATCATTAATTCTTGTTTTCTAACTTTTAGTGTCAAAAACAAGCTAGAGGTACTGAGTGTGGATTTTATGTGATGAGGCATATGTTCAATACTCTGTAGGCATTTTTAATTCATGGGACTAGGTATACGGGGTGATTGTATATTTCTAGCTAGTATGTGTATTTGATATTATTGTGTTGGATTATTTAGTATTTGTGATTGTTTTGTTTAGATTAGAAAATAAGACAAGGTTGGATGTTGGTTGATTGTTCATTTCCGCTATCTTTACTTTCATGTTATTGTGTTGGATCATTTAGTATTTATGATTGCTATGTTTAGAATAGGGAATAAGATAAGGTTTGATGTTGGTTGATTGTCCATTTCCAGTATTTATAATTATTGATTGATTGTTCATTTATGGTATTTTTTATATTGGTTGGTTTGAAGTTAGATCATTTTGTATTTATTATTTTTGGTATTTTTTACGTTGGTTTGATGACACAATATGCGCTTGCTTCCTATATTTTTGTTCATGGCCAAATGTATTGATGTTGGTTGATTGTCCATTTTTGGTATTTATGATTGTTGGTTGATTGTCCATTGTTGATATTTTTTATGTTGGTTTGATGTTGGATCATTTTGTATTTATGATGTTGGTTTAATGTTGGATCATTTTTGGTATTTTTCATGTTGGTTTGATGACACAATATGCGTTTGCTTCCTATATTTTCGTTCATGGCCAAATGTATTGATGTTGGTTTGAGGTTGGATCATTTTGTATTTATGATGTTGGTTTGATGACATAATATATGCTTGTTTCCTATTTTTTTGTTCATCGCCAAATGTATTGATGTTGGTTGATTGTCCATTTTCGGTTTATGATTGTTGGTTGAATGTCCATTACTAGTATTTTTTATGTTGGTTTGATGTTGGATCTTTTGTATTTATGATGTTTGTTTGATGTTGGATCATTTCTGGTATTTTTAATGTTAGTTTGATGACATAATATGCACTTGCTTCCTATTTTTTGTTCATGGTCAAATGTATTAATGTTGGTTTGAGGTTTTGATTGTTTAGAATTTATAGATATTCACAAAATAAGAATCATTAGGACATTGAAAGGCATTGAGCAAAATATTTAATAGAGATTGCTAAATTATAGTTTTTGTTAGATGTTTTGGATATATAGTTAATAAAAAAGTGTAATTAACACCAGATAAAATATTATAGGAACTATTTTTGTTAGATGTTTCATGTTGGCTTGATGACACAATATGCGTTTACTTCCTATATTTTTGTTCATGGCCAAATGTATTGATGTTGGTTTGATGTTCGATCATTTTGTATTTATGATGTTAGTTTGATGACACAATATGCGTTTGCTTCCTATTTTTTTGTTCATGGCCAAATGTATTGATGTTGGTTGATTGTCCATTTCTGGTATTTATGATTGTTGGTTGATTGTCCATTGTTGATATTTTTTATGTTGGTTTGATGTTGGATCATTTTGTATTTATGATGTTGGTTTAATGTTGGATCATTTTTGGTATTTTTAATGTTGGTTTCATGACACAATATGCGTTTGCTTCCTATATTTTCGTTCATGGCCAAATGTATTGATGTTGGTTTAATGTTGGATCATTTTGTATTTATGATGTTGGTTTGATGACATAATATACGCTTGCTTCCTATTTTTTTTGTTCATGGCCAAATGTATTGATGTTGGTCGGTTGTCCATTTTTAGTATTTATGATTGTTGGTTGATTGTCCATTGTTAGTATTTTTTGTGTTGGTTTGATGTTAGATCTTTTGTATTTATGATGTTTGTTTGATGTTGGATCATTTCTGGTATTTTTAATGTTAGTTTGATGACACAATATGTACTTGCTTCCTATTTTTTGTTCATGGTCAAATGTATTAATGTTGGTTTGAGGTTTTGATTGTTTAGAATTTATAGATATTCACAGAACAAGAATCATTAGGACATTCAAAGGCATTGAGCAAAATATTTAATAGAGATTGCTAAATTATAGTTTTTGTTAGATGTTTTGGATATATAGTTAATAAAAAAAGCGTAATTAACACCAGATAAAATATTATAGGAACTATTTTTGTTAGATGTTTCATGTTGGCTTGATGACACAATATGCGTTTGCTTCCTATATTTTTGTTCATGGCCAAATGTATTGATGTTGGTTTGATGTTCGATCATTTTGTATTTATGATGTTGGTTTGATGACACAATATGCGTTTGCTTCCTATTTTTTTGTTCATGGCCAAATGTATTGATGTTGGTTGATTGTCCATTTCTGGTATTTATGATTGTTGGTTGATTGTCCATTGTTGATATTTTTTATATTGGTTTGATGTTGGATCATTTTGTATTTATGATGTTGGTTTAATGTTGGATCACTTTTGGTATTTTTAATGTTGGTTTCATGACACAATATGTGTTTGCTTCCTATATTTTCGTTCATGGCCAAATGTATTGATGTTGGTTTGATGTTAGATCATTTTGTATTTATGATGTTGGTTTTATGATACAATATATGCTTGCTTCCTATTTTTTTGCTCATGGCCAAATGTATTGATGTTGGTTGATTGTCCATTTTTTGTATTTATGATTGTTGGTTGATTGTCCATTGTTACTATTTTTTATGTTGGTTTGATGTTGGATCTTTTGTATTTATGATGTTTGTTTGAGGTTGGATCATTTCTGGTGTTTTTAATGTTAGTTTGATGACATAATATGCACTTGTTTCCTATTTTTTGTTCATGGTCAAACGTATTAATATTGGTTTAATGTTGGTTTGAGGTTTTGATTGTTTAGAATTTGTAGATATTCACGGAATAAGAATCATTAGGACATTCAAAGGCGTTGGGTAGAATATTTAATAGAGATTGCTAAATTGTAGTTTTTATTAGATGTTTTGGATATATAGTTAATAAAAAAAGTGTAATTAACACCAGATAAAATAGTATAAGAACTATTTTTGTTAGATGTTTGATGTTGGTTTGATGACACAATATGCGCTTGCTTCCTATATTTTTGTTCATGGCCAAATGTATTGATGTTGGTTTGATGTTGGATCATTTTGTATTTATGATGTTGGTTTGATGACACAATATGTGTTTGCTTCCTATTTTTTGTTCATGGCCAAATGTATTGATGTTGGTTGATTGTCCATTTTTGGTATTTATGATTGTTGGTTGATTGTCCATTGTTGAAATTTTCTATGTTGGTTTGATGTTAGATCATTTTGTATTTATGATGTTGGTTTAACATTGGATCTTTTTTGGTATTTTTAATGTTAGTTTGATGACACAATATGTGTTTGCTTCCTATATTTTCGTTCATGGCCAAATGTATTGATGTTGGTTTGATGTTGGATCATTTTGTATATATGATGTTGGTTTGATGACAATATACGCTTGCTTCGTATTTTTTTGTTCATGGCCAAATGTATTGATGTTGGTTGATTGTCCATTTTCGGTATTTATGATTGTTGGTTGATTGTCCATTGTTAGTATTTTTTTTATGTTGGTTTGATGTTGGATCTTTTGTATTTTGTTTGATATTGGATCATTTCTGGTATTTTTAATGTTAGTTTGATGACACAATATGCACTTGCTTCCTATTTTTTGTTCATGGTCAAATGTATTAATGTTGGTTTAATGTTGGTTTGAGGTTTTGATTATTTAGAATTTATAGATATTCACAGAACAAGAATCATTAGGAAATTCAAAGGCGTTGGGCAGAATATTTAATAGAGATTGCTAAATTGTAGTTTTTGTTAGATTTTTAGATATATAGTTAATAAAAAAGTGTAATTAACACCAGATAAAACAGTATAGGAACTAACTGGTGTGAAAAAATATATTTCACACTGGATTTTTAAAAAGTCTGGTGTTGTAATGAATAAACAACACCGAATATTCTATGTGTTTGGTGTTAAAATCACTAATTAACACCAGATATTTTATAAGTTTGGTGTTAAAAGTAGTAATTAACACTGGATAAATTGATAAAATATCTGGTGTTAATTGTCTTGATTTTTAACACCTGTGCACTTAACACCCCTAAAAATCCGGTGTTAAAAGTTAAATTTAGTCGGGGTTAAAAGTGTTTTTTGTAGTAGTGAATATGCCTCTAACCCATCTATAAACCATACATTTAAAATATAATTGCCCCCTACCTGGAATAGATGATCTCGGAAGCTCAGAAAGCCTTCCAACACTCTTCGATCACCTATAAGTAACTCAAAAATTCCTAAAACATTAATATTTAATTTTTAATAACTTAAACACTATTAAAATTGTATTCGGAGTAAGAAAAACCATCAATTTATATGGTATTCGATAAGTTTTAACTTACCGGAACACGTCGACAACCTCCAATACACTTTTTCAACAACACACCGACTTCGAATCACTTCCAAAACGAGAGAGAACCAAAACCCATGAGGTACGCAAGGCGGAGTAACTCAAAACCCCACAATCGTTCAAGCTACCTACGCCCAACCAAGCTTCAAAAGTGCCTCAAATTTGTGAAATTAAAGCTCCCCACACCAAGACCCAAGACAACCAAGTGAAGAAGGAGGAAGGGGGACGTGAAATCTTGCCTTAGCTTAAAAGAATTGGAAGAAAAAAGATGATAATGGTGATGAGCCGCGGAAGAGAAGAAGAGCAAAACACCAACTTCTGTTTTCCTAATTGCATGGGTGAGATCGAAATTAAGGAAAAGGAATTGGAAATTTGTACGTAACATTTCATTAAGAGCAACCAGGTAATTTCACATACGATTTTACTCAATTAATCATTCTAACTTCTTTTAATCACTAATTAATTTAATTTACCCATAATCCTTAAATTAGGATGTTACAATTTATATATCATATAATAGGTAGAAATGATACAAAAATATAAGATTAGAGAAAATTTCAATTCAACATGAATAAATCATTATATTTTAATTAAAATAAAATAATAATTACTTCCTTAGTTTCTTTTTTAAATTTTTAGAAAAAATACACATATTAAGAAACACAATAAATATTGTTAATTAATTTTTATAACAAATTATTTATTTTACTATTTTATCTTTATGTGTTTTAATTTAATTTATTAGACTTAATATCCACTCTACTCTAAATATTAACATAAGGATATTCTGGAAAGAAAAAAAACACACTTTAAAAAAATTAGAGGATATATTTAATATATTAATACTAATTAATTTCACGCGGTTAATATCAGAAATGCGCAACACCATAAAATTACATATCGATCAAAATAAAGTAGCATTAGAAAACCTTACTTTTAAGTATTTTTAGTTTAAAACCAAATTAAAAATCTAATTGAAAAATGTAACATCTTGAAAATTGATAAAATATTTAATTGAGGGAAATAAATAGCAAATAATTGTGTATAAATTAATTAATACCCCGGAAGGTTGAAAATAATTAAATTGAAAATTTTTTATGACTATCAATAATTTATTATAGCTTTAAAAGCTGAAATTAATACCCGATTAAAGTATAGGTGTCAGACCAAATATCTACGATTGAGACACTGTTGGTCAGGGTGATAGAGGATAATATTGGGAGTCTGAATATATCTTCGGAATAATTTTTAGATAAAATATTAGACCCGAACGGGGATCTTATTTATTATAAAACGAGAAAATTTTAATGAGGAGCCAAAATATAAAACAAAAACCTTATTCCTTTTTCTCTATTCCCGTCACTTTTTCTCCCTTTCAAAATACACTCTTTTTTCTTCTTTTTCTCTTCCTCTCAAAAACCCATTGTGTGGTTGTGTGCCTTCTCCACTATTTTTGTTTCCTTCTTAGTTGTGGGGAGAAGTTTGTGGTACTTGGAACTCTCTTTCCTCTTTTATCATTTTCGTCACTCTCCCTCACTCTCCTAGGGGTTCTTTTTCTTTTTCTTGAGGTAAGCTCTCTTCTCCCTTTTTATGAGCTCTAAGCCCTAGGTTATGGATTTTGGGAGTGTTGCATGAATAGGATATGGTTTAGAAGCTATTTTATGCAAGCCCTAAGGTGGGGTATGAGATTTTAGTATGATATTGTGAGGGTGCATGGTAGTACAAGAAAATAAGTGTGCATGGGGTGAAAATGGTGAGTATAGATGATGGTTATTGGGTTTTGGTGAAACCCTAGCTTTTAGGATTGGGGAAAATGATTAATGTGAGTAGGTAGTAGGTTATCCATGTTGATTTAGTAATATTGAGGATGAAAGATGAGAATGATGATGGGAAATGGCTATGCATGTGTGAACCCATTAGTGGTTATGAGTTTAGAATGCATAATAATGAATATAAGCACCTAGACTATGATGGTTATGGTGGGTTTAATGAAATAAAAGTGATTTAGAGTGTAAATGGCATAAACACCATATAGTTAACTAAAATTATTTAAATCTTAGTGGTTGAGGTATAAAGTAATTATATATGGTATGTTGTGTAATGTAGGAATCGACCTCATCGATGAAGCAGGACCTTCGGACCGTATTAACTACTACTTCTCTTGACGTAGGAGGAGGTAACATTTCTAAATACATGATTTCATCCATTAATGATGTGTATGTATGGATGTATTTTCATAATATGACTTGGATGAATATCTTGATGTCTGTGTGATTGAAATACGTTTGGAGTAATTTACGTTATGTTGTAAATGTTTGGAATGATGATGTTTGAGGTATGGCTTGTGATTGTATGCCTTGATGCTATAATTGTGATTGGGATGGATATAATGTATGAACATCCATGATATATGTGTAGAAGAAATTGATGATCTATGATTGCCACTAACTATTAGCATGAATGAAATCCTATGAGATGTGATGATTAAGATTGATAAGGGTGTCAAAATCCACTAAGTAATGGTGGTGTGTGGTTGGATGTGGAGTAGCATTTAGGATCATAGCGTGAGAAATGCATTGATTGGCATTTGCATCCATGGCATATCATAAGCTGTCTATGTGGAATGTTAGGGGTTCCAATAGGCGGGCCTAGTGGGAGGGCGACCCAGTGCACGGGTAATTTATGTTGTTCCCTAGTGATTCGTTAGAATCACAAAGCTGTCCGTAGTTTGGTGGCGAGGCACCCTACATGGCGAGCCCAATGGGTGGGTGACTCAGTGCTGAGCGAGTATCCCCATGGTTTCTAATGGGAAATGACTATCTCGATGTGTGTTTGAGAGGGGCCCGTAGCACTTATGGCAAATTATAGCCACATTGTTAAATCCGTATGTCACGGGGTGACTAGTGCTACAAGGGGCGATAGCGGTTTGGTACCAGTAAAAGTTTGTAATTATGCATGCAAAAGTTAAGATATATGTGTATACATTTACTACTGCAGTAGGGACATAGTAGTACACCTATGCTTAACCCATATATTATATAATATTGTATTCCCATAGTCAGATCCGTATTTGACATTGATTCATTCGAGCATATGTATTAGCCATAAGAGCATTTGCATATAGCCGGAGATATGCTGAGTATGATAGCCTTTGAGAATATGAAGTATTGGATTAGGAATGGTGGTGTTGTAGTACTAACCTAAAAGAATGGTTGTAATGTTTGATGATGATGATATGGTTATAATAAAGCTTGTGACATGATTGTGAAATATATGGTATGAATGTGTATGTGTGTATCATCATAATGTATGATTTTGATTCATTTGGTTTTGTTACTCACCTCCTAGTTGCCATTTTTTAAAGGTTGATGTAGGTTCTATTGGAAACCTAAGCTTCTTGGAGGTGGAACATTTTAGAAGAAAGTAAATATAGAAGTAGAAGCCCAGGTCTGTGGTCGGCGTTTATATGTATATGCAAAATATATGTATGTTTTGGTTGTATGACTATTGAGTTGGTTAAGAGACTTTTTTGAGTAAGTCCTATGGAAAAATTAGGCCTCCATACCTTGTATGACATATTTATAACAATTTAGTCTCTCTGAATTAAATTGATTGATGATAAAAAATGAATTAAAAATGTTATTCTTATGATGCATCAGGAAGTGGATATCACAACTCAATTTTTATAATTAAATTTGTATTGGTAATTAAACATTAAAAAAATTGAAGTTTCTTAGAAAAATAAGAAATGAATTTTAGAAAATAGAAAATTTTATTCCGGTTACAGGGATACTTTTATTTCGTAAATCAGATTTAAAATAAGACTAAACATAAATAAAACACGACAATAAGACATAGAATTATAAAGGAACCTGTTAATTAAAAAAAATAACACAAAAAATCTATCTCTCAAAGACTCTCTGTTTTTCTACATTCAAGTTTTCTTTCTTTCCACCGCCATTCTCCACCGCCCTTCACCATCTATAAATATGAATTCCATCACCTAGGAACCCATAAGTTTCCACCATCCATTACCATCTTCTTCAACTTCCGAAAAACTTCATTTAAGCTATTCAATTTTTGCAATCCTAGGCACAACACCCCACTTGAAAGATTTAAGAGAAACAAGGAAGCAAAGCATTTAACACTTGAGAAATCTTCAATTAAGGTAAGAAAGAGGAGATAGGATATTAAGTACATAGAAATTAGATTAGAATTGCTTGTTTAATTAATAATTGTTTAAAAACTCATATAGTTAGATTTTAATTTAATTTGAATTAAGTTGTGAAATTGATGCTAATTGGTTTGAAATTTGATATATGATATGTTTCTGATGTTGTATGATGATTTGGAATCAATTAGCATGTTTAATTTGCAATTAAAATCAATTAAAACAGCAAAAATAGAGAAACAAATGTGTTGGTTTCGTTTTCTGCAAAATCAGATCTTTTAAAAGGGGATATTTTCAACCGGTGTTAAAAACTGAAAGCATTGGCATTTTCGTAAATAAAAATGAGCGGTGGTATTCTTGTAAATAATTAGAATGGTGGCATTCTCATAAATAAGACCGGTGACATTTTCGTAAATATGATTAAAAACTTAAAATAATGACTTTTTATATAAATCAGAATTATTATTAATGAATTTTTAATTATCCTTGAGATTTTATTTCAAAATAAATAAATATAATTAATTAAATTAAATTAAGAAGTTTATTTAAACATATTTAAAGGAGAAAAAATTCTTATTTTTAAAATTATTTTAGTAGTATAACTTTTATAATATAGAAAATATGTTTCTATATTCTTTAGAGTATGATATTGAATAAATAATATAATATGGAATATGTATTTCCATATTCTTTGGATTATGATATATTAATAAATATTATAGAAATTGCGTTTTCATATGTTTTGGATATATGAAGTATGCTTATAAATGTGATAAAATATTATGATGATTTTATTAAGATTAATTATATAAAGAAATTTGATAATTTAACTCAGATCTAATACATTTATCATATGCATTGATCGTTCAAAGAATCCGCAAGGGGGTACTTTGAGGGGTTTCCGGTAGGGAAACGCACTCTGTTGAGTAACAGACCTCTGCGGTGGTTTTATACCATGACCGTCTTAAGGGCTGAGCAGTGTGTCCTTAAGGGGGGTCCCGCAACACCTGTTATTGATGTTATGGTATTGTTATTTGATGTTGGTGTTGCATTATAGGGCGCGGTATCGGTTGGATATCCGTAAAAATGATATTGTTGGAAATCACTACCTATGTTCCCACCAGAATGGATCCATCATGCATTTTCATTCATATAAAGAATGGAAATATTAATATAAGAATAATATAAAACGCTTGTTTGGCATCTGCATCGCATAGCATCTTACTTGCGTTTGTGTATATTCTAATGTAATTTCTATTTATTTCATATTTTATCTCACTCTTTCTTTTACTTGTGGCAACCTTTTTAGTGTATAATCAGGAAGGTATGTGACAAACTGGATGATGCTTGATGTGGATGAGCTATGAAGCCTTTTGATGCTTATGCTTACTTGTGTAGCTTCTTTTGTTGTATTATTATGCGTATGTTATGTTTTGGTGTTTATATCTTCATATTTTATAAGATCTAGGTACCTATTGTAAAATATAATATGTATGGAGCTCTGATGTTATATAAAATGAAGTTATTCATGTAAAAGGTTATGCACTCTAATAATTTATTTAGTAACCTCTGGAATCAGGTTGTGAATCACTTGGTAATTACCAGGTGAAAAATAAGTTATCCAAGAAATTTTATATGGTGATGGTAATTATCTTGGGATTTACAATTTGGCTCCAGTGTGTTACAACTGAAGTGGTATCAGAGCAATGGTTTATAAAATATAAAGAAAACCTTAGGAAGTAACTAGAGACTAACATAGGATGACTTGAAGTGTGAACCTTGGTTGCTATTTGTTTGAAATTTGCGTGCTTGTGTTTAGTATAATTATTAGTTAGATAGCTTAAAATTGTTAGAACTCTAAGTATATTAGATGCTCAGTAACTGAATGCAGTTTTACCTATAGGATAAGATATGGCTAGACGTCAGAACGATGATGCCATGGTTGCTGCATTCAATCGATTTGCTGAGATCCTTGAAATACAGGAATAGCAAAGGTTAGTCGAAGGAACACATGGACTTGACCGTTTCCTGAAAAGGAAACCTACCAAATTTAAAGGAGACTATAATCCAGAGGTGGCTTACTTGTGGATTAAAGAAATAGAACATATTTTCTGATCCTTACCTTGTACTGAAGCCCAGAAAGTAGAATATGCTACCTATATGATGGTAGAGGAAGTATAGAATTGGTGGATCTTCGCTCGTGACAGGTTACTAGAAGCCGGTAGGCTACTTAACTAGGAGAATTTTAAAGAAAGATTTCTCAAGAAATATTTCCCTGCTAGTGTCAGGAGCAAAAAGGAATTAGAATTTTTAGAATTAAAGCAAGGTAATATTTTTGTTGGAGAATACACTACCAAATTTGAGGAACTGTCATTGTTCTATCTTCCTTTCCAACAGCCAGGGACTAAGGCTTCTAAATGTGTCAAATTTGAAAATGGTCTAAGGCCAGAAATTAAAGAAGCCATAGGACATCAGAAGATTAGGAGTTTTCCCACTCTAATCAACAAATGTAGAATCTTTGAAGAGAACCATCTAGTAAAGATCGAGTAGGAGAAAAGCAGTAAGCAGTTGAGACATCAATTAATGAATTTCAAAAGGCAAGGGGCATTTAATCAGAATCGATTTCAAGGAGGATCATCTTCATCGTCTGGAGGATACGTGAACCAGCCAATTATATACAACTGTTATAAATACGAAGGAAATCATAGAACCCATGATTGTACACAGACAGATGTTACTTGTTTCCAATACAATCAGAAGGGACATATTCATCCCAACTGCCCATAACTTCGCCAAGGCATTAACATTGTGAATGTTAAAACTAAGAACAACAATAACAACAACAATGGAGCTAGCAGAGGAGGAGCCAATATCCAAGATGGACGTAATGTAAATGGTCACGGAGGATATAATGTCAGAGGCACAGCTGGTCAAGGACGAGAAAATGGATAATTAGTGAATAATCAAAACAAATCACCTGTAGCTGGCAAAGTGAGTGCATTCTTAATGATACTACCTTATCTATTTTATTTGATTCTAGTGTGGCACATTCTTTTATCGTTGAAGAATGTGTTAGACGTCTGAATTTACCTGTGAAATCTATGCAATATGATTTACTTGTCTCTACTTCTACTGGTAACCATCTTAGGACAACTAACATGTTTGAAGGTTGTTCTATACATATAGGAGGAAGAAATTTTAACGTGAACTTAGTATGCTTACCATTAAAGGACTTGGAAATCATCTTGGGGATGGATTGGCTATCTGCTAATCATGTCCTCATGGATTGTCGTAATAAGACGGCGATCTTTCCACTTGACAACATGGAGTGTCAGGAGTATGATGCCTCATAGAAACCTATAGGATATTCCTTGAACAATGGAACCCAACTATTCATGGTATTTGCACTTACAGAAGGGAAAGTTATTCTTAATATAAGTAAGATACCAGTAGTCTGTAAATTCCCAAAAGTATTCTCTGAAGATGTTCTAGGATTACCTCTTGAACAAGAAATAGAATTCTCTATTGACTTAATTCCTAGAGTAGAACCCATTGCTAGAGCACCTTATAGAATGTCTCTAGTAGAACTTATTGAACTAAAGAAGTAAGTTGAGAGTTATTAGAAAAACAATTTATACAACCCAGCGTATCTCCTTGGGGAGCACCTGTACTACCAGTCAAGAAGAAGGATGACAGTATGAGACTTTGTGTCGATTATCGCCAATTGAACAAAGTCACGTTTAAGAATAAATACTCGTTACCAAGGATCGATGACCTTATTGATCAACTACGAGGAGCTACCATGTTCTCCAAGATAGACCTGAGATCGAGATACCATCAGACTCACGTAAAGGGTGAAGATATTCCAAAGACAGCCTTTAGGACATGCTATGGCCATTATGAATACTTAGTTATGCCTTTTGGAGAAACTAACGCTCTAGCCGTGTTCATGGACTACATGAACCAGATTTTCCATCCATACCTTGATCAATTCATCATTATCTTTATAGATGATATTCTCATCTATTCCAAAACCAAGAAGGAGCATGATGAGCATCTGTACTTAGTGCTACAAATACTAAAGGAGAAGTAGTTATATGCCAAACTATCCAAATGCGAGTTTTGGCTTAATGAAGTAAAATTCTTAGGTCACGTGATATCTAAGAATGGAGTGTCAGTCGACTCTACAAAGATTGAAGCCGTAATAGCCTGGGAGAGGCCAAATATTGTTACAAAAATCAAGAGTTTCTTAGGAATCGTAGGATACTACCGAAGATTTATTGAGGGATTCTCCTGAATTGCCCTACCAATGACCCGATTAACCTGTAAGAATAAACCTTTTGTTTGGACTCCTAAATGTGAAGCAAGTTTCCAAGAATTAAAGAAAAGATTAACAACTACACCAGTTCTAGCTTTACCAAACCCATAGGAAAACTTTGAAATTTATCGTGATGCTTCAAAGTTGGGACTAGATTATGTTTTAATGCAACAAAGGAAAGTAATTGCTTATGCTTTAAGGCAATTGCGAGCACATGAACTTAATTATCTTACCCATGACCTAGAATTAGAGGCACTACTTATACTGTGCAAAGTTTGAAGTCTATAGTGATCATAAGAGTCTCAAATACCTGTTTGACCAAAAAGAATTGAATATGAGACAACGTTGATGGATGGAATTCCTCAAGGATTATGACTTCGAGTTGAAGTACCATCCAGGGAAAGCCAACATAGTAGCTGACGCACTTAGTAGGAAAGTTGTTCATATGACAGCTTTAATGATAAAAGAATTAGAAATGACTGAACAATTTAGAGACTTAAACATAGTAATTGAAGAGAAATCTTCAGTAAATATGATTGTTGGAGTACTAAAAATCACTAATGATTTTCTGAAGACGGTGTGTGAAAAACAAAGATTGGATGCATGTCTCCAAAGGATGATTAAGACATAACGTAATGGGAAAGATCTGGGATTACAAGAAGGTTCAGATGGAGTTTTGAGGATGAAAGGAAGAATGTGTGTCCCAGAAGATGTAGAATTAAAGAAGATGATTCTAGATGAAGCTTACAAAAGTATGCTCAGTATTTATCCTGGATCTACGAAGATATATCAAGACTTAAGAAAGGATTTTTAGTGGGAGAGGATGAAAATGAGATAGTTAAATATGTTTCATCTTGCTTAATATGTCAGAAAAGTAAAGTTGAACATCAAAACCTATCTGGTGGATTACAACCACTAGAAATACCCATATGGAAATGGGATGATATTTCCATGGACATTGTGTCTTGCCTAGAACACGGAAAGGCAATGATGCTATCTGGATGATAGTCGATAGATTAATGAAATCAGCCCAGTTTCTTCCAATCAACATGAAGCATTCACTTGAGAAATTGGCTCAAGTGTATATAAAGGAGATAGTAAGATTACATGGAGTACCGTCAAGTATAGTGTCCGATAGAGATCCTAGATTTACTTCCCGATTTTGGGGAAGTTTGCATAAAGAAGTTGGTATCAAGCTGAAATTAAGCTCTGCTTATCATCCATAAACTGATGGACAATCAGAAAGAACTATCCAGAGTCTGAAGATTTACTGAGAGCATGTGTGTTAGAACATGGTGGAGGCTGGGAACATTACCTCCCACTAATTGAATTCACATATAATAATAGTTATCACTCAAGCATTGGGATGACACCATATGAAGCATTATGTGGTAGAAAGTGCAGGACACTAATCTGCTGGTCAAAGACAGGTGAGAATCTGACTCTAGGACCAGAAATTGTCCAACAAATGACAAAGCAGATTCTGATGATTAGAGAAAGGATGAAAGCCACACAGGACAGGAAAAAGTCATATTATGATCAAGGGAGAAAGCCATTAGAGTTCCAAATTGGAGATTATATATTCTTAAAAGTATCGCCTAACAAAGGAGTTAGAAAAGTGTTAAAAAGTAAGAAGCTTACTCCAAGGTATATAGGACCTTATGAGATCCTGAAAAGAATTGGTAAAGTGGCATATCAGATCGTATTGCCACCTCACCTTTCTAATCTTCATAATGTATTCCATGTCTCAACAATTACGGAAGTATGTACCTGATCCAAGCCATGTGATCGAGAATGATGACATAAAAGTTAAGGAGAACCTTACGATTCCAGTAACACTAGTAAAGATAATTATAGAGATGTCAAACAATTAAGAGGCAAGGAGATCTCATTGGTGAAAGTAGCTTGGCAACAAGGAGATGAAATAAGCATCACTTGGGAATGAGAAAACGAGATAAGAAGTCAATATTCTGAGCTATTTTAGAAAAGTACGTTTAAATTTAGAGGACAAAATCTTTATAACGGGGGGAGAGTGTCATAACCAGAATTTTATAATTAAATTTGTATCGATAATTAAACATTAAAAAATTAAAGTTTCTCAGAAAAATAAGAAATGAATTTTAGAAAATAGAAAATTTTATTCCAGTTACAGGGATATTTTTATTTCGTAAATCAGATTTAAAATGAGACTAAACAGAAATAAAACACGACAATAAAACATAGAATTATAAAGGAACCTGTTAATTAAAAAAAACAACACAAAAACTCTTTCTCTCAAAGACTCTCTGCTTTTCTACATTTCTTTTCAAGTTTTCTTTCTTTCCACCGCCCTTCACCATCTATAAATATGAATTCCATCACCTAGGAACCCATAAGTTTCCACCATCCATTACCATCTTCTTCAACTTCCGAAAAACTTCATTTAAGCTATTCAATTTTTGCAATCCTAGGCACAACACCCCACTTGAAAGATTTAAGAGAAACAAGGAAGCAAAGCATTTAAAACTTGAGAAATCTTCAATTAAGGTAAGAAAGAGGAGATAGGATATTAAATACATAGAAATTAGGTTAGAATTGGTTGTTTAATTGATAATTGTTTAGAAACTCATATAGTTAGATTTTAATTTAATTTGAATTAAGTTATGAAATTGATGCTAATTGGTTTGAAATTTGATATATGATATGTTTCTGATGTTTATGATGATTTGGAATCAATTGACATGTTTAATTTACAATTAAAATCAATTAAAAAAGCAAAATAGAGAAACAGAGGTGCTGGTTTAGTTTTCTGCAAACTCAGATATTTTAACAAGGGATATTTTCAACCGGTTAAAAACTAGAAGCGATGGCATTTTCATAAATAAAAAAGAGCGGTGACATTTTTGTAAATAAATCAAAACGATGACATTTTTGTAAATAATTAGAACGGTGACATTTTCGTAAATAAGACCAGTGATATTTTTGTAAATATGATTAAAAACTTAAAATAATGATTTTTTATATAAATCAGAATTATTATTATTAATGAATTTTTAATTATCCTTGAGATTTTATTTTGAAATAAATAAATATAATTAATTAATTAAATTAAGAGGTTTCTTTAAACATATTTAAAGGAGAAAAAAATTCTTGTTTTTAAAATTATTTTAGTAGTATAATTTTTATAATATGGAAAATATGTTTCCATATTCTTTGGAGTATATATTGAATAAATAATATAATATGGAAGATGTGTTTCCATATTCTTTGGATCATGATATATTAATAAATATTATGGAAATTGTGTTTTCATATGTTTTGGATATATGGAATATGCTTATAAATATGATAAAATATTATGATGATTTTATTAAGATTAATTGTATAAAGTAATTTGATAATTTAACTCGGATCTAATACATTCATGCATCATATGCATTGGCCGTTCAAAGAATTCGTAGGGGGTTCTTTGAGGGGGTTTCTGGTGGGGAAATACGCTCTGTTGAGCAACAGACCTCTACGGTGGTTTTATACCATAGTCGTCTTAAGGGCTGAGTAGTGTGTCCTTAAGGGGGTCCTGCAAAACTTATTATTGATGTTATGGTATTGTTATCCGATGTTGGTGTTGTATTATGGGGTGCAGTATCGGTTGGATATCCGTAAAAATGATATTGTTGGAAATTACTGCCTATGTTCCCACCAGAATGGATCCATCATGCATTTTCATTCATATAAAGAATGGAAATATTAATATAAGAATAATATAAAATGGTTTTTTGACATCTGCATTGCATAGCATCCTACTTGTGTTTGTGTATGTTCTAATTTGATTTTTATTTATTTGATATTTTATCTCACTCTTTTTTTTACTTGTGACAACCATTTTAGTGTATAATTAGGAAGATATGTGACAAACTGGATGATGCTTGATGTGGATGGGCTATGAAGCCTTTTGATGCTGATGTTTGCTTGTGTAGCTACTTTGATTGTATTATTATGCGTATATTATGTTTTGGTGTTTATATCTTTATATTTTATAAGATCTAGGTACCTGTTGTAAAATATAATATGTGTAGAACTCTGATGTTATATAAAATAAAGTTATTTATGTGAAAGGTTACGCACTCTGATAATTTATTTAGTAACCCCTGGAATCAGGTTGTGAATCACTTGGTAATTATCAGGTGAAAAATAAGTTATCCAAGAAATTTTATATGGTGACGGTAATTATCTTGTGATTTGTAATTTGGCTCTAGGGTGTTATAGTGGATACGCCATATTCCCACGTATTGATAACTAATCCGTGTAGAGCGTACCAATTGGTCATAATGTCTATTTAGAACTCGTATGTATGTGTGGTTGTGGCCAAGAAGGCCTAAATACCAAATTGGCATGGTAGGTTGAGGCAAAATATGCCTAAAATAATAATGTTGTATGTGATGATCTAGGATCAAAATTCATAGACGGGACTTGGTGAAGCAAGTTCTAATTAGTTACCTAAATGTGTTTAAAATGATGGTTTAACCAAATTAGTAAACAAAATGAATTGCCACCCCTTGAAGTTTGAAAAACTTAAGTTTTTGGGCAAAAACTGATAAATTCGCTCAAGCGGGATGAATCTCGCTCAAGTAAATTTGACATGTATCAGGTATATAGGCTCTCACTCAATTTCGCTCAAGCAGGTATGACTTCGCTTGAGCGGATTCCTTCGAATTGGATTCTGTCACTTTTTCGCTCAAGCGAGTGTGGTTTCGCTTGAGTGAGTTCTTGTGACAATGGTTCTGTGGAAATCTCGCTCAAGCGGGTAGGTGCTTGAGCGAATCTCTACTAAAAAATGATTCTGGACAAATCTCGCTCAAGCGGAATGAGCCCACTCGAGCGAATCACTTTTAAGTGGTTACTGGATGAATTTCGTTCGAGTGAATACTCCCCGCTCAAGCGAATTTAATGGGTAATTGGTACTGGACAAATTTTGCTTAGGTGGATGTGATCTGCTCAAGCGAATTGAAGGGTTTGATTTTATGGCATGTTTCGCTCAAGCAAAATAAATGCGCTTAAGCGAGTTTGAAGGATTTCGCTTAAGTGAGTTACATCTCGCTTGAGCAAATTGACTGAATTTTGATTTCTTCACTTCCTTCATATTTTATGGGCTTTTTCTTATATCTTCATATAAGGGATGAGGTGTATGTCCACTATATGAAACTTTTCTGTTGTAAACTCTATCATATCGTATACTCGTTAGGGCTATTTATTATCGATCTAGTTTACTAAAAGCTTTAAATCCTCACTCTTCGTTTTTTGTGGTTCGGATCTTCATGTAATTGTTGTAGTATCGAACCTTTTTTAAAACACGAAAACTTTACTCACATTTTTATTGAACTATTTAACTTAATTACATCGGATTCGGGTTATGGAAATCGGGGTGTGACAAAAAAATTATGTTTCACAATTTCTAAAATGTTAACAAAATATTTTATTGATTTAAAAAAGAGGTTAAAATTTTGGTTGGAAGACAGGGACACTATATTGTTACCCATGTACCTTTCTTTTAATATCAAGCTAAAACTTTCTTTTAAAATATAATAAATAGATACAGATTTGACTAAAGAAATATGTTAGATAATATTCTGAACATTAAATTATATTATGAAATTAAAATTAAAATATTTTATTTAAAATAATCATCAAAGTAAATATTAAACAAGTCAATTTACAGAATTAGTATGTAAATAAAATAAATATACTTTAAAAATTAAAATTTTAAATTTTATAAAGATCAACCATTAAAATAAAAAATATTTTCTTTTATTTAAATCTGACCAAAATAAAATATAACAACAATTAAGATAAAATTGAATTGTATATAGACTAAATAAAAGTTAAAACAATTTATTTAAAATTCTCAGCAATGTAAACATTAAGCAAACCAATCAATATAGTAATTGAATAAAAATAAATATACTTAAAAATTCAAAATTCAAAATTTATAACGATCAACTATCAAAGTAAAAACCACATTTTTTTGGAAGTAATGTTCCCTCTGTGGTGTTACCACTGTCGACAGTTGTGAAATTAATTTTTAGACGGCCAACACAGTAAGTGTAAGAACTCATCTTATTTTCTCTGGGGTTTACAAGTTTGCATCGGTAGTTTTTTTCTTTTGACAAATTCTCACTAGGTGAAATTTCACCATGAAAGTCAAAAGATTCATACTATCAAATTTTACTATGAAGGACCCACTCCAATAAATTAAAAACTTACTTATAAGGAATTTACAACTAGTTAACGTTTTTTACAAAAGATTTAATGAGTAGTTTGAGATGAGGGTCTCAATTAAGGATTTTGGATTGAAGAATAATAGAGATATATGGGAAGGATGTTTTAATAATTTTGATGAGATGAGAGGGAAACATGTAATATCCATGAAAGACATAATGAGCATAAATAATTTACACATTAGTAAAACCAAAATATTGAGAGCTTTATGTGAATTATGCATTGGGTCAAAAACACAGTAAAGAGTCGAGAATGGAAACACTTGGTTCCAGTTTGTTGCAACAGATTTGGTGATAGAGTGAGAGAAGAGGGTGGGCGCTGGGTCTACGAAAAGGGCGCCAAACCTACCAAGTAGAGTCTAGAACAACCCACAAAAGGAAACTCCTTTATTGCTGTACCAAACCTATCACTTTTTTTTTTGGGTTATATTATATTGTTATTAGAATTATAGGTGCTACACATATGCTAGGAAAAGGTACTACGAGTTTATTAAGTAAGAGAAATTTAATTATAAAATTATAAGATATTATGAGTTATATTTCTAATATTTATATATTTTTTATTTCATTCTATTTTATTTTAATACGGGATTTTTTAATCATCTTAAAAGTTAATCACTAAATAAAAACTTATTATCTAGTTAAAATACTATATATATATATATATATATATATATACACACACACACAAACACACATGAGGCTCTTAGTGTGTTAATAAAATAAAATGTTAGTTTTCTGCTAATTGTGTTAATGACTGAAAATAATAAACCTTTTGTTTGTCAACGAATTTTTAATAGGTAAGTTATATCTTGTTCGATTTATATATTTAACATGAATAAATCTTAGAGTATATTTGAACTTAAGGTATGAAATGAAGAAGGATGAAAGAGGATGGAAAAATATACTATTATTTGGGTTGGAAAATATTGATAGAATTAAATGGAAGGGAATGAAACTTGACTCATTTCATTTTATTACCTAGGTCTCATGGAAGGGAATGAAACTTCAAAATAAAAAATGTCAAAGAAAGTTTTGCATTACTCATGCTCAAAATACATCAAGAAAAGGATCTTTATTAACCAATGATAAAGAAACCAAGTTCAAAGCTTAAATATGTAAAAAAAGAACCTAAAAAATCATGTTTTATCCCTCTTTTACTAAACTTGAATGATCAAACCAAGCCAGAATCATCAAGAGATTTCCATAACAAAATTATGAGCTAATATTTCAACTTGAGGAAGAAGACTAGATTATGGTTTCTTGAATTTGAACCCTTCATAGTTGATTAGGGTTTCCTCACTAAAGATTCAAGTCAATCCTACCTTTTAAAAAAGTAAAAGGATAAGTTTCCAACAATTATTTCCCATGTCCTTTTAAACAACAATGAAGAAAAAAAGGTCAAGTGAGATTTGATCACACGCACAAATTAAGCTAAAAACTCATACTGTATTTTTCTCACAATTTGTAACGAGAATCTATTCTTTGTCTTTATTTAAGTTTCCATCCAAAAAACTTGTTAAACACTTTTTCTGTAAAAGCTTAACTTTTAAAGTTAAAAGTCTTAACTAGTTAAAACTTATTTTTTACTATTATATTTTTCAAGCTAGAAGTGTAAAGTCTCAAAAACCTTATCTTAGATCATCATCTATTTAGAGGTGTTTACTTAATTAAGTGGATTAACTTGTGAGTGTGTACAACATGCTTGAGCCCAAAGAGGCTTGGTGCAAAAAGTACTTTTGTTAACGTCAGGAAAAAATCCTATTGAGGTATATCATGAATGTAGTGTGAAGTGTAGTTCAAAGATGAACTATTGTTGTTAAAGTTATAACTATCTAAGAAAAAACAAAGGATTTGAAAATGTTTTTGAAATTAAATACTTATGAAAGGTAAAAGGAATTTCATTAAAGTTTTTTCCCTTAAAATAAAACTTTTGTTCAGAATTGAAAACTTATTTATAAAGAAAACTATTGTTCTAGATTCTATTTTTAAAACATTATAATCTCTTTAGAAATAAAGATATTTCTTTTTTCAAAACACTTCAAATAACTTATATCTAAGTATTCTAACCTTAGTTCTAACACTATTTAAGTTTTAACCGACTTAAAATCACAAGATGTATAGTTTTTAGGTTTCACAATTCAACTCTCTTTTTATGACTCTATGATCCACTCCACCATTATATATGTACCACGAATCCAAACATACACTTACCTATTAATATTGTAAGCTTAGACATGAACTAAGAGTAATTTTGTCTAAAATTTAATGATTCCCAAGTAAATTTTCACTACAAGAAAAAGTTTTTTTTTTGACCAAAAATTCATCACAATTGTGACTAATTTTTTACGTCATTATTATATTTTGTTGATGAAAAGTTTAGTATTTGTAATACTAATACACAAGTGACTTAAGAATTATGATGAGTGACGAACTATTCGATACAAAAAATAAATTTTCTTATGGTGTTGGTGAATAACTTAGAAATGCAAATCCTTCCCACTTTAATATTCTCAATAAACTTCTTTACCTAAAAAATATTTTTGTATAACTTTCACTAACCGTAAAATAAAACCTGAGATGATTTTACTTTCTTGTGATGCATCAGGAATCAAATATACACATAGAGAATGCTGACATAAGAAAAACAAAAAATTAAAGATGAAGTGAGGATAAAAGTTAATGATAAACAAAAGAAAAATGATGAATAATAAATTTAGTTACTGTGAAATATTTCCTTATGTGTAACAATAAATCAAGTGTAAAAAAAAATTAAGGCTTTACAATCATATAAAAAAATTAAGGTTAAAAAATATTTGAAGTCATTAAAAGTTATCTATGACCCATAACCGTGTATTTTAATTTTGGCAATCTATATATCATATTTAATAGTACTTAATATTTAATCGTCTGATCTCTCACGTAAAAGAGATTTTTTATATAAGTCACGCGGACGCGCGAAAAAAAAAAAGTTATGAGAAACGAAAAAATAATATAAATATACATAATATTTTTAAATAATCATGTAATTTATATTAATCATCCAGTATAATGGTTATATAATTTAAATTTATATACTTTTTATTTCTTATAATAACAAATTAACCTTTTCACGACTTTATCATCATTTTCAAATAAATATACAAAAATGTTGAGTCACAAGATTAACAAAAATTACAACATATCTCAAAACTTAATTATTGTTTATAAATATATTAACATATAACCACCAACAACATTATTACATTGACAAGATTTGAAGTTGTGATATTAAAACCACAAATTTAATTTTTAACTAATATGACCAATCTTGAATCGTTTTTCCTTACAATATTTTTCACTTTTCTTTCTTAATTAATCAATATTCGATAGAACTCTAGTTAATATATTCTCCTTATTGATGTGTTTGGTCCACGAAAAAAGAAGCATTGCTAATTAAATGCTGTCATTAACAACTCAAGGTATTGATGCAGAATTAGAATATATAGATGAATGTTAATTGAAAGATAAATTTCCAAATAGCCACGAATGCGTTAGTGGCGTGGTCATGTTTTGTTAATAGCTGTGGTCATGTATTGTTAGGCGCCGCTAAACTATAACACCACCCTATCGACAACATAATAATTCTGACAAAAACAATCCTTTAATCTTTATTTTTATTACGTATATTTGTGAAGCTTTTAATAATACCTGTTAACATCTAATAAAGTGTGGTTTTATTTATTTTATTTTATAAAATTTATAACAAAAATAATTTTTAAAATAAATTAAAATATCAAATTCTATATGTTATTGTAATTATGAAATTTAAAATTAAAAAATCCATTTTAAAATCAAATTAAACTATTAATTGTCATCATAATCTAATATCTATTTATATTAAATAATATTAATAATTAATTTCAAAGTATTTTTATTTAATGAATTAAAATTATTTTTCATAATAAAAATAAAATAATAAATTATTAAATTAGATAATAAATTATTTAAAAATATATATCTAACTAAATAATAAATTAGTTTATTTTTTTATTTTTAAAACCTATTTTTCAAAATTAATAGTAGATAACAACTTATTAAATCAATTTTTTAGAAATAAAAATAAATTAGTTTGTTTGTTTCTTTTTTATTTTTGAAACCTATTGATCAAAATTAATAAATAGATAACAACTTATCAAATTAATTTTCTAAAATAAAAATAAATTAGTTTGGTTATTTTATTATATTTAAAAACTATTTTTCAAAATTAATAAACAGATAACAACTTATCAAATCAATTTTTTAAAATAAAAATAAATTAGTTTATTTTTCTATTTTTAAAATCTATTTTTCAAAATTAATAGATAGATAACAACTTATCAAATCAATTTTTAAAATAAAATAAATTATTTTTTATTTTTAAAACTTGTTTTTAAAATTAATAGTAGATAGCAACTTATCAAAACAATTGTTTTAAAATAAAAATAAATTTATTTGTTTTTTTTATTTTTAAAACCTATTTTCAAAATTAATAAATTGATAACAACTTATCAAATAAATTTTTTAAAATAAAAATAAATTTGTTTTTTTGTTTTTTATTTTTAAAACCTATTTTTTAAAATTAATAATAGATAACAACTTACCAAATCAATTTTTTAAGATAAAAATAAATTAGTTTGTTTATTTTTTATTTTTAAAACCTATTTTTCAAAATTCATAAATAGATAACAACTTATCAAATCATTTTTTTAAAATAAAATAAATTAGTTTGTTTAGTGTTTATTTTTAAAACCTATCGTTTAAAATTAATAAATAGATAACAACTTATCAAATCAATTTTTTTAAAATTATACCTTTTATTAACTATAACATCAAACTTATAAATTAATATGATTTTTAAGCACTTTACTCCTTTACTCTCTTCATCTCACTCTGCTACCATGAATGTTCAGATTCACCACTCCATTGTTTATAGAATCTGATTTACCCTTCACTTCTATTGTTGTTAGGATGAATACCACGTACTGTCTTTTTGCTAATATTAAAGCTGAAACGCTTAATTGGAATTTCTGTCATAGAGTCATCAATTTATTGAGGGAAATAGATTTTATTGACACTAAAAATCTCAATACACTTGAGATATGATTATGGTTGATCAAAAGGTAAATAGGTGTTTATAGTTAAATAAAGTTAATATTATATATTTTGATTATGGTGTAAGAGACTTAATTATGACTTAATATAGAGGGATTGAATGCATGTGACAGTCTGAAAAGATTTGGTGAAAAACTATGAGAAACTCCTTATTTAAGGAAAGACATATGTCTTCGAGAAAGTAATGATCAGAGCGTGATCAGACCTGCGAATCATGAGTTCAAAATTAGTTTCATTGGCAACATTATTGTCAAATCATTTGAGTATAATGACATCCCAAATGATATTTTAAATTTGTCATGTTTCTTGATGTTTTAAATGATAACACATTTTCTAATGTAATGATATAGGTATTGTTCAATATAATTGCTTTATTTTATTTATATAATGTTGCGTGAATTTTTTCCTAGATATAATTGGACATGTGATTCAAAGAGATGATCTTATTGAACAAGTAAAGTGTGGGAGGACTTCAAAGCAGATTGAGATAATGGTTAAAGATTTAAAGTAAATTATATTTATTTATAGACTTCTTTACAATTGAGTATGATTTTTTCTTATATACATATACATGAATATTTTTTTTATCAACATGTCAATATAGGAAAAGACAATTTACTTACACTTTTTGGCGAGAGTTTACTGATAGAATAGTTTTCATTCTAGCACAACAAGGTTCAAATTTTCTTGTTGCTGTCATTTTGCAGCAATACGTGATAAACACATTTAATAGTAAGTATTATTTTATATAATTAAAATTAATAATATTATGGTGATATTTTTTGAACTTATTAAATTCATATGATATTTTATATTGTTTTATATTCTTATATTTGTTGACAGGCAAAAGGGGAGTGACCAATACTTTTCATGGAATAAACATGATTATCAATGAAGATATTCATGAGATAAAAGACTATATCAAAAGATAAATAAATTTTATTGATTTATACTATATAATAGAGATATAAAATCTAATGATTTTATGTTTTTATATGGAGATTGGGAAATGAAAAAGTCATGGTCACACCTATAACGAGTCAAATGTCTTCGAAATTAAGTTTATCTCAAGAAGATGATCTTTTGTGTAACGCCTTGGAGCCAACTTGCAAATCTCAAGATAATTACCCTCACCATATAAAATCTCTTAGATAACTTATTTTTCGCCTGGTAATTATCAAGAGATTCACAACCTGATTCCAGAGGTTACTGATACAATATCAGAGTACGCAACCATTACATAATTAACTTCTTATTATTGTAGATAACATCAGAGTTCCATACATATTATATTTTACAACAGGCACCTAGGTCTTATAAAATATAAAGATGTAAAATACCAAAACATAGCATACACATAATACATCCATAGTAGTCACGCAAGCAAGCATCAGCCTCAAGAGCCTTCATAATTTATCCACATCAAGCATCATCCACTTTGTCACATATCTTCCTGGTTAACCACTAAAGGGTTGCCACAAGTAATAGAAAGAGTGAGATGAAATATCAAATAAATAGAAATCAAATTAGAACATACACAATCACAAGTAGGATGCTATGCGATGCAGATGCCAAACAAGTATTTTGTATTATACTTATGTTATTATATCCCGTTCTTTTATATGAATGAAAATGCATGATGGATCCATTCTGGTGGGAACATCTACAGTGATTTCCAACAATAACATTTTTACGGATATCCAACCGATACTGCGCCCCATAATGCAACACCACATCGGATAACAATATCATAATATCAATAACAAGTGTTGCGGGACCCCCTTTAAGGACACACTGCTTAGTCCTTAAGACGGTCGTGGTATAAAACCACCGCAGAGGTCTGTTGCTCAACAGAGCGCGTTCCCCCACCGGGAACCCCCTCAAAGAACCCCTCTGCGGATTCTTTGAACGGCCAATGCATATGATGCATGAATGCATTAAATTATCAAATTCCTTTATAATTAATTGTAACACTAAAATTATTATAACAATCAATTAAGCATACTTTGTTTATAATTCAAAGAATATGGAAACACATTTTCCATATTATTTATATCATAATTCAATCATATGGAAACACATTTTCCATAATTTTTATATCATATTTCAAACATATGGAAACATATTTTTCATAACATTTAATAATTCAAAGAATATGGAAACACATTCTCCACGTCATAGTAATTGTTTAATATCATATTCCAAACCATTTGGCATCAATTTCATAATTTAATTCAAATTAAATTAAAATCTAACTAAATGAGTTTCTAAACAATTAAACAAGCAATTGTAACTTAATTTCTATGTATTTAATATCCTATCCCCTCTTTCTTACCTCAAGTGAAGATCGTTAAGCTTTCCTTATGCTAAACTCCCTTGTATTTCTTCAAATCTTCAAGTTTGCATAATTTCTTCTTATGCAAAAATTAAAGAGTTTAAGTATGACAATGAAGGTTTTGAGAGCTTAAAGTGGGAGATGAAAGGTTATAGGATTAGTGAGGTTTTTGGTTTAAGGAAATTTGGAAGGTTGGAGCCCTATTTATAGGCTTTCAATGGCAGTTACTGTAGCAAATTACTGTAGCAAATCACTGTAGCAGCTCGAAATGACATGAGGCGGTGGGAAAAATGGAGAACTCTCATGAATTCTCTACATTTCACAAGATTTTTCATGTGACGTTTTACTGTAGCATTTCACTGTAGAAGATTACTGTAGCATTTTACTGTAGAAGATTTTTATTTTATTTTATTATTCTATTCTACGTTCCATTCTCGTTTAATTTCGTTTTAAGTCAGAGTAAAAATATCCTTGTATTCATAATTAAATTTTCTATTTTCTAGGATTTATTTCTTATTTCTCCGAGAAACTTTAATTTTTCACTGTTTAATTACCGCTTAAAAATTGGGCTGTTACATTTTGTCAATTGAAATAAATTAGATTATTTTACTTTTATAACCTATTAACAAAATTTCAAATCTCAATATATATATATATATATACACAAAAATCCTAAATGAGGTATTGAAGTTATTCCAATTAGCAAAGAATGTAGCAAGAGGTCTCTGGTAGTTGTTAATTTAACTTATGACAATTATGATGGTGACACACAAACTTCTACCATAAAACAAGCTTTTAACAGATTGAAGACATCTGGTGTGAAAAAAATTCTATATGGAATAAGATGAAGAATGACCCATTAAAATTTGAAGTTATATATTTTACGTTATTTTGTTTTATGGTCTCCGGGTTGTGATGCTTAGTAATTGTTTGTTCAAATAATATTGATCTTTATAATCATTGTGTTGATTGGTTTTATCATAATTGAAGTATATTAGATTGTTGAATAGATTATAGATAATTGATTCAATTAGAATTAATTATATCTATATCTGGTTAAACATATCCTTAAATTAAGGATAGAGAATTAAAATTAACATTTTTACATAAGTTCTCATAATTAAGCTGAATTGAGATTTGATTCATTCATTAAGCCTGTTGTATCTTATTAAAATAATATATTAATAAATAAAATATTATAACATGTGTTTGAAAGCATAAAAAATGTCATTAACTTAGATTTTAATTACCAAATTTATTATGAATTAATTTTAAATTATAACAAATATGATTAATATTCTTAAAAATTTAAATGTAAGATATTGATGTGTCAAAATTACCTAAAAAATTGAAATTTAATTGTTATAAATTTAATTTAAATTGAAATTTGAATTTTTTATTATATTAAAATTTAGAAATATTAGTCAAAATATTTGAATTTTTTATATTTCAATTTTAAATTCAATTAGTGTTTTTAGTCAATATCAAATTTAAAATTTTAATTTTTATATATTACATTAAAATTTTAAAATTTTAATAGTAAAAAAGTTAATTTATAGTAAATTTTGAAAGTTTTATTGTATTAAAATTCTTTATATTTAAATTTTATATTCAATTGATCATTTACTTTTAACTTTGTTTAAATTTAAAAAGTTGTTAAATTTTTTAATAAAGTAATATTAGAAAAGTAACCAATTTAAAAAAGTGTTCAATCCTATTATGTAGTCCAATAGTCCAATGGTAGTTATTTACTTACATATTAAATAGTTTATTTGTTAATAATTTATAAAGTATTAAATAATTTTGAACAATTATATGAAATTTAGTAGACTTTATCTATGAGGACTTTAAATTTAATGGTTGAATTGATAAAATTCACTTTTGAAAGAAAGTTATTTGAATGTGTCATTTTACTAAGTTTGACATTGTATAGGTTAGGGTAGTATAAAATTACGAACAACCTTTAAAATACTTATTATTTTTAAACTTGCTTACTACAGCTAAACTAAGTCTAAACAACCAAAAGCCAACAACATATCAAAAATAATTTCATTTAGCAAATCAGATTTGATTTTTTTCAGGTGAATAAAGCCAAGAAATCATTTTACAAATAAACATTGAGCAAAGTTTTCTTAAATCAAAAGTGTTCACACACAGTGTTTAGAGCACAAAACCCTAGGAAATTCTCCTAGGAATTAGGTTTATGTGTCACTTAACTTTCCATGTGTGTATCATAGGTACATTTATACTTAGGTCAAAACAGAGAGGGCCCATGCCTATTAGACTAAAAATAACCAGGATCCCCACTTTGGCTAGAATAAAGGGGATCAAGAGAACTCGTGGGACCTTCTGTCCTCGGGGGGAATAGGAGCCCCCTAGCCATAAGCCTCAGGCCTAAAGCCAAGTGAAATGGCTGAGTATAATCATGTGGCGCTTCTTTGCTTTAATATAGATTGGGGGGTTGGGTTCTGAGCGGTCTGGATGAGCCGAGAGGAGCTGGTCTCCGAGTGGCATGAATGAGCCGAGAGGAATTGGTCTCCGAGTAGGGTGGATAAGCTGAGAGGAGTTGCTCTCCAAGTGGCGTGAAAAAGCTGAGAGGAATTGGTCTCCAAGTGGCGTGGATGAGCCGAGAGGAATTAGTCTCCGAGTGGTGTAAATGAGCAGAGAGGAATTGGTCTCCGAGTAGCGTGAATGAGCCGAAAGGAATTAGTCTCTGAGTGACGTGAATGAGCCAAGAGGAATTGGTCTCCGAGTGGCGTGAATGAGCCGAGAGGAGGATTTATGCTTTTTTGCCACGTGGTGGAGAGTCGATAGCCACCACTTTTCATGTTGGGGGGTGCACGTGCCTGTTATGATTACGTCATTTCTGTATCCCAATGCCATTAATACACCATTTAAAGCGTGTCGTTTCACCCTAGGTTGTCTTAAGGCATCATGTCCGTCAATCAAAAAACCTCCCACTCCCCATCGTTGGATTTGGATCCACGTCGTTTCACTTGAATAATTTCCCAAAATGTCACATCTTTTTGTTTTCAAATACCGTCGTTCCACTTTAAATGATTTTCCTAAAACATCACACCCTTTGGCTTTCAAACCCCTTTTGTATTCCAACTATTGGATCCGGTATGACGAAACGTCATCTCCCTTACCTATAAATTGGTTCAGCTTTTCCATTTCATGCTCTTTAGACTTCCACTCTACCGTATCCTATACCTTCTTCACTTCCATCTGAGCTTTGGTTTACTGGGCTTCGTTTCTCTAACTTTCATCTTCCTCTTATCTTCTTAGCATTCCTCGCCTTTTACCCTTCAAGTTAGTATCTTTCCTCTTCCAATTGTTTTTGTCTTGAGAGTGGTGATGGCGTCCACTGTAATGAGTTCCTATAAGTGGGTGAAGGATGAGGTGCTGGTCATTTCCTCTTCTCTTCAAAGTGAGGAGTCTGTGGCCAAATTGTGGGAGGGGGAATGTTTAATCATTCTACTCTTGCCCATAATGTAGAGTGGGGTTTGCCATGAGCGTGCTGACTCGAGTGAGTTAGATTTTACCTTTGATATGAGACTTTCTTTTCTAGGCTGGATCTATCTTTTCTTTTTCCTGACTTCGAGGTTGGGGTATTAAGCGCCTTAAACATCGCCCCTACATAATTGCATCCGAATGAATGGGCGTTTGTGAAGGCGTTCGAGGTGCTGTGTGAGCACTTTGGCCTAGGCATGACAAAAGCATCCATCCCCGCAGGTAACTGTATCGCACCGCCCCCGTTTGAGTGGGTTTTCCCCTTTTTTTGGTTTCGGGGACGGGGACGATTTTTACTCGGTAGGTAAAAGTCAGGGGCGGGACGGGGATGGTAAAACTAGTGAACTGTCCTTTACAAGGGGTGTAAAGTAACTGTCCTTTACAAGGGGTGTAAAGTTATGATTCTGAAACAGCTCAAAATATACATGTAATGTCAATCTGATACAAGGATGTGTTATACAGATGCAAATACGGAGTGTCCTTGTGTATTGGGCGGAGTATAATCCACACTGGGGCGGAGTGTAACTAACTCTGTGGCGGTATAGTAGTCCGCCTGAAGTTGTTTTCTTTGTCTTGACACAATTGGTGGTGGTACCTGCAATTATTCTCCGACGCTCAAGTCAGTATTTCAGAATACTCTTAGACTTAGAAAGCAAATCTGAGTGAATTATGCAAGTAAGAGAGTGTAAGGTTTCGAATTGGGGATCCCCCATATACCTTTTTGCTGAGGTTTATATACCTGTTGCTGGTGCTTCATTATTGGTAGGACCCGTTCCTTGTTTTCAGGCATTATGCTGGAAAGGTAGTGGGTCCCTGCGCCGTTTGCAAGCACTGTTATTGTAGTGGGTGTTTCCACTTACTTGGAAAGCGTTAATGCTTTATTATTATATTTGTTATTCCCTTTTATGCGTGGTAGCGTGATTCCCATTTTCAACCTCTCAAGACAGAGTCAATCTCATGCCGGGGTTATGAGTATGGGCTCGCTACGCAGTATGGGAAATTCAATATTCTGCCTGTGTTGAGCCTATGGCTTGGCGGAGTAATATGCATTAGGGATATTTCATGCATGTGTATAAGGTATTTAATATTTTCCTCCTTGGCGAGGTAATAAGCCTTGGCGGAGTAACATACCTTGGCGGAGTAACATACCTTGGCGGAGTAACATACCTTGGCGGAGTAACATACCTTGGTGGAGTTATGTGCCTTGGCGGAGTAACATGCCTTGGCGGAGTTATGTGCCTTGGCGGAGTAACATGCCTTGGCGGAGTTACTTGCCCTGGCTGTATGCACGCCGTATAGAAATAATTATAATGTATTTGAAGCGTACTTCTCTTGTTCAAAATGTTGATCTGGCAAAGCATTAAAGCCATGCTCTTGGGGGCCGGTGTTGGGACCGGATCATATGCCCGCTAGCTTGTTATAGTGACTGGCGGAGTCACTTTAATGAGCTATACTTAAGTTTAGCTTTTATAGGCATGGGTTTAGGCGGCGTTTGCTAGTTCAGGATTTACGGACAAGTGTTTTCATGCATTTATTGCTTTTGTCATTACTTGTCACGCCTGTCATTAAAGCCCCTCGGAACCACGTTTTGCCTCTTTAATCTCTTATTGCCACGTATGCCCTCGTAACGATTGCCATTCCAATGATGGGACATAAATGCGTGGGATGGCAGTTGAGATACGTTTTCGAGGTTATTACCATGGGCCTTGGATTCTGAAAATGCGGCCCAGGAATTACCTGCCCTTAGATTCATCTATTGGTTTCAACATCAAAAGGAACCATCAGTGAGATTCATCCAACGGCTGTAAACACATCTTTGAAGTTTTTGACGATTCGCTTATTTCCCCCCAAGCCATGCCTATAAATAGGTAAACTCTTAGGGAGGGAAATGTTTTGCTTCATCTTCTACTTTGCATCCGTTTGCTGAAACTGCTTTTGCTACTTTCTCGCTAGTTTGTTTGTTGTTGGAGTTCTTCAGTTCTTTCAGAAACTTAAGGTAACTTGCTTCTTCCTCTGCTTTCTGTCTTTATTTTCATTGGGTTGGTTCTGTTTTTCCTTTATATGTGCGTTTGTTGAAGCGAGGATGAGAGGAAAAAAGTCAGAGTCATGCTCTAGGGTTTCTGTCCGTCCCGTGTTTTCTGATATTGAGAGTGAAGATGAGGCTTTCTATACTGGGAGGGATTCGACGTTTTATAGCAGCGTGGAGTATTTTAGTAATGCTGTACATTCGTTTGTATCAGGAGGTGTTTCCCACACACAAGTTATAACGATGGCAGAGTGTCAGAATGTTGTGTTGCATGGACTGGACTGGGAAAAGACTCTTGAGACTGACCCTTACTGCTGGGTTGAGGAAGATGTGAAAGATGCTTCCTCTCGCCATGCAACAACGAGTGGGGGGGTGATGGAGTTATCTGTACCAATCTGGAAGGATGAACGGTATGAAAGGAGGTTCATCACTCGTTCTCCCAAGACGTTCAAACGGATATGCCATCGTCCTCAAAATGATCGTACCATATATATGTATGATATTTTATTTACCCAGCTGGGGTGCGCTTCCCATTGAATAAGTTCCAAATGGGCGTACTTAGGTTCCTGGACTGCGCCCCTTCTCAGCTGCACCCTAATGGTTGGGGGATAGTTCACAGCTTTGAGGTGATGGCTGAACATCTAGAGTTTACGCCCACTGTGGCGTTGTTCTTTGCCTTCTGCCGCATCATGAGGAGAGTAAATGTGAAAACTGGCGGCATGGGCTTTGTAACCCTTCGGGCGGAGCCGAAGATTTTGAATTTCAAGGCGTTTGCTGACTCCGCCAAGGAAGGCGGACTTCACTTTAGGATGAGCTTTGTGAAGGTTTCCGTTAGGAAGGGCAAGCCCGTCTTCTGGCGGAGTAAGGAGGGAATTGACAAATTCCCAGTAGCTTGGACTCATGAGCACTTCCTCCTGACTAAACAAGCATATGAAGTTGAGGAGAGTGCTTTATCAGCTGCTTCTGTGGAAGTACTTCGGACGTTGAAGGAGTACAACTCCGTCCATAAGCTGATTCTGTGTCGAAGGCTGCTTAGGCGGGATGCTCAGGGATACTTAAGTAATATTTCATCATTAACGATTCCAGTGTTGATTGAATATTACTCCTATTTTTTCCTGCGTCTTCTAACCATATTCATATATGTTATTTTGAAGGAGAGATTGCTGAATTCCCTGGGATGGAGCGCATCAAGCAGATTCGTATGAGCCGTGAGGAAATTGACGCGGAGAACAATGTGCAGCCCTGGAGGAATTTGGCTGCTGCTCTGACAAAGATTCTTCCTTTTCCTGCATCCACTTCTATAGTGAATTTGGAAGGTGGTGCAGGGTCCTCTGCAGTTGATGTTGAAAGGCGTTCTAAAAAATGCCAAGAACCAGAAGCTGTTGAGGAGGAGGAAGAGGAAGTGGATCCCCAACCTTTGCTCAAAAGAAAGAACAAGGGCAAGAAGAAGATTGGGGAAGGAGCATCAGCTGACACCGCCATCAACTTGGAAGAGACTCAGGAGGTACCTGTTGTGGGTACTACTGCTGATATGGGCGGTGTTGAAGGCGCCCTCGAAGAAGGTGCCGTGGGGGAGGAAACGGAGGGAATTCAATCCTCTCCAAACCAGGTTGTGGTGGATGAGGCGGAGGGAGTTCAAACTTCCCCAGTCCGCCCGGCTGAGAATCCCGCCTTGGACTTGGCTACTCGAGGGACACCAGTTTTCTTTATTGATGTTCCAGGGGAGTCATCCAGGCGATCCGTCTCTCTGCCTTTGGCGGGGTCTCGACTGAATCCCTTCTTGTATTTTGCAAATATGGGATCCCGCCAGTCGGAGAGGCATGATCTGGAGTTCATCCTCCGCCCCGACATCGACTTCGAAGAGATTCCAGACGCTGCTGCAGCTGCAAGGTGGCACCTTGCAGAAATTGATGGTTTCCTTGCCTCTGTGCCACGTATAGCTGATGTTGCTGCTGAGGCCACCATGTTTCAAGAATCCTTTCATGAGTCTGTTGAAAAGATACGCAGCTTGGAACATGATAATGAGCAGCTGTCGGAGGTGATCAAGGCCAAGGATAAACACCTTGACACCGCCGACTCCGACATCAAGAAGCTGGAGGAGGAGATGGCTCGGGTGAGAGCTGATAAAGTCTTGCTGGAAAAGCAAGTTTCTGGCTTAAAAGAGCAGAATGTAAAGCTGGGCGAAGAGGTGGGTGGACTATCCCAGGTGAAGGCTGATAATGTTCTGCTGAAACAACAAGTTTCGGATTTGAATCAGCAGAACCAAAAATTGGGCGAGGATGTGAGCGAACTTCAGCAGAAGTTGGTTTCCTTTGAAATAAATAAAACCGCTGCTGAAGACGCCTGGGCGGCGGAGTTGGACCAAGCAGCCACTGCATACAATAACCTTGAAAAACAGGTTCAAGAGCTGCAAGCTGAGAAAGCCACTTCAGATGCCACCAGTGAAAGGCTTGACAAGGAGTTACAATCTGCCTTGGATGCAGCTGAGGCGGCAATTGATGATGCTTTCAGCATGGCTGTTCGCCAACTCCGTTATCGCAATCCAGGCGTTGCTCTCACCACTGCAGGCATTCATCCTTACTATGAATTCATTAATGGAGAACTGATGGTGCCTGTTCAGGGGGGTCACGTTCCTGCGCCCAATGTAGAATATGTCCTGGCGGACTTGCCTCCCTCCCAAAGTTTATCCAAACCTGGCAAAAGCCAGCTTAGCTCCGCCCAGCAAGAAGGGATGCCATCCGACCCTTGAAGACCAGCTCCTGAATCTTTTTGCAAGTTTTGTTTTTCTTTGAATTTTAATGATATTGCCTTGTTCCAGGATAGGCTCTGGATCTTTATCAATTTTTGGCAATATTCAATAAAATATATTTTCTATAATCTATACTTATTCATATTAGCAATGTTTGAGTCTGTTGTATTTATGCCTCGTAAAATGATATTAAGAAGGCAGAGTATTCATTTGAGGACTTAATGAAATATGACTAAGTATAACGAGGCGGAATAGCCTTTTTGAAATTCTGGTGAAGTAAAATTCAGTAGGGAGGCGAGGTAGCCTCTTAGGAATTTCAATGAAACAAATTCAGTAATGAGGCGAAGTAGCCTCTTAGGGATTTCAATGAAATAAATTCCGTAAGGAGGCGAAGTAGCCTCTTAGGAATTTCAAAGAAATTGGATTCCGTAAGGAGGCGGAGTAGCCTCTTAGGAATTTCATAGAAACAGAATTCCGTAAGGAGGCGGAGTAGCCTCTTAGGAATTTCAAAGAAATAAATTCCGTAAGGAGACGGAGTAGGCTCTTAGGAATTTCAAAGAAATTGGATTCCGTAAGGAGGCGGAGTAGCCTCTTAGGAATTTCATAGAAATTGGATTCCGTAAGGAGGCGGAGTAGCCTCTTAGGAATTTCACAGAAATTGGATTCCGTAAGGAGGCGGAGTGGCCTCTTAGGAATTTCAAAGAAACAGAATTCCGTAAGGAGGCAGAGTTGCCTCTTAGGAATTTCAAAGAAATAGAATTCCGTAAGGAGACGGAGTTGCCTCTTAGGAATTTCAATGAAATAGAATTCCGTAAGGAGGCGGAGTGGCCTCTTAGGAATTCAATGAAATAGAATTCCATAAGGAGGCGGAGTTGCCTCTTAGGAATTTCAATGAAATAGAATTCCGTAAGGAGGCGGAGTGGCCTCTTAGGAATTTCAAAGAAATTGGATTCCGTAAGGAGGCGGAGTAGCCTCTTAGGAATTTCAAAGAAACAGAATTCCGTAAGGAGGCGGAATGGCCTCTTAGGAATTTCAAAGAAACAGAATTCCGTAAGGAGGCGGAGTTGCCTCTTAGGAATTTCAAAGAAATAGAATTCCGTAAGGAGGCGGAGTTGCCTCTTAGGAATTTCAAAGAAATAAATTCCGTAAGGAGACGGAGTAGCCTCTTAGGAATTTCAAAGAAATTGGATTCCGTAAGGAGGCGGAGTAGCCTCTTAGGAATTTCAAAGAAATAAATTCCTTAAGGAGACAGAGTAGCCTCTTAGGAATTTCAAAGAAATTGGATTCCGTAAGGAGGCGGAGTAGCCTCTTAGGAATTTCAAAGAAACAGAATTCCGTAAGGAGGCGGAATGGCCTCTTAGGAATTTCAAAGAAACAGAATTCCGTAAGGAGGCGGAGTTGCCTCTTAGGAATTTCAAAGAAATAGAATTCCGTAAGGAGGCGGAGTTGCCTCTTAGGAATTTCAATGAAATAGAATTCCGTAAGGAGGCGGAGTGGCCTCTTAGGAATTTCAATGAAATAGAATTCCGTAAGGAGGCGGAGTTGCCTCTTAGGAATTTCAATGAAATAGAATTCTGTAAGGAGGCGGAGTGGCCTCTTAGGAATTTCAAAGAAATTGGATTCCGTAAGGAGGCGGAGTAGCCTCTTAGGAATTTCAAAGAAACAGAATTCCGTAAGGAGGCGGAATGGCCTCTTAGGAATTTCAAAGAAACAGAATTCCGTAAGGAGGCGGAGTTGCCTCTTAGGAATTTCAAAGAAATAGAATTCCGTAAGGAGGCGGAGTTGCCTCTTAGGAATTTCAAAGAAGCATAATTTTTACAAGTGTTGAACTTACTTGAACTTGTTGATAGTGCTTGAGTTTGTTGATTATGTACTCCGTAAAACATTGGCAGTTAGGCGGAGTCAAATTTTGGATGGAGCATTCATCCGTTTGAATTTGAATTGGAGTGTAACTCCTGATCAAATGAAAATTGTTGAATCCAGGATTGGTATGGTGCAGCATATAGCTGTGACACTAATTCTTCCTGCAAGAACTTGGTTGAACTTTTGAGGCGGTATGGTGCAGCATATAGCTGTGACACCATTTCTTCCTGCAAAAACTTGGTTGAACCTGTGAGGCAGTATGGTGCAGCATATAGCTGTGACACCATTTCTTTTTGCAAGGACTTGGTTGAACTTTTGAGGCGGTATGGTGCAGCATATAGCTGTGACACCATTTCTTTCTGCAAGAAACCTGCAGGACCTTGGGGCCGAAATGGTGCAGCATATAGCTGTGACACCAGTTCTTTCCATAGGCGGCCTATAGGACCTTGGGGTCGGTATGGTGCAGCATATAGCTGTGACACCAATCCTTTCCCCCCAAGGAGTTTTCTGGACCTTAGGGTCGGTATGGTGCAGCGTATAGCTGAGACACTAATCCTTTTCCCCCAAGGAGTTTTCTGGACCTTAGGGTCGGTATGGTGCAGCATATAGCTGTGGCACCAATCCTTTCCCCCCAAGGAGTTTTCTGGACCTTAGGGTTGGTATGGTGCAGCATATAGCTGTGACACCAATCCTTTCTCCCCAAGGAGTCTTTTGTTGACTCCGTTTGTGAAGCTGTGTTGCATGTTGATTGATCTTTATGGAATAAAGAGTAATGCATCTATGCTTCAATTTTTGGAGTCGTTGTCTTATCTGCATGGGAACAAGTTCTGCTATGGATAATCAATTCAAAGTTAGAATGAAGATTGAATGTAGGAAGGTATTTCATTAATAATGGAACTACATAAAGGGCTGAGCTGGGGTATGTCTTTTCGAAACTTTTTCAAGGAAAGCATATCTAGGAAGAACCTTGAGTTAGGAGGAAAAGATCATACCATATTACCCAACTAGCTGTAATATATGCGTAAATTTAAAATGTTCCATTTATTCCTGACCGGAGTGCCATCTAAGTTTTCTAGGCGGTATGTGCCTTTACCCAAAGCCTTGATGACTCGGTATGGACCTTCCCAGGTTGGTGCCAATTTGCCTTGGTGTGCAAATTTGTTGCCAATATTGGCCCTTCTCAGGACCAAATCTCCTTCTTTGAAACGGCGTTCGAAAATACGTGTGTTATACCGTTTGGCGGCCTTTGCTTTGACAGCTTGGTCCCTCACAAAGGCTTCCTCTCTCAACTCCGCCAAAACCTCGAGTTCATGTGCAAGGTTCTGTGGATTGGCTTCCTCGTTGAAATGGAGGACTCGAGCTGAAGGGGCTGCCAATTCAATGGGGATGACAGCCTCAACTCCATATGTCAGCCGATATAGAGATTCATTTGTGGTGGAGTGAGGGGTTGTTCTGTATGCCCATAAAACGTGACATAACTGATTTGCCCAATCTCCTTTTGCCTCACCAAGGCGTTTCTTGAGGCCCTTCAAGATTTCTCTGTTGGCAACTTCAGCTTGTCCATTGGTTTGAGGGTGTTCCACAGAAGAGAAAATCTGCGTAATGCTGAGATTTTCTAGAAGTTCAGTGAACTTGCGATCTGTGAACTGGGTGCCATTATCAGTGACTATGCGTCCAGGGACTCCGAAACGTGCAATGATATTTTCATATACGAATCTTCGAGTCCTGGCTGACGTTATATGCACCACTGCCTCTGCCTCAATCCATTTGGTGAAGTAATCAACACCAACTATCAAGTATTTGATTCCGCCAGGCGCAGTTGGGAATGGACCCAAGATATCCATGCCCCATTTATAGAAAGGCCAAGGCGTTATTGATGATGACATTTCCTCTGCTGGAGTGTGATGAAGATTTGTGAATCGTTGACACTGATCGCATTTTTGAACATATGAGGCGGAGTCATGCTTCAGAGTGGGCCACCAATACCCCGCCCTGAGTATTTTTCTCATTAGACTCTGTGCCCCTGGATGATGTCCACACTGCCCTTCATGGACTTCTTCCAAAATAGCTTGCACCTCATTTTCATTTATACAAATTAAGTAGGGAACAGAAATTCCTCGGCGGTATAACTGTCCGTCCAGGAGTGTATAATAAGGTGCTTCTTTCTTTAGTTTCTTTCGCTCAAGATCATCCGTGGGTAATTGTCCATTAACAAGATAATGAACTATTGGTGCTACCTAGGAATTGTCATCAAAGGAGCGACTTTTAATCATATGTACTGAGGAAGGAAAGGAAATACTTGGCTCCGCCAAGGTACTCTGTACAACCGTAGTTGTGCATCCCGCCTTCTTTGTGCTCGCTAACCTGGAGAGGATATCAGCACGTGTATTTTCTTCGCGGGGTACATGCTTGAAAGTGACTTCATTGAAGCGTTGTTTTAACTCATGGACGCAGTCTAGATATTGTTGCAGCAGGGGTTCTTTAGCCTGATACTCACCAAGAATTTGTGAGATGACTAATTGAGAATCACTGCATAGGGTAACAGTTTTGGCCCCAATATCTTGTGCTGCTCTAAGTCCGGCCAAGCAGGCTTCATACTGCGCCTGATTGTTAGACGTAGTGAAGGTAAAGTGCAATGAAATTTCAAGATGTACTCCGTCATCACTTTCTATAACAATTCCTGCTCCACATCCTTTGCTATTTGAAGATCCATCAACGTATATTGTCCAATGTGAATGATCTACATCTGGGCTAGAGCCTGTTAATTCAACTACGAAATCTGCTAGGACCTGTGCCTTGATAGCAATTCTTGGTTCGTATGATATGTCAAATTCAGAGAGCTCTATGGCCCATTTGATCATCCTTCCAGCCAGGTCTGGTTTGAACAGTATAGTACGAAGTGGCAAGTCTATGCGAATCAGGATGGGATGGGCATGGAAATATGGTCTTAGGCGTCGTGAGGCCCAAACAATTGCAAGTGCTGCTTTTTCAATCTTCTGATAACGGCACTCTGCACCATGCAATGTTTTACCAGTGAAGTACACCGGTCGTTGGCCTTCAACTGTCTCCTTGACCAGAGCCACTGCCAATGCTTCATCTGAAATAGACAAATAGACAATGAGTTGCTCACCTGGGCTTGGTTTTACCAGAATTGGAGGGCTGACCAAGACATTTTTCAAGCTTTGGAAGGCCGCCTCTTGCTCTGGGCCCCAACTGAATTTTTTGTCCTTCTTCAGTATCTTGTACAAGGGAAGAGAGCGATGAGCCATTTTTGGCATGAATCGTGCTAGAGCAGCGATTTTGCCATTGAGGGATTGTACCTCTTTCAATGTTTTGGGGCTCTACAACTCTTGGATTACGCGACACTTATCAGGATTAGCTTCTATGCCTCTTTGTGTTAACATGAAACCCAAAAATCTGCCCCCAGGTACAGCAAATGTACATTTTAGTGGATTCAGTCTCATGTTGTATTGCTGCAGGCGTTGAAAAATGAGGCGTAGGTCTTCAACATGGTCTCCTCCCTCCGGGGTCTTGGCAATAATATCATCAATATAAACCTCTACCAGCTTTGTGTGCATACCCTCAAAGACTTTGTTAATCATGCGCTGGTAGGTTGCCCCGGCGTTCTTTAGCCCAAATGGCATGACGTTGTAGCAAAAGACCCTTTTGTCATTAATAAATGCTGTCTTCTCCTGATCTTCCTCACACATTGGAATTTGATTATATCCGGAGTAGGCATCCATAAAAGATAGATATTTGTATCCTGAGGAATCGTCAACCAATCTGTCAATGTTGGGGAGAGGGTATGGATCTTTGGGACAGCATTTATTCAAATCAACGTAGTCTATGCACATACGCCATTTGCCATTGGCTTTCTGTACCATAACCACGTTGGACAGCCAGGAGGAGTAACGGAGTTCCCTGATGAACCCCGCCTTGAGGAGCTCCTCTGTTTGTTCACAAGCAGCTTTTTGCTTAGCAGGACCCATACGCCGTTTCTTTTGTGCCACTGGCTTAGTTTCAGGATACACCGCCAGGCGGTGACAACAAAAGTTAGGATCCATGCCAGGCATGTCTGCAGTGGTCCAAACAAAAATTTCTTTGTATTCATGGAGAAGTGCAATCAGTCTTGCTTCCATGTTAGCCTCCAGTTTGTCATTGATGTTTGTGATTTGCTCTGGGGTACCGCCTAAAACAATAGACTTGGAGCCACCATCAGGGGTTGGTTTCAAAGGATTCAGTGGGTCTATAGAAGACTCCGCCCTGGGGTCAAGATCCACCAAATTGACGGATGCCGCCGCACTGCTTCCTTCGTTCAATTTTCTTTTCTTAGACATGGTTTCAAGCTTCACCATGTTAAGACTCAAATTGTAACAATAACGAGCCATCTCCTGGTCACCCCTTACAGATGAGACTTGATTATCTTTATCAATGAACTTGATTAACAAGTGGGGGGTTGAAACGATGGCTTCCATGGCATTCAGAGTAGGTCGCCCAATGATGCCATTGTATGGAGATTTAACATCAATGACAAGAATCCTGGATTTCACAGTTCTTGCTCCAGGTTCACCGTCAAAAGTGATCCTTGTGTCCAAGTAGCCTTTAGTGGGCTGTTTGGCGCCATTAAAGGCTGTAAGGTCCTGTGTATAAGGCTGCAAATCAGCATCAGTTAGTCCCATGCGTTTAAAACAGTCATAAACGATAACGTTGCAGGAACTTCCCTGATCAATTAGGATGCGTTTTACATCCATATTAGCGATTACTGCAATAATCACTACTGCATCATCTCCCTCAGGAATAGTAGGGCCAAAATCATCATCTGTGAAGGTTATAGGCGGAGTCTGGACCCCGTTCCTGAATGGGCGATATTCTTTGCTCTTGCCCTGCACAGATAAGATCATACGATGATGATTTTTCCTGGCGGTGTTTGAGGGTCCGCCCCCTGCGAAGCCTCCAGCAATCATATCTATAATCTGCCTTTTGCCTCGCGATCTGGGTTCAGGGCTTGGTTCTCTTTGGGCGGACTCCAGAACAACGCCTTTTTGTTTTTCTGTTGCCGCCGTACGTTTTGGCTCCCGAGTATTATCAGGATCCAGAGAACGATCGCGATGTCGTTTTTCAAACTTCTCTGGCTCATCATGAGACTTACCCTTAAACAGATAGTGTTTCAGTTTGCCTTCACGAATGAGCACCTCAATGGTGTTTTTGAGTTGCTTACATTCCTCAGTGGTATGGCCAACTGACTCATGGAATTCGCAATACTTCTTTGGGTTCCCACCGCGCCTGATTGGGGGTGGACGTTGAATCCCATAAACGTTGAGGGTAGTCCATCCTATTTCACGCAAGATTTGTTCATACGTTGTGTTCAGGGGTGCATAATGAGCGAAATTGAACACACGTCTATCTTGCTGTTTGAAGGGTTGGTTCCCTATTTTGTCTTTTTGGTGGAACTTGTCATTCTTGGATGACCTTTCTTTGTCTTTGTCATGATGTGGAGTTGCTGTGGGTGGTTTACTGCGAGATGCAGTGGCTTCCAGATGCATCTCAATACCCACATACTTGGACGCCTTCCTGCAAAATTCCTCCATCGTAGATGGAGGTCCCTTTGCCAACGACCGAGCAAAAGGTGACTTTGGCTGCATAGCCTCGATGAGGATATGCAACTGTATTGCTTCTGTCAGATCAAGAACCATGGCTGCCTCCTTATAGAATCTCTTAAGGAAATCCTTCAGAGATTCTTTGTCACCTTGCTTGATCTGAGCCAAGGTATGAGAGGTTCTAGGTGCATCCCTAGAGATCACGAAGTGGCTGCCAAAAGCTGTGGCCAGGTCCTCCCATGAATCAATGGAGCCTGAGGGTAAGCTCTTGAACCAACTAAGAGCTTCACCTGTGAGGGTCCTGGGGAACATTCTGCACATGACATCCTCTTCTGCTCCTAAGAACATAGCCTCGTAAATGTAAGCATCTAAATGCTTAGAAGGATCTATTTCCCCAGAGTATTTTCCTATAGAAATGGACTGCATAGTTTGCAAATGTCTGGGTACATGTGCATTCATGAGCCTTTTAGAAAATGGGATATTCATCTGGTATCCTGAGGGGGGTGCATTTGAACCTGCTCTCCTTCCTTCTTGATGTTGAGCATTTGCCAGTGGAAGGCTTCGTTGTTCTTCCATGTAAGTAGGGATGCGAGAGTAGTTAGGAGTACTTGATTCCTCCTGTACGTATGGTTCATGGTGTGGCTGTCTTGCAGGACCAGCTTTCTCATGCATGGGGTTCGCCTTTTCACGACGAAGCTCAGCAATCTCTTCTCTCAACATTCGAATCATGTCATCTTTTAGATCTGGAGAATCAACATGCGTTGCTTTTTTATGAGCATCGTTGTCGAAGTTGAGACGTCTGGGATTGCATGGAGGAGAATCCTCATTCTGCACTTCTGGTCCTGGTCTTTCCATTAATGATGAATGTGATGGAAATTGATCAAAGATTGTGGGACTACCAAATTTACAGGTCCCACTGGGCGTGCCAATGAACTGTCCTTTACAAGGGCTGTAAAGTTATGATTCTGAAACAACTCAAAATGTACATGTAATGTCAATCTGATACAAGGATGTGTTATACAGATGCAAATACGGAGTGTCCTTGTGTATTGGGCGGAGTATAATCCACACTGGGGCGGAGTGTAACTAACTCTGTGGCGGTATAGTAGTCCGCCTGAAGTTGTTTTCTTTGTCTTGACACAATTGGTGGTGGTACCTGCAATTATTCTCCGACGCTCAAGTCAGTATTTCAGAATACTCTTAGACTTAGAAAGTAAATCTGAGTGAATTATGCAAGTAAGAGAGTGTAAGGTTTCGAATTGGGGATCCCCCATATACCTTTTTGCTGAGGTTTATATACCTGTTGCTAGTGCTTCATTATTGGTAGGACCCGTTCCTTGTTTTCAGGCATTATGCTGGAAAGGTAGTGAGTCCCTGCGCCGTTTGCAAGCACTGTTATTGTAGTGGGTGTTTCCACTTACTTGGAAAGCGTTAATGCTTTATTATTATATTTGTTATTCCCTTTTATGCGTGACAACGTGATTCCCATTTTCAACCTCTCAAGACAGAGTCAATCTCGTGCCGGGGTTATGAGTATGGGCTCGCTACGCAGTATGGGAAATTCAATATTCCGCCTGTGTTGAGCCTATGGCTTGGCGGAGTAATATGCATTAGGGATATTTCATGCATGTGTATAAGGTATTCAATATTTTCCTCCTTGGCGAGGTAATAAGCCTTTGCAGAGTAACATACCTTGGCGGAGTAACATACCTTGGTGGAGTTATGTGCCTTGGCGGAGTAACATGCCTTGGCGGAGTTATGTGCCTTAGCGGAGTAACATGCCTTGGCGGAGTTACTTGCCCTGGCTGTATGCACGCCGTATAGAAATAATTATAATGTATTTGAAGCGTACTTCTCTTGTTCAAAATGCTGATCTAGCAAAGCATTAAAGCCATGCTCTTGGGGGCCGGTGTTGGGACCGGATCAACTAGTATCCGCCCCGCCCTTGTCCCCGTCCCCGCCCCGACATACTTAAATTACTTAACACTCTTACTATATATATATATATTACTAGAGATGATTTATCAGACAGTGTTTAATAATTGCGTCTAAGATAATTTATTACTATTGTTATTGTTGCATGTAAAATATTTAATAATTTTGTAGATACAAAAACTTTTAAAATACTTGATAAGGAAATTTTTTTATAAAAATAGGGACGGGAACGAGGACGGCTTTCCCCAGTCCTGATCGGGGATGGGGATGAGAGTCATTTTATCTTGCCCGACGGGGATGGGGACGGACATAGTTACAATCTAGGATAACGGGGATGGGGATGGTAGGAGTGGAATCCGTCCCCGAACCACCCCGTTGCCATGCCTACTTTGGATGTGTCCCCTCTGTTCCCTTACTCTTTTATTTTTTCAATGCCAAGATTCCTAAAGCTGGGGTGTCCGTGGGCTGGGTTTCTCTGAACGGTGTCGCCCGCCGCAACTTAATCAAGGCATTCGACCAATCGTATAAGAATTTCAAAATGGGCTTTTTCAAAATCTGAGTAGGGTTGGACCCTTCTGGGGAGGACTTTTTACATTACCCCGACACTTGGCCTCGACTTCCCCTCTACTGGACTCGTAATCCTATCCAGTTTCAGGTGTCTTGGGATGATCTATCCCTATTCGAGAGGGCGGATGCCAAGTTTCTCAAAAAGGACTTAAAGACGTATTTTAGCTCTCAGGCTCTGATACTTATCCCATATCTGAGCGCCTTGACGCCTGGATCAGTGAGTGTGATTTTAATTATACTGCTTTCTGAATCTTGTTGGCCGACTCTGGTTTTTCGCTGATTGCTTCTGTTTATGCACCTGACATGGCTCCCTACAACATTTCCATCAAGGATTTGAAGAAACATTACTCGGGTAATGATCTCAGGGTTGTCAGGAAGAAAGATGACGGGAAGAAAGGATCAAGGGCGAGCTTCGCGATCCCTACAGGTGATTCTCGAGTGCCGGTGCGAGTGGTGATCATCGCCACACCCATCAACATAGTACCTCTGACTTCATAGATAGAAAGGGAAGTGGGTCAGACTTCAAAGAGGCATCACCAAGACGACTCAACTGAAGAAGGTGCTGTTTCAGGGTTGGCAGGGCTGGAAACTCTAAGAGAGGGTTGTCCCGAGTCCCCCCGCCATACTGAGGAACAGGCGGGAGGTGGTCCCCGCACCATTGTGGTATCTGATAACCCTGAGAAGGAAACAGGGTCTTTGAATCCACAGGACCAAATAAATTAGAGTTCCTCGGGGGTCGTTTTTACTGAAGGCTTGTTGGCCGAAAGGATCGCTGGTACCCTGCCTAGTGAGACAGACTTGGAGGATCGACGTTGGGAAAGCTTCGCCAATGGGTCTTTATGCAGCACCAATAATCCTGCACACTTACTGTGGGACGTTCACTTCCCGGTTTTGGGTTTTGTGGATTACATAGTGGTGTTTAAGGAGGATGATAAGAAGTTTGAGGAGTCAAATGTGGTGACTATGTGCCGGGCTGGGGAAATGTTCAACCTCCGGGTGACATTGATGACCCAGTTCCTGGAGAAGCGCTTCACTGAGTAGGAGAAGGAGTTGGCGACACTGAGGAAAGAAAAAGCCACCCTGCAATATAAGAAGGACTCGCTGCGGAGCCAACATGAGTTTACCTCCTTGTAACTTAGGGATGCCCTGAAGGTAGTTGGGGGTCTGGTAGAAATTTGAAGCATGTTGAGGCCGAGTTAGTGGAGGCTCAGTCAGGGAGAAAGCTGGCGGAATCAAGGCTAGCTGTCACTGAAGAGTAGTGTGCCAATCTGGGTAGGCGTCTAGGGGCCGCTGAGGAATCATGTGTGTTAGTGTGGACTGCTCAGAAGGAGGTCCAGGAGAAGCTGAGGGGTGCCAAGAGTGACCTTGAGAAGCGTAAGGCAGAGGAGGCAGCTTATGCCCGTTTCATGGAGGAGCAGCTGTCTAAGAAGTACATGGAAGCCTTCGACCTTTGCCAGTAGCAGATTCAAGTGTTGAACCCCTTGGTGGATCTTAGCCTAGAGGGAATTGGACCCTTTTAAGTCATGGTAAACGGTGAGATTGTTGATCTTTCTAACTCAGAGGATGAGGAGGAGGCGGCCATTGAGGATACTCCAGAGGCCGAGGCATGTGTAAAGTCGACCGCAGCCCCTGAGTCGGGGCCAAACAACGTAGATGATGGAGCACAGCCGGATGGGACTGAGAATGATAAACTCCAAAGTGAGGTCGAGGGTGGCGTTCCCCAGGGTGAGGGTGATGTTCCCTAGGATGAGACTCTAGATGCCAGTGCCGGCCCCTGAATAGTCAATAATTTTGTCTTCCTATTTTTCTAATGATTTTTTTGATGATTATAACATTTTACTTGTTATGAAAAAAATGGATTGCACCTTTATCTTGATGTCTTTGTTCACTATAGTTCACGTATGCTTGACTTTTCAGGTGTTATGCGCACATGTACATAAATGTTACCGAGGGGATGGATTCCTTGCTTGGACATCATATTTCGCCGAGGGAATCGACTCCGCGCTCAGACTTTGAATACTTAAACGAATTTTAAGTTTCACAATGTAATTGCCGAGGGAATCCATTCCGCTCTCGAACTTTGAATACTTAAACACATTTGAAGTTTTACAACATATTTGCTAAGGGAGTCGATTCTGCGCTCGGACTTTGAGTACTTAAACGTATTTTAAGTTTCACAACGTATTTGCCGAGGGAGTCGATTCCACGCTCGGACTTTGAATGTGCTATTCTTTTTGACTGAATAAGATTTTATTGAAGAAACAGGGGCCTCGTTAAAACCTCCCGAGAGGAAAACCCCGTGGGAAAAACCCCTCAGGTAGGAAAAAGAGTGTTCTAGAGTATAAAGGTTAACTATAGTAAAATTTTAGGTGAGTGGCGTTCCACGTTCTTGGTATCTATTTTCCAGACAATTCTTCTAAACAGTAGGCACCCTTCCCTATGACTTCTTTGACTCGGTAAGGACCTTCCTAGGTAGCAGAAAATTTATCTTCCTCCTGTGGCTTTTGATTGTTATCTACAGTACACAACATAAGATCTCCCTTACTAAAAGGTCAGGGTCGGAGAAGAGAGTTCCAACGCTGAGCGGACCTCTGTTTGCCCACCTGTATCTTTACATATGCGACATCGTATTCTTTGAAACTGAGATCTAGGTCTTCTCATCTTCCGTTGCTATTTAGGTCTTCATCATAGGTGATACGTCGGAGAGTGGGCTCCCCTAACTCTACTAGTATCATGGCATCGGCCCCATAAGTGATTCAGAATGGGGTCTTATGGGTCGATGAGTAGGGGGTTGTGTGATACGCCCATAGAGCCCCAGGTAATTCTTCCTCCCATCTTCCCTTGGCTTCTTCGAGTCACTTTTTGAGTTCTTGAAGGATTACCTTGTTTGTTGCTTCAGCCTGGCTATTAGTTTATGGGTGTTCAATAGAAGAGAATTTTTGTTTGATACCCAGGCTTTCATAGAATTCAATAAAACCTTTATCCGTGAACTGGCGGGCATTATCCGAGATGATTTTATGGGGTAGTCCATGCCTACAGAGGTTCCGCTTTGATCCATTTGGTGAAGAAATCGACTGCCACCAAAAGGAATTTAACTTGGCCTTTTTTGGGCGGAAATGGGCCCAGGATGTCCATCCCCTAAGTGTTGAAGGGCCAGGGGGCTAAGATTCCATGTAAAGGCTCGAGGTGACTATGGATCCGGTTGGCAAAAAGTATCCCGCTCGGAGGACTCGAGCAGCCAAAGGGTGGACCCCCTCATGAAGACCACAAATCCTTGAGTAGAGTTCTCATATTACATGGTCAGTCTACTATTCATTCAGGAATTTTAGGAGTGGCATGGTGAAGCCTCTTTTGTAGAGTCATCCGTCCAGCAGGGTGTAGTTGGCTGCTTGCACCTATAGCTTTTTAGCATGTTGATGACCATCTGGAAGGGTTCCCTATCTGAGAAAATTAATAATCGGGGTCATCCAAGTATTTTCAACCGATATTTTACATACCTGGTTTGTCTGTTGAGTCTCTTAAATGGTGGGTTCCTCCAAGATGATTTGGACGATTGTCTTGAGGTTCCCTGCTTTGACTGTGTTGGCCAACTTGAAGAGCAGGTCAGCGCGTTCGTTCATTCCCCGAGGAACATGAACTATACAGAAATGTTTAAGGTCCTGTGTCAATTCATTTACTCGAGTCAAGTACTTCATCAGAATCGAGTTTTTGGCTTGGTATGACCCTTTCATTTTCTGGGCTTCCAATTAGGAGTCGGTCTTTGCCTAAATGCACCGAGACCCTAAGTCTATGGCAGTTCGTAATCTAGTAATGAGAGCCTTATACTCCGCTTGGTTATTGCTAGCTTTGAACTGGAACCTAAGTGACCCCTCAACCACTAATTCAATCAGGGATTCCAGTATGACACCTGCTCCGCTGCCCTTCGTGTTGGAGGATCCATCTATAGAAAAGGTCTATAGACCGTGTGTGGCCTCATAATCATCCTTATCCTCTCCCAACTCTACCAAGAAATCTACCAATACTTGGGCTTTGATAGGACCTCTGGGTTCATACCGAATGCCATATTTTGACAATTCAACGGCCCAAGCGACCATTCGACCTGCAAGTTTCAGTTTCTGAAGTATCTTTCAAGCAGTTAGTCTGTCCTCACTACCACTTGGTAGCTATGAAAGTAAGGTTGGAGTCGGCGCACTGCTACAACAAGGCTATATGTGAATGTTTCAACTCTTTGATATCGCACTTCAGCTCCCTGTAAGGTCTTGCTGGTGAAATAGACTGGCCTCTGAACTGGGTTGTCCTCCTGGACCAAGAATGAGCTTACCGCCTTAGCACCGACGGAAAGATAGAGGGCTAGTTCTGACCCCACGTCTGGTCGTGTTAGAATTAGTGGGGATGCAAGGTAGACCTTTAGGTCTTGAAATGCCTTCTCACATTCCGATGTCCACTCGAATGAATCTATCTTTTTTCACACTTTGTAGAACGGCATGGACTTTCAGTAAACTTTGAATGGAAACAGGAGAGGGCTGTGATCTGACCAGTGAAACGTTGGACCTATTTGATATTCTAGGGGCTTCTCATTTCTAGCACGGCTCGACATTGATCTGGGTTAGCCTCAATGCCTCAATAGGTAAGTGTGTATCCCAGAAACTTTCCTCCTTAAACCCCAAAAGAGCACTTCTCAGGATTCAGCTAACGCTCCGACCGCTTTTCAGGAATGAACGACTCTCCCCACAGACCAATACGAGGCCTTTCTAGTATGATTTGTCCATACTCACACACTTCCCAAGAACTTCTCAAGAGGTCACCCATCCCAGAATTACTCCAAGTTAAGCACGCTTAACTTTGGAGTCCTTAAGTGATAGGCCACCGAAAAGGCTAATGCATTTGTTGGTATAGGTAGTACGAATTCATTCCTTTAAGCTATCCTTGACTGTATAGTCCCATACCTATACAGTCTTTGGATCCCTCTCATTCTAGTATGTATTCGGTTCCTTCATGTGTCCCTCCCACTAGAAGCTTGCCAGGAGCTGCTCCTTGTCCATGCTTATGCGGAGCCGCTCCTTGTCCGTGCCCATGCACCGGTGATCACTCCTCGCCCTTAACAGTGTCAGGATGTCACATCAGCCGCATCTTCCAAGTCCTGTACGTGGCAATCCGCCTGTTTGGTTTTGACCACCATGTCGTCTACGTAGACCTCCATATTTCTCCCAATTTGTTTGCGAAGATTTTTTTCACCGGCCTCTAATAAGTAGCCCCTGCATTCTTTAAGCTAAAGGGCATCATCCAGTAGTAGTAATTTTCCCCACCTGTAATGAACACCATCTTTTCCTCATCCTTGAGGTCCATTCAAATCTGGTTATACCTCGAGTATCCGTCCATGAAGCTTAAAATCCTGTAGCCTAAAGTTCTATCCACCAGATGATCAATACTAGGTAAAGGATAGGGATCTTTGGGACATACCTTATTCAGATCGGTGAAGTTGACACATATTCACCACTTGCCATTTGATTTATTAACCATGACCACGTTGGATAACCAGGTTAGCTATTTGACCTCTCTAATGAAATTGGCAGATATCAACTTGTCTGTCTTTTCCTTGACTATATTCTTTCGATTAGGGCCTATTTTTTGAGGCTTCTGAGATATGGGCTTGGCATCCGACTCAATGTTGAGTGAGTGACAAATTATGCTGGGATCGATGCCTGGCATATCAATGAGGCTCTAGGAAAATAGGTCTGCATTTGCTTTCAGCAGGTTGACTAGGGCTTCCTCAAGGAACGGGTCGAGTATTGCACTAATCCGAGTGAACTGGTTCGAGGAGGGTCTAACTTGAACGAGCTTAAGGGACTCTACCGGCTGAGGTCTCTCATATTTTCTGTTGTCACGAGGGTCAAACCCTATTTCTATGTCTTTATCAATTATAAATGTCTCTTTAGGGTGGAGGCTCTCGTAGTAACATTCCTGAGCAACTTCCGGATCCTCTCTGACAACCCCCACTCTTCCGTCCCCAAGTGGGAACTTCATGGTTAGGTGCATAGTAGAAACGACAGCCCCCAGGGCGTTGAGAAGGTCATCCTAGCAACGCGTTGTAGGAGCTGGGGAAGTCAACAACCAGGAACTTGACTTTGACCGCGTGGTTGTCTCTTCCATTCCCGAAGGTAGTCCTCAGGTCGATAAACCCTAAAACCTACACAGAGTCACCAGAAAAACTGAGTAAGGTTCCATCATACCTTTTTTAACCACCGAGTGGGGAAACCCATCCTCTGGTACGCCTTCTAGTGTAGGATGTCTGCTGAGCTTCCCTGGTCCATGAGTACTCGCTCCACCACAAAGTCTTCAATTCCCATGGTGACTACCATTGGCTCGTCTCGGTTGGAGACGCCTTTAGAGAAGTCTGATCTGTCAAAAATGATGGCCACCGTGTCCGACTCTGCTTGCAATAAATTTACTTGGCCCGATCGGTGTAATCGGCGTGCCCGGGCACCTAGGAATCCACCTGAAATGGTATGAATAACCCTCCTTCTGTCTTCTCTTCTATCTGTAGGCCTCGAGGACCAAGAGAGGATGACCTGTGATCTGTCTTGGGCTTAGAGCTCAACCTGATCGGGGTGTTCTCTTCCTCTCTTTTCTTTTCCCTCCTTTGGTTTATCATCTTTTCGGGCAACGAATCTTGCCAAGTGTCCCTGGAAAATTAGATGCTCTATTTGATTATGGAGGGAGCGATATTCTTCTATCACATGACCAGGGGCTCAGTGGTATTCACAGCATTTGGTCGTGTCTGACCCTTTTGGCCCCTCTCATAGGGGAAGAAGCGCAAGGAGACCAGTGTTGTAAACTTCGTACATGATTTGATCGCGACAAGCCTTTAATGATATGAAGTTTGTATACCTAGGGGCATTGTAGGCATTGGCGTGCTTGTCTCGGTCTCGCCTCAGGCTTCTCTTTTTTGGTCGGGCCGATGGGTGACCCGATGGGAGGAGGTTAATCGATCGGCTTCCCGCTCGTCGACAACTATATATCGAGAAGCTCTTACCCGAAAATCATCCATGTCTTAAGGGGGTTTTTTGGCCAAGAAATCAGAGAACTTACTCGATCGAAGGCCAGTTTGTATGGCGTGTAGCGCTACTTCAGGGATGAGATCCTAAATCTAAATGACTTGCTCGAAAAAGCAAGCCATGTACTGCTTCAAGGTTTCGTTTGGGAGTTGGCATAGATTCACCAGGCTATGCGAAGTATGCTGCACGGCTCTACTAGTGGAAAACTGGTTAAGGAACTTTTTACTGAGATCGGAGAAATTGGTGATACTTTTCTGGAGAAGGTGGGTGAACCAGCGGACAACTGACTTGGTCAAGGTAATGGGGAAGGTTCGGCAAAAGAGGGAGTCCGATGCCCCAGTAACCAATATAGTGGTGGTGTACATGGTGATATGCTCTTCAGGGTCCTCCCTTCCGTCATATTTTTTCATGGAAGGGGCTTATAGTTTGGAGGGGTAGGAGCGTCTATAATCTGATCGGACCATGCGTGGGTGGCGAAAGGGAGCTCAGGTTCATATCTCGTGGTCTCTCATGTCTGGTAGGAAACACGACCAACAACTTTTTGTTAGGTGGATCGACCCCTGTTGTTACTAGAGGCTTCTCGCTCGCTGTCCCTTTGCCCCCGAAGCTCTACTTTTCTTGTTATAGGTTGGCCACCGTCTTCTGGAGGGTTTCCACCATGTTCGTTAGTCTTTGTATTTGGTTACCGTGATTGGACGACTCTGGGTGACGTCCGCTGTGTTCCGCTCGTCGGGTGTTTCGGGTATTGACCATGGTTGCGTCTAAGATTAAGGTTTAGGGCTGGAGAGAGTGGTGTAGGATCCATTTTACTAGGCCCCATAGTGGGTGCCAAAAGGTTCACACACAGAGTTTAGAGGACAAAACCCTAGAAAATCCTCTAAGGAATTAAGTTTATTAATCTCTATAATGTGTCACTTAACTTTCCATGTGTGTATCAAAGGTACATTTATACTTAGGTCAAAACAGAGAGGGCCCAGGCCCATTAGACTAAAAACAACCAGGATCCCTACTTTGGCTAGAATAAAAGGGATCAGGAGGACTCGTGGGACCCTTCTATCCTCAGGGGGAACAAAAAGCATTTGAGTCACATCTATTGTGATATGGTCATGTTATCAGAATTCAGAGTCATGTACCTATTATCACCAATAGCACAAATACATGTAGGAGTAAAGTTAATAGATATTGTACATAACAAAATTTTTTAATAGCTATTTTAGCTAACCAATTTAAAAATGACTATTGTGTATGACTAAAGTCAATAGATATTTCTATTTTTGTTAAATGTATATCAATTTTAAATATAAAAACATAAATTGTAGCAAGTCTATAATTATATTATAATAAAATGACATTGTAGAGTTTAAAAAATAAATAGTTAATAGATTATAAAAACTTTTAAAAATTTCTATTTAGAAGTTCATTTGTATAAAGAAATAAAATATGAAATACCACTGGTTTGTAATTGTTTACCTTATATTTTATATTTTTAATCTACCCATTCCCAATAAATATTTGTTTTTATTAATTACATTTCAATGTTTGACACATGTTAGCATCTCATGAAGTATGACCCCATTTATTTTAGTTTTTCAAATTCAAAATAAAAATAATTTTCAAATCAAATTAAATATCAATTATCATCACAATCAACATTATTAATATTATTATCATTATTATTTTAACATTTCAATCATTCTCAACATTGTTTATATATTTTTTCCTCTAATTTTATTATCTTAAAATTAACATATTGTTTTATATTTAAATTAATTAAAATATACCACAATGTATTTCTCTTTAGCATTAGTTTATTTTTAGATATAGTTAACTATTTTATATACTTTTTCTTTTTGAAAGAGAGATAAATAACTCCCAAAAAATTAACTATAAAGTTCTAAGGAAAACAATCTCATAAGCATCATCTAACAAAAAAATGGAACATGACCCCAATCAAGATTTTTAAAATACTTTTTTTGATATTTTTAGATAAATTTCTTTAGATATTTAATTCGACAATAGTTATTAAAAAACATTTTTAACAATATTTGTTATAAAAAATTATATTATTGCTTTCTAAAATTATTTTTTTATCATTTATAAAATTTAATATATTTTATATGTTTTAATCTAAATATTATAATTATAATTTAGAAAAAGTCTATCATAAATTTTTAAAAAAAACAATATAACCGTACAAGGTACGATTTCTACTACTAGTTATATATATTTGGAGCTTTTTTTGGTCAAGTCTTTTTGGTTTTTTATTTTGAAACATTTTTAGATTCATCTATTTCCGACAATATTAACCTAATTACTATATGCTAACAGTTATATGGGATAATCAATTATATCAACCGTTAGAGGTTTTTGGAAACCCTTAAAATAACTGTTGCTGTTCCCTTTTTATCAAAGAATACACCACTGGTGCTTCTCTTCTGTCCTTTTTCTTTTTAAAAATGAAACTACGTAAAGAAAAAAAAACCTCATATAATTGAATATTCTAAACATATTATGAGATATTCAAATCATGTCATTCATAGAGTAAAACCTTGATAAAAAAGACAACACTCATTTAATAATATTAGTGGAAATCAGGAATCACATTAATTAGTTATAAAAAAAAATAAAGAAATGAAGTATTCACGGTTTATACGTGTCAACCGGATAGGTAGCAATAGCATTAGAGCAGTAATGGTGTTTTCTGAAAGGTCGATATAATACAATATTTTTTTTCCCTCGTTATCACAATCGAATCAATTTCATCAATTTTATTAATTGAAATGTAAATTGATTAGATAATTAATTTAAGTCAATTTTTTAATACTATTAGTTCAACCACAATTCAATTTTTATTTAATAATGATTTATTAAATAATTTTTTTTAATTCAACAACCAATTCAATTTTAAAAATATTGGTTTTTTTTATGCATTCACCAGGAATATCCCTATAAATACCCAGCGAATCTATGATCTATTCAACATTCGCTCACACCAAAGCCATCCAAAATGAAGATGCTTCACACCCTTTCCCTTCTTTTGGCTCTTCTCTCTTTAACTTTCCATGCTTCCACACTGGCAGACTTGTGTGCAGCAGACTTGCAATCTCCGAACACCCCTTCAGGGTACCCCTGCAAGCCCCTCAACACAACAACAGTGGAGGACTTCACCTACACTGGCTTGCAGTCTGGACCCTTCTTACCTCCTTATGGAGTTTCAGACACCCAAGTATCCGTTTCACAAATGCTAGGTTTGAATGGCCAAGGCCTCTCTGTAGCAAGACTAGACATTCTTGGAGGTGGGGTTGTTCCACTGCACACTCATCCTAATGCCGCTGAAATGATAATAGTGGTGAAAGGTACTATGACTGCAGGATTCATCACACAAACCTCGCTAGCAACCTCCACGGTTTATATGAAGACACTCAAAGAAGGTGATGTTATGGTTTTCCCACAAGGGCTTACGCATTTTCAATTTAATCCTGGCAAGGAGGTTTCCACTGCTTATGCTTCTTATAGTAGCTCCAAACCTGATCTGCAGCTATCTACTGTTGTATCCTTTGGCAACAACTTGCCTCCTCCGGTAGTTTCAAAAGTTACCTACATTACTATTTCCGAAGTACTGAGGCTTAAGGTTCTTTTCGGTGGTACACTCGCCTAGTTTATGAATATATTATATCATCGATCAGGGTATTATAATTTGTTTACGTGTTTCAGTTTCTATGTCCAATCCATTGTTATATGAATAAAGGATCGATCTTGCAGTATATGTAACTGATATATCATGTTGTCTAGTCTTCTATATCTGCCTTTTCTGTTCTTTGTTTCTTTCATCAGATGCGGTTGTTTCTGTTGAGAATTAACATATTATTATTAATTAACTACACCAAAAAACATATTATCATGAAATTGATCGGTGCCAAATAATATCAAACTTGATTCTCAGCTTGTTACTAACGGTTATTTTGTTTTAAAATCAAGTGTATTAATGTTGATATGTGAAATTCATTAAAATTAACCTATGTATTCGATTACATTTAAAATTACTCATAATAACTATATATGTCACGTAAAAGTTAATATACTAGTGTGCATTTAGGACGGGAATATTTTTAACGGAAATATTTAGTAAATAAACAATTAGAAAGAAGATAAGAATAGGAAATTGCTGATAAAAAAAATAAGACAAGATAATATATAAGTATATAGGACTTCTTATCATCTGATGTATATCATAATATTAAATAAGGATGTATACTACATGAAATTATGTATTTAGCAATGTTTTCATAATCGGATTGGTTATTGAATTGGTGAGGATACCGGTTCAAGGGTCACTGGTCAGACCGACAGTCGAACCGGTAATAATAAATTATTATTATTTATTAAACAATAATTAATTAGATTAATAAATAACTTAATATTTTAAAAAAAATCCAACAAATTGATTGAAAATGAGAACTTCTTGAACACCTACCAAATTGATTAAAACCACACATCATATTATATATAATAGAAAATAGCAATATCATCTTGTAGCTTGAAGGTCATTCTTTTTAACCACTATTTTCTTAGACGAAAGAATATTCAAAGCTCAATTTCAAACCCCGCATGCTGCAAAAATAATGAGTTACAACATAAATCAAGAAACTTCAAATAAGAAACAAGACAAAAAGTAAAATTTCTTATATCATATTGTAACTTCAATAATCCTGACTCTTGTTGATTAACTGATATCAATAAATCAAGAAACTTCAAATAAGAAATAAGAACATTAAATTCAATAATCCTAACCCTTTTTGATTAACTAATATCATCTTGTAACTTCAAGGACATCCTTTTTAAGATCCATCTTTTAACACCTCAGAATTTTTAAAGTTTAACCAAGAGAACCCAACTAAGAAACAGGAGAAACACAGTACACAATTCCTTATATATTCAAATGTTGTAGAACCCTTTTTTAGTTTGGCCACCATAATAACTTATTGTAGATTCAGTATAACATTAGAGCCCAAATTGTCAATCAACAAATTCAGTATAACATTATCTAACCATTCTGTGGCTATGGCTCATCTATGATCATTATCAGTTTAACAACAAATTTCAATAACCAGCCAAGGTAGGGAGATTAAAAATTTGAAAAATGAAACTCAAAAGCAGTAACAACCATTGACTTACACTAAGGAAAAATTGATACAGATGATGGAGGGGTCACCGTGAGGTCTCGACGCTAATGGAGGTGGGAGCTCGACGACGACAACACGACGGAGGGCTCGACGGAAGCACGATGGAGGGCTTGACGTAGAGCCTAGAGCATGATGGACGGAGAGGCACGAAGGATGCAGTGTTCATGGCGGGATGAAGAAATCAGGGTAGATGGAGGGAGAGGCACGAAGGAATGAAAATAAATCAGAGCTTAATTTTTGCCCTAAGTTAGGCCAATACGACATGGTTTTGAGCATTAATTTTTTTTTAAAATAAAAATACTGACCCAGTTTCACCAATTTTTGACTAGTTCAGTGGCTGACCGGTTTTTTCACGCGTCCGGACCAGTTCCTGGTCCGACCGGTCAGTCTGGTTTTGATAACCATGGTATTTAGCATGAAAATATTGTATAGCAGTACAACTTGAAGTTTAATTTTCAACAAAATGTTACATCAAACATTTTAACATTAACAATCATTATGATCATTTGCATTTGACCACCTCCACACATTAATGCATGAATCTCTTTTCTTTTTTAAAAAAACATTGTGTGTTGGGTCAAACAATTTGATTATTACGTGGGAGGGAAAATTTTTGTCTCATGTTGCATTTGAATTTAAATTGTTTATGGGAAATAAGAGAATAAAATGAATTAGAGAGTAAAATTAAATAGAAAAGAAGGAGTGTTGTTAGAGAAGAAAAAAAGATGTTGTGTTGAATCCCTCCTAAACAACATTGCGTCAAATTCCCTCCTCCAACAACATAGTTGTATGAGATAGTTTTACTTAGAACTCCAAGTGCAACACAATGGAATGATCGTGTTATGTCAGTTTACATATCTCATTGTATGTTTTTAATTTCTTTTAGTGATAATATATGTATAACAAAGATGTTATAAATATCAATGTTGTCAAAACTGGGCTGAATCAGTCGGACTGGGAACCGAGGCCTCAACCGGTGTGGAACTGATTGATTATTATTTAATATATAAAATAATAATAATAATTTATTACTACTAGTTTGACCAGTGACCCTTAAACTAGTGTCTTCATCGGTTCAATGACTGATCTGGTTCTAAAAATATTGATAAATATAAATAATAATAACAAAATGATATAATGTATCCTATCATATATATTCTCTAACTTGAAAGAACCATAACAATAAAAATAAAAAATAATAATATAGTTTATCACATCATATATTCATCTCTAAGTGTGAATTCTCTTTAGGATAGAATTTACATTATATCCACAAGAAATGGACAATAGAATAAGCTTATTGTATGTCATGTTTTCATAACAAACATCATATTATAGGATAGAACATATATATATATATATATATATATATATATATATATATATACCCAATACACACACACGATATATAATATTAGAAAGACTCTCTTATATGAGAGTGAAAAGAATGAATTTGAACCGTATAACTATATAATGGATGATTGAGATTAATCATGAGAGTTTTTAAAAAAGTTATATAACCTTCTAAGTGATCATATGACTTTGAAAAACTTTTAATCTCAACCATCTATTGTATGGTTATAGGACCCAGATTCACCTCTTTCACTCTCACATAAGATAACCTTTTCTATAAGATACACCCATATATATATATATATATATATATATATATATATATATATATATATAATCTATCATATACCATCAATGTCACTTAGTGGTAGAGGAACATTGTTGAACCTTAGACAATGTGAATCCCACTGATGTAGATAGAAGCACTAAAGTCTTCTTTTTTCTTAAAAAAATTAATTTATATTTTTATTCACTATTGTAAAATAAGACTTTTACACCAGTTATAGAAAGAACAGTGTAAAAATTAGTACAGTGGTATTTTTGTAAATATTTAGTTACTTAACACCAGATATTTAAAGTAACCGGTATAAAAAATAATATTTACACTCGGTTTATTTGTAGATCTGGTGAGAAATAAGACTGGTTCAAATTTAGGACCGGTACAAGGTCCAAATTAGAATCCAAAATACAATTGGAAACCCCCATGAATCTATTTTCCCTTTTTTCTAGATGTTACTAATTTCTGTCTTCTCTCTCTTGAAAAGCTTCCTTCCTCCTTGACCCTCAAAGACGGTCTTCTCACATAACCCTCGAAGCCTTTTCAAAACCTTACCATTCCTCTACTCCAAGATAAGCCCTCTCGGAAACCATTCAACTATTGTATCGTCCTCGAGCTCGATGATTGGCTTTTCAATGGAAACAAATTCTAACTCACGGTGCTTTAACGCATCATTCGAGACTTCCGTAAACGCTATAGGTTCTCCCAAGCCCTCCAGGTGCCTCCATTCTAACCATTTCTTCAACTATCATTTCCCTTCAACTCAATTCTTAATTCCACTACTTCTTTAGGTATCTCAGTGGATTCACAACAATGATATCTGCATATTCACCCCAACCGAACACACCATGCATTTGGATCTCATCAGCAAGGTCCATATTTTCTCCGCCGTAAAAACCTATTTGGACAACAACCCTCTACAACGGTAATGACTCTACCTTTCTATTTATTTTGATGGTTATTGTTGGGGATCTAGTATTTATGATTCAAAATTTGAATTATGAATTTTTAAGATGATTATCGGATCATAGAAAATTTTATTATGAAATTTGGATAATTATCTTAGGATTTATAATCCTGATTTTGGGTGTCACAACTGGAGTGACATTAGAGCATATGTTAATTTCCATGACATGTGTTAATGAATTATTTGCCTGGTATATTATATGAATTATATGATTGTTTGATACATTGTTTAATTAGTGGTATGTCAACTGCATGTTATATGACTTGTTTGAATATTTGATAAATTGTTAAGCATGGATAGAAATATTGCATTTCTTTAGCATTAGTATGAACCTAGTTGTGAATGTAGGAAAAACCATGGCAAGAAACCAGAATGATGTTATGGTTGTTGCTTTTAACTACTAAGCAAAAGCCTTAGAAAGATAGAATCAACCTAGGGGTGCCAGGGGATTAAATGGACTAGATCACATTTTGAAAAGGAAGCCATCACAATTCAAAGATGGTTATAATTTGAAAATAGCTTATCTCTGGATAAAAGAAATGGAGTGCATTTTCCATTCCTTACCTTGCGCTAAATGCGAGAAAATGGAGTATGCCACCTATATGATGATAGAAGAAACCGGAAACTGGTGGATTCATGCGAGAGCGCGTATGGTTGAAGTCGGAAGGCAATTAGATTGTAACAACATGACATCCCGGGCACTGACGAGGGCTAGGAGTGATCGTCAGTGTAGAGGCACGGATAAGGAGCGACTCCTAGTAGTCTTCCAATGGAAGATGCATATGAATGAACCAAATATACACTAGAATAACCAGGATCCAAAGACTGTATAGGTATGAGACTAGTACTATACAGTTAAGGATAACTTAAAAAATTAATTAGTACTACCTATACTAACAAAATACATTTACTTTTTGGTAGTCTATCACTTAAGGACTTGGGGAAATTTTAGGATGAGTGACCTGCTAAAAACTTCTCAGGAAGTGTGCAATTACGAAAAAAACATACTGAAAAGTCCCATGTTGGTTTGTTGGGAAAGTCGTCAAGTTTGGAAAAGCAACAAAGACATTACAAGTGGTATCTAAGCATGACCTCTCCCAGTAAAGTGTGGTTCAGGGACGAACCAGTGGAAGTTGGTGGGCATGTCACATCCTAGATGCTGACGCCAATATTTGAAGCTAAAAGGAGCTAGAATTCTTTCAGCTGAAACAAGGGTCATCTATGTCCGTGGGGGAATATGTTGCTAAAGAGTTGTCGCTATTTTACCCCCTAGCAAGTGGGTACCAAATCCTTAAAGTGCGTGAAATTTTGAAAATAGCTAAGAAACAAGATCAAATAAGCTATTACCCATCAATAATTTTTGAAGAAAACTATAAGAATGGAAGTAAGGTTCAATAAACAATTAAGACCTCAGCCAATCAACTTTAAGAGACTTCTTTCCATCGGAACCATTTCAAGAGAGGATCATCTCATCTTCTAGAAGACGTAATAATTTTTTAGGTCTAAAGTGTCAAAAGTGCAGAGGTAATCACGACATTCGTGATTGCAACAGACGCCCGAAGCATGTTAGTTGTTTTCAATGTAATTAGAAAAGCCGCATCAGCCTAAATTACCTATAGAACTATTAGATTATCAACTACAACAATAACACTCTGAACGTTCTAGGAAGTTTTAGCTATCGAGGAGGCTACGGAGGAAAGCAGTGTGCGGTTCAACCTCCAAGACAAACAAAGAGCAACAGGATAGAAAACCTAAACCAGAAGTAGGGAGAGTGTTTACTATCAGTGGTGTAGAAGTTCAACAAGCAGATAACTCATTTAAAGTAAGTGTGAAATAAATGGTACTAATTTATTTGTGTTGTTTGATTCAGGTGCTACATATTCTTTCATTTTAAAAAATTATGTTAAATGTTTACATTTACCTATGAAGTCTATGATGTGCAACTTAATTGTATCTACACTTACTGCTACATAACTTGATTGCAAAAACTCTTGGTAATATGGTCATTTTACTGATTGTCAGAAACATCGCTTCATCATATTTTCCATCACGAGCTCTGTTTCCTTCATTGTCAAGACTAAGACTTTTTTTTTAAAAATTAACCTTTAAAATTTAATAGGTTACTCAAATCATGAAAATAATTAGCAATATATTCTTTCAAAAAATTTTCAAAGGCGAAAGCTTATTTTCTTGTTGATTTCATCAAAAACTTGTTTTAGGTCGTATTTCCGTTTGATAACTCTAATTAACTTGATTCAAAAACCTAAAATGAATAACTTTTAAGGTCCTACATTTTTAACACCAAATAAGTTCCAATTTGTTTAGCCCAAAATTCAAAATTCCCTTTGTACCCCTTATTTCTTTCCCAAAATTTACGTTTTACTACTAAAACACCGTTGATCGCATTTAAGGACAAAGCCACCATTTTTCACACCTTCATTTCCTTAAACTAGGAAGCAACCATTATCCTCCTATTATCATGCATATTAAATGATAAAAAAAAAATCCAATGGCCTTGAAGCCATCCACCCTTGTACCTCTTATAAAATACGTTTTTTCATATTTTCGACCGAGAACCTGCACCGACACTTAGGATTTTCTTTTATTCAACCAACAAACCACAAAAGTAAGACTTTAATACTCAATATAATTATTATTCTAGCAGCAAGAACGTGTAATTTATCAAGTCATAGATCATTACAAAGTATACCAAATCATCACCAAGAAAACAAACCAAAGCTATTTCATACAACTTTTGCATGCATCATGGAATTCATAGAGATCTCTTCTACGGATAGTATATAGTAACGATTTTTGGGCATAAAAATCACTCAAAATTTTAGATTTTTCACATGCAAAATAAGATCCAAAGCACACATGACCACACTTTTACATGCAAGTAAGAAAATAACAAGCATTTCACAAACAATTTTGGCACAACATTTTCACCACTTCAAAGATGTCATTTTATGCATGGAATCTAGCCAAGAATGCATTACAAGAGCACAACTCTTTGTAAGACCAAATGCTAAATTTTTTCTCAAACAAAAAGGTGTCATTTTCTTAAAATTTCCTTCCTAAAACATAAGTTTCCAAAATTGTTTTCAGCCATGATTTCAAAAGGAAAATTTTCATTTTTTGACACTAATTCAAGATAGAGACCTTAGGGTGATCTCTACCATCCATGCATGTTATAATCCATGAGAGAAAAGGAAGAACTCCCCCTACCTTAATGGTCTAGACGTTGAAAATGGAGAGGGAAAAATAGGTTTGTGCTTCCTTGCTCTTTGGTCTCCAAATAATGGCTGAATAAAGGCTTAGAAATGTGGTGGTGGTGTTGGACGGTGAATGGTGGTGGTGTTGGACTTGAATAGGTGAGAGAGATAGAAAAGATGAAAGAAAAGAAAATAAGAAACTTGGTGCGCAAGCCTAAGGTAGTGTCACAAACAAGGCAAAGCAATGGTGAGAATGACCTAAATTTTTCCACTTAATTGTGTATTTATAAGCACACTTAAGAGAGAGTATTAGTGGGAATTTTAGACACTAAAATTCAAACTTAGTGGGTTAAAATGGTAACTGGGTGTCTTGATTAAGAAAAATGAGATAATGGGAAGTAACTTGGTGTCATTATTTAATGGCAACACATGGCCATGCAAAGTAAATCTTATTTTGTGTAATTTAGTGGGTTGAAAATTTTTATAGTCGTGTGGTATTTTATCAAAGGAAATGGTCCTTGATCATGATTAAATTGCCAAAGGCGTTCAGGTTTTTACTCAAAATATCGGGCGAAGACTCGTCAAGAATTTCTAGTTGGTTTTTTGATGAAAAATTTATTTAATAGGTCCAAGGTATTTTCAACTCTCTAGTTTCATCCCTCCATCACATTTCACTCTCCTCGGAGATACAAAGATTTCCTAGTCATCTGGGAGTTCAAGAAACAAGAAATGACATTTTGCGAGATCAAATAATTGATTTATTACACTGACAAAATTAAATCCTGCTATTTTCCTCATCATAATTACTATTATATAAAGAAAATTATTTTAGGAATTAATAAATTTCTCAGAGTTATTAATCCACCTCAATCCTCAGATATGTACACAGAACATAATACATGCATCGACCAAAACCCAAATTTTCATAAAATTTCACACATTACATGCTCAACCTTACAGGTCCATTAGCTTAGAGGTTTTCCCTAAAATCAAGAGTGTTACATCTTGCACCTTTTTGTTAACCACAATCCCTTAAAGTAACCAGGCTTTGACCATGGTTGAACCCATGTTTCCTAATAAAGTTAGGTAGCGATACACGTGTTGTGTTTTAACTTAGTGTCTTATGTCATCGATGCCAAAAAGGGTGGATTATTATCGAGACTGTTAGTTTCTTCACTTTCGTATGAAATTGAGGAACAATACATGTCCATGTAAATTCTAGGAGGTATCACCTTTGGTACCATTATTGAATAAGTTAGTATATTTACAGTTGCTTGTTCTTGTATGTTATTTGATGTCCCTTGTTTTTTTGTATATGTAGGAATTCCTTGTAAACATTCTTTCATAGCAATTAATTATGAGATTGGACATACTTCATCATTGTTCAAATGCATACTCAAAGATTGCTTATTAGCTCATATACTAGCACAATGGAGGCTAGTATGGTGTCCTTCACTTTTTTTTTTTTTGCTTAAAATTTTATTTTCTAACTACTAATTGCCCTATAAATTTTTTAGAAAATTTTAATGTTATATTTGTGTGAGATAATCTTACCCCCACAGTATAAATTTTCTTGATCCGACATTACATTTGAATCTCGACACTTCAAAACTCTTTCACGCATGAAGAAGATAGAAACACTATTCTTTGGCCATAAAAAACTATGAGTTTTGTGTATTTCACTCAAAGATACGATATTTTGTACCATTCTGTTTCATTTTTCTTACTTTTTAAAATAAAAATGAGTTTTTTGAAAAATAGGTTTCACATGATCTAGCCCAAATGGTTCACAACACCCTATTTCTATATCGGACGATACATGTTCGCGTATGATTCTCTACGATTCAGGTGTGTATGAGGATACTGAGCACAATTCGAACTCAAAAAAGATACACCTTTTAGTTTGTCTTATTCACATCCTAAATCGTATCGAATCACGTGTATCGTATCACGACTCATGATATTGATAGTTATGATGTCTTATGTAATATCAAAGAAAGAATAAGGTTATATAATAACTTTGTAAGTATAAATCATCTTAAAGCTCATTTTATTTTCCATTTATTCAATCTTTTTCGAAACCTAAAACACTAATATTAAGTAATTATCACTTGACTAGTAATTTTCAAAAGACAAGCATCAAACATTTTTAAGGGAATGAATAATTGCACTTACTTCTGTCCTCCTGAAAATGTCAAACTATTTCACATTTTCCTGCATACATTCTAAAAAACCACCCATTCATTTGTTTGTTTTATGTAGTTCTTAAAATGAAAATTTGTGATAGACTATTGACCATTAGCCATATAGCATAAGAAAAAGTAGTCAACCATTACATATATACTACTTCTAGGTATAGAAAATCTCTCATTCTTTGAAAATTTCAAAAGAAATCTTTGTTCTAGTTAATTAAAACTTATGTTTTCATTTAAGCATTGTGGAATGAATTCTCCTGAGCATTTAATAAGAAATCCACACTCAAAAACAAAGAAAAGAAAGCCACAAGACAATAACCAAACGTCATATAAGAATTATGTGATAAGCATAATACAAACATGTTGATGTTGAGAAGGGGTACCTATACAAGAAGTAGACAGTAAGTAGAAGCAAGGACAAGTGGAGATTGCTAACACAATTAAGGCAATCTTATTTTAACGTTGATTTCAACTTGAAGAAGTTAAACTTATTAACATATATTTACAAGGACGTGGTACATACAGTGAAGAGTGAGTGATATTACATCTCTTTTGCTTCTTTTTTTCAGATTTGATTATGGGTATTAAAAAAATCCCTTAAGTTACTTTACACATTAGTGGGTTTATAATATAAAGAGACATGTAGATGAATCTATAGCAAGGTATAAGGCTAGGTTGGTAGCTAATGGCTACAACTAGGTTGGAGACATAGTTACTTCGACACATCATCTCTTTTAAAGATGGCAACAATGAGATCTTGCTTACACTTGCAACCATCCATAATTAGCATCTTCACCAATTAGATATGGATAATGACTTTTCTTAATAGAGACCTATATGAAGATGTGTAGACCTACTTGTAGGTGTGTCTGGCAGCCCTAACCAAGCCTTCAAGCTCATCAAATTCCTGTATTACCTTAAACAGGAAAGCAAATAACTATTTGAGAAACTTATAGCAACTTTTGAGCACCTATGGGCATACTCTAGCTCATTCAAATCCTGCCATGTACCTAAAGTTTCATGGATCTTCTTTCACTATCTTGATAGTTTTGTTGAGGAATTTATGCTAGTGGACAATGATCCAAGTGAATTCGTCTCAATCAATAGGCATTTGCACCAGGAATCAAGGACCTAAGGGACATGAAATTTTTTCCTTGGTCTTGAAGTTGCAAGGTCTTGCAAGGGTATCTCTCTTTGCTAAAGAAAATATTGCTTAGAGCTTTTATAAGACACGAGATTACTTAGTTGCGAACCTATGTCCACTCCTATGGATCCCTCAACTTCATTGACTACTGGCACGGGAGAATTCTACACTACATTATAGGCTATCGCTAGCTCATTGGCAGATTATTTCTTTTACAACTATTAGACTCAATATTACTTTTGCAGTGAACGAATTGAACTGGTTCCTTGGTGCTCCAAAGGCTTAAGCATTTCAATGTAGCTTTCAGGATTGTTAGGTACCTCAAGGGATCACCCTACAACGCTCTCATATTCTCAGCCACTTATACTCTTCAAATTCAAGGTTATATAGGACAATGCAACCACCCAAAGATTTGTTTATGGCTTCTGTTTCTTCATAGGATCTTCCTTAGTTTGCTAGAAGTCTAAGAAGCAAACCTTGTCTAGATCTTCTTCAAGGGCAGAATATCACTCTATCAGGAAGGCGTCATGTGAACTTCAATGGCCGTTTTTCTTATCAAGGGATCTTCATATTGTTGCTCCAAATCTCCTTTTCTCTTTTATGATAACATGAGTGTAATTCACATTGCAACCAAATCATGTTTTTCATGAGAGAATCAAGCACTTGAACATCGATTGTCACATGGTTAAGAGAAGCTTCAACAATTAACCTCCTGAAGTTACTTCCCATTTCTATCGAGGACTATGTTGTTGGCCTGTTCACTAAGCCTTACATCCCTAAATATTCTCACTGTCCGGTTTTGACATGTTGAATATCTATTCCTCATTGTCAGGTTGTGAGAGAGTGATAGAAGATAGAAAAGGAAAACTTAGTTTAAAAAGTTAGTTCAGTTTTTTAGAAGTTGTTAGTTACATAACATTTCCCTCCTTTTTCTTTTAATGTACATATATACTCTTTTACCGCTCATATTTCTAATCAATCAAGTGCATGATTCATTTAGCCCCTTGTTCAATATTCTCTCTACGGATTTCATCTCTCATTTTTAATGTAACCTTTCCAATTTCCATATACCAACCCCGAAACATAAAATCAAATTTTATGAAATTGAAAATGGCACATAAAGGATTTAATTAAGCTCAAATGCAACATGAAATAGCATTTCAAAAATTACTAATTGGTAGGTAGCTCCTAAAATAAATTATTTTATTAAATAATATTTTTTTATCATTCAAAGTTACAATAAAAAGAAAAGGGAATAAATATCAAACAATAAAAGAACTAGAATCCAAAATCCAAACCCTATTTATGTTCATACCACGAATTAACTGCGTGCCCTCGTCTTTCATTAAATAGATCGTTAATCAAATCTTTTAACTGGTCAAATACAAACTAGCTTATAAACTTAAAATCTTTAGCACATTTCAATAACTAGTACTCAAGAATCACGTTCTATATTATTTATGGGCCAAATTAACAATACATGATTAGCACAATTTGATTGCATCCTAGGATTAGGATATATATATATATATATATATATATATACACACACGTTGACATCATACTCCCTTAATTTTTCTTTTCTACTTTTTCTTTTTATGTAATATTACACTATCCCTCAATATATGACTCTTTGAAAAAAATTTGTCAAAGATCATTTTTTTAAATTTTATGTTATTAATTATTTTTAGATTAAAATATCCCTATTAAATAAGTAACTTTTATTAAAGTTTAAAAAGATAATAAATGAATTATATTGTTTAAAATATTTATCTCTTTTATTATAATTAGCTGACCCAAAGATTAATTTCTTTTCTTATTGACTTCAACTTTTCATATGGAAAATAAGTCATTAACTATGATGGAGAAAGAATTAATGGAGAGAGAATGAGTGGAAAGAAAAAATAGTATTCTAAATGATCGTAAGGATAATTTTGGAAAATTACCCCTAATTTTAACCAAAGCTAATAATTTTAATTCAAGTAACCAACTTTTTTAATATCCGTGAATTAAGTGAAAATCTCTTATATGTAGAGATGAAAGTAATATGTTAATTGCTCTCCATCCGTTTGTCGAGGCCTATGACTTAGTTTATCTAAGACTTAGTCTGACCCAATCTATTTAATATAAAGATTAGATGAAGACTTTTTAAAAAATTTATTTAATTAAATAGGTCAAATTTAAACTTTTAAAAAACCTTTCTTATTTATCGGGTCTATCTTTTTAAGCTATTATATACAATTTTACAAAGAAATATAATTTGTAATATATTATAATTTATAAATACATATGATATTTTCTATGAATCATAATTTATAAAATTAAATTTTGTTAAAATTACTTTTAATATGTAAAATTGATAATTAAATGTATATTGTACTTAGATTGTTATACATTTAGAGACCAATTGATTTGTTTAAGATAAACTTATTAATCTATTTAATATATGTTTATTTATATTTTTATTAATAATAACTCAAATCAGACTTTTACATATGTTATCGGATTAAACCAAGCTTTTTAAATAGGTCAGAGCCTAAAAATATAACTTATATCATGTTATAGACTTGGCTTACACCTTAAACTTAAATAACAAACTCTGTAAAGCATGGCTATGAGAGAGCCTATTCTCATCCTAGTGTTTATATAAAGGGTTTGATTAGTTGAAATGGAACATTAGTTTGTGAATTATATCCAATTATCCAATATAAGGCTAAAATTGAAGTCCCGTGTTTCATTTTATCTCCTACACGAAGGTAATTTATATTTGTAAGCAAGAATTATCTTCAATTAAGTTGCAACCAATTACTGCTGAAACGTTAATCTGCAAAAAACATAAAGATAAATTGTATAATAACAAGAATAATTGATTTCCTTGCATTAATATTATTAGCAATCAAAGCATTATTACATATGGGATTGGAAGTTGGAAAACGGAAACACACAAACATATTACTTCATCTCTAGATGATCATTATTGGAACAAACATATATAAGCAAATATAATTCGGTTTTCTAATGTCCCAGGTCATAGGTTAAGATATCCGAAATAGAAAGTTTTTATTTAAACGTAATCTTTTATAATAACTTTCTATTCCTTAACATAAACATTAAAAAAACCGAATATAATAATATGTGTATGCTAGTTAGTGCCACCAAATATGTTTTTCAACCTCTTCACTTCAGGAACATTAATCAAGGTAGTTTGTGAAACTATTGAAGAAGGTAAGTTGTTTCCAAAGGCGAGAATATCAAACACATGTAAGCGAGGATTTGCGCTACTATAACTTGCGAATACAGTGGCTCTTCCCTTACCAGAATTCAGCAGAAAATGCATCACACCCTGTGGGATAAAGAAACAATGTCCTGGTTTGAGTTCCTTGACAAAAACATGAGACGGTGTGATGATTCCAACAGTTATTACACCAGTCACCATCATTAAAACTTCACTGCCACCGGGGTGAGTGTGCATTGGAGCTGATCCACCTTCTTCAATGTCTATTCGTCCTGCAGAGATGTCACCTCCATTGACAGCAGGAAAATTGTGAACAGATGCAAGGATGAATGAAATTTTGAAAGGGTTTGAGGTGTTTCCGGGTGTAAAGTTCTTGAAGGTAAAGTCATCTGCTGATAGTGTGTTAGGGGGCTTGCATGGATAGCCTGAAGGGCCTTCTGGACCCTTCAAGTCTGCTACACAGAAGTCGTTATTGGAAGCGTGTGAAGTGGATGAGAATGAGAACACAAGAGCCAAAAGGAAGAGAATGTGAATCATCTTTGTAGAATGATTGGATTTTGTATGAGAGAATGTAGGATTGGCTGGCTGGCTATTTATAAGAGCCGATCTATAATTACTTGCCTAAAAATTGTTGGCATTTTGTACGACTTCTGCATTTCATTTCAGTACATTTCCTTTTTACTTAAACGAATATCATAAATAGTAGCAGTACACATTCAATTTAGCTTTGAAATCTCAACATATTTTTAAAAGGTTAATGCTCATCCCAAAAGTATTGTTTAATAGAATTTTACGTTAATGTTTGAAAGGATTATAATATAATCTTATCGTAACTTTTTAGAATAAATACAAGCAGATTTTAACCATTTAATTTATATGTAATAGTATAAATAAAAAATAAAATATACCAATACAAATCAAATCTGCCTATTTTTATTCAAATAAAAGATAATATACCAATACAAACTCAAATAGAAACTTAAATAAATATAGAAGTACAAATAAAATACCAAAATTAATGTCATTCTCACTCACGGGCCAGCCCTAGCTTAGGGCATGGCTGGCTATTTTATCAAACTTCTTTTTCATTATTTTATGTTTCTTGTACGGCCTATTTTTATTATAATTTTTCTAAAATAAAAAAATTATTGAAAATTATGTTGTACTTGTATTAAAACAAGATTTTATTGGACTTATTGTTTCACTGTAGGTATTATTTTATCTATTGTGCTAGATTTATCTTTTGCATTTGTATTTTGAAGTACTAGTGCGTATTTTGCTAGATTTATCTTTTGTATTTGTGTTTTGTGAAAGTATTTGTATATGTGTGATTTATCTTTTGTATTTGTATCTTGAAGTACTAGTGTTCTTTTGTGTGTGATTTATCTTTTGTATTTGTATTTTGAAGTACTTGTGTGTGTGTGTGATTTATCTTTTGTATTTGTATTTTGAAGTACTTTTGTGTGTGTGTGTGAAATTATGCATGACGGTGTGTGTGTTAAATTCTGCATGATGTGTGTGTGTGAGAGAGAAAATTAAATTATGCATGATGTGTGTGTGAGAGAGAAAGAACAATTAACTATGAAAATTAGATCTAATTAAGGAATAATATTAATTTGTTTAAAATATTAATATGTATTATTCTCTATCTTATCAAAGTTGATATTTTATATCTTATTTTTAAAAAATTGATATCTTATATATTATTTGATATCTATTACTCAATTTAATATTTTTATATAATTTAATATTTTCTTTGCTGCACAAAATTAAATTATGCATGATGTGTGTGTGAGAGAGAGGGGGAGAGAGAGAGAAAGAACAATTAACTATGACAATTAGATCTTACTAAGGAATAATATTAATTTGTTTAAAATACTAATATGTACTATTCGCTATCTTATCAAAGTTGATATTTTATATCCTATTTTTAAAAAATTGATATCTTATATATTATTTGATATCTATTACTCGATTTAATATTTTTATATAATTTAATATTTTCTTTGCTGCACAAAATTAAATTATGCACGATATAAAAAAAATAAGAGCATGTAACACTTCCTATAAAATTAAATCATGCTCATTCTTTTTGACTTTTCTTGTCTTTAAGACCACCATAGTTATGAAAATATTACCTTCTCCCATCAAAGATAAGATGTTAATAATTTATAAAATTAAAATGTAAAAAATATTAAACTAAAATAAAAAGTAACAATTATATGTTATTCACCATCCTCAGTTTCATTGCAACTCAATTAGCTCAATGTCATTATACTAATGCATATGTATGTGAATCCGCTCTAATGATGAGAGTATTTAACTAAGTTTTAACTACTCGGGAACTTGAAACCTTACTAGTTGTGCCAATTTAATGAAATGGAAAAGGATTCAGAAAGTCGACATACCAAACGCTCACTGACGGGGTCTCGCAAAACAGTTCCAAGTTCTGATGATACTTGTAGGTTCTGGTATTGTAACACCCGTATTTTTATTTTTATTTATTATAGAAAAGTTTATATCTTGATGGAATTTGACCATAGATCTTTAGAAGTTTTTGATCAGTATATTTTTTAGAATTTATTTTTTAAAAAAATTTTAAAAAATTATTATTTAAAATAAAAACAAAAAATTACTGTTTGCACCCCTTAAATACTATTTGCACCACCCCCTAAATTACTATTTGCACCCCCTAAATTACTATTTGCACTCCTAAATTACTATTCACACACCCCTCATAATTCATCAGATTCCTTCACGAGAAAATTTCTGTACATTTCTGAAATTTTCAAACTTTACACAGTAACCTATATGAAAATTTCAAGTTTTGCACAGTACTTTTATAATAAAAAATTCAGACGCACAGTGAAAAATTTTAGTATAAATAGGGAGGCAGGGAACGAAGTTTTTCGTTGAAAAATTAAGAATTTAGTAGTGTTGGGAGGAGAGTGCTAAGTGAAGGGAGGAAGATATTTTCCAAAAGAAAGAGGTTCTGCCAAAATAACAAGGTAAGAATACCTCTCTTTTATATTTTTTTGAGTTATTTTCATATCGTTTTTAGAAATCTATTATTATACTAGAAATAATATTATTTTAAGTTACTATTCTGAATAGTAAAATACTATTTCAATAGTAAATTACTATTCAAATAGTAAATTACTATTCAAATAGTAAATTACTATTTACTATTACTATTTACTATTACTATTTACCTTTACTATTTATATTTTACTATTTACTGTTACTATTCATGATTTACTATTTATTGTTACTATTCACGATTTACTATTTACCGTTACTATTCATGTTTTACTATTTACTGTTACTATTCATGATTTACTATTCACTATTCATGATTTACTATTCACTATTCATTATTTGTTGTTCAAAATTTATCATTTCTGCTTTAAGTAGTAATCTTAATTTTCATCTTGTAGTTATAATAAAATGAAACTGGTATGTTTTAGAACTCGAAGACGTACGAATCTTCAATAACGAATCAGGATACAAGAGGCAAGGGGGGGTGAGATAATAATATAATATGAAAAGACATAAGCATAATGGGAGGAGTCTCCTACTTCTTTTAAATTTAATAATAATATTATTTTAAAATATTAACTTTTTAACTTAAAATTTATAATAAAATTTAAATTAAATATCTGATGTAACTAACTCTAAAATACCTATGCATATAACTGGATAACCTATGCGAACTAGACTGAACCTATGCAAGGACTTGGACTATTATGACATGTATGGACTGAACTATATCTATGCGAGGATTGGACTATATGGACCTACATAGACCTATGCGAGGAATGGACTATAAAGACTCAAAATCAATCTTATTAATCTAAATAACCATTAAGAATTAAATTATATTTATGAGTGATATTTAATTTATTTGAATTGTTTATAATTGATAATATTTGATTTTGATTGATATTTAATTGTGATTAACAATATTTGATGTGATTGATGATATTTAGCTATGATTGATAATACTTGATTTTGATTGATGATTTTGTGATGTGGAGTTTGAGCATATAGCGAGCATGACGGAAAGCTAAAACTCAGTAAGAATTTTCTGACCTTACTCTTTAAATTTTTATTACTTTAAATCTTTTCTTCTTAGAAATTATTTTTATTAACTTTACTTTCAATATTTAGAATAGAAAATTAGTATTTATTTTAGAAAGAAGACATTTTATGAAAATTAATTTATAACAAATTAAGATAATTAAATCTTGAATTAAAGAAAAATTTTATAATTTTAAGTATTTTTGGTTAATGATTTAAAGATTATTCTCTTTTAATAAAATAAAATTTTCAAAAGAAAATTATTTTATTTTTCCAACTTAATAACTAAAGATATTTGGAAATAATTGAGAATTTGATCTTGTTAAGATTCAATTTGAGAAAGATTATGTAAAGTTTTATATGAAAGTTTTGAGATATTTAAGGCTTAGAAACTTAATTTCGTTGAGGTTCGAAAACTGTATTAAATTTATTTCTGTGGGACAGAAATTTAGAGAATTGAGAAAATGTACAGTTTATTGAAATGATGTTGTAAACCTTTAAGGTATTTAATAATTGAGTTTCTAAAAGCTTTAACCAATTAAATACGTGAGTAGTTCATGCATCATAAATCATTAAAGTGAAACAAAATGATATTGTCTGGGGACGGATTATAGAAATCGAGGATACATTAGAGGAGGCTTAATTACGAGCCTTGGGATGAGAGGGTGTGAAAGGGTACTTCAGGGGACTTGGTGTCGGGTACTTTCACAATAAAAACTTTCTCAATCTGACTAGTCTCTAAGTGTTTCCATGCCAGTTGAGCTGTTCATATTATTATTATCCGAACTTATAGAATAGTGTAAACTCCTGGTTGGCCCAGTGCAAATTAAAATTTAAGGGCCCACATATATATAGGTAAGTTATAATGAAGATATTGCATAACATTCATGCATTCATAATTGATTGTGTATGTGATTGTGACTGATATTATTATGTATTGGTTTGTGAAAACCTTTTGTTGCTTATGTCTTATTCGAGAATATTATATTCTGGTCACTCCTTTCTCCGTGTTTTTGTTTTATATGTTTTAAATTGATGGTCCAGAGGGAAGAATCAAAGAATCTCGACAGTAAATATAGTGCATTCTAGAAAGGGAGCTCGGTATGAATACCGTAGTCCAATGAATAAATAATATTATTAAGTAACTGCTTCTGGGCCATGGAGTTTCCTCTCTTTCTTATAATGTTTAATATTTATTTTCTTCAGATGAATGTAAAATTACTTTACAAAGTTTTAATAATATTTATGAGGTATTTCAAAAATAATGTATGTAATTTATTCTGATAGTTTCTTTTTAACAATCATATCTTTAGTAAAAAGAAATTACGAATTTTTTTAGTATTTATTAAGGTGTAACTGAGGGCGTTACAGGTATCACCTATGGTCATGAGATTCAGAGAAATTGAGATCGATTTAAGGTTTTGGAGCAATTACCCAAAATGGGTTTCTTAAGCTTACCTTGACAATGGTGGATTTAAAGTGGAATTTATGCTTTCCAAGCTTGCCTACATGGAGGAGGAAGAAGTAGATGAAGGGAAAGCTTTTGCCTTAGCTTGGAAATAGAGAAAATGAAGCAAATTTAATGGTGATGAAGATGATGCATGACCAAGAGAGGGGGGGGGAGGGGGAAGAGAGTGAATTCCTTTTGCTTATTCTTGTGAGAGGAAAAAAGAATGAATTAATTCTCTTAAGTGCCGAGGAGCATTTCAGTCGTTTTACTTGTTTAGTTAGCCTTTGGAACTAATTTTTTAACTTTAAGTTACCCTAAATTTAACTAGATTAATTCATTAATTAACTTACTCCATTCTAGTTGCATTAATAATTCTCGTTTATTATTTGTTTTTTATCAGCAAAAGGAAAAATATATTAAATAAGGATACAAAGGGTACCCTAACCCATATACAAGAAAATATTAATTACAATCCTGATAAGCATAATAAAGGCTTCCTATACCATTCAACAGAACTTCTAAAGAACTCATTCAGTCGAAACTTTAACCAAAGCCATGACCTATACTGAATAGACTCAAACATGTTCTCAACGGACATATTCCCTCCCTAAAAATTACCTCATTCCTTAGAACCCAAATAGTCCAATAGTAAACCACATCACAACCAATCCAATTTTAGTCCCATTGTCAAATCCATATCCCATAGTACATTCAAAATGTTCTTTAGTATAATTATGCAAAACAGCGTAAAAACTCAACCAGTCAAAACACTGCTGCCATAGAGAATAAGATACTTTACACGAAAAGAACAAATGAGAACAATTCTCCTCGCATTCTCCACAGAAGACACATAGGACAGAAGAATTATCAAGCACAATCTCACGTGTAACTAAATTATTTTTAGCTTGGATACGGTCAAGTATTAATCTTCATCCAAAGGTTCTAATTTTAAGAGGTACAACATTATTCTAGAAGAAGTACACAAAATATGAATCCCACAAGTCAGATTGTTGAATCAAAACATTGTAAGCCGACTTTATAGAGAACTGACCGAAGGAAGATTCCAACCAAAGCCAAAAATCAGGCGTATCCACAAGCATGCCAGCAAAACTTCTAAGATCGTGAAGGAGAGATGACAATAATTCCCATACGAAAAACTCCATGCGTCATTTAAGGTCCCAGACCCACACGTTATCCACCCACACACCCATATCAGCCACAGAAGCATGTTGTTGTGAGGAAACTAAGAACAACCTGTAGTGTTGGATTGTAACATTATTTTCCCCAACCAGCAGTTAGACCAAAACCTTATTTTTAACCCATCACCCACTATCCTCCTCACTCTAGACCGATACCACCCAAACTTATCAGACATTTTCAAAATACTCCTAAAATCCCTCCGCCATCTTGAACATTTCCTAAAACCCTCCCAATCCTCAGACTAAACACCACTCCCATATTTTGATTCTAATACACTACCCCACAAAAACTATGATCTCCCATCAATTAATAATTCCCGTTTATTATTTGGTTACTAACTATTTATCCCTTAATTTTAAATTGGGATGTTAAAACCAACATTTTTAATTTCTAAATGAAACAAAAGGATTTAAATAATAAAACAACTTAAATATTCAAATTATTAGAATTTTAAATCATGATATATAAAATTATTTCTAATTTATTATACAACCCGTATACTCAAAATATAAATTTTATTAAATATATTTAGATAAGATCTTTTATTATTTTATAATGGGATAAACATTATTTGATATTATTAAATGGTGATAATATTTTTAATATATTATATTGTAATTCTATTATATAATATTAACTTTTATTTCCATAGTAAGATAATGATCCGGTGTGCATAGAAGGCTAGCAACACCGGTCAATGCAGAAATAAAATAAAATACTAAGTAAAACAAAATGCAAGGCGAAGTGCACTCAAGCCCATGTGGTCATCAAGACCCAATACGGATTTGTAATCATGACCTCAGTTAGAAAAGCTGTCACCTGAATTTAAGTCAGACGCTAGTGGGCAACTTTCACCTACAAAGACTGCAGCCATTGTTCACTTTCAAGAGAGGTTAAATCACCACTTGCACCCAAGGAAGTTCTATAAGTACAACTCATTCATTAATTCATAACAGAACAGTATTTTACAACGCTTAACTACCTTTGTAATCTCTTTATTTCCCATAACAATCATGCTGACTTAAGCATCAGAGTCTCTTTTGCAGGTACACCCCTGGTGTGTCCCATCAACCATGGTTGAAATTGATTTAGAGACTTACATTAACGCGAAGAGGACTGAGTTCCCACTGGACCTGTATGTATGATACCGAACTCCCATTGAAATGGTATAAAATAGAGAGTGGGAGGTATCTTTTAACACCGGTTATACAAGGAGTACTCTTGACCTCGTACACTGGTCAGATCAGATAATATTATACCTATTATATATTATGATATTTTTTATTTTTATTACTTTCAATCACTTAAACAATAATGAATAATGTGATTTAATTGTTTAAATTTTTCCTCATGTAACTAAAAGATAATAATAATGAATAACCATAGATGTTCCATCCTAGATCGGGGAAGATCCCTTATACTCCTTTTATTTTAGGAAGTTATGTCTACCTCATCTTAAGCGATTATTATTATCTATTAGATATTGAGCTGAAATCAAAGCCTTTCTTTTGGTGTATAAATAAAGTCTTAAAACCTTCTTTGTAATTCAAATGACATTCTAAACTATTTTTCTAGAATCTCTAAGGTTTAGTACGTACTTTATACGTTTAGAGTGAACAATAGATGTCACAATTCTCACTCACGGGTACCCAATATTTACTAATTAATATGTATAATCACTGTTTTTAATGTTTCCATTAAAGTATATTAGTTTTTAATATATTTAAATTATAACTTATAATAAACACTTTATTTTTTTTCTAAAAACACATCTTACATATAAAACTTATCTCTCTCTTATCTCTCTTTACATATAAGTTAATATTACGTAAGAATGAATATACTTACATTATCATATATTAATATTCAAATTATGTTGATGAATTTTTTTATAAAAAATGATAAATTTTATATTGATGTAAGTTAGCGTAAATATTTAATTAAATAGTTTACTTTTCTTTAGCTTTGTGATTGGCATAATTCTTGTAGACAGATTGTTGTGAAATCTGTATTTAAGCTTTTTGAGTCAGAGAAATAAATCAGAATTCATATCATTCTTTTTCTACATATTAAAAGTATAGTTCAATGAAAAGTGAAATAAATAAATTAGTGAAAGAGAAAAAAAAAAAGCATTATTCTATGATCAGTAAAGCTTTATGAAAATTTGAAAAATACTTTTACTTTTATATATTAAGATATTATTATTATAAAATATATTTTAATACTTTGTTTATTTGAATAATTTTATTTTTTATTTGTATTTTTATGATTAATTATTATCATTTCTGACTTTATTCATATACATATATATAATATAATATAATAATAAGAAATATAAAAGTGAAAAATGAATGGAAGTAGGGGTGTCCAATTTCGGCTTTATCCGTGTGAACCCGAGATACCCGATTTTGAAAATAAGAACGGGTCGGTTTGTAACGAGTTGTGGGTAAAAATAGGTCATTTAAATGGTTTATTCTGACTAAGAATAGGCGGGTTCAGGTTAAAAAACTTAAATCCGGTTGTACTCATACCTGACCGATTGCTTAGGATTTAGTGTGGTGGTTGTTATTATTGGTTAGTGGATTACATTACATTACTTAAGGAATTAGAATGTATATTTCAGTGATATATTCATTTTGGGTTTATGTATATTTCGGCGATATATTCATTTTTGAAATGTTTTTATATGCAAGATGTTTACTAGAATTATTTTATACACAAAAGGCGTTTGACAAAAAATAAAAATCAAACTTTCTTAAGAAACTTAACTGAAAAACCCGATCGAAAAAATTGAAAACCACAATTAACCGAACCCGAGCAAACTGACCGTAGTATTAGGTGAAAATAGGTTATTATTTATGTTTCATAGAGAACAACAAATGGACTTAAAATTAACCGAATCTGATCGAACTCAGCCGATGGACAGCCCTAAATGGAAACATAATAAAAAAACGGAAAAATTGTAGCAACATTGATATCTTGATAAATAAGAAAAGCAATATTAGATGAAAAGTTGACGAACCGTGGGCAATTGTATTACATCATTGAAAAGTAAATTAAAAAAAAACCATCATTATGAAAAGTTAAACAGACAATGGATAATAAAAAAATATTAAAAACTCTGATACATGAACATATGAGATATTGCTTTTATGTAAGTATAGATTTGATATTTGCACTTATGTGTCAAGCTTGTGTACATGAAATTGGTGTGAGAAAGCAAGATAAGAAAAAGATTTTGATTTGTCCTCTATCACTATTAATGCTTCATCTTATATTATAGAAGCGGTAATGAAGTTATATGTGCAATGACAAAGAGAGGGTGATTGTACGTAGTGTGTCCTGTAGTGGAGGAAAATGAAGCACGATTTTGCATGTTGGAATTGTTGCTATGTGTGCCTTGGCCTTAAACTCTAATTGTTTTTTCTGAAAAAAAAAACACATTCTCGTGTGTCTATAATTGTGTATATATACGAAGAGAGATATTAATTGCTCAATATACATAAAATAGTGAATTAGTAACAAAAGCATGTTTTGTATATGGAATTAAATCTAGAAATTTAGCAAATGCTATAACTATACTTACATATATGTTGTAAAAATGTAACATAATTTTAAGGGTGGGTGTGCATGGTATCTAGAGAAGAGTGAGAATATCTTGAGGTTTTTTAATATGTTTGCTCTGTTGACTTAGTCTTCATAACATATCAATCTCTCATAACAACCTTATCATGATTTTCTAAAATTATGTAATTTCTCCCTTAATTGTTATACTAGAAGTATCTATTCAATTGTATAAATATATACCTTCTGTACATTGCAAATTAAGTTAAAATTAATACTCAAAATACATTTCGTTTATATATTTTACATAATACACCTAACACACAATGTAGAATATTTTGTGTTAAATAAATCAATACAACTCAATTTATAGAAAGTATATAAAAATAAATAAATAAATCACATAAGACCAAAGCATAGATTTCTCCAACTCTTTTTCCTGTATCTCTCTCAACATTATTACTTATTTTATCTTGTTAAAAGAATCTATGTTTGTGGGTATAACTACAGTCCGTATATTTATTAAATGAGTGAGTATATGTATTACACAATGCATATACCCGTTTACTTATAAATATTTATTTTTTAATTAAATATATTTAAATATATATTAAAACTTTTTTATTTTATAATAGAAAAATTTATTTAATTTTGATTGAGTCATATAATATTATTGATTATTAAGTGATAATTGTATTATATAATAATAATTTATATTAATTATTTTATATTTGAATTAGTATATTATATATTATTTTTTCTTTCCCATAATTTTTAAAAAATATTAATAAATACATATAGATAATTGCTACAACTAATCTTAGTCATGACTAAGAATATTTTTTAAGAAATTCTTTTAGTACGATGTTTTGTAAAACTACATTAATAGAACCTGTACACTAAATAAATTGACATCTTTTTATTTTACTTAGCTTGGACTAGTGTTTTTTTGGATCTTTTAAGCATGTTAGGGTAGGATGTATATTATTTTGGAACTTCCTGACTATATAATATTTTAATTCTAATGCTTTTATTAAATTTATTTTATAAATAGTATATTATTTTGATCTACTCAATTATTATTTAATATATAAAATAATAATAATTTATTATTACCAGTTCGACCACCGGTTCGACCAGTGACCCTTAAATCAGTATCTTCACTGGTTCAATGACTGATCCAATTCTAAAAACCTCATTGTTAACTAACTCTTAACTAGCTGAGAATTCAAACAATTTAATTTTATTCAATTCGACATACAGATAACAAATTATATAGTGTTAGACACAAAAATATCACTTCTTTTTCGTACCTTGAAATTAAAAGTCCTATATCTCTTCTTACAGCATCACATTTCTTATTTTATCCCACAACGTTTGCTTTTCTCTTCTTATCCCTCTCTATATTTAATACTCTTAACCTTATAAAATTTGTTGTGAAAACTTTCCGTGGAATACTATATCCCCTGATTAAAGTCTCCTTAGTTTGACTGAGTGCATGTATCAACGTATGTCCCTCTCAAGTGTAATTCCTAAATCTCTGTGTATATATTCTTATATAGTTACGTGTCCATTTGGTTTGCATTTAAGGGAACGAAATTATGAAAATGGAAAAATCTAAATATTAATATTGATACTTCACGATGTTTGAGTATTCAAAACTTCGTTAACTATAAAATCTTTTGTTTTAGGTTGGTCAAACTAAGGTTTAACCAAACCAACTGAACAAACCCTACATATACTTAAATTTTACTCTTGCTAAGAATATTTTACCTATTAAAAGTTAAAGGACAAGAAGCATTTACAGCCGCAACATGGTCATATAGATTAAAAAAATTTGTACATCAATTACCTCGTATATCTTATAACATTACTTTTTTAGTCTTCATCTATTTATATTCTATCATCTATCACATCTTATATTTATATTTTTCATTATCATCATGACAAGTCTAAGTAGGATTGAGCACAACCGTAATATCCGACCCAGTCTGAAATCATCAAAAAAAATAACCGAAAATGAACGGATATGTGTGGAAATCAAATGAATAATTTCTTAATTTCGGTGGAGTATGGATATAGCAAATTAAATCCACCAGTACCATTACTAACCGATGGGTTAGTGTGGCCTAATTTTCCTAAGACCTGAAAAACACTTAACTTAAGAATACTGTGAACACCACATTTTTTTAAAATATTAAATTTTTATTTTATTTTTTAAAAAAAAGCAACCACTTCATCCCCGAAACATGGCCACTTCATCCCCAAAGCATGCCCCAAAATATGACCATTTTTCCCTAAAATTTGCCTCAAAACTTGGTTTTTTATTCCCTATGCAACCACTTTTCATATCTTGAAAAGGAGACCATATTTTTTCTTTCACACTCTTCAACCTCATCTTTTATCTTCATCACCAACTTCACAACACACATCATCTTCCTCTCAATTCACAAAACAAAAACAACAAAAGAACACTTCATCATCTTCATCAACCCATCTTCATCTTCTTCATCAACCTCACCATTAACCTCCATCTCCCTCACCAAATCAAAAATCCAACTTTAAACCCTCATTGTTTCAACAACCCAACATTATCCTCAACCAAAAAAACCACTACCTCCTTCACTAAAGCAACAACCTCAAACCCCCACCACACTCCAATAACAACCTCTTTCCATCTTAAACTACCATAACCCAAACCCTTCCAAACTCATAAACCACAACTAAAAAAACCCTAAACAGCTACCTCAAATTAGCGACCACAGTATCCCGTCGCTAATTAGCGACCGTATTAGCGACCGCAGTGTAACGAAAAGGGACCAAGAAGATGTTAGCGACTCATGTAGCGACCGAGTCCTGTATCGGTCGCTAAAAATTATAAACACCGTCGCTAGCAGCGTCGCTATTTTGGAGCTCCACCTTGTTTTCCTTTCCCGCCAGGTTTTTCTGTTAGCGCCAAATCGTAGCGACGGTGAATACCGTCGCTAACACTCCCCTAACTATAGCGACGGACTTAATGCGTCGCTATAGTTTGTTCTAGCGACGGCAATACGGAACCGTCGCTATGATTTTGGCATTCCCTCCAATTTATTTGTTTTAATAATGGAAGGTAGCGACGGGATCAGCCTACCGTCGCCACGTTTCAGTATTTTAGTGACGGTGTATCGTGCCGTCGCTATCTTTTATGGTCTTCCCTCCATAATTTTGCTTTTTAAAAAGGAAAGTAGTGACGGTGTGGATGATACCGTCGCTAATAAGTTTAGGATTAGGGACGGATAGGTTTGCCGTCACTACTACTCGGGAGTAGTGACGGATATTTGTTGTCGTCGCTAATATTGAGGGGTTTAGGGACGGAACTTGTTGCCGTCGCTAACTGTCAGTAATACTCGATTTTGGAGGTGCCCCCCAAATCAGTTGCCCTAAGTTTCCCTCCCCAAATCCGTCACCCTCTGTCTCTGTGTCTCCTCTCCTCCGTCGTTCCTCCCTCTCCTCCGTCGTTCGTCGGCACCCATTCCCTCCGTTCCTTCCAGAAACCGTCCCTCCCTCCCTCCCTCCCTTCCCCGGCTCATTCCCTCCGTACGAGGTCTCTCCTTCGTCGTTCCCTCCCTCCCTCCCTGTGTCTCCTCCGTCGTTCCCTCCGTCCCTCCCTCTGTCGGCACCCATTCCTTGGTTCACCGGTGGCTACACTCCCCTCTCCCCTTCGTCGACAGGTTAGTTCATTTTGTTGCTTGCCAAATGTTGCTTATGATTGTTTTGTCTGGTTCACCGGTGGCTACACTGAAAATTTGCATGGTGTGTTACTTTTCGTTTGAGTTGGATTTGGTGGTTGCCTTTTAGTCTGCTCCTGGCAGAACCAGATTTTTAGTTTTCTTGTTATAACAGGCATTTTGCTTGGTCTGGCTGTAAAAGATTGGTGAATAGCAGAATTTTCTTGCTAGTTCCAAGCTGTATTTGTTATTTTTGAACTAAAACAGTAGAGCACAGCACATGGGTCTATGCAGTCCAGTTCATATTTTAGCTCTTTTTTTTTATAAATATAATTTTAAGATGGATATTTTTTTCATAACACTTGTAATGTTCATAATCATTCATTGCTTGACCTGAATAGTCTCACCATACAAAGCAAATTTGGGAAATGCTTCTACCTTGAATGTGGTCAAACTGGTTTTTGAATTCAGAGTTATTACTTGATTCTTCTCAGTTAGGATTTTATTTTACCCTTTTTTGGTAAACAATCACACTGCTTTTTGAATGAAGAAGCTGTTGCTCTTATTAGTAGTGTTTCAATGAATCAGTGTCTATGAGTAGTAGCATTAAATCTTATTGCATACTGAATTTAAACCTGATTTGCTTTACTGAAATTTTGTTTCATTAGTTGTTTCACAATAAACTAGCTATGAATTAATAGTGTTTTAATGAATCAATGTCTATGAGTTGCATAAATCTTATTGTATAGCAAGTTTAAACCCGATCTGCTTTACTGAAATTTTTTGTTTCATTAGTTGTTTCACAATATACTAGCTATGAAGCTTCACTTATTCATCTGTGTAGAAGGTTGCTCCACCTGAAGAGTTAAAGAGCTCCGCCAAGCGACCTGATCTAAAGGCCATAACCAAGGCAAGTAAAAATTAAATGATTAAAAATTTAATGATATTTTTCTGTGATGATCTAATATAGGATTTTGCTTTTCTGGTATTTGTTAATTACATTGCAATGAATTTACATTATCAATGTTTTGTTATCATCTTGATTGATGCCTAATATTGTGCTAATTCAGTTTAATATTTGGTTAATTATGAATTGTCTCTTCGAGAAGTGTAATGGACTAATTTATGAGAAATAACATCAAACAAGTTTGAAATAAAATTGTTGGATTTTTAATAATGCATACAACAACAATAACAATAGCCTTATAACACTAAATGATGCTGGCTAAATGGTTAAATAATGCCATTAAGCTCGGCTAAAATCAAATTTTTTTGATGTTTGTTTATAGGGATTTCGCTTTCATATGATGATGATCCATGTAGCCGACCTCACTTAGTGAGATAAGACTTTGTTATTGTTGTTTACATGGGGGTCTTTTTTGATAAGTTTCTTTAATGTTCTTTGCCTCAACCCCTTTTCATTGGGCTAAAAATCATACAGTGCAATTGTTGCACCAGTGTCTCCAAAGGCCTTTTGCGTCTGGTTAACTTATTTTAATGGCTTCATCCACTTTTTGTCAACGTCTTTGCAATAGATGTCATTTCACAACATTTCCTTGTTTACAATTATTTTTTATCTTGTCCTCTTCCTTATTACCATTCGTCCATCTTAACATTCTCATTTATGCTACTCTTACTTTGTTTCTTGTGTTATCCCTTTACATCCCAATATTCACTATGTTCTGTAATTGGTCATATAACAGTCAGATAAAAGTTTTCATTGAGCTTGTTAGGTATTTTACCATCACAAATAACACCTGATTCCTTTCTCTATTTTTAATAATGATGATAGTCTTAAATTTATTAATCTGGTGCCTTGATTTGATTAATTGATTTAATTGCATGAATTAGTTGAGAAATTATATTTAGAAAATACGTATATGGCAAAATTGGAAGACGAAGATCATCAAGGAATAATTTATGGGATAGATAGTGATGATGAAGGACCAACAGCTAGAATGGAGACTAAACCTACGCCTCCACAAACACCTAAAAGACCAAGAACTCCAGAACCAGAATACTCGGAATTTGGTCAAACTAGTAATCCCAATAGAACTAATAGTAATAATAGAAATTATCAAGACTATATTTATAGTCGAGGATATGTAGAAAAAAATGGTAAAATTAATAAGAGTATTCCAACTACTATTCTTAATATGTGTCAAATTAGTTATTTAAGTTGATATAAACTTAGTCAGTTGTAAAGCTAAAAGTTATTACATTCTTATCTATTACATCTTTAGAAACTTCATTATGGAAACCAATTGAATGTTGGGAACTTTGATTAACACTGTTAACAATCAACTTTGTCATGCAGACCAATACACTTTACGCGTGGTCTGTGTTTGGCTCTCATCAGCGTTGTCTCCATCGCTATCTCTCTTTCGACGGTAATCCCCTAACGCTAACTTATCCGGCTATGTGTGTTGTATGTGTTGAAGTGTATGTATGTTGATTGTTGTTTGTTTGTGGAGAGCTGAGCTCATTAGGCAGTGATTGTGTGTGCTGATAACCTTTTCTTTTATGCATGTGTAATGTTGTTTGTTAGTGGAGAGCAGAGCTCATTAGGCATTGGTTTTGTGTGCTGATAACATGATTTACGATGCATGTGTAATGTTGTTTGTTAGTGGAGAGCAGAGCTCATTAGCCGTTGATGACATATATTGATAACATGATTTTGTGTTCATAACTGTGAATATCATATACAATGCGTATGATATGTTTATTTATCTATACTGGGAAGTTTTCTATATGTAACAGGCCATTTGTAAATTTGGGAAATGTCTAGTTTACAGGGGAGACTCTGCCAAAATTTCAGCAGGCTCCCTTTATTAGGGAACTTAAAAAATGAAACACAACGTTAATAATGTAGGGTTTAGTCGTGTGTGTACCCATTAGATTCCCGTTCAAGTTTCAAAACAACCGGTCGATGTACCGTGTTGAATGTTGGATCTTGAATTGTCCCGGTTTGGACAGTTTGGTATGAATTTGTAACCTGTAGGGCGTAACCCATCAATGTTGTATGTGGTCTATCTTGAGAATTTGAATGAATGTTGGTATGAAATTTCGGTTATGGTGTTTCATATTGTCCCCAGGGTGCATGTCTGCGTGTGGTGTTTCATACCGTACGTATCTCTGTGTACTCGGGGACCAATGCAAAATGCTGCCGAAATTTCAAATGAACATTCATTCAACTCAAGATAGACCACATACAATTATGGGATGGGTTACGGATGGTTGCATATTCATCCCGAATGGGATAGGGCCCCACCAATTTGCAACATCAAAGAGATAGAGTGATTCACAACCGATAGTTAAATAAAAATTTAAACGTGTAAGGTAACAGAAATCGTGCTTGTTAGATATTGTAAATGGAGGTACCGGCAAATCGGCGATGGATGTACAACCGACTAGATAGCAATCGGCGAGTGACTGAGGAGTTTATGATGGGGCTATTGGAGTTCATTCCGTTCGCTACGGCAAACACGCCTGCATTTGAAGCAACTCAAAAGATTCGTTGTCCGTGCTCAAAGTGCAAATGCATGAGTTTTGAATACGCGGATGATGTCATGTGCCACCTAACTGAGAAAGGGTTCATGGAAACATACCACTGCTGGTACAACCATGGTGAGCAGTTACCGCGTAGACCATCAGATGACACCCTGCAACAGTCTTACTACGAGGTTGGAGGAAACAGGGATACGTACAACAACATAGAACAAATGGTGATGGATCATGTTGGACCCTCCACCGGGCGTATGCTGGAACATAATGACCAAGCAGGTCATGGGGACTCTAACAATGTAGAGGAGGATCCTAATCCGGAGGTGAAGAGATTTTATGATTTGTTGGCGGCGGCTCAGACTCCATTGTGGGACGGGTGCAACAGTCACACTGAGTTATCCGCCTCCCTAGCTGCTTTAAGCCTAAAGGCAGATTATAATCTTTCTGGAGGTTATTTTGATAGGATGGTCAATCTGATGGGTTCCACCATGCCTAGTAATCACAGAATGCCAGCAAACCTGTACCGTGCTAAGAAACAAGTGGCAAACTTGGGGTTGGGTTGTGTGAAGATAGAGTGTTGTGTTGGTGGATGTATGCTGTTCAGAAATGAGTTTGCAGATGAGAGTGTCACAAAATGTCTGCATTGTAATGAGGAACGCTACAAGACCGTTAAAAGGAGAGGGAAGGTAACCCGGACGGCCAGGAAGAAAATGTGGTACTTCCCTATAACACCGCGTCTTCAACGCCTGTATGCCTCATTGTCCACGGCAAAACACATGCGTTGGCATGCTCTGAACCGAACACAAGAGGGGTTTCTTTGCCATCCTTCCGACGGGAAAGCATGGAAGTGTTTGGATGAGCTATATCCGGACTTTTCTGGCGAGCCGCGAAATGTAAGAATTGGCTTATGTACTGATGGGTTTAACCCTTTCGGTCAATACGGAAGGGCTTACTCTTGTTGGCCAGTCATCCTGACCCCATACAATCTGCCGCCTGATATGTGTATGAAGAGGGAGGTCATGTTTCTATCTATACTGGTTCCAGGACCCAAAAATCCAAAGGCGAACATAGACGTGTTTTTGCAACCGTTGGTTGAAGAGTTATCACAGTTATGGGATGTAGGGGTAATGACATACGATGTGTCTTTGAAGAACAACTTTATGATGCGTGCTGTTTTGATGTGGACTATTAACGACTTCCCGGCCTATGGTATGCTTTCTGGATGGTCCACGTCTGGGAAGCTTGCTTGCCCTGTATGCATGGAACATACCGGGGGGGAATCACTCCCTGTTAGTGGCAAGACAAGTTTCTTTGACTGTCATAGAAAGTTTCTACCGTTGGAGCACCCGTTTAGGAGGAACAAAACCGCTTTTAAGAAGAACAAGGTTGTTAATGAACCTCCACCCCGTAGGTTATCTGGTGCACGGGTTTGGCAGAGGGTCGAAGAGTATCCTTACATCTGGGACAAGAGTGTTAAGGAGTTTGCGGGTTACGGTAAGGAACACCACTGGGTGAAGCAGAGTGTGTTGTGGGATTTGCCATATTGGAAAGACTTGTTGTTAAGACACAACATTGATGTGATGCACACTGAACGTAATGTTTTCATGAATATTTTTGACACTGTTATGGACATCAAAGGGAGAACAAAGGACAACGAGAAGAGTCGTCTAGACCTTCCGATTTGGTGTTCCAGAAAGGAGTTGGAGTTGAGGGATGCGGGACGTGGAAGAATGTTTAAACCCCATGCAAAATATGCTTTAACTAGACCACAACAGATTGCTGTATGTATTTGGATGAATGGGTTGACCCTGCCTGACGGATTCGCTTCTAACTTGAGTAGATGTGTCGACGTGAAGGAGGGCAGGGTGTTTGGCATGAAAAGTCATGATTGCCATGTGTTTATGCAACAACTACTCCCGTACGCGTTTCATGCCTTACCGAAGCCTATTTGGAAACCGTTAGTGGAGTTGAGTCACTTCTTTAAGGAGTTGACGGCTACTTCGTTGAGTGTGGAGAAACTTGTGAAGATGGAAGAAACTATCCCGGTATTGATTTGTAAGTTGGAGCAGATTTTCCCACCAAGTTTTTTTGACTCCATGGAGCATTTGCCTATCCATCTACCGTACGAGGCCTTGGTTGGTGGCCCAGTGCAGTATCGTTGGATGTATCCATTCGAAAGGTGAATGCTTGGTGAACTCTTTAATTTACTTGCAAATCATGCTTATAATAGTATTTTCTAACTTAACACCACCTTGTTAATGATGTTGAAGATTCTTACGCTCTTTAAAAGATAAAGTGTCGAACAAAGCCTGCGTTGAAGCTTCAATTTGTGAGGCATACTTAGTCGAAGAAATGACAACCTTTGCTTCTTTCTATTTTCCAACGGAGATAGAAACTAGAATGAGTAGAGTTCCCCGCAATCTTGGTGTAGCCAGCCGCACAGGGTTTGATGAACAAACGTCGATTTTCAACTATCCTGGTCACCCGGGGGGCAGGCTCACAAAATGTTACATTGATGAGAAAGATCGAAAGGCGGCTCACTTGTACATTCTTCTCAATTGCCCAGAAGTGGAACCCTTTATTGAGTAAGTCATAGAAGTTATATTATACATTCTTAACGTAGCTTTTATATTAAACTTATTTGTTTCTTTCAATAGCTTATACACAGATATGCTAAAACTTGAGCAAAATGATTTAACTGATGACCAAATTCATAGTGAGGTGTCATCCAAGTTCGTTGGTTGGTTCGCGCAACATGTAAGACCCGTATACCAAGTGTTTTTAAGCCTATTTGCTTCTAACTCCCGTCAATATGGTAACAATGACCTACTTCTTATATTGTACATAGATACAAGACCCTAACAACCATATTGAAGATTCTTTACTCCAAGCCCTTTCTTGGGGGCCGGTGAAGACTGTTAAAAAATGGCCTATTTACTACGTAAATGGCTACAAGTTTAATATTCTTCAATGGAGTGAAGGGATGCGCACCCATAACTACGGGGTTTGTGTTAAAGGCACCGCCGGTCAGTTGGAAGAAGACTTTTATGGAGTGCTGACGGAGATTGTTGAAGTTTCATTCTCTGGACGACTAAGAAGAGATATTGTTCTATTCAAATGTGATTGGTTCGACAACACAATCGGTGTTGGAACAAAGGTTGACAACAACTACGGCTTAGTTGAGGTCAAGAAGAATGGTAGATATAAAGGGTTTGATCCCTTCATTTTTGCCCAACAAGCTGAGCAGGTTTATTACACCGACTTCCCGGGAGGACATCGGGACTGGTATGCAGTAATCAAGGCCAAGGCCCGAAGTCAGATCACTGACAATGTCTCCGAGGAGGTCGATGACGCTTATCAGCTTGCACCACACGAGCTCAACGATGCGAATTTGTTGTTCAACATTGATCCAGTCATAATGGACGAGACACTCGCCACTACGGGGGGTGAACACATTGACAAAGACCTTGTCTCTCGATCAAAACGGTCTAGGGCTGATTTGGATACTGATGAACTTGTTCAAACAGATAACCACAGTGACACTGAAACTGAGGGGGAATTTGAAACTGAAACAGACACAGAGTATGTAGTTGTTAAACATATATACATAGGTTTATATATATCCTGAGACTAACCTTTCTTTTCATGATTTTATCCACAGATGACGGGACGTCGACTGCCCTTCAGTAGGGGTGGTGGGTCCAGGACCCCGGCTTCCCGTCTGGGGATGCAAACCCCAGGGCAGCAGACCACTCCATCACCACCACAGCGGACCACTCCATCCCCATTACAGCAGACCACTCCATCACCACCACCACAGCAGACCACTCCATCACCACTCCAGCAGACCACTCCATCACCACCACCACAGCAGACAACCCCATCACCCCCACAGCTGACCACCCCAGAGCAGACTCCTGGAGTTGATGGCTTGGAGGACCATGGCCATCAGGCGACCCCACCTCCGGCATCCCCTCTGCCCATGTTGGTACCCGTGCCGGCCGGAGACGAGTAAGTGACTAAATTTCATATACTTTTATGTTATTTGTATGATACTTTATATTAGGGTTTAGTTGAAAGACTTGTTGGTTTATTGGATGTTACTTTAATTAGTACTTGTATAGATTGAATTGTACTGGGCACTCTTCTGTTTGTAACAGGGTAACTATTTAAACTTGGAAATGTTACATTTACAGGGGAGACTCTGCCGAAATTTTGGGTGTCTCCCTAGATTGTGTGTTGTTTTATTCCTAACATAATTGTTGTCATTACAGCTTTGTTGATAGTAGTCGCACTACCAAAGCGATTACTAAGGTTTTGAAGGCCCAGTGGGATGGTCCATATATATCTTGGACAGATGCTGGGAAGGTTGTGCAAGATAGGTGGTTTGACACCTTCTCGGTAAGTTCCTAGCTCATTTATTGTGACTTGATTTGTAAAATAGACCCGTTATTAATTTTGATTTCTCAATTCATTTTACAGCGTGATTACCAGTGGGCGGAGGGTATGATTGATGAGATTAGGAAGGTCTTTGCCACAAAGACCTCCAAAATCATCAAGAGTACCCTTTGGAAGGTGAGGGACAAGGGTGAGCGCCCTCGTTGGATCCCGGAGGACCATTGGGACGGGATGGTCCAGAAGTGGGGCGGGGTCCCATTCCAGCAGGCGAGTGCTCGGAATAGGGCCAACAGAGCCGCCGATGCTGCAGCCTCGGTTTACACTGGGGGTAGCATTTCAACCCTCGAGCACAAGAAAAGATTTGTAAGTATATTTATGTTAAACATTTCTATTATGATTCGTCTTACATGTTTACAAATAATAATCTCAATGTTTTTTGTCCACCACAGGAGCAGAGGGAGCACCGGGAGCCTTCTTTGTTTGAGGTCATGCAAATGACCAAGAAGAACAAAGCCGGTGCATGGGTAAACCAGAAGACTACGGAGCTAGCGGTATTTACTTTTAACTGACACATGCTTTTAATTTACTTACAAATCAGCTTACTAATCCTATCGTTGTTTTTGAATTTACAGGAGGCGTATCAGGCCAGGAGGGCCGAGAAGGAGGCGGACCTGGTGGCTTCCACTCCTGAAGGGGAGGTTCCTCCCACCCTATCTTGTTCTGACGACAACGCCATCTATATGGAGGCTGTTGGCGGTGTGAACAAGAAAGGGAGGGTGTTTGGATTGGGTGGCGTTGGCACGCAGCTGGCGAAAAAGGGGAAGACCCCTTCCTCTTCGTCTTCCTCTGGTCTTCCGACTGAGGTCGTTCAGGTAATTCAAAACCTGAACGATGAGCTACACGAGGAGCGACGTCAGAGGCAGTTGCTGTTGGAGCGGCACGAGGCGGACCGACAGAAGGCCGAGGCAGACCGACAGCGGGCCGAGGAGCAGCACGCCGAGACTCGTCGGCAACTTGCTCAGCAGCAGGAGCTACTGATGCAGTTGATGGCGAGGCTACCTCCCCCCACTTCCCAGGCGCCCCCACCACCACCCCAGGATCCCCCACCACCTTGATTGTAGTTCTTTTATTTATACACATTGTATATTTGATTTTTAGTTATGTTATATTTTTATTCAGTATTTATTTTGTCATTCTTTATATATTATGTCAATATTTATTGGTAATTACATTCAAATCACAAAGCCTTATTCTACCTATCATTAATAATTCAACCTATTTGATAAATTAATTTAATTATAAAATTTTATCAGCCAATACAAAATATTAAGATATTTTTAAAGTTAAATTAACAAAACCAGTCAATATTGAATTAATTTTTAAAAAATATAAAAATTCCCGTTAGCGACGGGACATGTCCGTCGCTGACGTTTTAACACTAGCGACGGATGCTGTGGTCGCTATATCACAATGACTAGCGACGGACGTTGTGGTCGCTAACTGACAACAACTAGCGACGGACATTGGCGTCGCTACATCGCAACCTCTAGCGACGGATACTGTGGTCGCTACATCACAATCAGTAGCGACGGAATAACTTGGTCGCTGTATCACTTCCTATAGCGACGGCAGACGGTGGTCGCTGGTGGCTGTTAGTAGCGACGGGTATTCGAGGTCGCTGTATGACAACACTTAGCGACGGCTGGAGTTATTGGGGCAGAGACGATTTTAGCGACGGCCCTACGCCGTCGATATTGTAGCGACGACAGTTATGTGGTCGCTGATGTGTTTTCGACGAGGGTTTTAGCGACGTCCTCTTGCCCGTCTGCGATGCCGTCGCTAAAACCATTAGCGACGGGAATTCCATTGATTAGCGACCAATTACTTCCGTCGCTAACAGTTGTTTTTTTAGTGGTGAACCATCACCACACAAAAAAAAAGCAAAAGGAAAGGGAAAGGGATCTACTGTACCGGACTACCACTATCGTCGATGACCTTCGCCACCGGTCGTCACCGTCACCGGAGCCGCCACCATCGCTATCCCTTTTGGTTTTCCTCATTCCCTTTTCTTCATAATCTCTTCGCTTATTAATTATTCCTATTGTTATTTATGTACCAATATTTCTCTTTGCTTATTAATTATTATGCATAAGAAACACTTGGCCTTCTAGTTACACTAAAGTTTTGCTTCGTAAATATATTTAGTTTTTTTGTTAGCTTATAAAAAAATAAGTAAGTAAATAAAATAGGTTCTTAGTCTAATCTTGAGACTTTGTTTTATTTCTTTTCGAAAAAATAAATACAAGTTTTCTTAGAGATATTAAACATAAAACAGAAGTACTAAAAATAAATATCTTTTAGAGTAAAATATCAAAAATCTTATAAGTAATGTCGTGCAAAATTACTTTTGCCTACATTTGCGATATAAGACTTCAAAGGTTTATGCAAGTGCGAATTACTTCATCTTGTATTTCTCCTTCCTCATAAATTTTCTATTAAAAATCAAATCAATTAAAATAGTTTTAAATATAATTTTAAATATTTTCTCGAATTTAATAAAAGAACTACGTAACCCTAATTTCTCGAAAGTTTGAGAATACGTAGGAGCAGGAATCAATTCCTGTCGGGCCCACTTTCCTTTGTTTCATTTCCAAGTCTTTGTTATTATCTTGATTAATTATATGTTGTTAATATTTAATTTTAGGCTAAATGGTACATTTAGCCCCTAGAATTGTTGGGATTTTGGTTTTGCCCCCTGGAATGGTTTTTCTTAGGATTGTCTCCCTAGAAAATTTTTAAGCTTAGAATATAACCCCTTCCGTTGACTGCCTCTGCCAACTGATGAGGTGGAGCCTAGTCACATGCCTGTCATTGCATATGTGGCATGTGACTCATCATATTAACCTAGTGGATCCTAGTCACATGCCAAGTCACTAATTAACCTATTTTAATTAAGGGTTAATGAAATGATTTATCACATGAAGCTAATTAACAAAATCAGAAGCTACTTAACAAAATCAGACATAATTCTCTTCCTTCTATGTTCTTCTTCCTCACCTACGTGCTGCTCGCTTACCCAACGGTTACTTTTCTTGTTGACTCATAAAAAGGTGACCAAGGCTTTCTTCCCCATCCTTCCAAGTGAGTTAAGTGCGTCTGCCATGTCTACAAGGTCAAGTGGATCGTTCTCAAGGGTTCCATGTAGGAGGTTATGTAAATGTAACGAACCTGTGTTGCAACTTGTTTCGAAGAGCTCAAAAAATCCTGGCAGATCATTCTTCAGATGTGTTAATTGGATGGTAAGCTTACGTTTAGGGTTTGTTGTGTATGTGTTGGTGTTTTGTAAGGTGACCCATGTTTGAAAAATGTTCCATTCCTGTCACAGAATGAGAAGTCGTGTGGATATTTTGAATGGGTGGATAGTGGGCAACAAAGCCTTGCAAGGAGTGGTAGCTTCTCTACCCATGGCAATGGAGTTCTTTACACGGAGATGGAGAAGGTTGTAATGTTGGAAGAAAGATTAAAAGAATACAGAACCATGAATTTTATGCTAATGTGGCTGTGTGCAATATCGTGGGCTATTGTCTTCCTCATCTTGGTGTTGGTTGCAGCGAATGGGTTAAGAGGTTAAAGACGTGGTGTAGTATGATTTAGGGTTATGGTTCAGTCAATCAAAATATAGGAATAGGCCATTAAGAAATTTGTTTCCTAGCATTAGGCCCCTGATGATGGGAAGTATGGTGATGTTAACTTGAGTCTAGGGTTTTGTTAATTATTCGTATTGGTGAATGTAACTGTCATGTGATCTATTAATGAAGATGCAAAGTTTTTAACCTTTTGTTTGGTTGAATGTTATTTGTATTGGTTGAATATTTTCATTTTGTTTTAACCTATGAATTTTAAAGATTATTTGTTCAATAATTACCCTCTTCAACTTTTTCTGGCCTCATCTTTCACCTTGAATCACCAAAAAACATTCATCTTCAAGATTCACTGAATCAAGACTTATCAGTGAAGTGAAGTAAAGCATACTACATTGAATCAAAATGAAAATATTGTCTGAACACTATTAAAGGCTTAACAACACCGTGTCAAAATAATTACAACAACTAATAACATTGTATCAAAATAATTACAGCATGCTTAAACATTGTCTCAAACAACACTTGACTGTGTAGCTACCATGTCAGCCTCCCCTCCAACTGAACCTCCTTCGTCTAAATTAATTACTGGTGTTGATCCTATTCTTGTCCTTCTTCCCCTTCCTCTCAGTCTGGCACTAGCTCTTGTGATAGCTTTGGGCTGTTGTTCAGTAGTCCTTACAGGTCTGCCCCTCTGCCTTCTGACAGGAACCTCTGCAGTTATAGTCCCACTAATGCTTGCAGTTACAGATTCACCTTCATGTTGTTGACTTGATTGATCAATATTTGCATCATTAGTGGCCCCTTCAACCTCATCCCCAGCATTGGCATTCTGCTCTGTTGTGGGTTCCTTATCAGGTTCCTAAAACAAAAAATAAGCAAACATAATTATCTGTATTAATCACCATATCAGTATTAAAATATCTACTCACATTAGTTTGTCTTGGTGGTTCCTTGCATTTAGCCTTGTTATGGCCTGTTGCCCCATAGTTTGTGCATAAATAAGGTCTAGGTTGTCTCCTTAATTTACATGGGTTTTCTTCATCAACTGGATCCCTCTTCCTGAGTTTCTTTGGCCTCCCGGGTCCACGTTTATATGTTGGTGGCAGAGTTTGTGGATGTTCTGTTGTTGGCCATAGGTTTGGGCCATTGATTGCACCAACTACATGTCCATAACACTTCTCATATTGGCTCTTTGAATAACAACTATCCACATAATGAAGAGGGTTCTGTCCTGTATGTAATATGCATGATATGGCATGTTTGCATGGCATGCCTACCAGTTCCCACCATCCACATGCACAAGTCATTTTCTCAAGGTCAACAACAAATCTTTCATTGAGCAGAGAATGTGTAACTTCAAAAACCCGACCTCTAGACCATTGTGGAAACCAGTTGGCAGATAAATATTGTTCTCTTTCCAACCTCTTAGATGGCTTAGGCATAATGTCTCCTTTGATGTTGATTGCTTTGGTCCTTAGCTTTGCAAATCTTACCATTAAGTAACTCCTTAACCATTCCAGCATGCTGATTATTGGCATCTCCCTTGCAGGTAGAATGACACTGTTAAAGGCCTCACACAGGTTGTTCATCACCATATCACACTTGGGGTAGTGTGAGAATTGGTGCCTACACCAAGCCTCTTTAGGGATAGCCATCAACCATCCCCAAGCACCCTCATCAACATCCTTAATTTGGTTCATTTTGGCTTCCCAGCCCTGTAAACATAATATTGAAATTAAAAAACTTGTAAATACTCCACCTCATATGGTGCCTACATTGTGTTTATGAAAAAATATGCAAATACTTTAAATCAAACCTGTATATAGGTTGCCTTACTAGCCCCCATCATGAGTTCCTTCAACAATGCCCCACCACCAAACTTCTTCTTTAAATTACTGTGTAAGTGTCTTACACAGTATCTATGTTCAGCTGCTAGGTTCAACTCCTCCATGGCCTGTAGGAGTCCCTGTGCAGAATACAAAATACCATAAACAGAAGGAAACATTCAAAATTAAAGTAAGGCATTATAAACACCATGTCCATACCTTTTGTTGATCAGAAATAAAGACCAACCTTCTATCTGTTCCAATGTCCTGCAGTAGTAAAGTTAGAAACCAGGTCCAAGATTCTGTGTTCTCCACTTCCACAACAGCCAATGCTAGTGGAAAATATTGATCATTGGCATCTCTGCCTACAGCTGTTAAGAGAATCCCACCAAATTGAGTCTTCAAATGGCATCCATCAACTCCTACAAATGGCCTACACCCAGCTATGAAGCCCTTCTTACAAGCATCAAGGCATAGATAGTAACTCTGAAACCTCGGTTGCAGTCCATCAGTTGGGGTAACCAGTTGGAGCTTGCATGTGGTAGCCCCATCACTGACCCTCCTCAATTCAGCATTATAATTCCAAAGGAGTTCATATTGCTTGCTGGCCTCTCCTTCTATCATCCCAGTTGCTATTCTCCTTGCATTGTGTGTTGTCCAACTGGTAATCCCCACTTGATGACTGACCCTCAATTCAGCCTTTATCTCCTCCAACTTCATATGCCTATTAATCTTCATTTTTGGCAAAATAATCTTTGCAACCCACCTAGCATTCACATTTTTGTTCTCAAAAACCCTACCACATGAGTGCTGGTCTATGAATGTCTTCAATCTTATTATGTTTGTCCTACCAACCCTACTAGCAAAGGCCAACCATCCACATCCATCTGTGCTGCAAACAACCCTGCACCTCCATGGCTCATTCTTAACATACTTCACTTGTTTCCCATTATGTACATTATACTCCATTACAGCTTGTCTAAACTGCACCATTGAAGTGAACTCCATGCCCAACCTAAGCTCACACCTCCTCCCCAAAATATCTTCTTCAAATGCCTGAAAACCAAATTCACCATGATCCTCATCCTGGTACTCATCATCTGAGTCTACATAACTGTGGATTCCATCTGTCTCATACTCCTCATCAATGTCTCCACATTGATCTTCATCAACTGGGTTGCACCAATCTGGACCTAAACTAACTCTTACCCCATGCCCTTGTGATCCTTCCTCTCCACTTGCATCCTCAACATTCACACCTCTTTCTGATTGCAGACCCCCCTGTCTTCATTCCCAGGTTTTAAACCCTCCACATCAGTACTACATTGTGTTTTCAACCCCTCTGTATCCTTACTTGGTCTATTTGCATCCTCCACATTAGCACCACATTGTGAATCCAACCCCCCTGCACACTCATTTGGTCCTGTTGCACCTTCAACAGTAGCACCACATTGTGTTTCCAACCCTTCTGACTCAAAATTTAAGGCACTTGCACCCTGCACCTCAACATGGCATTGTGCTTCCACCTCCTTTCCAGCTTTAATTTGATTTCCCAATCCACTTGACTTAGACCCCCCATCACGAATTAATTTTTCCTTAACACTTTTATAAATTTTTCCCCTTGTGACAGGCCTATTGGTTGCCTTAAATGGCCTGTCCTTGGGTGTGGACTTGGTCCTTCCAACCTTCTCAACTGGTGTCTCCACCTCATGTTTATCAACCAGTCTTGTGTCCTCTTTATAGCCTAACTCCAACAACACATCAACATCCAAGACTAAATGCTCAACATAAACATCCACCTCACATCTGTTGTTTACAGCAAACTCTCCAGCCTCCAATGCATGACTGTCCCATGTTATGCCAACAAACTCCCCACTAGGCTTTTTCCACCACATTTTAAAACTCTCTTTACTATAACCCAACTCCCTTACTAAAGACTCACATTCAAAGTAAGACCATTTATCAACATCCAAGTTATGGAAAACAGTAATTTTATTCTCTGTGTACTCCATAGGTTTCCCATTTGTAAATTTACCCTTGTGATGAAAAGCCACTGAAAAGCTCATCCCTAACAGGATTAAAACATCACAGTTACATATAACACAACTAGGGTTTAATGAAAATGATTAAACTTTGACAATTACGACATGCCAATGAACAATAATTTAACCCTTACATGGTCCCCACAAAGAAAAAGATTCAACTTTCCCACTAAAAGCATCAAGAATCTTACCTGTGCTTTTCCTCTTCTACCACGCGCAGTAGAGAAACCCACCAGCCACGCACCCTCCACAATCCACGAATTCTTCTCCTCGTCTTGTTCGTTGAGTCCACACGCGGGAAAGGAAATACAGAACACGAACGAAGTGAGGAAGACGAAGTAGTGACAACGTGTTTATACCCCTTATTTTATTTTGTTAAAATAGCTTAATCAGTGACTTAGAATTCATTAACCCTTAATTAAAATAGGTTAATCAGTGACTTGGCATGTGACTAGGATCCACTAGGTTAATATGATGAGTCACATGCCACATATGCAATGACAGGCATGTGACTAGGCTCCACCTAATCAGTTGGCAGAGGCAGTCAACGGAAGGGGTTATATTCTAAGCTTAAAAATTTTCTAGGGAGACAATCCTAAGAAAAACCATTCCAGGGGGCAAAACCAAAATCCCAACAATTCTAGGGGCTAAATGTACCATTTAGCCTTAATTTTAAAACCTTATTTTGTCGCAAGGAGGTTAATTTAGACGAGACATCTTGTTAACCTCATATTTTCAATGTCTCTTATTAAAATACTATTTATTATAAAATAAGGTTAATTTAGACGAAATGTCTTGCTAATCTTATGTTTTCAATATTTTTAATAATATTTATTATAAAATGAGGCTAATTTAGACAAGACATTTTGTTAATCTCATGTTTTTAATATTTTTATTTAAAATAATATTTCCTATAAAACAAGGTTAATTTAGATGAGACGTCTTGTTAATCTTATATTTTCAATAATAATATTTCTTATAAAGGGAGATTAATTTAGACGAGACGTCTTGTTAATCTTCTCATTTTTCTATAATATACTTTATTTATATCATATTATTTCCTTATAAAAGGGGGTTAATTTGGATGAGATGTCTTGTTAACCCTTTTGTTTGGTTTTAATCCACTTCATGTCATCTCATTATTTTATCCCATCTCATTTAATCTAATCCCATTCAACTTTATTTTGTCTTAATTTCTAAATATTTATTACAATTTACGGTTAATTTGGATGAGACGTCCTGTTAATCCTTATTGTCACTATTTGGTTTCTACTGTCACTATTTGGTTTCTACTGTCATTGTTTAATCTTCTACTATCATTGTTTGGTTTTTTTTACTGTCACTGGTTAGTCTTCTACTGTTACTATTTGGTATTTCACTGTTATTGTTTGGTATTTCACTGTAACTATTTAGTCAAGTTGTTCGATTTAAGATTAATTTGGACAAGACGTCCTGTCAATCTTATCTTGAAACTTCCTTGTTTGTTTTGTCTGTTCATTTTCTAAAGACGTTAAAACAATTTTTAGGCTATTTAACATGTGCGTAATCAATTTGTGGTAATCGTTTTATAACGGACAGTGTGAGGTGCTAATACCTTCCTCACCTGTAATTGGACTTCTGAACTTGGAATTTCATTTTTTATAACCAATGCTTTAACAAAGGTTTTCCCAGTATTTTATCCTTAAAAATATTGGTGCCAACTGCCTATTTTTTCGAAAGAATTTCAAAACGTTTAATCTTTTATTTTAAGGGTCGGTCATCCCGCCGTGATCCCAGTCGTGACAGATGACGACTCTATTGGGGACTTAGAGAGTCAAGCCAACAAATGGATAGCGCATGTTTTAAATAGCCTGTTAATTATTTAACTTCTTTTATTTTATTTTTTATCAATGTTTGTATGTAGTTTTTGTTTTGTTTATACTTTGTCATCTATTTTCTATTAATGTTTGTATGTTGTTGAACCCTAGGGTAAACGACTTTATTTTTGTTGTTATGTTTGCTCCCTATGTAGGATGAGAAAAGTATAGGTATCGAATGCCTCTTTCACACACTACACTCATAATTTACACACACTTTTGAGTAGGACTCTGTACCCGGGCCCAAATAAAACTTAAGATTAGGGGAAGTTGGTAGCAGTGTCATTTGAGATGTACGTCTTATCTGGCTATTGTGAGAACCTCAAGTAGAGTTTGATTTATTCTTGGTTTCCTACACCTAGTAGACTTCCTACTATTGTGGTCAACATCATGAGTAGGATCTTGGCTCTAGTGACCTTTAGACAGTAGTGCAAGCCACCTCATGCAAGATATCATTGTTAGACAGACCTTAGAACCGATAGAGGGCCTTCAAAAAAACCCGACTTAGGGCACAAAGGGGCAAACGTTTCCTCTACCTTTCCTCATTCTCACTTTCCCTTTTAATCCAAATTGGTGGACCCCTTACCCGTTTAACGGATTACTTTTTTCCAAAAATGCCATTTCTTTTAACTAGTGATCCTTAAACGGGCAAGCCGTCCTTTCTTTTTACGCGCATTTACTTAAGTCTTTGGGTCTTGAGTTACGGATTTTCTGAATCGTCAAAAAAATCAAGAAAAATCAAAAGGTCAAAAAAAGAAAAGATAAAAAAAACCAAAAAGTCAAAAAAACCAAAAACAAAAACAAACAAAAAAAACATCGATAATGATCAGAAGGTTTGTAAACCACATGGCTATCAATTTGTCATGAGTTTCTATTAATTGTTACTTCCCTGAGAATAAAAATGTTTTCTAAGAAAGTTACTATAAGTAACGATTTATGGGGTGCGTCAGACTCTGATGACTAATTTTCCTTCCGCTCTTATCAGAAGTTATTCGGGACTTGGTAAGTGTCTTCATAGGAGAATATGGAAATTAACATGAGATCGAATTTGTAGGATGAGGGCCATGGTTGCCCGAGCCAGAAATGGTTAAATTTAAGGCTCTTGCGGTATCTCAGAATAAAGGATTCTTCTATCCTCACAACTATCCCATATTAAATTCCATGTTTACCTTACTTAGTACTTTTGAATGAGGTGTTCTAAGGAACAATCAAAAGGACGCTCATCAAGACCCGTGATCGCTACACGCACCATTTTATTTTAATGCATTTTTTACAGTCCTATTATTTTATTTCCTCTTATTTTCGGCTGAAGCTTTTGTTTTTCTAAAAGACACCACAAGGAGACACCCTTACGGAACCCGACTTCAGAAGAGACTCATGACTAAAATAGAACATATGGACGAAGATTTTAGAAATGAGTTCAACCAGCTAAAGGAGCAGGTAGTAAAGTTAACCAAGCTCTAGGAAAAGAGAATCACAGTGGGGGACTCCTCTGCAGGTATTGAGGATGCCCAACAACAACCAACCACTCCGCTCCATCCCCTAAGTTTTGGTCTGACAAGGGCCCAACATCCCAATCCGGCGGGCCTTCCTCTCACTGTCAACGTCGGGAGACCTAACCCTGCTACTGATCCCCAACCACCCTATGGCATATCCTATACACCATAACCCACCTTTACCGACCCCGATGGCAACCCGGTATCTTTTCCGCCTTACGGCCTACCACCAGGATACTTTCCCCTACTCCTCACTAATCCACAAGTCACCCACGGCCAGCAAGCAGCAAATCCCCACACCTCGTACCTTGCCCAGCCAACTATACCACCACTCCATGAGCCACAAATCGCCCAAGCTCAAGCCGCACAACCCCCTGAAACCACCCGGATAGCCCAGCCAATCCATGTTGCCCAAGCTATGACTCAACCACATGGTACCACGCTAAACACTGGCCCGGTAAACCAATCTCATTCAACTGCGCCTTTTTACCCATATTACGGTTACCCACATGGATATATGAACTCTCACGCCACCAACCCGTAAGGCACGACCCAAATGATAAACCCAGCCGCCGGCCCTAGCACAGTTTCTGCCCCTAACAAAAGAAGAAGATAGAAATCTTAGAGGAGCGACTGAGGATTATGGAAGGTGTGGAAGGATTTAGGTTGATGGATACCTCCGAACTCTGCCTGGTCCCCGATGTCATTATCCCTCCCAAGTTCAAAGTGCCGGATTTTGACAAATATCGGGGAATGACTTGCCCGAGGAATCATCTCACGATGTACTATCGGAAGATAGCATCTCACGCTTCTGATGACAATTTGTTAATCCATTACTTTTAGGACAGTTGAGTTAGGGCCGCCCTTACTTGGTACTCGAGCGAACCCGTATCTGTTGTTGGAAGGACTTGGCAGATGCCTTCATGAAATATAAATACAATTTGGACATGGTGCCCAACAGGGTGCAATTGCAGAACATAACAAAGAGGGATAAGAAGACGTTCAAGGAGTACGCTCAACGGTGGCGAGAAACGGCTGCACAAGTGGACTCCCCACTGTCAGAGAAAGAAGTAGTAGTGAGGTTTATCGACATGCTCTATTTACCCTTCTATGACAGGATGATTGGTAGTGTTTCATCTAACTTCTCCGACATTGTAACCATCGGGGAGAGGATAGAAAGCGGGATGTGGATAGAAAAGATCGCTCGCGACCCATCTAGGGCACCCGTCACAGGAAGACCAGTACCAGGTGAGGGAAGAAGGAGATATGGGGAAACCCACTCCATCCCTTACGACCTAAGGAAGACCCAACCGAGACCATTCACCCTTATCTCTTTTAAGCCAGCCAATCCTTATACGCATTATCCGTATGTGGCCGCTGCCTCCCACGGCCAGGCATCTTATCCTCCCCACTTCTGTCCACCCATTGTCAGAACACCAATGCCACAGCCTATGCTGTACTGCCTCCACAATAAGGAACTCAGCCACCCAACCCTTATCCAAATACAAGGAGACCCAACAACGACCGTACCCCCATGCAATTTGACCCAATCCCTATGACATACACGAAGCTTCCACCTCTCCTCGTCTGTAATGGTCTAGTGTCACCCTGTCCTTCTAAACCTCTAGAGCCGCCTTACCCTAGGGGGCATGATCCCAATGCGTAATACGATTACCATGCTAGAGTAACGGGGCATTCTACTGAGGACTATCGGGCCCTAAAATACAAAGTGAGGGATCTGATTGAAGCCAAGTGGCTCAATTTCCAAGAAGGAAGTCTCAACGTGACCATAAACCCCTTGCCTAACCATGGGAGTTCTGGGGTTAATGCGATAAAGAAGGGTTAAAAGTATGGAAAAAATGTCACCGCCACTGAAGACGACCCCCATAATGATGTAGACTTTGTGGTTGCTTTCCTTCCAAGTAGAAAACTTTGAAATTAGGAGACTGTCAAACTCCCCATGACTTTAAATAGAGTGATGCTTTAATGATTTTTTTTACCCCATTGCTATGCCTAAGGCTTTGGGATGTTTGTGTAATACGGGCAAAACATGTTTTATCATTTTAAGTCTTTCATCAATCAATGCATGTTGAATTTCAAAATATCTTTTTCTGCTTTCCTTATCTTTGCCTTAAATCCTTTTCCCTCTATTTGTTTGCTTCTTCTTTTTTCATTCACCATGTCAAACCAAATAAATGCGAGTCTGAATATAATTCTCCTGAGAATAGTGAGGTCACGATCCAGTTTCACAACTTCAACTACCTGGTTGATCGCACTGACGAAAAGGGTGGGGAAGACTATAGTCCCTTGTCTGAATGGACTAAGATATTTGAATAAGGAGGGGCTAGAGAGATTCAACCTTATCAAGAGGTAGCGAAATCATCAAATAAAGAGGACAATAGGTCAAGATTGACATTCCCCTGAGTTAAGAACAACAAGGGGAATTGATTAAGTTGTTGATGTCTTTTGATTTGAAAAACACTGGGGCAATTTATCAGAGGGTGATAGTAGCATAGTCTGATGACATGATGAAATAGATGTCTGTGTGGACGACAACCCTGCCAGGTCTCAAGATGAGTAGGATCATATCTATCGTTCAAGGAAGCTTCAGTATTGACTATCATGGATGGTAAGGACTTGCCGATGCCCATAAATGCAAACACAATCAAGAGATACTTTGCCAAAAAACAAAATAGGACAAAACAAAAAAGAAAAAAAGAAAAAGAAAAAGAAAAAGAAAAAAGAAAAACAAATGAATCAAGGTTGACACCCTACACATATACCAATTGGGGCAAGCTGATGTCCTCACATTCTCATATCAGTGCACGTTCAGATCATCGAGCAGGCCGCCACCTTTCTACATGGGGGGCACAGATGTCATCAAGCCAAGAACACGACAAAAACAATGTTTCATCCTTATCGTAATCAACACCCCAACCTTTAGGGAGTGCAACTACTTTTCATGCCAATGTGACCAAGGAAATAGTCTACCATGCTGAGTGATTGCTAACAATACCATTAGCATCATAGGTCTTCACCACATTAGCTAAGGGAAAATAGAACAGCTAGAGCAAAACAAGGGTACCAGGAAGGTCATTCGAAGGTCAAAAAAGAGAAGAAAAAAGAGAAAGAAAAAATACAACAACAACAAAGACAAAAAAATGAGAGTCAAAAAAGGGAGGAAAGAATAAACAAAAGAACAAAATAAGCCAAAAAAAAGACTCGGAATGGTTCCCTCTCACTGGTGCCAAAAAAGGTTCACCTCATTCCCTTGGGTACATGGTGTTGGAGCAAAGCTTCCTGTTCGAAGTGACATCTGTTTCCCCTAAAATATGAAATTAAATCAAGAAAGGCCAAACAAGCTCAGTTTCAATGAAATCAGCTTAAACCTTTTGTTGTGTAGGATGCAACCTTGACTAGAAAAAACATGTCATAAAGAAAGAAAGGCAGCCTAGGCAAAAGTTAAAGCAACCTAGTGAGTCGAAAACCTGAAAAGACGGCTCAGGCAAAAATTAGGGTCAAAATTTCGGCAGAGTAACTGAAGTTTCCCATGCAAAAAGTACAAGTCCAAATTGGGGCACGAGGATCATGGTCGGACTACCTTCTCAGAAGCAGAGTCGAAGGGTGAACTTAAAGTCATGATGTGGGATTGAGATACGTGTTATTCTCAGGTATTCACTGGAGGATCTATGAAACCCTCTCTGTTCACCCAATTATTTCCTATTTGACTCTGTTTGTTTCTTTTACTTTCCCTACTTTCCTTTTCCTATACCTGCTCAGCTCATTGTGAGTTTCATTGATTTGATAAAACATGTGTTTTCCCTTAATATATAAAATGAGAAAGTATATTTAAAGTCGTGAGGACAAGACGCTCCTGTTACTTGATCTCACCTCAAGTAATCATTATGAAGATTAAGCCAAACATGCTTCCTAAAGTTGAGGTTACCACATTCGACCTGGCGAGACACGCTCCCTGAAGCTAGGGTAACCTCGTTCGTTCTGTTTCAGTCATGAGCCACCTCAGGTTTGTAAGGATCATGGTTTTATGGATAGGGCTTCCTCAGATTTCAATTTATTTTATCTCTGCACTGCTTACCCTTTTTCTGCAGGTTGTTAAAGCAGTCGATCATGTTGAGTCTCGAGGCCTCGATCAAGTTCTTTTTCCCAGTGGAACCACAATTGTCAAAACTGTCACCTTTAAGTTTCTTCCTCAATTGCCAAAGCTGGTTTGTCTCAAATTTCTTCTCATAAATCGTAAAGCTGGCATCTTTTAAGTTTCTAAAACTGGCATCTTCTAAGCGCCAAAGGTGGCACTTTCCAACCTTCATTCATCATTGCCAAGGATTGGCAATCTTTAAATTTTCAGTCGCCGAGCGAGGCACCATTTTACTTTTCTGTCGCCGAACGTGACATCCTTTAAATTTCCAATCACCGAGCATGGCATCCTTTACATTTCAGTCACCGAGCTAGGCACCATTTAAATTTACTATCGCCGAACATGGCACATTTAAATTTCTACACTGCCAAGAAATGGCACACCTTTAAATTTCTACACTGCCTAGGATGGACACACCTTTAAATTTCTACACTGCCTAGGATGAGCACACCTTTAAATTTCTACACTACCCAAAGATGGCACCTTTAAATTTCTGTACTACCCAGAGATGGCACACTTTTAAATTTCTGCACTGCCTAGAGATGGTACCTCTTTAAATTTCTACATTACCTAAGAAGGCATATTTAAATTTCTACATTGCCCAAACCCCTTAAGTTTTCATTTCACTTTTAAGCTTTCTCACTGCCGAGGTTAGCACTTCCTTGAATCTTATCACCCTTTTAAGCTTTTGACGCCAAGGATTGGCCCTTTCAAGTTTTTTTCTCAGTGCCAAAGTTGGCACCCTTTTAAGGTTTCATCGCCGAAGCTGGCACTTTTAAACCTCCCTTGTTGCCAAAGCTGGCATTGCTTTGTTATTTACCACAGTTAGCACCACATCGAGTTCTCATTTCCGAAGTCGACAATTTTAAATTATTGAAGATATCATTGTTTGAGTTTTATGTTGCCAAACTCGACACTTCTTCAAACTTTCATTGCCGAAGTTGGAACCTCTTTGAACTTTCACTACACCTTTAAATTTCTCATTGCCAAAGTTGGCACCTCTTTGAACTTTCACTACACTTTTAAATTTCTCATTGCCGAAGTTGACGCCTCTTTAAACCTTACAACACCTCCAAGTTTTTATCGTTGCCAAAGTTGACATTTCTTCGAGTTTTCATAAAACCTTCAAGTTTTCTTATTGCCAAAGTTGACACTTCTTTAAGTTTCCATAACACATTTCAGGTTTTCTCATTCCCAAATTGACACCTCTTTAAGTTTTCATCACACCTTTCAAACTTCTTGTTTGCCATAGTTGGCACCATTTTAAGCTCTCATTGTCGAAGTTGTCACTCTTTGAGTCTTTCTCATTGTCGAAGTTGGCATTGTTTAAAGTTTCTGTTTGCCAAAGTTGCCACCTTTCCAAGTTATCATCACCGAAGCTGGCTTTTAAGTCTCTCTTATTGCCAAAGCTGACATTGTTTGAGTTTTTCCTCTTGTCGAAGCCGATACCTTTCTAAATTTGTTGTTGTCAAGATCCTGACTAAAGAGATGATGTCCATGTCTTTACTTCCTTTCCACGATAAATAAATTATTCTCATTCTTGTAAAAAGAAAGTAAAGATGGGCAGTTGTGAACACCATATTTTTTAAAATATTAAATTTTTATTTTATTTTAAAAAAAGAAGGGCCACTTCATCCCCAAAACATGCCCCAAAATATGACCACTTTTTCCTTAAAATTTTCCTCAAAACTTGGTTTTTTGTTCCCTATGCAACCACTTTTCATATCTTAAAAAGGAGACCATATTTTTTCTTTCACACTCTTCAACCTCATCTTTCATCTTCATCACCAACTTCACAACGCATATATTCTTCCTCTCATTTCTCAAAAACAAAAGCAAAAAACCTCATCATCCATCTTCATCACCAACTTCATAACATACATCATCTTCCTCTTAATTCACAAAACAAAAACAACAAAAGAACACTTTATCATCTTCATCAACCCATCTTCATCTTCTTCATCAACCTCACCATTAACCTTCATCTCCCTCACCAAATCAAAAACCCATCTTTAAACCCCCATTGTTTCTACAACCCAACATTATCTTCAACAAAAAAAACCACTACCTCATTTACTAAAGCAACAACCTCAAACCCCCACCACATTCCAATAACAACCTCTTTCCATCTTAAACTACCATAACCGAAACCTTCCAAACTCATAAACCATCACCACACAAAAAAAGCAAAAGGACAGGGAAAGGGATTTACTGTACCAGACCATCACCGTCGTTGACGACCTCTGCCACCGGCCGTCACCGTCACCAGAGCCGCCACCATCGCTACCCTTTTTGGTTTTCCTCATTCCATTTTCTTCATAATGTCTTCACTTATTAATTGTTCCTATTGTTATTTGTGTACCAATATTTCTCTTTGCTTATTAATTGTTATGCATAGCAAACGCTTGGCCTTCTAGTTACATTAAAGTTTTGCTTCGTAAATATATTTAGTTTTTTTTGTTAGCTTATAAAAAAATAAGTAAGTAAATCAAATAGGTTCTTAGTCTAATCTTGAGACTTTGTTTTCTTTCTTCTTAGAAAAATAAATACAAGTTTTCTTAGAGATATTAAACATAAAACAGAAGTACTAAAAATAAATATCTTTTAGAGTAAAATATCAAAAATCTTATAAGTAATGTCGTGTAAAATTACTTTTGCCTACATTTGCGATATAAGACTTCGAAGGTTTATGCAAGTATGAATTACTTCGCCTTGTATTTCTCCTTCCTCATAAATTTTCTATTAAAAATCAAATCAATTAAAATAGTTTTAAATATAATTTTAAATATTTTCTTAAATTTAATAAAAGAACTACGTAACCCTAATTTCTTGAAAGTTCGAGAATACGTAGGAGCAGGAATTAATTCCTGTCGGGCCCACTTTCCTTTGTTTAATTTCCAAGTCTCTGTTATTATCTTGATTAATTCTATGTTGTTAATATTTAATTTTAAAACCTTATTTTATCGTAAGAAAGTTAATTTAGACGAGACGTCTTGTTAACCTTATATTTTCAATGTCTCTTATTAAAATACTATTTATTATAAAATGAGGTTAATTTAGACAAGACGTCTTGTTAATCTCATATTTTTGATAATAATATTTCTTATAAGAAGAGATTAATTTAGATGAGACGTCTTGTTAATCTTCTCATTTTTCTATAATATCCTTTATTTATATCATTTTGTTTCCTCATAAAAAATGGTTAATTTAGATGAGATGTCCTGTTAACCCTTTTGTTCGGTTTTAATCCACTTCATGTCGTCTCATATTATTTTATCCCATCTTATTTAATCTAATCCCATTCAACTTTATTTTGTCTTAATTTCTAAATCTTTATTGCAATTTAAGGTTAATTTAGACTAGACGTCCTGTTAATCATTACTGTCACTGTTTGGTTTCTATTGTCACTGTTTAATCTTCTACTATCATTGTTTGATTTTTTTTACTGTCAATGTTTAGTCTTCTACTGTTATTGTTTGGTTTTTCACTATTACTGTTTGGTTTCTTATCATCATTGTTTAGTCCATTACCATCACTGTTTGGTATTTCACTGTAACTGTTTAGTAGTTGTTCGATTTAAGATCAATTTGGATGAGACGTCCTGTTAATCTTATTTTGAAACTTCCTCGTCTGTTTTGTCTGTTCATTTTCTAAAGAAGTCAAAATAATTTTTAGGCCATTTAACATGTGCGTAATCAATTTGTGGCAACCGTTTTATAACGGACCTGTAATTAGAATCCTGAACTTGGAATTTTATTTTTTATAACCAGTGCTTTAACAAAGGTTTTCCTGGTATTTTATCCTTAAAAATATTGGTGGCGACTCCCTATTTTTTCAAAAGGATTTTGAAACGTTTAATCTTTTGTTTAAGGGTCGGCCGTCCTGCCGTGATCCCGATCGCGACAAATAATTCATAACTTCATTCTCTCATCTCTCTCTTTGTTGTAGCACAATATGACCATCCTTTTTCTCTCTTTGGTTTTAGGCCTTCTTCTTTATTTGCTGCCATAGCTCCACTATGCCTCTTATGTGACCTTGTGGCTCTGTTGTCCTCTCACTATGACCTCACATTTCCACTTCTCCGTTGTAACTTGTAAATTTGTAAATTTGTATTTTTTTGTGTTAAATCTGTACTTTACATGTTCACCATTTGAGTTTTTTTTATGTGCATTACTTAACCGATTTGAACCGCCTAATAATTCCGCCTCCATTGATCCAAGATACCAAAAAAAAGCCCCAGTAAGAACAATACTATATAAATGGTTAGCCAACCCCACATTCCCTTCATATACTAAATCCAAATCCACATTCACTCGTATATCCAAAATGAAGATGATCTACCTACTTTCCCTCTTCACCATTCTCTTAGTATCAACTTCTTATGTAGCAGTGATCAATGACTTCTGTGTAGCAGACCTCAAGGGTCCAGTCACCCCAAAGGGCTACAATTGTAAGTGGCCAGTAGCAGCCAAAGATTTTGTGTTCCATGGCTTTGCAGCCAACATCTCAAATAGTGTGAATGGTGGTTTCCTCCCTGCCTTTGTCACTAATTTTCGAGCTCTAAATGGGCTTGGAATCTCTGCAGCAAGGTTGGATTTTAGCCAGGGTGAATCATACCCAACGCACACTCATCCAAGTGCCACTGAATTGCTAATATTGGTGGAAGGTGAAATGACTGCAGGGTTCATCACAAACAAGGGACTTTATGTTAAACCACTCAAACAAGGAGACCTTATGGTTTTCCCCTAGGGACATTTGTGTTGGGAAAAACGGGCACAGATTAACAGATATTTTCCCGGCGCAGCGGAATGGCGGACTGATAAAATAGGTGGTTGCAAAATAAATTAAATACGAGCAAAGTAAATAAATAATTAAAATGGCACAAACAATTTAACGTGGTTCACCCTTTTGATTTGGGCTACGTCCACGGGACAAACTCCCAAATTACTTCCATTAATAAAATTAGTAGGCGTACAAGAGGGACTTCTCTAATAAAATATTAGAGGCACAAACCCAAGATTAACCCAAAATAGTGACACTCAAGTGTTTCCCAAACACCCCAATTAACCTCACTATTTTGTCACTCACTAATTATTTTTCCCTCACTCAACAACTTATCAAGGCAATTAATTGATTAAATTAATTGCCTTGGCCTCTCAGAACACTCACGTTGGAGTTGCTATGCAATTGATTTCAATTGCTTGGGATGCATTTGCTGAAATTTCATTGCCTATTTATAGGCCTTGCCAATTGATTCTAACCACATGCATTGTGTGGTAGTGTTGTGTCCACGCTGCTTCATTTTCTTACCCACATGATTTGTAATTAATTATTATTATCATGGTTTTATGGCCCTCCTTCTAGAGGGATCCAGCAATAATCTCCCCCTCCCGATTAGATGGAGGGCTCTACTAGTCTTGTTGCTTGTCGACAGTACTCCAGCTTCTCCTTTGGAAGAGTCTTTGTTATCATGTCTGATCCATTTTCATCTATGTGGATCTTCTCAAGTTATAGTAACTTCTTCTCCAATACATCCCTAATCTAGTGATATCTCACATCAATGTGTTTTGATCTAGAATGAAAGGAGGAATTCTTCCCAAGGTGAATTGCGCTCTGACTGTCACAAAACAACGCATACTTTTCCTGGCTAAGTTCTTCCAAGAACTTCTTCATCCATATCAGCTCTTTGCAAGCTTCAGTGGCCGTAATAAATTCTGCTTCAGTTGTTGAAAGAACAACATACTTCTGTAGTCTTGATTGCCATGACGCAGCTCCCCCCGCAAAAGTGATTAGGTATCCTGATGTAGACTTTCTTGAGTCAACATCGCCAGCCATATCAGCATCTGTATAACCTACTAACATAGGTTTTTCATCTCCAAAACACAAACATATTTTGGAGGTACCACGGAGATACCTGAAAATCCACTTTACTGCAGCCCAATGTTCCTTTCCAGGATTTGAAAGGAAACGACTCACCACGCCAATAGAGTGAGCGATATCTGGCCGTGTACATACCATGGCATACATCAAACTCCCAACTGCTGAAGCATATAGAACTTTATCCATCTCATCCTTCTCATCCTCTGTGGAAGGACACTGCTTGGTACTTAGTCTAAAGTGATTAGCAAGAGGACAACTAACCGCTTTAGCCTTGTCCATATTGAACCGATGAAGCACCTTTTCTATGTATTTCTCCTGTGACAACCACAATTTCTTGGCATTCCTGTCTCTGGTGATTTTCATGCCAAGACTTTGCCTTGCTGGCCTCAAGTCTTTCATAGCAAAAGACTTGCTCAATTGCTTCTTTAACTTGTTGATTCTGGAAATATTCTGGCCAACGATTAACATGTCATCTACATAGAGCAGAAGAATAATAAAATCATCATCAGAGAATTTCTATACGAACACACAATGGTCTGAAGTGGTCTTCTTGTAGCCTTGCTCCCCCATCACAGACTCAAACTTCTTGTACCATTGTCTTGGTGCCTGCTTCAAACCATACAAGCTTTTATTAAGCTTACAGACATAGTCCTTTTTTCCTTTTGCTTTGAAACCCTCTGGCTGCTCCATGTATATCTCTTCCTCCAAGTCACCATGAAGGAAGACTGTCTTCACATCCATTTTCTCGATTTCAAGGTCAAGACTTGTTGCTAATCCTAGCACTGTTCCGATGGATGTCATCTTAACCACTGGTGAGAAAATCTCATCAAAGTCAATCCCCTTTCTCTGACTGAATCCTTTGACAACTAATCTAGCTTTGAATTGTGGCTGGGGATTGTGTTCTTCATGCTTCATCTTGAATACCTACTTGTTCTTCAAAGCCTTCTTGCCTTTTGGCAACTTCACTAGCTCAAATGTCTTATTCTTATACAAGAAATTCATCTCATCTTGCATGGCTTCCACCCACCTTTTATAGTGTTCATCATTCATAGCTTCTTGGAAACTTTTCGGTTCTCCCCCGTTAGTCAGTAACACATACTATTCTTTAGGATATCTTGTAGACCATTGTCTGACTCTATCAGATCTCCTTAGATTTGGAGAACCCGCTGGAGCTAGTGGTTGATCATGAACACTTTCATCAGAATTATCTAATGGTATCTCAAAGGGAGCAATCGGATCACCTGCCTCAGGTTGATTATTCAGAGCTTCATCTTCAACTTCTCTTGGCACCATCGTTGAAGGAACTAGCTCTATGTTTGTTGAACCATCATTGGATTTGGAAGCATTTTCCTTGGCTTTTTCTATATCATTAATGGTCTCATCTTTAACAAACACTGCATCACGGCTTCTGACAAGCTTCTTATGGATTGGATCGTAAAATCTATAGCCAAGCTGATCTTGACCATAGCCGATAAACACACATTGTCGTGTCTTGACATCAAGTTTGGATCTTTCATCCTTCGGTATATGCACGAAGGCCTTACAGCCAAATACCCGCAAATGATTATAGGAAATATCCTTTCCTGACCATACCTTCTCTGGAGTGTCCTACTGAAGAGGAACACAAGGTGAACAGTTCAATACGTGAGCGACTGCTTGTATAGCCTCACCCCAGAACATCTTTGGCAACTTTGCATGTGAGAGTATACATCTAACTCTCTCTATCAAAGTCTTGTTCATCCTCTCAGCTAAACTATTCAACTGCAGCGTCTTTGGCGGTGTCGTTTAATGTCGAATCCCATGCTCTTCACAGTAAGCATTAAATGGTCCTGTGTACTCTCCACCATTGTCTGTACGAATACACTTAAGCTTCTTGCCAGTTTCCCTTTCCACCATAGATAAGAACTATTTAAAGACACCCAACACTTTGTCTTTAGTCTTTAAAAGATACACCCAAGTCTTTCGGGAATGATCATCAATGAAAGTCACAAAGTACTGAGCACCACCGAGTAACTTTGGCATTGGCCTACACAAATCTGAATGTATTAGGTCCAATACATTCTTCATTCTGGAAGGAGGGGAACTCTTGAAAGCAACTCTGTTTTGCTTTCCTGCCAGACAATCAACACACTTCTTTTAATGGACCTGATCCAATCCAGGCAACATATTCTTCTTGGTAAGAACGGTCATACTTTTCTCACTCATATGACCAAGCCGCTTGTGCCATAATTCAAATGTACTGTCTTTCTCCACTATATTCACAGCATCCTGCAAAGCCTTGGCGTGCATCATGTACAGTCTTGAGCACTTATCTCCTTTGGCCACCACCAACGATCCTTTAGTAAGCTTCCACTGGCTGTTGTTGAAGGTGTTGCAGTAACCTTCATCATCCAACCTTTCGGTTGAGATCAAGTTCAGGCGCATGTCTGGAATATGCCTGACATCCTTTAGGACTAAGCGCGTACCATTCTGTGTCTCTAAACAAACATCTCCTTTTCCTGTAACTTTTGAATAATTTTCATTCCCCATTCTAACAACACCAAAATCGCCTGGTGTGTAAGAGGAGAATAATTCCTTCTGAGATGTCACATGAATAGTAGCTCCAATGTCAACTACCCAACTGGTCTCATGGGTTGTAAGGTTGACAATGTCTTCTTCATAGATGATGTGGAACTTCTCGGCAGCAATAGTTTATTCATCATCACTGCTGTCATCTTGAACCTTCTCCTTGCCTTTGTTCTTCTTTTGAGATCTCTTGAGCATCCAGCAGAACCTCTTTATGTGGCCCTTCTGCTTGCAGTGATGGCATTCTACATTTGCATATCTATTTGACTTTCCTCTACTTTTGCTTCTGGACTTTGAACCTTTGGTCTGATTCCTCCCCCTTGTCTTTGTAACAAGAACATCCTGCTGCGATGATGTGGATCCTTGTGCTTTTCTTCTCATTTCTTCATTTAGGACACCACTTTTGACATTTTCCATATTTACTACACCATTTGGTGCAGAATTTGTGATTGAAATCTTCAAAGTCTCCCAAGACTCTAGTAGGGAAGCCAGCACCAAAAGAGCAAGTTCTTCATCGTCAAATTTAATGCCCATCCTTGACAGCTGCTCCACAATCCCCTGCATCTCGTTCAAATGATCTGCCATTAACGTACCCTCCCGGTACTTCATCCACCACTAAAAAAACACCTGTTAGCGACGGAAGGAATTGGTCGCTAATCCATGGAATGGCCGTCGCTAAAACCATTAGCGACGGCATCACAGACGGGAAAGAGGACGTCGCTAAAACCCTCGTCGAAAACACATCAGCGACCACATACTTACCGTCGCTACCATATTGACGGCATAAGGTCGTCGCTGAAATCGTCTCTGCCCCAATAAGTCCAGCCGTCGCTAAGTGTTGCCATACAGCGACCTCGAAACCCCGTCGCTACTAACAGCCATCAGCGACCACCCTATGCCGTCGCTATAGGTACTCATGTAGCGACCACCCTTGGCCGTCGCTGTTTCTAATAATACAGCGACCACAACGTCCGTCGCTAGCTGTTGTGATACAGCGACCACAACATTCCGTCGCTAGTTGTTGTGATACAGCGACCACAACATTCCGTCACTAGTTGTTGTGATACAGCGACCACGACGTCCGTCGCTAGTGTTAATAATCCAGCGACGGACGTGGACCGTCGCTAACGGGAATTTTTAAATTTTTTTAAAATTGATTCAATATTGACTGGTTTTGTTAATTTAACTTTAAAAATATCTTAATATTTTGTATTTTGTATTGGCTGATAAAATTTTATAATTAAATTAAAATAATTTTTTTAAAGTAATAAATTATTATTAAAAACAAAATAATAGATTAAATTAATTTATCAAATAGGTTGAATTATTAATGATAGGTAGAATAAGGCTTTGTGATTTGAATGTAATTACCAAGAAATATTGACATAATAAATAAAGAATGACAAAATAAATACTGAATGAAAATATAACATAACTAAAAATCAAATATACAATGTGTATAAATAAAAGAACTACAATCAAGGTGGTGGGGGATCCTGGGGTGGTGGTGGGGGCGCCTGGGAAGTGGGGGGAGGTAGCCTCGCCATCAACTGCATCAGTAGCTCCTGCTGCTGAGCAAGCTGCCGACGAGTCTCGACGTGCTGCTCCTCGGCCCGCTGTCGGTCCGCCTCGGCCTTCTGTCGGTCCGCCTCGTGCCGCTCCAACAGCAACTGCCTCTGACATCGCTCCTCCTGTAGCTTATCGTTCAGGTTTTGAATTACCTGAACGACCTCAGTCGGAAGACCAGAGGAAGACGAAGAGGAAGGGGTCTTCCCCTTTTTCGCCAGCTGCGTGCCGACGCCACCCAATCCAAACACCCTCCCTTTCTTGTTCACACCGCCAACAGCCTCCATATAGATGGCGTTGTCGTCAGAACAAGATAGGGTGGGAGGAACCTCCCCTTCAGGAGTGGAAGCCACCAGGTCCGCCTCCTTCTCGGCCCTCCTGGCCTGATACGCCTCCTGTAAATTCAAAAACAACGATAGGATTAGTAAGCTGATTTGTAAATTATAAGCATGTGTCAGTTAAAAGTAAATACCGCTAGCTCCGTAGTCTTCTGGTTTACCCATGCACCGGCTTTGTTCTTCTTGGTCATTTGCATGACCTCAAACAAAGAAGGCTCCCGGTGCTCCCTCTGCTCCTGTGGTGGATAAAAAACATTGAGATTATTATTTGTAAACATGTAAGACGAATCATAATAGAAATGTTTAACATAAATATACTTACAAATCTTTTCTTGTGCTCGAGGGTTGAAATGCTACCCCCAGTGTAAACCGAGGCTGCAGTATCGGCGGCTCTGTTGGCCCTATTCCGAGCACTCGCCTGCTGGAATGGGACCCCGCCCCACTTCTGGACCATCCCGTCCCAATGGTCCTCCGGGATCCAACGAGGGCGCTCACCCTTGTCCCTCACCTTCCAAAGGGTACTCTTGATGATTTTGGAGGTCTTTGTGGCAAAGACCTTCCTAATCTCATCAATCATACCCTCCGCCCATTGGTAATCACGCTGTAAAATGAATTGAGAAATCAAAATTAATAACAGGTCTATTTTACAAATCAAGTCACAATAAATGAGCTAGGAACTTACCGAGAAGGTGTCAAACCACCTATCTTGCACAACCTTCCCAGCATCTGTCCAAGATATATATGGACCATCCCACTGGACCTTCAAAACCTTAGTAATCGCTTTGGTAGTGCGACTACTATCAACAAAGCTGTAATGACAACAATTATGTTAGGAGTAAAACAACACACAATCTAGGGAGACACCCAAAATTTCGGCAGAGTCTCCCCTGTAAATGTAACATTTCCAAGTTTAAATAGTTACCCTGTTACAAACAGAAGAGTGCCCAGTACAATTCAATCTATACAAGTACTAATTAAAGTAACATCCAATAAACCAACAAGTCTTTCCACTAAACCCTAATATAAAGTATCATACAAATAACATAAAAGTATATGAAATTTAGTCACTTACTCGTCTCCGGCCGGCACGGGTACCAACATGGGCAGAGGGGATGCCGGAGGTGGGGTCGCCTGATGGCCATGGTCCTCCAAGCCACCAACTCCAGGAGTCTGCTCTGGGGTGGTCAGCTGTGGGGGTGATGGGGTGGTCTGCTGTGGTGGTGGTGATGGAGTGGTCTGCTGTAGTGGTGATGGAGTGGTCTGCTGTGGTGGTGGTGATGGAGTGGTCTGCTGTAGTGGTGATGGAGTGGTCCGCTGTGGTGGTGATGGAGTGGTCTCCTGCCCTGGGGTAGGAGTCCCCAGACGGGAAGCCAGGGTCCTGGACCCACCACCCCTACTGAAGGGCAGTCGACGTCCCGTCATCTGTGGATAAAATCATGAAAAGAAAGGTTAGTCGCAGGATATATATAAATCTATGTATATATGTTTAACAACTACATACTCTGTGTCTGTTTCAGTTTCAAATTCCCCCTCAGTTTCAGTGTCACTGTGGTTATCTGTTTGAACAAGTTCATCAGTATCCAAATCAGCCCTAGACCATTTTGATCGAGAGACAAGGTCTTTGTCAATGTGTTCACCCCCCGTAGTGGCGAGTGTCTCATCCATTATGACTGGATCAATGTTGAACAACAAATTGGCATCGTTGAGCTCGTGTGGTGCAAGCTGATAAGCGTCATCGACCTCCTCGGAGACATTGTCAGTGATCTAACTTCGGGCCTTGGCCTTGATTACTGCATACCAGTCCCGATGTCCTCCCGGGAAGTCGGTGTAATAAACCTGCTCAGCTTGTTGGGCAAAAATGAAGGGATCAAACCCTTTATATCTACCATTCTTCTTGACCTCAACTAAGCCGTAGTTGTTGTCAACCTTTGTTCCAACACCGATTGTGTTGTCGAACCAATCACATTTGAATAGAACAATATCTCTTCTTAGTCGTCCAGAGAATGAAACTTCAACAATCTCCGTCAGCACTCCATAAAAGTCTTCTTCCAACTGACCGGCGGTGCCTTTAACACAAACCCCGTAGTTATGGGTGCGCATCCCTTCACTCCATTGAAGAATATTAAACTTGTAGCCATTTACATAGTAAATAGGCCATTTTTTAACAGTCTTCACCGGCCCCCAAGAAAGGGCTTGGAGTAAAGAATCTTCAATATGGTTGTTAGGGTCTTGTATCTATGTACAACATAAGAAGTAGGTCATTGTTACCATATTGACGGGAGTTAGAAGCAAACAGGCTTAAAAACACTTGGTATACGGGTCTTACATGTTGCGCGAACCAACCAACGAACTTGGATGACACCTCACTATGAATTTGGTCATCAGTTAAATCATTTTGCTCAAGTTTTAGCATATCTGTGTATAAGCTATTGAAAGAAACAAATAAGGCTATGATTATATAAGCTACGTTAAGAATGTATAATATAACTTCTATAACTTACTCAATAAAGGGTTCCACTTCTGGGCAATTGAGAAGAATGTACAAGTGAGCCGCCTTTCGATCTTTCTCATCAATGTAACATTTTGTGAGCCTGCCCCCCGGGTGACCAGGATAGTTGAAAATCGACGTTTGTTCATCAAACCCTGTGCGGCTGGCTACCCCAAGATTGCGGGGAATTCTACTCATTCTAGTTTCTATCTCCGTTGGAAAATAGAAAGAAGCAAAGGTTGTCATTTCTTCGACTAAGTATGCCTCACAAATTGAAGCTTCAACGCAGGCTTTGTTCGACACTTTATCTTTTAAAGAGCGTAAGAATATTCAACATCATTAACAAGATGGTGTTAAGTTAGAAGATACTATTATAAGCACGATTTGCAAGTAAATTAAAGAGTTCACCAAGCATTCACCTTTCGAATGGATACATCCAACGATACTACACTGGGCCACCAACCAAGGCCTCGTACGGTAGATGGATAGGCAAATGCTCCATGGAGTCAAAAAAACTTGGTGGGAAAATCTGCTCCAACTTACAAATCAATACCGGGATAGTTTCTTCCATCTTCACAAGTTTCTCCACACTCAACGAAGTAGCCGTCAACTCCTTAAAGAAGTGACTCAACTCCACTAACGGTTTCCAAATAGGCTTCGGTAAGGCATGAAACGCGTACGGGAGTAGTTGTTGCATAAACACATGGCAATCATGACTTTTCATGCCAAACACCCTGCCCTCCTTCACGTCGACACATCTACTCAAGTTAGAAGCGAATCCGTCAGGCAGGGTCAACCCATTCATCCAAATACATACAGCAATCTGTTGTGGTCTAGTTAAAGCATACTTTGCATGGGGTTTAAACATTCTTCCACGTCCCGCATCCCTCAACTCCAACTCCTTCCTAGAACACCAAATCGGAAGGTCTAGACGACTCTTCTCGTTGTCCTTTGTTCTCCCTTTGATGTCCATAACAGTGTCAAAAATATTCATGAAAACATTACGTTCAGTGTGCATGACATCAATGTTGTGTCTTAACAACAAGTCTTTCCAATATGGCAAATCCCACAACACACTCTGCTTCACCCAGTGGTGTTCCTTACCGTAACCCGCAAACTCCTTAACACTCTTGTCCCAGATGTAAGGATACTCTTTGACCCTCTGCCAAACGTGTGCACCAGATAACCTACGGGGTGGAGGTTCATTAACAACCTTGTTCTTCTTAAAAGCGGTTTTGTTCCTCCTAAACGGGTGATCTAATGGTAGAAACTTTCTATGACAGTCAAAGAAACTTGTCTTGCCACTAACAGGGAGTGATTCCCCCCCGGTATGTTCCATGCATACAGGGCAAGCAAGCTTCCCAGACGTGGACCATCCAGAAAGCATACCGTAGGCCGGGAAGTCGTTAATAGTCCACATCAAAACAGCACACATCATAAAGTTGTTCTTCAAAGACGCATCGTATGTCATTACCCCGACATCCCATAATTGTGATAACTCTTCAACCAACGGTTGCAAAAACACGTCTATGTTCGCCTTTGGATTTTTGGGTCCTGGAACCAGTATAGATAGAAACATGACCTCCCTCTTCATACACATATCAGGCGGCAGATTGTATGGGGTCAGGATGACTGGCCAATAAGAGTAAGCCCTTCCGTATTGACCGAAAGGGTTAAACCCATCAGTACATAAGCCAAGTCTTAATTTCACGGCTCGCCAGAAAAGTCCGGATATAGCTCATCCAAACACTTCCATGCTTTCCCGTCGGAAGGATGGCAAAGAAACCCCTCTTGTGTTCGGTTCAGAGCATGCCAACGTATGTGTTTTGCCGTGGACAATGAGGCATACAGGCGTTGAAGACGCGGTGTTATAGGGAAGTACCACATTTTCTTCCTGGCCGTCCGGGTTACCTTCCCTCTCCTTTTAACGGTCTTGTAGCGTTCCTCATTACAATGCAGACATTTTGTGACACTCTTGTCTGCAAACTCATTTCTGAACAGCATACATCCACTAACACAACACTCTATCTTCACACAATCCAACCCCAAGTTTGCGACTTGTTTCTTAGCACCATACAGGTTTGCTGGCATTCTGTGATTAGTAGGCATGGTGGAACCCATCAGAGTGACCATCCTATCAAAACAACCTCCAGATAGATTATAATCTGCCTTTAGGCTTAAAGCAGCTAGGGAGGCGGATAACTCAGTGTGACTGTTGCACCCGTCCCACAATGGAGTCTGAGCCGCCGCCAACAAATCATAAAATCTCTTCACCTTTGGATTAGGATCCTCCTCCACGTTAGTGTCAGAGTCCCCATGACCTCCTTGGTCATTATGTTCCAGCATACGCCCGGTGGAGGGTCCAACATGATCCATCACCATTTGTTCTATGTTGTTGTACGTATCCCTGTTTCCTCCAACCTCGTAGTAAGACTGTTGCACGGTTACGTCTAATGGTCTACGCGGTAACTGCTCACCATGGTTGTACCAACAGTGGTATGTTTCCATGAACCCTTTCTCAGTTAGGTGGCACATGGCATCATCCGCGTATTCAAAACTCATGCATTTGCACCTTGAGCACGGACAACGGATCTTCTGAGTAACTTCAAATCCAGGCGTGTTTGCTGTAGCGAACGGAATAAACTCCAATAGCCCCATCATAAACTCCTCAGTCACTCGCCGATTGCCATCTAGTCGGTTGTACATCCATCACCGATTTGCCGGTACCTCCATTTACAATATCTAACAAGCACGATTTTCTGTTACTTTAAATTATTGTAATTTTATTTCACTAACGGTTGTGAATCACTCTCTATCTCTTTGATGTTGTAAATAGGTGTGGCCCTATCCCATTCGGGATGAATATGCAACCATCTGTAACCCATCGATGTTGTATGTGGTCTATCTTGTGTCGTTGATGTTCATTTGAAATTTCGGCAGCATTTCACATTAGTCCCCGAGTACACAGAGATACGTACGGTATGAAACACCACACGCAGACATGCACCCTGGGGACAATACAAAACACCATAACCGAAATTTCATATGAACATTCAACGTCTTTAGATAGACTATATACAACATTGATGGGTTACGCCCTACTGGTTACAAATTCATACCAAACTGTCCAACTGGGACAATTCAAGATCCAACACAACACGGTACATTAGCCGGTTGTTTTGAAACTTGAACGGGAATCTAATGGGTACACACACGACTAAACTCTACATCCTTGGTCATGAGTTTCATTTTTTAAGTTTCCTAAGAAAGGGAGCCTGTCAAAATTTTGACAGAGTCTCCCCTGTAAACTGGACATTTCCCAAATTTACGAACAACCTGTTACATACAGAAAACTTTCATGAAATGATAAATATACATACCATACGTATTGTATATGATATTCATAGTTATGAACACGATCGAGAGACAACGTTATCAGTATATAAAACCAATGCCTAATGAGCTCTGCTCTCCACTAACAAACAACATTACACATGCATAAAGAATCATGTTATCAGCACACAAAACCAATGCCTAATGAGCTCTGCTCTCCACTAACACACTACATTACACATGCATAAAGAATCATGTTATCAGCACACATCACCAATGCCTAATGAGCTCTGCTCTCCACTAACAAACAACATTACACATGCATCTTCAAATCATGCTATCAGCACACAAAACCAATGCCTAATGAGCCCTGCTCTCCACTAACAAACAACAATCCACATGCATACACATAATGACAAAGTCAGTGTTACGGGATTACCTCGAGGAAAAAAGTGAGGGAAGAATATAAAACTGTCGACAAACGATCACAGACCACGCGTAACGTGTGCTAGTCTGCATGACAAACCAATAACTGGTTAGATAGTTACAAGTAGCAAGGAAACTAAACAAAGAGAGACACGTAATGCAAATTATAGATTAAGTACATTGCAAGGAAACTAAACAAACAGAGACAGTCAAAGAAAATTGTAGCTAAGGTGGCAAAAATAAAGCGTTCAATTGGAAAATTGATTACTAATAACTCTTTAATGGATTCGGATAAGAACACTTTAATGGATTCGGATAGGGGGCTTTAATGGATTCAGGAGGTTGAAGACTCGCTCCATCAAAGATTATTTTTCTGTTATTTAGAACCTAGACTTTAGGAGGAGCTCTCAATTCTTTTCTTTTATAAACTCAGACTGGGACGTGGTTCAGGGGAGGGAGAGAAATCTGAAGAGTAGGAGAGTATGAGGGAAGAATAATTTGGTAAGATGAGAGTTACTGTATTTTTTCTTGTGGATTCTATTATTTCAAATAGAGACTGCCTATAGGTTCTTGAAATTAACTTGATATAAAAATTATTGATATCAAAAAGTGTGGGAATACATTTGCCTAATGTGGACATGCCCGGCACGTTGACCATCCAGGATGTTAATGTAAAAATTAACTTGACGTATATCTTAAACATCGTTTAAGTTTTGTAATAAAAGTCATAACTCAAATTTGTGGTGAATTAACTTGGTGTATATCTTAAACATCTATGATGAATGACCATTAATATCTGTTCTAGGTCACTTTTGATCAATGATGATGGATGACCTGCTGTTCCGGGAAGATTTCTCTTCTTCTTGGGAGGGGGGTTAGGTTTAGGGTTAGGGTTAGTGTTTTGCTCCTGAGAGATGCTTCCAATGGAAATGGATTAGGAAAAGGGGTCACCGGGCATCATTTGCATATTAGAAGAAAAAAAAGGTCAAAAAGGTGAAGGTTTGAGCTATATTAAGAAGTGAGCAGAAGCAAACAGGGAAGTTTCCAACGTTTTTAGACAGTACAAGGAAAGAAAACAATGGTTTTGTACCTCAGATTTTTATCAAGTTCTTGAGCGTATAACCCTCAACAGAAAGAAGCTGAATTAAAAGAAACATCAAAATACAGCTCAAATTCCCATACCTTACCAGTAATCAATAATAATACGTAGAATAACTTGGAACATTATTCTAGAAAGCAAAAGCAATAAAAACTGACGAATTTAAAAGTCTTGAAAGCAGGACATAATAAGAGTAAAGATAAAATAGAAAGAGACAAAAATAAGATGGGAATTACAATCAAGAAAGGCATAGCCTAACAACTATCTGAACACAAAAGTACAAACAAAGAACACATACGAAATACAAAACCCAAATACATAAACCAAGTGATAAAACCAGAAACCATTAAACTAAAGCTAGAGAAACAAGAACAAGCATAGAAACTCTCTCTCACACACACACCAAAAGACACAAAAGTCAAGCTGAAAATAGAGTGAGTTGGCAGGAGACATTAACTCCAAAAAGGAGAAATAAAGAAAAATGAGAGAGTACACATATGTGAAACTTAGTGGCAGAAGAAGGAGTAGCAGCATCGAAACCTACGCAGAAGCAGAGTTACCCCCATTAGGTTGGAGTTATGTCGGTTCTATATGAAGCAAACACACACAACAAAGGAGAAAGAAAGTGGAAGTATGAAAGATGAAAGCTTACAAGTGTAATGGGAACGATACACTGATGCTATCCCCATTTTTCTTTACTGTAGTTTCCACTGATGTTTCCTCATTACCTAGTTCTAATTCTAACTCCTAACATAAATATTACAGTCACGTGCATATGTTCACACACTATCCATTGATACACCTCCTGTACCTCACACACATACTACATACACTTTGTGGCATAATTGCCTAGGCCATCCTCACTCAGGGGTTATGTCACTCAAGGGCTAGTCAATTTAATTCACCCAATTTGTCTCCTAATTTCTCCCCTAGTCAGTCCCCAACAAGTACCTCCAACCAACTTCTTCTCCTCTTCCTATCACCAAGTGTATCCATCCTATGCAAACTAGGTCCAACCTGAATAATGTATATAAATCAAATTTATTAAAAACTATGAATACCACAAAACTCTCTCCTGGGACCAACCTACCATGAGTACATATCTTTTCTATGATTGCTTTATTTAATTTTACATTTTTATAGTTAATCTATTTAAAGGTTATATAGGTTACCACTACTCTCCTTAATCCATTTTAGAACATTTGAACAATGACATTAACAACTCAAATTACTAAATTTTAAGATCAAATCCAAAAATTACAAATTAAATAGCTCAAGTTTTATACATCCAGAAATTACAAATCCAGTAAGCCAACAGTGTTCCTAAAATTATAGCATAATCGGTACAACAAAATGAACCAGGCAAAAGGAAAGGGATTATAGCAGAATCATTACTGTGCTAGTGATTTAATCAGTAGATTCCTCAAAGAATTTACATCCTTGATTTAAACTAGTATTTCAGTAGAAACTGAAGAACATCACAAGGCTATGATTAAAACTAACTATGATACACAGGTAATTCATCAATCAGTAATTTCCCTTTTGTTTCCATCAACCAAAATTACCCAAGCATCACACATTGTTTAGCTACAAACCAAACAAAACTAAACAAATGCAATATGGAACATACCTTGAAGGAGACAGGGAGGAGCCACCAGAGCCACCAGAGACAACCTTTGAGTGGAGGAAGCTTCAAACCTCTCGAGTGAGTGAACCGGAGAAAGATGGTGGTTCGTGAGAGAGAGAAACTGAGTGGAAGGGAGGGAGCCGAAGGGAAGGCAGGGGAGGAGGGGACAGAGGGGAGGCAGGGGAGGCAGGGACGGAGGCAGCGAGGGGTGGAGGGGAGGGACGGACAGAGGGGAGGGACAAACAGAGTAAGGGAGTCAGAGGGGAGGCAGGGACGGAGGAAGGGAGCCGGATGGGAGGAAGGGACGGAGGGAGTGGGAGTGGAAGACGGAGGCAACAGAGATTGAGGGAGAGGGAGACGGCAGGGCTGAGAGAGGAAGCTGTTGAGTTAGGGCAAATGATAGGAAGGGGGAAGCTGTCGAGTTAGATTTAAACCTTAGCGACGGTAAACTTCCGTCACTAACGAAGTCACTAACTGACAGAAATAGTGATGACCAACAGAGCCGTCGCTACTTCCTTTTCTTAAAGTGAGGGAAAGCCAAATATTATAGCGACGGTTCGCTCCTCCGTCACTAATCACCCAGAACTCTAGCGACGGCAATCTCCAACCGTCGCTACCTTACCCTTCTTAAAGTAAAAAAATAGAGGGAATAACGAATATACTAGCGACGGCCATACTTCGCCGTCCCTAATCCTTAGAACTTTAGCGACGGTAGTAGCCAACTGTCGCTACCGTGCCATTCTTAAAGTAAAAATAATGGAGGGAAGACCCAAAAATACTAGCGACGGTAGGACAATTCCGTCACTAGTACAAACCATAAACTAGCGATGGTAATCGCCTACCGTCACAACCTTGCTCGTAGCGACGGCATATCCGCGTCGCTGATTTTTCAACAGACATAGCGACGGCAGTGTCATCGTCGCTATCACTTGGCGCCATATATAACTTGGAGGGAAACCAAAAAAATGGAGGGAAATAACTTTAGCGACCGTGTCAGGGACGGGGTATCAGTTAGCAACGGTGTTAGTGACGGTTATTTCCCAAATTCAGCGACGGCGTCGGGTTGGTCGCTAAAATGGTCACTATTTTCGTATTCGAAGTCCCTTTTCTTCTGGCCGTCGCTAATGCGGTCACTGTTTAGCGACGGTATTCGGCGGTCGCTATTGTTGTGTAGCTATTTGTCATTTTTCTAGTAGTGATCTGGAGTAGCTTTGTCAAATAAAATAATTTATTGTTGCCAATTTTAGAAGCATACAGCTCCTCTAGTTTGTTCCACAATGTTTGAGTGTGAGTCTCACTACAAATGTGATTGTACACATTGTCTTTGACAAATTGTCGGATAAAGCCACAGACTCGTTCATGCTCAAATTCCCATTCTTCATCTATCTTGTCCTCAGGTTTAGTTGTACTAAACACTGGTAGATGCATCTTCGTCACAAATAGGAGATCCTTCATCTTGTTTCTCCATATGGGGTAGTTCATGCCATTTAAATTAATCATTTTGCTCGTCTTCACCTCCATGGCCCCAACTAGACTTTTAAAGGGTAAATAATAATCTAACTTATTTTCTGATGTGGAGGGTCCACCTTAGTGGCAACCACAGAGCATACGATAAGTAGATATTAATTCCTCCTGGTACCGCTCTGATACCAGTTGTTGGGAAAAACGGGCACAGATTAACAGATATTTCCCAGCGCAGCGGAATGACGGACCAATAAAATAGGTGGTTGCAAAATAAATTAAATACGAGCAAAGTAAATAAATAATTAAAATGGCATCAGCAATTTAACGTGGTTCACCCTTTTGATTTGGGCTACGTCCACGGGACAAACTCCGAAATTACTTCCACTAATAAAATTAGTAGGCGTACAAGAGGGACTTCTCTAATAAAATATTAGAGGCACAAACACGAGATTAACCCAAAATAGTGGCACTCAAGTGTTTCCCAAACACCCCAATTAACCTCACTATTTTGTCACTCACTAATTATTTTTTCCTCACTCAACAACTCATCAAAGCAATTAATTAATTTAATTAATTGCCTTGGCCTCTCAGAACACTCACGTTGGAGTTGCTATGCAATTGATTTCAATTGCTTGTGATGCATTTGCTGAAATTTCATTGCCTATTTATAGGCCTTGCCAATTGATTCTAACCACATGCATTGTGTGGTAGTGTTGTGTCCACGCTGCTTCATTTTCTTACCCACGTGATTTGCAATTAATTAATTATTATCATGGTTTTATGGCCCTCCTTCTAGAGGGATCCAGCAACAATTTGCACTTTCAGGTGAATTCTGGTCATGGAAAAGCCACTGCTTTTCTTGCATTCACCAGTACAAACCCTGAAGCGCAAATGCTTGATATTCTTTTGTTTGGAAACAGCCTTCCCTCTGACATGGTGGCAAAAACTACCTTCTTTGATGTTGCACAGGTCAAGAAGTCAAGAGTTTTTTTCATGGCAGTGGCTAGGATTTTGAGTAATGTATGTCTATTTGGCGATCCTAGCTACCTGATAACTGTTTTGTGAAGAGAAGTTTATCATCTATAATAATCCTATCTAGTTTGTGTTCGAATAAGGTATCTTTAAAAAATAACTGTGTTGTTAATTAGTGATATATAATAAACTTAAGTGTGTTAATTTCCCATGTCCATTCCTATATATGTTTCAACTTTCAATCCTCAATGCCAATGTAATAGTCACATGCACGTGTTAAACATTTGCACTAGTTGCTTTGCCTCAGTTAAAAGTGGTGCCGGCACGAGATATAAAATTTAAAGGTGCAGTGTAAGATCCTATAATGATTCTTTTCAGCTCGAGCTAGAAATAGTATATCAAACAAAACAAAGAAGATATAATGTAATGTGCAATCTCCTCGTATCATAGAAAATATCGTAAAGATACGTCATAAAGATTGAATAACTCTTGAGAAAAAATAATAATAGCCTTTTTTGTGTAATTTGGACAATAATATGCTCATTTTCTTCTGAGAAACTCACCAGTTTTATGCAGTTCAATGTCTACTTTTCCATCTTCATGGCTTTTATTGCAAGCATTACTTCCCTTGTCCATTTGATGCCTCATTAATGGTGATATTACGCTGTTAAAAAATGGTAATGGTTATAATAGTTTCTGTTTTGTTAACTGCTCTTCTCTTCTTCATTACCATTACAATGCAAAGGAGGTTGGACTTGCAAGAAAGGTAGTGACAAGATGTGGGAACTTTCAACACCGAAGGCATGATCCAAGAGAATTTATTGTGGGTTCTTAAACGAATCAATCATGGTTGTTATAACAAAGCACAATGGTTGCAAGTTTGGAAGAAAAAACCTAAGAAGACTGAAACTAATACTTTATTTAGTGTTTTTTAATAGACCCAAATGAATAGTTAATTTGTTAGTTTTTTATTAATTTAGAGAGTAAACTTATGAATTTCTCCCTCCATTTTGTCTTATTGTCTCATTTACTACTAGATCACCTTATCACTCTAAGTAAAACTACTATTATCTGCCTCTTTTACTTCAATTCTTCCCTTTACACTTAGAAATCCCAAAGAGAGATTAGTCAAAATTTGGGTTGAAGAAGGATTGGTAAAAGAAAACAACCAACAAACAGCAGAAGTTGCAGAAAGTTGTTAAGAACGGTTGAGATTGATTATTGATTGATAGACACTCAATCTGCATCTCAGCCTTTAAGGTCAACCATGTATGCTTTCCCCCATTCCTATTGATTGAGAAAGTTACTTCTTATTATTGTAGCTTGCCATAGGCTTATTCTAGTTTTTGTTATTTCAATGGGCAGCAGAACAGACCAAACCGAAAAAATGTTAGTGGCATTGGTGAGAACATATTTCAGTTTTTTTAGTTGCTCAATTTCCTCCACAAGCTTTCCAAACTTCCAGAATAAGTCAAAGCTTCTTTCATTGCAACATTGAAGACTCTCTATGTACTACTCAATCTCTGCCTTTTGGTGTCTTTCTGGAACAATGTTAATTTGCATGGCTACTTCATTGTAAACCATTCACGGAACAATTTTTGTGTTACTAAATAATTGCGTTGCCATTTTGAAACGTTAATTTACATTAGTACTCCATTGAATCCAATGCAAATAATTCATAGAAGACAAAATATTTTATTTTTAAAGTGAGTGACTAAAGGTGTTTCCGTTCTTTCTTAATTTAAAGTGCATTATGATGAATTCTAATTTGCAAGCTTAATTTTCAAAGTGCGTTTCTGATACATTTTCAGGTTGCTCATTCCTGAATTTAGTCAGTGCAGCGTTTAAACTCATTCTGATCCAATAAACTAAACAATAATTCATAGAGCAAAAAATATGAACAAAAGCATCAAGCTGTAAGGAAGCTGTATTTAAGTGCAATCCTGAAACTGTGTAGAAAAGAAATTTTATTTATATGATAGAAAGCAACTGCAAAACATGAAGCATTTTGATCAGGTTATATACCCTGTCACTTTCTCTAACCAGGCAAACCTGACACCAATTCAAAATGAATTCGAAACACACCATTATCCAAGCAATTGCCCAATCAAGAGTCTAACTCTTCCCTTAAAGCCTGGATTGTGGACTTTTAGATTCGCTAGACCATTTAGGAGGAATTATTTTGTATTCTTCAACTGGCTCCAACTCCTTGCTTTCCTCTTCTTCAAGAACCTCCTTAGAGAATGCATCTGGATTAGCCTTGATGCAGTTCTGCAGAGCAACAAATGGATTTACGCAATCTGACCCCTGCAAAATCGGAGCAAATTGCATATTTCAACCCTTTATGAGAATAAACATGGCAATTCAGTAACACAGACTTACATTACATCAACTACACATTACCACAGCTAAGTATTAACCATAATTTACACCAAAATTAAACCGTCTCTATTGCCAGGATGTTGAGGGGGCAAGGCAGTTGTAACAAATAACTTACTAAAAAACACAGAACAGTGCATTTCATAAATCTCACGTCAAATTGGTTCTGTGGAGAGGCTGATGCAGGTCAGTATAGCTTGAGTGTTAACTACTAACAGCTAAATCAGTTCACATCACATTTGTGCTTGTTTTGTTTACACTTGAAAAAACATGACACCGTGCATTCTGCTTAACACAGTGAAGCAATATTTAATGGAATGTAAACACTTTAAAAAGTCAGGGACCGTTTTAAAATAAACAAATAAAAGAAGATAGCGAACCATATTGAAATAAAAAACATAACACACTATGAGGACAAATGAATGGTTGTGATTTGTTATGGTACCTGTACAAATTTCAATATCGTTTGATTGATGGAAGTGATAATTTTTCACTTCCTCCCAACCATAAGTTGGTGTTAAAATAACACCACACTAAACAAGCTCTTGTACATTGGAGCTACCGCTTGTTTCGCGAAACAAAGCCATGTTCTTTCTTAGACTCAAACTCTAACGTTAAGGAAGTATGGAGATATACCTTTTCTTCAGCAGTACTCTTGAGAAAGCAGAGGAATGCTTGTGAGAACTGAGAGCCACAGGGACCAGTGCGCAAGTCCGCAATGCAAGGGCATTCAAGGGCTTTCTGAGCCATTTCCTCAACAGACTGAAAATTCCATAAGTTTCATTTTTTTTTTCATTGGTTATCATTCACTGAATTCACCAAGTTGAAAACAAAAGAACAATGCAAACCTCAGTGTGTTGGTTTCCATATTCTGCGGCTTCTGCAATAAATGAAAACAAATAACAGACACAAAATGAGTTTTCATTCCAGCTAGGCATTTATACAAACAGGTGAAGTGCATGAGAACTTAAACACCAAAAAAACAACCTGCGAGAACCGATTCCAAGGAATTCGGATTTGAGGGGTCGTTGTTGGTGGTGGTGGCGGCGGCGGCGGCGGCGGTTTCGGTCTCAACCGCAGCTTCTGCACTTTCAGCTTGACCCATTTCTGAATCTGAGAGAATCCTAATTTATGATTCGCTAATTTTGATCCCTTTAGATTATGTGAGCGTGTTTGAAAATATGGAAAATGATAAATAGTGCTCTATCATCTATGGTATTGATTAAAGAAATTAAAGTATAAAATTTTTATTAAAAATATAATTAAATCTTATTCACCCTGATATTTTATGAAACAACTTATGTTTTTACTTCTTTAATCAATGTTCTTGGCACTAAAAATATTTTGCAAGAAAATGTTTTCTTCCGGATCAATAGATTTAGCAATTTAGAAAGCATGGAATTATAATTGAAATAAATTCAAAAAAGTAAAATTTGATAATTGTAATGTATTTTCAAGTTTTTCTTGTATCTCCGTTCTTTTTTAATTAATTCCTGTTACTATATTTTTCAATTTTCAAAAATATTTGTCGTGTTTAACGTTTAGAATTACTTTTAAGGAGTTTATGAAAGAAAGAAAATATCATTTACGATTTATTTAAATAAGTTTTATGGTATATAAGAAAGAAGTTATACCAGTTTAATTTTAACCAATTGTTAAATTGTTTAATAACTTTGTATTGAATCATTATCTTTTAAAATCTATTGTTGGATTCAAAGGTTATATTATATGGATTATTTCGGTAAAAATTTAGATAAAAATTTAGACAAATTTAAAACTATTTAACACATTATTCATATGCAATAAAATTAAAGTAATATATACTTTAGAAAATTATAAAAATAAAAACTCTTTTATTATACATTTAGGGTCATTTAATTTTAATAAAGTTTAATATAAATAATTTATATCATATATAACACAGTTATATTATTTATCAAATCGATGAATTGTAGCTTTTATATATATATATATATATATATATATATATATATATAATATTTTGTTTAGTCCTTTTAATTTATATGTATAATTTATCTCTCGTGTTCTTATTAAACAAATTAAGTCCCCGTTTTTTTTATATAGTCAATTTTTTTAATTACATGTATTCTATTTTTATCTTTTAATAAATATGTTTAATGAAAATAGAACCAAGAATCTTTATACAATCTTAATCTTCAATTTTCATTCTCAATCAAAAGACAATTGATTGGTTCAAATTGTCAATTTTAATCTCTTCTTCATTTTAAAAAAACAATCGTATTCTTGTTTTTCACGTCAAATATTTATAAATTGAATTAATTAATTGACTTTTATTAAAAACACACTATAATATCAACTTTCTTCCAACAAATAGATCCTTCCATTTTTATTTTCACTACATTTCTAACTCCTAAACTTTTAAAAAACACTTTACATCTTAACAGCAAGAATTGCTTCTGGGCCACCTTAAAATATCTATTTCTTTTCTTTTTAAAATTACAAACATCTTTACTCATACACATTTAAATGATAAGTATAAGAACTCATGCAAGTTTTGTGGAGGGTTTATCTGTATCTATACTTTTTTCATACTTAAGAATAAGGATTATAAGGAGATCGAATAGGACTTAAAGAGTAATGATTTAAGGTTACCAATAACTATTTTGAGTACCAACTGTATTTGGTATATTAAATTACTGAAAGTAATTAACTTATTGTGTAAACATTTGTCTTTTGTAATTGCAATGTTTTTAAAATGGATACTTTCTTTTAATTTGGAGTTTTATTTATAACACGGCATCAGGTTCTTGTTATTTACGCCAAATCGTCTTTTTAGGGGAATTATATACAGTTAATATTCTTTTTAGCTAGATGGACAATAGCTACATACATGATGAATGTAAATTTAATATATATGTTAATAATGCAAAAGAATTCATACTTGCTAACTTCAACATCGCATAGAATTATTAAAAAATAATTAAATTACGGGTAAAAGATTCTTTTGTTTATTGGATGTTAATCCCATTTTTTCCTTTTTGAATTAGTTCCCAGGTTTCTTGAGATAAACAATTTTGGTACCTTAACCTAACATCCTCAATGAAATGGATTCACACTTCAAGGATTAAAAATAATTACCAAAAAACACTAGAAATAAAACCATTTATTGAAAAGACACAGGAATTAAATCCAAATATTCTCTAAAATGTAAGAGACTAAAAACATTTTACCTGAAAAGAAAATCTATTATCATGTCCAACTAATTTTATATATATATATATATGTTTTGTTATATGTCTTCTCAATTTTTTTTAATCTTAGACAAATAAGCCATGTGTGTAAGTTTCTACTTCCATTATCACTTAAAATAAAAAATTGTTTGGTTGATTATATTTATTGTGTTTAACTAACTTTTATTATTTGTCATATCTTTTTTCTATTTATTTATTTATTTTCTCAATTTGATTGTGATTAGTATAATGCGTGATATTAGAAAAACCATATATGTTAAGTTTAGTTGTGTTTGGGGACATGAATTGTGTATTATGGTGGTTGACGTCAGGGTAAAATATGGATAAAAACATTTATTATGTAAACTTAGACTTTGATGGGAGTGGCTTAAAGTTTTTAGTTTTTTATTTTGAAATACAATTTAAAAAATAAGTCATTCAAAAAAAATAGTTTAAATTACTTCTCAATATATTTTCAAAAAAATTGAATTTTAAAATCAATAAAAATAATATTGTAACTAAAATCAAATATTTATCCAAATTGATGGATTAAGAACATACCTACTCTTAAATTATTAAACAAATTTATTAATGTTGTTAATTAAATTGAAGGCTCAACCCAATAAATATGAGAAATGTCTATTGATTCTATGTGTCCGTGCGTGTGCGTTACACTAAAAATATAGAGTTACTCTATTGCGACTCTCATACAATTTCTAGATATTGCGTGCGTGTTTTATTTTACACTAAAAATGTACCAGAAACACTCTATTATAACTCTTGTACAATTTCTAGAATATTAAAAACTTTTCATATCCGTATAAAAAAATAAAGGATATTCAAAGAATCATTTTAATGCTCACAAGTCACGAACATTTCATAAACTTCCTATAAACCATCGAATAATTTCCTTATCCTATACTGTGACTTTTTTAGTAGTACAAATAAATCTACCACCAAAGAGTCTATAACAATAAAACTATATAAATATCATCATTCTTTCAACAAACATACACACACATATTTATAACAATCTTTAAAAAAAACATGTCTGATTCAAAATTTTCACATGGTTAATGTTATGCAGAGTTGCAACAAAAATAAACTATGTATCTTCTCTTTGGTTTGATTTTAGTTATGAAAACTACGTTTCTATGAATCTCTGAGCTAGTTAAATGGATGTAATTTTTTAAAATTCCAATAATACTAATCCAATCATACCCGAAAACATTTTCCTTTGGATCTTATCAATACGCAATTTTCATATTTTAATTAGTTTCATGTAATATATATCCGTTTCCTTACTTAGGAAAAACTGGTTGACAAGTCTATCAACAACAAAATACAGCACAAAAGGTTGTAGAGGCCTTGCCAGATACAAACTTTTCATGAATTTTCAATTAGTCAAATAGTGTGTGCCGGCCAAAGTTTTGTAAGAACCTATCACAATCCTTAACTCTCATTGGAATTCCTACATATTCAATCTTAAACAGTAAGTAGATTTCAATACTCAATACAATACAAAAGAACAAGTTAACCACCCAACATAAACAAGAGCCATAATCGTCTCCTAGTTGCCTATGCAAACTATATTAAACATCAATAAAACATCACATCCTCCAAACCAACAGCACACATACAATTAGAAAATTCCCTCGATTGTCTCTACCAGGAAACATCACCACACCATGCTTTATTTTAAAATCATTTTGGAAAAAACTAATCAAAGTCTTTGGCTCCCTTCTCCTCCTGTTTGGTCAATGATCCAACACTACTAAGCCCTTCACACCCTCTTTAATTTTTGTTTAAATTCTCACACTTCTCATCCATTACAATGACCATGGAACCAAACCTTACATCAGATCACATTCTGGATTTGTTTGAAGGTTCTATCCCCTTCTTTTCACCATTCTTGGATGATGATCCATACAACACTAGTGACATCCATGAGTACCATCACTTGTGGGATCAGAGCCAAGACATAAGCAACACCTACCAAATTGATGCCAATACTGGTTCACCTAATGCCACCAACTTTGCTGCTAGTGCTACTACTAGTACTACTACCACCAACACAACAACACCACCCCTTGTTGAGCCTTGTGGTTGTAGCAACCTACCACTTTCTGATTTGTCTAAGAAACGAAATGCCACTGATGAGTCAAGCCTCAAACCATCACAAAACCAAAGGCACAAGAAAATCAAGAGCCGTCCAATGAATGCAGCAGACAATGGAGATGCGGCAGTTAGAAAATCTGGTGGGAACAAGAAAGGTGGAGCTAAGGCCAACGGAAGTAACTGTAACAATGCAAACAACAAGGAAGGTAGGTGGGCAGAACAGTTGCTCAACCCTTGTGCTGCAGCCATAACTGGTGGAAACCTTAACCGTGTGCAACATCTATTGTATGTTCTCCATGAATTGGCATCACCTTCTGGTGATGCTAACCACCGGCTCGCCGCACATGGGCTTAGAGCATTGACAATACATCTATCGTCTTCCGAGTCTTCTCCATTATCTCCTGCTTCAGGGCCTTCAACTTTTGCATCTACTGAACCAAGGTTCTTCCAGAAGTCACTACTCAAGTTCTACGAGGTTAGCCCTTGGTTTTCCTTTCCTAACAACATAGCAAATGCTTGCATCCTTCAAGTTCTTCAAGAGGAGCCGGATAATTCGTGCGCCCTTCACATCCTTGACATTGGAGTCTCTCATGGTGTGCAATGGCCAACTCTTCTTGAGGCCTTGAGCCGTCGACCTGGAGGACCTCCTCCACTTGTTCGCCTCACCATGGTTACTGAAACTCACCAGAATATGGAGGCACCATTTGCTGTTGGTCCACCTGGTGATAACTTCTCTTCTAGACTACTTGGTTTTGCACAGTCCATGAATATTAATTTGCAGATAAACAAGCTGGACAATCATCCATTACAAGCATTGAATGCTCAAAGCATTGACACTTCCCCTGATGAAATCTTTGTTGTGTGCGCACAGTTTAGGCTGCACCACTTGAATCATAACAGTCCTGATGAGAGGAGTGAGTTTCTGAGAGTGTTGAGGGACATGCAGCCCAAACGGGTGATATTAAGTGACAACAACATGGATTGTTGCTGTAAAAGTTGTGGAAATTTTGCCGCTGGCTTCTCTAGGAGAGTGGAGTACTTGTGGAGGTTTTTGGATTCAACAAGCTCAGCATTCAAGGGCCGTGAGAGTGATGAGAGGAGAGTGATGGAAGGTGAGGCTGCAAAAGCATTGACAAACCAGCGTGAGATGAATGAAGGGAAGGGAAAATGGTGTGAGAGAATGAGAGAAGCAGGGTTTGTGGGGGAAGTATTTGGAGAGGATGCTGTTGATGGAGCAAGAGCTTTGTTAAGGAAATATGACAGTAATTGGGAGATGAAAGTAGAAGAGAATAACACTAGTGTTGGACTATGGTGGAAGGGGCAACCTGTTTCTTTTAGTTCATTGTGGAAGCTGGATGGGAATGACCTTGGCATGTCAGGCTCAACATTGACAGCCCGGCTTTAGGCGATGCACATTGGCTATGGGTATTCAGTGTTCTCAAAGAAATTCACCACAATGTACAACATCTGAGTGTCACGTTCTTAGACATATTTTGTAAGATATATAGTGAGGACTGCTAATTATTTCATCTGTTGTGTGCTTGAATTGATTAAGTTAAAAAAATGTTTTTTTGGATAGAATTAATTTTAAAATTTTTATCATAATTGAGATGGATGTGCAAATTAATCTTTCATCAATTTAACACAAGATCTAGAAAGATTTATAGGGTAGAAGCAAGCACTACCTATAACACCTTCGGTTAACTAGTACAATCTCTTCCACTGGATTATCTTGGTCAACTAAGAGGTTAGAGTTTTTAGAAAAAATGTGAAAGTTTTTTTTTCTACAAGAAAATTTGGTGGAACAGATAAATCTTATATACAACATATGGTCATAAACAGTAAACTGTACATGCTGAAAGTAAAGAGTCACACAGGCTCCCATAAAAGAAAAGAGAATTATCTATTCTAATTGTCCTCGGTCCAAGGTGGGTCTAGTTGACCCTCGATGCAAAGTCTGCGTCGATCTCCATGGTGTTGAATGTACGGTCCAGTCAAAGGTCTAAAAAAAATAGGGTAAGGGTGAGTTTCTACTTCCACAACAATTGGAAAGTTGTGATCACTAACATTTCTCCTACACAATCCAAATAGGTTCGCATAGAATACTCTCTCCTCATTGGGGTCCTTAATTAGTTTGTTCTAAGTTATCTATCCTTACTCGGTCCCATCCTATCATCTCTAAATACACAACTCTTTGTCCTCCCCCTCACCGCTAGTTATTTCACATGCAGATACTAATTCAATCACAATCCACATAAAATAATGCAATGCATGAATTCCATTTCATTAATTCTAATCCTTTAGCCATCATGATGCATGTGGGCCTATCTCCTCCCTCTTAACCTCACAAATGTCAATACATATTGTGCACACCAATCCCACCTTATCCCCTTGCCCAACTAGAGCAACCAAAGCTCCCCTCGTTCTGGTTTTCACAAAACGGTAAGGACACATAGCCCTATCATCACAATGGATCCAAACACATCTCGTCAGAACGAGCACTCCAGGGTCCCAGTAACACTCGCTCTGAGTTGAAGTATACCAGGGTTTCCATGGGCTATCTGGTCTCAAGCGTAACTCCGAGCCATTGGAGATCTGCCCCAGTATACTTTCAAAACCTCCCGCAGGGTCGAAATGCTGTTGTTCCCCAATGTACCCCATCACTGTGTGCTCTAGGGGATCACTCAATCATTCACTATCCACCGTTATACTCTATATATGATGTATGCAACACACAATTTCATTTTCACTAGTCATAGGCAGGGTCCATTCAATGACTCCATTTCATTCTTAACATCGGCTTTGTTTCATAAAATCATCGATTAAACATTTTTCTTTTATTACTCTTTTCGTATTCACTTAAATCACAACACACCGCACATAATAATTTGGAATGAAAAGAGTTCTGAATATCTATAAAACCTTGGGGTAATACTAGCACCGCAACGCCTATCATTACACTTGATCCAATCTTAATTATTTCATTATTTCCACAACTCAGTCACCTCGGGACCCCTACCGAGACATATCCTCACTTTTCTTTTCTTACTTTTATTTTAACTTGTCCATCTCAATATAACTCTTTCAATGCATCATGCAAGTCTCATTTCATCACGCAATTCATTTTATCAGCTCATGATGTTCCCTAAGTATTTTTATCACATCACATTCCACATGAATTTCATCATACATCACTCATCATGAATCTCATCACATAACAATCATCATGCATTTTGTCACATCCATATAAACAATTGTATAGCAATCATTATACACAGTAATTATCATATCCAATAATCATCACATATCTTATTACACCCTGTTAGGAACAAAAGCAATTAAAAGGAAAGAGAGAGAGAGAAACGACACAAGAATTTTACGTGGTTCAGTACACAGTGTATGCACCTACATCCATGGCTACACTAGGAAGTGTACATATTTTAATGTGTTTAAAAGCTTTACAAGGTGTTACTTATATAGTAACATAGAAGGCATAGGTCCCTTAAGAATTTTTAATGTGAGACTAATTAAACTACATAGTTTCTAACAATTCTCCCACTTGGAGTTTAATTACATCAGATCCTTGTAAAACAATAAGCTCATCTGCTCTTTTTACCTATTATAGCGCCTTCAACATCAATTATCCTTGAAGACCAGTTAAGGCAATACAAAGCCTTAACTTGTCAGTTGTGATAGTCTTGGTCAACATATCAGCTGGATTCTCTGATCCTGACATCTTCAACAAAGACAAATCTCCATCACTTATCAAGTCTCTCATAAAGTGATACTTCAATTCAATGTGCTTGCATCTTGAATGAAGAACTGGATTTTAGCAAGACATATAGCACTTTGTCTATCACTGAAGAATGGAGAATCATCTCGCTCCTTCCCCAAATCTTTGAGAAAGTTCTTCAGCCATAATATCTGTTTGGCTGCTTCGGAGATAGCCACATACTCGGCTTCAGTGGTTGAGTGAGCAACTCTTCCTTGGAGTTTAGACTTCTAGCTCACAGCAGTACCACCCAAAGTAAAAATGTAACCTATGGTACTTTTTCTACTATCCAAATCTCCTCCTAAATCTGCATCAAAAAACCCCTGTAAAGTAAGATTGATTTTTCTAAAACACAAACACATTCGTGATATACCCTTCAGATATCTTAATATCCACTTCACAGCTTCCTAATGCTCATTTCCAGGATTGGATAAGTACCTACTCAAGACTCCCACTGCATGTGCTATGTCAGGTCTGGTGCAAACCATAGCATACATCAGGCTCCCTACTGCAGACGCATATGGTACTTTAGACATGTAGCTTTCTTCTTCATCTATCTGAGAAGATTGCCGCTTTGAAAGTTTTAAGTGAGTTCCCAAAAGGGTGTTCCTAGTCTTGGCATCTCCAACATTAAACATGTCAAGCAATTTTTCTATATAATTCTCCTGGGACAATTTTAAAATACCTTCTGTTCTATTTCTGAAGATTCTCATACCAAGAATTTTTTTAGCTGGACCAAGATCCTTCATCTTAAAGTTGTCTACCAACTGTTGTTTCAGCCTGTTAATTTGTCATACTAGACCCTACAATTAACATGTCGTCAACATATAAAGCAAGGATAATATAACTGTCATCATATTTCTTAACATAACAACAATGATCTTCTTCATATCTGTGAAATATTAAGTTGGTCATAAACTCATTAAACTTCTTGTACCACTGTTGCAATGCTTGTTTCAAGCCATACAAGCTCTTATGAAGCTTGCATACAAGATTCTCCTTGCCTTATACTTCAAAACCTTTTGGTTGTGTCATAAAGATGTCTTCTTCCAAATCCCCATGTAGGAATGCAGTTTTGACATCTAACTGCTCCAAATAAAGATTCTCTACAACTACAATACTCAAGATAACTCTGATGATAGTCATCTTGACAACAGGAGAGAAGATCTTTGTGAAGTCAATTCCTTGTTTCTATTGAAATCCTTTCAATATGAGTCTCGCCTTGTATCTTCTGTTGCCATCAGATTCTTCCTTTATCCTATAAACCCATTTATTTTGTAAAGCCTTTTTTCCTCTTAGTAGCTTAGTCAAAGACCAAGTTCCGTTTCTCTGAAGGGATTTCATTTCATCTTCCATTGCTAGCTCCCACTTAATTGAGTCGCTGCCCTGTATGGCCTCAACAAAGTACTCTGGCTCACCAGTATTAGTTAACAACAAATAATGCAATGAAGGGGAATACCTCTGTCATGCCACTCTTATTCTGCGAGATCTTCTCAACTGGGTATCAGGAGTTTCTAACGTTGTTATGGGTTCTGATTCTGATCAAGGCTCCACCTCTAGATCACTTTCTGAAATTTCTTTCGATGCTACTTTCTCAAGAAATTCTGACTATTTAACTACACACATGGATTCTATAAATCTATCCTTATAAAACACGTTTTCATTAAATGTGACATTTTTACTTCTGATAATTTTCTTGTTTTGGTCATCCCAAAACCTGTAGCCATACATGTTAGATCCATAGCCTATGAAATAACATATTCTTGCTTTAGGATCCATTTATCTCTATTATTAGAGTCTACAAGAATATATGAGACATAACCAAAAATTTTCAAATGTGAAAGGTTTACCTCCTTTCCAGACTATACTTCTTCAGGCAGTTGATAATCCAAAGGAACTGATGGTCCTCTATTTATGAGGTAGGCTGTTGTGCCCAAAACACCTTAGGCAGGCCAGAGTGGATCCTTATACATCTAGCTCTCTCGTTCAGGGTTCTATTCATTCTTTCTGCCACACCATTTTGCTCTGGTGTTCCTGGTATGGTCTTGATCATTCTGATCCCATTTTCTAAACAGAAATCTTTGAATTCCTGGCTACCATACTCTCCACCATTATCAGATTTCAAACTCTTAACCTTTAAACCGTTCTAAGTTTCAACTTTTATTTTCCATTTTTGAACATAAAAAACATATCAGATTTATTTTTTAGAAAATAGACTCATACCTTTCTTGTAGAGTCATCAATGAAAGTGACATAATAGTGTAAGCCTCCAAGGGGTTTTACTGAAGTTGGCCCCCAAACATCTGTACACACTAGTTCTAGCCTTTCAACTTTGGATGTCTTTCCTGACTTTGAGAAGCTAACCTTTTTCTTCTTTCCAAAGATACAATGTTTATAAACACCAACATCAACATGTTTCAAGCTAGATAATTTACCTTTTGACACCATGAGCTTTATTCCTTTTTCACTCATGTGTCCCATCCTTTGATGCCATAAAGAGGAACTGTTGGCAGCTTCAATGACTACTACCATATCCTTATCCGCAACCATGTAGAGAGATCTTCACTTCTTTCCACAAGCAATAACTAGATTGCCTTTTGTTACCTTCCAAGTTCTATCTTTAAAAGTAGTATGGTGTCCCTCATCATCCAACTGTCTTATAGATATTAAGTTTCTCTTTAAGGCAGGGATATGTCTAACATTATGCAATGTCCATAGGGTCCCACCAGAGGTTCTGATGTCAATATCACCTCTTCCTACAATATCAAGAGATTTTCCATCTGCAAGGTAAACCTTCCTAAACTTTCCAAAAACATAATTAGATAATAGCTCTAAAGAAGGTGTAGTATGGAATGACGTACCTGAGTCCATAATCCATGAGTCAACAGGACTATCTAAACTGCAAATTAATGCATCTACAATTTCATCAGTTGCTACATTTACAGATTCATCATCATCATCCTACTTCTTATTTTTGTTCTTTCTCTTTGGAGCTTAGCATTGATTGGTAAAGTGACCTCTTTTGTCACAATTCCAACTAATGATCATTCCATACTTTGGTTTGTCTTTCCCCCTGGACTTTTATCTGCCTCGGCCTTAATTCTGACCATTCTGGCTATTCCTTCCTCTGCTTTCAGTATTCAGTGCTAAACCAAAAGAAGAACTGGCAGACTTTCCCGAATCTCTTCTGCGAACATCTTCGCTTAAGATTAAGTCATGGATGTCATCAAGCTTCAACTTGGTATTTTTGGCAGAGCTACTAACTACAATAATTGTTGCACTCGAACTATCGGGAAAAGATGATAGTAGAATCAACGCTTTCACTTCATCTTCAAAGGTGATCTGCACTGATGCCAACTGGGCAAGAATTGTATTAAATTCATTAATATGATGAGTTACAGAATTACCTTCACCCATTCTTAGATCGACTAGCCGACGTATCAAAAATATTGTGTTGGCTGCTGATGGCTTCTCATACATGTTTGATAATGACTTCATCAAACTTGCAGTTGTCTTCTCATTTATAATGTTGAACGCAACATTCTTTGATAGTGTTAGTCAGATTACACCAAGAGTCTGCTGGTCTAGCAACTCCCATTCTGCCTACTTTGTCTTGTCTGGTTTCTTCCTTGTTAAGGGTTGATGCAACTTCTTATAATACAGATAGTCCTCTATCTGCATTTTCCAGTATCCAAAGTCTCTGCCATCAAACTTCTCAATCTTCACTTTCCCATCTTCTAGCGCCATTGCCCCTGTTTCTTTCTCTAAACTAAGAAAGCTCCCACTATTTTCCCTGAACTGAGACTCCCGTGAAAAAACCAAATCTTTTCTGATGTGGAAGATCAGACAAGGCTGCAACCACAGAGCATACTAAGATATAGGCTTTGATACCAATTGTTAGGAACAAAAGCAATTAAAAGGAAAGAGAGAGAGAGAGAGAGAGAGAGAGAAACGACACAAGAATTTTACGTGATTCAATACACAGTGTATGCACCTAAATCCACGGCTACACTAGGAAGTATTTATATTTTGGTGTGTTTAAAAGCTTTACAAGGTGTTACTTATATAGTAACATAGAAGGCATAGGTCCCTTAAGAATTTTCAATGTGGGACTAATTAAACTACATAATTTCTAACACACCCATGGCATTTACTACAGTAATAGGGGTCATGTATGGAGCACGTAGGTGAATCAAGTAGGTATTAATTAGTCCATGGACACACATATCAGAAGATTTATCTCGATTGCCTTCCTTAACTAATCAATCTTCATTAGTAGTAGAGTCATACCCCTAGTATACCTTTTCTCATCCATAATTTATTTCTGGTGACTAAGTGATCTTATATAACCGCTAAGTATATCGCATATGAATCTAGTTTATTGAAAATATACTTTATCCATTTAGCTTTTAAATATTATCGCATAGTTATACTTTATTTCCAAAGTACTTATTAAATTTATTTAAGGTGCCAATAATATCTCTCTGTGTCACTTACTTACTACCACCGGGTTGAATAATCCTTAAATTAATTTATATATTGTTTAAGTTAGTTAAACCTTACTAAGTAACACATATATGTGTATATTTCCTATTTCTTAAAGTTTTCGTTCTTACATTAGTAATATCCTTCTTGACTTAGTAGGCCTTCTAAGGTTAAATTTTAGTTACTAAGGTTTCGAAATTAACTAGGTCTCCCAATGAGTAGCAAATTTATACTTTTATCCCTAATTTCACTTTTAACTGACATAACTCAATTTTTCTTGATATTATTGATGGATCATTATTTATTTCTACTATGACTACTACTTTTATTAATGGCTTGTAGTTTACTTACCCTTTGGTTCTACCTCAATTTATCATTATTTCCAATTTAACCTTATCTTTGGCTTGATTAACACGTGTGCCTTACTTATTTTACACATCTCAATTATCTATAATATGTTCTTTTCTAATCACTACTTTTTAGCTTTTTGAGATAGACTATTCCTATTAATTCTATTCACTAGTCATTAATTCACGAGTTCTTTATTTAATCCTTTTTAACTTACTAAGTACTTCCTCTATTGGGTTAACTTAAAACTTGTGCTACATTTTATTAAACTATCCTCCTCATTCACCATGTACTTGTCCTAGTTATTCTTTTATTTCTTTTAAATTCTTATCCTTAGTAACATTCTTTTTAACTCATTAAACTTTATTATACTTATTTAATTACCACTACATGTGACCTTACCTTTCATTTCTCCTTAAACTTTAGTGTCTTTAGTATATATATACATACTTTAATTCCTTAATTCACAGTCATTCTAGTTAGCCTACCGCCAGACTTTTTCTTATAATTTCCAAAAATATTATTTCTCTAATATTTCATCAAAATCTCATATTTCTTACTTTATCATATATCCTTTTCTTTTAGTCCTTAGTATAATATCACCGTCTTTTGCCACGTAAAATTTCCTTAAGAAAATACTTTAAAATTTCATTTCTTTATATATATATATATAGAAAAATTGTCACCTCTAATTTTCTTGGCCTTGTATTTCTTTTTCCCTTATTTTATTTCATAAAAATTCTTTTGATAATTCTCGTAAAACATTAGTGGTGTTATAAAATTTTGAAGTGAAGCATGATTGCAATTAAATCAGTAAAATATCTCATTTCACGTAATTTTATCGGATGTACTCGTAGAACTCTAGTCAGTTAATTAAATTAGCGGGACTTATCAGATAAATATGACATATTACACAAAATATTCAGAAGTAATTACAAGTATATTGAATTTCTAACCACGCCCGTACTACGATCCTAAATTTCAATATTTTGTGTAATAACTTTACTTCGGATAAAATTTTAATGGGACATTTGAACCTCGAGACTCTTTTTATGAAAAATCGTCGAAACACATAAATTCGCAAAATACAATCATGATCGCAACAGTAATGATAAATCGCATAATTCCTAATCTAACCGTCGGATCTCCGTGAAACTTAAAAGGGTTATTTCCAAAAACTAAAGGAACAAATTAGAGCAATTTATAATGAATGAAAATGAAGCGAGACCCCCTTTACCTCAAGGGTGGCTTACGGCCTTATAAGGAGGAAGAGGCTTTGCCAAAATTTTACCGAACGCTCGGAATTGCTCACTAATCGTCCCTCGGTACCTAAAAACTCAACATACATCATTAGACAAAGAAAGAGGGTCATGGTTTTTGAGCAAAACAACAAGAAAATCATGTGCATGTTGCTAGATTTTTAAGGAAACAAGATATTCAAGAACAAAAATTAAGAGTTTCACCTTGGTAGCAAAAATGGTGGCTACGATTTTTTGAGAGGTGAAGGCACGATGGATAAGTGGAAGAATGGCAGCCTAGATGATGATTTTTTATGGTGAAATTGAACCCAAATCAGGGCTAGAAGGGAGATGGTGATCGTTGTTTTATGGTGGAAAATTGGAAAGAGGTGTTAGAAATTAGGTGGTGGTGAGTTAGGATGGTGAGGCCATGAATGGAAGGGGAGTTGTGGTGGTTTGCGCGTGAGAAGGTGGCTGGAATAGAGAGGAGAGAGCTACTGGAAATAAAAGAAAAGAGAGAAAGTGGGGGTTATGGTTTTGGTCATGAGAAAAAGAAAGGAAGTGGGAGTTAATTAATTAAGATTAAAGTTATATGTAGGCATATGCATTTGTAAAAGGATTGGGATTTATTTGTGTAGAATTGGAGAAGTTTGGAGCATGAATGTGTGGCTGAATTAGAGTGAGCAATGTGAGTTTATATGCATGTATGTTATAAAAGTGTCATGGTGACATGATGGTATGGTATCCTTATAAGGCAAGTGGTGCAATATATGTATATATGGATGGGTATTGCATGATAACATGCATTATGATATTATGATATGGTGAATTTAAGAATGAGAGCAGCGTACTAGGCAAGGGAAATGGCATATGACACACACACAGTGGTAATTTAGACATGTGGCACATATCTTTATGATTGCAAATGAACAACTTGTTAAACAAGTTGTTGGGTCCTTGTAGAACAAGTTGATGAACTTGCTAGAGAAGGAGTTGGCCGTGTGAGTCTAAGTGGAGGGACACTGTCATGATGTGGAGGTGGTGTGGTGCGGTGGTGTCGAAAAACAGTAGCCGGGAAAATAATTTAGAGCACCGAAAATCAAATACCCGACGAGTAACTAGTTCCCTTTTCGGAGGCTGTTTAAAATAAATATACAATAATTCGTGGAGTGGGAATCTAGAAAAACGTTCAACACAAAGATTATAGATTTTTATTTCCTCTTTGATTTGATATACCATATATGAAAATCTAAGGTTGGTGGCTTAAGTTATGCCCGAACCATGGTAAAATGCTTTAGGAGCTCCCGGATTAAAAATAACTGGAATACGAAATTTATGGAGATCAGGGCTTTAGGAATTTGGTTTCAAGACCTTCACGAAAGTTGTAGGATTTTTCAATACAAAACCATAGGGAAAAAACGGAGTGATTCTAGTATTACATGAGAAAGATATTCATTTTTTTCTAAAACAGTGCAGAGTAGTCGCGAAATTGGAACAAGTCTGGAAAGAATGTGAAAACTATACCAACTGGGGCAAATCTAGCATTCAAGGCCTTTACGAAAATCGTAGAGAATTTCGTTACAGAAATTATGGGGTCAAGATTGCACGAATCAGATGTCGTATAAGAAAGTTGTGATTTTTTGAATGAATCATGCGCAGATTAAAAGGATTAAATAAGAGGTTTTCAGAGTACAAATACTTTGTCCTCAATTTTAGGAATGACAGGATATGAATCGAGGTTTAGGGCTATAAATATAGATTATAGATCTCTTCGTAACAAAAAAAATTAGGCCCGAAATCATTCGATTCTAAGGTCGTAAATGAAAGTTAGACCTAAAACACTAAAGGTGCTCAGGCCGTATTCAGGGAATCAAATTAAATTAGTCGTTTCTTTAGGAGACGATGTCGATAGGGCCCAAATTAGGATACGTTAAAGGTATCTTGTTAACCAAGTGGCCTCAATTACTCAAGAGGGGGGATGAATTAAGTATTAAAAATTTTACTTGGAATGCTTTTGAAATTAATTCTTTTATAAATATACTTATTGAAGATAATAAATTTAATAACAAGTAATACCAAATTATACACAAGACAAAATAATAATCACTTAATATATGGCAAGTAAATTCACTTAAAGGGTTTAAGTAATATTCAAGATAACAATTAAGAATATCAAATTAATCGTTACACTATTTTTGAACACTTAGAAAGTAATAATTAATTTTAATTCAAGAATAACTTCAACAAATTTAATCTAAGTGATTTACAAATTTTATCAAGCTACTAGAATATGTACTTTAATTCTAACAAGTAAATTAGCTTAATAGATTAAGTTATAAACACAAATATTTAGCAATCAATTTTAAGTGCACAAATTTAAATGAGTGTAGGGAAGAGAGATTTGCAAACCGATATATACGAGTTCCACCACACCGATGTACGTCTCGCCTCTAAGCAACCCACTTAGAGGATTTCCACTATTGGAGATTAGAGATACAACTTTGAGCAATCGCGGCTTCCTAGTGTCTCACACTCAAGAACCCAATTCTCATAAGTACAAGGGCACCCCACCCAATCTCTCAATCTCACAACTTTACAAGGTTGAAACCCAACCCACAACTCTAGAAATTTTGGTGTTTAAGTGTACAAGGGTAACTCTCCAAAAGAGTGGATATACAAATTTAAAGCTTTCACCAAAAGATAACTCTCAAAGAGAGGATATGCAAATTTTAGCACTCTCAAAAATAATTTTGCTCACAAAATTAACTCTCAAAATATTTTTCCAAAATAGAGACAGAGAACTTTAAAAGAAATAGAGAGAACTTAAGAGAAGTAAAGAGAGCAGCATGAGGGAGGAAGAGAAGTAACGAGGAAATTTTGCTTGCTGAAGGTGTGTCTTGCAAATGCAATTGCCTTCCCTATTTATAGCAGATGGAAGCATGGTTCAAGCAATAAAAATATTCATAGTGGAGCATGGTGTCCCAATTTGAAAAATTGTAGTGGAGCATGGGACGGTTTCCTTGAGTCAGAGAGATATGGTGCCTTTCATAATAAATTCCAGCGTGCATATGGTGGAGCATTGAACAGCTGGCATTTTTCAGTTTCTGCTGGTGACAGTTTGAACATTGCATGGTTCCTTGGTATTTTTAACTTCCTTCAATATAGTGCAACATGGAATGTTTCAAAGATATTGGCACTTGAGCTTCCAAGGCTTCGATTGAATTTCCAGAATGCATTTGCACTGAATGAATCGATCAATGAATGGATTCACTGTGTAATTTTGGGTCAGACAAGCATTTGAATCGATTCCTGTAGGCAATGAATTGATTCCCAACCAATTTAACACGTATGAATCAATTCTTTTAAGGGGGAATCGATTCCTATACATATGAATCGATTCCTAGCTTATGGGAATCGATTCCTGGGTTGTTAATCACGTGTGAATTGATTCCTCTACCATGTGAATCGATTCCTGGCTTGTAATTTTGCTGTTTTGGTTCTTCCAGGGGCATGAATCGATTCCTATATGATTCCTCTACCTGATACTTGCATTTTAATGTATTTGATGATACTTTTTGATCATGTGCTTCATTGTTCTTGATCCTTGATTGTTCCTTGATCCTTATGCATTTAACTCTTGAATCCTTGACCCATTTTGTTTGAACTTCATGATTCAATTAATCGCTTTGCATAACATCCTTGATTCTTCATTTGTTGCATCATTATCAAAACCTACATCAACATATAAATACATATCTGAAGTATTGGTTAAGCCTGTCAAACCGAGCCTGTTACACTCGATTCACTACAAGAAAGTCCTAACAAGACTAAGTTTCCCTATTTGATCACCAGTCTCACGTTGGATCGTCGGAATTGAACTGTTTATCGAGTCCCATAGTGAAGACTGAGAACCCATCAATATTTTATTAATAAACATAATTTTGAATAAATAATTTTTATATATACATAAAATTTCAAAATTAGCAATTAAATAATTAATTAAATATATTATATTAATATTAAATTTGAATATCAATTATTAAGTACTAAATTTTTATGTTAAATTAAATATTAAGAGGAAATAATTATCAACTAATTAATACTTACTTAAACAAAACAAACATCACCAAATATATTATCTCTACTTATTAAATATTACTTACCATTATCATTTTCTCAACACTGCTCTTAACCGACCACTACACATTCCTTGGTCATTCTTCTAATTCTCTATGCTCCTTTGAGCTAGTTTTTTTACTATTTATATCCTCTCGATATCTCTATACCTCATACTTAACATCTTGATTAACTTCTCTCTTCACTCTTTTCTTATACTAGAACACTCAAAGATCCGACCAAAACCACAAGCTTTCTACAAAAAGCTTCACAGGGTGCTCATAGGATTCTAAGAGTTTGAGATATTGTCTCAAAACTTATGGCTGTTACACAACCGTGTTATAATTCATATACACGAGCATTTCAGGATTCCTTCTATAGGTGTTAAGTAAAATTAAACATATGTATGTACATTGCAACCGGGAAAATTGGAAATCCTAATGTTCCAAAAAAACCAGAACTGGGAGGTGGGAAGGCTACGAATTAGCCACGACCAACCTATTTAAGCCATATTCAAGTATATACTCAGATAAAGATAAAGACAAGTTCACAGGAAATAAGAGCAAAGGCAGGGTTTCCCTAAAACTCGAGATCTATACAAAGAAAAAGCAATTGAGTTGTTCATCAGCAGGTGCGAAAGTTCCCTTCTGCAATGAACAGAACAATCAGCATCTGTCTGTTCAAGATTCAAAAATGCGCACCGAATCTCGAATCTCTTGACGACAAACGGGACACTTGGGTGCCACTTCACGTTCAACTGATATGGCACACCCTTGGCAACACACCAGATGCCCACAGGGAATGAAAACAGAACGCCTTCTCCTCATCAGGCATATAACACATAATTGTCCATCCGGAACATCTTCATTCTCATCATCGACCTGAGGACCGACATCACTGACTGCTTGCCTTTGTTGCTGGAGATGCCTCTGTTGTTTCCATTGTCTCCACTTGTTCCAGTTCCTGAAAACAGGAGAAATTTAATTATCTTCAATTTAACTCTTAACTACCAAAAACCATCAATCATATTATTCATTTCAAATCAATTCTATGATCATTACCTAAATAAAGGCCACCATATTAATCAACTATTCTATCAAACAGAATCATCATGACGCAGTTTCTATGCACTTAACTTATATTACATATATTCTCAAAAAATTCTGAAGCCAGTTATAATTAAAGAAAACCGAACATCAACTAAACAATAGGAATAAAGGACAGGTAAGTCTAACCAACTTACCTCACAACTGCATAGCCAAGGATGCCAACTGACATTGAACTAAGAATAATACCACCCCAAAACAATATTTTGGTTTTGAAGGAAAGCGCTGCTATCATCTGATCTTTACTCAAATCAGACCTACAAAAGAGATGACAATTATCATAAAGAGCACCTCCACAGGATGAATCATTTAACGAGTTCTATTGAGCTATATGTACTGAAATATGTAATGCAGTATTAACAAAAATTGTGGTCAATTTCACACATCCTTAATCAAAAGTAATTTATGCCTCACTGATGGCACCTCTACTTATTGACAAGAAAATACACGCATGCTTGATCAAATTAATTAATTAATTACAACCAAAAAATAAAACTGGCCATTCTACTAGTAAACCAACATATTTTTAGTAGCATTTATCAAAGGTCCAGGCATAGGTATAAAAAAGGAACAGCATTTAGCTACCTAAAAATGAAACAATCCATTTACCAAAAGAAATGAAACAACCCCCACGGATACCAAATGTATGAAAATGCCAAATGGCATGAAGTTTTCCATGGTCAACAACATAATGATTTATTTCAAGGAAAAGAAACTTACAGAAAATATGGTAGATCTTTGCATGACTTGATTTCAGCAATTCCATTTCTTAAACTGCAAAGGCCAACAGCAGTGATATCCTTCCCCAATGGAAGAATTTTCTCTTCATCTAGTAGTCCAACCTGCAGAGAAAGAAACATCATACGTCAACATTTCAGCAAACGCTATAGACCAAAAATCAACAATTTCACAAGAGACAGTATGGATCCATTGAAGAGTGAAATAGAACAAGTCATGAGCTTGAACATAACTCAACATTATGCTATCCCATTGCAGAAAAACATTGAGAATATGAACTCACAGGATACTCGTGCCCAAAAAGCGCTTGCAAGAAAGTATAAGGAGAAGCATGTATGGGTTCCAATTTATGATAAACTGTTGTCAGAGGTAAGGGATGTTTCGAGCCATCCAAGTTGACAACAACATAATCTGTATTTGGCCACCGTCCAACATCAATGAGAACAAAAGGCACCTGAAACAAAAATGTTGTTAGAAGAACATAGAACATCTAAAAGTTGCTTCATACTATCAAATTGCATCTTAAAATATTTTAGAGTATATTGGTAATCATCAAGGAATGATTTTATATTTCATAATTTGATTCTATATTGCATTAAGACTAGGAGTTCAGTACTAGTATAAATAGGAGTTACTGTGCTCTATTTGTAAAAATCATTACATACCACAGATCAACATTATATTTTATTATAGAGAGTTTGATCTCACTATTCCTCTCTGTACCTCCTATAATTTCAATTATACAAGTCCTAGCTTTGGAAGTCTAAAACAAATAGAGAAAATAGAAACTGAAAGTCACTCCGCAATCCTTCCACAGAGTAGCCAATAGCAGCATATATAGCTATAAAGCTGTGGCAGAGCGTTGTGGCTGCTGGCCACTACGGGAAACTCATAGCATAGTGCTTTTGCATCACACCGCACAGATGGTATGCAGCCAAGTTGTATCACATGGATCACAAATCAATTGAAAATATAGTGCCAGGCATTTTCTGATTGATTATGAAGCTAAATATGTAACAACATTATGTATTCATTACCTTTCTTAAGGATGTAGATTCTTGTTGCCTCCAAGATCTTGCAAATATGGCTCGAAGATCAGAAGTCCATCCAAATAGGCCCTTCCATTCATTGTATATGCACTTCAACAAAAATCAAATATAAGAATTTAGTCTTCTAATTCACAACTACAATGAATGAAATTTAAGTTGGTCCGAAATTTAAACTCTATATGATGAAAAAATATTACTCTTCTTAGGCACTAAACCTCTTCTTTATCACTGTAGAAAATAAACAAAGTATTCAAATTTCTCTGATGTTAAGGGTGAACGTTGATGCCATGGTAAAGTTGCTGGCTTAAACCCTAGAGGTCATGATTGAAAGACCCGTACATATCTGCCCTTCCCAAACCCCACTAAGGGGCGCCTACTACTACCTGTATATACATCATTTATTTATTTCATTTTGCTTGCTCTCATTTCCATTCATCCAAACAAGTGGAAAGTATTTTCTTTTATTTCTTTTATTCCTATTTCTATCAATCCAAACAAAATATCATTTATATTTCATTCCCTTTCTCTTTCAATCACTCCTATTTACTTTCAATCACTTCTATTCATCCTATTTCATTCTATCATTCAAATTTCAACAATGCTGATCACCTTCTCATTTCTTCCAGTCCATCATGGTTATTCAAGAATCAAGGCCAAGAATAAGAGCAGATGTGTCAATAACACCTTACGGACAAAACCTCAAAAGTCAAAAACAAACCTACGCATAGGAAAGAGGCATAGTCTACAGGTAACAATTTGGCCTTTAGAGATTACTGCTGCTATTAAACAAAGTAACAAACCAACTCAAACATAAAAGATTCATAACATTATGCCCAGCGAAAAGCCAAATCCATGAACGAGGCCAGCTGTGAGAGGTTAAGGGTCTTGGTTTTCAACCAAAGCTTTAAAGCAGAGTGAAAATGAGTCATGTTTTACTTTCCACCTTCTCATACTATCATTTTCACTAAAGTGTAAAGTGTGAAGTGAAATTCATTCCAAAACCTCCACTCGCTTCCCACATTAAACCATGCACACAGACCTTAATTAAAATTACGCAAACAACTCCAAGATAACCATTCAATTTTTCATCCCAAAGCTTCGAATCAAACCTAAAAATGATGAAATTTTTCAATCGCACATCGATATCAGAAAAATCCATCAACTAAGAACAGAACAAGAAGGAAGAAGAGGGATTACCGTTTGAGTTCGTTGAAGGACGACGGCTTTGTCGCCGGACTCGCGGGAAACGAGGACGCCAGGCCTCAGGGATTTCCAGCTGCCGTCGACTGCGGACTTGGCGTCAACGGTGCCCCGGACAATAGCGATTTCGCCGTCGTCGGAGTTAGCATCGTCCAGGAGGGATCGGAGGTCGCAGACAGAGAGGGAAGGGGCGTGGCGGAGCTTGCGGAGGGCGGCGGAGGTGGCGGTGTATTTGAGGAAAGAGCGAACGGCGACAAAAGCGAGGCCGAAGCCCAAAACGGCGCCGTCGAGGGAAAGGACGAGCTGAGAGAGAAGGGAGACTAGGGCTTGTTCTTGGGATGACGACATTGATCATTCATTCATAACTGTTTCAGTTTGCAATTCCAGAACCACAACAGGTTCATGACGAGACGAGCTCAACGTCGTCGCTTTACTCTCTTCTATCTCTAGAACTCACCGGCACAAATCACACCCCAACTTGGTTATTCACAAAATTTGACTCACACATCCGGTTAAAATTGGGGAGAGAATTCTATCAACGTGGTCCTATCTAGTTTGAAGTGTTGAATTTTTAATAAAAAAATATTAATTAAGAAGTGATCTTTGTTGTGTCACCAGAGTATCTATATGAATACTTCAGCATAGAAATATCTTAGCAGGTCACATCTTCCAATTCAATATTCAATACAAACTATCTTTTAGATTTAAATAAACCAAAAACTAACCTAAATGAAAATCGTAAAAATTAATTTTTTAATCAAATTGGATTTTAGATCTATATTAGAGAATTTATTCAAATCAAATTTTAATTTATATATATAATTTTATTTATAAATTTCTAATTAAATAATAAATAAAATATAAAACTGAACTATCCAATTCAATTCAACCTGTATTTTATCAAATCAAATTGGATTGGATTTGAAAAATTATTCCAACTGATCAATTCAAACTGTAGTATAAATTTATGATTGAATCAAATGACTTTTTACTCTAAAACTGATTCTATCTAATCCGTAAACACTCCTAATATCGGTGTGTGTTACTAAACTTAAGGATATGATACTAGATTCTCATTAAACTAGTGTAACAGATAGAACACATATACCTCGTACTTTATACCGAAGATTTATCCTCCATACCGAATAGATCACTGGCACGCCCAATGTAGAGCCCGCTAAAGTTATTCCTACTTTCATAATTACTTCAATGGATGCAAGTCAACATCCTCTAGGCACTTCAGATGAAGATGTGTAGGATATAACACATTTGGTGCCAAACTCGTTGGGCTACAACCTAGATTTTGTAGAAACTTTGGGGTCAATAGCTTAAACCTCAAGGAGACCCATGGTGGTGACTAAACCGACCCTACATGACGAGGTTATTTGACAAATCTGAGCAGAGTTGCAAGAGCTTAGATCGGGATGAGGTTAGCCCCTTGAGAATCACATGGTTATACATCCAAAGACTTCACCTACCAAACCCCATGAATCACCTTCTCACCACCACGTCTCAATGTCATTGGAATATTGTAGGATTCTGACATATGTTGGGGACTATCAAGAATCTATATATCATATTGAGTGTTACTCACCTTAGTATCAAACTCTTCAAGCTTCTAATGGCTTTCCAAGTTACAAGTTTGATATTTTGTTCACTCGTTGTCTCATGCAGATTCTAATCCCAAGGCATCTCCAAATTTTGCACCCATTACCCATCAAGAAGTATATCGAAAAAGCTGACCTTAGCTAGCCTTAGATGCTTACATGAATGAGTTGTTGTTTTGGGGAGGAAATGACGATGCAATGAGCAAAATGTTTCCTAGAACCTTGAGTGACGAGGCCATTAGTTGGTCCAAGGGCGTATCAATGGGATCAATTAATTTCTAGTCGAATTTAGTTGAAGTCTTCGGTGGGAATTTCATCATTGCTAGAGATACCCCCTAGGACATCTCATACCCTGGTTCAAATTAAGTAGGGGAAACAAAGTCATTGAAGGAATTCTAAAAAAGGTTCTACAAGAAAACATCAATTGTTTTGAGGTTGCCGAAGCCCATCTAACTCTATATTGCTGTTAAGGTTTTACAACCAAAGTCAGCCTTTGCCATGTATTTGGCTAAGCGCCCACCTTAGACTCTAAAGGAGTTCAAAAAGAATGTTATTAAATATATATAGGGCAGGAAATACACCTAGTAGCAACAAGATCAATCGTAACAATTACATTGGCGCCTAAAGAGAAGCTCAAGTAAGAGAAAACCCCCCAAAAGGACTAGGAGAGAGATCAACCACCTCATCTAAAAGAGAAAGGAGTGTTTAACTACAACCAGTACACCTATCTTCAACTACCTAAGATTTTTCCCATTGGGTTTTCCCTAGGGAGGTTTTAACAAGGCACGCTCTGGTATAGCCTAATGTATATTCAGTTAATGAAAAAAAAGTCTAACAATATATGTTTGTATTTTATAACTTATTTATAAGAAGACGTCAACTACAAGATTACCATTTGCATTTAGCCCTATTAGAGCGATATGAACCAAATGAGATAGTTGAAGCCACATTGAATGACACAACTATATAAAGCTAATCACTCGATATAAAGTGTGATTAGTAACTTAGCCCTAATAACTGCTGAAACTAATAATCTGATATGAGAGTAACTAGTTCAACCCCGACGAGCGTCAAAAGTAATCATTTGGTATGAGCGTGATTAGTAATTTAGCCCCAGTAAATGGTAAGGCCAACATAAGACTTTTCAGTGTGCTTTGTCCTAAATCGCACACTTCCTAAGAAGTTCCCAGGAGGTAACTCATCCTTAAATTTCTCCAAGTTAAGCACGCTTAACTTGGGAGTCCTTAAGTGTTGAGCTACCAAAAAAATAAATGTATTTTGTTGGTATAGGTAGTACTAATTAATGCCTTTAAGCTATCCTTAACTCTATAGGTCTTTAGATCCATCTGATTCCGGTGTATATTCAGTTTATTCATATGTCCCTTTTGTAACGTCCCTGATGTTTTAATGAGAATTATAAGAAATGGGAAATGTTAGTAAATATTTTAGAAGTTTTATTTAATATTCGTTCTGTCCGAGCCAAAGATTGGAAAAGCCGGTGTCGAGGTCGGTATCTGAAGCGCGAGCAGGCGGAGTTAAAGATCGGAAGTGTAGGAGAAGAACGGACAGGGCTATGCGGTCTGGTCTAACCATTGTGAGGAGAGCGCCTCACACGAGGTTAGAGACCGGATTAACCTCACGATGACTGAAACAACGGATGTAGGTAACCATGAGGTGAGCACGGATGAGATATCCGATCTATCAGGTTGTAGCTCAGATTTCCGAGGTATGAACCCTAAGTTAGGACGTCGGGGGCCGATATTTATATCGGGCCTATACTCTTGCGAATTATTAGAGGATTGTGAATACTTAAACGTTGAGGGAATAAACACGTGTAATTGATTTGATAACTATGCAATAGTTTAAAATAGTGAAAAATTGATTAAATTTAGAAAGAATACAAATAAAATAAAGGAAAAGACGATCTTACCCATGAGCTATATATATAAGGAAATTCTCTTCTTTCCCTCTTCATTATTTTACAAGTTACCTTGCTGTTGGTCTATTCCTCCTCTTTCGTTTTTCTCTCCTCTCTTAACGCTGATTTGCATGCGCTGGAGAGGGACTCCATTTGTGTCTAAACTTCAATTTAACCCCATTCCTGTGATCGGGACTTCAAGGTGAGTCTACTGATCCAATCCAATTGTAATTCCCTTATTTCTTTTATTCTTTGACCGTTAAGAGCCATGCATGGCTATATTCGTGGCTGTTCTCCACTCCTCTGGTGAGCATGAGTCCAGATGTTGTCCATGAACTAAGGACGTTGAAGTGATGAAGCTGTACTTTATGATCCGTAGGTAGTAGGCTAAGCCACAGAAGACTGAGTAACGAAGTTGAGACTGCGAAACCAGTGCTCGGAGGGAAGAATCGACACAGAGAACAGATCAACGAAGCGTGGAACCAAAGTAAGGGGGGTGTTCGGGTTATAATTAATTAGAATAGGACTCACTTCTTATTCAGGTCTTTGAGGTAACGTAAACAAACTAAGGAAAATGTTGTTAAACGTAATTGTGTGTTTATGCTGTGCATGTGTGACTGAGTTTATTAATTTGTGGATGATCGGATGTGGATGAGTTTATCATGTATGATCTTGTGAATCTAATGTGAAATGATCAGTGTTATGTGACGTCGGGTTAGCAAGCAGGCTACCCGAGTGATGAGAAATTGATATTATTGTGAGAAAGGTAAACTGTTGAATGATTATGTGGTATGGGATGGCCGACGGTATATGATAGCCCCTCATTTCCGGCTCCCGTGGTTTTCGTGCCCAGTTAAGCTACCCAGTGGTCAAGTAGGACCCAGTGGTCGAGGTGGAGAGTCAAGCAGGACTCGGTGAACCAAGCAGGGTTCACAGGGTGTCAAGTAGGACCCCCAGCTGAAGGCCAATCCTTTAGTATCCGGATACTAGGAGTCAGATTGTATGAGAGTCAGTTGTGATCGTGATGCATGTAATGAATGTGATGTATGTAATGAATGTGATGAATGTGAGGAATGTGATGGAATTGCGTAGTTGGTTTAATACAGTTACTGCATGAAAAACTCTATGTTTGGTACGTTTATTTACGGGTGATGCTTGATGTGTATGTATCAATATGCATGTATAGTGTTAAATGCCGTTCTATATTAATTATAATGCCAAACACTCACCCTTGCATATTTTTTTTTAGTAACCAGAGTCAGGGAGGGGGAAGGAGCCATGGAGCCGCGCCAAGGGGGAGAACGGTGCCAGGGTCCGAGTGACTTCGAGTGACTTTCTATAGAGTCTTATGTGTATAAGAACTTCTTAGTATAATTATTAGTTGTGTTTAATTAAGACCGGATCAGATGTAAAACTATATTTTAAAAATATATCACTGTTACTTACATACGCTCCCATGGTAACTCTTTGGGTTTACCGAACCATTTTTAAAGTGAAATTTTGAGAGTCCGGTTGCATGTCTTGAATAATCCGATGTGGGAAAGGTGTTCGCTCCAGCGAATAGAACCTCGTTTAAGTGAGAGTCCGGAATCTCGCTTAAACGAGTAGGGGCCTCACTCAAGTGAGAAGTCCTGACACCCTTTCTCTCATCCGTTGTGTTCAAATTAAATTGTTTTTCTCTAAATATCGATTAATTTTCAAGATAAGGGAGAATTTAACGTAAAAGGTAATTGTTTAAATAAAAATAAATGCAAAATAATCTAGGACGTTACACTTGGTATCAGAGCGGTTCTTTCTAGAGTCGGTGTGTGGGCCGATCTAGTGAATATGATAGTTTTATGAAAGTTAATTGTATTTTGTTGTGTTGAGATTGTGTGTGGTCTGGCACCGTTCCCTTGGCACTCCATTGGCGTAGTATTCTATGAATATAAGGTAAATTTATGATCCCCTGACTGATCTTGGTTATTAATGGTGATGTGTTTGCTTATTGTAGAATTACTAAATGGCCGGAGAGACTAGTTCTGGGGGAAGAGATGATTTCTTCTCTAGATTTACTCAGCTGATGAGTAGGACCGAGTCCGGTCCCACTCTGGATAAATTCCTGAAAAGGAATCCTCCGACTTACAAAGGGGGACACGACTACGATGGGGCATATATCTGGATTAGGGATATCGAGCAGGTTTTTGAATATTTTGAGTGCTCTGAAGAGCAAAAGGTTTTATTTGCTACTTACCAACTAAAAGATGAGGCTAGAGTATGGTGGTCCCGCGTGAAGGTGCAGATGAACGCAGCCAATGAGCCGTTGGTATGGGCGAATTTTCGAAGGAGGTTCCTTGTTAAATACTTCCCGGACAACTACAAAATCCGGAAAGAAATGGAATTCCTGAAGCTAGAGCAAGACCGGATGTCTGTAGCTGAGTACACCAGCAAGTTTGATGAGCTGTGTGATTTTTACCACCCTTTCTCGTTAGAAGGGACTGAAGGTAGCAAGTGCGCCAAATACGAAGCTGGACTACGGATTGAGCTCCGTAGTGTAATCGTACCGATGGAGATTAGGGACTATCCGACCTTGGTGAACAAAGCAAGACTGACTGAAGAAGTGCAGTTGCAAAGGATGTCTCAGCCAAGAGATAAAAAGCCATTGAAGGCAAAAGGATTCAGCTTCAAGAGGATGGGTCAATTCTTTCAGGGCGGCAAGTCTTCTGCTACCTCCTCATCCTCCTCTGGCTGGGGTTCCACTGGTCGATCGGGTAATCCCCCTGGGAATCATACATGCTACAATTGTGGTCAGGAAGGACACATTGCCAAACATTGCCAAGCTAATCAGATTGTGTGCTTCCAATGCGGACGACCAGGGCACCTCAGGCCCGATTGCCCTCAGAGGCAGCATCAGGGCAGGACGGATAACCGAACTAACTGTTCTGGGACCCGAGGTTCCAACTTCTCGAGAGGAGGTCGGAATGGAGCTAGTAGAGGGAACCAACAAGCGGGAAGATATGATGCCCAATCTAGCGATGCCCAGAATGCCATGACTGGACGTGTATTTGCGTTTGATGCTTCAGAGGCTACGAGGAATGACAATCTGGTACAGGGTAAGTGCCTCATCTGTGGTTATCTGGTTGATGTGATTTATGATTCAGGTGCCACCCATTCCTTTATTTCGGAAAGTTATGTGCGACGGCTTGGTCTGCCAATCAGTTTAATGGAGAACGCTCTTATTGTTTCCACTCCAACGGGTTCCACTTTCCGTGCAACTACAGTATGTAGGGAACTACCGATGCAAATCGAAACCCGTACTTTTCGAGTAAATTTTATCTGTATGCCATTGAAGGACTTAGACGTTATTCTAGGTCTTGATTGGCTTGCTGCTAATCATGTGTTGGTCGATTGTTATCGGAAGAATATTGTTTTCTCTCAAGAACTTGACATGAAGAACGGGGTGAGCGATGTCCTAACCACGTATGTTGTTTTATTTGCTTCGGAGGGTCGGCATAACCTCCTGCTAAGTGATATTCCGATTGTTTGTGAATTCCCTGACATTTTTCCGGAAGAAATTCCGGAGCTACCTCCCAATCGAGAGATTGATTTCTCTATTGACTTGATTCCCGGGGCAGAACCGGTGTCCCGAGCGCCATATAGAATGTCTTCGGTGGAATTAACCGAAGTGAAGAAACAAGTAAACGAATTACTAGAAAAGGGCTTTATCCGACCTAGTGCTTCACCCTGGGGCGCTCCGGTGTTACTGGTAAAGAAGAAGGACGGTAGTATGCGGATGTGCATTGATTACCGGCAGCTGAACAAACTGACAATCAAAAATAAATATCCACTACCTCGAATTGATGATTTACTGGACCAATTGCGAGGCGCCGCTGTGTTCTCTAAGATCGACTTGAGGTCAGGATACCACCAAATCTGAGTGAGGTCGGAGGATATCCCAAAGACAGCATTTCGGACTCGTTATGGGCACTTCGAGTACGTAGTAATGCCCTTTGGAGTAACAAACGCTCCTGCCATTTTTATGGATTATATGAATCAGACTTTTCAACCGTACTTGGACCAGTTTGTGGTGGTATTCATTGATGATATTTTGGTATATTCGAGGTCGAACGAGGAGCATGCTCAACATCTTCGACTTGTTTTACAAGTACTTCGTGAGAAGAAGTTGTACGCTAAACTATCTAAGTGTGATTTCTGGAGGAGTAGTGTACAATTCTTGGGGCATATAATTTCTCAAGAGGGAATCTCAGTTGATCCGACAAAAATTGAGGCGGTTATGGCTTGGGAGAGGCCGAAATCAATAACTGAAATCAGGAGTTTCCTCGGATTAGCTGGATATTATCGATGTTTCATAGAGGGGTTCTCTCGGATAACACTCCCTCTGACTCGGTTAACAAGGAAAGGAAACCCCTTCGTGTGGTCGGAGAAGTGTGAATTAAGCTTCCAAACTCTTAAGCGATGTTTAACTACTGCCCCTGTGCTTGCACTGCCCGATGTAACACAGAAATTTGAAGTATATTGTGATGCATCCAAATTTGGATTGAGGTGTGTGTTGATGCAAGCTGATCGGGCAATTGCTTATGCTTCGAGGCAATTGAGGCCATATGAGGAGAATTACCCGACTCACGATCTAGAACTTGCAGCAGTAGTGTACGCGCTGAAGATTTAGCGTCATTATTTGTATGGAGCTCGCTTTGTAGTATTCAGTGATCACAAGAGTCTAAAGTACTTATTTGATCAAAAGGAGTTAAATATGAGACAGAGGAGATGGGTAGAGTATTTGAAGGATTATGACTTCGATTTGAAGTATCACCCGGGCAAAGCGAATGTTGTGGCAGATGCGCTAAGCAGGAAGGTACTGCATGTGGCTTACCTAATGGGTAGAGAATAAGAATTGCTGGAAAGCTTTAGAGATATGAATGTTGGAGTTGTTATGAACGCACCAAACCGAATGATAATCGGAATGTTAAAAATCTCCAACGAATTTCTGGAGTCGATGGTAGCTGCACAGAAAGACGATAAACTAAGGACGTTGAAGTGATGAAGCTGTACTTTATGATCCGTAGGTAGTAGGCTAAGCCACGGAAGACTGAGTAACGAAGTTGAGACTGCGAAACCAGTGCTCGGAGGGAAGAATCGACACAGAGAACAGATCAACGAAGCGTGGAACCAAAGTAAGGGGGGTGTTCGGGTTATAATTAATTAGAATAGGACTCACTTCTTATTCAGGTCTTTGAGGTAACGTAAACAAACTAAGGAAAATGTTGTTAAACGTAATTATGTGTTTATGCTGTGCATGTGTGACTGAGTTTATTAATTTGTGGATGATCGGATGTGGATGAGTTTATCATGTATGATCTTGTGAATCTAATGTGAAATGATCAGTGTTATGTGACGTCGGGTTAGCAAGCAGGCTACCCGAGTGATGAGAAATTGATATTATTGTGAGAAAGGTAAACTGTTGAATGATTATGTGGTATGGGATGGCCGACGGTATATGATAGCCCCTCATTTTCGGCTCCAGTGGTTTTCGTGCCCAGTTGAGCTACCCAGTGGTCAAGTAGGACCCAGTGGTCGAGGTGGAGAGTCAAGCAGGACTCGGTGAACCAAGCAGGGTTCACGGGGTGTCAAGTAGGACCCCCAGCTGAAGGCCAATCCTTTAGTATCCGGATACTAGGAGTCAGATTGTATGAGAGTCAGTTGTGATCGTGATGCATGTAATGAATGTGATGTATGTAATGAATGTGATGAATGTGAGGAATGTGATGGAATTGCGTAGTTGGTTTAATACAGTTACTGCATGAAAAACTCTATGTTTGGTACGTTTATTTACGGGTGATGCTTGATGTGTATGTATCAATATGCATGTATAGTGTTAAATGCCGTTCTATATTAATTATAATGCCAAACACTCACCCTTGCATATTTTTTTTTAGTAACCAGAGTCAGGGAAGGGGAAGGAGCCATGGAGCCGCGCCAAGGGGGAGAACGGTGCCAGGGTCTGAGTGACTTCGAGTGACTTTCTATAGAGTCTTATGTGTATAAGAACTTCTTAGTATAATTATTAGTTGTGTTTAATTAAGACCGAATCAGATGTAAAACTATATTTTAAAAATATATCACTGTTACTTACATACGCTCCCATGGTAACTCTTTGGGTTTACCGAACCATTTTTAAAGTGAAATTTTGAGAGTCCGGTTGCATGTCTTGAATAATCCGATGTGGGAAAGGTGTTCGCTCCAGCGAATAGAACCTCGTTTAAGTGAGAGTCCAGAATCTCACTTAAACGAGTAGGGGCCTCACTCAAGTGAGAAGTCCTGACACCCTTTCTCTCATCCGTTGTGTTCAAATTAAATTGTTTTTCTCTAAATATCGATTAATTTTCAAGATAAGGGAGAATTTAACGTAAAAGGTAATTGTTTAAATAAAAATAAATGCAAAATAATCTAGGACGTTACACCTTTCACTAGAAGCCTGTAGGAGCCACTCCTTGTCCGTGCCTCTACACCAACGATCACTCTCTGCCCTCATCAGCACTCAGGATGTCACATGCCACCAGTTTTTGCCTGGTTCATCCCCGAACTACATTGTACTGTGAGAGGTGACACTCTGATACCACTTTATAACACCCTTAGTTACATTTCAATTACTTCAAGACTCAAAGGATTCATAAATTTTCAAAGTTTTTTAAATAAAAATAGAAATATTGTTTCAAGACAAGAATTTTGATTGTTGAAAATCTTAATATATATATAAAAAAGCAGTTCATAGATAGTAGAATTTAACAAGTGTCACTCTGTAGACAAGCCTATTTTCTCTTTAAAAACCTTATGAGTTAACCCTCATCTTTCATCATTAAATGGTCCTAGTTGTCACCCTTCTGAGTAAACTTGGGAATTAAAACATCAATTAATACAGTGCTCCTTTAATTGGTGGTTTACCCTGTTAATTATTATAGTCTTTCACCCATAAATTTGAAGGGTCATTCTATATATTATATTATATATTATCTTAATATATTATAATCTTTCATCCATAAACCTAAAAGGTCATTCTATATATTATATATTATATATTATATACATTATTTTTTTAATAATACTGATAGTTATATTAAGATTATATAATCGGTATACTATATACTTGATCCGGTCTCGATACCAGTCTATGCACAAAAAGGTCATTTGACCTAAAAGTCGCCATGCAAGACTGGCATCGCTCAGAGCATTGAAGCTTAACACCAGCTCCCAACACCGCACATGTGACTCATGATGTTGAGGAGGTAACCTGTAAATTGACTGATGGAAAAGGTGCAGTTAGTAGGTAGGGTCACTGTTGCATGTCAGCCTTTTTGTAAATGATCAGAATCACACTGACACTTTGTATGGTAAGCTCACCTACTCGAAACGACTCTTCCATTAACCCGTGTATAAATACTCACTTATCAACAATGAAAGGTAGAATATTTTCACTAAAACTTACACTTGAGCTTTGATATTCTCCTTGAATATTCACTGACTTGAGCATTGGATGACACGCCTTTTTGCCCCACAACACGTAAGGCTGGTGCTTTTGGTATGAGGAATTACTCCAAGACCTTTATTTCCCTACTGGAATAGAGGATATAATATCGGATCCCCACTAGACCAGTGTAAAATCTGAGCTTACAACACACATTGAGGACTAGTCTCCAGACCGGCCCTTGCACCCGGCCACGACCAGTTTAATACTATATATAAATATATAGATTATATCTTATATATTAACATTATATATATTATATTAAATTCTGTGTTTATTGTCCATTTCACCTTTTCAATGATATAACTATCTTTAAACCGTTGGTCTTCCTTAATTCAAACTTTTTTTCTCATATGTAACTTTTCAGTATCCCATTCTTTACCTGTCTCTAACTCCACCAAACCATTCTTTTTCTCAATCCTTCATTTCTAAACTTTCACTGTTTCTCTTCCGCTCATCTTCAGCAATTTCATTCCTCTTCATTTACAGAACCCTTCACCTTCACCTTTTCTATCAAATACCTAAAAAAACAACCTCTTCTATAACCATTTTCATTACTTATCCCTAATCACCACAAAATCAAACAAACACTTTTTTGTAAACTTCTTCTTCCCCATCGAAGTTGACCACAAGACCACTTACCCTCCACAACGCTATAAAGGGGAGGCAAGGTGGTTGTGGATGGATACGGTGGATCAAAGGTTTCATGATCGGAGGGGACAACTTTGGTGAAGATTGAGGTTCACATTCAATGGTTTTGTTTTGATATGGTAAGTTTTATTTTCAACAAACTATTACTATCCCCATCTCCTCAAACCTCAAAATAAACCATTTTCTTTCTTTATTTAGAAATTTCACTTTTTTTTCTTTTTTTTAATCTTTGCATTTTGGATTGTTAGGTTAGGATTTCTCTCTAATCGAGGTTTATCCTCTTTTTTTAGTATTTTCCTTAATCGTTTGTTTTGACTTCCCAATAAGAGAATTAAAAAAATTGTTTCCATTATTGTCGATATTGTATGAAGTGAACTGATCTATAACTTCATATGTTTATGCTTAAAGTCAGGTTTACATGGCTAAAGAGATCAAAACTAGTGAGATTGCTGTTTTGAATAAAATTTGAATGAATAATGAGAGGTAGTTGGTATGCCTTTTGAGTATTTAATAATTTACTACATCACTGGTGCATAACATATGTTATTTGTACTTTACTTTTGTAGTTTTTTTTATTTGTCTATACTGCTTTTACAACCTTTTCTAATGTGAATGTTATTCAATGGTTTTAAATAAGAATTTACAACCATAATTTGTAGTTATGTACTGATGATTCAAAGTTAGACTTAGAAGGGGGTTGAATAAATCTTAGACTTTATTTCTTCGTAAATTCTCAAATCAGAACAAATATAAGTATCAAATGATAAGAAAAGAAAATAAGACACACAAAGTTTATACTAGTTCACTTCCAACACAGAAGCTACGTCCAGTCCCTTCCAACTTGAAGGATTTCTACTATTGTAAAATCTCCTTTACAATAACATCATCAGACTTGTGCTCCAAGTATTCTTTCACCAATCCACTTCTGGCTTAACCCAAGTATTATTTTCAACAAGCCACTTCTGGCTTAACACAAGTATTCTTTCAACAAGCCAATCTTGGCTTAACCCAAGTATTCTTTCAAAAGCCTCTTCAGGCCAATGTGTTTCCCAACACTCAAACTAATCCTGGTAACTTACCAAACTTATATAATCAGTAAGAAGAGAAATGTTTTAAGAACTTAGTGTACAAAAATGATAGGCAAATTTTTGAGATCGATCACTAAGTATTTTTGACACAAGACCAGAGTTTGCTAGAAGTAGAGCTAGAGAATAATGAGGGTCTTTGTTTTTTTACAAAAAAGCGAACCAAGATTGAATGATAAAATTGAGGAGCTTTCTTCTCAGATATTTTTCTCTGCATAAATGTTCAAACTTCCTTAATATTTATAGAGGTTCTTGAAAGGAGATATATACGTTAGAAATCCTTTGAAGGTATTTTGCCATAGGCTTCTAGAGATCAAACCTCGAAGTTGAATCCAAGCTTGAGAGAGGTCTGAATCATATTTCAATATTTTCATAAAAATAGTTTCATATGTATTTCCATGCACAAAACTTTTCGTGAATGTATTCTAGATTAAGCGATGGGTTACTTTCAGAGATGTCCTGGTGAGGTTTCTGACTTGCGATCAGAGTTTGCAGAAGTAGGTACGCTGACATCTGTTGCTCATGTTGATTTTGTTCTTTTTATTCTTTGATGATAAACACGCAAATATGGTATGATTATTTCTTTCGAAGGGTCACCAAAATAGATTTTCGAACGTTGATGAAGAGTTCTTTATGCAAGATGTTTCCATCAGACTTTTGTTGTCCTACCAGACTTCTTAAAGAATGTGTCTGCTCCCTCTTAGTTTTTATAACTTAATCTCCGTACCCTGAAATTGCTTTTGCACTTAAAAGAAAATGTTATAAGCAGTTCAGACTTTATTCTTTTAACAAAAATACTTGATAATCTATATAAACAAATCATAAAGTCTGGGATCTGGTCCAACAGTGCCTAAAACTTATATTTTTGTCAGACTTTTTCTCAACAATCTCTCCCTATTTGTTGATAACAAACATCAAGTCTTTTCGTGGGAAAAATTTTATCATCAGAGTAACATAGAATCATAAGAATGATAAAGGCAAAGTAAAATAAGCGGATTCTTCATTGATCAAAATAGGGCATACAATATGTATTATTCTCAATCAATACATTGATCCATAAAAAAGACTTCTACACTAACTCCCCCTTTTGTAATCAACAAAAAAGAAACATCACCGAGACTCAAAAAGCAAATTGCGAGTCAGACTGAAAATAAAAAGAGGGAAAACAGTAGAGGAGAGAATCATGAAAAAATGAGTTTGAAACACAAACAGATAAAGGGAAGAAAAAATGATCAAAGAGGGACGATATAAAAAGATAGGATTATGAGAGAATGAGGAATAAGAACAGGAAGGTTCTTCTTGGAGAGTCCAAAGAAAATGGCACCATAATGCATCTACGTGAGCTTTAGTGGGATTAGGCATGGTCCAAAGACTTTTGAGAGTTGCATTAGAAGTTGCTTAGGCTAAAAGGGACCTTTGTAGATCAGCTTAGGCTTGGGAGGCATGGGTTTCTTGAGTCTACCCAAAGAGATCTATTTAGCAGGTGGAGGAGGTCTTGGAACTTCAAAAAGAATCTTCTTCCAGGGAGTAGCGATAGGGCAGTTTTTGATGGAGACATCATTAAGAGTGATGAAGCCATGCTTAAGGTCACGAGCCACACATGTTTGTTCAGCTTGAAGCACATGATACATCCCCAGGTCATCATTGGAAAAGGGGTCTGGGAACCCAAGAAGCCATTCAATGGGAAGAGAAGGGTAGTGTTTAAGGGAAAACGAGCAAATATAGAGTCTGTATGGATTGAAGAAAGGGTTATTCACAATGACTTGATTTTGAGGAGTAGAATAGGCAGGGTCAGAGGTGTCAAGCATAAGTTTGAAATCAAAATATTGAGGTAAGGTAAGGTAGTGTTTGAGAAGAGGGGGAAGGCGAGACTTGTGAACAACAGTGGAGATTGGGGGACAAGGGACAATAACGAGGGAAGAGGCAGGGTAAGGTAATGGTGGAGGTAAAATGGCAAGAGGAATAGGCTGAGGAGATGAGGAAGCAGAGTCTAGGGAAGGTAGGGGTTTAGACCTTGGCCTTTTGTGAGATGTCTCAGGGGAAGAAGACTTATTTCACTTAAGTGAAGCTTTGAAGGCACTAGCATCACTGTGGTAAAAGGCAATTGTGGCATAGAACTGATTTAGCCAGTCAATGTATTCACAGTTATAGACTTTTAAAACAGAATGGTACCTTAGATACCCACAGATGAAGCGTAAATAGTGAGCGTCTGCTGGATAGCCACCACATTCTTGTAAGCTGTCATGATTTTCAGTCATGAATTTTTGATAGTCATTATGAAATTCTATGAGTTTTGAGTTCCAAGTAGAGGAATCCCATGTTGATACAAACACATCAGGATGCAAGGTAGTGAAAACAGAAATAAATATAGTCATTATTTTATCATCAGAAAATGGCTTTAAATTAGACTCAAAAGATGGTCAAAATAGAGGAATTTGAGTCTGTAGGGCTTTGGCTACAGAAAGCTTGATACGTGTACCAGACTTCTTTTTGAGAGAACATTGTTGCAGTCTTCCAATAGGAAGATGATCATCAGGTTCCAAAGAACCCTTAGGTGTTGTTGGAGGGGCAATCAGAAAGGAGACGGGTGCTCGAGCAGATAGTGAGTCTGGGTTGTCTGAGGGGGCATCAGACTCTTCAAGAACCAACTTCCTGAGCTTCTTAGTGGAGCGAGTACTTGGAGCGCGAGATAAAGCAAACTTTTTTTTCTTAAAAGGGATAACTTTTTTCTTCTTCTTTTGAAAGGACAAAGTAGCACTTGAAGGTGAAGAAGGTGCAGAGGAGAAGGCAGGTAACTTACTAACCATCATGGAAGGGGTAACCAAGTCTGATACAAAAGTTGGTTGAACATTTTCAAGTGCAAAGACTTTTATAAGGACGGCTGGATAAGGAATCTTGTTCTGTTTCTTCCCTATAGATGAGATTAAATATGTCATGATGATGTTAGGCAAGCTAATCCTCTCTTTGAAGAGTATGTGATACATGTGAAAATGATCAAGCTTGCTAACAGTATCCTTCATATTTTTTCTAGGGTAAAAAATTTGCTTCATCGTAAGGTGCAACATTTTGGCCTTTAGGAGGAGAGAGCCAGATGCAAACCTGACCGGATGTTGATTTCCATATAATAGTTCATTGATCTTCAGTGAAGAAACCATATTGAATTCGAAGAGCTCATCGTACACCTACCCCACATTAGGACATCCAGTAACAGTAACAATATGGTCCATAGAAATTTTGATGGATTTCCCATGAAGAATACCCAAAACTAGAAATTTTTACTTGTCTACCGAGACGGAATTCTAGAAGCTAAGAACCATTGATGGAGAATATGGAGTTTGGCCTAGACAGAATTGAGTCTAGCCAATATTGTCGAGTTCTTTAGAGATATCGTGCCCTTCTAGCTTGTGCTGCTTGAGGTTAAGAACTGGGGATTCAACAATGTCAAAGACTTTGAATACCATATCTTTGGTGACAAGAGAAGAAGAGGGTTTTTCAGAAGAGAGAAGAACTTTTTTGAAAGAGAATTTAAAGAGGGAAGAGAAAGATATGATGAAAAACGATGGGAAAGAGTGAAAGTGAGGGGTCGTTTACAAAAATTTACAACAGAAGAGAGAGAAAGTGTAGAGTGGTTATACTAAAGTGTGATAACTGCTGCCACGTTTTAGAAAGCTAAAAATTATTTTCTATAGTAAGTCTCTCAGAGTGCGAAGTCAAACAAGACAAGGTATATCAGACTGATACATAGAGCAGACTATTTAGGCAATAATTTTTAAATTTAAATTATGCTTAATAAAATTAAACCTGGCCTCTTCTAGAGGCTTAGTAAAGATGTCTGTCCATTGATGATCTGTGTCTACAAATTTTAGATCCAAGGTTCCCTTTTGAACATAGTCATGAATGAAGTGATATTTGAATTCAATGTGCTTTGCTCTGAAGTGCTGAATAGGGTTCTTGGAGAGGTTTATTGCACTTGTATTATCACAAAAGACTAGGATTTTTCCATCTTTGATTGAGTAATCCTCAAGTTGATATTCTATTCAAAGAAGTTGAGAGCAACAACCAACTACATACATATATTATGCTTCAATAATTAAAAATGCAATGGAGTTTTACTTTTTGTTGCTCCATGAAATTAAGTTGCTCCCCAAGAAGTGACATCCACCACTGATGCTTTTTCTATCAAGTCTATCTCCTGTAAATTTTGCATCACAGAATCTAGAAAGAGAGAAAGAGTCTATTCGTTTATAGGAACAGTCAAGGATTACTTGTTCTAACAAGATATCTTAGAATCCTCTTCACTGTAGATAAGTGTGATTCCTTGGAATCTAATTGATATCTTGCACATACACATACACTAAACATTATGTCAGGTCTGCTAGATGTAAAATATAAGAGTGAACCAATCATTCCTCGATATAAGGTATGATCCACTGATGTACCAAACTCATCTTTATTTATGCTACAGTTGGGATACATAGGAGTACTCATGGGCTTGGCATTAGCCATTTTAAATTTTTAGAGTAGTTCCTTGGTGTACTTTTATTGATGACTAAAAATTCCATCATTGGTTTGTTGAATTTGTAAGCCTAAGAAGAATTTAAGTTCTCACATCATACTTATTTCAAATTTTGCTTGCATTATTTTTGAAAATTTTTTACACAGACTGTCATCAATAGCACCAAAAACAATATCATCCACATAGATCTGTACAATAATAAAGTGATTCTTAGTCCTTTAGTAAAGAGGGTTGTGTCAACTTGTCCTCTCGTAAAGCCTTTTGAAATAAGAAATTTACTGAGTTTGTCATACCAAGCTCTGGGAGCTTGTTTCAGACCATATAGTGCTTTACTTAGTCTAAAAACATGATTGGGAAGAGATACATCTTCAAAACCAGGAGGCTATTTTACATAAACTTCTTCTTCAATAAAACCATTCAGAAAAGCAATTTTTACATCCATCTGATATAATGTAATACCTTTAAAAGATGAAAATGCAAAAAGTATCTAGATAGCCTCAAGTTTGACTACAGGAGTAAAGGTTTTAGTGAAATCTATACCTTCTTGTTGATTATATCCCTAAGCCACGAATCTTGCTTTGTTTCGAATGACTTTTCCATCTTCATCTAACTTGTTTTTGAATACCCACTTAGTACCAATAATACTTTTATCTTTGGGTTTTGGAACAAGTGTCCATACTTTGCTTCTTTCAAATTGATTAAGTTCTTCTTGCATGGCAAGAATCCAATCTATATCCTTTAGTGCTTCCTGGATGTTTTTTGGCTCTACATCCGAGATGAGAGCAACTATTGACTGATTGGGAAGGCTGGATCTGGTTCTTACTCCAGCAGCTTGGTCTCTAATAATAAGGTCTGAAGGATGATGAACCTTGAATTTCCATTCTTTTGGCTTTTCAAGTTCAAGGGCTAGATCTTGTTCAGTCTTTTCATAATTTGTTAAATTTGGTTGACCATCTTCAGCAGGTGGATCTTTTGATTGCTCTACTTCTTATTTTATTCCTGCATCATCAAAATCTAGATCTACCAGTCTCTTGTCAGTCTTTTGAAGGTCATCAAATATTACATGCATAGATTCCTCTATGGTTTAATTTTGAGTGTTAAATACTCTGTAGGATTTTGATGTGGTAGAATATCCCATGAATATACCTTTGTCACACTTTGAATCGAATTTCCCAAGATAGTCCTTGGTATTCAGAATGTAATAGGTCCATCCATTAGGATGAAAGTATAAGATGTTGAGTTTTCTACCTTTCCATAATTCATAGGGAGTCTTAGTAAGTATTGGTCTAATAAAAACTTTGTTTTGAATATAACAAGAAGTGCTCACAACTTCTACCCAGAAATATTTTGGAAGATCATTTTCACAAAGCATGGTTCTGGCCATTTCCTATAGAGATCTATTTTTCCTTTCCACAACTCCATTCTATAGTGGAGTTCTTGGTGAGGAAAAATTGTGAGTTATTCCAGACCTCTTGCAGAATTTTTCAAAAATTTCATTTTTAAATTCTCTGCCATGATCACTTCTTATTGTACCAATACAATATTCTTTCCCATTTTGAACTTTCTTGTAAAATATTTTAAATACTTTTTATGGACTTATCCTTGTGGGCTAGGAAGTATACCCTGGTTAATCTAGTGTAGTCATCAACAATAACAAATTCATACTTCTTTCCTGCCAGACTTTGTACTTGAGATGGACCAAATAGATCTAAATGCAATAACTCTAAATGTCTAGATGTAGAATTAACATGTTTGTTTCTAAAAGAAGTGTTACCCAAGGCCTCAACGCTCAAGAGGGGGGTGAATTGAGTGTTTCAAATTTTCATGCAGAATCCCCTTGGAAATGGTTAGTAATATACAAATGATGCAATGATGAAGAGACAACAACTTTTATGCACATATCACACTATGACACACTTGATGTGCAATGACAATATTTAGCTTTAAGTGTGATAAACAAGGCAAGTTATTGGTTTAAACAATTTATTAATCAGTTGGAGTGCATAGATTTATTTCACAAATAATGTGATGTTTCCTATAAGGGTTCAGCTCATTCAATATATCAAACAACTTGTGTGCATGAAATAAGTGAAGGCAATTAAGTAAGTATCACACAAGAGTTGATAGGAAACAATGATCTAGATACTTGGCAAGTTAAAACAAATTTCAGTTTTTTTAAGAACTTTACCAAATATTGATTCAAGCAAATTATCAAACACTTGGCATGCAGAGTTAGTTTTCTACTTGAACAACAACTTTGATTCACACATTCAGCTCAAGCATTTCAACAAACAGTTTATATGCGCAGTTGTATAAAGAGTTCAAGGTAGAGAGAAATGCAAACCAATTTAACGAGTTCCACCAACCCGGTGTACGTCTCGCCTTCAAGCAACCCACTTGAAGGATTCCACTATTGAAGATTTAAGATACAAGCTTTGAGCAATTGCAGCTTCCTAGTGTCCCACACTCAAGAACTCAATTCTCACAAGCAAAGGGTAACCCACCCAATCTCACAATCTCTCAATACCCAAAGGTTGAACCCTAACCTTTGTGACCACTCAACCTAGAGTGAAAAACCTTGGTGTTTTGGTGTTTGGTTTACAAGCAATTAACTCTCTCAATAGAGTAGATACACAAATGAAAGCTCTCACCAATTTTAACTCTCAACAAGAGAGGATATGCAAATTGAAACTCACAATCTAACAACTCTTAAGCAATATGCAAGTTTAGAAACAAGAGTTGCAGAATATACAAGAGAAATCTAATAAGAAGACCTCTAGAAGAAGAATATTGATTGCCTTGTGTTGTGCCTTGGTCTCTTCCTTCTATTGCTTGAGTTCATGCTCTATTTATAGCCATTTTTAGGGTTCCTAGCTGTTGCACAGTGTCTCCAACGGATACCTCAAGTGGGCATAAAGTGGGAGTGAAGAAATGAGCTGGAGTTCCACTTAAAAACACTTTTCCCACGTTCTGACACTATGGTAATCGATTAGCCTTGGAGCTGTAATCGATTAGCTTTTGAAATCTTCAGTATTATGCAGCAGGTAATCGATTAGCATTTCTACTGTAATCGATTATCTATGAAACAGAACCCTTCTAATCGATTATGCCTTTCCTTGTAATCGATTATGAATGATACCTGATGCTCTTAATTATGTCTCGCAGCATGGTAATCGATTAGGTACTAATGTAATCGGTTAGGGACAAAACAGAAGCTCTGTAATCGATTAGATTCTTCCTTGTAATCGATTATTCCAAATACCTGATGCTCAGTCTTCAACCTTTTCAATTGGTAATCGATTAGCCTTTTATCTGTAATCGATTATGTTCATTCCAGAACCTATGTAATCGATTATGGCAATGGTTTAATCGATTAGCACATGTACTTCTTCAAGGTCTTTGATATGTTCTTGATATGTATTGACCCATGGCTTATTCCTTTGATCCTCATGCTTGTTTCCTTAATTCTTCTTCAACTTATGAGCTTGTTCTTCATAATTTAGTTCATGTCATCAACCTTGTCTTCCATAGCTCATGTTTCTTTAACTCTTTGTAAGGCATCTTCATCTCTTTGTTCTTAGCCATTGTCTTTGTGCTTGAACCTTCTTGTTTCTGAACCTTCGCCATTCCATCATCATCATGAATACTTTGTCATTCATCAAAACTACTTTGCATACTTATATATGCAACTTCAAGAAGTTTTATGTTGTTTCCCACTTTGGCATGCTTTATATGGTAAGGAGCTGTTAAAGGAAATTTTTGGTAATTATTTGACAAGATCCTTTCTGTGAAGTTTTGAGATAAGTTTGAGACTTACATGTCTAAGCTTTTTATGTTAGATCCATCTTTCTTCAGAATTTCAAAATAGACATTTTACATTCTGATCATTTAGTTTACTCAAGTTTACCTTATAAAGGTTATTGTGTCTCTTTGTATTAAAAAGTTTGGTTCCGCCATGATTGATAATCGTACACTTATTCTTGTCAAAAGAAACTTGGTACCCATTATCACAGAATTGACTGATGCTCAGTAGGTTATGTTTCAAACCTTCAACAAGAAATACATTTTCAATGACCACTACAACATTTTATGGTTTAGGCCACACCAATTTACCCATGGTTAGGAAAATATGGGCTAAATAACCTAAAGGCCATATTTTACACATTCTGTGGCTATTGATATGTATACATACAAAATTTTAGACAACCAATGTAAAACTGTGGCTTATTACGTAATAGGCCATGGTTTTTTAACTGTGGAAACTTTACGCCATATTTTGATAGTCGTTGCATCAAGTATATACATAAGTGACAATTTTTTCGTTTAAGGCCACATTTATTAAATTGTGTAATAACATTTTCAGTATATACATCCATCTGATATAATGTAATACCTTTAAAAGCTAAAAATGCAAGAAGTATCTTGATAGCCCCAAGTTTGGCTACAGGAGCAAAGGTTTTAGTGAAATCTATACCTTCTTGTTGATTATATCCCTAAGCCACCAATCTTGCTTTGTTTTGAATGACTCTTCCATCTTCATCTAACTTGTTTCTGAATACCCACTTAGTACCAATAATACTTTTATCTTTGGGTTTTGTAACATGTGCCAACACTTTGCTTCTTTCAAATTGATTAAGTTCTTCTTGCATGGCAAGAATCCAATCTATATCCTTTAGTTCTTTTGTACGTTTTTTGGTTCTACTTCCGAGATGAGAGCAACTGTTGACTGATTATGAAGGCTGGATCTGGTTCTTACTCCAGCAGCTTGGTCTCTAATAATAAGGTCTGAAGGATGATGAACCTTGAATTTCCATTCTTTTGGCTTTTCAAGTTCAAGGGCTAGATCTTGTTCAGTCTTTTCATAATTTGTTAAATTCAGTTGACCATGTTCAGCAGGTGGATCTTTTGATTGCTCTTCTTCTTATTTTATTCCTGCATCATCAAAATCTAGATCTACCAGTCTCTTATCAGTCTTTTGAAGGTCATCAAATCTTACATGCATAGATTCCTCTATGGTTTGATTTCGAGTGTTAAATACTCTGTAGGATTTTGATGTGGTAGAATATCCCATGAATATACCTTTGTCACACTTTAAATTGAATTTCCCAAGATAGTCCTTGGTATTCAAAATGTAACAGGTCCATCCAACAGGATGAAAGTATGAGATGTTAAGTTTTCTACCTTTCCACAATTCATAGGGAGTCTTATTAAGTATTGGTCTAATAAAAACTTTGTTTTGAATATAACAAGAAGTGCTCAACACTTCTACCCAGAAATATTTTGGAAGATCATTTTCACAAAGCATGGTTCTGGCCATTTCCTATAGAGATCTATTTTTCCTTTCCATAACTCCATTCTATTATGGAATTCTTGGTGAGGAAAAACTGAGTTATTCCAGACTTGTTGCAAAATTTTTCAAAAATTTCATTTTCAAATTCTCTGCCATGATCACTTCTTATTGTACCAATACAATATCCTTTCACATTTTGAACTTTCTTATAAAATATTTTAAATACTTTTTATGGACTCATCCTTGTGGGCTAGGAAGTATACCCTGGTTAATCTGGTGTAGCCATCAACAATAACAAATCCATACTTCTTTCCTGCCAGACTTTGTACTTGAGATGGACCAAATAGATCTAAATGCGATAACTCTAAATGTCTAGATGTAGAATTAACATCTCTGTTTTTAAAAGAAGTTTTATGTTGTTTCCAACTTTGGCATGCTTCATATGGTAAGGAGCTGTTAAAGGAAATTTTTGGTAATCATTTGACAAGATCCTTTCTGTGAAGTTTTGAGATAAGTTTGAGACTTACATGTCCAAGATTTTTATGCCAGATCTATCTTTCTTCAGAATTTGAAAATAGACATTTTACATTCTGATCATTTAGTTCGCTTAAGTTTACCTTATAGAGGTTATTGTGTCTATTTGCATTAAAAAGTATGGTTCTGTTATGATTGATAATCATACACTTATTCTTGTCAAAAGAAACTTGGTACCCACTATCACAAAATTAACTGATACTCAGTAGGTTATGTTTCAAACCTTCAACAAGAAATACATTTTCAATGACCACTACAACATTTTATGGTTTAGGCCACACCAATTTACCCACGGTTAGGAAAATATGGCCTAAATAGCCCAAAGGCCATATTTTACACATTCTATGGCTATTGATATGTATACATACAAAATTTTAGACAACCAATGTAAAACTGTGGCCTATTACGTAATAGGCCATGATTTTTTAACTGTGGAAACTTTACGCCACATTTTGATAGTCGTTGCATCAAGTATATACATAAGCCATAATTTTTTTCGTTTAAGGCCACATTTATTAAACCGTGTGAAAACATTTTCAGTAAAAAACCACATTTTATAAAAGAGTAAAACATTAGCATTAAAAAAATATGGCCTAAAAGCCTAATTTTTAAATTTAAAAAAATTTCTTTTAAGTTTTTAATCCCTAAAACCTTAAAAAAAGGAATAGAACCCTCTCATTCCTTTCTCTCTCACGCGTAAACCCTTTTCCCCCAAATCGATTTTTCTCTTCCAAAATTGCATTACGCGCCACTAGTCTTCTCTCACGCGAAAGGCACAAAGACACCATCTCTATTGGAGGAACCTCGTATCACTCTTAATTCTGACGTTGCTCCTTCTTCCCTCTACCTTTGCTTCTGTGGCTTCCTCTGGAGACGTCGAGGTTCTTTTCCATTTCCTTTCTTAGGGTTTGATATTTATTTTAATTTGGATTTTCTGGTGTTAGGTTTTTTTATATCTAATGATTGTATTATGTTCTATATATACGCTGTTTGTCTTCCTCTATTTCTGAGTTTCTGTGCAAACAAAAGAGAACAGAAAGGACAATAGGAATATTCAGAAAGTTTATAGGAATGTTTTATGTGGAATATACAAGGTGGGTAGAGGAGAATCATCGTATAGTGTATGAGCTAAGAGCTACAGTGCAAGAGCACCTTCCCGAGAATGAGTTAAGACTGTTCATGGATAATTTCTTGGCACATTATGACCAAGTAATGAACCTTAAGAGCATAGTGGCAAAAACAGACGTGTTTTATCTTGTTTCTGGCATGTGGAAGACACCAGCTGAATGATGCTTCATGTGGATCAGTGGGTTCAGGCCATCTGAATTCATTAAGGTACATACAGTTAATATTGTAATTAACCAATTACCTGGTTCACAAATGTCATCCACATATCCTTGTCATAAGTCATCATTCAACAAACATTAATATATGTTATATATGTTACAACTAGATGACAAAAACCAACTTAGGAAAACTTGGAGTCTAGCATGTTTAGTAGCAAGTGATATTTTTTCTTTTAGATAATTAAAATTTAGGTGATTTTGGGTTTTGGTTATATGTGAAGAAGAGAGAGGAAATTCAAGTATGTAATGCATTATACATTGTATTGATTAGAAGAAATTGATCTTATAAATGCATGCTTGAACTCTGTTTTGTCGGTAGGGATACCAAATAAAAAGAGGTGAACGTCATTAATCAATGATGAAGGGAATCATGAGGGTTTTTGGTGATGGGTGGATGATGATGCATGATTTGTCCTTAATTCCTTAGTTTAAATGTGTATAATTTGCCATTACTTATTGTGTGATTTATTGCATTTTAACACATTTTCATAATTTAAGCCTTATTTAATATTTGATTTTTAAAATGAATTAAGGATTAATTTTTAATGAAAATAATGAAATCTTGGTTTCTCTTGTTTTGTAGTGTATGATTGAGCCTGAAACTAAAAAATAATTACCACAGGTCAAACAGAAGAAGTCACGCCTCAAGAAATGGTCAAAAATGTAAGAAAAAGCACCAGAACAGGCCTGAGAATCGATTCACCAACCTGGGAATCGATTCCTACACTAAATCATCCCCAGGAATCGATTCATCTCCCCAGGAATCGATTCATCCCCCAAGGAATCGATTCATCCACTCAGGAATCGATTCATTTGCTTTAGGAATCGTTTCCCAACCTCAGGAATCAATTCATGTGATGTTTCTGACGCAATTTTCAACTAAATGAATCCATTCCCGTATTAAATCACGGATGGAATCATGGAGGAAAAGCAGGAATGTTTTCAAGCACTACAAAAAAAGGAAAACATCACTACATAATTTATGGAAGCACTACACCGAATGAAATATTTTATTATAACAGAAGCTTTCCTTGAATGCTATAAATAGAGGAGAACCTGAGGCTTCATGGATACACCATTCCTTCACACTTCTCTAAATTCCTCTTTTGTTCTTTCTTTCTTTGTAGAAGCAGAGGAAGGCTTTTGGAGGAGCTCTTCCATTCCGGGTTTGGTCTTTCTTATTTTTAGTTTGTTTTAATTATGGAGGGCTAAAACCCTTAAATTGATTTTCTTGGAGAATATTGTGATATAATTTTGAGGTTCTTGTTTTTAATATAGTATGCTTTTATTATTGTTTATTTCTTCATAATCTTACTCTGCTTATTTAATTCTATTTTGTGTAATTAAATTTGTATGCTTAATCGATGTAATTATACAAATGGAATAAAAGAAGATTTTTATTAAAATGGATTAAGAAAGTATACATGCTTAATGAATATTTTCATAATCACTTTTAATTATTATGGTTTGCTTAATTCCATAATTTGAGAATAGATTATGTATGTAGGCGATGTTCTTACATATGCTCAATAATTCCTAGATTTTATGATCTTGATTCCTTTTGCTTAATTAGGATGTTTGATTAAAATATTTATTTTTAAATGAAAGTAAAGGAATTGTGAAGTAAAAAAGACACTTAGTTAATTAATTCAAATTGAGCTAAGAAATTAACACTAATGAAAATGTACAAATTATCTTTTGTGAACCAAGGATAAATCTAATTATAATACTCTAAGAAAATTAATCGCTTGTTATTTATTATTCTAAGTTTTATTATTTATACTGTTTTAAATTTCTGTGACAATCAAACAAACCCCCCTAAATGTATTTGTATGTTTGTTGAACTTCTATTTGTAAAAATTATTTTAAAACTTGATTTTCCTAAATTTTTGAGTTGATTTTTGAGAGAACGACCTAGGTTGACACCCTAGTACTGTATTAATGATTTTTAATGTATTAATTTGACGGATCACGACAGCAACACATCAAATTTTGGCGCTGCAGCCGGGGATCAATGATATTTAGGAAAATTCTTGTTTTAAATTATTTTTTAATATAAAATTGAAAATTAAAAAATAATATAATAAAAAATTTCTTTCTTTTGTTTGTTTGTTTGTTTTATTTTATTTCTTTTGCATGATTTAGGATTCTTATGATATATTGCTCATGATATGAAATATCTTGTTGTATGCTATGTATGACTAGAAGGACTTTCGGGCATTTATATTCATTTGATCCTGAAATTGATAGAACTTTTCATAGATTAGTTAGAGAAGCTAAATTTAATAATAACTTTTGTGTTTACATGTTGAAATAGGTTTTGACAAATGACAAACAATTGAAGGATCAAGAAATTTAATTGATAAAAACAAAGGATGTTGTACAAGCAACTAATTAATTCATGAAGATCAAGTTGATTCTGGTCAAGAAATCAAGAATTAAATGCATAAGAATTAATGAAGTCCAAAGAAATGATTCAAGGCATTCATAGAAGTTTAAAACAAGTAAAATAATCATTCAAGTGCCAAAGAATCAAAGGAATCAAGAACCATGAGCTATATGATCAAAAACGTATCAAAACATAAAGAACAGCATGAAGAATCGATTCATGGTGCAAGAAATGAAGTGGGAATCGATTCAACACTCAAGGAATTGATTCACCTGTTCAAAGAATCGATTCATGCCTATAAAACACGTTGGGAATCAATTCATCTATTCAAGGAATCAATTCATGCCTAAAGGAATCGATTCACAGCTTGTAGGAATCGATTCACACGTTGTGAAGCCCCAGGAATCGATTCAGGAAGAGCAGGAATCGATTCACACGTGTAGGAATCGATTCATCACCTCCAGGAATCGATTCACTCGCTGTTTCTAGAGCAAAAATACACTAGAAGAATCGATTCATCACTTGAATCATGCGTTGAATCATGGAAAATATCAGTACGCATTTTCAGAAACTCAAACTGCACTGATTTCTCTCGAGACTCAAATTGAAATGGTGTTGCATTAATTGAGGCAGACAATCTCCTTCTCCAAGCCAGAAATCAAGCATGTAGGAAACATGGAGGCAGATAAATTTCAAATTGATTACTTAAATTGAGGATCAGAGGTTGAAAGAAACCATGCTCCTTTGCCTATAAATGGAGAAGGAACTGAAGGCAGAAACACACCAACAGCAAGCAATTCTTTCTTTCCTCTCTCACGCTGCTCTCTTATTCTCTCTAAGTTTAAGCTCTCTGTCTCTTTTCTTTGAAATTATTTTTAGAGTTATTTAGTGAGAAAAATTATTTTTGAGTGCTAAAATTTGCATATCCTCTCTTTGAGAGTTATTATTTTGTGAAAGCTTTAATTTGTATTTCCATTCTTTTAGAAAGTTATCCTTGTACACTTAAACACCAAAAATCCTATAGTTTGGGGTTGGGTTTCAACCTTGTAAAATTGTGAGATTGAGAGATTGGGTGGGGCGTGTTAACGCGGTAATAATGGTTATTTTTGTTTAGCTGTTTGTGTCTACTACCGGGTCATTAATTGGCAAGTGCACCAATCGTCTGTAGTTTTCAAAATTTAGATAAAAGTTCCACTGGGATTGAAAGTCCAATAACAACAATAATTTTCTAGTCACGATGGTAAATGTAAAGAAACTTATAGACAAAAGAATGATTTATATACAATTTATACAGTATTCACAGGATAACATGGTTGAATTGCTCATGAGATAAAAAGAAAATAAAAATCTATCTAAAAAGTTAAGTTGCAATCTAGAATAGGTAAGATACTTGAGATAAACATAGATAAACAAATTATGTTGGAAATTGGATCCCTAATCTAGAATAACAATGAGGAACTTAAGACATGCATATTTAATCATCAAGTTTCATGTCATTGCAGCTTAAATTCATTATAACCGATCCCTCATGATATAAATTCTAAGAATTCACCATTAAGTCCGATCCCTCATGAGCTTTCTCAGTAAAAACTTGCATTAAGACCTGGCCTTATGGCAACAATGGTTAACAACCCCTATAGAATTGAGATACCAAGGGTATTCCAACTTTTACTTTCGTCAAAACAAGTTTCAATACGACATGAATAATCATTCTCCCGTTTGATATTCACACTAATAAAACAAGTTTCAATACACATGAAAATCATTCTCCCGTTTGACGTTCATATTAATAAAAGATTGAAATACTAACATGGACTTGAATCATAAACATGCAGAGGTTGAATTCACAACATCATACTCAATAGATTAGTTCACCAATTCCAACATAAACAAATTAGTTACACATGGTAAAAGTAGAAACAACACTTACAGAGGTTAACATTACGAAGGCGATGGAAACTTCACAGTACAATGATCACAACACTACAAAACTCTCAAGTATCTAGAAAACTATTCTAGAACTATAAACTCTAAAAGAAATACTCAAAACTCAAGTATAGAAGAGAGAAAAGAACTCTGAATGTAGAGAATGGGATGCTTAGAATGGTGTTGGATGGCCCTATTTATAGGGCTGAGCAAGGGTGCTGACGCTACGTGTCACACCCCTGACTCAGCTTCTATTAAACAACTAATAATGGCCTCTTCAAATTATTAAATTTGATCATGCTTGGCCACTTGGACGTGTCTCCACTGTGTTTTGGCCATTTGTGCTGAGTGGAGTGGCCATTGGTGCTGTGTGGAGTGGCCATTGGTGCTGTGTGGAGTGGCCATTATTGGGTCAAAGTTGAGTGCTTGGCCAAGTTGGATGTGGAGTCCACGCAGCACTTACGCTACGCGTGTTTTTGACGCGTAGCGTCAGCATCAAAAGTACCCACGCTGCGCGTGGTGTTGATGCTACGCGTCAGCTCCTCCAGTATCTTTAATTTTCTCTTAAATTTTCTACTTTTTCACTGCAAAACTAGAGAAAATTGATCAAGGGCAGATTATTTCCAACAACATCCATTTATTGAATTTAAAACCTAATTTTCTAACAAATTAAACTAATTTTTATGATTTTTGTGAAATTTTTATTAAAGCTTTTATTGAAAATTTGAGGACTAACAAATACCCCCAACTTGAGACATTGCTCGTCCTCGAGCAAGAGAGAAAAATAAAAATAAAAATTTGAAATCAAATTTTTGAGTTAGTGTGAAAATTTACCACAAAAAGTAATTTCATAATTTAACTAATTTGTAATAATCAAAAATTGATATCTAATATAACAAAGGTTTAATGATAAAATTAATTACAATATTTTATTAACTGATCCGGTCCTAACACCGGCCCCCAAGAGCATGGCTTTAATGCTTTGCCAGATCAGCATTTTGAACAAGAGGAGTACGCGATTGAGTACATCATGATCACTTCTATACGGAGTACATACCGCCAGGGCAGGTAACTCCGCCAAGGCATGTTACTCCGCCAAGGAACATAACCCCGCCAAGGCACGTTACACTACCAAGGCACCTTACTCCGCCAAGGAACGTAACCCCGCCAAAGTTGTTACTCCGCCAAGCCATAAGCTCAATATTGGCGGAATACTGAATTTCCCACACTGCGTAGCGAGCCCATACTCACAACCCCGGCACGAGATTGACTCTGTCTTGAGAGGTTAATAATGGGAATCACGCTGTCATGCATAAAGGGAAATAACAATAAAATATTAAAGCACTAACGCTTTCCAGACAAGTGGTGATACCTACTACAATAATGGTGCATGTAAACGGCGCAAGGATCCACTACCTTTTCAGCATTATGCCTGAAGACAAGGAGCGGGTCCTACCAATAATGGAGCACCAGTAACAGGTATATAAACCTCTCTCGAAAAGGTATAAGGGATCTTTTCCCATTCTCTGAACCTTACACTCTCTTACTTGCATAATTCTCTCTGACTGTCTTTCTAAGTCTCTAAGTATTCTGAAATACTGACTTGAGCGTCGGAGAACGATTGCAGGTACCACCCCCAATCGGGTCAAGGCAACGTAGATCCCGTCAGGCGGACTGTGACACCGCCCCAGAGTACATTTCACTCTGCCTCAGCATACAAAGACTCTCCGTATTTACATTTATACGCACATTGCTTTGTATCAAAAACACATTTATATGTATATTTTGGGTTGTTCTACAAGCATACTTCTACACCCCCTGTAAAGAACAGTTCATTGGCACGCCCGGTGGGACCTGTAAACTTGGTAATCCCACAATCTTTGATCAATCTTCATCATCAATGGAGAGACAAGGACCAGAGATGCAGAACGAGGATTCTCCTCCACGCAATCCCAGACGTCTTAACTTTGATGATGATGCTCAGAAAAAAGCAGCCCAAGCTGATTCTCCAGATCCAAGAGATGACATGATTCGAATGTTGAGAGAAGAACTTGCGGAACTTCGTCGTGAAAAAGCAAACCCAGTGCATGAGAAAGCTGGTCCCGCAAGATAGCCACATCATGAACCACACATGCAAGAGGAATCAAGTACTCCTCACTACTCTCGTATTCCTACATACATGGAGGAGCAACGAAGCCTCCCACTGGTGAATGCTCAGCATCAAGAAGGAAGGAGAGCAGGCTCAAACGCATCCCCCTTTGGATATAAGATGAGCACCCCATTTTCTAAAAGGCTCATGAATGCGCATGTACCCAGACATTTGCAAACTATGCAGCCCATTTCTATAGGGAAATATACTGGGGAAACAGATCCCTCTAAGCATTTAGATGCTTATATCTACGAGGCCATGTTTCTAGGAGCTGAGGAGGATGTCATGTGCAGAATGTTCCCCAGAACCCTTACAGGCGAAGCTCTTAGTTGGTTCAAGAGCTTACCTTCAGGTTCCATTGATTCGTGGGAGGAGCTGGCCTCAGCTTTTGGAAGCCACTTCGTGATCTCCAGGGATGCACCCAGAACCTCTCATACCTTGGCTCAGATCAAACAAGGCGACAAAGAATCTCTGAAGGATTTCCTTAAGAGATTTTACAAGGAGGCAGCCATGGTCCCTGATCTGACTGAGGCAATCCAGTTGCATATTCTCATAGAAGCTATGCAACCAAAGTCACCTTTCGCTTTGTCTTTGGCAAAGGGACCTCCAACCACGATGGAGGAATTTCGCAGGAAGGCGTCCAAGTACGTGGGTATTGAGATGCATTTGGAAGCCACTGCATCTCGCAGTAAACCACCCCCTGCAACTCTACCTCATGACAAAGGGAAAGAGAAGTCGTTGAAGAATGACAAGTCCCACCAAAGGGACAAAGTAAGGAACCAACCTTTCAAACAGCAAGACAGACGCGTGTTCACTATGCACCACTGAACACAACTTGCGAGCAAATCTTACGTGAAATAGGATGGACCACCCTCAATGTTTATGGAATTCAACGTCCACCCCCAATCAGGCGCGGTGGAAACCCAAAGAAATATTGTGAATTCCATGAATCAGTTGGCCACGCCACAGAAGAATGTAAGCAACTCAAAAATACCATTGAGGTGCTCATTCGTGAAGGTAAACTGAAACATTACCTGTTCAAAGGCAAATCTCATGATGAGCCTGAGAAGTTTGAAAAGCGACATCGTGATCGTTCTCTGGATCCTGATAGTACTCGGGAACCAAAACGTGCGGCGGTGTTAGAGAAACAAAAAGGCATTGTTCTGGAGTCCGCCCAACGAGAACCGAGCCCTGAACCTAGATCACGAGGTAAAAGGCAGGTGGTGGACATGATTGCTGGAGGCTTCGTAGGAGGCGGACCCTCAAACACCGCCCGGAAAAATCATCATCGTATGATCTTATCTGTGCAGGGCAAGAACAAAGAATATCGCCCATTCAGGGACGGAGTTCAGACTCCGCCTATAACTTTCACAGATGATGATTTTGGCCCAACCATTCCTGAGGGAGATGATACGGTAGTGATCATTGCGGTGATCGCTAATATGGATGTAAAACGCATCCTAGTTGATCAGGGAAGTTCCTGCGACGTTATTTTTTATGACTGTTTTAAACGCATGGGACTGACTGACGCTGATTTGCAGCCTTACACACAGGACCTTACAGCTTTTAATGGCGCCAAACAGCCTACAAAAGGCTACTTGGACACAAGGATTACCTTCGATGGTGAACCTGGAGCAAGGACTGTGAAATCTAGGGTTCTTGTCATTGATGTTAAATCCCCATACAATGGCATCATTGGGCGGCCTACTCTGAATGCCATGGAAGCCATCGTTTCAACCCCCTACTTGTTAATTAAGTTCATCGATAAAGATAATCAAGTCTCATCTGTCAGGGGTGACCAGGAGATGGCTCGTTATTGTTACAATTTAAGTCTTAACATGGTGAAGCTTGAAACCATGTCTAAGAAAAGAAAATTGAACGAAGGAAACAGTGCGGCGGCATCCGTCAACTTGGTGGATCTTGATCCCAGGGCGGAGTCTTCTATAGACCCACTGAACCCTTTAAAACCAACTCCTGATGGTGGTTCCAAGCCTATTGTTCTGGGCAACACCCCGGAGCAAATCACTAACATCAATGACAAACTAGAGCCTAACGAGGAGGCAAGGCTGATTGCACTCCTCCATGAGTACAAGGAAATTTTTGCCTGGACAGCTGCAGACATGCCTGGTATGGATCCTAACTTTTGTTGCCACCGCCTGGCGGTGTATCCTAAAACTAAGCCAGTGGCGCAAAAGAAACGGCGTATGGGTCCTGCTAAGCAGAAGGCTGCTTGTGAGCAAACTGAAGAACTCCTTAAGGCGGGGTTCATCAGGGAACTCCGTTACTCTTCTTGGCTGTCCAACGTGGTTATGGTACAGAAAGCCAATGGCAAATGGCGCATGTGCATAGACTACGTTGATTTGAATAAATGTTGTCCCAAAGATCCTTATCCTCTCCCCAACATTGACAGACTGGTTGACGATTCATCAGGATACAAGTATCTATCCTTCATGGATGCTTACTCCGGATACAACCAAATTCTAATGTGCGAGGATGACCAGGAGAAAACAGCATTTATCAACGACAGAGGAGTCTTTTACTACAATGTCATGCCATTCGGGCTGAAGAACGCTGGGGCCACCTACCAGCGCATGATCAACAAAGTCTTTGAGGGCATGCACACAAAGCTGGTGGAAGTTTATATTGACGATATCATCGCCAAAACTCCAGAAGGAGGAGACCATGTTGAAGACCTATGCCTCATTTTTCAACGCCTGCGGCAATACAACATGAGACTCAACCCATTAAAATGTACATTTGCTGTGCCTGGGGGGAGATTTTTGGGTTTCATGTTAACACAAAGAGGCATAGAAGCTAATCCTGACAAGTGTCGTGTGATACAAGAGTTGCAGAGCCCCAAAACACTGAAAGAGGTACAATCCCTCAATGGCAAAATCGCTGCTCTAGCACGATTCATGCCAAAAATGGCTCATCACTCTCTCCCCTTATACAAGATGCTGAAGAAGGATAAGAAATTCAATTGGGGCCCAGAGCAAGAGGCGGCCTTCCAGAGCTTGAAAAATGTCTTAGCCAGCCCTCCAATCCTGGTAAAACCAAGCCCAGGTGAGCAACTCATCGTTTATTTGTCTGTTTCAGATGAAGCGCTGGCAGTGGCCCTGGTCAAAGAAACAGTCGAAGGTCAACGACCGGTGTACTTCACTGGTAAAACATTGCATGGTGCAGAGTGTCGTTATCAGAAGATTGAAAAGGCAGCACTTGCAGTTGTTTGGGCCTCACGACGTCTAAGACCATATTTCCATGCACATCCCATCCTGATTCGCACAGATTTGCCACTTCGTACTATATTGTTCAAGCCAGACTTGGCAGGAAGGATGATCAAATGGGCCATAGAGCTCTCTGAATTCGACATATCCTACGAACCAAGAACTGCTATTAAGGCACAAGTCCTAGCAGATTTCGTAGTCGAATTAACAGGCTCCAGCCCGGATGCAGATCATTCACACTGGACAATATACGTCGATGGGTCTTCGAACAGCAAAGGATGTGGGGCAGGAATCGTTATAGAAAGTGATGACGGGGTACATCTTGAAATTTCATTGCACTTTACCTTCACTACGTCTAACAATCAGGCGGAGTATGAAGCCTGCTTAGCCGGACTCAGAGCAGCTCAAGATATTGGGGCCAAAACTGTTACTCTATGCAGTGATTCTCAACTAGTCATCTCACAAATTCTTGGTGAGTATCAGGCTAAAGAACCTCTGCTGTAACAATATCTGGACTGTGTCAATGAGTTGAAACAACGCTTCGATGAAGTAACTTTCAAGCATGTACCTCGCGAAGAAAATACACGTGCTGATATCCTGTCCAGGTTAGCCAGCACAAAGAAGGCGGGATGCACAACCACGGTTGTACAGAGTACTCTGGCGGAGCCAAGTATATCCCTTCCCTCTTCAATTCATATGATTAAAGGCCACCCCGTTGATGACAACTCTTGGGTAACACCAATAGTTCGTTATCTTGTTAATGGACAATTACCCACGGATGATCTTGAGCGAAAGAAGCTAAGGAAGGAGGCACCTTATTATACACTCCTGGATGGGCAGCTATACCGCCGAGGAATTTCTGTCCCATACTTAATTTGCATAAATGAAAACGAGGTGCCTGCTGTTTTGGAAGAAGTCCATGAAGGGCAGTGTGGACATCATCCAGGGGCACGGAGTTTAGTGAGAAAAATACTCAGGGCGGGGTATTGGTGGCCCACTATGAAGCAAGACGCTGCCTCATATGTTCAAAAATGCGATCAATGTCAACGATTCGCGAATTTTCACCATACTCCAGCCGAGGAAATGTCATCATCAATAACGCCCTGGCCTTTCTATCAATGGGGCATGGATATTCTAGGTCCATTCCCAACTGCGCCCGGCGGTATCAAATACTTGATAGTTGGTGTTGATTATTTCACCAAATGGATTGAGGCAGAGGCAGTGGTGCACATAACGTCAGCCAGGACTCGAAGATTCGTTTATGAGAATATCATTGCACGTTTCGGAGTCCCTGAACGCATAGTCACTGATAATGGCACCCAGTTCACAGATCGCAAGTTCACTGAACTCCTAGAAAATCTCAGCATCACGCAGATTTTCTCTTCCGTGGAACACCCTCAAACCAATGGACAAGCAGGGTCGCCAACAGAGAAATCTTAAAGGGCCTCAAAAAACGCCTTGGTGAGGCAAAGGGAGATTGGGCAAATCAGTTATGCCATGTTTTATGGGCATATAGAACCACCCCACACTCCACCACGAATGAATCTCCGTATCGGCTGACATATGGAGTCGAGGCTGTCATTCCCATTGAATTAACGGCCCCTTTAGCTCGAGTCCTCCATTTCAATGAGGAAGCCAATCAACAGAACCTCGCACACGAATTGGAGGTTTTGGCGGAATTGAGAGAGGAAGCCTTTGTGAGAGATCAAGCTGTCAAAGCAAAGGCCGCCAAACGGTATAATGCACGCATGTGCGAACGCCGTTTCAAAGAGGGAGATTTGGTCTTGAGAAGGGCCAACATTGGCAACAAATTTGCGCACCAAGGCAAATTGGCACCAAATTGGGAAGGTCCATACCGAGTCATCGAGGTTTTGGGCAAGGGTACATACCGCCTAGAAAACTTGGATGGCACTCCGGTCAGAAATAAATGGAACATTTTAAATTTACGCATATATTACAGTTAGTTGGGTAATACGGTATGATCTTTTCTTCCTAACTCAAGGATCTTACTCTGTATGCTTTCCTTGAAAAGGTTTCGAAAAGATATATCCCAACTCAATCCTCTATGTAGTTCCATTCTCAATAAAATGTCTTCCTGTATTTAATCTTCACTCTAACTTTGAATTGATTATCCATGGCAGAATTTGTTCCCATGCAGATAAAACAACGACTCTAAAACTGAAGCACAAACGCATAACTCTTTATTCCATAAAGATCAACCAACATGCAACGCCGCTTCACAAACGGAGTCAACAAAAACTCCTTGGGGAATTGGTGTCTCAGCTATATGCTGCACCATACTGACCCTAAGGTACAGAAAACTCCTTGGGGGGAAAGGATTGGTGTCTCAGCTATATGCTGCACCATACCGACCCTAAGGTACAGAAAACTCCTTAGGGGGAAAGGATTGGTGTCTCAGCTATATGCTGCACCATACCGACCCTAAGGTATAGAAAACTCCTTGGGGGGAAAGGATTGGTGTCTCAGCTATATGCTGCACCATACCGACCCTAAGGTCCTACAGGCCGCCTATGGAAAGAACTAGTGTCACAGCTATATGCTGCACTAATTCGCCCCCAAGGTCCTGTAGGCTTCTTGTGGGAAGAGCTGGTGTCACAGCTATATGCTGCACCACGCTAACCCCAAAATCCAACCAATTTCTTGCAGGATGAATTGGTGTCACAGCTATATGCTGCACCATACCGCCTCGAAGGTTTAACCAAATTCTTGCAGGATGAATTGGTGTCACAGCTATATGCTGCACCATACCGCCTCGAAGGTTTAACCAAATTCTTGCAGGATGAATTGGTGTCACAGCTATATGCTGCACCATACCGCCTCGAAGGTTTAACCAATTTCTTGCAGGATGAATTGGTGTCACAGCTATATGCTGCACCATACCGCCTCGAAGGTTTAACCAACTTCTTGCAGGATGAATTGGTGTCACAGCTATATGCTGCACCATACCGCCTCGAAGGTTTAACCAAATTCTTGCAGGATGAATTGGTGTCACAGCTATATGCTGCACCATACCGCCTCGAAGGTTTAACCAATTTCTTGCAGGATAAATTGGTGTCACAGCTATATGTTGCACCATAGCAATCCGGACTTGATAATTTTCATTCGATCAGGAGTCGCACTCCAATCAAAATGCAAAAGGATGAACATTCCATCCAAAACTTGACTCTGCCTAACTCCCAACGTTTTACGGAGTACATGAGCAACAAACTCAAGCACTACCTAATAAGTTCAAGTAAGTTCAACACTTGTAAAATTGTGCTTCATTAAAATTCCTAAGAGGCTACTCCGCCTTCTTACGGAATCCAACTTCTTTGAAATTCCTAAGAGGCTACTCCGCCTCCTTACGGAATCCAATTCCTTTGAAATTCCTAAGAGGCTACTCCGCCTCCTTACGGAATCCAATTCCTTTTAAATTCCTAAGAGGCTACCCCGCCTCCTTACGGAATCCAACTCCTTTTAAATTCCTAAGAGGCTACTCCGCCTCCTTACGGAATCCAATTCCTTTGAAATTCCTAAGAGGCTACTCCGCCTCCTTACGGAATCCAATTCCTTTTAAATTCCTAAGGGGCTACTCCGCCTTCTTACGAAATCCAACTTCTTTGAAATTCCTAAGAGGCTACTCCGCCTCCTTACGGAATCCAACTCCTTTTAAATTCCTAAGAGGCTACTCCGCCTCCTTACGGAATCCAACTCCTTTTAAATTCCTAAGAGGCTACTCCGTCTCCTTACGGAATCCAATTCCTTTTAAATTCCTAAGAGGCTACCCCGCCTCCTTACGGAATCCAACTCCTTTTAAATTCCTAAGAGGCTACTCCGCCTCCTTACGGAATCCAATTCCTTTGAAATTCCTAAGAGTCTACTCCGCCTCCTTACGGAATCCAATTCCTTTTAAATTCCTAAGAGACTACCCCGCCTTCTTACGGAATCCAACTCCTTTTAAATTCCTAAGAGGCTACTCCGCCTTCTTACGGAATCCAACTCCTTTTAAATTCCTAAGAGGCTACTCCGCCTACATACGGAATCCAACTTCATTGAAATTCCTAAGAGGCTACTACGCCTCACTATTAAAATCATTTCAATGAAATTCTCAAGAGGTTACTACGCCTCGTTATTAAAATTACTTCAGTTAAATTCTCAAAGAGGCTACTTTGCCTCCTTACTGAATTTTACTTCACCGAAATTGCAAAAAGGCTATCCCGCCTCGTTATGCTTAGTCATATTTCATTAAGTCCTCAGAAGAATATTCCGCCGTTTTCGATATCATTTTACAAGGCATAAATACGACGGACTCGAACACTGCTTATATGAACAAGTATACATTTGCAGAAAATATGCTTTATTCAATATTGCCAAATTGGTAAAATCCAGAGCCTATCCTGGAACAAGGCGACGTTATAAATAAAAACAAGACTTGCAAAGAGACTGAGGAGGAGACTGAGAAGCTGATCTTTAAGGGTCAGACGGCTTCCCTTCTTGCTGAGTGGAAGTGAGCTGACTTTCTCCTGGCCTGGTCAAACTTTGGGAAGGAGGCAAGTCCGCCAGAACATATTCATCATTGGGCGCAGGCATATGACCTCCTTGCACAGGCACCATCAATTCTCCATTGATAAATTCGTAATAGGGATGAATGCCTGTGGTGGAGAGAGTAACACCTGGGTTGCGATAGCAGAGTTGGCGAACAGCCATGCTGAAAGCATCATCAATCGCTGCCTCAGCTGCATCCAAGGCAGATTGTAATTCCTTGTCGAGCCTCTCACTGGTAGCATCTGAGGCAGTCTTCTCAGCTTGCAACTCTTGAACCTGCACTTCAAGATTTCCATATGCGGTTGCTGCTTCGCCCAACTCTGCCGCCCAGGCATCTTCAGCTATGGCTTTATTTATTTCTATGGAGACCAGCCTCTGCTGAAGAATGCTCACGTCTCCGCCCAAAATTTGGTTCTGCTGATCTAAATTTGAAACTTGTTGCTTCAGCAGAACATTATCAGCCTTGACCTGGGAAAGTCCACTCACCTCCTCGCCTAGCTTTTTATTCTGTTGTTCTAGCAGGACCTTCTCAGCCTTCACCTTAGCCAACTCCTCCGTCAATTTCTTGATGTCGGAGTCGGCGGTGTCAAGATGTTTGTCCTTGGCCTTGATCACCTCGGACAGCTGTTCATTGTCATGTTCCAAGCTACGAATCTTTTCCACAGACTCGTGGTAAGACACCTGAAACATGTTGGCCTCGGCAGCAACGTCAGCTATCCGGGAGACAGAGGCCAAGAAACCATCTATCTCTGCAAGGTGCCACCTCGCAGCTGCAGCAGCCTCCGGAATCTCCTCAAAGTCGATGTCGGGGCGGAGGATGAATTCTGGATCACGCCTCTCTGACTGGCGGGATCCCGTATTTGCAAAGTACCCGGCACATCAATGGGGAAAACTGCTGTCCCTCGAGTGGTCAAGCTCAGGGCGGGATCCTCAGACGGGCGGACTGGGGAAACTTGAACTCTCCCTGCCTCGTCCCCCGTATCTTGGTCAGAAGAGGCTTGGAATCCCTCCGTTTGCTCCCCCGCGACATCTTCTTCGGGGATGCCTTCAACACCGCCCATATCAGCAGAAGTACCCATAACAGGTACCTCCTGAGTCTCCTCCAAGTCAATGTCAACATCGATTGATGTCCCTTCCTCAGCCCTCCTCTTGCCCTTAGTCCTCCTCCTTTGCAAGGCATGAAGATCTACTTCCTCTTCTTCCTCTTCAGCAGCTTCTGGTTCTTGGCGTTTTTTAGAACGCCTTTCAACAGTAGCTGCTGAAGATCCTGCACCACCTTCAAAATTTATTATGTTGGTGGAGGCAGGGAAGGGAAGAGCTGTTGTAAGAGCGGCAGCCAGATTCCTCCTGGGCTGCACATTGTTCTCCGCGTTAATTTCCCTGCGGCTCATTCGGATCCGCTTGATGCGCTCCATCCCAGGGAACTCAGCGATTTCTCCTGCGAAATAACAAAACGAGAATATGATTAGAAGATGCAAGATAACAGTAATACTCAATCAACATTGCGATTGTTAGTAATATTACTCAAGTATCCCTGAGCATCCCGCCCAAGCAGCCTTCGACAAAGGATCAGCTTGTGGACAGAGTTGTACTCCTTCAACATCCGGAGTACTTCCACAGACGCCGCCAATAGAGCACCCTCTTCAACTTCATACGCTCGCTTGGTTAAGAGAAAGTGCTCATGTATCCACGTAACTGGGAATCGATCAATTCCCTCCTTATTCCGCCAGAAGACGGACTCCCCCTCCTTCACAGAAACCTTTACAAAACTTTTTCTGAAGTGGAGTCCGCCTTCCTTGGTGGAGTCCGTAAACGACTTGAAGTTTAAAATCTCCGGCTCCGCCCGAAGAGTAACAAGGCCCATGCCGCCTGTTTTTACGTTCACCCTCCTCATGATGCGGCAGAAAGAAAAGAACAACGCCACAGTAGGCGTAAACTCCAGATGCTCCGCCATCACCTCAAAGCTTCGAACTATTCCCCAACCATTTGGGTGCAGCTGAGAAGGAGCACAATCCAAGAACCTCAGCACGCCCATCTGGAATTTGTTCAAGGGGAAACGCACTCCCAGCTGAGTGAACAGAATATCGTACATATATATTGTACGATTATTATGAGGACGATGGCAAATCCTTTCGAATGTCTTAGGAGAGCAAACAATGAACCTATCTTCATACCGTTCATTTTTCTAGATAGGCACAGATAGCTCCACTACACCGCCACTAGTTGTTGCATGGCGAGAGGAAGTACCCTTAACATCCTCCTCAACCCAACAATAAGGATCAATCTCGAGCGTCTTCTCCCAGTCCAGTCCATGCAACACGACGTTTTGACACTCTGCCATTGTCAACACTTGGGTATGGAAAACACCTCCTGACACAAACGAATGTACAGCATTACTAAAGTACTCCACACTGCTGTAAAACGTCGAGTCCCTCCCAGTATAAAACGCCTCATCTTCACTCTCAATATCAGAAAACATGGGATGAACAGAAACCCTAGAATGAGACTCTGACCTCTTTCCTCTCATCTTCCTTTTTACGAACACACAAAAAGGAAAACTAAAGCTAACCCAATGGAAATGAAGAAGCAAAGAAGAGGAAGAAGCAAGTACCTTAAGCTTCTGAAAGATAGAAGAACTCCAAACACCAATAAACTCGCAAGAGAGTAGCAAAAACACTTTCAGCGAACAAATACGAAGTGAGAGATGAAGCAAAACATTTCCCTTCTGAGAGTTTACCTATTTATAGGCATGGCTTGGGGGGAATAAGCGAATCCTCAGAAATCTCGAAGATGTGTTTGCAGCCGTTAGATAAATCTCATCAACGGTTCTAAAATTGAAATATGCGTTTACAACCGTTGGATTTATCTCACTGACGGTTCCTTTTTTGCTGAAACCAATAGATATATCTAAGGGCAGATATTTCATGGGCCACGTTTTCAAAATCCAAGGCCCACGGTAATAACCTCGAAAACGGTTCTCAATTGCCATCACGCGCATTTATGTCCCATCATTGGAATGGCAATCGTTACGAGGGCATACGTGGCAATGGGAGACTGAAGAATAAAAAACGTGGTTTCGAGGCGCATTAATGACAGGCGTGTCAAGTGATGACAGCTAATAAATGCACGAAAACACTTGTCCATAAATCCTGAAATAACAAGCGCCGCCTAAACCCATGCCTACAAAAGCTAAACTTAAGTGTTATAGCTCATTAAAGTGACTCCGCCAGTCACTATAACAAGCTAGGGGGCATATGATCCGGTCCTAACTTCGGCCCCCAAGAGCATGGCTTTAATGCTTTGCCAGATCAGTATTTTGAACAAGAGGAGTACGTGATTGAGTACATCATGATCACTTCTATACGGAGTACATACCGCCAGGGCAGGTAACTCCGCCAAGGCATGTTACTCCGCCAAGGAACATAACCCCGCCAAGGCACGTTACACTACCAAGGCACCTTACTCCGCCAAGGAACGTAACCCCGCCAAAGTTGTTACTCCGCCAAGCCATAAGCTCAATATTGGCGGAATACTGAATTTCCCACACTGCGTAGCGAGCCCATACTCACAACCCCGGCACGAGATTGACTCTGTCTTGAGAGGTTAATAATGGGAATCACGCTGTCACGCATAAAGGGAAATAACAATAAAATATTAAAGCACTAACGCTTTCCAGACAAGTGGTGATACCTACTACAATAATGGTGCATGTAAACGGTACAAGGACCCACTACCTTTTCAGCATTATGCCTGAAGACAAGGAGCGGGTCCTACCAATAATGGAGCACCAGTAACAGGTATATAAACCTCTCTCGAAAAGGTATAAGGGATCTTTTCCCATTCTCTGAACCTTACACTCTCTTACTTGTATAATTCTCTCTGACTGTCTTTCTAAGTCTCTAAGTATTCTGAAATACTGACTTGAGCGTCGGAGAACGATTGCAGGTACCACCCCCAATCGGGTCAAGGCAACGTAGATCCCGTCAGGCGGACTGTGACACCGCCCCAGAGTACATTTCACTCCGCCTCAGCATACAAAGACTCTCCGTATTTACATTTATACGCACATTGCTTTGTATCAAAAACACATTTATATGTATATTTTGGGTTGTTCTACAAGCATACTTCTACACCCCCTGTAAAGAACAGTTCATTAACAAACCAAGCAAATTTCAGGCTTACCTCACAAGTGTTTATCTTTATGTAAAGGGTAACCTGTTTCAGTCAATCAATCATAAAATCAAACGAATTTAACTTTGATTGTCATCTAATCAATGGTTAGTCATAGAGAGTTAATTCAGAAATCATAAGGTCTTTTCACTGGTTATAATGAGGCTTGGCTTACAAGAATCAATGGTTTTTCTTGAAATTCAAAATCCTGAAATCATAAAAGAGCTTTTTATAATTTTTAGGCTTTCTCTTGTCCCAAACTCTCATTTTCTTTTATTGATGAAAAATAAATACCCCCAACTTGATTCTTTTCACTATTTTTGATTTTTCTTTTTCATATTTTATTTTTCTTTATTTTGAAAAGAATCAAGTTGCTTATCTTTTTCACTCCCCATTTTTGTAAGAACTCTCAAAATATTTTTCATTTATTTCAACTGCTCTTTTAATCAATCAAGTATAGGGAATGGTTAAAATTGTTTTAGGTTTAAGGGTACTAAAGAATTTATTCTCAGGCTCAATATAGGCTTGCAAAGGATAAATTAATTTTTACCAAGGTAAGCTGTTTGGCCCAAGGTTTCTTTTCACCAATAAATGTGCCTTGATCATTTTCCTGAATTTTCTGTAGAACAACATAAATCAGAGATTAAAGCAAAACTAATTCGAATAAAATTATGTCGATTAAACCCTCAAATATTTAAAAAGATCTCTAAGCTCACCGGGTTATCAAAATTTGCATGATAGTTAATAAACTTATTGTAATTAAATTTATCAGAATTCCTAAGTTATAAAAGAATCAATAATTGATTTTACAAAATTGGTTTTATTGTGTAAAAATTTTAAGTGCATAAATTAACTTACTAACAAAAATTTGATTGATTTATTTAAACCCCCCTTTTTTTTGAAAATAAATTAAAAATAACAAATAACAGAATGGGTTGCCTCCCATTGAGCGCTAGGTTTAATGTCTCCAGCCAGACATTACCTCTGATCAGGTGGTTTCTCAGTTGAGGAATCACTTATTTTCTTTTTCTTCCTCCTTATTCTTCTCCGATGCTTAATTTCCTGTTTTTTATCACTCAAGCATTCAGTCAGCTTAAAATAATTTAATTCATTATGAAAGAATGTACCTGATTTGGTTGATTGGTAAACTTCTTCTTCTTTATTTATCCTGAGATGTTCATGAGCATTGAAGTTTATTTCCTTTTCATGGATTCTGACTGCAACCAAACTTTGATCAATATCCACCATTATTTTTGCAGTCTTCATGAAAGGTCTTCCCAGAATTAGGGAGATCTCAGTATCCTCCTCCATGTCTAGTACCAAGAAGTCAACCCTGAAGTGGTACTTATCAACCTTTACTAATACATTTTCCACAATCCCAACAGGTTTCTTGACAGAGCGATCCGCAAACTGTAAGTCTATCTTAGCTTCTTTTATCTCGAATTCACCAATGTGCTTTATTAAATCTAGAGGCATCAGATTGATGTTTGCCCCTAAATCCAACAAAGCATTCCTGATATTGATACTTCCAATGGTTATAGGAATGGTGAAACTCCCCGGATCTTTACATTTTTCTGGAGTTATGATGGTAGTACAGTTTGTTTCTTGCTCTTCATTCACAGGCTCTTGCATATTTTTTTCTTTTTCATTTTTTTCATTTTTTTCTTTTTCACTTTCTTTTTCTTCTCCTTCTTTCTTTTTCTCATTTTTCTCTTTACAATCAATTTTCACAAAATTAGAAGAAACAACATTACATTGTTCCCTTGGGTTTTGAGTGTTTACAGTAAACCCAGAATTTTTCAATTCAACTATTTCTTTTGCAAGCTGACCCATTTGTAAGTCTGATGCTTTCCTGGTAGCTTCATTTGTTTCCACAAATTGCAATAACTGTTGGATAGATTCTTCAATCCTTGTCAATCTTGCATTGTTAATTTGTGATTGTTGAGGTTTAAACTGATTGTTAGGAGGTCAGTTGGAAGGTCCAGCATCTTGTCTCAAGCCAAAATTCTGATTCTGCCATCCCTGTTGAAAATTGTTAGGAAAAGAATTACCATAGTTGAAAGGAAAGCTACCCAATGGTATTCTTTGATGGTTCAGAAAATTGGCTTGCTCTTGCTCATTTCTATCAGGGGCACAGTAACCACATGGTTGTTCACCCATGCAATGCATACATTGTTTCACTTGAGCGGGGGGTGGTGATGTCACTTGAGTAATTTGAAGTTTCTCTAATTGTTTGCTCATAGCTTCAATTTGTTGGGTCAATAATTTTTGCTGAGCTAATACTGCATCATTCACTCCCAATTCGAGCATACCTGGCTTCCTTTGTACATTACCTCTTTCATATTTTGCTTGGCGGTTGCTAATAGACATTGATTCCAATATCTCAATTGCTTCTTCCATGGTCTTGTTCATTAAAGAACCACCTGCACAAGCATCTAACATCATCATGAACTGAGGTAATAAACCATGGTAAACGATCCTTACCTTTTCGGCATCATCCAGGTTGTGGTTTGGACACTTTCTCAAGAGTGCCTTGAATCGTTCCCAAGTTTCTCCTATGACTCATCATTATTTTGAGAAAAAGAATGTATGGCTGTCATAGCTTCAAAATATTTTGAAGGAGAATAAAATCTTTTCAAAAATTTTCTTTCAACATCAGACCAGTTTGCAAAACTACCCAGTGGGCAAGATTTAAACCATTCTTTAGCTTTACCAATCAATGAAAAAGGAAATAATCTCATATAAACAGATTCTTCTTGATTGAGTTCAAAACCAATTGTGCTATATAACTCATAAAAAATAGTTAAATGTTCATACGGTTCTTCATGATTTAAACCAGCAAATTGATTATTTTGAATAATATTTAAAGTAGCAGGTTTAATTTCCACTGGCACAACAGGTCCTTGAAACATTCCCGAAACTCGGGGTGGACCATTAATAGCAGCAAACTGTCCCAATGTTCTCCTTTCAGCAGCCATATTTGAATTTTCAAAAATTTTAGAAGTAGAAGAAGAATTAGTTTGTGTTTTAGATTTCAAAGACTTGATTTTCTTTACAAACTTTTCTATCTCAGGATCAAAATAAATTTTTCCTGTTGTAGATCGGGTTTGCATACACAAACTAGACAAAGAAAGTTAGGGTAACAATGATAAGAAAAAGTAAATAAAATTTAAGTTAAGGTAAAAACAATATTTACCATGGTAATTAAAAATTTACTATTTTACTGAATCAACTCAATCCCTGGTGACGGTGCCAGAAAACTTGTTAACCCGGTAATAATGGTTGTTTTTGTTTAGCTATTTGTGTCTACTACCGGGTCATTAATTGGCAAGCGCACCAGTCATTTGTAGTTTTCAGAATTTAGATATCGTTCCACTGGGATTGAAAGTCCAATAACAACAGTAATTTTCTGGTCACGATGGTAAATGTAAAGAAACTTATAGACAAAAGAATGATTTATATACAATTTATATAGTATTCACAGGATAACATAGTTGAATTGCTCATGATATAAAAAGAAACTAAAAATCTATCTAAAAAGTTAAGTTGTAATCTAGAATAGGTAAGATACTTGAGATAAACACAGATAAACAAATTATGTTGGAAATTGGATCCCTAATCTAGAATAACAATGAGGAACTCAAGACATGCATATTTAATCATCAAGTTTCATGTCATTGTAGCTTAAATTCATTATAACCGATCCCTCATGATATAAATTCTAAGAATTCACCGTTAAGTCCGATCCCTCGTGAGCTTTCTCAGTAAAAACTTGCATTAAGACCTGGCCTTATGGCAACAATGGTTAACAACCCCTATAGAATTGAGATACCAAGGGTATTCCAACTTTTACTTTCGTCAAAACAAGTTTTAATACGGCATGAATAATCATTCTCCCGTTTGACATTCACACTAATAAAACAAGTTTCAATACACATGAAAATCATTCTCCCGTTTGACGTTCATATTAATAAAAGATTGAAATACTAACATGGACTTGAATCATAAACATGCAGAGGTTGAATTCACAACATCATACTCAATAGATTAGTTCTCCAATTCCAACATAAACAAATTAGTTACACATGGTAAAAGTAGAAACAACGCTTACAGAGGTTGACATTACGAAAGCGATGGAAACTTCACAGTACAATGACCACAACACTACAACACTCTCAAGTATCTAGAAAACTATTCTAGAACTACAAACTCTAAAAGAAATACTCAAAACTCGAGTATAGAAGAGAGAAAAGAACTCTGAATGTAGAGAATGGGATGCTTAGAATGGTGTTGGATAGCCCTATTTATAGGGCTGAGCAAGGGTGCTGATGCTACGCGTCAGACCCCTGACTCAGCTTCCATTAAACAACTGATAATTGCCTCTTCAAATTATTAAATTTGATCATGCTTGGCCACTTGGACGTGTCTCCACTGTGTTTTGGCCATTTGTGCTGAGTGGAGTGGCCATTGGTGCTGTGTGGGGTGGCCATTATTGGGTCAAAGTTGAGTGCTTGGCCAAGTTGGATATGGAGTCCATGCAGCACTGATGCTATGCGTGTCTGTGACGCATAGCGTCAGCATCAAAAGTACCCACGCTACGCGTGGTGTTGATGCTACGCGTCAGCTCCTCTAGTATCTTTAATTTTCTCTTAAATTTTCTACTTTTTCACTACAAAACTAGAGAAAATTGAACAAGGGTAGATTATTTCCAACAACATCCATTTATTGAATTTAAAACCTAATTTTCTAACAAATTAAACTAATTTTTATGATTTTTGTGAAATTTTTATTAAAGCTTTTATTGAAAATTTGAGGACTAACATGGTGCCCTTGTACTTGTGAGAATTGGGTTCTTAAGTGTGGGACACTAGGAAGCTGCAATTGCTCAAAGTTGTATCTCTAATCTCCAATAGTGGAAATCCTCAAAGTGGGTTGCTTAGAGGCGAGACGTACACCGGTGTGGTGGAACTCGTATATATCGGTTTCCAAATCTTTCTTCCCTACACCAATTCAAATTTTTGCACTTAAAATTGGTTGCTAATATTTATGTTTATATTAATTAAGTAACTTTATTAATTTAATTGTTAAAATTAAAGTGCATGTTCTTTTAGTTTGATAAAATTTGTAAATCACTTAGATTAAAATTGTTAAAGATATTTAAGTAATATTCTTGAATTAAATATTTTAAAATTAATTATTACTTTCTAAGTATTCAAAAATAGTGTAACGATTAATTTGATATTCTTAATTGTTATCTCGAATATTACTTAAACTCTTTAAGTGAATTTGCTTGCCATATATTAAGTGCTTATTATTTTGTCTTGTGTATAAATTGTTATTACTTGTGATTAAATTTATCATTTTCATCAAGTATATTTATTAAAGAATTAATTTCAAAGCATTCCAAGTAAAATTTTTAATACTCAATTCACCCCCCTCTCTTGAGTAATTGAGACTACTTAGTTAACAAGTGGTATCAGAGTTTGACTCTTGGTAGATCAAGCTTAACAACTTCAAGAGATAAAGATGACCTCAACCTCATATAACATGTTTCCCAAGGGCGGTGCTACAAATCAACCTCCCGCTTTCAATGGGGAAGGTTATGCGTTTTGGAAAGAAATGATGGAAATTTTTGTACAATCAATTGATTTGAAAATATGGAATGCTATTGAAAATGGTCCTTTTGTACCTATGCATATCGTTAATCATAAACAAGTTGAAAAATCTATGGATGATTGGACTAGTGAGGAAGGAAAGAAAGTGCAATATAATTACAAAGCAAAAAATCTTATCACTTTAGCCTTAGGTCTCGATGAATTCTTTAGAGTAGTTACATGTAAATCTGCTAAGGATATGTGGGATACCCTTCAAATAACCCATGAAGGAACTAGCGATGTTAAGGATTATAAGATTAGTACTTTAACTAGCCAATATGAAAGTTTTAGAATGAATTCTAATGAATTTATTTTAGAACTTCAAAAGAGATTTACTTTGATTATCAATCATCTTATTACTCTTGGTAAATCTTACACTAACAAGGAACTTATCCACAAAGTTCTAAAAAGTCTTACTAGGGAATGGCAACCTCTAGTTACTGCCATTAAGCAATCACCCAATATAAATAATATATCCCTTGCCACATTGTTTGGTAAGTTACAAGAACAAGAACAAGAGTTGAAAGATTTGAAATATGCGGAGGAAGAAGAAAAAGCCTCAAAGAAGAAAGGGCTAGCTCTCAAGGCCACCTCAATTGATGAAGATGAATCAGAGACTGATCTTGATGAGGACAAAGAGCTAGGACTATTTGTGAAGCATTTTGGGAAACTCATGAGGAACAAAAGCTTCCAAAAGAGCTTCACACATATAGGTAAGAAACCTATCACTAAAGAAAATAATTCCTCACCTACATGTTTCGAATGTGGAAAGGAAGGGCACTTTAAAGCAGATTGCCCAAACCTAAAGAAGAAAAACAAAGAAAGAAAAAGGAGAAAAAGAGCGTATATCATATGGGATGAAAATAAGATAAGTAGCTCGGACGAATCAAAAAATGAAGAAGCAAACCTTTGCCTCATAGCCAACCACCAAGATGAAGATGATGAGATAAATTTTCATGACTTAGATAAATAAGAACTACTTGATGCTCTTGAAGAATTGTATGATAAATTTATAAAAGTTTCTTATAAGCATAAGTTATCAAGAAAAACTATTGATACTCTTGAGATGATGGAGGTTTGTAAAGAAAATGAACTTTTAAAAATGGAAGTAGTAAAAGTACAAGCATGCTTTAGGACTAAACATTGTGAATTTGCTAAGAAATGTGACATACTTGAAAAGAAAGTATTAGATTTAAACAAGACACTTGAGAAATTTACCAACGGTAGAGATAATTTAAATGCACTTCTTGGAAAACAACGTTGCATGTTCAATAAAACTAGATTAGGTTATAATCAAGGATCACATGCTTACAAGAAGGAAAAACATTACAAAAATTTCTTTGTACCACCTAGTAAATCATCTACACCTTTCATGAAATGTAATCACTGTGGTCTTAAAGGTCATAATTCTTACAATTGCAATGTTAGAAGATTAGGACCAAAAGTTGTGAGAAAAGTATGGGTTCCTAAGGGAATATTTTCACAAACTAACCTACAAGGACCCAACATAAAATGGGTACCAAGTTCTCTAACTTGACTTGTTTTGTAGCTATGCTTTAAAGCAAGTAACACCCATTAGTACTTGGCTAGTGGGTGTTCAAAACATATGACAGGAGACAAAAGTAAGTTTATATCATTTACTCCTCGAAACAAAGGTTTTGTTACTTATGGAGACAACACAAGATGAAGAATACTTGGAATCGGTAACATTGGTAAAAACTCTTCTACATCGATAAATGATGTATTATATGTTGAATTACTTAAATATAACTTGCTTAGTATTAGTCAATTATGTGATAAAGGATATAAAATTGTTTTTGAATCAAATTGTTGCATAATTGAAAATAAGCTAAACAAGGAAGTAAAGTTCATTGGTCAAAGAATCGATAATATTTACATGATTAATCTTGACTGTCTTGCTTCAAATGATGTGTATACTTTATAACTAAAGAGGATGAATCATGGCTATGGCATAGAAGAATCACTCACATTTATATATGTGTTTGAATGTTGAAACAGGTTTTGATAATGACAAACATGAAGCTTAAAGCAAAGACTTCAACAAGAAGAATTTAAGAAGTCAACATCATAAAGATCAACGAATAAATGCAACATGTAACATCAATTGTCATCATCAAAAGGGGGAGAATGAAGTTGCATATGTAAATATGCAAAGTAGTTTTGATGAATGACGAAGTATTCATGAAGATAATAAAATGACAAAGGATCATAAACAAGGAGGTTCAAGCACAAAGACAATGGCTAAGAACAAAGAGATAAAGATGCTTCAAAAAGAGACAAAAAGCTTAAGAAATGGAAACATCAGCTATGGAAGACAAGGTTGATGACATGAACTAAATCATGAAGAACAAGCTCATAAGTTGAAGAAGAATCAAGGAAACAGGCATGAGGATCAAAGGAATAAGCCATGGGTCAATACATATCAAGAACATATCCAAGACCTTGAAGAGGTATATGTGCTAATCGATTAAACCATTGCCATAATCGATTACCTAGGTTATAGAGTGAACATAATTGATTACAGATAGGAGTCTAATCGATTACCAGTTGAAAGTTTGAAGAATGAGCATCAGGTATTCATCATAATCGATTACCAAGTCAAGCATAATCGATTATGTAAGTTTTGTTTTGCACCCTAATCGATTACATGAGTACCTAATCGATTACAATGCTACGAGACACAATTAAATGCATCAGGTGCCACTTGTAATCGATTACAAGGCATAAAATAATCGATTAGTAAGTCCCTCTTTACAAGCTAATCGATTACTGATAGGCCCGCAAGTGCACGAGGTATCGCGTAATAAAAAGTTATTGTCCCACAGAGATTGTGCCCAAGTACAAGTTTTCACAATGGTTCAATTATCTAGAAAATTGTGAAATTAGGATTGTAATGTAGAAGATTAAGAAAAGCAAAAGTTAAGAAGAAATGCTATCTGAAAGAACTAAATGAATTCTGAAATTGAAATAGAACAAATGAGGGTGAAGTTCTTGGGATTTGGTATATGATCATGCCATGTATTTAATTTTCCTAAGACCTTTCTATTTATTAATTCACGCTCTAAGGTTGGATTTCTGAATTTAATTAAGCCCTCTTCTCAGAGTAACATTAATGTGCCCAAATAATAAAGAACCGCGTTCGATTTATTATGTGAACTCGTTAAGAACGGTGAAATCCTATTAAACCTCGAATCGTCATACCCACTTTCGTGACCTATGATTCTAAGTTCAATTTCATGCGTTCAAACAACTAATTAACCTTTCGATTCTCTTAGAGTTTAATTTCAATTGACCCTATCTCTAGGTATTCAAAAGCATTACGCGTTCATGGAAATTGAATAGAAGCAATGAATTAATAGACAGAAAAATCCAAAAGAGGTTTAATACATAAGCATTGTCACACCCTAATCCCAAGATAAAGTTTAGCTACACATGCTCAATTCACCACAGCCCATTGATGGAATCAAATTCAGAAATTACAGAGAAAGAGAAAACCCAAGAAGAAAGTAAAGAACACGAAGCAAAGCTCTCACTTGTGCTTATGAATCTTTCTGAAATCTGCCCAAATGATGTTCTTCAACGCCTATGATCTTGATTTCTTCAATAATCCCAGGTGAAAACTCCCTCTTTTTCTCTCCAAAAACGTCCCAAAAATGTCTGTCCCTTTTGCTCCTTGAAAAACTAACCCTTTAAACCTCAGAAACTGCTCCCTAAAATAAGGAAACTGCTGTGCGTGCAAAAACCCACTGGCAGTGGGAAAAACCCACGGCCAGTGGATCGTACTGGAGGTCCAATTTTTACATTTTTGAGCATTCAACAGAGAAACCCACGGCCAGTGGGAAAAACCCACGGCCAGTGGGTTTTTCTGGACCCCAAGATATGCATTTTTGGTTACAGGGCAGCAAGATCCACTGGCAGTGGGAAAAACCCACGGCCAGTGGGTTTCTCTGGATCCCAATTTGTTCAAGTTTTTGTCAAAGGGCAGCAGGATCCACTGGCAGTGGGAAAAACCCACGGCCAGTGGGTTTCTCTGGACCCCACTTTGCTTCTTTTTCATAGCTTGAAACCCTTCCATTAATCCAATGCTTCCTCGAATGCTTCACGTTTGGAATGTATGTACCTGTAAACAAGCTATTCCTGCAAAAACTTGAAACACCCGAGTAACAAATGCGGAAGGAATGAAAAATACTTGGAATTAGGGACAAGATAACACAAATGACCTAGAAAAACTAAATAAAAAAGCCACTAAAATCATGCAAACAAAACACCTATCAAAACACCCCAAACTAGAATATTGCTTGTCCCCAAGCAATCATCATTAACACAAATATGATCAATAGAGATTTATGAATTCAGAATATCTTGAGGAACCCATTTGGAAAAATTATCAACATATGATTGCAAGATTATCACCAGAGGAAACCACATAATTATTCATACCATGTTCACAAAACTAGGCTATAGACACACATCCTTTCATTTCTCTCTAAGTATTTTAAGCTTGTGTATGATTATCACTCAAATCATAGCATTTTAAGACACTACCATAGGCTTGGCAAACGACCTTACTCTCTACAGTTATTTAGAAAACAAATTATAGTCAAAAGGTCTTTCGTTTGGTTGTAATGGGGCCATGGGTTTGGGGAATGGATATCAAGGAAAAGGAAATTCAAAGGGCTATCACTCAATGGAACACCGAGAATAGTTAACTTTTGAAAGGCAGACCAGAAACCCAAGGAGTCCTTGTTGTTTTCTATTTTAAACTTGACTCCTTTCTTGCTTTGCTTTTCATCCTTTTCTTTGTTTTTCCAACAATTTTTCTTTGGTGGGAAACACAGATTCATCTTGTTTATTTTTGTTTATCAACTAAAACCCAGTTGTTTTCTCTTAGCCATTTTCGTTCTAGCTGCCATCCTTGAATTTATGTCATTTTCTCAGTATTTTATCAAACCAATACCAAAGGATTTCAACAATAAACAAACAGTCTAAGCTCAACAGGGGCAACTAATTGTATGTTATACTTTCAAAATTCAGAGGCTAGAGAACAAAACCTACTGCCTTTTTCATTCCATAACAAGTAATCATTAACCATTTTGAGTCGGTCGCAAGCCAAGTTCTAGAGCGCTTTAAATGTATGACACACTCAAATAGAAGAAAACAGGGGTTTTCTAAATATTTATGTTTAAAAACTACCCCTTTTTGGCTCAAAAACTCTCATAATACATGGCAGGTGAAATAGACCCAGTCAAAGAAAACACAGCATCATAAAGCATAGTTCCTCAGACAATCAGTGCCATCATCAACATCAATCGAAAGTTTTTAATTTTCATTTTTTTTATTTGGATTCCTCAACAGTCAATTTCCTCAATCAAAACTGATACAATTAATGGCAACAATAATCACAAGTAAACAAACATTCCTAGATGGGGGTACAGACAGGCACAGTCATGCAAAGCAAATGAAAAACAAACTACAACCTAGCATGTTCAAATAAGATTAAAAGAAAAACAATGCAAAGAAATGTCAAGGTGTAAAGGCTCGGAATAACTTTCCTTGTACCTACTACCCCAAACTTAAAGTGAGAAGTGTCCTCACTGGTCAGTAGAGAGGATTCCAAGTACAATGAAACTTATTTTTAGGACCAAACCTGTCATGGGGAGGGAGGAGGAAAATGGCCTTCCTGGAGGTGCCAAGAGTACATGGCATCCACGCGCTGGGCTATGTTATCGATCCTGCTTCCTTGCCGGAGTTGCTCAATAGATAAAGACTCTAAACGGGTGTTCATTCCTTGCATCAAGGAATACATCCGTTCCATAGAAAATCCGGAATCGGGAGAGGACCTAGACGGGCCAGCTGAGTGGTCATGAGGAAGAGGCATCTCTGTGTCCAAGAGGGTATCTTCTTCTGTACCTGAAAACAAAAAAGAAGTTTTGCCCTCCAGGCTAGTGAAGCTAGGGTCAGGCAAGGGGTGAGGCACAGAAAATCCGGGAATAACCAAACAGTAAATTCCACGTTCCAATACAAGCATACCCATGTGAACCATCTCCTCAATATCAACCCGCTTGGGTTGGCAAAGTAAGGTATCCTCTTGCAGATCTATCCCCACATACCTTGCAATAGGATTTATATAACCTGCAATGACAATCCTTCCAGTAGTAGCCCTTCCTACCCTAGCGAATTGGCTAAAAAGCCATTTCGTAGAGTGGACCGGGATGTTATTAATCATGGCATGCAGAAAATAAAGCTCAGCAGCCCTAATAGTACCAGGACTATCATATCTACCAAAAATGGATCGGGCCATAAACCTCTGAAGGTATCTAAAGACAGGGTGATGCATGAGTGAAGCTTTGGTAGAAGATGGGTCATAAGTCTCCCTAGATTTAGAGAGCCTAGACCAAAAATACTTGGCCCTAAAATCCCTAGGGATGCGGGCGGCATTTAATTTAGCAGAGGCATCTCCAGGGACAGATGGAAAACCGTAGATGGCATCCACATCAGCTAAGTCCATCCTATAATCAGTGTTATTTAGCCTAAAAGTGATTTCCCAGGTCGACTCATTATCGCAAGGCTTAATATCAATGGAACTTAGAAACTCTAATGTGGTGCGTTCATAACAGGGCTCATATAATTCAATAAAATCTTCCCACCCCATATTCTTGCACAATTTAAAGGTGTCATCATATAACCCAAGTTTCAATAAAGATTCCTTACAAAAGAACCTAGAGGGGATAATTTCCCTAGAGGTCAAAGAAGATAAGCACATCTTTTGTTCATCAGAGGTACATTCAATACCATCTATACTAGAATAGTTAGATGACGTACCTTTGTTTTTCCTCTTTTTGGAGACATTCTTGGTTCGTCCCGAAGACATAGTTTTGGGCACCTAAAATTCCAAATCAAATGTCAGCACAATGGATATCAATATAATCAACAACATGATATTGGCAGGATGGGTAAGCATAGGGAAAACCCAAAAGGATCAAAATGTATATAAGGAAGAACAAAAGATTGGTTTGGGCAGTTTGTCAAACACTTGGTGGGCAAGAAGCTTGACACCAAAAAAAAAGTCACCACAAACACATTAATATGCAACCAAGCAGCAAAAATTCTGGTTTAGACATTTATGCAAACACTTGGTGGGCATAAAATATGAACTAAGTAATCCAAGAACTATGCATCACAAGTCTCCCAATTTCATCTTTCACACCTTTCTCAAGAATTGTAATGCCATAAATGTTCAATATGCAGCATGGATTCTCAAACAAGAGGCAAATTCACAAGTTGGGTTTCTATAAATAAAGATGAGTCATGATGAACACAAGAAACCCAATCAAAAGTTTAATAGGCAACCACATGAGAATTGCTATCAAATAACAACATAGAACATATATAACACTCTTTCTTAATCAAGTACACCAAAAACCAACCAAGAAAGCAAAGGAAAAAGAAACCCCAAACTAGCAAGAAGGAACCCCAAAAAGATGAATGGAGGAGGAACTTACGTTGATGAAGAGTGGGTGAACGAGACCAAAGAAGAGTGGGTGAACAAGGGTTGTAGTAGAAAACAAGTACCTTCTTGAAGAATTTGAGTGTGAGGTGTGAAGAAAATGCAAAACAATGTGAGGGATGTAATGCCTATGTTTGTGCGTGAAACAATATATAGGAGTAAGGAAGTGGGGGCAAATCCACGGCCAGTGGGAAAAATCCACGGCCCGTGGTTGTTGCTGCCCAGGGGATTTACATTCAGTTTTTGGGCCTGGGAAAACCCACGGCCAGTGGGAAAAACCCACGGCCCGTGGAGTTTGCTACCAGGCCCCCCCCCCAAAATTTCACGCAAGGTCCTGGATACAAGCAGAAGAACCCACGGCCAGTGGGAAAAACCCACGGCCAGTGGAGTTCTCTGCTTTGGCACTTCAGAAAAAATTAATTACTCTCCTTTTTAATGTCAGAATAGTCCACTGGCTGTGGGAAAAACCCACTGCCAGTGGATTTCCCTGTTTTATTCCTTGAATATGTACAATGATTCTCCTTTATTTGATTCCTCTTACTCATAGAAACACATGTATGCATTCAATCATAATAAATATGTACAAAACAAAACAAAACAATCATGCCATGCAAAATTTACAAACTAGAAAATAAACATGCAACTATTTACATCGGACTCCCTTTGAAATTATTTTTTTTTATATATATGACAAGAAAAGTACTTAAAGAATGAGAAATGGGGTTACCTCCCCACAAGTGCTAAGTTTAACGTCTTCAGCCGGACGCTTGGCATTCTTTGGAATTAAGAATCTAATCCATCAAGCAAGTCCAAAGCACTTGCTTGTTGGATTGGTTCTCCTGTCAAGTAATGCTTAAGCCTTTGTCCATTCACTTTAAATGAACCAGACTTATCGCTCCATAACTCAACAGCTCCAAAAGGATATACCTTAGTTACCTGAAATGGTCCCGACCACCGGGACCTCAATTTGCCAGGGAATAGCTTCAATCGGGAGTTGAAAAGTAACACCATATCACCAGGGTTAAAGGATCTCCTGAAGATGTGACGATCATGCCATTTTTTAGTTTTTTCCTTGTAAATCTTGGCATTTTCATAAGCATCTAACCTGAGCTCCTCAAGCTCGTTCAACTCCAGCAACCTGTGTTCACCTGCAAGCTTAATATCAAAGTTAAGCATTTTTATAGCCCAAAAAGACTTATATTCCAATTCAACAGGTAAATGACACGGTTTCCTATAAACCAGTTTAAAAGGTGTAGTTCCAATAGGAGTTTTGTAAGCGGTTCGATACGCCCATAAGGAATTGTCTAATTTAATAGACCAATCCTTACGGGAGGTATTGACCACCTTCTGAAGAATGTTTTTAATCTCCCTATTAGAAACCTCAACTTGGCCACTAGTTTGAGGGTGATAAGGTGTAGCAACCTTATGCCTCACTCCATATTTTTTTAAGAGGGTCTGAAAAGTTTTTTCAATAAAGTGAGACCCTCCATCACTAATTATGCATTTAGGGACCCCAAACCTTGGAAAAATTATCTTTCTAAAAAATTTAATGACAGTCTTAGCATCCGAATGAGTCGAAGCAATGGCTTCTACCCATTTGGATACATAGTCAACTGCAACCAGAATAAATTGATTTCCAAACGACGGGGAAAGGGTCCCATGAAATCAACACCCTATACATCAAATAATTCAACCTCAAGAATACTATTAAGTGGCATTTCATGCCTCTTACCAATATTATCGGCCCTTTGGCATGCATCACAAGTGAGGACATACTTACGCACGTCCTTGAAAATATGTGGCCAATAGAAGCCCGCTTGCAACACCTTTGAGGCTGTTTTAGAAGTGCTCATATGGCCTCCACAGGAAAGGGAATGGCAGTGATCCAGGATGGCTCGAACTTCAGGCTCAGGAACACATCTCCTAATCAGACCATCTGCACACTGCTTGAATAAAAGGGGCTCATCCCAATAATAGTGCCTTACATCTGTAAAAAACTTCTTTTTCTGCTGAAAACCAAGGTCAGGGGGTACTATGCCACATGCAAGAAAATTGACAAAATCAGCGTACCAAGGCACTTGTTGGACACTTAAGCTAAGTAATTGTTCATCCGGAAAAGACTCATTGATGGGAACAACATCACCCATCTCATCTTTTTCAGACGACAACCTAGATAAGTGGTCTGCAACAAGGTTCTCAGTACCTTTTTTATCTTTGATTTCTAAGTCAAATTCTTGTAAAATCAAAATCCACCTAATGAGCCTAGGTTTTGCTTCTTTCTTATTTAAAAGGTACTTGATGGCAGAATGGTCAGTATATACAGTAACATGTGAGCCTACCAAGTACGATCTAAATTTGTCAAAAGCAAAAACTATAGCTAACAATTCCTTTTCGGTGGTAGCATAGTTTACCTGCGCGTCATCAAGTGTACGGCTGGCATAGTGGATCACATGCAGCTTCTTATCCTTTCGCTGCCCAAGTACAGCCCCCACTACATGATCACTAGCATCACACATGAGTTCGAATGGGAGTTCCCAATCGGGGGGTTGCACTATAGGTGCGGAAATTAACTCCTGCTTTATCCTGCAAAAAGCCTCAAGACATGAAGAATCAAAAACAAATGGTACATCCTTACCCAAAAGATTAGTCAGAGGCTTTGTGATCTTGCTGAAGTCTTTAATGAACCTCCGGTAAGACCCGACATGTCCAAGAAAGCTCCGAATACCTTTCACATTAGTTGGTGGGGGCAATTTCTTAATCACCTCCACCTTGGCTTTATCGGCTTCAATTCCTCTTTCAGACACCAGGTGCCCAAGGACTATGCCCTCTCTTACCATGAAGTGGCATTTTTCCCAATTTAAGACCAAGTTGGTCTCTTCACAGCGCTGCAAAACTTGGCACAAATTGGTCAAACAATTATCAAAATTCAAGCCATGCACAGAAAAGTCATCCATGAAAACTTCCATCACATTTTCAATTAAATCAGAGAATATGGCCTGCATACACCTTTGAAAAGTCACGGGTGCATTACACAGGCCAAATGGCATACGCCTATAAGCATAAGTCCCATATGGGCAAGTGAAGGTTGTTTTCTCTTGATCAGATGGATGGATGGGGATTTGATGAAAACCAGAATACCCATCCAGATAGCAAAAATAGGAGTGCTTAGCAAGCCTCTCAAGCATCTGATCAATGAAAGGGAGAGGGAAATGGTCTTTCTTAGTAGCGCTATTTAGTTTTCTGTAATCTATACACATGCGCCACCTAGAAACTACCCTAGTAGAAATCAATTCCTGTTTATCATTTTGCACAACAGTTATCCCTCCCTTTTTTGGAACCACATGAACTGGGCTAACCCACTTGCTACTAGCAATGGGATAAATAACGCCCGCATCCAACAACTTCAAAATCTCTTTTTTAACCACTTCTTGCATTTTAGGATTTAGTCTCCTAAGTGGTTCTACAGTTGGCCTACTCTCATCCTCCACAGTAATCCTATGCATGCAAAATGAAGGGCTAATCCCCTTAATGTCATCCATGGTATAACCAATAACTTTCCTATACAACCTAAGATGTTTCAGGAGTTTTTCGGTTTCCACAGCAGTCAGTTCAGCATTCACAATCACAGGATAGGTAGAGTTTGGGCCAAGGAATTCATACCTCAATGAAGCCGGTAAAGGCTTCAATTCTAATTTGTTACCCACCACTTCATTTTGCATGACCTCAATATCATGCTTTGGTTGGGCTTCTCCTTCGGGGCTACTTGATGTACCTGCAGGCTCAATCAAAAATACAGATTCAAGTGGTTCATCAGGAAGGGTTTCTTCCTTCACCACTTGGTCAATACAATCCATAACACAGCATACATCATCATTAAAAGGTTTTTTTAAAACATTCTGCAAGTTAAAATCAACCTTTTGGTCTCCCACAGTCAGAGACAACCTCCCATTCTTGACATCTATAACCGCGCCCGCGGTTGCCAAAAATGGCTTGCCTAAGATAATGGGGATCATCGAATCCTCATCCATTTCAAGAACCACAAAATCGGCAGGTATAAAAAATTTTCCTACTTTGATTGGAACATCTTCTAAAATGCCAACAGGGTACTTAACAGACCTATCAGCAAGTTGCAAAGACATCCTAGTAGGTTTTAGCTCTCCTAGTCCCAATTTCTCAGAAATAGATAATGGCATAAGACTAACACTAGCCCCTAGGTCACATAGTGCTCTATCAATAGCCACATTACCAATCACACAAGGAATAGAAAAACTACCTGGATCCTGAAGCTTGGGTGGTAGCTTCTTCTGGATCAGTGCACTGCACTCTTCAGTTAGTGCAATGGTGCCATCATCCTCCAGTTTCTGCTTATTTGACAAGATGTCCTTCAAGAACTTCGTATAGGTCGGCATTTGCTGCAGAGCATCTGTGAAGGGGACATTTATATACAATTTTTTAAGGACCTCAAGGAACTTACCAAATTGTCTATCTAACTTGGCCTTGGCCAAGCGTTGAGGAAATGGCACTGGAGGTTGGTAAGGCTTCACCTCTTCCTTCTTTTTAGTTTGTTTCTCTTCCTCCACCATAGGATGAGAGTGAGGTTCATCCGCTTTCTTTTCTTGGTTGGCCTCCTCCTCTTCCTTGTTTACCGGACCTTCATATTTTGTGCCACTCCTAAGAGTGATAGCCATTGTGTGGTTCGATGGTCCTGTTTCGGGCTTTCCAGGGAATGTTCCTGGTGCTCTTTGAGAGGATGATGCCTGTTGAGCAATCTGGGTCTCCAGCATCTTGTTGTGGGTGGCCAAGTTGTCCACCTTCGAGGCTAAGTTTTTGATGGCGTCTGAGAAATCATCATTCTGCTTTAATTGGGTAGCTACAAATGTTTCCATCAAGGATTCCAATTTGAATTTCTGTGCAGTGTAAGGTCCTTATGGTCTGTAGCTACCTTGCTGATTTTGAAACTGAGGTGGCCTGCTTTGGAAACCCGGTGGTCCAAGTGGTCTGAAATTGTTTCCATAGTTCCCACCATAGTTTCCAACTGCATCCACCTGATGCATTTCTGGCTCGGCATGCTGATTCACTCCAAGCTGGCATCCTGAAATATTATGCCCTGAAACACCACATAACTCACAAACAGCTTTAGTAGCACCTGCTCCTACTTTATCAAACTTATCAATCTTAACGGATAAAGCTTCTACCTTAGCAGTTAATAAAGAAAGAGCATCAACAGTGTACTTACCTGGAGTTTTCGTTGGCATATTCCGTTCTGATGACCATTGATAGGTATTTTGGGCAACCTCCTCAATGAGGTTATAACCTTCCTCCATGTTTTTACCCATAAAGGCACCGCCAGCTGCGGCGTCCAAGGTCACCTTCTGGTTCGGAGACAACCCATTGTAAAAAATGTGAACGGTCAACCAACGTTCAATGCCATGATGTGGGCATTCCCGGAGCATTTCCTTGTACCTTTCCCAGGCTTCGTACAAGGTCTCATCTTCCTTCTGGTTGAAGGTGATAATCAGCTTCCTCAACTGGTCAGTTTTGCTCCTGGGGTAATATTTGTTGAGGAAGGCAAGGGACAGCTCCTCCCAAGTGGTGATTGATGCTTCTGGAAGAGCGTACAACCAAGCTCTAGCCTTATCCCTTAATGAGAATGGGAAAAGCCTAAGCCTGATTGCGTCGCTTGAGACCCCATTCACCTTGAGCGTGTCACAATACTCTAGGAATATCTGCAAGTGTAAGTTGGGATCCTCAGATGGTAATCCACCAAATTGATTCTGTTGAACCATCGAGAGCAAGGATGGCTTCAACTCAAAATTATTCGCCTCAATGTTGGGTCTTGTGATGCTAGACCTCCTACCCATTGCATTGGGCGCTGCAAAATCACGAAGCGCTCTGTTGTCCTGGTTTGCCATGTGTTTGTCGGTAGCTGAACTTGAAGCTTGGTGCTTTTCCTGTTCAAGATGCTTCCGAAGTGCTCTGATCTTATGGAGGGTCCTTTCAATCTCTGGATCGAAAATGTGCTCAAGGCTATGACTCCTTCGCATATATAAACCTGCAAAACCCTCTAACAACAAATACCAAAACGTAATTCTGCAGAAAAAATAAGAACTAAAGAAAAACAGAAAAATTATGCAGAAAAATAAAAATCTAGTCTAATCAAAACACCGTTTAACCAATATTGGGGGACAATCCCCGGCAACGGCGCCAAAAACTTGATAGGCCCACAAGTGCACGAGGTATCGCGTAATAAAAAGTTATCATCCCACAGAGATTGTGCCCAAGTACAAGTTTTCACAGTGGTTCAATTATCTAGAAAATTGTGAAATTAGGATTGTAATGTAGAAGATTAAGAAAAGCAAAAGTTAAGAAGAAATGCTATCTGAAAGAACTAAATGAATTCTGAAATTGAAATAGAACAAATGAGGGTGAAGTTCTTGGGATTTGGTATATGATCATGCCATGTATTTAATTTTCCTAAGACCTTTCTATTTATTAATTCACGCTCTAAGGTTGGATTTCTGAATTTAATTAAGCCCTCTTCTCAGAGTAACATTAATGTGCCCAAATAATAAAGAACCGCGTTCGATTTATTATGTGAACTCGTTAAGAACGGTGAAATCCTATTAAACCTCGAATCGTCATACCCACTTTCGTGACCTATGATTCTAAGTTCAATTTCATGCGTTCAAACAACTAATTAACCTTTCGATTCTCTTAGAGTTTAATTTCAATTGACCCTATCTCTAGGTATTCAAAAGCATTACGCGTTCATGGAAATTGAATAGAAGCAATGAATTAATAGACAGAAAAATCCAAAAGAGGTTTAATACATAAGCATTGTCACACCCTAATCCCAAGATAAAGTTTAGCTACACATGCTCAATTCACCACAGCCCATTGATGGAATCAAATTCAGAAATTACAGAGAAAGAGAAAACCCAAGAAGAAAGTAAAGAACACGAAGCAAAGCTCTCACTTGTGCTTATGAATCTTTCTGAAATCTGCCCAAATGATGTTCTTCAACGCCTATGGTCTTGATTTCTTCAATAATCCCAGGTGAAAACTCCCTCTTTTTCTCTCCAAAAACGTCCCAAAAATGTCTGTCCCTTTTGCTCCTTGAAAAACTAACCCTTTAAACCTCAGAAACTGCTCCCTAAAATAAGGAAACTGCTGTGCGTGCAAAAACCCACTGGCAGTAGGAAAAACCCGCGGCCAGTGGATCGTACTGGAGGTCCAATTTTTACATTTTTGAGCATTCAACAGAGGAACCCACGGCCAGTGGGTTTTTCTGGACCCCAAGATATGCATTTTTGGTTACAGGGCAGCAAGATCCACTGGCAGTGGGAAAAACCCACGGCCAGTGGGTTTCTCTGGATCCCAATTTGTTCAAGTTTTTGTCAAAGGGCAGCAGGATCCACTGGCAGTGGGAAAAACCCACGGCCAGTGGGTTTCTCTGGACCCCACTTTGCTGCTTTTTCATAGCTTGAAACCCTTCCATTAATCCAATGCTTCCTCGAATGCTTCGCGTTTGGAATGTATGTACCTGTAAACAAGCTATTCCTGCAAAAACTTGAAACACCCGAGTAACAAATGCGGAAGGAATGAAAAATACTTGGAATTAGGGACAAGATAACACAAATGACCTAGAAAAACTAAATAAAAAAGCCACTAAAATCATGCAAACAAAACACCTATCAATTACTATAAGATACCTAATCGATTACCTACTGTATAACATTGAAGATTTTAAAATGTAATCGATTATAGCTCGAGTCGTAATCGATTACCATAGCGTCAGAACGTGGGAAAAGTGTTTTTAGTGGAACTCCAGCTCATTTTCTCCACTCCACTTTTGTGCCCATGCTTGAGGTATCCGTTGGGAACATTGTGCAACGGCTAGGGGCTCTCAAATGGCTATAAATGGAGCATGAATTCAAGCAAGAAAGAAAACAGACCAAGGTACAACACAAGGCAATCAACATTCCTCTTCTAGAGGTCTTCTTATTAGATTTCTCTTGTATATTCTGCAACTCTTGTTTCTAAACTTGCATATTGTTTAAGAGTTGTTAGATTATGAGTTTCAATTTGCATATCCTCTCTTGTTGAGAGTTAGAATTGGTGAGAGCTTTCATTTGTGTATCTACTCTATTGAGAGAGTTAATTGCTTGTAAACCAAACACCAAAACACCAAGGTTTTTCACTCTAGGTTGAGTGGTCACAAAGGTTGGGGTTCAACCTTTAGGTATTGAGAGATTATGAGATTGGGTGGGTTGCCCTTTTGCTTGTGAGGATTGAGTTCTTGAGTGTGGGACACTAGGAAGCTACAATTTCTCAAAGCTTGTATCTCAAATCTTCAATAGTGGAATCCTTCAAGTGGGTTGCTTGAAGGCGAGACGTACACCGGGTTGGTGGAACTCGTTAAATTGGTTTGCATTTCTCTCTACCTTGAACTCTTTATACAACTACGCATATAAACTGTTTGTTGAAATGCATGAGCTGAATGTGTGAATCGAAGTTGTTGTTTAAGTAGAAACTTAACTCTGCATGCCAAGTGTTTGATAATCTGCTTGAACCAATATTTGGTGAAGTTCTTAAAAATTGGAATTTGCTATAACTTGCCAAGTATCCAAAACACTATTTCCTATCAACTCTTGTGTGATACTTACTTGATTGCTTTCACTTATTTCATGCACACAAGCTGTTTAATGAATTGAATGAGCTGAACCCTTATAGGAAACATCATATTATTTGAGAACTAAATTTATGCACTCCAACTGATTGACAAATTGTTTAAACCAATAACTTGCCTTGTTTATCACACTTAAAGCTAAATATTGTCATTGTTCATCAAGTGTTGCATAGTGTGATATGTGCATAAAAGTTATTGTCTCTTCATCATTGCATCATTTGTATATTACTAACCGTTTTCAAGGGGATTCCGCACGAAAATTTGAAACACTCAATTCACCCCCCTCTTGAGTGTTGAGGCCTTGGCTAACAATATAGACCATTTAAACAAACTTGTTTTGAAAGATTTAGTAATTGGTTTACCAAAACTGAAATTTGAAAACAAATTTTGTGACGCATGTCAAAAGGAAAAACAAGTAAAGGTTTCTTTTCAAGCAAAAAATGTTGTTTCAACAAATAGACCTTTACAGCTTTTACACATGGATTTATTTAGACCTTCAAAGATTAAAAGTTTTAGTGGAAATTATTATGGTCTTGTGATTGTGGATGATTATTCTAGGTATACATGGACTTTGTTTCTTACTCATAAAAATGAAGCATATCATGCATTTAAGAAACTTGCCAAGATCATCTAAAACGAACAAAATTTGAAAATAACATTCATTCGAACGGATCATAGTGGAGAATTTGAAAACCAATTTTTTGAAAAATTTTGTGAAAAATTTGGCATTGAACATAATTTTTCAGCTCCAAGAACTCCACAACAAAATGGAGTAGTTGAAAGGAAAAATCGATCTTTAGCGGAGGTCGCAAGAACTATGTTGAATGAAAGTAATATTGCGAAACATTTTTGGGCCGAGGCAGTAAATACTGCTTGTCATGTTATGAATCGATGTTTGATAAGGCCTATATTAAAGAAAACCCCCTATGAGCTTTATAAAGGAAGAAAACCAAATATTTCTTATTTTCATGTATTTGGATGCAAATGCTTTGCTTTAAACAATGGAAAGGATAATCTCAGCAAATTTGATGCAAAATCTAATGAAGCAATATTCTTAGGTTATTCATCTACTAGTAAAGCATATTCACTCTTTAACAAATGAACTTGTACAATTGAAGAGTCTATACACGTCAAATTTGATGAACTTAACCAAAATCCTTCGAGAAAGAAAATTGATGATCTTGTAGGTACCTTCCAAGAAATGAACTTGGAAGATAAAGAAGAAAACAAAAATGAAGGAGATACAACACAAAATGATGAACCTCAACAAAAGGAGTGGATCACAATGAAGAATCATCCCTTGGAAAATGTCATAGGTGAAATAACAAAAGGTGTAAGTACTCGAAACGCCATTAGAAATTCATGTAATCACTTAGCCTTTGTATCACAAATTGAACCCAAAAATATTGATGAGGCTATTATTGATGAACATTGGATGTTGGCCATGCAAGAGGAATTAAATCAATTTAAAAGAAATGAAGTTTGGGAACTTGTGCCAAAACCCAATGATCATCAAATAATAGGTACTAAATGGGTTTTTAGAAATAAGCTAGATAAAAATGGAATAATAACAAGAAATAAAGCTAGATTAGTTGCTAAGGGATACAATCAAGAAGATGGAATAGACTATGAAGAAACGTATGCTCCCGTAGCTAGGTTAGAAGCCATAAGATTACTGTTAGCTTTTGTTTGTTGTATAGATTTTAAGATTTATCAAATGGATGTCAAAAGTGCTTTTCTAAACAGCTATATTCAAGAAGAAATTTATGTAGATCAACCTCCCGGTTTTGAAAATCATAAATTTCCAAACCATGTTTTTAAATTAAGAAAAGCTTTATATGGTTTGAAACAAGCTCCAAGAGCTTGGTATGAAAGACTTAGTAAATTTCTTTTAGAAAATAATTTTGAAAGAGGAAAGGTTGATACTACACTGTTTATAAAACGTAAAAATAATGACATTCTTCTGGTATAAGTTTATGTTGATGACATAATATTTGGTGCTACTAACGAAATTCTTTGTCAAGAGTTTGCCAAGATTATGCAAAATGAATTCGAAATGTCCATGATGGGAGAACTTACATTCTTCCTTGGGCTACAAATTAAACAAACTAAAGAAGGAACTTTCCTTAGTCAAACAAAATATTGCAAAGAACTACTCAAAAGGTTCGAAATGGACAAGGCAAACAAAACAGCAACACCCATGAGTACATCTTGCTACTTAGACAAAGATGAGAAGAGTAAGGACGTTGAAATAACTAAATACTGAGGTATGATTGGATCCTTACTTTACTTAATAGCTAGTAGGCCCGATATTATGTTTGTTGTATGTATGTGTGCTAGATATCAAGCATGTCCTAAAGAATCACATCTCACTGCCGTAAAAAAGAATTTTGAAATATCTTGTAGGTACTCAAAATGTTAGTTTATGGTATCCCAAAGGCGTTGAATGTATTCTTGTAGGATATTCTGATTCTGATTTTGCCGGTTGTAAACTTGATAGAAAGAGTACTAGTGGCACATGTCATTTACTTGGTAGTTCCCTTGTTTCTTGGCATAGCAAGAAACAAGTAAGTGTTGCTTTATCGACAGCTGAGGCAGAATATGTAGCAGCTAGCAGTTGTTGTGCTCAAATTCTTTGGATGAGACAATAAATTCTTGACTTTGGTGTTATTTTAAATAAAGTGCCTATTAAATGTGATAACACTAGCGCCATAAACATCTCCAAAAATCCTGTCATGCACTCTAGGTGTAACATCCTGATTTAGATTTAATTACCGAGTAAGATTAGTTGCTGATTAATGGTTGATTCAAATTAATTGCCGATTAAGTTAATGGCTGAATAATAATAATAATGCCAGGGAAATGACACATATGCCCTCTTGGTGATATAAAAAGGGGCTTCGGTTCTCTCTCACTCATTATTATTCACGCTAAGTTGGACAAGGCTGAGAGTGAGAGTTGAACATTTTTTTTCTTCATGCATACAACCGGCCTTCCTCTCTTCTGTTGTTCTTTCTTCTTCTTCGTATTCGTCTTCTTCTCTTCATCAGCCACGATTGTAGTGACTTGGAGGCTTGAAGTCCTCCACTGCTGTGAGAGTCGGACTGCAGGAGAGAGTGAGCCACCTCTCTTCATGCATGTAGAGGGCTGTTGTGATCAACTCAAGCTTCTTCTCCTTCCACTCGAACACTGAGTAGAACCTCGAGTGGGAAGTGGGACAGTGTTGGGTGCCTAGAAGTCTGGAAGTCCTCCATTGTTGGTGAGGATTAGAATGTTCGAGTGAGGGAACAGCTTTTGGAATCCTCCACTGGACCGAGAAAGAGAACGGCGTTGTGTCTTGGAGGCTTGGAATCCTCCACTGTCTTGCATGCAGAGCATGGAGTGTCATAGAGGAAGAGCTGTTCGAGAGAGTGAACGGCTCGAAGTTCCTCCAAAGCTTAGTGCCAAGGTGGATGACTGAATCAGGTCATTTTGTTGAAAACGAGTGACCGAAGGGCGATCGGTCGGTGCTGTAAGCTCGAGGAGCTTCTGGAATCTTCATTCTAGGTAGAGGGGCTGATTTACATCTCAAATGCATGGTTTATGGTGAAACTAATTCACTGTGTTGTGTTGTACTTGTAATGTGTTGATTGTTGTATTTCGATTGAGTGATAGCCCGGATGTGTGATGATTATGAATTGTGTGGTGCATGTCAATTTCTATCCATGAGATGTATGTTGATAAACATGAGGATGCAGAGTGAATGCATGTAAATGTTATTATGATTGTCGAGTGCATTATACTGTGAGACGGGGGATAAATATCCATTTGTTATTTTATATTAAAATGCATGAAATGCTTGTGGCTGTTAATGAGAAAGCCGAGTGTATATGTATGAGTCTGCTATACTGATTTCAGTGTGTGATTTTATATTTAAATGCATGAGATGTATGTTACTGACATTTAGAATGTCGAGTGCATGTGTCTAGGACCATTTGTCGATTCCCGTTAGGGATTTTATGTTAAAAAGCATGTGATGCATGTGATGAAAGTGTGGATTGCCGAGTGTATGCCAATGTTGTGCTGAATTCGTTATGATTTTATAATTGCTGTATGAGATGCATGTATTATGAGGTGCTTAACGAGTTAAATGGCACTGTTGTACTAATGAATATGTATGAGATACAATGAAAGGCCTTGGGTTGGACTCAAGGCAATGCCGAGTGCATTTAGCATTGGACGCTTGATGAATAAGACCATATGCATTTGATTCGCCATTGAAAATGCTGAGAGCATATAGCGTGGGATGCTTAATATAGAGGCAGCAATCAGATGAATATGTGTGAGATATAATGAAAGACCTTGGGTTGGACTCAAGGCAAGCCTACCGAGTTGGACTCGGGGCTACCCGTAACACTTCCGTTGTCGCTTGGAGTGACTGTGTTACATGAGAGGGCAAACGGTTTGGTACCAGTAAAATGGCCGGATCAGCTTGGAGCTGAGGAAAAGGCTTGGAGCCTATGTTGCAACATAAAAATTAATAATGAATAATCGGATCCGACTGAAATGATGTGTGCACACTTATAACTGTTATTGAGCTCAATGTGATTTGTATGTATATGTGTAAATGTTATTGAGAATAACACGATTGATATAGTCTTGAATGACTTGAGTGAATTCCAACTGGATGAATGTATGTATAATGATACTGTTGCCGAGTGCAATGTGATGATTGGTTGTGAATTTATGATATTGAGAATAATGTGAATTATATAGCCCTAAGTGAATTGAATAATTCCGATCGAATGATGTTGTATGAATGTCCATATTGAATGGCAGTGTATGTTATTGTTGATTGAGATATGTAATTGCATGATGGAGAAATTGGGGATTAATCCGAGTCAATAACTGTCATTTAATATGTAAAATGCTCACCCCTACTGTGGCTATATTTTCGGTATATGTAGGTTGGACTGGTGAATGACAAGAAGGCCTCAAGTCCGAGTGATGAGTACCTATACTGCTGTAGTGTACATAGTATACAGATTGTATATAGTCGATGTAGCCTTGGCCGGCTCTTATGTATAATGATCGTTTTGGATATATATATATATATAATTGAATTAACTGGATTGTGGACAAGTGTACATATATTTACATTGTTATGAAGTTACCCGAATTGCCCATTAGGTGGCATTGTAATAATAATGCTAAGTCAATGAGTTTCCGAGTGGAATATAGTGGTGAGAGCCTGTTCCGAATGAAGAAGGCTTAGAACAGTTCTGAGTGAGGCTTTAGTAAGTGGCCTTTCTCCGAATGGTGAAGGCTTAAAATGGTTCCGAGCGAAATGTGTTCAAAGTGACTTCTTCTGAGGGAAGAGTAGTCATGATGCCCGAGTAAGATATACTGGGAGAACCTCTTCTGAGGGAAGAAAGGTTCAATACTCCCAAGTGTGAATCGACCAACAATTACTTCCGGGGGAAGAACGGTTAAATGGTTCTGAGTGAAACCTATCTTAGTAAGCCTATTCCGAGGGGATAAGGTTTAGATATTACCAAGCAGAACTTAACTTGGTGAAGTCTTCCAAGTGAAGAGCAGTTAGAGTATTTCCGAGTGGATGAGGTTATAAAATCTTTAAGTGAGACTTGACCTAATAAGGTGTTCTCCGAGTGAGGAAGATTAGAATATGCCGAGTGAAGAATGTGAAATATACTTCCGATAGTGTTGAGGTTGAAGTGCCTCCGAGTGATGTATGACTGGGGAAATATTCCGAGTGAGGGAAGGTTTATAGACTCCGAGTGGAATAACCGAGGGAATCATTTCCTGAGTGGAGATTAAACGCTTCCGAATGAAATACGACTGTAACCTTCCAGAAAATAAAAATAAGGATCTGGCTAAGTATGAGTTTACCGGGTGAAGCATGACCCGAAGGGGGATAGTTCCCGAGTGAACTTAGGTCCCGATTCCGAGTGATGGAATTACCCGAGTGCATGGGCTCGCTTCAGTGAATAAGGATTCGCTCCAGCGAATGAAGCTCGCTCAAGTGACTTCTGCTGCCTTTCGTTTAACCGAGGCTGAGTCTTGCCATCGTGTGGCATCCTGACTCGGTCTTCTCTCACCTCTGATCAGTTTTCTGCTTCCCTCGACTTCGGATTGTTTTTATTTGTTCCGACACCTACTTTGAACTGCTTTGCGTTTGGGAAAAATTTCCCTAGTCTCGGGTTTGCTTTTATTTAAGTCGGGTTGTGTCATTTTGGTATCAGAGCAGACTTAAAAGGTCCAAGGCCAAGGTAGGCTTACTGAGAGTAGGCGGTTGTGTGCAATATGACCGGTTGTCATCATTGCTTGTTATACTCTATTAGATTTGATACATGTTTAACCATGATTTGTGTGGCTATATGCCTATGAGTTTTGTTTGGGGATGGAGACAACAGGTACTATCATTGGTACGTTGTTTTAGGGTAGAAGATTTGTTACTACCCTGGTCTGATTTTTTACGAAATACTTAGAGGTTAGTTCAAGCATGGGTCAACTGTGAGGAAAATAGAATGATAGATGTTGAGACCTTCATATGTGTTGAAGCTGAATTAGTTGGTTCGGTCTCTTGTATAAGCCATGCTAGTGGCTCATAGCCGAGGCATGCTTGTTGAACGAAATGGAATTCATGTGTTTGAGTGATCAAATGAATAAGGTTAAAGGAATCCCCTAGTGTGGTGTTTTCAAATTCAAATGATCGGTTGTGCCATTTGTAGAGGATGAGTTTCATATCCTTTGGCACAAGAGCCCTATATGATATATGATATAAGTGATTTGTTACAGTTCCCTAGATTGGGAATTTGAGTATATTATAAGTGATTAAATGTGAAATAGGAACTTGTTGTTCAAGTGGCCTCAATACTCAAGAGGGGGGGTGAATTGAGTTATAAAACTTTTGCTTGGAATGCCTTTGAAATTGATTTCTATAGCCAAGTTTATGAGACTATGCAAGTGAAAGCAAGTAACAATGATATGCAATGCACCGCAAGAGGTAAGTATTGTTGAGGCAATATAGCAAACACTTGGTGTGCAATATCTAGAGTATAGCAAATTAAGCAAGTTCAAGTATGTTCTTCTCAACCAAACAATACCAATCAACAAATATGCAATGTATGGAAGTAAAAGAGTAAGGAAGAGAAGCTTGCAAACCGATGTAACGAGTTCCACCCAATCCGGTGTACGTCTCGCCTCTAAGCAACCCACTTAGAGGATTTTCCACTATTGTAGACTAGAGATACAACTTTGAGCAATTGCGGCTTCCTAGTGTCCCACACTCAAGAACCCAATCCTCACAAGTATAAGGGCAACCCACCCAATCTCTCAATCTCACAATATCCCAAAGGTTGAATCCACAACCTTTGTAACCACTCAATCCTAGAGTGAACAACCACTCAACCTAGAGTGAATAACTTGTGTGTTTGGAGTTTGTGTTTACAATCAATATACTCTCTTAATAGAGCAGATATACAAATGAAAAGCTCTCCCAAATTCTAACTCTCAAGATGAGAGGATATACAAGTGAAGTATAAGATGCAAGAAATAGGCTTACAAAGCACAAAAATAGAGCTAAGGATTTGTTGCTTCTTGGTTCTTGTTGGGTGCTTGTTGTGCTTGTGTTCTTCTTGCATTTATAGAGCCAAGATAGCTGTTGAGGAGTCCCCTAGCCGTTGCAAGATGATGGCTCTGCGTATAGTGGGATTTGAGTGCTTGTTTTCCACTTAAGTCTGTCTATTTAGTGGTGTTTCCCACTATGTGAATCGATTCGTAGATCCTTGAATCGATTCAGAGTATTCTGTTTTATGCATTTTGAAGTTCCAGAGTCGAATGAATCGATTCGAGACTTGTTTGAATCGATTCAGAGCATTCTGTTTTGGGTTCCTGGTCTGTCAGCATCGTGTGAATCGATTCAGGGTCCTTGTGAATCGATTCAGGACATGCTGTTTGCAATCTTAGTGACTTCCAGGGCTGTGAATCGATTCAGGGTCATGGTGAATCGATTCAACCCATTCTGTTTCTCATTTTTATGACCTTCAGGGCTGTGAATCGATTCACTCGTGCTTGAATCGATTCAGGCTCTTCATTTTGTCATTTTCTCATGCCTGTTGGTCATCCATTTGAATCTAATGATGCATGGTTGCTTTCCTTTTGTTTGATTCATTGGTTTCTTCATCTCTTGAACCTTTGTGAGATCATTTTCCTCTTTTATATGAAATCTCTAATTGTTTTTGATTTGAAGACTTCCCATTGCTTGTTTCCATTGTCATTATCAAAACCTGTTATCACATGCAAATACATTCTCCCCCTTTTTGATGATGACAACCAATGACCATCTCTTGGGGTGTTTATTAGCCAATAACAAGTTATGAAAACTAATGTCTCTGTTTGTTTTAAGCAATTATTTCTTTTAAGAAAGTAGGTCTCCCCCTTTGTTTTTCAATAAAACCATCAAATGATCTCAAGCGTTGAAATAATGTCACACCTGTATCACATTCATATATATGTATCATATTCGCATATATCGCACATGTATCACATGAATATATATCGCATAATATCGCACATGTATCTCTTTATCTCTCTATCTTAATATCGCACATGTATTTCTCTATCTCTCTATCTTAATATCGCACATGTATTTCTCTATCTCTCTATCTCTCCCCCTTTGTCATTATCAAAAACAAAAGTTGGAAATCGAGTAATAATCACAGGCAAATGCAATTGAGATAAACCAAAATAATTAACCAAACGAGATAATTGTTCAACCGACATAGTAAACTAAGACGAGATAGTTGTGCAAATAATTGACCAAAACAGAAACCAAAGTAAACAACCAAGTCTGAATGTGAAAAATAAAAGGAATAAAGAAAAGTAAAGATCAGTCATGGATGCGGGAAGTGAATGCTGGATATCTGGGTGGCAAGCTCCGTGTATCGCTCTTCCATGTTGGCTTCAATCCTGTCCAGTCGAGTGTGGATGTTTGCTTCCATGGAGTTGAGGCGCTGGTCCAGGTGAGCAGTGAGTCTTGTGAAAAGATCATCAGTAGCAGTGGGTGGAGGAGGAGGAGGAGGAGGAGCGTCATCTTCAACTTCATGTCGGGGACGCCTAAGAAATTGCCACCTGCCTTGGTATTCCACAATATTCATCTTAGTGAGATGAGGTTTGCCAATAGGTGCCTTGGGACCGACCACTTCCTTGATCTCATTTTTCAAGTCCACTTTAAAATGGTGGAGCAATTTGGTAATGAGTATGGCATATGGAAGATGGGCGAGGTTTTGGGCTTCAACCATGTGATGCCTAACCAAGTCAATCCAATTTATGTCTTTCTCGTTGACAATTGCCCAGAGCAGCAAGATTTGGGCCTCATTTAGCCTTGCATAATTTCCACCGGAGGGGAGGAGAATTTTGACAAGGACAAAGTGCAGGAGGCGGTGATGGAGACTTAAGGTGCCAACCGTGCTCGAGGGACCTGCAAGATTAAAGAAAGCTCTTGCCTCCAATGGATTGTAATTCCATGCAAGAGGAGGTTCTTTGCCATGGAAGGAAGCATTGCTAAGAGGAAGTAAGCCAACTTGATTCATTACCTCATTATCAAGAATGATAGTCTTACCTTTCACTCGGGCAATATAGCGAGCATCTTGAAGGCGTAAGGTGGAGTAGAATACACGAATCAGTTCGGGGTAGATTGCTACTTCCTCAAGAGCCATGAAACCAACTAGCTCTTGTTGATGTAAGGTGGTGAGTAGAGGAAGTCCAGATGCTTCAAAGAATGGGAGATCAAGCCAATGAGGAGAAATGAGATTTTTCTCAGAGAATGAAGATTTGTACCTTTCAAGATCCTTTTGGGTAGTGAATAATCTAGATAAATCGGAATGTTGAGGCATGGAGGCAGCAGCAGTGTTTGCACGTTGCTTCTTGCGAGGTTGAGAGGAGGAAGCCATGGAAGATGAAGGATTTGAGTGGAAGGTTTGGAGAAGAAGTTGAAGAGATTAGAAGTTGAGAAGTTTGAGAAGAGAGAGTGGGAGATAGTGGAAGAGTGAAATGAGGAAGTGTGTTAATTTATCAGCGTGAATATGCAGTAACTGACGCGTGAATCGATTCGAAGAATGCTGTGAATCGATTCGAACGTTACTGTTTTGAGAGAAATGAAAGGGTCAGACGCGTGAATCGATTCGAGGAATGCTGTGAATCGATTCGAACCTCTCTGTTTGAGGGAATAGGTGTTTGAATCGATTCAAGGGGAGTGTGAATCGATTCGAACGATACTGTTTTGAGGATTTTTGAACCAACAGGTCTTTGAATCGATTCGAGGGGTGCTGAATCGATTCGAAGGGCTGATTCACTCCAAAATTCATTTCTTTCCTTTCCAGTATATTCAAGGCATGAGGAATTCCATATAGGATCATTAAATCTCCATTTCCATGGGGTTCTTTTGCATTAATCACTAGTAAAGGTGTCATGCAACCAATACACAAGATGAAGTGATCTTTTAAACACAATTTGTCATATCAAGAATACCCAATTCTCTTCTAATGTAAATAAATTGCTCTCTAGCCAAGGGTTTTGTGAAAATATCTGCTAGTTGCCTAGAGGTTTCAACATGTTCAAGCACACAATCCCCTTTTAACATATGATCTCTAATAAAGTGATGCCTAATCTCAATGTGTTTGGTCCTAGAGTGCATTACTGGATTTTTCGATATATTAATGGCACTTGTATTATCACATTTAATGGGGACTTTGTTCAAGGAAATACCAAAATCAAGAAGTTTTTGTCTCATCCAAAGAATTTGAGCACAACAACTACCAGCTGCTACATATTCTGCCTCAGCTGTTGACAATGCAACACTTGCTTGTTTCTTGCTATGCCAAGAAACAAGAGAACTACCAAGCAAATGGCATGTACCACTAGTACTTTTTCTATCAAGCTTACACCCCGTAAAGTCGGAATCAGAATATCCTAAAAGATTACATTCAACACCTTTGGGATACCATAAACCAACATTTTGAGTACCCACAAGATATTTCAAAATTCTTTTTACGGCAGTTAAATGTGATTCTTTAGGACATGCTTGATATCTAGCACACATGCATACCGCAAACATAATATCAGGTCTACTCGCAGTTAAATACAGTAAGGATCCAATCATACCTCGATACTTGGTGATTTCAATGTCCTTACCCTTTTCATCTTTGTCTAGATAGCAGGATGTGCTCATAGGTGTAGCTATCTCGTTTGCCTTGTCCATTCCAAACCTTTTAAGTAGTTCCTTACAGTATTTGGTTTGGCTAATGAACATTCCATCAATGGCTTGTTTTATTTGTAGACCAAGGAAAAAGGTGAGTTCTCCCATCAAGGACATTTCAAACTCATTCTGCATAATCTTGGCAAATTCTTGACAAAGATTTTCATTAGTAGCACCAAATATTATGTCATCTACATAAATTTGTACCAAGAGGATGTCATTGTGTTTGCGTTTTATAAACAATGTAGTATCAACCTTTCCTCTTTCAAAGTTGTGTTCTAAAAGGAATTTGCTTAATCTTTCATACCAAGCTCTTGGAGCTTGCTTCAAACCATATAAGGCTTTTCTCAATTTGAAGACATGATTTGGAAATACATGATTTTCAAAACCGGGAGGTTGATCTACATAGACTTCTTCTTGAATGTAGCCGTTTAAGAACGCACTTTTGACATCCATTTGATACAGTTTGAAATCCATGCAACATGCAAAAGCTAGCAATAATCTAATGGCTTCTAACCTAGCTACGGGAGCATATGTTTCTTCATAGTCTATTCCTTCTTCTTGGTTGTATCCCTTTGCAACTAGTCTAGCTTTGTTTCTAGTTATTATACCGTTTTCATCAAGCTTATTTCTAAAAACCCATTTGGTGCCTATTATTAGATGATCATTGGGTCTTGGCACAAGTTCCCAAACTTCATTTCTTTCAAATTGGTTTAACTCTTCTTGCATGGCCAACATCCAATGTTTATCAATAATGGCTTCATCAATATTTTTGGGTTCTATTTGGGATACAAAAGCCAAGTGATTGCATGCATTTCTAATGGCGTTTCGAGTACTTACCCCTTTGGTTATTTCTCCAATGATTTTATCCAAGGGATGATCCTTCAATGTTACCCAATCTTGTTGTCTCTCAATTTGTGTTGCACCTTCATCATTGTTGACTTCTTCTTCTTTGTCTTGTAAATTCATTTCTTGGAAAGTACCTACAAGATCATCAACATCTTCCTTTCTCGGAGGGTTATGGCTATTTTCATCAAATTTGACATGAATAGATTCCTCAATAGTATTTGTTTGTTTGTTGAAGATTCTATAAGATTTACTTGATTGAGAATATCCTAGGAATATTTCCTCATCAGATTTTGCATCAAACTTTCCTAGATTATCCTTTCCATTGTTGAGCACAAAACATTTACATCCAAAGATATGAAAGTATGCAATATTGGGTTTTCTACCCTTGTAAAGCTCATAGGGAGTTTTCTTTAAAAAAGGCCTTATCAAACATCGATTCATAACATAACACGCGGTGTTTACCGCATCGGCCCAAAAATGTTTTGCAATATTGTTTTCATTTAGCATGGTTCTAGCAAGCTCCACTAAAGATCTATTCTTTCTTTCAACTACTCCATTTTGTTGTGGAGTTCTAGGAGCTGAGAAGTTGTGATTAATACCATGTTTTTCGCAAAACTTTTCAAAAGATTGATTTTCAAATTCTCCCCCATGATCAGTTCTAATGGATGCAATTTTTGAGTTTTGCTCATTTTGGATAATCTTTGCAAGTTTCTTGAATGCATGATATGCTTCATTCTTATGAGCAAGAAACAATGTCCATGTATATCTTGAATAGTCATCTACTATAACTAGACCATAGTAATTACCTCCAAAGCTTTTGATTTTGGATGGTCCAAATAAGTCCATGTGCAAAAGTTGTAAAGGCCTTTGAGTAGAAACTATGTTTTTGGATTGAAAAGATGCCTTAACTTGTTTTCCCTTTTGACATGCATCACAAAATCTATTTTCAAATTTAAGCTTTGGTAGACCAATTACTAAATCTTTAGAAACAAGTTTGTTTAAGTGGTCTACATGTATATGAGCTATTCTTCTATGCCATAGCCATGTTTCATCCTCTTTTGAAATGAAGCATTGTTCATCATTTGTAGACAAACTATCCATATCAATCATGTAAATATTATCAATTCTTTGGCCTACAAACTTAATTTCCTTATTGGTCTTATGCTCAATTATGCAACAATTTGATTCAAATAAAACTCTATATCCTTTGTCACATAATTGACTTATGCTTAGTAAATTATGTTTGAGGCCTTCAACATACAATACATCACTTATGGATGTGGAAGAGTTCTTACCAATATTTCCAATGCCTAGGATTCTTCCCTTAGTGTTGTCTCCATAGGTGACGCTTCCTTTTCGTTTGGGAGTGAATGATGTAAATTTAGTTATGTCTCCCGTCATATGCTTCGAACACCCGCTATCCAAGTACCAATGGGTGTTGCTTGCCTTGAAGCATACCTGCAAAACAAAATCATTTTAGAGAACTAGGTACCCATTTTATGTTGGGTCCTTTAAGGTTAGCTTGTGGGAATGTTCCTTTGGGAACCCACACCTTTCTTAAGACCTTTGGTCCTAGTTTCCTAATACTACACTTATGTGCACTATGTCCTTTGGTACCACAATGATTGCATTTCATAAAAGGTGAGGAGGATTTGTTTAGTGGTGCAAAGAAATTTTTGTAGTGCTTCTCCATTTTATGATTACTATGTTCTTGGTCATATCCTAGACCGGTTTTACTAAACATGCATTTTTGTTGCCCAAGTAGGATATTCAAATTATTTCTTCCATTAGTGAATTTCTCTAGTGTCCTATTTAGGTCTTCAACCTTGGTTTCTAACACAATGCACTTCTTTGCAAAATCACAAGGTTTATCCCTAGAGCATGTTTGAACTTTCTCTAGTTCTTCTTTTAAGCTCTCATTTTCTTTACATACTTCCATGAGATGCAATTCGAGAGTATCACTAGTTTTCCTAGATGCTTTGAGTTTACTAGAGATTTTTGTAAATTTATCATATAATTCCTCAAATGCATCTAACAGCTCATTTTTATCTAGGTCAAGAAGATTTACCTCATTTTCCTCTTCTTGATGATTTGCCATTAAGCAAAGATTGGCTTGCTCATCTTCCGAGTCGTCGGAGCTGCTCACATCGTTCTCATCCCAAGCAATATAGGCTCTTCTTCTTCTTTGTTTGTCCTTGCCTTTCTTTTTGAGGTTTGGACAATCGGCTTTGAAGTGCCCTTCTTTGCCACATTCAAAACAACTTGGTGAAGAGGAAGTTTCATTAGAGGTAGGTTTCTTACCTTGGGGCTTAAGGTTCTTTTGGAACTTTTTGTTCTTCATGAATCTTCCAAATCTTTTTACGAACAGCCCAAACTCTTCTTCTTCATCTAAGTCACTGCATGATTCTTCCTCATGCATGGAGGTGGCTTTGAGGGCTAGCCCTTTCTTCTTGGTGGATTTCTCCTCTTCCTCGGCTAGCTTCAATGCTTTAAGTTCTTGCTCTTGTTCTTGCAATTTTCCAAAGAGTGTTGCAAGAGACATTTCATTGATGCTAGGAGATTGTTTTATTGCTGTGACAAGAGGTTGCCATTCCCTGCTGAGACTTTTCAAAATTTTGTGCACAAGCTCTTTGTTAGTATACACTTTGCCAAGAGTAATAAGATGGTTAATAATAAGTGTAAACCTTTTCTGCATATCTACAATAGATTCTCCTGAATTTATCCTAAAGCATTCATATTGGCTAGTAAGAGTACTAATCTTTGAGTCCTTTACATCATTAGTACCTTCATGGGTTACTTGAAGAGTATCCCACATTTCTTTAGCGGTTTGGCATGTCATTACTCTAAAAAATTCGTCTTGTCCTAAAGCCATGGTAATGAGATTTTTGGCCTTGTAGCCATATTGGACTTTCTTTTCTTCCTCGCTAGTCCATTCGTCTATGGGTTTTTCAACATTCTTGCTATCTATGGTATGCATTGGTATATAGGGACCATTTTCAATGGCATTCCATATTCTCAAGTCAATTGATTGAATGAAGATTTTCATTCTCTCTTTCCAAAAGGCATAACCTTCCCCATTGAAAGTGGGAGGTCTATTTATCGCACCACCCTCGGGAAAAACATTTTGAGAACTTGAGGCCATTTAATCTCTTGAAGCTGTTAAGCTTGATCTACCAAGAGTCAAGCTCTGATACCACTTGTTGTTCAAGTGGCCTCAATACTCAAGAGGGGGGGTGAATTGAGTTATAAAACTTTTACTTGGAATGCCTTTGAAATTGATTTCTATAGCCAAGTTTATGAGACTATGCAAGTGAAAGCAAGTAACAATGATATGCAATGCACCGCAAGAGGTAAGTATTGTTGAGGCAATATAGCAAACACTTGGTGTGCAATATCTAGAGTATAGCAAATTAAGCAAGTTCAAGTATGTTCTTCTCAACCAAACAATACCAATCAACAAATATGCAATGTATGGAAGTAAAAGAGTAAGGAAGAGAAGCTTGCAAACCGATGTAACGAGTTCCACCCAATCCGGTGTACGTCTCGCCTCTAAGCAACCCACTTAGAGGATTTTCCACTATTGTAGACTAGAGATACAACTTTGAGCAATTGCGGCTTCCTAGTGTCCCACACTCAAGAACCCAATCCTCACAAGTATAAGGGCAACCCACCCAATCTCTCAATCTCACAATATCCCAAAGGTTGAATCCACAACCTTTGTAACCACTCAATCCTAGAGTGAACAACCACTCAACCTAGAGTGAATAACTTGTGTGTTTGGAGTTTGTGTTTACAATCAATATACTCTCTTAATAGAGCAGATATACAAATGAAAAGCTCTCCCAAATTCTAACTCTCAAGATGAGAGGATATACAAGTGAAGTATAAGATGCAAGAAATAGGCTTACAAAGCACAAAAATAGAGCTAAGGATTTGTTGCTTCTTGGTTCTTGTTGGGTGCTTGTTGTGCTTGTGTTCTTCTTGCATTTATAGAGCCAAGATAGCTGTTGAGGAGTCCCCTAGCCGTTGCAAGATGATGGCTCTGCGTATAGTGGGATTTGAGTGCTTGTTTTCCACTTAAGTCTGTCTATTTAGTGGTGTTTCCCACTATGTGAATCGATTCGTAGATCCTTGAATCGATTCAGAGTATTCTGTTTTATGCATTTTGAAGTTCCAGAGTCGAATGAATCGATTCGAGACTTGTTTGAATCGATTCAGAGCATTCTGTTTTGGGTTCCTGGTCTGTCAGCATCGTGTGAATCGATTCAGGGTCCTTGTGAATCGATTCAGGACATGCTGTTTGCAATCTTAGTGACTTCCAGGGCTGTGAATCGATTCAGGGTCATGGTGAATCGATTCAACCCATTCTGTTTCTCATTTTTATGACCTTCAGGGCTGTGAATCGATTCACTCGTGCTTGAATCGATTCAGGCTCTTCATTTTGTCATTTTCTCATGCCTGTTGGTCATCCATTTGAATCTAATGATGCATGGTTGCTTTCCTTTTGTTTGATTCATTGGTTTCTTCATCTCTTGAACCTTTGTGAGATCATTTTCCTCTTTTATATGAAATCTCTAATTGTTTTTGATTTGAAGACTTCCCATTGCTTGTTTCCATTGTCATTATCAAAACCTGTTATCACATGCAAATACATAGGATACGTGTTAGATAGGGGTCGTGTCTCGGTTTTTGGTGTGTGAAAACCGAGTGAATGATTGATTTGATGTTAGGCCACTAGGCGTGGTGACCCCGTTGATTTAGCATGATCTTGTGTGATCGGATGTTGTTGAGATAGATACCTGAGAAATTAGAAAACTGAGTGAATAATTGATTTAATTGTGACCCCTAAGGTGTGGTAACCCGATTGGATTTAGTATAATCTTATACTATCAGACCTTGTGGAACTAGACCCTATGGTGGTCTGGGCTCGGTGATATTTGGTTGTTGTGGGAGTGCCCCATGATGGGTGCTAGGTGACCCTTAGGATTTTTGAGTCGGATGATCTGTTAAACCTTATAGATAGTTGTGCCCGGTAAAATAATCGTGTAATAAATTGTTGAGGCTTGAACCGTCATAAAAGGAAATGCAAATAATGAATGTGATACCGGATGGATAGTGAATAGTAATGTTGAATTCTGGGTACGCTTTGGTATTGAGTATGGTGATGATAGAAACAATATGATGATAACGATTTTACGTCCAGTTGGTGGACTGTGCTTATGATTAGTGAAAAGGTTCACCGATGCAGAAGCCTGTTATGTGATTAAAAATCATATTGTAACCTCGAGTTGTATACCTAAGTGAGTTTAGTGAATTATCTAAGCTTAAGTTGAGTTATGGCCGGAGATGTGTAATGAAATATAGGGTAAATAGACTATCGGATTAAGGTTTTATGATGGATGAGATCCAATGACGAGGCATATGCCCTGTAAGGGCTGGAAGTCTGTCGTTATTATACCATTTTATGGTGATGGTGACCGATATTCGATGATTATTAATATGTGATGTACCCTAGACGATGCATAATGACGATGTTGATATAAATGTGTTGATTGTAGATTTGTGTGAATTACCACAAATTCTCATGCGGATTAGTATTAGTATTAGTTGAGTGAGTATGGTCGATGTGAGTGAAAAGAGTGTAAGGTATGCTGTTCCGATATGACTCTACACACCATAGGTATTGTGGAGGCGTACACATTTACAGCGACTCTATGTAATTGTTGTAACCCTATGGGAATAAGACGTCATCCTATATGTCGGATGCAGTAATTTATAGGTCGGGAAGGTGAGGTTGTAGCTACTGATGGTGATGTTCTGAGTCTATCTGGATGTTCCGGATAGAAATGGGAGTTGTGTTGAATGGGTAGTAGATGATAGCGTATCGAATGAGGGTGGAAGATTTATTCTAACCCTTGTAAATTTACCTCTAAAAGGATTAGAGGTCATTTTTGGTATCAATTGGCTATTAGCCAATAAGGTGAAGGTAGACTGACAAGATTGAAGGGTGATCTTTCTGACAAGGGTGCCCTGATGTTACTGGTCGAGAAGAGAGATTGTGGTAAGCGGTTATGCCTTGATTGCCACCGATTGGGTAAGTTAACTATAGGGAATAATACCCACTGCCGGGACTGATGATCTGGTTGATCAATTGTGGTGTGATTCAGTCTTTCTAAGATCGGTTTGCAGTCCGGATGCCATCAGATTGGAGCAAGGTTTCTGATATCCCTGAAACGGTGTTCAGGACTTGTTATGGCCACTTTGGATAAGTGGTAATACTGTTTGGTGTGGTAAATGTTCAGGCGGTGTTCATGAATTATATGAACAATATCTCCAACCTTATCTGGAACGGTTCATAAGAGTATTCATCGACGATATTCAGATTTATTCCGAGTCATACTAGAAGCATGAAGGACATCTCCACATAGTACTGTAGTACTGAAGGAGAAGCAATTAATTGCCAAGTTATTGGTGTATGACTTTGGGTCGGATGGGATCCAGTTCTGGGACACGCTATGTCCAAAGATGGCATCGCTGTCGGTCCATCTAAGGTGGAAGTAGTGATGGCATATGTGAGACCCAAATCTCAAAGATTTAGTGAAGGATCAGGACTCTGAGCTGAAATAAACGATGAAGTGAGAATTCGCTCAGGTAAGAATAGTATGTTTCCGAGTGTGAGCAAGTGGAGATGATTCCGAGCTAAGAAAAGGAATATAATTCCCAGTAAAATCTTTTTGGGAGAAAGAACTACTGAGTGAGGTGGAGTTATGATGTTTCGAGTGAAGCATCATTAAGAGAGTCAGTACTAAGTTAAGAAAACTGTGTCTGAATGTGACACTTGGGAGTAGGGTGAAATCCGAGTGAAACGTCTCCGGGTGAAACGTTCCAAATGGGTTACTCCAAAAGACGTATTCCCGAATAAAGGAAAGCTTGAGTTTGAATAAGTACTTCTCAGGATGAAGAATTTTGAATAAAGACCGAGTGGAGTATCTCCAAGTCATGAGACTTTTCGAGCGATGTGTCTCGGGGTGTGACACTTCTGAGTGGAATGTACCGAGTGAAACGATTCCAAGTGGAAAGGCGGCAAGAGAAAAATTTCTAAGTCTGTATGATGTGCCACCGATTAATCTTTTTCCATGGGAAAAGTACTTCTGGACGGGAAGAGGAACTTTGAATGAGTAAATTTCCGAGTGAATGGCTCCCGAGGGGAGTAGATATCTGAGGGGTGAATTTATTTGAATTCGTACTCAGGTCGATGTTTAGAGCTGCTGAGTTTGAACTCGGTTCGTTTTCGAGGTGGACTTGGATTCCGAGTGACATTCTCAAGAGGTAGACATGGAATTAGCCGAAGGCATGAATAGAAATCTGTGATTTAAGGACCGAGTATGGTGCCTGCAAGAGGTAAATCCAGGCAAACCATGCTAACTAAAGCACATTGGAGCTCTTTTGAGTATTCATCCCGGTATTGCCAAGAGGTATCACGGTTTGAAAAGGAAATTCTAGTGGTCGGATATTGAGGAGCTGAGGGCTTAATCCGAGATAAATCGGACAATAGTGAGTATTAGGGAGAATCGGTAATGTTACTTACCGACTAGATCTTCCCAGCTTGTTAATTAACATCCATAATGTGTCTCATGTGACACAATTTTGAGCCTATACTCTGTGTGAGTACTTGATTATGCCGAGTGACTCCTTTGAATTGGAGGGGCTGACGGTGGAAGTACACCGATCGGCATTGGGAAGTATAAAGCCGAACGGCTAAAGAACCAGGAAGTGTCATTGGTTATGATGAAGTGGCAAAATTGAATGGGGTAGCTTATACATGGGAAATCGAACCCCAGATATACTCGACCATATAAAGTGTTGGAACGGGTCGGTCCTGTAACCTGTCGGATTACATTGCCGACTCACCTATCAATCTACACTGAGTGTTTTACGTGTTTCAGTGGAGAAATACTTACCTGACTCCACTCATGAAATGCTTGATGATGGGGTTGAGATCAGGGAGGATCTGACTTCAGTAACTATGCCGACTGGAATTGTGGAGCGGTCGGTAAACCGCTTGAGAAGCAAAGCTATGCCGATTGGAATTGTGAAGCGGTCAGTGAATCGCTTGAGAAGCAAAAGACATGCATTTAGTTGAGGCAGTAACATTTCGAGCTGTTTTATTGAAGTACACTTATATTTAATTTCGAGGACGAAATTCTTTAATGGAGGGGAGAATTGTAACATCCTAATTTAGATATAATTACCGAGTAAGATTAGTTGCTGATTAATGGTTGATTCAAATTAATTGCTGATTAAGCTAATGGCTGAATAATAATAATAATGCCAGGGAAATGACGCATGTGCCCTCTCGGTGATATAAAAAGGGGCTTCGGTTCTCTCTCACTCATTATTATTCACGCTAAGTTGGACAAGGCTGAGAGTGAGAGTTAAACATTTCTTCTCTTTATGCATGCAACCGGCCTTCCTCTTTTCTGTTGTTCTTTCTTCTTCTTCGTATTCTCTTCTTCTCTTCATCAGCCACGGTTGTGGTGACTTGGAGGCTCGAAGTTCTCCACTGCTGTGAGAGTCGGACTGCAGGAGAGAGTGAGCCACCTCTCTTCGTGCATGCAGAGGGCTGTTGTGATCAACTCAAGCTTCTTCTCCTTCCACTCGAACGCTGAGTAGAACCTCGAGTGGGAAGTGGGACAGCGTTGGGTGCCTAGAAGTCTGGAAGTCCTCCATTGTTGGTGAGGATTGGAATGTTCGAGTGAGGGAATAGCTTTTGGAATCCTCCACTGGACCGAGAGAGAGAATGGCGTTGTGTCTTGGAGGCTTGGAATCCTCCACTGTCTTGCATACAGAGCATGGAGTGTCATGGAGGCAGAGCTGTTCGAGAGAATGAACGGCTCGGAGTTCCTCTAAAGCTGAGTGCCATGGTGGATGACTGAATCAGGTCATTTTGTTGAGAACGAGTGACCGAAGGGCGATCGGTCAGTGCTGTAAGCTCGAGGAGCTTCTGGAATCTTCATTCCAGGTAGGGGGCTGATTTACATCTTAAATGCATGGTTTATGGACGGGTTCCGGGTGAAACTACTTCACTGTGTTGTGTTGTACTTGTAATGTGTTGATTGTTGTATTTCGATTGAGTGATAGCCCGGATGTGTGATGATTATGAATTGTGTGGTGCATGTTGATTTCCGTCCATGAGATGTATGTTGATAAACATGAGGATGCAGAGTGAATGCATGTGAATGTTATTATGATTGCCGAGTGCATTATACTGTGAGACGGTGGATAAATATCCGTTTGTTGTTTTATATTAAAATGTATGAAATGCTTGTGGCTGTTAATGAGAAAGCCGAGTGTATATGTATGAGTCTGCTATACTGATTTCAGTGTGTGATTTTATATTTAAATGCATGAGATGCATGTTACTGACATTTAGAATGCCGAGTACATGTGTGTGGGACTGTTTGTCAATTCCCGTTAGGGATTTTATGTTAAAAGGCATGTGATGCATGTGATGAAAGTGTGGATTGCCGAGTGTATGCCAATGTTGTGCTGAATTCGTTGTGATTTATAATGGCTGTATGAGATGCATGTATTATGAGGTGCTTAACAAGTGAAATGGCATTGTTGTACTAATGAATATGTATGAGATACAACGAAAGACCTTGGGTTGGACTCAAGGCAATGCCGAGTGCATTTAGCGTTGGACGCTTGATGAATAAGACCATATGCATCTGATTCGCCATTTAAAATGCTGAGAGCATATAGCATGGGACGCTTAATATAGAGACGGCAATCAGATGAATATGTATGAGATATAATGAAAGACCTTGGGTTGGACTCAAGGCAAGCCTACCGAGTTAGACTCGGGGCTGCCCATAACACTTCTGTTGTCGCTTGGAGTGACTGTGTTACATGAGAGGGCAAACGGTTTGGTAACCAGTAAAACGGCCGGATCAGCTTGGAGTTGAGGAAAAGGCTTGGAGCCTATGTTGCAACATAAAAATTAATAATGAATAATCAGATCCGACTGAAATGATGTGTGCACACTTATAACTGTTATTGAGCTCAATGTGATTTGTATGTATATGTGTAAATGTTATTGAGAATAACACGATTGATATAGTCTTGAATGACTTGAGTGAATTCCGACTGGATGAATGTATGTATAATGATACTGTTGCCGAGTGCAATGTGATGATTGGTTGTGAGTTTATGATATTGAGAATAATGTGAATTATATAGCCCTAAGTGAATTGAATAATTCCGATCAAATGATGTTGTGTGAATGTCCATATTGAATGACAGTGTATGTTATTGTTGATTGAGATATGTAATTGCATGATGGAGAAATTAAGGATTAATCTGAGTCAATAACTGTCATTTAATATGTAAAATGCTCACCCCTACTATGGCTATATTTTCAGTATATGTAGGTCGGACTGGTGAATGACGAGAAGGCCTCAAGTCCGAGTGATGAGTACCTATACTACTATAGTGTACATAGTATACAGATTGTATATAGTCGATGTAGCCTTGGCCAGCTCTTATGTATAACGATCGTTTTGGATATATATATATATATATATAATTGAATTAACTGGATTGTGGACAAGTGTACATATATTTACATTGTTATGAAGTTACCCAAATTGCCCATTAGGTGGCGTTGTAATAATAATGCTAAGTCAATGAGTTTCCGAGTGGAATATAGTGGTGAAAGCCTGTTCCGAATGAAGAAGGCTTAGAACAGTTCTGAGTGAGGCTTTAGTGAGTGGCCTTTCTCTGAATGGTGAAGGCTTAAAATGGTTCCGAGCGAAATGTGTTCGAAGTGACTTCTTCCGAGGGAAGAGTAGTCATGATGCCCGAGTAAGATATACTGGGAGAACCTCTTCCGAGGGAAGAAAGGTTCAATACTCCCGAGTGTGAATCGACCGAGAATTACTTCCGGGGGAAGAATGGTTAAATGGTTCTGAGTGAAACCTATCTTAATAAGCCTATTCCGAGGGGATAGGGTTTAGATATTACCGAGCAGAACTTAACTTGGTGAAGTCTTCCGAGTGAAGAGCAGTTAGAGTATTTCCGAGTAGATGAGGTTATAAAATCTTTAAGTGAGACTTGACCTAATAAGGTGTTCTCCGAGTGAGGAAGATTAGAATATACCGAGTGAAGAATGTGAAATACATTTCCGAGTGTGTTGAGGTTGAAGTGCCTCCGAGTGATGTATGACTGGGGAAATATTCTGGGTGAGGGAAGGTTTATAGACTCCGAGTGGAATAACCGAGGGAATCATTTCCCAAGTGAAGATTAAATGCTTCCGAATGAAATACGACTGTGACCTTCTAGAAAATAAAAATAAGGATCTGGCTAAGTATGAGTTTACCGGGTGAAGCATGACCCGAAGGGGGACAGTTCCCGAGTGAACTTAGGTCCCGATTCCGAGTGATGGAATTACCCGAGTGCATGGGCTCGCTTCAGCGAATAAGGAGTCGCTCCAGCGAATAAAGCTCGCTCAAGCGACTTCTGCTGCCTTTCGTTTAACCGAGGCTGAGTCTTGCCAGCGTGTGGCATCCTGACTCGGTCTTCTCAAACCTCTGATCGGTTTTCTGCTTCCCTCGAATTTGGATTGTTTTTATTTGTCCCGACACCTACTTTGAACCGCTTTGTGTTTGGGAAAAATTTCCCTAGTCTCGGGTTTGCTTTTATTTAAGTCGGGTTGTTTCACTAGGACTAAACATATTGAGATAAGACATCATTTTATAAGAGACCATGTTTTGAAAGGAGATTATGTTCTTGAATATGTTGAAACTTCAAAACAATTAGCGGACATTTTTGCTAAACCCCTTCCGAAAGAACAATTTATAAATATTAGAAGGGAATTGGGTGTTTTGGAAATTATCTAAATTGTTTCATTTTCATCACTTTTAAAATATTTACTCTTTGAACATAGTTTTACAAATCCTTAACTTAAAGATTTTTTTTTACCTATCTATTTCATAAAATTCTCATTTTTTTGAACATAATGATTTACTTTATGTATAGTCAAATCTTTTCATTAAAAAAAAGAGAAAATCATATTTTCAATAATCATGTTAATGCTCCTCAAATCTCTTGTCTTATTGAGTTCCCAGGTAGCATCTACTAATTAAACATATTTTTGAACAAAAATAATCTCTTATGCACCACATGGATCTCAAAAGTAAATGTCAAATGACCTTTGATTTTCTTGACTTTCTTGTGTAATAAGATCATTGGCAATTGCAAAATTCTAAAATCCTTGTACAACCCCTCACAAAACACCCTTCTAGTGGCATTATTCTTCAAACCTGCGCAAAAATAGCTAGATAAATCTATTCATATATAGGTGAATCGATTCCCATAAGACATCGCTTAGCCAAAAGGAGGAGAGAATATCATTAAGCTTGTCTACATGCTTTGAATTACTCTGTGATATATGTTGTGTGTTTTAGGGGGAGTTTGATATACAAATGGTATCTTGCTTCAATGTATCTGTTTTAAAATGGTTTATATTCTTAATTTTTTTTTATGATGCCAAAGAGGGAGAGAAATCTTATTTGTGTTTATTTTTATCACTTCTCTTGGTATCTTGAATGACTATCATTATATGATTATTTACCTTAATTATATGAATCATTATTTTTGGCATATATTACATAATTAAGGGGGAGTCTTATTGTTTGTCAAAATAAATATGGTATCAAAGTATATATGAAAGGGGGAGTCATCTATGCCATGTATTTGAACTATTATGATACTAACACCCCAAGAGATGAACAATTGTTGTCATCATCAAAAAGGGGGAGAATGTGTTTACATGTTGAAATAGGTTTTGACGAATGACAAACAATTGAAGAATCAAGAAATTTAATTGATAAAAACAAAGGATATTGTACAAGCAATTAATTAATTCATGAAGATCAAGTTGATTCAGGTCAAGAAATCAAGAATTAAATGCATAAGAATTGATAAAGTCCAAAAAAATGATTCAAGACATTCATAGAAGTTTAAAACAAGTAAAATAATCATTCAAGTGCCAAAGAATCAAAGGAATCAAGAACCATGAGCTATATGATCAAAAACGTATCAAAAATGCATCAAAACATAAAGAACAACATGAGGAATCGATTCATGGTGCAAGAAATAAAGTGGGAATCGATTCAACACTCAAGGAATCGATTCACCTATTTAAAGAATCGATTCATGCCTATAAAACACGTTGGGAATCAATTTATCTATTCAAGGAATCGATTCATGCCTAAAGGAATCGATTCACAGCTTGTAGGAATCGATTCACACGTTGTGAAGCCCCAGGAATTGATTTAGGAAGAGCAGGAATCGATTCACACATGTAAGAATCGATTCACTCACTGTTTCTGGTGCAAAAATACACTAGAAGAATTGATTCATCACTTGAATCATGCGTTGAATCATGGAAAATATCAGTACGTATTTTCAAAAACTCAAACTGCGCTGATTTCTCTCGAGACTCAAATTAAAACGGTGTTGCATTAATTGAGGCAGACAATCTCCTTCTCCAAGCCAGAAATCAAGCACGTGGGAAACATGGAGGCAGACAAATTTCAAATTGATTACTTAAATTGAGGATCGGAGGTTGAAAGAAACCATGCTCCTTTGCCTATAAATGGAGAAGGAACTGAAGGCAGAAACACACCAACAGCAAGCAATTCTTTCTTTCCTCTCTCAAGCTGCTCTCTTATTCTCTCTAAGTTTAAGCTCTCTGTCTCTTTTCTTTGAAATTATTTTGAGAGTTATTTAGTGAGCAAAATTATTTTTGAGTGCTAAAATTTACATATCCTCTCTTTGAGAATTATTATTTTGTGAAAGCTTTAATTTGTATATCCACTCTTTTGGAGAGTTATCCTTGTACACTTAAACACCAAAAATCCTATAGTTTGGGGTTGGGTTTCAACCTTATAAAATTGTAAGATTGAGAGATTGGATGGGGTGCCCTTGTACTTGTGAGAATTAGGTTCTTAAGTGTGGGACACTAAGAAGCCGCGATTGCTCAAAGTTATATCTCTAATCTCCACTAGTGGAAATCCTCTAAGTGGGTTGCTTAGAGGCGAGACATACACTGGTGTGGTGGAACTCGTATATATCGGTTTCCAAATCTCTCTTCCCTACACTCATTTAAATTTGTGCACTTAAAATTGGTTGCTAATATTTGTGTTTATATATTAAGTAACTTTATTAATTTACTTGTTAAAATTAAAGTGCATGTTCTTTTAGTTTGATAAAATTTATAAATCACTTAGATTAAAATTGTTAAAGATATTTAAGTAATATTCTTGAATTAATTGTGTTAAAATTAATTATTACTTTCTACCTATTCAAAAATAGTGTAACGATTAATTTGATATTCTTAATTGTTATCTCGAATATTACTTAAACTCTTTAAGTGAATTTACTTGTCATATATTAAGTGCTTATTATTTTGTCTTGTGTATAAATTGTTATTAGTTGTGATTAAATTTATCATTTTCATCAAACATATTTATTAAAGAATTAATTTCAAAGCATTCTAAGTAAAATTTTTAATACTCAATTCACCTCTCCTCTTGAGTAATTGAGTCCACTTGGTTAATAACTTTGTTGATATTGATAGTGATTATCTCATCTGAATCTACTGAAAGTACTACTGCTAGTTTTTTTGATATGGCTGGACCTCGTGAAAAAACTCTTAAAGAACTAGTTGCACCTGAATTCACATATGAAATTTTGTGTATTCAATATCCTGAAGAGGATGTCCCTTTTATGCTTAAGACCAGACTTATACACTTGTTGCCTAAGTTTCATGGTCTTGCGGGTGAAGATCTGTACAAACACCTCAAAGAATTCCACATTGTGTGCTCCACAATGAAACCTCAAAACGTTCAAGAAGACCATGTCTATCTTAAAGCGTTTCCTCATTCTTTAGAGGGTGTTGCTAAGGATTGGCTCTACTACCTTCTCCAAGATCAATCACAAGTTGGAATGACTTAAAGAAAATATTCTTGGAAAAGTTCTTTCCTGCCTCTAGAACTACTGTAATTCGAAATGACATATCTGGAATTAGACAACTCTCTAGAGAAAGTCTTTATGAGTATTGGGAGAGATTCAAGAAAATCTATGCAAGTTGCCCTCACCACTAAATTTCTAAACAACTTCTTCTTCAGTACTTTTATGAAGGTCTGCACCATGTTGATTGCAACATGTTAGATACGGCAAGTGGAGGAGCTTTAGGAGACATGACTGCTACTGAAGCAAGAAACTTGATTGAAAAAATGGCGTCCAATTCCCAACAATTCAATGTTAGAAATGATGCTTTCAAACCCATTTATGATTCAAATTCTAGTGTATCTGGCATTAAATTAGAGAGCAAACTTGACGCTCTCACCACTCTGGTCACACAATTGGCAGTGAATCAAAATCCATGACTGCCAAAGTGTGTGGCATATGCTCTTCACAAGAGCATCCCACTGATTCTTTTCCTTCTTTACAAGAAAAGAATGATAATAATCCCTAATCCTATACAGCCAACATCTACCATGATAGACCTCCACCACAACAACAGCAACAAAACCATGACCTTTCCACCAACATATACAACCCAAGTTGGAGGAACCATCCAAACCTGAGATGGGGTAACCAACAACAAAATCCCCAACCCCCATTTCAAAGCAATGCACCAACCTTCCAAAGACCTACACCTCAACCATCCATAAGTGGCCCTTCTTTGGAAGAATTGGTGAAACAAATGGCTACACAAAACTTGGAGTATCAACAGAGGAATGATGCTATAATCCAGAGTTTAAGCAACCAAATTGGGTAATTGGCTTCATCATTGAACCAATTACAATCTCAGAACTCTAATAAATTACCATCTCAACTAGCTACAAATCCAAGAAATATGAGTGCAATTTAATTAAGATCAGGTAAGAACCTTGAAGTGCCCATACCCAAGGAACCTGAGAAACAAACAAATGTGCCCACAATAGTTGAGAATGATGTACCCTCTTCAATCACAAGGAAGTCTGAGATGCAACCACCCCAAATCCCACCTCATATCCCTCTTCCATTCCCACCAAAAGCAATTCCAAGTAAGAAGATGGAAGAAATGGACAAAGAAATTTTGGATACTTTTAGGAAAGTGGAAGTGAATATACCTCTTCTTGATGCAATCAAACAAGTCCCTAAGTATGCCAAATTTCTAAAGGAACTGTGTACTCACAAGTGGAGACTCAAGGGCAATGAAAGGATAAGCATGGGAAGAAATGTATCTGCACTACTTGGTAAGAAAATTCCAAATATTCCTGAGAAATGTAAAGATCCTGGTACGTTCACTATACCCTGCATCATAGGCAATAACAAATTTGAAAATTGCATGTTAGATTTAGGAGCTTCAATAAATGTTATGCCTATGTCTGTTTTTAAATCTCTGTCTCTTGGAACTTTACAACCTACTGGTGTAGTGATTTAACTAGTCAATAGAAGTACTGCTTACCCTGCTGGAGTCATAGAGGATGTTTTGGTTTAGGTAGATCAACTTATTTTCCCTGCTGACTTTTTCATACTTGATATGGAACAAGGTATGCCTTAGATTCTTGTTCCTATAATTTTAGGAAGACCATTTTTGAAAACAGCCCGAACCAAGATAGATGTTCATTCTGGAACCCTCTCTATGGAATTTGGTGACACTAGAGTTCAATTCAATATTCTTGATGCTATGAAATACCCATCTGAAGATCACTCTATTTTTCATATTGACATTATAGGTGAATTGATTTGTGAATATCTTTCTGATATCTCTCAAAATGTTGATTTGGACTGCATGGATGACTCAAACAATTGTTTTGTATGCAATGATTCTGGAAGTAGTGATATTTATGCTAAAATTAATAAATACATATATTCTAATTCAGAATCTTTTGATATGCCTGTTAACTATAAGGAGCTAGAATAACTAACCTGAGTTCAGAATTTCAAGAAGACTAATAAAATTTTTGAGGTACAAGCAGCGAATCCAAATCTACTTTGTTAGTTCCATCTGTTTTGCAGGCACCCAAATTAGAGTTAAAACCCCTACCTGAGAACCTCAAGTATGTATACTTAAGGGATGATGAATAGCTCCCAGTGATAATTTCCACTGCTCTTGATGAAAATCAAGAAGAAAAATTACTGCAAGTTCTGGAAAGGCACAAGAAGGCTATAGGCTGGACATTGGCAGACATCCCTAGAATTAGCCCATCCATGTGTATGCATAGGATATTTCTGGAGGAAAATGCTAAAGAAGTAAGACAGCCTCAAAGGAGAGTCAACCCTGTAATCCTTGATGTGGTTAAGAAGGAGATTACCAAGCTTCTACAAGCAGGAATTATTTATCCTATCTCTGACAGTCAATGGGTGAGTCAAATACAAGTGGTTCCTAAGAAAACAGGGATCACAGTTGTGAAAAATGAGAAGAATGAATTGATCCCTACCAGAGTGCAAAATAGTTAGAGAGTCTGTATTGACTACAGGAGACTAAATCAGGCAACGAAGAAGCACCATTTCCCTTTACCCTTCATTAATCAAATGCTTGAACATCTCACAGGTAAATCTCACTACTGTTTTCTTGATGGATTCTCTGGATATTTTCAGATTCACATTGTACCTAAGGATCAAGAAAAGACCATATTCACCTGTCCCTTTGGCACATTTTCTTATAGGAGAATGCCATTTGGCCTATGCAATGCTCTTGGAACTTTTCAAAGATGCATGATAAGTATTTTTCATGATTTCATTGAAAATTGCATAGAAGTGTTTATGGATGATTTTACTATTTATGGATCTTCATTTGATGCATGCCTTGATAGTTTGGATAAAGTTTTAAATAGATGTATTGAAACTAACCTTGTCTTAAACTATGAAAAATGTTATTTTATGGTAGAACAAGGAATAGTTTTAGGGCATGTAATCTCTGAGAAAGGAATTGAGGTAGATCCTGCCAAGATAGAAGTCATATCACACTTACCTTACCCCTATTGTGTATGAGAGATTCGTTCTTTTCTTGGTTATGCAGGTTTCTACAGAAGATTCATAAAGGATTTCAGCAAGAAAGCTAGACCACTATCCAATCTGCTTCAAAAGGATGTGGTATTTGAGTTTGATGAAAAGTGTAAGGAGGTTTTTAATTACCTCAAGCAAGCATTGACCGTTATGCTAATAATCCAAGCACCTGTTTGGACAGCCGCATTTGAGTTAATGTGTGATGCCTTTAATTATGCATTGGGACTTGTCCTTGGTCAGAAGATTGACAAACAACCTAGGGTCATCTACTATGCATCTAAAACTTTAGATGACGCCCAGGTAAATTACACCACTACTGAAAAAGAGCTCTTGGCCATTGTTTTTGCATTAGATAAGTTCAAATCTTACTCGGTTCTCGAGTAGTTGTCTTTACTGACCATGCAACTCTGAAGTACTTGTGGAAGAAAGGTGAGTCCAAGCCAAGATTAATTCGTTAGATGCTTTTGCTCTAAGAGTTTGACTTAGAAATTTGTGACAAAAGTGGAACACAAAACTTGGTGGCAGACCATTTAAGCAGAATTGAGAACGCTCCTGATTCGGTACCGATTCGGGACCATTTTCCCGATGAATAACTCATGAGTGTTTCTAACTCTTTTGATACATCCTGGTTTGCTAACATTGTTAATTATCTTGTTGCTTCTATTTTTCCACCATATGCATCCAAAAACCAAATTTCAAAATTAAAAAGTGATGCAAAATATTATATATGGGATGACCCGTATTTGTGGAAGTTGTGTAATGATCAGGTGATTCGAATATGCATTCCTGATCATCAGATAGAATTAATTCTTCGATTCTGCCATGCTTCACCAGTTGGTGGACATTTTGGTCCATAAATAACAACAAGAAAAGTGTTGGATTCTGGTTTATACTGGCCCACCATTTTTAAGGATGCATGGAGAACTTGTAACACCTGTGAGAAATGCCAAAGAGTTGGTAACGCTATCACATGGCATCAGCAGATGCCTCAACAACCTATGTTGTTTTGTCAAGTATTTGATGTTTGGGGCATTGATTTTATGGGTCCATTTCCTCCATCCTTTGGTTTTACATACATTATGTTAGCTGTAGATTGTGTTTCTAAATGGGTGAAAGCTAAAGCCACCAGAATTAATGATGCTCGAGTTGTTATGGATTTTGTTAGATCTCAACAGGTTTGGCATCCTGAGTGTAATCATTAGTGATCAGGGAACACACTTCTGCAACAGGACCATGGAAGCTATGCTCAGAAAGTATGGGGTTATTCATCGAGTCTCTACTCCATATCACCCCCAAACCAATGGACAAGCAGAAGTCTCTGACAGAGAAATTAAGAGAATCCTAGAGAAGATAGTACAACCTAACAGAAAGGATTGGAGCAGGAAACTGGATGATGCTCTTTGGACACATAAAACAGCTTTTAAGGCACCTATAAGAATGTCTCCCTATAGAATTATTTTTAGTAAGGCATGTCATCTTCCAGTGGAGATTAAGCATCGTGCTTATTGGGCTGTAAAAGCTTGCAACTTAGCACTTGATCAAGCAGGTGAAGAAAGAAAATTACAATTGAATGAGCTTGATGAGATTGGTTTGGCTGCTTATAAGAATTCAAAGTTCTATAAGGAGAAAACAAGGAAATTCCATGATAGCTTAATAGTTAGAAAGGAGTTTGTTGTTGGTCAGAAAGTGTTACTGTTTAATTCCTGGATGAAACTGATGGCCGGAAAATTACGCTCCAAATGGGAAGGACCTTTCATTGTCACTAATATATTCTCCATGGAGCTGTTGAAATAAAAAGTGAGAACTGCAACAAAAGCTTCAAGGTTAATGGACAACGCTTAAAGTCATTCCATGAAAATCCTTCACTTGTAGATGTCACAGGGGAACCACTTTTTGACCCCCCCTTGAGGGAGTTTTTCTTACCTATCTCTTTACTTATTCATTTTCTTTTCTACTTTTGTATACTCTGTTTTACATTGAGGACAATGTATAATTTAAGTGTGGGGGTGGGATCTTTATGTATGATTGTTTGTTTTCCTAACATAAAAAAAAGTTTTGTGTGTTTTAAAATAGCATGTTTTGTTGGAATTTTTAGGATATGCATAAGTAACAGGTAATTTCTTTCATGTTTGATATGAGCTTAATGATATGTTATAATTTGAACTCAAGCATTTTTGGTATGTTAAGAATCATATGATAATTGAGAAATGATCATATATGATAGAATTATGCCTTGTGAGATTTTTGAGCCTTAAAATTTGATGGATCACCTTATACCATCTTAATTCTTTCATGTGTGATTTATTCCTGAATGCTTACATCTTAATCTTTGTCTTATTTCTTGATGATACTTGAAACTCATATGAATGTATTTGAAAGGACACAGGCATTTTGTTCAATTGAGCCACTAGCCATATAAGCCTACCATGAATAAAGCATCCTTTGTTAACCCCTTTGAGCCTATTTAACTATTTCTTTGTTGCAGCTCAAATAAACCAAGACAAAAAAATATATATACCTACCTTAAGGAATATGTTGGAGCTCTAGAATCAAGTCAAAAATAGGCATTCAAATAAGTGTGAGGGTGCGCAAAAAGAAGTCGAAACTCTTGGTTTAAGTGTTATGCAACCACAAAAGAAAAAATAATAATAATAAAATAATCTATATATATATATTTTTTGATGTTTGTGACCAAATATGATTGAACAAATGTTTTACCCTCACTGTTTGCCTATTAAATTAATTGTTCCATCATTCTTTTTGGTATCTAAACTTATTTTCCAAAATTTTACCACCCAATTATACCTTGGCCACATTACAACCGTGAAAAGCCCTGTTGATCTATACATGTATTTGTGTTGATTGTGGAATTGAGAAACTTGCCAAATTTATGGGACTGTCTATTTTTCAGGAAAATATTTTGAGCGTATACACAAACCCAAAACACTTGAAAGTTGAGAGTATGTCTTATGAGGTTCTGTCACTTATGATCTTCTTTTTAGTTTGATTTAATTCTCACATGCCTAAGTGTTTAGATGATTTTCATACATATCTTGATGCTCTGTATCTTGTATATTGAATAACTCTTGTTTCTCTGTATATTCCTAAGATTTCATGACAAGCATGCGAATTCTGTGTGTTATTGTTTTCAACTTAAATGTTTTTAATAAACTGTAAAACTTGTTTTTGTTCTGATTTTGCCTGGGAGTGCAAAAGAATAAGTGTAGGAGTGTTTGATGATGCATGATTTGTCCTTAATTCCTTAGTTTAAATGTGTATAATTTGCAATTACTTATTATGTGATTTATTGCATTTTAATACATTTTCATAATTTAAGCCTTATTTAATATTTGATTTTTAAAATGAATTAAGGATTAATTTTTAATGAAAATAATAAAATCTTGGTTTCTCTTGTTTTGTAGTGTATGATTGAGCCTGAAATTGAAAAATAATTACCACAGGTCAAATGGAAGAAGTCACGCCTCAAGAAATGGTCAAAAATGCAAGAAAAAGCACCAGAACATGCCTAGGAATCGATTCACCAACCTGAGAATCGATTCCTACACTAAATCATCCCCAGGAATTGATTTATCTCCCCATGAATCGATTCATCCACTCAGGAATTGATTCATTTGCTTTAGGAATCGATTCCTCACCTCAAGAATCGATTCATGTGATGTTTCTGACGTAATTTTCAACTAAATGAATCCATTCCCGCATTAAATCACAGATGGAATCAGAGGAAAAGCAGGAATATTTTCAGGCACTACAAAAAATAGGAAAACATCACTACGCAATTTATGGAAGCACTACGCCGAATGAAATATTTTATTATAACAGAAGCATTCCTTGAACGCTATAAATAGAGGAGAACCTGAGGCTTCATGGACACACCATTCCTTTACACTTCTCTAAATTCCTCTTTCGTTCTTTCTTTCTTTGGAGAAGCAGAGGAAGGCTTTTGGAGGAGCTCTTCCATTCCGGGTTCGGTCTTTCTTATTTTTAGTTTGTTTTAGTTATGGAGGGCTAAAACCCTTAGATTGATTTTCTTGGAGAATATTGTAATATAATTTTGAGGTTCTTGTTTTTAATATAGTATGCTTTTATTATTGTTTATTTCTTCATAATCTTACTCTGCTTATTTAATTCCATTATATTTAATTAAATTTGTATGCTTAATCGATTTAATTATACAAATAAAATAAAATAAGATTTTTATTAAAATGGATTAAGAAAGTATGTATGCTTAATGAATATTTTCATAATCACTTTTAATTATTATGGTTTGGTTAATTCAATAATTTGATAATAGATTATGTATGCAGGCGATATTCTTACATATGCTCAATAATTACTAGATTTTACGATCTTGACTCTTTTTACTTAATTAGGATGCTTGATTAAAATATTCATTTTTAAATGAAAGTAAAGGAATTGTGAATTAAAAAAGACGCTTAGTTGATTAATTCAAATTGAGCTAAGGAATTAACAGTAATGAAAGTGTACAAATCATCTTTTGTCAACCAAGGATAAATCTAATTACAATACTCCAAGAAAATCAATCGCTTGTTATTTATTGTTCTAAGTTTCATTATTTATGTTGTTTTAAATTTCTATGACAATCAAACAAACCCCTCCCCCCCAAATGTATTTGTATGTTTGTTGAACTTCTGTTTGTAAAAATTATTTTAAAACTTGATTTTCCTAAATTTTTTTGTTAATCTTTGAGAGAACGACCTAGATTGACACCCTAGTACTGCATTAATTATTTTTAATGTATTAATTTAATGGATCACGATAGTAACACGTCAAATTTGGCGCCACATCGGGGATCAACGATCTTTAGGAAAATTCTTGTTTTAAATTAATTTTTTAATATAAAATTGAAAATTAAAAAAATAATATAATAAAAAAATTTCTTTTGTTTGTTTGTTTTATTTTATTTCTTTTGCATGATTTAGGATTCTTATGATATATTGCTCATGATCATGAAATATCATGTTGTATACTATGTATGACTAGAAAGACTTTTGGGCATTTATATTCATTTGATCCTAAAATTGATAGAACTTTTCATAGATTAGTTAGAGAAGCTAGATTTAATAATAACTTTGTTGATATTGATAGTGATAGTATCTCATCTGAATCTGCTAAAAGTACTACTGCTAGTTTTTCTAATACGGCTGGACCTCGTGAAAAAACTCTTAAAGAACTAGTTGTACCTGAATTCACATACGAAAGTTTGTGTATTCAATATCCTAAAGAGGATGTCCCTTTTATGCTTAAGACCGGACTTATACACTTGTTGCCTAAGTTTCATGGTCTTGCGGGTAAAGATCCGCACAAACACTTCAAAGAATTTCACATTATGTACTCCACAATGAAACCTCAAAACGTTCAAGAAGACCATGTTTATCTTAAAGCGTTTCCTCATTCTTTAAAGGGTGTTGTTAAGGATTGGCTCTACTACCTTGCTCCAAGATCAATCACAAGTTGGAATGACTTAAAGAAAATGTTCTTGGAAAACAAGTTGGAGTGAAGCAATATTTATGCTATTGATTTTGTATGGCTTCATATTTAAAGTTTTTTGGTTACCTTCTAAATAGAATCAAACCTTCAGATTTTTTTTCAGAGAAATGGATTTGTTTTTGTCTTAATTCAAAAATGGTTTGTTTATTTTTAATTTGGCCCAATGGAAGACATCTTAAAAAGTTATCAAGGTGAGGTGACAAACTGGTAGTACTATAATTTTAACTTTCAAGGTGATCCTGGTCTAGGTAACTAGTTGCTACAGGCAGCAACAACTATTTCTCCATGTGGTATCTATGTCTATGGTAACGCCAACAACAGCTGTTTCCTGTGGTGTGAGAATATCTCTAGCTGATTTTGTTCTTTCTAACATTTTTATTGCAAGTGTGATCAACTTAATTAATGTCTCAGGTGTTGATGGTTTAGTGAAGTTGTGGACTGTAAAAACTAATGAATGTGTTGCTACATATGATCATCATGAAGATAAGGTACATCTTGATCCTTTGTTATATTTCTTATTTTTTGAAAATGTATCTTTCTATTAAAAAAACACCTTTCCAAAGAAGAAATCTAAGAAAAATAAGTCTTATATTTTTTACAGGCATAAAAAAGAGTTCCAAGTTTCTTTGCCTTTTTCTTTTGTTGACAAAATTTAGCCAGTCAGTTTTGTTCATTGATGGCTAAAATATAAAATTATTTGCCATTACATAATTCATCAATTTTATGAATTGAAGACAAAAAAATTTATGAATTGAAGACAAAAAGTTTTGTAAGTACGTTTTTCAGTGCCCACCCTCTCTTTACGCGTGTCTCCTATCACCCCGTGAATCCAGTCACTCCTTTTTACTAATTGAATGTGTTTTCCCTTTTAGTGGGTCATGTTGATTTTGTTAGCATATTGTGTTATTACCCTTGATATTATTTTCTTGGATTTTATCACTGCTTCTGAATATACTTTATTGTTGCATTTCATTTTTTTTACTGATTTTCTTGTAACCGTAAGTGCAGTACCTTGAAGATGCTTAGCTAACAGATTTGATTCAAGAACTGTCAAGTCTAGCTAGTTCACCAAGCTGGCCACCTAGGCATGGCTCTATCCTTACAATCTCTAATTCACACATTTTTTGATATTCAATATTCATAATTTGCTATAATTGGTGACAGATATGACTATGAATTACTTGACTATGATTTCTTCCATTTTCTTAACATTAATAACATATTGACAATACATTGATGCTGAGATTTCTTTTTGCTTCATTTTCTTGTCCCTTTTTCATATTGGCGCTATACATAATTACATATATATGAATGTTGACTTAGTAAATTTATTTATGCTTAAAATGATCTGTCATGTTGCTTAAACTTATTTCTAACAAATATTTGTGAGTAATTAGCTTGATATTTGGTTAGTGGAAGTGATTTGGGATTTTACGGTGGTGTGAGTGGAAGTGTGTGTAGACTCATTTTTTTTCTAAATAATGCATATGAAATTCCTAAATTATTGGAATTCTCTATTTTTTTTGTATATATGAATTTGGTAGTTGGAAAAGAAAAGGGAGAAGTTAAAGGGGGTAGACATGGAAATAGTTAGACTACTTTTAATTGCATATTGTACTACTACTTATTTGAAGTAATAATAATTTGTACTACTACTTATTTACACAATCGCATATTCTGCTACAGGGATTGATTGGCATTCTAATCTCCGGTTTGAACAAAACCTTGTTTCCTGTGGGACTTAACTCGGTTTTTAATGGATCCATATAAAGAATGTCATGGTCCCAAGGCTGTTCCTTCTGGATAAGTATGATGGCCTGATTATCAGCCATATAATTTCAACATAAATTGAAAATGGGCTATTATGTTATTGATATTTGGAAACTTTTCCTTTTTGTTTTTTTAAACTGGAGCCAGTTCTATCTGTAATGGCTATAGTACTAGTTCAGAGGGAAAACAGAATTCATAAAGTCAAGGTACAGAATATCAGTTATATTATTTATTTGCCGCAACATTGTAAATTATAATTGAAATATAATGATGTGAATTCAGGTTTTGGTTCATGACATTGCCTTTTATCTGTGTATTTTCTTTCTTTTGTGAAAGATTTTATTAGTCTTTAACTTTTGATTATGATATTTTTATATTTTATAATATATACTTTTAAATAAAAAAGCATGGCCGAAAATACCATGAGGAAAATATGACCTCAAATAAAGCTTAAAAAATATGGTTTAAACATATTGCCATACTTGTAAAATTATGATCTAAACTATAACAAAAAATGGTGGTCTAAAGATAAGTGTAAAAAACCGTGGCTTTTAATGCAAGACTACATTTGTAAAACCATGGTCTTAATCATTAGAAGAAAAAAAATGTGGCCTAAGGACTAGATCAATAAATTATGGCCTTTAATATGTGACCACATTTGAGAAATTGACCAGTGGCTTAAAACTAACGTAAAAAACCGTAACCTATTCTAATGCCTAAGGCCATAGTTTTCGAAATAGTGTGGTTGAAAGTAGAAAACCATGGCCTTTTGTTTTAGACCACGACCACCTAGACCACGCCACAAAAAGTGTGGCCTAAACTAAAGGCCATAGTTTTTTCACTTCAGACCACGATTTTTAGTTGCGGCATAAACTACAAAATATTGTAGTAGACAAGTGAGGAACATTTACCGACTTTACCAGACCCAATGATTTTCCCAGTCTAGTTCCCTCCAAAAGTGACAGACCCTCTTTTAAATTTCTTCAGGTCTAGGAACATAGACCTTTTTTCTGTCATGTGATGCGAGCATCCACTGTCTAAATACCACTGCAGAGTTTTTGTTTTTGATTTCAATTATATCTGTAAAAGGAATGATTAATGATTTTGGTACCCATATTCTTCTGGGTCCTAGATGGTTAGTAAATTTTTCATTCCTTCTCTTTCTTTTCCTACATTGATTTATAGAATGACCATGATTTTTACAGTAATTATACTTAATGATTCTTCATTTTTCTAGAACAAATATAGGAGCTGAAGGATGTTTAAGAGCTTTAGATTTGGAAACATTTTTCTTACTCACAAAACCTAGACCATGCCTCTTTTGATTTCCTTTGGATGTTCCTAGTAGAGCATTCAAGTTTTTAGTGCTAGTAACAAATTTTCCTAGATCTGTAGTAAGAGAGTTGACACGATTTTTTAACCTAATAATTTCTTTATCCTGAGAGTCATAGTAGTTTTTAGATTTTTCAAAGTCCTTTTTCAGTGAGATATTTTATTTCCTAATTTTATTTAATTCTTCAAGATTCATTTCATTTTCTCTTAAGATGTTTATGTTATGTTTTTCTTCTTTCAACAATTAATTTTGATTTTCAAACTTAGTTATCATATTAACATGCTTTAGTTTAAGTTTCTTGAAGCTTTTTAACAATTTAGAAAAATCATTAAATAACACATCATAATTTTGTTTAAGTTCTAAGTAACTTACTTCTTCAGAGTTTGAGTCACTGAGACTTGCATTTGAGTCTGTTTCTTTGCTAGCCATGAGACAAATTTGAGCTGACTCATTTTCTTTATCAGACTCTTCTAAGTTGGATGATCCTTCATCATTCCACATGATCAGAACTTTTTGTTTCTTTGGAAATTTCCTTCTTTATCTTTTATCCCTTTTATCTTTATTTAGAAGAGGACATTCTACTTTTATTTGTCCTGGATTTCTACAATTAAAACATTCTAAGACAGTTTTGTCAGTTTTAAACTTAAATTAACTTCTACCTTTGTAGTCTTTCTATTAAAAAGTTTCAGGTCTGAGCTTCTTCTTCTTCCTTAGTAACTTATGAAATCTCATGGTTATAAGAGCCAATTCTTTTAGTGTCATCATCTGAATCACTAAAGTCTGGTTCAGAACTAATTAAATCTTTAAATTTCAAACTCTTACCTTTTTTCATACCATCAGATCTCAAGGCGATGCTTTTAGTAGAAGCAGATTTGCTGGTCTCTTTCTGCTTCAGCTTTAGCTTATGAACTCTAAGAACTCCAAGCAACTCATCCAGAGAGAAGGTGCTCAGATCCTTAGCTTCTTCTAAGGCAAAGCATTTAGCATCGAACCTTTCAGACAAACATCTAAGAAGTTTGACATTTATGTCTTCTTTAGAGGGAGTAGTTCCAAGATTTTTCAAACCATTTAGAAAAGTTTGAAATCTTCCAAACATTTGATCTACTGACTCATGTTCCTCCATTTTGAAGTTGTCATATTGTTTAGTTAACAATATCTTCTTAGATCTTTTGACATTCGACGTTCCTTCATAGTTGCGTTGCAGAGTATCCCAGACTTCTTTTGTTGTTTTATAACTGAATACCTTGTTGTATTCAGCTTATTGAGAGCGTATGTGAGAAAAATCTGGCTTTGGAATTTATCTCTATTTTTTTAATTTCATCAAACCTCTATTCGCTTTCAGCTTTAGGTTGTCCTTCACCATTTACAGGAGAGCTATAATCACCATTAATAATGACCGCCTAGAGATTGTATTGAGTGGATTTTATGAACATTTTCATTTTATCCTTCCAGTAAGGATAATCTTCCCCAAAGAAGGCTGGGGGTCTGTTGATGGAGGATACTTCTGTGATCAATTGATTACTTTGAGAAACTGCCATGGATCTTTACCCTTTTCACTCAAGGGAGTGATCAACCCAAAGAATAAGCTCTAATACCAATTGATGGTTCAGAGTGAGACTTAGAAGGGGAATTGAATAAGTCTTAGACTCTTTTTCTTCGTAATTCTCAAATCAGAACAAATGTAAGTAATCAAATGATAAGAAAAGAAAAGAAAATAAGACACACAAAGTTTATACTGGTTCACTTCTAATATAGAAGCTACGTCCAGTCCTTTCCAACTTGAAGGATTTCCACTATTGTAAAATCTCCTTTACAATAACAGCACCATACTTGTGCTCCAAGTATTCTTTCACCAAGCCACCTCTGGCTTAACCCAAGTATTATTTTCAACAAGCCACTTTTGGCTTAACCCAAGTATTAACAGGCCACTCTTGGCTTAACCCAAGTATTCTTTCAAAATTCTCTTCAAGCCAATGTGTTTCCCAACACTCAAACTAGTCCTGGTAACTTACCAAACTTATACAATCAGTAAGAAGAGAAATGTTTTAAGAACTTAGTGTACAAAAATGATAGGCAAATTTTTAAGATCGAACACTAAGTATTTTTGACACAAGACCAAAGTCTGTTAGAAGCAGAGCTAGAGAATAATGAGGGTCTTTGTCTTTTTATAAGAAAGTGAACTAAGATTGAATGATAAAATTGAGGAGCTTTTTTCTCGGATATCTTTCTTTGCATGAATGTTTAAACTTCCTTGATATTTATAGAGGCTTGAAGGTAATAGCCGTTGACGCTTCTCGAGAGGAGATATATACGTTAGAAATCCTTTGAAGATATTTTACTATAGGCTTCTGGAGATCAGACCTCGAAGTTGAATCCAAGCTTGATAGAGGTCTGAATCATATTTTGATATTTTCATGAAAATAGTTTCATATGTATTTCCATGTACAAAACTTTTCGTGAGTGATTCTAGATTAAGTGAGGGGTTGCTTTCAGAGATGTCCTGGTGAGGTTTCTGACTTGTGATCAAAGTTTGCAGAAGTGGGTACGCTGACATCTGCTGCTCATGTTGATTTTATTCTTTTTGTTCTTTGATGATAAACACGTAAATATGGTATGATCATTTCTTTCGAAGCATCACCAAAATAGATTTTTGAACGTTGACGAAGAGTTCTTTATGCAAGATTCTTCCATCAGACTTTTGTTGTCCTACTAGACTTCTTAAAGAATGCGTGCGCTCCCTTTAGTTTTTACAACTTAATCTTCGTATCTTGAAATTGCTTTTGCACTTAAAAGAAAATGTTATAAGCAATTTAGACTTTATTCTTTTAGCGAAAATACTTGATGATTGATATAAACAAATCATAAAGTCTGGGGTCTGGTCTAACAGTAATTAAAACTTATATTTTTGTCCAAACTTTTTCTCAATATGTATGCATTATGAAATTCTCCTCTAGACTATACTATAAATTTATTTATTCCAGTTTCCTATAATTGTTATACGAGAAATCAAAATTCTAAAGAAACTGCACCATGAAAATGTTATCAAGCTGAAAGAAATTATAACTTATCTAGGTACCCCTTTTTAAGAATCAGCTAAGCTTCGTTGTCAAAATGATTTAGGTTACAACAGTTTATTTTATTTAGGGTAAAATATACACATGGTCCCCTACGTTTATCCGAAGTCTCAGTTTGGTCCTATATGTTTTTTTGTCCCAGTTTGGTCCTATACGTTTATAAAACGCATCAAACTTTTCCCCTCTGTTAACAACGTTAGAAATTTGGACGGAAATATGACGTGTCACAATTTGGTTGGTGACACGTGTCACAATTTGGTTGGTGACACGTGTCACAATCTGATGGGCTGAGTGGTTTAGGTTGAAAATTAAAAACATTTTGCCTTCCATGGGACTTGAACTTGGCACCTTTAAGTGACAAAAAAGGTTGCTTTACCACTAGGCCAAGGTGTACCTTTGTAATAAGATGATGATTTTTTATTTATAAAACATACACTTAAGTTAATTATATGTTAAAAATATATTATTAAATATATTATTGATAATATACTTATAAAATTCTAATTTAATTTAATTTAATTTTTTAAAATATATTTTTAAAAAATATATTTAAAATATTTATCAATAACGTATTACTAATATATTTTTAAGTAAATGATATAATATATTAATATTATTTATTATTAATATAAATTATTGTAAATATAATCTTTAATGACACTTTAAAATATATATTTTAAATAATACTTATTATTATTAAATAATTTTAAAATGTATTATAAAATAATATATTTAAATATTATTAAATATTATGTTAATAATAATTTATATTAATAATAGTAAATATAACTTTTAATGATATATTAAAATATATTTTTTAAATAATACTTATTATTATTAAATAATTTTAAAATGTATTATAAAATAATATATTTAAATATTATTAAATATTATGTTAATAATAATTTATATTAATACTATTTATAGAATAATTTATTTAATAATACATTTTTAATAATAAATATTATTAAATATTTAAAAATTTATTTTTAAAATGTTAGATTAATATTTAATAATTTTATGAGAAGGATTTTATTAATAATATATTTAATAAATTTATTTATTATAACTAATAATATTATACATATAATTAACTTAAGTGTATGTTTTATAAATAAAAAACCATCATCTTAATACAAAGGTACACCTTGGCCTAGTGGTAAAGCAACCTCTTTTGTCACTTAAAGGTGCCAAGTTCAAGTCCCATGGAAGGCAAAATGTTTTTAATTTTCAACCTAAACCACTCAGCCCATCAGATTGTGACACGTGTCACTCAAAGTGCCACGTCATATTTCCGTCCAAATTTCTAACGGTGTTAACAGAGGGGAAAAGTTTGGTGCGTTTTATAAATGTATAAGACCAAACTGGGACAAAAAAAACATATAGGACCAAACTGAGACTTTGGATAAACGTAGGGAACCATGTATATATTTTACCCTTAACTTAAGTATATGTTTTATAAATAAAAAATCATCATCTTATTACAAAGGTACACCTTGGTCTAGTGGTAAAGCAACATCTTTTGTCACTTAAAGGTGCCAAGTTCAAGTCCCATGGAAGGTAAAATGTTTTTAATTTTCAACCTAAACCACTCAGCCCATCAGATTGTGACACGTGTCACCAACCAAATTGTGACACGTGTCACCAACCAAATTGTGACATGTATTTCTAACGGTGTTAACAGAGGGGAAAAGTTTGATGCGTTTTATAAACGTATAAGACCAAACTGGGACAAAAAAACATATAGGACCAAACTAAGAAACGTAGGGGACCATGTGTATATTTTACCCTTTTATTTATACGTAACATTTTTGTGTTTCTTTTTTCAGGTTCTGAGAAAGATGAATAGGGGAGGTCAGACAAGTCATGTATTCCCATGTTATTAGTTAATTAATGTGGTTTGTTGTTCTGCTGGTCTAGCCATGTAAATATTTCCATTAACTCCCTTTAGATTTTTGGTAGAATTGGATGGTTGGGATTGAAACTCTTCTTCAATTTTTCCGTTTCATTCAATTTATTAATTTTATTATTATGTGAAGGTCCTTCGTCAACTATGGTTGCTAAAAAGCATAGGGGATCTTCGTCAATTTATGAATTTTATGCATCTTTCTACTAGCTTATGAATTTAATTGAATTATGATTCTGAATATAACAACCTAATATGGATAATATAGATATGAACGATTTCATTCTCCTCCATTTATGTAGGTAGACATATTCATTCATCCTCTGTTACTTTTGTAGTAGGTGTACGGATTCATTATCTTTTCTATTTACAATGCATTTTGAGTTGATATCTTTATTTTGTTATTATGTGTTTCATTTTTTAAAAGCTTGGTAGAACAAATTGTTCGTGATTAAAAGATCATGATTCAAAGGTCACCTTATTCACTTAAAAGTTTGAGTAAATAATATTACTTTTAGTATAAATATTTTGGTTTAGTACCGTGAGTGTTATCATATATACTTTTAGTATACATTGCTTTTGTCTGAGATTTAATTTCTTATTTTATTATATATATATATAGTTAGTCTTAATATTGAATATGTTTTGTGCGTTCAAGCTACAAGTATATTTTATATATATATATATATATATATATATATATATATAGTTTCATAATATAAATGTTATATATGTATTTTTTGCTTGACTTCTGAATTATTATGATAACAACAGAGCCTTTGCAAAGCGAAACTTTCTCCTATATATGGATAAGTGGCCCTATATAACATTTTTTGTTTTTGTTTTTTTATTATTTGTTACAACCAATACATAGTTTGAATTTGTTTTGTTTGATAATTTTTTCATGTATCTTATTATGTTTTTTTTGCCTTTTGTTTTTTTTATCCGAGTTCTTAAATTTCAATTAAAATAAGATAATTTTGCTTTCATTGGTTTCAATTTATAGGCATTATAAAATTGAATCTTTCTTTCATCATTGGAATGAATAACTTGAGGATTCATTTTTAGAAAGTAAGTAACTTTATTCCCTTTTCATATATCTAACAAGTATATGCTTAATTTCCTGCCCCAATAATATGTTTTCAATATTAAAATTAATATAAAGGATTTACTTAGTTCATTTGGGTTTGTTGTTTCTTGCATGAGAATTACTAAGAATTCTTTGACCAACACATGTATTGCTCAGGAATCACCATTATTTAATATTTAATTTTGAATTTCATTAAATATTTAAGTTTAATCTTATTTGAAGCCCTTCACTTCTCTTAATCCTAAAAGTTTATCATTCAGTTTTGATATGAGGAAGAGGGGAAACATGGTCAAAAGGGATGTGTGGTGAAGGTTCAACGAAAAACAATCGGCCCAATACACCAATAAGTTTAGAGGATTCACTGGTATGGATCACTTTTGTGCTCTAATCCTGTTTAGATAATTTGTTGTTGTTAGTGACATATACTCTGACACTAATCTTTATTAAGTTGCATGCTTACTATATATTATGTTATCAGCAAATGGATATCTTAGTTATCAGCAATTGAATATTTTAGTGGTCAATCTAAATTATTGTTTGTTGTATTTCTGTTATGAAAAGCTCTTCTTCACTTCTATTTTCAATACATGATTATTCATGATGAGACATTAATATAATATTCATATAAAAATATAGCCATGGTGATTTGTGAATAATTTTAGAGTTGTATTGGATGACGTAATAGTTTCAAATTTTAATATTTTAGTAGCAACTTAATTACGATGCTTTTTAATAGAATAATTTCAAAATAATTTTCAAATTGGCTTGAATAAATTTCCAGTTAATTTGAATTTTGTTAATAACATTGATCCCTTCAAATCTCATGCATTAAATTGCCTAATCTAAACTAGTGCCCTTGGAAACTGAGTATCAGTAGTTAAATGTCAAATTTATGACTATTTCACTTTTGTTAAGTAGCTAAAAAATATATATCTAAGTTATTAATTAGTTAAATGTATGTTATCTTGATAAAGTTGTGCAACAATTCTTTTGTATGCTATCTTTGTATTCTTGAATCTATTTTGGTCTAATTATTTTGGATGCTTTGGCTGGAAAAAGTTGTGCAAAGGTTTTTGCTGATTTATATTTTATTTTTTTATGAGGTTGCAATGTTTATTGATGGAATGAAATTTTTTGTTGAAGTTTCTTGTTTCCCATCTTATAAAGTTGTTTTGTTGATTTTCAAATGAGTAGTTGCTTATAGCATTGGAAGGGGTGGGTATGTTTTTTAGGTAGTGCTTTTTTCCATTTGCTTTATGAGAATTTGCAACCTGGAAACTAAGTATCAATAGTTAGATGTCAAATTTATGATTGTTTCACTTTTGTTAAGTAGCTATAAAAAATATATCTAAGTTATTAGTAAGTTAAGGCTCCTATTGAGGTTCATATTTTTGTTAGGACTGAGGTGTTTGATAATGTTGATACAAATGAATTTTTATAGAATCATACACCTCATGTAATTATTTTGATTTTCTCCTACTACTTGAGCCGTGTTTTCAATGTTCATAGTAACGTCACCATTTATTTTTGTAGTTGTTTTGACTTTGAAGCTTTGAAAATATCCATTGGCCTTTTTGTGCAGCAATTCTTTTGTATGTTATTTTTATATCCCTAAATCTATTATTGTTTAGGGTTACTCCAAATCTCCCTTAGAGAATTTATATGTAAATTCAAAACTAATTTACTTTAAACTCAAATTTGAGTAGTCAATCTTTTTATATCTTAAACCATAATACTTGAAAATTTATATTATATTTCTATATACTTCTAAAATTAAGACTCTTATTTTCAAGAGTTTAACATAAAGTGTTAATGAAAGATCTTCTGTTCATTTGAGAATCATATGTCTTATATATATATAACGAGGATGTGAGTAAATGAAAGGAGAAAACGAGTAGGAATGTAGGTGGACTACTTAATACTTTAGATCAATTAGTGAATTATTAAAAATTGTTCATAATAACAAGGTGGCAGAGCCGACCAATATATTCAAAAGTATAAACAAAAATTAAATAACTAAAAGAAAGAGAATGCGTAGAGCAGCGACAGAGTCACACTGGTCTAGCAAGGGGGAATAAGAGATCAATATAAATAAACAAGTAGTAAATAGATAAAAGAAAATAATGCTTAGAACAGTGGCAGAGCCGCACTAAACTAGCAAGGAGAGAGAATGGAAAAGTTGAAGAAAGACAATATCTCTGTTGTTATTGAATCTATCATTAAGATTTTATAATTCATTATGTTGTGGTCTGATAACACAAGCCTGTATAGTGTTGGTAATATTAAAACATGTGCCTGTAAAAATTCCTTCTAAAAGATCCAGTTCGAATATGGGGCTATAGCAGTAAGTCCTAGAAGGCAGTAAGTTTAAGTCGTCCATGCCTCTATAGCCGGATGAAGATATAAAAAAAAGAAAAAGAGTTTTTGAACTTTATTTATGAACTTTATATATATATAAGGGATGTATCTTGGGAGAGTGAGAGGAGAGAATCTGGGTCGTATAACCATACAATGGATGGTTAAGATTAAGTTTTTTCAAAGTCATATGATCACTTAAAAGGTCAAATGACTTTTTTAAAAACTCACATGATTAATATCAATCATCCATTATATGGTTGTACAGCTCAGATTCGCTCCTCTCACTCTTACATAAAAAAGTTTTTCTCATATGATACATCATATACATATATATATATATAATGTATGTATAACATGAGAAAGACTCTCTTATTTCAATGAGATGAGTGAATCCAGACTATACAACTATACAATGGATGATTGAGACTAATCATGTGATATTTAAAAAAGTTGATGGTTCAGATAAAAGACTTAGAAGGGGGGTTGAATAAGTCTGTTCACTTTTTCAAACCAAAAAATGATATTTAAGCATTAATTCGTTATGCATAGCGGAACAAACTTTTGCTTATATGGAGAGCGTGATTGTTTGATTGAACGAGTGTATTTTTGCCAGACTGTTACTATCAAGTTTAACAAAAAATAATGCACTAGACTTTTGAGAGTAAAGAGTAAGAGAGAAAGAGATAATACATAGCAAATTTATACTGGTTCACCTCCAACTCGGAGACTACATCCAGTACCTTCAAATCTGAAGAATTCCCACTATGTAAAAACTTTTAAATAAACAGATGTTGAGTATTATTGACTCCAGCCACTCCTGGCTTAAGCTCAACCTGTGCTTCAAGTATTCTTGACATCGGCCACTCCTAGCCCTAAGTATTCTTGACTCTGGCCACTCCTGGCCTTAGCACAACTCGTGCTCTGAGTATTCTTTACTCTAGTCACTCTTGGGCTAAGCACAGCCAGTGCTTCAACACACCAGACCCCTCTGGATTCCTATGAGTATTATTTTGCAACGCTCACTCCTGGGGCAGACCCAAGTATTCTTTCATGAACCATTCTTGGCTTGAACCCTGACTATTCTTTCAAAAGCCTCTCCACGCCAACAGTGTTTCCCATACTAACAGAGTCTGGAAACACACCAGTCTTGTACTGCTAGAGGATTGGAAGAATTAATTCATTTTGAATGAATAAGCCTTCATGAGTTGGTTTGTGAATTCTAGGGAGGACTTATTCATTCTTTAGACTCAGTACTTGTGTAATATGAAATAAGAGAATAGGAGGTACTGAGTCTGAAAGCATGACCAGAGATAAAGTACTCTTCATTGAGCAAAGAGATATGAGATGTTGGTATATCTCTGGTTGTTATGGGTTTCAGGAGAGAAAAGATGCACATAACGAACTTTCGTTGTCTTTATGGCGATTCTTCTTGGTCTAAATTCTTCTTTTTGAGAAAATTGACATTTTATTCTTTTTCCTGGGCTTTTGTAGATAAACGCCTGGTGCTCTTTCATTCTTTCTTTTCTTCATCCACACTTTTCTTAGTTTGTTTAGTCCATCCACACTTTTCTTAGCTTAAGCCAGACTTGAATAGGAACTTCCTTTAAAGTGAATTCTGGATCCAATGATTCACAAGATATTTAGACTCCTTTGATAATTCTAGGAGCTTTATTTTGAGAAAGACAAGATCTGATATTTAGACTTTGTAGTATGAGATAAACTATTCTCAGCTAAGTCTGGTAGGTATTCAGATGCGAAGATCTTTTTCTTTGAGAACGATTTTCTAGACTTCAAGACTTTCCTTGTTTTGGATCAAAGAGGGTTTATTGATAAGACCAGACTTTTAAAGATTCTTTTGGCATACATACTCCCCTATCTTTCGTAATACAATCCTTATGTTTTTCTGAAACACTTAAACTCATATATTAAATAATAATATGATATGACTCTATTTAAGTTAGAATACGTAATGTTGATTATCAACAAATCTCATGAAGTTCTGGTTTAAATGATTCAACATTTACCAGACTTTTTTTCAACAATCTCCCCCTATTTGTTGATAATAAACATTAAGTCTTTTTAATTTAAATAGGATCCTGATAATATTGAGATAAGAGTTATAGCAAACACTTAACCAGAAACACATTAATAATTTTTTTAAAAATAGACATATTAAAAACAATAATTTATAATTTATAATTTTTGACTTTTTCTAAAAATACTTAATAACTTCATCGTTCTCTCCCTCTTTTGATATCAACAAATTATGAAAATGAAGGGTAAGCAAAAAGCTAGCTTAAGGAGGGAGGGGTCATGACAGGCTTAAGTTGGAATCCGTGCTTCATTATCAACGAGTCTTCTTGATTTGAGATGAGGCTCCTTTGGTTAGTCCTTCCTTGACCATACTGCGAGTTATTCTTCGATTGATAGTGTTGGAAGCTTCTAGATTGCCTAAGCTTGAGGTTGGTATAGACTGACCAGACCTAGTTTTGATTGAGGGGATAAACTTTTATGGACAGGAAACAGATGGAAGTTTGTCATCTGAAGGTTTTAAATCATCACTTGGTTGAGAGGTTTTGGTAGAACAGATTATGTCTGAGAATGTGGGAACATTCATAATCAAACTTCCATACATCTTTAGATCTCTAGAATTTTGAGGCTCAAGACCGTGAAGTTCAAAACTCTTTGATAGAATTCCAAGAAAAGGAATTTTCTTTTGCTTCTTAGAAATGGATGAAATTAGGTAGTTCATAATCATATCTGATAGGCTTGGGTCTTTCTCCATCATGAAGAACATACAAAACTTGTCCAGTCTTGTTACTACGTCTCTGGCACTTTTCCTAGGGACGAAGATCTATCTCATCAGAGTATAAAGGAACTTAGCCTTTGAAAGCAAATCCTTGACCAGGGAGTTGGAGGAGACTCTGTTCCATACAATAGTAAGTTGGCTTCTTCTTTAGGAATGATACATCTGATATAATCTTCAAAAAATATTTGACCATCACCAGGACACCAGCAGGCATAGGTGATCGTGTCAGAAGAGATGACGATTCTTTTATTTTGAATTATTCCAGAGATCTTGAAATATTCTTTGTGAGATACAACCGTAGACCATAAGTTTATCACCATGGAGGGTGAGTAAGAGTAAATTGTTGAGCAAAATGATAACCAGCCAATTCCTTCCAGTTCCACCATGACATCCCTCCCATTATTCTTATATTCAACAGGAGAAAAGTATACAGACTCTACAATGTCATTTTTAGAGAAAACATCCATTGATAATTTTTAGAGAAAAGGATTTTGAGAGAAGAAAGTATATGATTTGGAGATTCACAAAGAAGTTTATCAAATGAAAAGAATGTTAATATAGAGAAAGGTTTAAATAAAAAGACATAGAAGTTAGAGAATTTTTAATAAATTAAAAGTAATACACTATTTTGAAATTTTTGAAGATATGCGCCGTTTCTAATAATTAGGAATAATTTTCTAGAGACTTGAAATAAATGTTCGAAATGAATATTTATAAATTTGTACAAAGATGCAATTAGTTTTATTATCTAGTTAAAAATATTTTGAAAAAGGCTATATCAGTTTTGTCAAACTTTTTAATAAGATATAATTTATAAGCGAGTTTTAAAGAGACAACGAATAAAATAATTTTGAGATATGGAAAGAGATAATAAAAACCTGTTTGATTTTTACTTTCCTTTATCAGTCTGTCAGTTATCTTCTGAGGCTTGATCTTCATTCACTAGACTTTGGATTCTTGTGATCGTCCAATATGGAGAAATCTGTTGATGCATTTGATTTCTTCCATTCTTCGTGCTTGGATCCCCTTTCTTCATAAGCTTGTCTTTTTCTTGATCTCTTGATCGTCTTCAGACTTTTGAATTTTTTAGACTTTTAGCAGCTTCTTCTTCTTGATTTTTCCTTTAAGTCTTTATCAGAGTGAATTTCTTCATGGATCATTCTTCCTCTACACTCGTCAGAGTGTTCAACCCTAGAGGCCACACTCTGATACCAATTGATGGTTTAGAGAACGGACTTAGAAGGGGGTTGAATAAGTCTGTTCACTTTGTCAAACCAAAAAGTAATATTTAAGCATTAATACGTTATGCACAGCGGACCAGACTTTTGCTTATACGGAGAGCGTGATTGTTTGATTGAGCGAGTGTACTTTTTCCATACTTTTACTATCAAGTTTAACAAATATAATGCACCAGACTTTTGATAGTAAAGAGTAAGAGACAAAGAGACAATACACAAGCAAATTTATACTGGTTCATCTCCAACTCGGAGACTACATCCAATACCGTCAAATCTGAAGGATTTCTACTATGTAAAAACTTTTACATAAATAGATGTTGATTATTATTGACTCCAGCCACTCCTGGCTTAAGCACAACCTGTGCTTCAAGTATTCTTGACACCAACCACTCCTGGCCCCAAGTATTATTAACTCCAGCCACTCCTACGCTGAGCATAACTCATGCTCTAAGTATTCTTGACTACAGTCACTCCTGGCCTAAGCACAGCCTGTGCTTCAACACACTAGACCCCTATGGATTCCTATTATAACACCCCTATTTTTATTTTTATATTGAAATTTTGAAGGAATTAAATTATGATTCTTTAGAACTTTTTAATCTACGTATTATTTATGATTTTTTTGGAATTTTTTTAATAAAATAATTTTTTTAAATAATTTTAAATTCATATAAGTGACTTAAATTAAAAATATTTATAAAAAAGTGAATTTAAATTATAAGAAAATTTTCTAAAATCCGTTTCAAGTAGACTTATCTAAAAATTATCGGTTTGAGAAAAATCTTGATTTTTTCCAATCGTTAAAAAATTGGAAACGTATCAATAAATTTTTATTAACAGAAAATTTTAGATTTTTAAAATTTCAGCTTTATATTACTTATTATAAAATTAGTGAGGACTGATATAATATCGCTAAATTTCAAAAAGGACTCATTTTGAATATTTAAAATATACCGAGTGAAAGGTTACTATTTGACTTAATAATTTTGCCGACAGTTACTATGCAAAACACTGTGCATGTATGAAATTTTCAAAAGATGTACAGTCACCAGGAATAAAAAATTCAAAAATGTATAGTATTTTTATATTAAAATAATGGAATGCATAGTAAATTTTTTTCCTATAAATACCGAAGGATTTCTTCTTTAGAATTCACAATTTCAGATTAAGTTTTCTTAATATAGTAGTGCTAGTGAGATAGTGGTGGAAGTGAGAGAGAGAAGTAAATTTTTTTGGGAGAAGGTTCTGCCAAAATCCTAAGGTAATAATACTTCTCTTTTATATTTTTTGGGTTATTTTCATATCGTTTTTAGAAATCTGTTATTATACTAGAAATAATATTATTTTAAGTTACTATTCTACATAGTAAAATACTATTTCAATAGTAAATTACTATTTCAATAGTAAATTACTATTTAAATAGTAAATTACTATTTACTGTTACTATTTACCTTTACTATTCATGTTTTACTATTTACCTATACTATTCACGTTTTACTATTTACTGTTACTATTCACGATTTACTATTTACTATTCACTATTTACTATTCACTATTTACTATTCACTATTTAAAATTTACCATTTCTATTTTAAGTAGTAATCTTAATCTTCATCTTATGCTTATACTGAAATAAGATTGGTATTAATATTTCTAAAAATCAGAGGCGCAAAGCAAATCTCTTTTTGGTAACAACTCAAGGTAAGGGGGAGTGAGATAAGAGTATAATATGAAAAGACATAAGAATAATGGGAGGAGTCCCCTACTCCTTTTAAATTTAATAATATTATTATTTTAAAATATTAACTTTTTAACTTAATATTTTTAATAAATTTTAAATTAAATATCCGGTTTAACTAACTCTAACATACCTATGCAAGGACTTGGACCATTATGACCTATATGGACTGGACTATACCTATGCAAGGATTTGGACCATTATGACCCATATGGACTGAACTATACCTATGCAAGGACTGGATTATATGGACTTACATAGACCTATACGAGGAATTGACCAAAAGGACTCAAATTGACTATATTAATAACCATTAAACTTTGAATTATAATATTTATAAATAATGCTTTATTGACTTGATTTTGATTGATATTTAATTGTGATTAATAATATTTAATGTGATTGATGATATTTAGTTATAATTGATAATGCTTGATTTTGATTGATGATTTTGTGACGTGGAGTTTGAGCATATAGCGAGCATGACGGAAAGCTAAATTCAGTAAGAATTTTCTTACCTTACTCTTTAAATTTTTACTTTAAATCTTCTCTTCTTAGAAATTATTTTTATTAACTTTATTTTCAATATTTAGAATAAAAAAATTAGTATTTATTTTAGAAAGAAAACATTTTATGAGAATTAATTAATTAAATCTAGAGTTAAAGAAAAATTTTATAATTTTAAGTATTTTTGGCTAATAATTATTCTCTTTTAATAAAATAAAATTTTTTAAAAGAAAATTATTTTATTTTTTTCTAACTTAATAACTAAAAATATTTGGAAATAATTGAGATTCCTAAATTTGATTTTGTTAAGATTTAATTTGAGAAAGATTATGTAAAGTTTTATATGAGAAAGTTTTTAGATATTTAAGGCTTAGAAACTCAATTTAAGTGAGATTTGAAAACTGTACCAAATTTATTTCTGTGGGACAGAAATTCAGAGAATTGAGAAAATGTACAGTTTATTGAAATGATATTATAAACCTTTAAGGGATTTAATAATTGAGTTTCTAAAAGCCTTAACCAACTAAATACGCGAGTAGTTCATGCATCATGAATCATTAAAGTGAAATAAAATGATATTGTATGAGGACGGATTATAGAAACCGAGGATACATTAGAGGAGGCTTAATTACGAGCCTTGGGATGAGAGGGTGTGAAAGGGTGCTTCAGGGGACCTGGGGTAGCTCCCTAGTGTCGGGTACTTTCACAATAAAAACTTTCTCAATCTGACCAGTCTCTAAGTGTTTCCATGTCAGTTGAGCTGTTCATATTATTATTATCCGGACTTATGGAACAGTGTAAACTCCTGGTTGGCCCAGTGCAAATTAAAATTTAAGGGATGAAGATATTGCATACATTCATGCATTCATAATTGATTGTGTATGTGATTATGATTGATATTATTATGTATTGGTTTGCGAAAACCCTTTGTTGCTTATGTCTTAATCAATAATATTATATTCTGTTTCTCACTCCTTTCTCCGTGTCTTTGTTTCATATATTCTAAATTGATGGTTCAGAGGGAAAGATCGAAGAATTTCGGCAGTAGATATAGCACGTTCTAGAAAGGGAGCTCGGTATGAATACCGTGGTCCAATGAATAAATAATGTTAATAAGTAACTGCTTCTGGGCCATGGAGTTTCCTCTCTTTCTTATAATGTTTAATGTTTATTTTCTTCGGATGAATGTACAAATACTTTATAAAGTTTTAATAATATTTGTGAGGTATTTCAGAAATAATGTATATAATTTATTCTGATAGTTTCTTTTTAACAATCATATCTTTAAAAAAAAATTATGAATTTTTCTAGAATTTATTAAGGTGTAACAGAAGGTTTTACACCTATGAGTATTATTTTGCAGCACTCACTCCTGGGGCAGACCCAAGTATTCTTTCATGAGCCACTCCTGGCTCGAACCCTTAGTATTCTTTCAAAAGCCTCTCCAGGCCAATAATGTTTTCCACACTAACAGAGTCTGGCAATACACCAGACTCGTACTACTAGAGGATTGGAAGAATTAATTCATTTTGAATGAATAAGCCTTTATGAGTTGGTTTGTGAATTCTGGGGAGGACTTATTCATTCTTTAGACTCAATACCTGTGTAATATGAAATAAGAGAATAAGAGGTACTGAGTCTAAAAGCATGACCAGAGATGAACTACTCTTCATTGAGTAAAGAGATATGAGCTGTTGGCATATCTCTAGTTTCTATGGCTTTCGGGAGAGAAAGGATGCACATAGCGAGCTTTCATTGTCTTTATGGAGATTCTTCTTGGTGTGAATTCTTATTTTTGAGTAGATTGCCATTTCATTCTTTTTCTTAGGCTTTTATAGATAAACATCTGGTGCTCGTTCATTCTTTCTTTTCTTCATCCACACTTTTCTTAGTTTGTTTTGCCCATCTTCCTTTTCTTCAACAGGCTTTCATTTTCTCTTTATTTTTACTTTCTGAGTTCATTATATTTTACTCTTGCTTGAGTCTATTCCTACTTTTTTTTCTTGCTCTCCATACTTCTTGACGAGATTGATTCAATTTATAGACACTTTTTTAAGGATCTTATGGAGAAGATAACTAATATAAGTCTGTTGGGAGATGATATCTTCAAAGAGAAGGATGTTGCATAATGGATAACTAGATTTATTTTGTCAGATAGAGAGAGAGACATTTTGAGTGTAGAGAGCTTTGAAATATGTACGAGCATAGATAAGGTAGAGATAGCGTAAGTTTCATAAAGGAGGAAGCTTTTATTCAGGTAATCTCTAAATCTATAAGGCACGAGTGAAAGACTTAAAGAGAGTAGACCGCCTTACTTTGTCATTCTTCTTTTTGTAGGTCTTTGCTTAAGCATGCTTACAAGAATATTTTCTTGACTGTTGAGATCCTTGAGCCAGACTTGAATAGGAACTTCCTTTAAAGTGAATTCTGGATCCAATGATTCACAAGATATTTAGACGCCTTTGATAAGTTTGGGAGCTTTTTATGAGAAAGACAAGATCTGATGTTCAGACTTTGTAGTATGAGATAAACTATTCTGAGCTAAGTCTGGTAGGTATTCAGATGCAAAGATCTTTTTCTTTGAGAACAATTTTCCAGACTTTAAGACTTTCCTTGTTTTGGATCAAAGAGGGTTTATTGATGAGACCGTACATTTAAAGATTCTTTTGGCATACATACTCCCCCTATCTTTCTTAACACAATCCTTATGTTTTCCTGAAACACTTAAACTCACATATTAAATAATAACATGATATGACTCTATTTAAATTAGAATACACAATATTGATTATCAACAACTCTCATGAAGTTCTGGTTTAAATGATTTGACATTTACCAGACTTTTCTTCAACAAAAGTCATGTGACTTTTTAAGTGATCAAGTGACTTTGAAAGCTTTTAATCTCAACCATCTATCGTATAGTTATACGGCCTAGATTGGCTCATCTCACTCTCACATAAGAGAACCTTTCTCATAAGATACATCCCCTATATATGACATATATATGTAATATTAATTTTATAAAATAATTTCTCTTTTTTAGATAAATTGACTAGTAATCACTACTTCAATATATATATATTGAAAGATAAAAGAGAGTTATAAAAATTATGTAGTTTTTGAAAACTAAGAAAAATTTCTTAAAAGTACTCTGAATAAACAAAAATAAATAAATTAAAGAATAAGAGATAAGTAAATTCTTACTGAGTTTTAGCTTTACGTCATGCTTGCTACATGTTCATTCTCCATAACAACACAAAATGATCATTCACAAATAAATCAAATAAAAATAACACAACCATCACAATTTCATTTAAAGTGTCTTAGTTATTAAAGTCCATATTAAGTCCAAAATAGTCCAATAGTCGCATGGATCAATCATAGTTCCATCGTTGCATAAGTCTACCTCAGTCCATATGAGGTCACAATAGTCCAATTCTCAAATGATACAGTATATTAAGTCAATCAATGTAAATCACGCCGGGTATTTTAAACTTTGAATAAATTTTATTTATTTATTATTTTTACTCAAGGTAACAATAAATATTACTTTAAAATATATTAATAGTTCATAAGTTTAAAAGGAGTAGAGGACTCCTCCTATTATTATTATATTTTCTCATATTATATTCTTATCTCACTCCCTCTTACCTCTTATAACTTGATTCATTATAAAAACTTCATGCACACTTCGTCTTCGAGTTCTAAAACATACGGATTTTATTTTAGTATAATTACAAGATATGAAATTTTCAAATGAAATTTTTTTATAGAAACTTCACCTCTTATTTTTATAGAATAAAAAAATACATCATAATTGTTAAAATATTAAGATTTAAAAATTTTCTGATGTAGAATAATTATTAATAAATTTTATTCTATAAGAATTACTAAGAATGGTAATAGATAAATAGTAATTAGTAAATAATGAATAGTAAATAGTAACTGATAAAAATAAATAGTATCTGGTAATAGTAAAGAGTAATCAGTAACCGGTAAATACTAATTTGTAAATAGTAATGAATAAATAGTAAATAGTAAATAGTTCTGGTAAATAGTTAATAGTTAATAGTAACCGATAAATAGTAAATAGTAACTTGCAACAATAATTTACTATTTGAAATAGTAATTTGTAATAGTAATTTACTATTTATAATAATAACAAATAATAATATTTAATCTGATACAATAATAGATTTTAAGTGATATAAAAACAATCTTCGTAATCATAAAAAGAGTATAATATAAAATTATTATCAAATTATTATTTTTGTAGAACCTCTTTTCTGTAGAAAATATTCTCCTCTACACACCCAGTATATTTTCCTTAACACTACTATATTTTTGAAATTTTGTGAATTCCTTCATTTTGTCCCCTATTTATAACAAAAATTTTCATTGTGCATTCTATTATTTTAATATTTTAGTTACTGTAAAAGAATGGAAAATCTGACACTGATTACTGTATCAATTTTGAAAATTTCATGATTGTACAGTAACAATTTCATGATTGCATAGTAATGCATAGGAGGGAGGTATTATGAAGTGGGGTGGTGCAAATAGAAATATGAGGGGTGTCAAAATTTGATTTTTTTTTGAAAATTTTCAAATAACATAATGATTAAAAATTTTAAAGGGCTATGGTCAAATTCTATCAAAATTATAATATAAAAATTTTCATAATATAAAAATAAAATAATAATGATGAAAATAGGGGTGTTACAATTTTACTCCTCTAAAAAAATTCATCCTTGAAATTTATGTTCTTTAGGAAAACAAGTGAGGTCGAGACTCTTTCATCTCGGTTTCATGTTCCTATGTAGCATCTTCACCTCTTCTTTTGTTTGACATGACCTTTATAAGTGGAATCTCTTTATCTCTTAACTTTTTTATTCTTTTGTTAGCTATTCTGACAAGTGGTACATCATACGTAAGATTATCTTTAATTTGTATGACATCTAGTTCAATGACATGTGAAGGGCCAGATATTTACTTTCGTAATTGTGTCACATGAAAAACATCGTGGATATTTAAGGTCGAGACTCTTTCATCTCGGTTTCACGTTCCTATATAGCATCTTCACCTCTTCTTTTGTTCAACATGACCTTTATAAGTGGAATCTCTTTATCTCTTAACTTTTTTATTCTTTTGTTACCTATTCTGACAAGTGGTACATCATACGTAAGATTATCTTTAATTTTTATGACATCAGGTTCAATGACATATGAAGGGCCAGATATTTACTTTCGTAATTGTGTCACATGAAAAACATCATGGATATTTGAAACAAAGAGTGATAACTGTAACATCCTAAGTTTTAGGAATTTTAGATATAATTAATTCTTATTAAATGGGAAAATTTGACCAAATAAAAGAATGTTCAAATCTTGAATTTTTTTAATCTCCAAATTACCCATTTAGTCAATTTGTAATTTTTTCCCCTTATTCACGTGTGTTACCTTTTTCCACAAAATAGAAAGTAGTTTTCTTCTCCCTTTTATTCAGCATATCACGATGCCACTTTACTTTTCCTTCTTCTTCAATCTGTCACCCTCCTTGTGCCAATCACTTTCCTACTTTAAAGCAACAAGCTCAAATTCCTTCCTATGGTATGTTCATGTTACAATTTCGACTTCCTTTCCCTTTTCCCTCACGGTTTCTTTTAGGTAAGAGTGCCTAATTCGAAGCCCCATGTCTTTCTCATTCTAGTTGCATGGGCATGGTAACCATTATTGCAACCCATTGGAACAACTGATTTCAACTGCAAAGGTTGTAAGGTATGAGTTCATTAAATCCTTTGAAATTTTAGCATCTTCATGTTTCCCACTTTGTGCAATGGCTGTATTCTAAATTAACTTATGTGGGCAACCCTTGGACAAGTCATGCGAAATTTTTCAGTTTAAGTTTCAAGCGTCGGAAGGTACCGAAGAAGTATAGGCAAAGGAAATCGCATTACAGAAAATTTAATTAGTGTTGTCGCTGCCCGGGGACAAATCAGAGTTGGAAATAACATGTAAATTGATTTTGGATTTTAGCTATTATTGACTAATTAATTGAGAGCTTACTTGGGTAACAAATCGCTTTCAGGTATGTTTCACACTACGCCGGGGGGTTACCGTTCATGTAATAGATGTGTTAGAACCAAGTATGAATACAAGACTAAAAAGTATGAACCCCTAGAATTTGTTAATAACACTCATCAAGACTCTTAGTTAAATGAAGTCTGTCCATATGGTTTTCTAACTATATTAAATAAGTGTGAATAACAAAGTTTAAAGTGCTCTTGTTGCAAAAAAGAAGGGGGTCCATTAAACAAAAATCCTTTTCCAAGATAAGTCTACACACTCATTAAGAAAGGAAAAAGAAAAGTCTGAATAAAGCAACAAACCCTGGAATTAAAGTGGCTAAACAAATAGGTAGAAATTAAAGTGTTATTCATTTGGCTAAATTAACTGATTCTAAAATGGTTGTTATAAAGAAAGAGAAATTAAAATTAAAATCTTGAACGCAAAAAATTCCTTGTCAAATTTCTTGACTAAGGTGATCACGAGTTGAATTTATTAAGATAGTTGTGAGAAATATTGAATTTAGGACAAGATTTGACATAGTGTATTAGAGCATTTTCTTTTTAATAGGGCCAATATCTTATAAAGTAGCATGATTAAGAATGATATATAATTATTTAGTGTTCATATATTATGTTTGTTTGGATTGAAATTTATTGGATTAGTATTGGGCTAATTTACTTAAATGTATGAATTATTTAAATTAGGCATTGAATGAAATTGTTTAAATTATGTGCTGATGTGTAAAGTGTGTTGATAAAATAATTAGCATGATGATTATTGGTATTTGATTATTTTTCATAAATTTCTTATGTTCTTTGGGTTTAAAATCTATTGAATTGATATAGGATTAAATTACTTGAAGCTATATATTGTTGAATTAAGTATTAAGTTAAATTACATAATTCATATGATTATATGTGAAATGAGTTGATAGAATATGTGATTTGAATGGCTAACATTTTCAGGTCCCTATGGCAATGAATTTCCACATTGTGATCGACTTTATTTATATTATTTAGTTAAATGTTGATTAGTGTATTGATTGGTCAATATTGGAATTATTCTAATATGTTACCTTGTTCAGGTGCTTAGGTATACCTGATGGTTGACCGTAAGTAGATAGGCGATCCTATGGCTAATGCGCTTATACAGTTGGCTGGTGTACTAGATAGGCAGGGTCGCGGTACTGGCGGTCTTGATAAATTCCTGAAAAGGAAGCCTTCTACATTCTGGGGCGGCAATAACCCTGAAAGCGCCTATCTGTGGATCAAGGAAATAGAGCATGTTTTCCATTCCTTAGAGTGCACCGAAGCTCAGAAGGTGGAATATGCCACCTACCAACTCGTAGAGGAGGCTGAGACTTGGTGGTTACAAGCCAAGTAAAGCATTATCACTTCCGGTATACAATTGATTTGGGTTAACTTTAAAGAGCTATTCATGGAGGAGTTCTTTCCGACAAATGCCAGAAGCCGAAAAGAGCTAGAATTTATGGAACTAAAGCAAGGAAGCATGACTGTTGGCGAGTACATCGCTAAATTTAATAAGCTGGGTGTGTTTTACCCTCTATTTCATAATGAGGTAATTGAGGCTTCACAATGCGTTAAATTTGAAAGTGGACTATGATCTGAGTTCAAAAAAGCTATCAGATACTAGGAGATCTGTAATTTCTCAGTATTGGTAAACAAGTATAGAATCCTAAAAGAAGATCAGTTGGCAAGAGTGGTAGAGAGGAAAGCTAAAAAGGGCTTAAAGCCTTAGTCTGGGAATTTTAAAAAGCATGTTCAACAGGGTCCAAGCCGTTTTAGGATCCTCATCTTCATCAGGCGGCCGTGGTAGTAGCCAGTCATGATTCTCTTACTTCCATTATGGAGGAAACCATGTAGTGTGAGATTGCACCAAGAGATCAGAGATCATTTATCATCAGTGGTTAGAAAGGCCACATCTGTCCTAACTGTCCTCAACGCACTGATGTTGCTACTTTTATAGGTCGTGGTAATGCAGGGAACCGCGATGGTCGAGTTAGTAGGGGCCATTGAGCCTAGATTTATAGAGATTTTTACTCTCAGGCTGGGAGTAGCCAGCAGCATACTACCACAGGATGCATGTTTGCAGTTACTGGTGAGGAGGCGAGGCAAGCTACTGATCTTGTGCAGAGTAAGTGCTTGATTGATAGTCATTCTTTTACTATGGTGTTCGATTCTGGAGCTACATGTTCTTTTATATCTGATGGGTATATGAAGCGGTTGAAATTACCTGTTTCTGATATGGACCGCACTGTAGTTATTTCTACTCCTACTGGATACAGTGTGAGGACTGCTATTATTTGTAGAGATGTTCCTTTCACCTTGGTTGGTGAACAGTTCATGACAAATCTTATTTGTTTGACCTTGAGGGATCTCGATGTTATTTTGGGCATGGATTGGTTGTCAGCCAACCATGTGGTGGTGGATTGTCATTAGAAGAAAATCATTTTCTCAGCATATCATGTTTATGACTTCTTTGTAAGTGACATTTCTCAATTACTTGTGGTGCTTGCTATCACAAAGGGAAAGAGTTCTCCTGATCTTCATGATATACCCATTGTGTACGAGTTCCCGGATGTTTTTCTAGATGAGGTGCCCGGATTACCTCCTCCTTGTGAGGTAGAGTTTGCCATTGACCTTATGCCTAGTGTTGAGCCTATTTCTAAGGCACCATATCAAATGTCACCATCAGATTAGCTGAATTAAAGAAGCAGGTTGATGAGTTACTTGAAAAATAGTTCATCCGTCAAAGCATTTCACCTTAGGGTGCTCTGGTACTTTTGGTAAATAAGAAAGATGGTTATATACATTTATGTGTTGATTACAAACAGTTAAATAAACTGACCATCAAAAATAAATATCTCCTGCCTCGGATTGATGATCTCTTAGATCAATTAGATGGTGCTTTTGTATTTTTCAAGATTAACCTCCACCCTGGATATCACTAGATTCTTGTAAAGTTTGAGGATATTCCTAAAATGGCATTTAGAACTCGTTATGGGTACTATGAATATGTCATCATGCCGTTTGGTGTTACCAATGCTCCCGCGATTTTCATGGATTACATGAATCACATCTTCCACCTTTAGTTGGATAGGTTCGTTGTGGTGTTTATAGATGATATCTTGATATATTCTAAGTTCCCTAGAGAGCACAAGAAACATCTACGCCTTGCTTTGTAAGTGTTGAGGGAGAAATAGTTGTATGCAAAATTGTTAAAATGTGAGTTTTGGATAAATTGAGTCCAGTTTTTAGGACATATCATTTCTGAAATTGGGGTGTCTGTGGATCCAACTAAGGTAGAAGCAATAATGGCTTGCAAACAACCGTAATAAATCACTGATATCAAGAGTTTTCTTGGCTTGGCTGGTTATTATAGGAGGTTTATTAAGGGGTTTTCCCATTTGACCTTGCCATTGACAAGGCTAACTCGAAAGAATCATCCATTTATAAGTCATCAGAATGTGAAAGAAGCTTTTCAAAGCTGAAGCATAAGCTCACTTCTGCGTCTATTCTTGCATTGCCTGATTTGCAATAGGACTTTGTAGTGTATTGTGATGCCTCCAGGCTTGGTCTTGGTTGTGTTTTGATGCAGAATGAACAAATAATTGCTTATGCCTTTTCAAGAGTTCTATGTGTCGCGTACACATCATCTTTAATAATTCAACTTTATTTATTACCGCAATGGCTTGACAACAACAGATCTGGTGTGTTACACAATATCTTTTCATCATTCTCATCAATAATCATTATCATCATCATTAGTGGTGAAATACAAATTTCACATACCATTTCATAGGCACACACATTGCCATACACGACAATACATATATAATTTCACCACAACAACACACCACATATATATTCTAAGTGCATCAATATATTTGCCAACTCAACAAACATCAAGTCATTCATTGCATCATAACACCACAATCAAAGCAAGGCAAATATGATTCATAACACAATACAACAATCATCAACATTTCTAATTCATGCATTTAGAATATATAACTTCCTACCTTAAGAGACGTAGTATGAGCAGTTTAACAGTCCTGCCTCTTTATTCGGAATTGACCTTACAATAACATATATTTAAATACAATTAATTTTATATTTAAGATTCTTAACATGTATGATATATGTTATAAACATCAATTCTTTCTCTCATTAGGTTTCAGGAATTTCTTACTATTAACCAAGATTTTCTAAAATTTAATGAGTCACCATTACATTTTCTTGTTTCCTCAAGCTCCCAACATCAATAATCATTATCATTTATTCCAAACCAATCCAAAGCTTATTCTCATGCACTTAGATCACTCTAATGGCAATCAAATCTTTAATTCCTCCAATTTTATCAAAACCTTAATCTCCAACATTGGGTTTCCACCAAACAACAATCCTATAAATTCCCAATCATTATTTCTAGCACAATATTGCCTTAAAATTCCTATAGTACTTAGTCATCATAAAAACTTAAGTTTCTAAACCTTTTAACCTAGGGTCTCATACACCCACATGCGTATTCTACCACAACAACACCTAAATCTCCATTACCAACCTTCAACAACCTTAAAACATCATATAAATGCCACAAGAGTTCCTGAGTTCTCACCTCAATACCAAGTTCTAACAGAAAACGAAAATGAGAGGGAAGGAGAAAGAGATGAGTGAAGAAAGGTCCCACTATGCCAAGAATGCTTCACAAATCAAGCAGCACCAATTGATTTTTATGGGGATGGTTATAGAGAAGACGACATGTGGTTATGGAGCAAAGAGGGGATAAAAGAAGGCAAGAAATAAAAGAAAGTGGTGAGGGAAAAAAGAGTATCGAAAATGAGGAAAGGAAGGGGAAAAGGATGTAAAATTGGTCTTTTGACCATTGGTCCATCACACACCCCAATTAGGCTTTTGTCCAATGGTTAAGTAAATCAAGAGAGAGAGAGACAAGAGGGGATGGTCAAATAAGGAGAAGGAGGAGGAATTTTGTATTTTCTTTTAATTCCATTCCGCTTGTAATTTTACCGATAGTTAACCTATGTTGTGTCTGAATAAATATCTCCTCAACACCAAAAATTATTTTGACCATACCATCATAATCGCAATAAAATCCTCATCACTGTAAATCCATTAAATGCTAAAAATGATTTAATAGGTTCCACACTGTTAGTCCTCAAATTTATAATAAATTTGTTAATAAAAATTGTATCAAAAATAATAAAAATTAGTTTAATTTGTTAGAAATTTAGGTTTTAATTGTAATAAATGGATGATATTGGATTTTAGCTGCCTTGATCAATTTTCTCTAGTTTTGCAGTGAAAAATTAAAGAATTTAAAGAGAAAATTCAAGAACTGGAGAGTTAACGTGTAGCATCAACTCCACGCGTAGCGTGGGAAGTTCTAATGCTGACACTACGCGTTACATCCACGTATAGCGTTAGAAGCTACATGGACTCCACTTCCAGGTGGCCAAGCACTCTACCAAGTGGCCTATAATTGACCAACCCACCAGCAGCTAATGTCCAAACGCTATTGGGAGACAAAGGCCATATTGTCTGAGCATTATTTGATTAAATTATTCTTAATCATGGCCACTTAATCATGCGTTTAATGGAGGCTGAGTCAGGAACCTGAAGCTACGCGCCAGGCTGACGCTACGTGTCAGGAACCTTCCTCAGCCCTATAAATAGGCCACTTCCAAGGCATTCAAGGCATCCCATCTGATCCCATTGTGAGTTTCAAAGCTTCTTTTCTCTCTTTTTACTCAAGTTTGAGTGTTTTTTTGTGAGTTTGTAAGTCTAGAGTGGTTTTTAGATACTTAAGATTGTTGTGTAGTATTGTGAGCTCTTGAATCGTGAAGTGTTTCCACGTCTTCGTAATGTCAACCTCTGTAAGTATTGTTTTTACTTTTACCATGTGTAACTAAATTCTTTATGTTGGAATTTGGTGAATCAATCTATTATATGATGCTGTGATTATGACCACTGCATGTTTATGATTCTAGTACCATGTTAGTATTTCAAACTTTTATTAGTATGAATGTCAAACGGGGGAATGATTTTCATGCGTATTAAAATTTGTTTTATTAGTGTGAATGTCAAATGGGAGAATGATTATTCATACTGTATTAAAATCTATTTTAATAAAAGTAAAAGTTAAAATACCCTTAATTTGCCAATTACTAGGAATAGAATTGGTGATTATTGTTGCTATAAGGCTAAGACTTAATGCAAGTTTTTACTGAGAAAGCTCACAAGGGGTCGAACTTTACGGTGACTATTTAGAATTTATATCTCGAGGGATCGACTATAATGATTTTAAGTTACAATGACATGAACTTGATAATTAAATATGTATGTTTGTAATCATTTCATTATATGTTAGTGCGAGGATCCTAATTCCAACATAATTTGTCAATCTGTGTTTTTACCTCAAGTATCTTAGTTATTCTAAATTACATCTCAACTTTCTAGATAGATTTTATCTTTACCCTCTTTTTACCACATGAACAAATCAACCAACAAATTCTGTGAATATTGTACAAATTATTTATAAAACATTCTTTTGTTAATAAGTTTTGATAAATTTACCATAGTAACTAAGAATTACTGTGAATCACTGGAACTTTCAATCTCAGTAGAACGATATCTAAATTTGAAAACTACAAAATGATTGGTGCGCTTGCCAATAAAATACCTAACAGTATTTTAGGTCTAACACACACCTTCAGTTAAGGTCATCTGGTTTTAATAAATTCCAGTTCAACAATAATTCACAATTAATGTCAAATTAATTATCCTATTAGTTCAGGACATTAAATAATTAATTATCAATATCTAAATAATTTATTTCTAAAATTTGGGATGTTACAGCTGGTGCATTAGTCATCCCAAAAGCCATTACTAGATAATCGTAATGGCTACAACAATTCTAAAAGTAGTTTTTGATACATCTTTCCTTTTCACCCTTATTTAATGATACCCAGATCTCAAATCAATTTTGGAAAACACTATGGCATCATGTAGTTAATCCATCAAGTCGTCAATCATTGGCAGGGGATGTTTGTTCTTGATTGTTACTTTGTTGAGTTGCCTATAGTCTACACATAACCTCATACTACCATCCTTTTTCTTAACCAACAGTACCAGTGCACCCTAGGGTGATACATTAGGTTGTACAAACTGCTTCTCCAACATCTCTTTAAGTTGTTTCTTCAATTCTGCCAATTCTAGAGGCAACATTTGGTATGGTGTTATTGAGATTGATCCAACTCCAGGTACTAGATAGATGGAAAACTCTATTTCTCTTTCTGGGGGCAAACCAAGGATATCTTCGAGGAAAACATCGATAAATTCATACACTACCAATAGATTTTTAATTTTGGATTCTCATTCTCCTTTCATCGAAATCAATAACATGAATCCTTGAACCCCTCATTTTAAAGAGGCATTTACTTGGTTGGCAGTTAGAAATCATCAATCCTCTGGATTCAAACTTATAAGTTCTTTAAATGTTATGGTTTTATGATAACAATCTATTAGAACATGATTGTTTGACAACCAATTCAGCCTAATAATAACTTCTAAGCCAAAAAAGGGTAAGCAAAATAGATTAACCTTAAAGTCCCTACCATCTATGACAATAGGGCATTCCCAACAAGCTTTAGAAGTGACAATAGGAATATTCCCATGGTATAAACAGACAAGTCATATGGTAATTCTATCATAGACAATTTTAGTCTCTATACAGTCATTGGCAGTAAAGGAATGTGATGTACTTGAGTTATACGTAACAGTTAAAGGAATCTTACTAATGATACACTTACCTTCCACCATGGAGTCAGAATGAGATGCTTCATCTTCGGTGATTACAAAAACCTTTCCTTTCGCCTTTGACCTTCCAACTGCACGTGTACGCCTCCCTAAATATTTACGGTAGTTATAATGTTTCACCTTAATTATATTTTTAATTTCACTAAATTAATAATTTTCGTAAGGAATTTTTCACAATTAAACAAGATAGTTGATGATTCACAATTTTTAAACATAACCATTACTCAATCATGCCTAGCTTTAATCTAGTATTCTATCTAACAATTAATATACATGAATACAGATAAATCAAAACCCTTATAACTTTTAATTTAATTTAATGACCAAGCATGGCTATGACACAAGACATTAAAATGCAAGGAAAAGGATCAGAATCAGACCTTGGGCGTGGACACACCCAGGGGTGGCGTATGAATGCCCAGCACCAGGCCAAGGAATGAAACAGGGCACAAGGGATAAAGCTTCAGCGTTGGCACGCTGGGGGGCGTGTAAACACCCATCACAAGCCATACACAGAGCTGACCAATGTGAGGATGCCACTATTGGCGTATAGACGCATGGAGGAAACATCAAGACACCACACTTGTGACTCAGACCAATCAAGGCACGCGTGAAGGGCTCCTAAGCACTAGTGTGCTGGTAGAGTGTTTGGACGCGTGCCACCATAGGGAACATGTATAACCACAACATATGTAAGGGACCAAAGAAAGGGACATGCACCATAGAGCACAAGCATGGGAATGCCCGCGTTGGGGTGCTAACGCACAAAGGGTAAGAGAATGTGGCATGGCACCAGCGTGTACACGCCAGGCCAAGACACACACACACCTTGCCACTAACTATATGCAATGGACCAAAGGAAAACCAACACCATGCCCCAGCATATGAACATTGGGCGGGTGTGGACACACGTAAAGAGGAAAACAAGCCACAGAACCTTGGCGTATAAAGGCCCAGGGCCAACATACAAACACTGATATCAGACTCAACTTTCAAAAATTACACTTCAATCTCTACAACTTGTATTGCTAATTTTATGGATTACAATACCCTTTAAAATACTCGTTTCATCACCGAATAACATCAAATTTCATGAACACCATGTTTTTCGTGTTCCAGACCTGCTGGCGTAGTCCGTTCGTCAAAATTTGACCGTATGAGGAAGTTACACACAACAATGCAATTTGCCACTTTAGGGGCAACTCAAGATACCAAGTTAATGAAATGCAATTCCATAATTATTTTAAATGTGCACACAAACTTAACACATAATTATGAACCTATAAAAGCCATCTAGGGAGTTTAATTCCCATAGACGCTAAATGTGGCTTATCTGGTTCCTTTAATGTTCATAAGCATATATATATGTCCACACCAACTTAATGATCCAACAATATAGTTATGCACATCAAACAATTTAGCATCATAATACTTTCCAAAACCTTTCTAGTCAATTATAATGCTAGTTTAACAATGGCTCACTGCCTACATAATACGTAAATATATTTCCTGGACATTACTTGTAACACACATTTATATTTCAATGTTTTCCTCATCACTTACAATTTATGCCAAGTCACATAACATTAACGATATCATTCAGTATCATCATTTAAACATCATAGAACCATCATAATTTCCATGTATTCATATTATCATCCACTAATCTCATTAAAAGCATCATCATTTCCATTTAATATTATCATTCCTCCTCACTCCTATCAAAATCAGCATTATAACATATCCATCATAAGGAAATATATATTTCTGTAGTTTTATAATGCGTCATTAGCTATCGAATGCATAAATCATCAAGCAAGCCAAATATCATCAAAACAATTTTAGAACCCAACACTTGCCATCACATATACATGCATATATATACAAATCAAAATATTAGCTTGAACATCAAAACAACAACTTGGCATTGCCTCTAGAATCACTTTACACTAGTATCCGAAGCGTCTGCAACCTCTCTATCTCCAATCACTAAAACAACTGTAAGGGTTAAGTAATGTGGACATACCCAAGGAATACCCTCACACTACATTGGAGAAAGGACTTGAGGCATATAGAGGTCCCCTCACAAGGGCAAAGACCAAAAGGGCCAAAGAGAGCATCCATAAAGCCTTTTCTCTTTTCTCTCTTCTAGTGGGCCTAAGCCCAATAAGGAACCTATGAGGATCTATGTGTACTTTACTTGTAATATACTTCCTAAATAGTTTCTCTAGGCTTATAGGATAGCTTTGGGCCTTACAAGGTCAAATGGGCCACTTTTGGGCCTTGTACTTTCCCTTTTGGGCCATGTATAGGCCATTTGTTCATCTTTTCTCTTAATGGGCCTTGGATCCATGACCAAGCCCATCTAGCTAGTCCTTGGCCGAAATTCCCATAGCCTATATAAGGGCTTCTCCTTTTGTAATCAAGCACCATTAATTCATTTGCAAAATTTGAGAGCACTTAAGTGTTTCCTAGTGAGAGATTCTCCTCCTTCTCTCTAGAATTTGAGAGCTCTCTCAAGCTCTTATCCAAGGGGTTTCTCCCTCCCTTGGTGGTGAGTGGAGTTATCTTCCTCCATCTTAGGAAGTGGCCTCCAACCTTTCCCTCTCCTCTTTTCCAAGCCTTCCTCCATTGTCCACCTTCTCTCCTTTCATTCCCACTCTCTTTTCCTTTATTTTTGCGTCACACTCCTATAGCTTTAGGCTTAGAGTTTCGGTTTCATTGCCTTGAAGAAGAAGTCATCAAGCTTACCTTGAAGGAAGATAGGAGAAAGAGCCCTAGATCCATCCCTCTTCAAGAAAGTGCATGAAGAGCCTACATCATGTGGTATCATTGAGCCTTGGGAGGTTCTTTTCTTCTTCTCTTCCATTTTAAATTTCGGTTTTCATTTCTTTTGCTGGCTGGAATTCTGTTTCTTAGTCATTCATATGCCTTATTCATGCCATGTTAGCATAGAAAAATCATAAAAAGTCTTGGTTCTTTTGAGTTTTTGTGCTAGTTTCTTTGTGGTTTCAATTTTTTGCATATTGGAGGGTCATTTTCGGTTGGTTATTGTTACCATTCTGTTTTGGTCTCTAAAATTTCAGAATTGGCACATGTTAAATTTGGTTATTAGGTGGTTAGGTTGTTGTTACATGTTAGTTAATTGTTAGTTGTTAGTTAGAGCCAATTTAGGAAGTTAGTTAAGTGCCATGTGGAACCTTTTCTAGAGTTCTAGGAAGTTAATTGTTTCTCCTTTTTAGTGTGCAAAACCGTGTGATATAGCGGCAATTCAAGCATCTTGATTAGCTCCTACAAAGGTTCCATTCTTGTTAGGAGGTCTCACATTAAAGACACTCCAAAGTCAACTCAATTTTTAGGATTGTTAGTTTCTATTCTTAGTTTGATTCTAGGTTTAATTTTGTTGCACTATTAGGATATCTCTTTTACATTCTTATTTTCATCTTGCTTGCATCAAAAACAAAACTTGTCAAAAAAGATTTTAGTCACCTCCTATACATCAATTTAGGAGAAGGTTGCATAATTTGCCTTAAGCAAGAAGCATTAATTGAACTAGTTGAACCATTTGGGCAATTCGATTTTGGTATTATAAAATTGGTGTTGTTATCTTGAAATCTTGAGAGGCAAAAGAAAAGAAAAGTATCAAAAGAAAAGAAAAATACAAAAGTAGAAAAAAAAGAGTATTGAAAAGAAAGCCTCATTGCCAAGTTGAATTTGAGACACCAAACATCATCACCAAATTTTGAAATTACCAATACCAAAAGAAAAGTATTTCATTACTTGACATTTCTAAGACTTGTTTATTAAGACTTCTTTGCTTATTCTTGCAACTCTAGAGTTTCTAGGCTAGGTTATACCTTAAACTTTGTTTCTTGCATTTATTTTCTTGATTGTCTTGTTTTGTCAATTTCAATTCTATTCCAAGTTAGCTTTCATTCTTTTGAACTTTTATTTGCTTTTAGAGTCTTGTCATTCCAAGTTAATTGTTGATCCTTCATTCTATTCCATTTGAGTAGCCATTATTTCTTAAGCCTTTTTAGTTTGTCATTTTTGCTTCTTAAAGTTTTGTCTTGAGTTTGTATCCTTTTGGACTTCTAAGATCACTCCATTTCGCCATTAAGTGAGGGTAGCATATTGAAACACTTGAGATTGGTGTGGAAATTGATTGAGCTTGATAATCTCTAAGAGAAGGCATACACTTGAGAGATACACTTTTGAGAGGTTTAAAGTTTTCTTTGTGATTTCCATTAACCAAATCTTGTTTGGAGTTGTTGTTTTGTTCTCTTGCTAGGTAAAGTTGGAGCTTATACATCAAGAAGGACTTGTGAAGACACTTGTAAAGGAGGCAAAAGCTTTGTAACTAGTAGAACTTAGGCAAAGTTTTTCAATTCTTAGGCTTTGTGTAGTAGGATTTTGTCTTGTATTTTGGACACAACAAGGACATTGGACTTTTTGGACATTATAATTTTCCCTTTTGCTTGGTAAATTTCGAATTAGCATAGTGCATGTGCATTTGTTTGTTAACTACTTTTAGTTAATTGGTTAGAGTTAGTTAGAAGTTACAACTATAATTAGTTAGTTAGTTGGTAGTTAGTTGAGTGTCTTAACTAATTAGTTGGTGGTTGGAACTAATTCTAGTTGTCATAACTAATTGTTAGTTAGGTTAACTAATACATAACCGAATTAGTTAGGTAGTTATAGTGGTTAGACTTTGTTACAACCTCCATAACTAATTAACTACTTTTGGTTAGGGTTGTTAAGACTTGGTTAGTTAGTTGAACTAATTTTGTTAGGTTAACTACTTCTTAAAACCGAATTTGGTTAGGCTTGTCTAGGGTTAGTTAATCACTAGCAATATCCTAGGACAACCATAATCAACTTAGGTTAAGGACAACTTAGGATTTACATAAGCAACATAAGACTAACCTAGTTAAAGACAACCTAGGACTTTGTTTCCCTATAGGATAGAAACCTAGTATTGATATTTTAGGTTTGTTGAAGTGTTTTTTTCACTTGTATTGCATTCATCTTCCTCGACTAGCTTGTCTATACATACTTTGTTTTTGTCTTGAATTTCTTTGACAACATTAAAAGATGTCATCTAGTGATAGGGAGAACAAAACCATGCTTCATAACATAATGGATAGCTTAAACAATATTAATGCTAGGCTAACTAATCTTGAGCATAATGAACCCCCTAGAACTAGGCATAGACAAAGAAATCAAAGACATAACACTAGTGATAATGAGGAAGAAACAAGACAAAGAAGGCACCATGAACATAGAAAAGATGACATAGGCTTAAGAGAGGTAAAATTAGAAATTCCCCCATTCAATGGAAAGAGTGACATTGAAGCTTACTTAGAGTGGGAGATGAGGATAGAACAAATATTCAACTCTCATCAAATAAAAGATAAAAAAAAAGTTAGGATTGCAACTCTTTCTTTCCAAAATTATGCCCTAGTTTGGTGGACCCAAATTTGTAAGGAGAGAAAAAGAGACAACTTCCCCCCATAGATGATTGGGTAGACTTAAAAGCTCTCCTTAGAAAAAGATATGTTCCTAACTATTATAGGGGTGAACTATTAGCAAAGCTTAATAGGCTCACCCAAGGCTCCAAATGTGTAGAAGATTACTATAAAGCCTTAGAGATAGCCATGATTAGAGCCAATCTAGAAGAGGATGAGGAAACCCTAATGCATAGGTTCTTACATGGGCTTAATAGGAACATCAAAAATAGGGTGGAACTTCTTCCACATGTGGATATAGAAGAGTTACTCCACCAATGCACCAAAGTAGAAAACCAATTTAAGGAAAGAGAATCCTATAGTGGGGATAACAATAGAGCCTATAAGTCAAAATGGGTAGAAAATAAGGGTAAGTTTGAGAGAAACCCTAGAGAGAGAGAAGTGGGCGCTTCCTCCTCTAAACCCCAAAGTGAGTTACACAAAAATGGCAAAGTCTTTCGCAATCAACATGATAAGCATGAACCATCATCAAAACCACAATCCTCTAGATCTTCTTCCATAAAATGTTTTAAGTGCCTTGGAAGAGGACACATTGCTTCAGACTGTCCAACAAAAAGAACAATGATTTTAAAAACCAATGGAACCTACTCAAGTCAATCAGAGTCTAATTCTGATTCTCACTATTCAAGTGATGACTCTAGTAGTGATTCCAGTGACAGTGAGCATATTTTAGGGGATGATGGTGAGTTGTACATGATTAGAAGGTTGCTTGGTAGTCATGTAAAACTCGATGATACAACACAAAGAGAGAACATCTTTTATACAAGATGTTACATTAATGACAAATTATGTTCTCTCATTTTGGATAATGGGAGTTGTGCAAATGTTGCAAGCCAAAGACTAGTCAAAAAGATGGGATTAGAGCTTATAGACCATCCAAGTCCCTATAAATTACAATGGTTAAATGAAAAAGGGGAAATGGTAGTCAATAAGCAAGTCCTAATCAATTTCACCATAGGCACATATAGAGATGAAGTCAAATGTGATGTAGTACCTATGGAAGCAACTCATATACTATTAGGAAGGCCTTGGCAATTTGATAGGAAGGTCCTTCATGAGGGGTTCACTAACACCCTCACATTTAAACTAGATGGTAAGAAGATAGTATTACATCCTCTAACTCCACAACAAGTAGCCAAAGACCAAATCCAAATGAAAGCTAAGAGAGAAAAAGAGTTAGGATCTTCTTCCCATGTAAGTTTAGAAAAACCAAAGAAAAACAAAAAAGACAATAAAGGGAAAGGAGTTATTGTCTATAATGACTCCCAACCTAATCTCTTTGCAACTAAATATGATGTGAAACATGCCATGTTTTCACAAAAACATTGCTTGATCATATATCCAAAAGATATCCCTAACACTTCCTTGTGTTCAATGGGCACCTCTCCTCCCCCCTTGCCCAAAGGGATCCAAAATATCTTACAAGAATTTAAAGACCTCTTCCCAAAAGACATTCCAAAGGGGTTACCTCCTATTAGAGGCATTGAGCATCAAATATACCTTATACCTGGGGCTAGTTTGCCAAATAGACCAGCCTATAGATGCAACCCTAAGGAAAGTTTAGAAATAGAAAAACAAGTGAATGAACTACTTTCCAAAGGTTGGATTAGAGAAAGTTTAAGCCCTTGCGCATTACCGGTTTTACTTGTACCCAAGAAAGATGGTTCATGGAGAATGTGTACGGATTGTAGAGCCATTAATAACATCACCATCAAGTATAGGCATCCCATACCTAGGCTTGATGACATGTTAGATGAGCTTAGTGGATCTACAATCTTCTCCAAGATTGATCTTAAAAGTGGCTATCACCAAATTAGAATAAAAGAAGGAGATGAATGGAAAGCCGCTTTTAAAACCAAGCTTGGCCTTTATGAGTGGTTAGTGATGCCTTTCGGCCTAACTAATGCACCAAGTACCTTCATGAGACTTATGAACCATGTTTTAAGGGATTTCATAGGGCATTTTGTTGTGGTATACTTTGATGACATTCTTGTGTACTCAAAGTCCATGACATCTCATCTAATCCACCTAAGACAAGTTATGCTTGCCTTGAGAACAAACAATCTTTATGTTAACTTTGAAAAATGTTCTTTTGGCATGGATACCATTGTCTTTCTTGGTTTTGTAGTTAGTTCTAGAGGTGTTGAGGTAGATCACTCTAAGGTTAAGGCAATCCAAGATTGGCCTACACCTAAAAATGTGAGTGAAGTAAGAAGTTTCCATGGTCTCGCAAGTTTCTATAGGAGATTTGTGAAAGATTTTTCAACCCTAGCCTCCCCTTTAAATGAGTTGGTTAAAAAGAATGTTTCTTTTGTGTGGGGGCCTAGGCAAGAAAAAGCCTTTCAAGATCTCAAAGATAGACTCACTCATGCTCCAATTTTAAAACTTCCAAATTTTTCTAAAACCTTTGAGCTTGAGTGTGATGCATCAAATGTGGGCATAGGAGCTGTGCTTTTACAAGAAGGTCACCCCATTGCTTTCTTTAGTGAAAAACTTAATGGGGCCACTATTAACTATCCCACATACGATAAGGAATTTTATGCCTTAATTAGAGCCCTACAAACTTGGGAACACTACTTAATCCCAAAAGAGTTTGTGATACATAGTGATCACCAATCTTTGAAATTCATCAAAGGGCAACATAAGTTAAACAAAAGGCATGCTAAGTGGGTTGAGTATTTGGAACAATTTCCTTATGTCATCAAGTATAAAAATGGCAAAACCAATACTGTGGCTGATGCTTTATCTAGGAGGCACTCTTTACTTACCTCTCTAGGAGCCAAAGTTATTGGGCTTGATGAAATTAGGTCTTTGTACCCAAATGATCTTGATTTTTCAAACATCTTTAACTCATCTTCCACTTCTACATCTCATAAGGGCTTCTACATTTTAGATGGCTATCTTTTTAAAGCCAATAGACTTTGTATTCCACGAAGCTCTTTAAGAGATCTAATACTTAGGGAGAGTCATGAGGGAGGACTCATGGGTCATTTTGGAAGAGATAAAACTTTGTCTATCTTACATGAACACTTTTATTGGCCCAAAATGAAAAAGGATGTTCAAAAACATTGCTCTAGGTGTATTGTTTGTAGAAAGACTAAATCAAAACTTTCACCTAGAGGTTCATATACTCCCTTGCCAACACCTAGTGCACCTTGGATTGATATATCAATGGACTTTGTGTTAGGCCTGCCTAAGACCCAAAGGGGAATGTGAGACGCCCCAAACCCCAGATTAAAATAGGGGAAAATTTTTCGCGTCTTTGAAAATATTAATAAATTCCATAATTAAAGTAGTGAAATATTTTTCACCAAACCCCTGGATCTAGAATAAACCACTCCCATATATGAAGATATGAGAGGGTGAGATTAAAATATAAATCTTTCAATCAGAATCAGCGGAAGATTTATTTAATTTGACTTAATCGTTGGCTAATTGATTTTCAAGAGGAGTCCATTTATAAAAATATGGGATACAACTTATATAATCTAGAAGGCCTAAATATACTCCTCAATACCATTTAAACTAATATCTAAAGAAGAAATAATGCATAACATTTTAAAATTTATCTTAAAATAACAAAATGAGAATCAGGGGCATACTCGCTCAAGCGTGACTCAAGTCGCTTGAGCGAGCCAGCGTACCCACGCTTGGGCGAACGCTGAGCGACCTTGAGCGAGGGAGGAAAATAAGTCTCAGGGCTCAACTAGCTTGAGCGAGCCCTGCCTCGCTTGAGCGAGACACGAAGGAATGCTTGAGCGAAGGAAGCGAGATGCTTGAGCGAAGAAGGAAAGGAGTATCAGGGGTCGATCTCGCTTGAGCGGCCCAAGGCTCGCTTGAGCGAGATTGGTCCAGAAACGTTGAGGACTCTCTGGCCGATTTTCGCTTGGGCGAGGCACCACTCGCCTGGGCGAAAATCGTCTAGAATCCATTCTCCTTCTCCCTCGCTTGAGCGCTGCCCTTCACGCCTGGGCAAAAATTGTCCAGAATCAAAACACTGATTCTGTGGCAATCTCGCTTGGGCAAAATGCACGTCCGCTTGAGCGAATTTGGGGCAGAAACGAATCCCCTGTTCCACAACAATCTCACTCGGGCGAGATTACTACTCGCTTGAGCGAGTTCTGCAGAAACTCAGCAGAAAACATGAACTTGCATTGCTAACACTCAACCTACCATACTAAAACTCAATCTATGGCAATTCATTCAGTTCCTACAAGAATTATACATTATATAACACTCTTGGAACCTACCTCATTCACCATTAACCATCATCATGCTAACATTAGCTCATGCATATAATTTAAATTCATCATCAAACCACATGAACTCCCTACATACATCTATATTCCACATCATTCCACAAGCTCCATAATATAGCATGAAAACACAACATCCATTCATTTAACAAAGTCAAGTATTCAGATTCATTCTTTACATCTTTTGGGTCATGAATGAAAATTATCATTACACAAACATGTCCAATTTTCTCCCATGACCTCCAAAATTATCAACATTACAAAATTGAGTATATAAACCTCATATACTCTACAAAACAGATTTCATGCCGGCCAAGGCTTACGCATTCCTATCCATACTTTACCTCCTTCATACTCGGCCCCCAAAAGCTGTAGGATTTAAGTCATACCTACATCAACTTTAAAAATGGCAACGGGGAGGTGAGTAACATAATCCAAATGAATTAAAGTCATACATTATGATGAAATACATGTATACTTGCACAATTAGCAATCATTACACCACATCATACATTATACACCATACATCTTATAATTTCAAGTATACATTCACAATATCAATCATTTGGATTGCCAAACACACACATCGGGTTAGTATTCAACTCTTTCCCCTTTCAATTCTCATTCATCCGTTGCCACCAAGGGCTTTCACCTAGGCATATCTCCAGCTATATGCAAATGCTCTCAAAGCTAATGCATATGCACAAGAATTTCTTATCAAACAATGCAGATCCGGCTGTGGGAAAATATATCATTAAATCAATTGTGGGACAAGCATAGGTGTGCTACTATGCCTCTACTGCAGTAGAAAAATTATGTACACATATATCTCAATTTATGCATGCTTACATCATCATCATAATTTTACTGGTACCAAACCGCTATCGCCCATCTGTAGCACTAGTCACCCTGTGACTTGCGGATCAACATCGTGGCCTCAACTACCACAAGTGCTACGGGCCCCTCCCGAACACACATCAAGAGAGCCGTGTCCCGTCGGACCCCGAGGTAAACTCGCTCACCATAGAGCCGCCCGCCCACTGGGCCCGCCACATAGGGTGCCTCGTCACCAAACTATGGACAACTTCGTGACTCATACACCGAGTCACAGGGGAAAATCACAATACGCTCGTGCACTGAGCCGCCCTCCCACTGGGCCCGCCTAGTGGAACCCCCTAATATTCCACATAGACAGCTATGATATGCCATGGATGCAATGCAAATGCAAATCAAGTGCATCCTCACACTATGCATCCTAGATGCCACTCCACATTCAATCATTCATCACCACCACTTGGTGGATTTCAATATTCTCATCATTCTCATCCAATCCCAATTCTCTTTTTCACTCATTCACGTCAATAGTTAGTGGCATACACATTCAATAAATCATGCACATATCTTTGGGATATTCACATCATAATTCCATTTCACACATGGTTTTAAACCATCATGATACTTCATCAAAATAATATCATCACCACATCACAATATTATCCCAAACACAGTGCCGCATCACAATCATCATTCTAAATGCATTCAAATCATAACATTACCACATCATCCATTCAACAATCATCAAAATAATCATATATATATACATATTTTTACATCACCAATGGATGAAATCATGCATTTAGAAAAGTTACCCCCTCCTACCTCAAGTGAAGTAGTGATCAACGCGGTTTGATGGTCCCGCTTCGTCAATGGGGTCACTTCCTACATCACAATACATTATACAATCAATTTTCTACTTACTCATTAAGGTTCAAATACTTATATATCAATAAATACTTGTTGTTTTTATTATTATAACTCTCAAAACTCTTTTATTTCATTTTATCCACCATAACCACCATGGGTTAGGTGCCACCATTTATTATTATGTACTCAACAACCAACCCTTTCATGGGTTTCTCCATTAATGACTTCCATCAACCAAATACCATCACCAATGACCCTTATGCATCACAACTCACATTTATTACCTACAATAAATGTTCATCAACCTCCATTATACATTTCCCCCAAATTTATGAAGTTAGGGTTCCACAAAATTTCCAACAACCATCATAAATATTCTTCTCCTTCCAACCATAATTACATCCACTTCATTATTTCTCAAAGAAACCTCATTCTCATACAAAACCCACATTAAACTTTTGCATTAAATGCTTTCCTCAAAACATTCATACACATGCATGGCTTCCAAACTCATAAATACCGTATACCCATAACCAAAACCTTAGCAAAAATGGATATACTTACCTCAAAGCCCAAAAACGAAAATGGGTACAAGGAGGGAGGAGAACACCAAAGAAAATGAGGAAGAGAAGGAGGAAGACAGCAGCTCCGCAACCTCCTTCAAGCTCCACCAACGAAAATGGAAGAGTGTAGAAGATAATACCACTTTGCTAGGGTTTGGAGGAAGAAGAAGAGAGAAATGAAGAAGATGGTGAAGAGAAGAAGAAGAAGAAGAAGTGTAAGTGCCTAATTCCATCAGCAAACTCACGTGAATAAGAAAGGGAAAAATAGAATTTCCAATTTATTTTTAATCCAAATCATTAAAACTTCATCGTTTTATAACCAACAGGTTCTCCGTTCGGGCTCAATACATCATCTGAAAATTATTCCGAATACATATTCGGATTCCCAATATTATTCTCTACAGCCCTGACCAATATCGTCTCATTCCGATATACTTGATCCGATACCCATATCTTAACCGGGCTCAATTTCAGCTTAACCGGTCTTTAAAATTTACCAAAAATTCCCAAAATCTTAATTTAATTATTCTCGATAGTTTGGGACATTAAACACTCCATATACCAATTTCTAATATTTATTCCGGTAATGAATTCTCTATTTTAAAATTCGGGATGTTACAGTCCACCCCACCAAAAAGAAAATTTCGCCCTCGAAATTTCACATACCGGATTCAAATGCGTCAGGATACCGTTCTCTGATATCGTCTTCGCGTTCCCATGTGAACGTTTCAGTATTTCCATGTTTCCAAGCGACCTCCACCAAAGGTACCAACTTGTTCCGTAATTTCTTCACGGAATGTCCGACAATGCGAACAGAAACAGGAGAAACAGATAGGTCATCTCGCACCTCAATCTCGTCCATCGGGATCACGTGTAAAGGATCATAAACATATCTCCTTAACTGCGATATGTGAAACACGTTGTGTAGATTAGCAAGTTGCGGAGGGAGTGCTATCCGATAAGCAACCCCACCAATCCGCTCCAACACCTCATAAGGTCCGATAAATCTAGGGCTCAACTTCCCGCTCTTCAACGCCCTTCCAATGCCTTTATCACGCGAGACCTTCAAAAATACATGGTCACCCACTTGAAACTCAAGGGGTTTATGCCTCTTGTCATAATAACTCTTCTGCCTATCTTGAGCAATCTTCATATTCTCTTGTATCTTTTTAATTTGTTCGGTAGTTTCTTGAATAATCTCCGGCCCTAAGGCCAAGTTTTCACCAACTTCAAGCCAACACAAGGGAGTTCTACACTTCCTTCCATACAATGCTTCGTAAGGTGCCATACCAATACTGGAATGAAAGCTGTTATTGTATGTGAATTCGATCAATGGGAGGAATCTCTCCCAACATCCACCGTGCTCAAGGACACATGCTCTCAATAGATCCTCCAAGCTTTGTATAGTTCTCTCCGATTGCCCATCGGTTTGAGGGTGATAAGCGGAACTAAGCTTCAACTTAGAACCCAACTCATCATGCAAACGCCCCCAAAACCGAGAAGTAAATCAAGGATCACGGTCGGATATAATGCTGGATGGAACACCATGCAGCCTAACAATCTCCTTGATGTATATTTGTGCCAATTTCTCTAAAGGACTCTTCATATTAATGGGCAAGAAGTGAGCACATTTTGTCAATCTATCAACAATCACCCATATAGCATCGTTTCTAGCACGAGTCCTGGGTAGTCCAGAAACAAAATCCATAGCTATACTATCCCATTTCCAAACAGGGATCTCCAATGGTCTCAAATAACCAGATGGTCTCTGATGTTCGACCTTCGCCTTTTGACAAACAAGGCAAGATGCTACAAAATTCGCCACATCACGCTTCATACCAGGCCATCAGAAATTCTTCTTCAAATCTTGATACATCTTAGTGGAACCAGGATGAATACTCAATACGCTTTTGTGAGCTTCCTCAAGTACACGTTTCCGCACATCATCGCTTGAGGGAACATAAATTCGGCCTTTGACACGCCAAACACCATCTCGACCTTCTTCTATGAACAAATTCTTCCCTTTTTCTTGGGTCTTTTTCATCTCATTCAAATACTCATCATTGGGTTATTGCGTCTTCACATATTCAAGAAATTCATTTGCAACCTTCAACATCTCCAACACCATTTTCTTGGAAGTGTAAGTCTCCACGCCCACATTCAAATCTCTGAATTGTTCTATCAACTCTATTTCCTTTGCCATCATCATGGAGACATGCAATGACTTTCTACTCAATGCATCGGCAACTACATTCGCCTTACCGGGGTGATACTTCAATTCAAACTCATAGTCTTTTAGGAACTTCATCCATCGTCTTTGACGCATATTTAATTCCTTCTGGTCAAACAAGTATTTAAGGCTTTTGTGATCACTAAAGACCACAAACTTAGAGCCATATAAGTAGTGTCGCCACAACTTCAATGCAAACACCACCGCCGCCAATTCAAGATCATGTGTGGGGTAATTAACCTCATGCGGTCGCAACTGCCTCGACGCATAGGCTATCACACGCTCCTTTTGCATCAATACACACCCAAGACCAAGCTTAGATGCATCGCAATATACCACAAATTCATTCGTTAGATCGGGCAATGCTAACACCGGTGCGGTAGTAAGCCTTAACTTCAACTCTTGGAAACTCTCTTCACATTCACGGGTCCACACAAAAGAGTGATTCTTCCGAGTCAACTTTGTTAGCGGTAAAGCCAAACGGGAAAACCCCTCAATGAATCTTCGATAGTAACCAGCAAGACCAAGAAAACTTCTTATCTCCGTCACTGACGTTGGTCTTTCCCAAGCCATCACAGCTTCAACTTTAGATCCATCCACCGCGACTCCATCATTAGAAATAACGTGTCCAAGAAATTGGACCTCAGACAGCCAAAATTCACACTTAGAGAGCTTCGCATATAACTCCTTTTCTCGTAGAATAGTCAACACAAGACGAAGATGTCTTTCATGCTCTTCATGACTCTTGGAATACACCAAAATATCATCGATAAACACTACGACGAATTGGTCAAGATATTCATGGAAGATGCGATTCATGTAGCTCATGAAAATCACAGGGGCATTAGTCACACCAAATGGCATCACTACGTACTCATAGTGTCCGTATCGCGTTCGGAAAGCAGTCTTCAGAATATCTTCGGCCTTCACCCGAATTTGGTGATATCCAAAACGCAAATCAATCTTCGAAAACACAACAGCACCCCTCAATTGATCCAATAGATCATCAATGCGTGGAAGAGGATATTTATTTTTAATGGTTAGTTTGTTGAGCTGGCGATAATCAACGCACAATCTCATGCTCCCATCTTTCTTCTTTACTAACAACACAGGAGCACCACAAGGAGACACACTTGGGCGAATAAACTCCCGTTCAAGTAATTCTTCCACTTGCTTTTTCAATTCAGCTAACTCCATCGGAGACATCCTATAAGGAGCTCGGGAAACAGGTTCTGCACCCGGAATAAGATCGATAGCAAATTCCACTTCTCGTGGAGGAGGTAATCCGGGAATTTCTTCCAGAAACACATTGGGAAATTCCGAAACAATAGGAATCCCACAAGATTGGGAAACACCATTCCCATCAACCAAACAGAACATCACGAGAAGTTGAGAGATACCTCGCACATCAAAGCCTTCACTACTAGAGGTTGGGAAAATCACCGTCTTGCTATGACAATCCACCAAAACCTTGTTGGCGGACAACCAATCCATGCCTAGAATAACATCCAGGTCTTTCATAGGTAAACACACGAAGGATACAACAAATTTTCTACCCTCCAAGTCCATCTCGACATTCTCACATCGAGTCACCGATCTTAAGCAAGCACCAGTCGGTGTAGTCACCATTATTGCACCTTTCATCATACTCACAGGCACTCGCAGGCGCCTCACACATTCTTCAGAAATAAAAGAGTGCGTAGCACCCGAATCAAATATTACATTAACAACATTACCATGTATCTGACACTCACTTTGGACAAGATCCTCAGCTTGTGCAGCTTCTTCACCGGTCACGGCGAAAACTCTTCCAGCCATTTGTTGATTAGCACCACGATTTGGGCCATTCCGACCACCATTAGCATTACCTCGGCCGTTTCCATTACCACGACCGTTACCACCATTTCAGTTACCATTTCTTCCACCATTACCGTTTCCACGACCACGGCCTCTAAAAGCACCATAGCCTCCACGGTTTGCATTATCACGTGGCACAACATCTGCAGCATTCAAAGGACAATCAGGGCGGATATGCCCCGGTTGGTTGCATCTATAGCACACCACTGTTTCTTCATGATTGCAATCTCTAGCCAAATGATTTCCACCACATCTGTAACAACGGAGTCCTTGGCCATCACCTCGGCCACCAACGGTACCATGCCTTCCGCCACCTCGTCCACCTCTAAAAGAAGAGGACCCACGTACAAATCGTCTGTTATTCTTAAAGTTGCCTTTCTTCTTGAAGCTAGAAGATTGGCCTTTCAACTTGTAATCATGCCCCGAGTAGTTCCTTGGAGCAATATCATTCTCTTCGAAAATTCTACACTTATCCACAAGAGTAGGAAAACTCCTAATCTCTTGGTGGCAAATCGCCTTCTTAATCTCTTGGCGCAGTCCATTTTCAAACTTAACACATTTCGAAGCTTCAGTGCCCTCTTGCTGAAACGGAGGGTAAAACACACATAACTCTTCAAATTTCAAAGCATACTCCTCAACCGACATGCCACCTTGCTTGAGTTCCATGAATTCAAGCTCTTTCTTGTTTTTATAACTCGTAGGAAAGTATTTCTTAAGAAATTCAGCCTTGAAATTCTCCCAATTTAAAGGAGTGTAGGCAGTAATCATACGCCCACGGGTAAGGATCCACCAAGATTCGGCCTCATTCCGAACCATGAACACCGCATATTCCACCTTCTGCGTTTCGGTACATTCCATGCTAGCAAATATCCGTTCCAAGTCACGGATCCAGACATGAGCATCTTCTGGCTTATAGCCTCCATGAAATTCAAAAGGCTTCCGCTTAAGAAACTGGTCAAGGCCTTGATTCGGCTGACCAATAGGTTGTTGTTGCTGTTCAAGTATGTCGGCAAAGCGATTAAAGGCTTCAGCCATAGCGGCTGCATCAGAATTGCGCCTATACGCCATCACTCAATCTATACACAACAACATAAACATAATTAGAAACTTAAAGTCTCTTCACCCAATGTGCATACATATCATTCATCATTAACTTCATTGGCACAAGTATCATCATAATGTATTTCATAATTAGAAGGTAAATATGAAAAGGAATTGCCTGGCCGGGCTTAACAATAATCATGTAATAATCCCATTTCAATAACCACTATCATAATTCACCCATATAATTCATAAATCAATCAACCATAAGCAACAAACATATAAACATCATCCATTTTAATTGTATCAAGAGCAACCATTGCTCTGATACCAGGTTGAGACGCCCCAAACCCCAGATTAAAATAGGGGAAAATTTTTCGCGTCTTTGAAAATATTAATAAATTCCATAATTAAAGTAGTGAAATATTTTTCACCAAACCCCTGGATCTAAAATAAACCACTCCCATATATGAAGATATGAGAGGGTGAGATTAAAATATAAATCTTTCAATCAGAATCAGCGGAAGATTTATTTAATTTGACTTAATCGTTGGCTAATTGATTTTCAAGAGGAGTCCATTTATAAAAATATGGGATACAACTTATATAATCTAGAAGGCCTAAATATACTCCTCAATACCATTTAAACTAATATCTAAAGAAGAAATAATGCATAACATTTTAAAATTTATCTTAAAATAACAAAATGAGAATCAGGGGCATACTCGCTCAAGCGTGACTCAAGTCGCTTGAGCGAGCCAGCGTACCCACGCTTGGGCGAACGCTGAGCGACCTTGAGCGAGGGAGGAAAATAAGTCTCAGGGCTCAACTAGCTTGAGCGACCCCTGCCTCGCTTGAGCGAGACACGAAGGAATGCTTGAGCGAAGGAAGCGAGACGCTTGAGCGAAGAAGGAAAGGAGTATCAGGGGTCGATCTCGCTTGAGCGGCCTAAGGCTCGCTTGAGCGAGATTGGTCCAGAAACGTTGAGGACTCTCTGGCCCGCTTGAGCGCTACCCTTCACGCCTGGGCGAAAATTGTCCAGAATCAAAACACTGATTCTGTGGCAATCTCGCTTGGGCGAAATGCACGTCCGCTTGAGCGAATTTGGGGCAGAAACGAATCCCCTGTTCCACAACAATCTCGCTCGGGCGAGATTACTACTCGCTTAAGCGAGTTCTGCAGAAACTCAGCAGAAAACGTGAACTTGCATTGCTAACACTCAACCTACCATACTAAAACTCAATCTATGGCAATTCATTCAGTTCCTACAAGAATTATACATTATATAACACTCTTGGAACCTACCTCATTCACCATTAACCATCATCATGCTAACATTAGCTCATGCATATAATTTAAATTCATCATCAAACCACATGAACTCCCTACATACATCTATATTCCACATCATTCCACAAGCTCCATAATATAGCATGAAAACACAACATCCATTCATTTAACAAAGTCAAGTATTCAGATTCATTCTTTACATCTTTTGGGTCATGAATGAAAATTATCATTACACAAACATGTCCAATTTTCTCCCATGACCTCCAAAATTATCAACATTACAAAATTGAGTATATAAACCTCATATACTCTACAAAACAGATTTCATGCCGGCCAAGGCTTACGCATTCCTATCCATACTTTACCTCCTTCATACTCGGCCCCCAAAAGCTGTAGGATTTAAGTCATACCTACATCAACTTTAAAAATGGCAACGGGGAGGTGAGTAACATAATCCAAATGAATTAAAGTCATACATTATGATGAAATACATGTATACTTGCACAATTAGCAATCATTACACCACATCATACATTATACACCATACATCTTATAATTTCAAGTATACATTCACAATATCAATCATTTGGATTGCCAAACACACACATCGGGTTAGTATTCAACTCTTTCCCCTTTCAATTCTCATTCATCTGTTGCCACCAAGGGCTTTCACCTAGGCATATCTCCAGCTATATGCAAATGCTCTTAAAGCTAATGCATATGCACAAGAATTTCTTATCAAACAATGCGGATCCGGCTGTGGGAAAATATATCGTTAAATCAATTGTGGGACAAGCATAGGTGTGCTACTATGCCTCTACTGCAGTAGAAAAATTGTGTACACATACATCTCAATTTATGCATGCTTACATCATCATCATAATTTTACTGGTACCAAACCGCTATCGCCCATCTGTAGAACAAGTCACCCTGTGACTTGCGGATCAACATCGTGGCCTCAACTACCATAAGTGCTACGGGCCCCTCCCGAACACACATTGAGAGGGCCGTGTCCCGTCGGACCCCGAGGTAAACTCGCTCACCATAGAGCCGCCCGCCCACTGGGCCCGCCACATAGGGTGCCTCGTCACCAAACTATGGACAGCTTCGTGACTCATACACCGAGTCACAGGGGAAAATCACAATACGCTCGTGCACTGAGCCGCCCTCCCACTGGGCCCGCCTAGTGGAACCCCCTAATATTCCACATAGACAGCTATGATATGTCGTGGATGCAATGCAAATGCAAATCAAGTGCATCCTCACACTATGCATCCTAGATGCCACTCCACATTCAATCATTCATCACCACCACTTGGTGGATTTCAATATTCTCATCATTCTCATCCAATCCCAATTCTCTTTTTCACTCATTCACGTCAATAGTTAGTGGCATACACATTCAATAAATCATGCACATATCTTTGGGATATTCACATCATAATTCCATTTCACACATGGTTTTAAACCATCATGATACTTCATCAAAATAATATCATCACCACATCACAATATTATCCCAAACACAGTGCCGCATCACAATCATCATTCTAAATGCATTCAAATCATAACATTACCACATCATCCATTCAACAATCATCAAAATAATCATATATATATACATATTTTTACATCACCAATGGATGAAATCATGCATTTAGAAAAGTTACCCCCTCCTACCTCAAGTGAAGTAGTGATCAATGCGGTTTGATGGTCCCGCTTCGTCAATGGGGTCACTTCCTACATCACAATACATTATACAATCAATTTTCTACTTACTCATTAAGGTTCAAATACTTATATATCAATAAATACTTGCTGTTTTTATTACTATAACTCTCAAAACTCTTTTATTTCATTTTATCCACCATAACCACCATGGGTTAGGTGCCACCATTTATTATTATGTACTCAACAACCAACCCTTTCATGGGTTTCTCCATTAATGACTTCCATCAACCAAATACCATCACCAATGACCCTTATGCATCACAACTCACATTTATTACCTACAATAAATGTTCATCAACCTCCATTATACATTTCCCCCAAATTTATGAAGTTAGGGTTCCACAAAATTTCCAACAACCATCATAAATATTCTTCTCCTTCCAACCATAATTACATCCACTTCATTACTTCTCAAAGAAACCTCATTCTCATACAAAACCCACATTAAACTTTTGCATTAAATGCTCTCCTCAAAACATTCATACACATGCATGGCTTCCAAACTCATAAATACCATATACCCATAACCAAAACCTTAGCAAAAATGGATATACTTACCTCAAAGCCCAAAAACGAAAATGGGTACAAGGAGGGAGGAGAACACCAACGAAAATGAGGAAGAGAAGGAGGAAGACAGCAGCTCTGCAACCTCCTTCAAGCTCCACCAACGAAAATGGAAGAGTGTAGAAGATAATACCACTTTGCTAGGGTTTGGAGGAAGAAGAAGAGAGAAATGAAGAAGATGGTGAAGAGAAGAAGAAGAAGAAGTGTAAGTGCCTAATTCCATCAGCAAACTCACGTGAATAAGAAAAGGAAAAATAGAATTTCCAATTTATTTTTAATCCAAATCATTAAAACTTCATCGTTTTATAACCAACAGGTTCTCCGTTCGGGCTCAATACATCATCTGAAAATTATTCCGAATACATATTCGGATTCCCAATATTATTCTCTACAGCCCTGACCAATATCGTCTCATTCCGAGATACTTGGTCCGACACCCATATCTCAACCGGGCTCAATTTTAGCTTAACCGGTCTCTAAAATTTGCCAAAAATTCCCAAAATCTTAATTTAATTATTCTCGATAGTTTGGGACATTAAACACTCCATATACCAATTTCTAATATTTATTCCGGTAATGAATTCTCTATTTTAAAATTCGGGATGTTACAGAATGGATTCTATCTTTGTGGTTGTGGATAGGTTTAGCAAGATGGCTCACTTCATCCCTTGCCATAAGGTTGATGATGCTAGTCATATTGCTAAGATCTTCTTTAAAGAGGTTGTGCGATTACATGGTGTACCCAAAACCATTGTTTCTGATAGGGACACCAAATTCCTAAGCCATTTTTGGAAAACTCTTTGGTCAAGGCTAGGAACACAACTCCTCTTTTCCACAACTTGTCATCCTCAAACGGATGGCCAAACAGAGGTAGTAAACAGGACCCTCTCACAACTTCTTAGGGTCTTAGTACACAAAAATGTGAAATCTTGGGATGAGTGTTTACCCCACATTGAGTTTGCATATAATAGGGTACAACACTCCACAACCAAGCATAGTCCATTTGAGGTTGTATATGGTTTTAACCCTCTCACACCCTTGGACCTTTTGCCCATTGAGGTTTCTGACTCTGTCCTTCATATGGATGGAGAGGCAAAGGCCCAATTTATCAAAGATTTTCATGAGAAGGTTAGACACTAAATACAAACTAAAAATGAACATTATGCTCGTTGTGTAAATAAACAAAGAAAGGAGATCACCTTTGAGGTTGGAGATTGGGTATGGTTACACCTTCGAAAGGAACGCTTTCCCAATTTGAGAAAATCCAAACTCAACCCTAGAGGTGATGGGCCTTTTCAAATTCTCAAGAAAATTAATAATAATGCTTATGTCCTAGATCTACCAGGAGATTATGGTGTGAGTGCTTCTTTTAATATAACTGATTTGTTTCCCTTTGATATAGATGATGAGGATGATGCCTTTGATTTGAGGACAAATCCTTTTGAAGAGGGGGAGCATAATGTGGACTTACCCAAGGAAGACCCTCACACTACATTGGAGAAAGGACTTGAGGCATATAGAGGTCCCCTCACAAGGGCAAAGACCAAAAGGGCCAAAGAGAGCATCCATAAAGCCCTTTTCTCTTTTCTCTCTTCTAGTGGGCCTAAGCCCAATAAGGAACCTATGAGGATCTATGTGTACTTTACTTGTAATATACTTCCTAAATAGTTTCTCTAGGCTTATAGGATAGCTTTGGGCCTTACAAGGTCAAATGGGCCACTTTTGGGCCTTGTACTTTCCTTTTTGGGCCATGTATAGGCCATTTGTTCATCTTTTCTCTTAATGGGCCTTGGATCCATGACCAAGCCCATCTAGCTAGTCCTTGGCCGAAATTCCCATGGCCTATATAAGGGCTTCTCCTTTTGTAATCAAGCACCATTAATTCATTTGCAAAATTTGAGAGCACTTAAGTGTTTCCTAGTGAGAGATTCTCCTCCTTCTCTCTAGAATTTGAGAGCTCTCTCAAGCTCTTATCCAAGGGGTTTCTCCCTCCCTTGGTGGTGAGTGGAGTTATCTTCCTCCATCTTAGGAAGTGGCCTCCAACCTTTCCCTCTCCTCTTTTCCAAGCCTTCCTCCATTGTCCACCTTCTCTCCTTTCATTCCCACTCTCTTTTCCTTTATTTTTGCGTCACACTCCTATAGCTTTAGGCTTAGAGTTTCGATTTCATTGCCTTGAAGAAGAAGTCATCAAGCTTACCTTGAAGGAAGATAGGAGAAAGAGCCCTAGATCCATCCCTCTTCAAGAAAGTGCATGAAGAGCCTACATCATTAAGTGACCAGACATATAACACAATGCAAATAATTTTAATAATGAAAACAAAGTAAAGCAGTTATGGATTAACAATCAACATCATCATCATCAATCTTAATTGTCAATTATCTAATCATCATATTCTTCGTAGATATCACAATCATTATTTACATATTTCACAACTGATCCTCAATCAAGCATAGGATATGACACTCTAGTATCTAGATACTAAAAGGATCAACCATCAGCTAGGAGTCCACCTGACATCTCATGAATCCACTTAGTCCACTGAGCCCACCTGGCTCCCCACCTTAACCACTGTGTAGCCCAGCTGGGCCACTAACGACCATAGGAGCCAAAAATAAGGGGTAAATTATACTGAATGGTTGTCCATACCACACAACATATATATCCACAACATATATCAATAACATATGATCATTATACAACATCATCATCATCCACCATCCCCGACATAAAATCCATCACCTTGGGATTATATATATACATATTATATTCACATTATCTCAGTTCATAAAGAATATATAACACTAGTCAATTTCATTGATAATTTATACTTCACATTTTTCATACTTATGCATCATCGACATAGTTTACAACTATAGCAATCGTCATATAATCTTGAATGATCAAACGTGAACAAAATTAAACTTTGCTATTATTTTATTTTATAGCATGCTTACCTATCAATTTACTTCCCACAATATTTTTTCTAGAAATTCCAGAGCTCTGCTTATACGTTTCAAGAGATGATAAGAAAATGTATTCACATTAACTCATATACCGGAAACATTTCCCTTACCTCAACTCCTATCTTTTGGAATCTTGATCCTTTCACCAATTTCATCAAAGGCTCAACCGCACTTGACGTATTTCGACGCCAAATTCAATGACCTTTTCCCTCTAATGATTTTTCAACCTTTACTTTGCAACCTTTACGTAACTCTCACTTTAAGGATTCTGGAAATGGGTTCAATTGTAAAAATCGGTCGAGGATCGACTTTCAATTTGAAGCTTAAAGTAAATGGCAATGGCATGCAAGGTTCTCTGTTTTTCTTCAATTTTACGCGAGGAAGATGACGATGGGATTTTAAAAAGTATTAAGCTTTTAGAGCAAGGGTAAAATGGTTATTTTCCATAATTTTTCTATTTCTTTTAATTCATAAATTCTTTTAATTAATTTTTTGTTAAATTTACCACTAATTTATAAATTAATTATGCATAACACCATTTCATTATTTTTAATTAGCTGGGATGTTACAGTAGTACTTGCACTTTCAAGGTTCTCATTCTTTATCTCTGGGCGGTCTTTGATGTGATGACCTAGCTTGTTAAGTTTTTAGAGCAAGGGGGAAAATGGTCATTTTCCATAATTTGTTTTTATTTCTTTTAATTTATAAATTCTTTTAATTAAATTTTCATTAAATTTGTCACTAATTTATAAATTAATTATGCATAACACCATTTCATTATTTTTAATTAACTGGGATGTTACATTAGTACTTGCGGTTTCAAGGTTCTCATTCTTTATCTCTGGGTGGTCTTTGATATGATGACCTAGCTTGTTACACCCAAAGCAAACATAAGTGTTTTGGGTCAATCCTTTTTTAGATGGGGTCCTCCACAGATAAAACATTTAAAGTCCAACACAAGTGTCGGATAGTAGCTTCTAGATGAAGTGTAGGGTTTGTTAGGCACAAATGTTGCTCTAAAACAACGAAATGATGTTTGGTATAACTTTTTTTCCTACTTTGTACACCCTGGCCGCTTTTTTGAAATTGATAACTTTCCCCATAAACCAACACGAGACTTTTTAGTGTGTTTTATCCTCAATCGCACACTTCCTGAGAAGTTCTTAAGAGGTCACTCATCCTAAAATTTCTTCAAGTTAAGCACGCTTAACCTTAGAGTCCTTTAGTGATGGGCTATCAAAAAGTAAATGCATTTTGTTGGTATAGGTAGTACTAGTTAATTCTTTTAAGCTATCCTCAACTGTATAGTCTTATACCTATATAGTCTTTATATCCCTCTCATTCCGGTGTATATTCGGTTTATTCATATGTCCATTCTACTAGAAGCCTTCCAGGAGTCACACCTTGTCCATAGCTCCGCATCGACGATCACTCCCCACCCTCGTCAGCGTCTGAGATGTCACACAATAATTAACTATATTATATAAATTGACCAATATGAGTTCGATTAACAAAAATTTTAGGGATTTATTAGTTTGATATGGGATTAATAAATCCATTATGCATACACGAATAACAATTATATAATATCAATATACCATGAGAAATACAAGTGATTGATACTTTTTTATAGCTAAGTCTTTAGGGGGGGAAATTGCACCAAACAACAAACAGTATCATGAAGGCACACATGCATGACCTTTCACATACCGAAAAAATGGCTACACAAGAATTGAAGCGTTGCAACCAATCATGGAATGTCACATATAACTCTTAAACTCAACCACAAAAGGGATCTCACCTTGAAACAATAAAAAGTCACATCTGTTGAAGATTTTAGAAACAAAAATTATAATATTAGTGTCCTATGAAAAGATACAAAACTTATGTATGTCAGCCTATTAAAGTAACTCTAGGTCATTTCAATAGGTTGAGGGGTAAATGATATGGGTCTGATACTAGTAGCTACACATGGCGTTTGGCATCAATATGTCCACCACAATATCGCTCCCCATAGAACCCTTGATAACTAGTATTACTACACGAGTTTGTATAATATAGAGGTTGAGAAGTATACTGGGAGCATACCTGTAGCAACATACATCATTTGATACCAATACGAGCACTCCCTCACAAAACCTAGGATAAATGGTATTACTAATGAGCCGATATTATATAGAGGTTGAAGGGTACATTGAGATCATACCAGTTAATACCTGCAAATGTGTTAGAAATGTTTACGCCTATGTTAGTTTTCTACGTACTTTACAAATAAATGCTAACACAGGAACCAAGACATTCGATCACCACTTGACTTCTATAAATATCACTCATTTACTACAGTTTGAGGTATGTTCAACAACCCTAATGTTTGAGCTCTAATATCATATATCATAATAACTTGAGTGTTGAAGTGTTTTCGTAGGTGATACTATATTTTACCCCTTAATACGAGATATTGGTGTGTGTTGAACAGATAACATCAAGACCTTAAGATTCTACTAAACTTATAAGGATATAATAGTTAATCCTCATTTGACTAGTGTAAGAGATAAAACACACATGCTTGGTACTCCATATTGGAAGTCTGTCCCTCCATACGAGACAAATCAAAAACCATAAGAATTTAAAATATTGAGATACGATCCTAAAATAAAAAATATAGTAAAAAATTTAGATGAAATGTATCCGGAGGACTTACTAAGGTTAAGATATACATCAAAACTCAATAGACGCTTAGAGATATATTTATAAATTACTTAATAACAATGTTCTTACATCAATAAAATTTGAACTGGTTTTGTGATGACAGTTCTTGTGAATTAACCTAATGGTAAAATATTATATAAACTTGTAAAAAAAATTACTATACAAGCCACTTAATCTTTACTACTAAGACAATCTTAACGAATTACATTAGTTTTCATAATCCATTATATAATTTAACTTGGTGCCTGATTGAATCAAGTCTATATTTGATTCAGGAAATCTGTACTGGGAATTGCACTCTTAGAAGGAGGCTTCTTGCATTTTTAGTTGCGTTAATGCAGCTATTATTCTAGACAGGTTCTTAATAGATTTGCTGGTTAATTCGTAATTTTCCTAACGATTATATATTGAAATTGTTAATATATTTGTTTTTGAGGTCATAAATTGTCAATACATTAATATTAGAGAAAAAGTTGAATTTTATGGAAGAAAAATAACAGTAACACTTAATTTTTTACCAGTATCATAAATCAATCGAAATAAATATTAAAATCAATCAATTAATTTTAGAGGAAAAAAAACTTAACACTAATATTGTGTTTTGTTTCTGATTAACTGGTACAAATGCTGTAAATATTTAATTTAATGTGTTGTTTATTTAAAAAATTGTAAAATTTGGAAAGTAAGAGCGGAAAGGGGTATCCTTACTTTATGCAATTTGGCATCGTTCTAAATCTTAATAACGGGAGATGATAAAAACAACAAAGGGAAATACAAACCAAGTATTCTAGTTAAAAGTCATTTTCCATTCGTTAAAGTTAAATACGCTTAATTAGAACCATAAACAACAATTACACGATGTCTCACTTTATGTCAACATTTTCAAAAAGTAACCCAAAGTATTGCTGTTAATGATGCAAGTCACTGTGATTACAGCTACTCTCCAAGCTAAAAAAATCATTGATTACAGCTATAGTTCCTAAACACAATCACAATATGAACACACCAAAAAGCAAAGAAATATACCTTGCTTCCATATCCTTGAATCTCCTTTCCATGCCATTCCTTTCACCTTTTATCATTCTTTAATCCTCTTCACTTTTTGGCCGGCTATTTCTCCATCTCTTCTGTCATCCAATTCCAATCTCACAGATTCCTTAGTCCATCACCCATTCCACACATCTTTCCCACCCCACTATAAATTATTGCATTAAGTTCAAATTTTGATAACCAAATCAGCTTCTTCAGGCAGAACAAACTCTTCCACCACAAATGGGCACCACCACCTATGCTTCCTCATCATCATCTCATCATAACCACTCTTCCCAAAGATCATTGGCCATGGTGTTGGCTTTAGCCTCAGCAGTGGTGTTATCTCCTTTGTATGCAAATTCAAAGAGTGATAGGAGGCACTATGAATCAAAGTGGAGCTCATCGGGTTTTGTTCTGCCTATGGTTCTTATTGGGCTTGTAATTGCCATCAGAACAACCTCTTCTTCCTCTGTAACATCATCTCCAAGAGCCTCATGGCTTCCATCTCCTGAACCTTCCTGGGTACTCAGAATTGGAAGCTCTTCTTGGGGATTGGCAATGATTTTGGTAATGCTCATGCTTGTTCTCTATTGGCAAGCCTCGGTTCAAGAATTCTTTTGGAGATGACAGCCTCAAACAAGTTACAAAAAATACAACTCCTTTAAATCTTGGTTTAAGAGTTTCGTTATATATGATAGCTAGTCTCGTTCAGTTTGAATGAATACCAAAAAAAAAAAAAAAGAGTTCTCTTGGTTTTTAGTGTAAACGCATTTCTGTATTATAGTTCTTAACAAATGTAATAATTCGAGAATTAAGCTGAGAATCAATGTCTCATTTCTGCATTTTGATTTGTCAAAAGCTTAAAATTAATAATGATAGAAGAAGACACTTGGCGAGAGTTAAATTTTAGCTCCATTCAACCTATGTTTATGTTAATCTTCTCTCTCTTTTTTCTCTTTGGTGTTTGACACATAATTTTCCTTGTCAAGATTTAAATTCAAATCTAACGATATTGATTAAGTTACGAGATATATATGATATACATCCTTTATGTGCTCGGCGCGGTCTTCTGTTAGATGGAAGAAGAAATTGTTGATGACTTGGTGTTTTACTTCTAATGATGATGATTTTATTGTTTGGTTGAGCCTTTTTCCCATAAATATCAACATAGGGATTTTAATAATAACAACATACTAGACTCAGAAGATTGGTATGAGGAGGAGGGAGACATAATGAAAGGGAAAGAATGGATTTTTGTGAAGGAGTGAACGATTATTGGAAAGGATTATCAGAAAAAGCTATTATTTCATTGAAAAAGAAATAATTTAGGGTGATGGAGAATAGAGAAAGATGGAAAATGAATAACAATATCACAAAAATAAGAAAATAGACATCTAATGATTAATGAGTTTCTTAACATTGTGTTTTGATTGTAAAATGTTTACTGTTTTTATTTTTTATTTTTTGAAAAATTATTTAACTTTCTTTTTTTTTTAAATAAAAAATATGTCTGGTTCAATAACTTGTTTTTTGTTTTAAGAAAATGAAAATAATGAAAATGTGTTTGGTTTGTTTAATTTTTATATAGTATTTAGGGGAGATATAAAATAAAATATATTATTGTAAGATATATTTATAATTTATTATAAATGAAGTTTGAATTATAATTACAAATCTGTGAATACAAATTGAAGTTAAATCCATGAAACATAATGTTCCGGCCTCTAATCTCATGGGTCGGTACCGACCCCTAGTCTTCCCTCAGAGCCGGTATGGACTATTAGAGGACGACACAGCGTCCCGACTCAGCATACCGGTTAGAACGTCATTCCACCAATGACCGGAGTCATAGCCCCTTCAAGTGGCCTAATGACCGGTGTCATGAGAGGATGAGATAGTCTACACCAGTCATAGCCTGCAGAGTGAGCCTACGTATACGGACCTGATCCGTACACATAACGAGGAACTACAATGACACTTCATCATTATAAATACAACCAATACCTTCACAAGTGGTAAGCTCCATGGACCCATCTCATAGACCTGATATAACTCCAATGTTAGAATCCAAATTGACTTGGGCGTTGGAGTGTCTTTGTAGGTACCATCCCCTTTCACCCTTCAACGCGTTAGGTCGGTGAGAGGATCTCGACAACGTTATTACATGACAACGGTCCAGCCTCGAGACCGTCCTATTCATCAACACATCAAGCAATGATTCTGAACCCTAGAACGGGTCCACTCCTCTATACCTTGGTTATTCATTATTATAGACCCCAGGTTACCGGGCCAAATCATTGGCACGCCAATGGGACCGTGTAAATGTGAGTCCCACATTGCAACAAGAAGTTAATCATGAGGCGCAGCAAAAAAAAAGGAAACTCCGGAGGCCCATCCCTAGAATGTGGCCCTAATGCCAGGCTACAACAAAGATAATACACCTCTGGTGTGTGTTTTATTTAACTACGGCTAAAGTCGATAACCCTGGAGTGGCTGTAAAGCCCCAAAGTGGTTGCATGCCCCAGACAGATGGAACCCCGGAGCGGCTAAAAATTGATAACCCGGAGCGACTGTAAGGCCTAAAAGTAGTTGCATGCCCCGGAGTGGTTGATCCCTAGAATGGTTGTTAAGTTTATAACCCTGGAGCGGTTAAGGATTACATCTCGAAGTGGTAGAAATCTAGAGGTTGTAAGCTGATAACCCTAGTATGGTTGAAAAACTCAGAGCAGTTATACATTACACCTAATGATTAAACCCTAGTGCGGTTGTAAAATCCTAACCCCGGAGTGGTTGTATAATCCTGAATGGCTAAGTTTTATCACAAGTTCATCGCTACCTCAGCCAAGACGGGCTAGATGCGGGAGAAGACTGTAGTCCACCTCGATACGATGTTAGACGGAGTCCCGTAAAACTTAGACGATGCCATAATAAGATAGAGTCGTAGAATTAAAGACGGAGTCCCTTGGAACCAAACCCATAATGATTTCCGGTATATGGGGTTCACAACGTGACCCTAGTCGATGAAACTCATACTTGAGAAATTACCAAGTTTTAAAGGCAAAACCTAAAGAACAACATGAAACCTGAATGTCTTAACGGATGGCGTGGAACAAGAAAATACCAGGTTCATTCTAAATAACCCTAGGCGAAGATAAACTAGTTCACATTAAAGTAATTATAAAGGAGCGATACCGAAAGAAAGTTAAAATGGACTAAACACCGGTAAGGATTCCGTTACATTAATTTTATTTGCTTAAATGTTGATTGTGAGAGCAAGTGTATTGATTAAAAAGCTAAGAAGAAAATAGGCGATATGCAAGCACAGAAATAAAGCAAATTCATAATTCAAAAACAAGAGGCACATAGCCTTAAGATGGAAATTGTCAACACCGGAGCTCATCCTGGTACAAGGCAACAAAAATTGATTCAAGAAGCTGGTGACCCAGGAGCAACTACGGTAGAATAAGGTTGAGCAGCATCGGTCGTTCTCTCAAATTCCTCTTCAGACACTACCCTCAATTCCATACTTTGATTATCAGGTAGAGGCAGAGGCTCATATGGAACATCATCAGGCTCCACTGCCTGACCCTGATGCATTGCATATAGATGACCGCCATGAAAATCATAGTAGAAACCTATACCGTTCAAATTGATCTTAACACCGAGGTTGCAGTGAACAATTTGGCAGATCACGGTACTAAAGGAGACATCAGCTAGCTCTTCAAACTCAGCCATTTCTTCATCTTGGTCTTTCAGCTTCTGGGCATGAGCTTCCTTCGGTGATGCCACTTCGGCCTCCAGGTCTTTATTTTTCTCTTCAGCAGTAGCCTGTGTAACATCCCTGGTATTTCAATAATTAGAAAAATAAATAGATGGGTATTTAAACTTAAAATAATACTAATAAGTAGTATGAAGTTAATAGTTAGGTTTAAAATAAATTTAATCAAGAAATAGGAGATTTGGCCTAACACATAGCGTGGCATGGGCGCGTAGCGCCAGGTGCAAATTAGTGACCTGACGCGTAGCGTCAGCGTCACGACCTGTTTTAAAGACGGACATGAAAACTAAAGCAAGAAATGCCATCTTCTTCCTTTTTCCTTCTCCCCTACGAATTGTGGCCAAATCTCAGTGGAAGCACTTGATTTCTTGCATTTTTGGACATTGAGGGTTGAGGTAAGCTATGGGGGACCTTTGATTTCAAGTTTTATTCTCTTCTCTTCCTTCCCTTCTTTAAAACCGAATCTTGCATGTTGGTGGGGGACCTTGATTCTGTGTTTTGGAGCCATGGGGAATTTGAGTATGGTTCCTAGGATGATAAGTGCAAAAGAAAACTAATGGGTTTCGCGTTTTGACAATTGTAGATTTTGAAGTAAAGATCGGAAGGTCGTTCGATATCATGGAGCTCAAAAACAAGAGTCAGAAATGGAAATGGTAAGATTTGATGACCTTGGATTGAGATTCGGGATTATTGTACGGTTATAGGTTATGGTTTCGGTAATTATAATATTAATTGGAGTCTCTTTAATTTTAATCTTAGAGTTTTGGTGGATTTTGAGGGTCCCGACAATTAACTTGAAGATTCGAGAAGCTCAGAATCGAGGTAAGAGGGGTGTGCTAGGTTAAGGTTGATATAGAAATGTAATCACGCCATTGGTGTATAAAGAAAGAGTATATTATAGCCACTTTAATGACTTTAACTTAATTCGAATGATTTATTAGGGACAGTGGGTTATGTGGAAGGGAATTTAGTAGGAATAGTAAAGAGATGAAGGTAGGATAATTAATAATTGATTAAAAATTAAGTATTATAACATTGTATGATATTAAGAAGATTTAAGTGTAAGTGAGTAGGCAATTGATTATGATATGAATGGTAAACTAGTTAATTTGTAAGGGAAATATATATATATATATATATATATAGAGAGAGAGAGAGAGAGAGAGAGAGAGAGAGAGAGGTAAAGGGGAATAAGTAAGGATAAACAACAAGGAATGGGAGAAATTGGTGATTAATAATGCAAATAAATATTAGTGAGAAAATAAGTTATGTGAGGAAATGTAAGGTATAATTCATAAAGGAATGAGATTGATAAGAAACTAATATGGATGAGACTCATAATAAATGACAATGACTAAGCATAAGTAAAATGATGATATTGATATGTACATGTAGGATGTGAGGATACAGATGGTAATTATATTCTATGAAATGGTATAGTAAGTGGTGTGAGTATTAAGGGTGATGAACATTATGACTGACGTTAATAGTTGTTACTGAATTAGTGATTAAATGGGGATAATATTCATGTGATGATATTTATAATGATATGTATATATATATATATATATGTGGTGGTTTGTATGCCTGAAACTTATGTGAGTTAATGATTGCAATGATATAATGTATTAACGATGTAAGACGTGTATGTATGATGTGGTGTGATGATTATATTGGTGTAATTATATGAACAAATGGTGTGACTTATATTGTATATCTGATAATTGAGATTGATGGTAATAATTGATTATTGCTAAGATGATACTGGAAATATGTAATGTTGATCTGGGTTAGGTCTGTGTGGCTGCCCTGGTGGTGATTCATGGCTCGGGTCTGTATGGCCACCCTGAATGATTGAGATATGAGGCTTGGTGCCATTTAAGCAGAGGAAATGAGGTAAGTGATTGATTGTATGATGGTGTGATTATGTGGTGGAGGACGACCAACGGTATATGCTACCCTCACTTCTGGCTCCCATGGTTTTTAGGCCCAATTGAGCTACCCAGTGATCAAGTAGGACCCAGTGGTTGAGGGGGAATCAAGTAGAACTCGGTGAATCAAGTAGGTGTTATTCAAATGGCCTCAATACTCAAGAGGGGGTGAATTGAGTTTTAAAACTTTTCATTGAAATGCCTTTGAAATTGATTTCTTTTTCACAAGTTAATAGAGTATGCAAGAGATAGAGAGTATTGTGGAAGAAACAATGCAAAACAAGATATAAATGTTGCTTAGGCAATTTATCAAACACTTGGTGTGCAACACTATAATACTAGTTGTGCAAGCAAGTTTAAGAGAGGAAATCACTATCAATAATAACAATCCAGTCAGATGCAGTATGTAAATGCAAGAGAGTAAGGGAGAAGAGCGTGCAAACTAATTTAACGAGTTCCACCAACCCGGTGTACGTCTCACCTTCAAGCAACCCACTTGAAGGATTTCCACTATTGAAGTTTAGAGATACAAGCTATGAGCAATTGCAGCTTCCTAGTGTCCCACACTCAAGAACTCAATCCTCACTAGCACAAGGGCAACCCACCCAATCTCTCAAACTCTCAATATCCCAAAGGTTGAACCCCAACCTTTGTAACCACTCAACCTAGAGTGAAATTTGGTGTTTGGTGTTTGTGTTTACAAGCAATATACTCTCTCAATAAAGTTGATATACAAATGAAAGCTCTCATAATTTCTAACTCTCACAAGAGAGGATTTACAAATATAAGCTCTTAAGTTTCAGAACTTGAAACTAAACAATGAAATAGAACTCACAAGACACAAGATTTGATTTCCCTTTGATGGATTTTGGATACTTTTATAGCTTGAAGGAGTCTTACATTTATAGGCCTTGGAGAGGTGCCCTAAAGTCTTCAGAGCCATTGCACAGCATGGGCATTCGAGTTGGAAATGGAGAAGTGAGCTGGTTTCCCACTTAAAACACTTTTCCCCAATTTCTAGCACGATGGTAATCGATTACGCCTCGAGCTGTAATCGATTACACTTTGAATTCTTTAGTGTAATTTAGTTGATAATCGATTAGGCCTTCTTGTGTAATCGATTAGCTTGAGAACAGAAGCCTGTTAATCGATTGTTTTAATACCTTGTAATCGATTGTGAGTGGCACTTAATACATTTAATTATGTTTCGTAGCATGGTAATCGATTATGCCTTCCATGCAATCGATTAGGGTGTAAACAGAGCTTTCATAATCGATTAGTCCTGGTCTGGTAATCAATTAGGGACCTTACAGAACCTTGGTAATCGATTGTGGAAACCTTGCAATCGATTAGGAGATGTATCTGATACTTTTTATTCAATTTTTCACTTGGTAATCGATTATGTCCATTGGTGCAATCGATTAGCTTACAAACAAAACTTATATAATCGATTAGTCTTGTTGATGTAATCGATCATGTCTTGGACAAAACTCTTGTAATCGATTATTGTGGATGCTGTAATCGATTAGTATACGCATTTTTACAGGTCTGATGCTGTTTTCTCTATTTTCATGGTAACTTGAGCCTTTTGCTTTGAGTCTTCAATTGCTTTTGTCATTATTGAAATTATTCAACCTGAAATACATATTCAAATACATTCTCCCCCTTTTTGATGATGACAAACAATGTTCATCTCATGGGGGTATTAGTTCAAATAAAATTATCACCAATGATTATCTCTAAAATTATTTCTAAGGTTATCTCTTAATCATTGTCTCTAGAGTTATCTCAAAAATTATCTCTCTGGTGTTATCTCTTAAACATAATCTCTAAAATTATCTCCCCCTATCTTAAGGAGTTTATGCCATCTTTAAAAGAATATGAAGATAATCAATTTGTTGTTTTAACCACTTGTTTTTAGAAAATTCTAATTTTAACCAGTTGTTATGAAAATAGATTCAATGAACTTTAATTATTAACCATTCTCCCTCTTTGTAATCATCAAAAGTAAGTAATGCAAGATAAGATAGAGATATAATTAAAAGGGAAATTGCATTATTCATTGATTGAAAGGAAAATACATAAGGAAAATGCAGAAAATAATCAGTGTAGAATGGGAAACATAATCAAAACCATCCTAACAGAACATGATAAAGTGGGATCTAATTATCCGGATTAAAAAAGTGGAATTCAGAAATTTGGTGAGACAACTCTTCATAACGTTGTTGCATGAGTTCATAGTGTTGTTGCTCAGTCATTTGGAACTCTTGAAAAGTGTTGTCAATTTGTTCAAAGCGTTGGTCAAGGTAAGCATAAAGAGAGGTAAAGGGGTCAGCCAGAGCGGAGGGTTCGCCTTGAGTTACAGGAGTGAGATCAACAACAGGTGAGGGAGGGTTGACAGGATGATCTTCTTCAAATGGGCTGCTGCCATGAACTCAATCGCTCTTAAAGATCTATCTACCTGCAACACATACCATGCCCATTTTGTTGAGATGGTGAGTGCCAATGCCAGCTTGGGAGGGTACCTTCTCAGGGAGTTCACCAGCCATGTCCACACCAAATGCCTTGAAAATTTTTGTGTGAAGAATGGCATAAGGCAGTTTGTGTTGCTCCTTGAATTTGAGCATGTGGAGCTTGAGGAGTTGGATCCAATTGATCTCCTTTTGATTGATGATGGCCCACATTAACAGAATATCATCTTCTTCAACTAGTGCATAATTACCTCCATGGGGAACAAGAAACTTAACCATGAAAAAGTGAAGGAGACGGTTATTGAGAGTTAAGTGGCCTACCAGTTTGTGATTGCTGAGTGGACGGTTGGCTTTCCAAAGAGATTGGCGTGCAGAAATTGCATTGAAATCCCACTCATCTTTCAGATTTCCACCGGCAAATTCAGCATCAGAGAGAGGGATGTGGGTGATTTCAGTAAGATGATTATTTGTGATCTTTAAAGTCACATTTTTGACTCTAGACTCTAGCATTCCATCAACAAGCTTGAGGTTACAGAAGAAGACCCTCATTAATTCGGGATAGTAGTATTCCTCCTTGAGAGTGAGGAAGGGAAGAAGGTTGTAGTGGTGAAGAAGTTGGGTGAAGGTGAAACAAGGATTCTCAAAAACTTGAGCATCAATGTAGTGGGAGTTATGATATCTTTCTCTGAAAATTTCTTGATGAAGTTTTGGAGGTCTCTTGGAGTAGAGAAAAATCTTGAGAAATTAAGGGGGTTGTTGGCTTGGGCCATGGTGGATCTAGCTCTCTTCACGTTTCTACAGGAAGACATGATGAGAAGAGATGAATGAAGAAGAGATTTAGGAGAGATTTGGGAGAAGGAGGAAGGTTTGAAGGTGTGAGATAGAGGAGGTGAAGGAAAGAGTATTTATAGGGTTTAGGAGGGAAAAAATAGGGTTTAGAGGAGGGTTTGGGATTGGGTAAAAAGCTGTCACATGGATTAAGCATTTAATTTGCAATTCTGGTGTGAAGATAATCGATTAGGCTCGGAGGCTAATCTATTAGTGTGTGTTTCTTGGAGAATCTGAAATGTTTTTACACATGGGTAAGCAATTGTGTAATCGATTGCACTAAAAATAGAGACTTTGCAATCGATTATCAGGAAGACAGAACGTCAGTAATCGATTGGACTGAGGTTCTAATCGATTTGGCATGAAATAGGGAGCTAGTAATCGATTAGCTATCAGAGTGTAATCGATTATATACGAAATAGAAAGTTACTAATCGATTAGGTAAGGCTTAGTAATCGATTAGGGAAGCCTAGAAATACTTAAAAATACAGATTTCAAACAAAGGCACTTGAGATTCAATATATCATACCTCAATCAATCACTTACTCATTAAACATGCTGTAAAGCAAGGAATTATCAAAATCATTCAATATTCAAACATAATTTGAAATATCTAGGATTCCTAATTCTCTTCTAATATGTATAAATTGTTCCTTTGCAAGAGGTTTGGTGAAGATATCAGCTAGTTGTTTAGAAGTTTCAACATGTTCAGGCATGCAATCACCCTTTAACACATGATCTCTAATGAAATGATGTCTTATCTCTATATGCTTGGTCCTTGAGTGCATGACAGGATTCTTTAAAATGTTAATTGCACTAGTATTGTCATATTTAAGAGGCACATGGTCTAATATAACACCAAAGTCAAGAAGTTGTTGCCTCATCCAAAGGATTTGAGCTCAGCAACTTCCAACTGCAACATATTCTGCCTCAGCTGTTGATAAAGCAACACTTACTTATTTCTTGCTATGCCAAAAAACAAGAGAGCTACTAAGCAAATGACGTGTACCACTAGTGCTTTTTCTATCAAGTTTACATCCAGCAAAATCAGCATCAAAATATCCTATAAGAGTACATTCAACACCTTTAGGATACCAAAGACCTACATTTAGAGTGCCAACAAGGTATTTCATTATTCGTTTTACAACAGTGAGATGTGATTCTTTTGGACATGCTTGATATCTAGCACACATACAAATGGTAAACATTATGTCTGGTCTACTTGCAGTAAGATAGAGTAAAGATCCAATCATACCGTAATATTTGTTAATTTCCACATCTTTACCTTTCTCATCTTTGTCCAACTAGCAAGATGTGCTCATAGGGGTGGCAATTTCATTTGCGTTGTCCATGTTGAATTTCCTAAGCAACTCCTTATAGTATTTGGATTGACTAATGAATGTACCATCTTTGGTTTGCTTAATTTGTAGCCCAAGGAAGAATGTAAGTTCTCCCATCATGGACATCTCAAATTCATCCTGCATTAACTTAGCAAACTCCTTACAAAGTGATTCATTAATAGCACCAAAAATGATATCATCCACATATACTTGAACCAAGAGTGTGTCATTCTTTTTGTGCTTGATGAATAGTGTTGTGTCAACCTTTCCTCTTTTAAAATTGTTTTCTAAAAGAAATTTGCTCAATCTTTCATACCAAGCTCTTGGAGCTTGTTTTAAACCATATAAAGTTTTTCTTAGTTTGAAAACATGATTTGGAAATTGATAATTTTCAAAACGAGGAGGTTGATCAACATATACTTCTTCTTGAATGTATCCATTCAAGAAGGCACTCTTGACATCCATTTGGTACAATTTGAAATCTCTATAGCATGTAAAGGCTAATAATAATCTAATAGCTTCTAATCTAGCTACGGGAGCATACGTTTCTTCATAGTCAATTCCTTCTTCTTGATTGTAACCCTTAACTAGCCTAGCTTTGTTTCTAGTTATTACTCCATTTTCATCTAGCTTGTTCCTAAATACCTATTTAGTTCCTATTACTTGGTGATCATTGGGTCTTGGCACTAGTGCCTAAACTTTATTTCTTTCAAATTGATTTAGTTCTTCTTGCATAGCCAACATCCAATGTTCATCAATAATAGCTTTATCAATGGTTTTAGGTTCAATTTAAGAGATAAATGCTAGATGATTATAAGTATTGAAAGAGCGGCGCGTACTTACACCTTTGGTGATATCACCTATAAAGTTGTCCAATAGATGGTCTTTTGAGGTGATCCATTCCTTTTCTTGAGTTTCCACTCTTTGTGTTGTGTCTTTTTCTTTGTTATCTTCTTCTTTGTCATCCAAGTTCAATTCTTGGAAAGTACCTATAAGATCATCAAACTCTTCCTTTCTCAAAGGGTTATGACTATTTTCATCAAATTTCACATGAAGTGATTCCTCAATAGTATTTGTTTGTTTGTTAAATACTCGATAAGATTTACTTGATGATGAATATCCAAGAAATATTGCCTCATCAGTTTTTGCATCAAACTTTCCTAGATTATCCTTTCCATTGTTAAGCACAAAGCATTTGCATCCAAATATATGAAAATAAGAGATATTGGGTTTTCTTCCTTTGTAAAGTTCATAGGGGGTTTTCTTTAGAATAGGATTAATCAAACATCTATTCATAACATGACAAGCGGTATTTACCGCATTGGCCCAAAAATGTTTCGCAATGTTATTTTCATTTAACATGGTTCTTGCAAGCTCCACCAAAGATCTATTTTTCCTTTCAACTACTCCATTTTGTTGTGGAGTTCTAGGAGCTGAAAAATTATGACCAATACCATGTTTTTCGCAAAATTTCTCAAATAGTTGATTTTCAAATTCTCCCCCATAATCAGTTCTTATGGATGCAATCTTTGAATTTTGCTCATTTTGGATAATCTTGGCTAGTTTCTTGAATGCATGATATGCTTCATTTTTATGAGCAAGAAACAAGGTCCATGTATATCTTGAATAGTCATCTACAATTACTAGACCATAGTAGTTACCACCAAAGCTTTTGATTTTAGAAGGTCCAAATAAATCCATGTACAAAAGTTGTCAAGGCCTTTGAGTAGAAAAAACATTTTTAGCTTGAAAATATGCCTTTACTTGTTTTCCCTTTTGACATGCATCACAAAATTTATTTTCAAATTTGAACTTTGGTAAGCCGATTACTAATTCTTTAGAAACAAGTTTGTTCAAATGGTCTATATGTATATGTGCTCTTCTTCTATGCCATAACCATGATTCATCCTCTCTAGTCATGAAGCATTGCACATCATTTGAAGACAAACTATCAACATCAATCATGTAAATATTATCAATTCTTTTACCAACGAACTTAACTTCCTTGTTTAGCTTATTTTCAATTATGCAACAATTAGATTCAAACAATAATCTATATCCTTTATCACATAATTGACTTATGTTAAGCAAGTTATGTTTGAGTCCTTCAATATATAATACATCACTAATTGAGGTAGAAGAATTTTTACCAATGTTTCCAATGCCAAGTATTCTTCCTTTGGTATTATCCCCATAAGTGACGCTTCCTTTTCTTTTGGGAGTAAAAGTTGTGAATTTTCTCGTATCTCTCGTCATGTGCTTTGAACACCCACTATCCAAGTACCAATGGGTGTTGCTTGCCTTGAAGCATACCTACAAAACAAAATTAGTTTAGAGAACTTGGTACCCATTTTATGTTGGGTCCTTTTTGGTTAGCTTGTGGTAATGTCCCTTTGGGAACCCACAGCTTTCTTACCACTTTTGGTCCAAGCTTTCTAATATGGAAATTTAAAGCATTATGTCCTTTAGCACCACAATGATTGCATTTAGTGAATGGTGATGAAGATTTTCTAGGTGGTACAAAGAAGTTTTTGTAATGCTTTTCCTTTTTGGTAGACTTGTATCCTAATCCCGTTTTGTCAAACATGCATCTTTGATTTCCAAGTAATACATTCAAATTATCTCTACCATTAGTAAACTTCTCTAAGGTTTTATTTAAGTCTAAGACCTTAGTTTCTAGGATGTCATATTTCTTTACAAAATCACAAGGTTTATTTTTGGAGCATGCTTGAACATTTATTAATTCCTTTTTTAAACATTCATTTTCTTTGCCAAGTTCTACAAGATGCATTTCAAGAGTATCAATAGTTTTCCTAGATAACTTATACTTATTTAAGATTTTAACAAACTTGTCATACAATTCCTCAATTGCATCAAGCAATTCATTTTTATCTAAGTCAAGAAGACTTACCTCATCATCTTCATCTTGATGATTTGCCATGAGGCATAGGTTGGCTTCCTCATTTTCAGATTCGTCTGAGCTACTTATATCATTTTCATCCCAAGCAATGAAAGCTCTTCTTCTTCCTCTTTTCTCTTTGTTCTTCTTTTTGAGTTTTGGGCAATCTACCTTGAAATGCCCTTCCTTGCCACATTCAAAACAGTTTGGTGAAGAGGAGTTTTCATTAAAGGTAGGTTTCTTACCTTGAGGTTTGAATACCTTGAATCATTTTTTCCTCGTAAATTTCCCAAAACGCTTCACAAATAATCCAAATTCTTCTTCATCATCAAGCTCACTACCGGATTCTTCTTCATTGATAGAAGTGGCCTTGAGCGCTAGACCTTTCTTTTTGGAAGACTTTTCTTCCTCTTCCGCCATTCTTAGTTCTTTTAACTCTTGTTCCTGTTCTTGTAACTTACCGAATAGTGTAGCAAGAGATATTTCATTGATGTTAGGAGATTGTTTGATGGCGGTGACTAGAGGTTGCCATTCCCTGATGAGACTTTTTAATACTTTATGAATAAGTTCTTTGTTAGTGTAAGTCTTGCCAAGAGTAATGAGATGATTTATAATAAGAGTGAACCTCTTTTGCATATCAACAATTGTTTCTCCAGAATTTAATCTAAAGCTTTCATACTGACTAGTTAAGGTACTAATCTTAGAATCTTTAACATCACTTGTACCTTCATGGGTTATTTGTAAGGTATCCCACATATTCTTGGCGGATTTACATATAACTACTCTAAAAAATCATTAGGGCCTAAAGATAAAGTGATTAGATTTTTGTAGCTTGAAGGAGTCTTGCATTTATAGGCCTTGGAGAGGTACCCTAAAGTCTTCAGAGCCGTTGCACAGCGTGGGCATTTGAGTTGGAAATGAAGAAGTGAGCTGGTTTCCCACTTAAAACACTTTTCCCTAATTTTTGGCACGATGGTAATTGATTACGCCTCGAGCTGTAATCGATTACACTTTGAATTCTTTACTGTAATTCAGTTGATAATCGATTGGCCTTCTTGTGTAATCGATTAGCTTGAGAACAGAAGCCTGCTAATCGATTGTTTTAATACCTTGTAATTGATTATGAGTGGCACTTGATACATTTAATTATGTTTCAGAGCATGGTAATTGATTATGCCTCCCATGCAATCGATTAGGGTGTAAACAGAGCTTTCATAATCAGTTAGTCCTGGTCTGGTAATCAATTAGGGACCTTACAGAACCTTAGTAATCGATTATGGAAACCTTGCATTCGATTAGGAGATGTACCTGATACTTTTTATTCAATTTTTCACTTGGTAATTGATTATGTCCATTGGTGCAATCGATTAGCTTACAAATAGAACTTATGTAATCGATTAGTCTTGTTGATGTAATCGATTATGTCTTGGACAGAACTCTTGTAATCGATTACTGTGGATGTTGTAATCAATTAGTATACGTGTTTTTGCAGGTCTGATGTTGTTTTCTCTGTTTTCATGGTAACTTGAGCCTTTTGCTTTGAGTCTTCAATTTCTTTTGTCATTAACAAAATTATTCAACCTGAAATACATATTCAAACATAGCAGGGTTCACAGGGTGTCATGCAGGACCCCCAATTGAAGGTCGATCCTTTTAGTATCCAGATACTAGGGCGTCATATTCTTTGTTTGAGACTCAGTTATGTTTTACACTCCTTAACTTATATGTATGTTTCTGACAATGCCTATATTATGTGATGATTGAGTTATGGAGATCTATGTGATGTATATTGTTGGTTTGACTTGATAGTGATAGAATTGAATGATGAATTAGAGAATAAGTGGCTAAGCATGTATGGTTGGATTTAATTGATCATGATATGTTAATGATGGTGTTAGTTTAAGATAACTAATGTAATTGTGTACGTATAATAACTGGAATGGTAAGTAAAGGAAGGACGTGGAAAGTAATTAATAATGACTAATACTTATAACTAAGAATGTAGCTATGTTATACCTTTCCTAGTCTCGTTGCTTATTTCGGTATCAATGCTTAATTCCAGTCACTCACTCCCTTTCTATTGTGGTTTTTAGTGACTATTGGCGGGTTGTGGATGTACACCATGGAGGCAGGTGCTAAATGAGGCCAGGGTGAGAATGAAGTTGGTATAGTAGTGACTATGTGTATATATATTTATTTGATAATAGAAAGTGTAAATGAGTAATAATGTAGTGTTGTAATATTATTATGTTTGTGTGTTATGAGGCACAGAGCCATTACATATGGGCAGGTCTTGTGATATATGCGTGTTTAAATGGTATATTGAGTGTGATTGAGGATTGAATTGATGATATGATGATAAGTTGGTATGTGTTATGCATAATTGTGGAAATAGGTTATTAGTGGCACAGAGTCAAGATTGTCCGTTTGTGTGATTGATTAGTATGAGCAGGTTTTGTGATGTGTGTATTATTGATGTGTGTGGTGATTGAGAGTTGACGCATGAATTGATGATTTGGATGATATTATGCATATAGTGGATTGGTGGAATTGCATGAAATTAAGGAACTAAATAGGTGATTTGGAGATCCAGTAGGTTTTAGAACCCTCGGAAGGGACCAATAGATTCCCTAGGATGTTTAGAAACTGTACATATAGGCCTTGGGCAATTTGGAGCCCATTTAGGTAGTTTGGTCCACATGTTACATATAAGTTAATTTGAATGCATTTCATGCATAACTTATGATGTGATGGAATTTGGGCGAACGGACTGTGCCAACAGTTCTGGAATGGGTAAAACATGTGGCCCATGAGGTTTCGTGCCAATCGAACCTGAAATGGGCCAATTGGGTAGGTCAAAAGTTGGTCGAATGACCTAAAATGTATAACAACACCTAATGTTGTTTCTGGTATACTGACGTTGAGCGTCAGCCTGGCGTGTAGCGCCAGGGCTACGTAGTGAGTACCACGCTCAGCGTAGGGCCGACGCATAGTGTCAGGCCCCCTGTTTCCCAAAACTTGCATTTTTACATTCTAACTAGTTTTTAGGGTTTCTAGGTGTTATATAAATGGTACCTTGGGGCTTTTTGCAAAAAAAAATAGTTACTTTGGATAAACGAGAAATAATTAAATTAATTATTTACAAAAAAAATTATTGTAAATTTTAATTAAATGGTTAAAAATAAAACTAAATAATTAGAGGACGTCACAACCTGGGTAGCAACGGCCTCATTATACTTAATTTGCAAAGCTGCCAAAGTGTCCTCTGTAGTATTTTTCTCAACCTCGGCCTTTTTTGCCCTCTTGGTAGCCGATGAGAATACCGTTATCAGGTCCTCCACTTCCTCTTCCTTTTTGGCCTATGTCGTCTGAGCCTTAACTCTTAGGGCTTCAGCCTTCTTTATCTGGTCTAGGCATTGTTGAGCCTCGAGACCGAAGTAGTAAGACTTCCCAAGAGAATGTATGACCCCAGCGACTTCAATTAAATTAAAAATGGCTCCTTTGGCGGCACTACGGGCTTCTGGTATGGGCAGATCCTTCTTTAGCTGGAAAGGAATATGGAACCTAGTCGGAGTCTCCCCGACGGCTTAGAGAATTTCGGAGATGCTGGAATTACAGAAGAGGGCATTGGCAGCCGCTTGATGGATCTCGTATAATATATTCACATCTACTCTAGCAGCTTCCTGCCGATGTTGACTCCAGCTAGCTCCTACTCCATCTAATGTTTGCTGGCCCTTATTCCTTTTGGCTTCACGGTGGGACGGGTCCTTATTGTTGTGTTTCTTACCCTTATTCCTGGCTCTAGTTTCCCCCAGTGTCAGGGTCAGAGTATTGACTTTGTCAGCCAGGATGCTCACCAGCTTGGCTGATGTGCGCCTGGGAGTAACCCGATTCTTCGCCTCAGCTGTTGCAACATTTCAGGCTTCTGCTTGCTCCCTTAGCTTTTGCAGCAAGCTAATACGAGCCATTTTCCCTTAAAAATAAAGGCAAGAAAATGTCAACACACCATTAAGAAGATGCTGTGTGTAAAAAAATAAAATAAAAAATAAAAAATGGCATACGTAGGTAGCCATCCCGGCATGATTTCTCCCCCTACAAGGCCTTGCAGGAGATTTTTGAGAAGGCAAAAACAGCCTTCAAAGCTTCCAACACTGCCTTTGACCCCATCGAGAGTGCGGTCTCTCTGACGGTATATGGGTTGCTTTTCAGAAGGAAATGTTCATGTGTCTAGCTGGTGCAGAACCTTCTGGAAAAGTCTGAGTTCTCCCAGAACAATAGCTTCCCATCATTTGCCTTGATTTTGATGAAGGAGTACTTGAAGCTCACCCCGTCTGTCTTAGCTGACTCTGTAAAACTTTTGAAGTTAACGATCTTCAAGTTACACCGGAGGTTGATGAGCTGAGGTCACCTTCAGGCTTACTACGGCGCAAGATTCTGCGGTAGGTAAAGAATGAAACAACGGTGGGGACAAAATGAAAGTAATCCCCCAGAACCTTAAGAGATTTTATCAAACCCCAGTCATTGGGATGAAGTTGGCTTGGGGCGCAGTCCAAAAACCAAAGTACCCCAATCTTAAAATTTGCCATAGGAAATCGGATTCCGACCTTAGAAAAAAGCATTTCGTACATAAAGATGTACCTCAACCCCGGCTGGTGGCAGATGCGCTCCGATGTAAAGGGGTAGTAAACGGTGAAATAATCTTCAAAATCTTTACCGGAGTAGATGATCACATCCTCTATAATGACATCGTCCGCATCTTCAGCATAGTGGGAGGAAAGATTGAGGGGCTCCTTGTGCACCCAGAAGTATGGATCCTTCATATTTTTGGAAAACCAATCGATCCGATGTGCCACAACATTGGTCTCTATAGGATGAGTTGCGACCACGAGAGAGTTGGTATCGAAGTTCCCATCAGAAGCCATTGGGTGGATGGCATGTCGAAAGAATGGTATATAGTTGTAAAAAGCCACATCATTAGATAAATATAAATTGGCACTACTTTTGGGCTCACAGGCAAAACCTACATCAAAGCCAAATCATGTGGGGGACAGGGTGAAGGAGCAAGAGGATGTGTCAAGCTCCTGCATTTATAAAAATGGCATCGATGAAAGACGTCGAGTCCCTGGATTCCCTTGCCGATGTGATGCTATCCCAGAGGTAGCCCTATCAGAGTGGCGAGAATTCTAGTATAAATCCCCTTCCGTGGCTGATGCCGAGATTGAATCGACGGAGGCCCAGACAACACCTTAACAGAGTCACTGCTTAAGCTGTCATCCTTCATACCCTTCTTCAAAATTTTAAAAGTAAAGAGAGGGCGATATAGAGATACCTGCTAAGACGATACAAAACTTGTCCTTTGAGTATGGGCCAGACTCTTGAAGTAATACCAGAGTTATTGAATATCAGAGCAGCAGCACAACAGTATGAAAGTTAAGTGAGAGTGACTAACCCCCGCACCTACTTTTATAGAGGATGAAGGGGGGCGAAGGGTTTCTAACCGTTGCATGCCAAAACGTTTCACATTCTGGCCCAAGCCCAAGGTATCTGGCCACCAGCGATGACGATTCACATTCTGGCCAAAGGGCGCGAGAAATGCCAAACGACACAACGAATCAAGAGATGACACGTGTCAAAAGCCAAAGAAGGTTACTTCAGCTGAGAAGACACATCGTCCAAAGAAAAATTTACACTATATAAAGCCATAAGATCATATCGTCTAGTAGATATTCACACCGTCTTGGATGGCTACATCGGTTATGGATTAAAAATGTCACATCGAACCAACAATTTGAAAAGGTCTATCTTTTCAATCTCCATCAACACTGTCAGTTAGAAGGCCACACCGTCTGGAAGAGTGCCATATCATCTAACCCAAATTTATCTATCTCGGCCCAAAATGAATAAAATCTAGCTAGCAGCAGTACTAGATCAGTTTGGTTTATGGTCAAAAGCCACCACACCGGTCATGGCATCGGTAAAGGTAAACTTCGAATTTTACTTAACAAAAATTTTACATTTTGGTCTGGATGATGTAGGAGTTAGTAGCCTATGGAAGTAACTCCCAAGTCACTTTAACAGGCTATGGGGCATGTTCAGAGCTCGATACCGACCCCTAATCTCGTGGGTTGGTACCGGCCCTTATCTTTTCTTAGAGCCAATATGGACCATTAGAGGATGACACAACGTCCTGACTCAGCATACTAGTTAGAATGTCATTCCACCAATGGCCAGAGTCATAGCCCCTTCAAGTGGCCTAATGACCGGAGTCATGAAAGGATGAGACAGCCTACACCAGTCATAGCCTACAGAGTGAGCCCACGTGTATAGACTTGATCTGGCATACACAACAAGGCACTATAGTGACACTCCATTATTATAAATACAGCCAATACCTTCATAAATGGTAAGCTCCTTGGACCCATCTCATAGACCTGATATAGCTCTGGTGTTAGAATCTGAACTAACTTAAGCGTTGGAGTGTCTTTACAGGTATCACCCCCTTTCGCCCCTCAACACGTTAGGCTTGTGAGAGGAGCTCGACAACGTGATTACATGACAATGGTCCAGTCTAGAGACCGTCCAATTTATCAACACATCAAGCATAGATTTTGGACCCTGGAACGGATCCACTCCTTTGTACCCCCGATTATTCATTATTATAGACCCCGGGTTACCGGGCCAGATCATATAACTAGACAAAAATTAAAGTAACATAACAGATCTATTAAATAGAAGAATATTTCTTAATAGATATGTAAATAAAAGTTATATATATTTGAATAACAATGACTAAAAACTAATTTATTTAAAATAAGAACAAAATTTACTCCAAAAAATAACCAAAACTGAAATATTAAAAAACAAAAATAAGAGAAAGCTACCTCTAAATGAAGCATTGTTTTTTTAAAGAGATCTAAAAATATAATAAAGAAAAATTCAAAACCTATATCAAAAATGGAAAGGGGGAAATGTTTTGAGTTTAAACATTGAAGAAAAAGAGAGGTACCTATTGTTAGAGATAAAGGATCATTTTATGGTGCACAAAAAATCTACTAGTCCATTCATGCACAAAGCATCTTTTGAAATATGCTTTTTATATACTTTTTACATCGGTTTTTTATGCGGTGTAGATTGAATAGGTGTAAAAACTTTTGTAACTAATGTAAAAAAGTACTTTTTACACTGACAAAAATTCATCACCTGTGTAAAATTATTTTTTACTCCGATTTCACTACAAAACCGTTGTAAAAAATATGTAAATATTTACAAGATTGTCACTGCGTTCTCTGAGATCGTTTTTCTACACCCGATATAAAATAGTATTTTTACACCGATTCCCTTGAACGACCGATGTAAAAAATGAATAAATAATTTTACAAAATTGTCATCGTCACTTTTTTACATTTGTTTTTTAGTGAACTAGTGTAATATGTTCGGGGTAAAAAGCCAACAGAATCTTTATGCATGAATACACCAATGGATTCTTTGTGCATCATAAAATTCACCTGGAGATAGAATGCTATAAGAGGGAGGGAGCGTTGTGGCTGATTCCTTTGTAAATGGAAAAAACAAAACATATTAGAAAATAGGAGAAGGTTTTATCATGTTTCAATTAAAAGATAAAAGGATAGTTTTCATTAATATTACATGTATGCCGCCATGTTTTTGTTGTTTTCGCTTTCTAATTCATGTTTTTAAAAATGATAAATATGACCATTTAATATTTTTTTTCAGCCTATGATATTTTCATTTTAAAAGAAAATGGATTCTATCATTTGAACCAAACATGTTTTTAAACCCATTTTTTATTTTGTTTTTAAAATGAAATAAAAAAATGGACAAAACAAATAGGCCTTTGTATTTTAGACGGGTAATTAATTCCAATAGGGTCTTTGAAAAAGTTAATTACGAATATGGAGCTGTTTCAGAGTTAATTTCATTGTCTGGGCCATTCGAGTCGTAATCTGTCTTGGCAACTTTGTGGGAATGAGCCACGTAGATAAAGTTAGCTGTGTCGTAGGTAAAGGTAACAATACACTGAAAGTGTTATCGCCACAACAGATAATGACATAAGGCGATTGGTGTGTAGAGCGGTGGCAGAAAGTGTTGTCGCCACAACAGATGACGACACAACCCCATTGGTACGCAGAACAGTGGCAGGCTGTGTCATTTTCCTGGCGACTTAGCTTTGACCAACCAGTTGCGTCCCCTTTTGAAATGACTCCTGTAACATCCCTGTTTTTAGTAGCAGTCTTAATCTTGTAAATTTTGAAGTATGGAAAGTCTTTAAGTGTTAATAAGTAAATAAAATACCCTGTGGATGGTCTGTAATATCCCAAAAATTTCATTCTCATGTAAAATCATGGAATTTATCTAGACCATTAATGATATTATCCATTTTACGAGTGAAAATGTCTTAGATAAGACTGTCCAAGTGAAGAAAGGAATCTGTTCCGAGTGACCGAGAGAAATTCCGAGGGAAGGTTATGTTTCCGAGTGACCGAGAGAAATTCCAAGTGAATTAATCAGTTTCCGAGTGAGGAATGACCGAGAGAACCAATTCCGAGTGGAGTCCTGGCCTCGGAGACAATTCTGAGTGAAGTGTGTCCGAGAGAACCACTTCTGAGTGAAAGGGGCTCTGGCTTCGAATGAAACATCTCCGAATGAAACGTCTCCGAGTGACTCGATTCCAAGTGACTCGTTTCCGAGTCAAACATCTTCAAATGACTCGTTTCCGAGTCAAACATCTTTAAATGACTCGTTTCCAGTCAAACATCTTCAAATGACTCGTTTCCGAGTCAAACATCTTCAAATGACTCATTCCCGAATAAAACGTCTCCGAGTGAAACGTTTCCGAGAGAAGTACTTCCGAACGAAGAACAACTGATTTCAAATGAATACTTCTCGGACCGAGATATTTCCGAGTAGTAAATATCCGAGTGGGTTATCTCCGAGTTGAGTGTAACTTTCCTGGCACCGACTGAAATATATACCGAGTGAGTCATTTCAGGTGAGGTACTTCTGAACAGAGAAAGGTTGACTTCGAATGAATATAATTTCGAGTGAAAAGCTTTCGGGGGGAAGTAAATATCCGAGAGAAGAACCCTTCATTCATACTCAGATGTCTTAAAGTTGCCGAGAGCTTATGCTCAGTTTGTCTTTGAGATTTTCTTCGACTCCGAGTGAAATTCCCAAAAGATTTCCGAGAGGACTGATCAACTCCGAATGATCTGTTATAAGATTTCCGAGTGACACAACTCCGAATGACCTTTCAGTTGTATGATTTCTGAGTTATGCACTTCCAAGAGAAGTATTTTCGAGTGAAGAAATGCAGTCTGAGATATACCCAAGTGGACAATCCCCGAGTGGATCCATTTGGAAAGAAAAGTGGCTTTGAAAGAACACTTCAGGCAGATATATATATATCCGAGTGTGAGATTTCTGAATGAGTCTGAGTGAGACATTTCCAAGTTAGTCACTCCCAAGGAAGGAAAAGCCGACCGAGTGTTTCAAGTAGAAACAGTTCCGAGTGAATTCCCTTCCGAGTGGATCAATTCCGAACGGAAGAGGCTCTGAAACTTCTCAGAAAAGAGAAATGTCGAACCATAAGAACTGGGGGAATGGATGGCTTCCAAGGCCGGGCTCGATCCTACACAATTGACCTGCTCCATACCTGCTAAAATCTGACTGACTTAATGCACTCACCAGCGTCAGAATGGAAAGGGGACTTGATCAATAGAAACTGACTGGATTAATACTGGAACCGAGACGTCATTCCTAACCAAAAGGTTCGCTCATGCTATTGACCGGTCCACTAGTTCACATAAATCCAAAAAGGTTATCACGGACGCGCCACATGCAGGGGAAACTTGCACCTTTTTACTCCAATCATGTTATTTGTACATATTTTAATATATCTACTCCAATCATGAAAGCTGGCGGAGGAAATGGTCAAAATACAGCTCACTTCTTATCTAAAATCTCCATTATTCCCATAATTAACGCACCTAACCTCCAGTCACTAAAAAGCTTGTCCCCCACTTGTCTTGTACATTATTAAATCGATACCACAACTCATTCCCAAGTCTGACTTCTCAAAATAATGAAAATTAGTAAAAGTCTATCTTTCTCATTTCCTTCTCTACGTACAAGTCACTTTTGGTCTGAAGCAAAGACAATAAGGGAACGTCTTCAACTAATCTAAGATCTTCCATTAAGGTCAAGGGGGTATATTCTCTGGTATTCTGGGGGGAACCGAGTGTTTGGAAAGGGCTAAGGTACTTCTGGTCCTCACCTTTCCAGGGCAGGTTCGGGAATTGCTGTTAAATTAAATGCTTAAATGCTTATATAATTGTTTTATATATTTTTATTGATATATGATTAATTGACTGTGTTGATTATTATTAACCTTGATGATTAAATGGATATGAACGGTATTGAATTGTGAAAATATTAAGAACCATGGGTGTCTATGTGGATTCCAGTGAGGAAGTCTTGAAAAATGAGATGAACGAGGAAATAATGATGAAGGGTCACCATTTATATCACTGAAGTTATTATTATGATTATGATTATAATTATAATTATAATTATGAATATGATTATTATTATTATTATTATCAGTATTATTATTATTATCGTTATTATTATTCTTCTTCTTCTTATTATTATTATTATTATTATTATTATTATTATTATTATTATTATTATTATTATTGCTACTAATATTATTATTGTTTAGTTATGAATAATAAAATAAGGAGCTTATAATTATGGATATGATTTATTATTATTATTATTATCATTATTATGATTATTATTATTATTAATATTTATTATTATTGTTACTAATATTATTATTGTTTAATTATGCATAATGAAAGAAGGAACATATTACTTACTCTTTAAACGAAGCATTATTTTAGCTAAGATATAACCGATATATTTTCTAGAATAATAATAAAAATGATCTACAACGTCTGAAAAATTGATGGGACCCAAGAACTTGAGAATAAATATTATGAGGCTAGAAACACATAGATACCCAAGGATCAAATGATAAAAATAATGCATTTTGCATCATGAAAATATTTTTGAAGGAGTAAAACTAGAGCATACACCTGGTACGCTGGAGGACATTCACGTTCGATCTCCGAGGAGAATCTTGGGAGTACAATCGGGACGGAAACCCAATCGCATCAGAGTCGCGCCTGAAGTCGGGTCAGACGATGCAATTCTGGTGTACTTTAACTAAATGACGGAATGTAACTATGATCGTGTAGAGCCAAGTCCCAAGATAATATATAATGATTAGAACCTGTGAGTTCATTCGTACCTTATGATGATTAAATAATGAATGGGGGACTTGGTGAGCTCCGATCGCTCTAGAATGGAAACGTTGTGCCCAAGAGGCAACTTGAGCAGGACGACTGCCAGAGAATGAGATAATGGTGATGGTGGATTGATTTATTGGGCCCACATGCATCATGAGACTTAATTAAAGATAAATTATAATAAACCTAACTCATGCATTCCATGACAACATCCTTGATTGTTATATTTGTAAATATGTTAATTGTATGATTTATGTTATATTATCTGTTGTCTGGATATGTCCGCACCGGGAACTTTCAAGGTCTGAGGTTTATACTCACCCTTTCTGTTGATTAATAACAGAGGAGTTAGGAAACCAAGAACCGGAGTACGACGAACAGCAATACGTTGAACCAACTGAGAGCACTCATTAAAAGTAGAATATATGTAGACGAATATTTATGAATAATAAGACAATGGATGACTGTATAATTATTTAAGGGTGCCTGTATGCCCCATTCTGTTAAGAGTACAATTACTTATAGTTTGTGAATGACTATGTGAATTGTCTACTATTTGCTTCCACCGATCTGCCACTATTTTATATAAAAAAAAATATATTCACTTTTTCTAAAAACTTTTAACACTCTTAGTTAAATAGGATGATCCTATAGAAGGGTCTATCTTATTTAACCGAGGGTGTTACATTGGTGGTATCAAAGCATAGTCGATTCATTAAGCTTGGGAAGTGGACCACTAGGTTTCCACGTACTCTGATAGAAATATTGAACAATCCATAAAACAACTAAGACTAAATTTCCTATTTGGAATTCTCCATATAACATATACCCTGAAACCTTTTGTTGATATTCTTTCAGCAATTTCCTAATGGCTCGCCGAAACAATGATCATGTCATGGAGGAACTTGTTACTCGAATTATAGAGGTAATAGAATGACAAGAATTACCTCATGCCTCTACTAGGCAGAACCAAGGACTAGTTGACTTTCAGAGAAACAACCCTACACAATTCAAGGGAGGCTTCGATCCAGAAGGAGCACAATTATGGATCGAGCACCTCGAAAAGATTTTTGCGGCTATGCGATGCCCTGATGAGGACAAAATAACCTTTGTCGTCTTCATGTTGGTTAGGGAAGCAGAGCACTGGTGGACCCATGCTAGAATCAGATTAACATCTGATGGACACGTCATCACTTGGGGACGATTTAAGGCAGAATTTCTCATCAAATACGTCCCTGAAGACATAAGGAGGCAGAAGGAGCAGGAATTCTTTAATTTGAAACAAGGTAATATGACAGTTGGGGAATACGCTTCTAAGTTTGATGAATTGGCCAAATGTTGTCCCTACTACACCTAAATGGGAGAAGCGTCGAGATGCGCAAAATTTGAAGCAGGACTACGACAGGAAATCCGTCAAGCTATATGTTGTCAACAAATCACTCAATTCTCTAACTTGGTTGACCGATGTCGAATCTTTGAGAATACTTCTAATCTTCGATGACCTGGAATATCTAATTATGGTCTAGAACGACGTATGCCATACCGACAACAAAGAAGAGATTTTCAAGCAGATCGACCATATTCCCGACCATCTTACTCAGCCACCCGAATTCCTTCAAGGGATCAAGGGAACAGTCGGAACTTGAAATGCTATATCTACGGAGGACCACATATGGCAGTAAATTATACTAAAAAAGGTAAAATCTACATAATTTATGGATAGGCTGGACATCGTGATGTTGAATATTGGTACAGAAATACGAACAGCCAGCAGCAGATGACTCAAAGGCAGATAGTGCGACCAATAGGCCAAGGGAATGGAGGACCTGCTACAAATACCTCTGCAAATAATGCCCCAAGGACAGTGAATGTTCACCGCAATAACTCCAATCAAAACAATAATCCTAGAAGACCCGGAAATGGCTCGGCTGGAAGACAGGGAGGAAATGCTAGAGTATTCACTATGAATGGTGCGGAGATATCACAAGGGAACGATCTGGTGCAAGGTACATGCTTTATAGGAAGTACTCTGTTAAATGTATTATATGATTCTGGAGCCACTCACTCTTTCATATCTGAGAATTGTGTAAAACATTTAAAGTTACCTACAACCTCTCTGCCCAATAAGATGATTGTCATGACTGCTACCAATAAGCCCATTTTCCCTTCCTGTATGTGTTTGAAATGTCCTCTCAACATCGAAGGGAAAGCTTACCAAGTAGATCTGATATGTTTACCTTTGATTGATCTAGATATTGTTCTAGGGATGAATTAGCTTGCTGCCAACCATATCCTTATTGACTGTCATAATAGATCCATCTCTCTCGGGTCTACTACATCCGAATATGATCAAGTCACTGATTCTTGTTCTGTTCGCTCAGAAAAGGTAATCCCAATAAAAGAAGTCCACGTATACATGATCCTTACTGATACTGGAAGCAAGGACACTCCTCAAATTAATCAGATTCCTGTTGTTTAGGAATTTCCAGAAGTCTTTCTTGATGATATACGAGAGCTACCTCCAGAGTGAGAAATTGAATTCAGTATTGACATTATACCAGGCGCAGGACCAATCTCTATTGCTCCTTATCGAATGTCACCCAAGGAACTCAGTGAGCTCAAAAAGCAAATAGAAGAACTTTTGGAGAAGGGAATGATTAGACCCAGTGTCTCACCTTGGGGAGCACCAGTTCTACTAGTCAAAAAGAAGGATGGCAGTATGCGTTTGTGCGTTGACTATTGTCAGTTAAATAAAGCTACGATCAAGAACTGATACCCTCTTCCAAGGATTGATGATTTGATGGACCAACTACGAGGAGCCACTATCTTCTCAAAGATTGATCTGCGATCAGGCTACCATCAAATAAGGGTGAAGAAAGATGATATACCCAAAACAGCATTCAGGACACGATATAGGCACTACGAGTATCTTGTCATGCCCTTTGGAGTTACAAATGCACCTGCAGTCTTTATGGGATATATGAATCGGATTTTTCATGAATACTTGGACAAATTCGTAGTGGTATTCATTGACGACATTCTCGTTTACTCCAAGAGCCATAAAGAACATGAAGAACATCTCTGAATTGTTCTAAATACGTTGCGTGTAAGATAATTATACGCCAAGTTTTCAAAATGTGAATTCTGGTTGACTGAAGTAAAATTTTTAGGACATGTCATCTCTAAAGAGGGAGTTGCTGTGGATCCAACAAAGGTAGAAGCTGTACTAAAGTGGGAACAACCCAAGAATGTGACAGAAATTCACAGTTTCCTTGGACTTGCTGGATATTATCGTCGATTCATCGAGAATTTCTCTCGAATTGCAGCGCCTCTAACTAGGTTGACACGTAAGGATCAGCCATTTGAATGGAACGACAAATGTGAAAGTAGTTTTACGGAGTTACGCCAACGACTCACTAGTGCACCTGTCTTAATTTTGCCAGATCCTGCCAAGCCATATGAAGTGTATTGTGATGCATCAAGACAAGGACTAGGATATGTTCTAATGCAAGAAAGAAAGGTTGTTGCTTATGCCTCACGACAGCTAAGACCACATGAAGTCAATTATCCTACACATGACTTGGAACTTGCTGCAGTTGTGTTTGCCTTAAAAATTTGGAGACATTACTTATATGGCACATACTTTGAAGTCTTCAGTTATCATAAGAGCCTAAAGTATCTATTCGACCAGAAAGAACTGAATATGCGACAACGTAGGTGGATGGAATTCATCAAAGATTATGATTTTGAACTCCGATATCATCCTGGAAAGGCAAATATTATAGCTGATGCACTCAGTAGGAAAGCTCTACGCCTATCATATATGATGACAAAGGAGTTGGAATTGATTGAACAGTTTCGCGATCTGAATCTGGCAGTAACACCTAAAAGAGGAAGCCTTATGGTTGGAATGCTAAGAATTTCAAATGATTTCCTAGAACAAGTTAAGGAAGCTCAAGCCAATGACCAGGAATTACAAGGACTAACAGGAAAGACAAAAGAAGAAGGCTCAGAATTTAACAAAGATGAACATGGGGTGATCAGGTATCAACAAAGGCTCTGTATTCCAGGCAACACAGATCTTAAAAGATTCATCCTAGATGAAGCACACAAAAGTAAATACAGTATCCACCTAGGATCAACCAAGATGTATCAAGATTTGAAGAAATATTTCTGGTGGCAGGGAATGAAAAGGGATATCGCTGAGTATGTAACAGCTTGCCTGATATGTCAAAAGGTAAAGGCGGAACAACAATGACCGAGTGGGATCCTTCGACCTTTGGAGATACCGGAATGGAAATAGGATGAGATTGCTATGGACTTCGTGACCGGACTTCCCAGAACATCAGTTGGATATGATGCTATTTGGGTAATCGTGGATCGATTAACAAAGACCGCTCATTTTATCCCTATCAATATGAAGTATTCTTTAGAGAAACTCACCCAGATCTATATCAAGGAAATCGTACAATTACATGGAACATCTACTACAATTGTGTCTGATCGAGATCCTCGTTTCACATCACAATTTTGGAAAAGCCTACAACAAGCCCTAGGAACTCGTCTAAAGTTAAGTTCCGCATATCACCCACAGACAGACAGACAATCAGAACGGACAATCAAAACTCTTGAAGATTTATTACGTCTTTGTGTCTTAGAACATGGGGGAAGTTGGAAAAAATATCTTCCACTTGTTGAGTTCACTTACAACAACAGCTATCACGCTAGCATCGGAATGGCCCCTTATGAATCTCTATATGGAAGAAAATGTCGTACACCTTTGTGTTGGTATGAGACAGGTGAAAAGACGATAATTGGACCAGAGATTGTTCAGAAGACTACCGAACAAGTCCGAAATATCCAAATGGCAATGAAAGCTTCACAAGATAGATAAAAGAGTTACTACGACAAACGCCGGAAGCCATTGGAATTTGAGGAAGGAAACCATGTATTCCTCAAAGTTACCCCTACCACTGGTGTAGGAAGAGCTATAAAGGCCAAGAAGTTAAGTCCTAGATACGTAGGACCCTATCAGATTCTACAAAAGATAGGAACCAATGCGTACCGTATTGCTCTTCCACCCGAGCTAACAAACCTTCATAATGTCTTTCATGTTTTCCAACTCCGCAAATATGTACCAAGCTCTGATCAAGTTCTGAGTCCTGATTAGTTTGTTCTTAAAGAAAACCTTACCTTTGAAGCATCACCAGTTAAGATTGTTGACCGACGTCTAAAACAGCTAAGAGGCAAGGAAATCTCTTTGGTCAAAGTAGCTTGGAGTGAGTCAGATGATGGGGACACTACTTGGGAAATTGAGGAAAAGATTAGAGAATTGTACCCTCAATTATTTCAACTTTGAATTTCAAGATGAAATTCCCAAAAGGGGAGGAGAGTGTAACATCCCTGTTTTTAGTAGCAGTCTTAATCTTATAAATTTTGAAGTATGGAAGGTCTGTAAGTGTTAATAAGTAAATAAAATACCCTGTGGATGGTCTGTAATATCCCAAAAATTTCATTCTCGTGTAAAATCGTGGAATTTATCTAGACCATTAATGATATTATCCATTTTCCGAGTGAAAATGTCTTAGATAAGACTGTCCAAGTGAAGAAAAGAATCTGTTCCTAGTGACCGAGAGAAATTCCGAGTGAAGGTTATGTTTCCGAGTGACCGAGAGAAATTCCAAGTGAATTAATCGGTTTCCGAGTGAGGAATGACTGAGAGGACCAATTCTGAGTGGAGTCCTGGCCTCGGAGACAATTCTGAGTGAAGTGTGTCCGAGAGAACCACTTTTGAGTGAAAGGGGCTCTAGCTTCGAATGAAAAATCTCCGAATGAAACATCTCCGAGTGACTCGATTCCAAGTGACTCGTTTCCGAGTCAAACATCTTCAAATGACTCATTTCTGAGTCAAACATTTTCAAATGACTCATTCCGGAATGAAACGTCTCTGAGTGAAACGTTTCTGAGAGAAGTACTTCCGAACGAAGAACAACTAATTTCGAATGAATACTTCTCGGACCGAGATATTTCCAAGTAGTAAATATCTGAGTGGGTGTCGCGACCGGGATCGCGACGGCGCGGCCGACCCTCAAAACGATTTATTTTAAAAAATGAACAGGGAGTCGCCACCAATATTTTTAGGATAAAATACCGGGAAAACCTTTAATTAAAGCATTGGTCAAAAAATGAAATTCCAGATCCGGGAGTCTAATTACAGGTGAGGAAGGTATTAGCACCTCACAGCTGTCCGTTATAAAAACGGTTACCTCAATTTAATAGCGCGTATTATAATTAACCCAATAATTATTTTAACTTTTCCATGAAAAAAAATATACGAGACGACAAAATATATAAAAATAAACAGAAATAAACACGGAATATTTACATGAGATTAACAGGACGTCTCGTCCAAATTAAACTCGCTCCACCCTTTTTTTAAAAAAATAAGATTAACAGGACGTCTCGTCCGAATTAAACTCGCTCCACCCTTTTTTAAAAAAAAAATGAGATTAACAGGACGTCTCGTCCGAATTAAACTCGCTCCTCCTTTTTTTTTAAAATAAAAAGAATAAAAAAATAAAAAAAAATAAAAATTGCAATAATAATGATAATAACAATAGTCACACCTTTTATGCTAATTTAAATAGAATGTGTGAAGCACTCATTTTATTAATATTTATCAATCAATAAAGATTAATTGATAATTGAAAAGGAAGACAAAATCACCGAATAACAATTGATTTAGCAGAAAATAAAATAAATACAAGTATTAAGAATAAGGTGAAGAGTGGGACCGGTGTAGTGAGAAAGGAGTTGGATGGTGTTGTGGGCTTGAGGTACTGGACAGAGAGGAAATGGGGAATAAGGTACTGTTTTGGATGGGTGTTTGAAGGGAAGGACAGAGAGGTGTGCGTGTGGTTTAGCTTTTAAAGGAGGAAAGGAAAAGTAAAGTGAACGTGGAGTGAAGGGGGGGAAGTGAAAGGGGACTATATGAGATATAGAGAGGGAGGTAACAGTGGAGGGGTAAAGAAAGGGACAGAGTAAGGCCAAGGAGAGTGGGACGATATAGAGGGGTTTGTGAGGAAAGTGAAGTGAGGTGAGATGAGGGGGACGGTATGTAGAAAGCTGTGAGGACAGTTTGGGTGGTGTGTGGGGCGGTGTGTAGAAAGCTGTGAGGACGGTTTGGGCGGTGTGTGGGGCGGTGTGTAGAAGGTGAGGACAGTGTTGGGCGGTGTGTGGACGGTGTCTTGGGGTGGTGTTGAGGACGGTGTGTAGGGAAGGAGGTGTTAAGGACGGTGTGAAAAGTGGGGTGGTGAAAGTTTGTTTTTGGGTTCTCTTCAATGACTCTTCAAGGGTCCCCTTCTCTTCCTTCGCTTGCAGTATTTATAGAACATTTAAGGGGCATGATGATTGCTTGAACAGACCCGTGACAAGCCTGGCTACCAATTGGTGAGGATTTTTTAATATTTCCACATTGTCTTGTTGTCAGCCGCCTCACGAGATTGTCAAACAACTTGCATGGTAGTGTTGGAAACAGCTTGGATCTTTGACAATTAAGGAAAATGAAGGCTGGTGGCAATTCTTTATCATTTTCCACCTTGTCTTATTGCCAACCAGCCTCCGTAATTCAAGGATCCACTTGGATAGTGGACATCCAACTCAGCAAGATGAAAATCTGAGAGAAAGTGATGGAAATCCGAGTGAGAATGGTAGAATTCCGAGTGAAAATGACTCGGATCAGCCTCTCAGTCAGTGTTCATCCACATTGGGAGTTAATGCCGAGTGGAATGAAGCGTTTCCCATAGAAAGCTGAGTTAAAATACTCTTTTCTGAGTGATTTTGCTCGGTATGAGGTTGCTGTGAGACACTCAATCGGAACCGAGTGGCAAATGACTCGGAACCGACTGAAATGGTTGCAATGGGCTCAGTAATTGGCTTGAGGAGGGCTAACTAGCTGAATTGCCAGTCGGTTCCGAGTGAGCATTGGTTCAGACTTGAGTGAGAGTGGTCATTTGGGAGTCGGAAATGATTGGAGATTGACCCAGAACCGACTGAAAAATGTCACTCAAAAACCGATCGAATATTGCCTCAAAACTGATTAAAAATGACTCAGAATGATGACTCGGAACTTGGTAATAATTGACTTGGAATCCGGGTGAGAATGGTGAGCCAGCTTTGGGTGAAAATTGGTGGCTCGGGTTTGGTGAAAACGAGCTCAGCGATGTTTAAATATGGCTCGGAAATAAGTGGAATGGAGGGTGATGGCTCGGAGCCGACTGAAAATGGAAGGGAATGACTCGGTGCAGACTGGAAATACCTCACTCGGTTCTGAATGGAAAGCCTTTACTTGGTACTGATTGAAGAACATCACTCGACAGACTCCTTCTTCCCTCGGTTCCGAGTGGATTTTGAGCCATTTAATAGATTCTTTCTCCCTTCACGATACGCTCGGAATTGGCTTCATATAGCAGCACTCGGAATCGGATTTAGAACTTAGGCAACCACTCAGAAACCGCCTTCTTGTTACTTGAAACTTGGAAATTTTGACATATCCACTCGGAAACCGCCTTCTTATTACTCAGAATTTGGAAGCTTGGCATTTTCACTCGGAATCCGCCTGTCTTTCAATCGGAACTTAGAAATTGGACGCTTGTCACTCAGAAATTGTCTTCTTTCCACTCAGAGGTTGGAATTTCACTGTTTTTCATTCGGATTCTGGTCTTCTTCCCACTCAGAGGTTGGAATTTGGCTTCTGCACTCGGGTCCAGTCCTCTTTGTGTCCTTCCTTGACACTTGAGGTCCACTTGGAGGCTCCTTCACTCGGAAATGATCATTCCGAGTCCTTTCACTCGGAAATGATCATTTCCGAGTCAGAGTTTTTTTTTTCTATATTTTTTTTATATAACTTTTTTCTTTCTTTTTTCTTTTCCTTTCTTTCTTTTTTTTATTTTTCTCTCTCTTTTTTATTATTTCTTTTTCCTTCTCTCTTTCTTTCTTTTATTCTTTTGCCTTGTGAATTCCCCATTCTTGGTGAAAATTGACTGGAACGAAATAGGTGTTCACAGATGCCCCTCTTTACTTCTTTTTCATGAGGAAAAGCATGGAGTTTCTTCTTGCTTTTTTGAAATGGAAAGGGAGTAAAGACGTGAACACCATTGGAAAAGTAGAAAGTGAAGGTGTTACTTCTTGGTTAACAGGAATGATGAGGATGTTGTCTCTAGGTTAACAGCAAAGGTAAAAGGTGAGGGTGTTGCCTCTCGGTTAACAGCAAAGGTGAGGGTGAGGGTGTTGCCTCTCGGAAAAGTAAAAGGTGAGGGTGTTGCCTCTCGATTGACTGGAAAAGTAAAAGGATGAGGGTGTTGCCTCTCGATTGACTGGAAGAGTAAAAGGATGAGGGTGTTGCCTCTCGGTTGACTGAAAAAGTAAAAGGGTGAGGGTGTTGCCTCTCGGTTGACTAAAAAAGTAAAAGGGTGAGGGTGTTGCCTCTCGGTTGACTGAAAAAGTAAAAGGATGAGGGTGTTGCCTCTCGATTGACTGGAAAAGTAAAAGGATGAGGGTGTTGCCTCTCGGTTGACTAGAAAAGTAAAAGGATGAGGGTGTTGCCTCTCGGTTGACTGAAAAAGTAAAAGGATGAGGGTGTTGCCTCTCGGTTGACTGGAAAAGTAAAAGGATGAGGGTGTTGCCTCTCGGTTGACAAGAAAAGTAAAAGGATGAGGGTGTTGCCTCTCGGTTGACTGAAAAGTAAAAGGTGAGGGTGTTACCTCTCGGTTGACTGGAAAAGTAAAAGGATGAGGGTGTTGCCTCTCGGTTGACTGAAAAAGTAAAAGGATGAGGGTGTTGCCTTTTGTCTAAAGGGGAGCCTGGGGTGATGCCCTAGTTGGAATTGTTTAGGAAGTGTAGCTCCACTGGGGAAGGATAAGTCCTCCTGGTAACCTTCACGGTACCACTGGGGAAGTATTAGGTGAGTTGGGACAGAGTAATCTGGGGGTTGTCGGGGAACTGTCCTTCTAAGGAAAGAGAATGAAATCTGGGGAGATGCCCCAGTTTGATATGACTGGAAGTCGTTTGGGGAATTTCCCTTTGAATAAACAAAAGAAATCTAGGGAGATGCCCCAATTTGACATAACTGAAGGTTGTTGGGGGACTACCCTTTGAAAGAAATCTGGGGAGATGCCCCAGTTTGACATAACTGAAGGTTGTTGGGGGACTGCCCCTTGAAAGAAATCTGGGGAGATGCCCCAGTTTGACATAACTGAAGGTTGTTGGGGGACTGCCCCTTGAAAGAAATTTGGGGAGATGCCCCAGTTTGAGCTTTTTAGTGAGAGGAGTATGATGGATGCTAGTTTGGTAATGGTGAGCTCACTGGGGAAGGATAAGTCCTCTTAAGCCTGATCAAAGAAACATCCTGGTTGAGGGAACCGATCCCATTTTTATGGAACTCCTTGGGAGAGATCTTCAGTCTATAGGTCTCGCTGAGAGAAAACTTTGGCGAATACCTGCTTTTGGATGATGGATTTGGCGTCCCGCTGACAAAAGAATGAGTTAGTATAAAAAGACTTACAGGTAAATTTTCCCTGGCGACTGGCTCTTTAAGATAACTCATGGATGAAACAGAAACATCCTCCGACTTTTGGCGAGAGTATTTAGCGGAAATGGTCATGCTTATACCAAGCGAAGTTTGGTGCTGGGAAACATTTCATCCCCCATAACTTTATGCTCTGTTGTTTCCAATTTCAAAAAATTTTAGGCGAAAACTTGTTTATTCATAAAAATGAACACATGTAGGATGAAGGGAGATTTTATAAACATCAGATATGTACAGCGATAAAAATAATATTAAACACAAGGTATATAAAGAATTGAAGGCAAATAAAAAGGAAAAGGCTCATATATCCTCAAATGTTCCTCCACGAGCAATGAGAAACTTGATCCCATATCATGACTTTGTGTTCGTCCTTTGATTTTGCTTCTGAGGGCGTAATTTGACAATGACCCTAATACCCGTTTTGAGCTCCTTTGACTTTGGCTTGAAGGGCTTATGTTGTGGAGTCGAATTTGTAGAACCGCCTTTTTAGGTTTTTGGCTCATCTTGCTGCTCTAACTTTTGCCTAGGTCGCCTTTTCAGGTTTTCAACCTAGCGAGCTCTTTTCCTCTTTTTTTTTTATTATGCAAAGTATCTTTTCACTGCATCGGTATTGACAGGCATTGGCAGGTCGTCTCCATCCATATTGGTGAGTATGAGGGCTCCTCCGGAGAAAGCCTTCTTTATAACATATGGTCCCTCATAATTAGGTGTCCATTTCCCTCGGACATCCCTTTGAATTGGCAAAATCTTCTTGAGGACCAGATCACCCTCTTGGAATTGTCGGGGGCGTACTTTCTTTTTGTATGCCCGCTTCATGCGTCTTTGATACAATTGTCCCTGGCAAAGGGCAGTTAATCTCTTCCCATCAATTAGATTCAATTGGTCATATTTGGCCTGGACCCATTCATCTTCTTGTAACTTAGCCTCCATGATCACCCTAAGGGATGGAATTTCCACTTCGAACGGTAGTACAGCTTCCATTCCGTAAACCAAAGAAAATGGGGTTGCCCCAGTTGAGGTTCGTACCGAGGTTCGGTATCCATGTAGTGTGAAAGGGAGCATTTCATGCCAGTCTTTGTAGGTTACTACCATCTTTTGCACTATCCTCTTTATATTTTTGTTGGCTGCCTCAACCGCTCCATTCATTTTCGGACGGTATGGAGAGGAGTTGTGATGGGAGATTTTAAAACTCTCACAAAGCTCCTTTATCATTTTGTTGTTTAAATTTGTACCATTGTCCGTGATGATTTGGTTTGGTAGGCCATACCGGCATATCAGCTCACGCTTGACAAATTTGACCACAACATTTTTCGTCACATTGGCGTATGAAGCTGCTTCTACCCACTTGGTGAAATAATCGATAGCAACCAAAATGAAACGATGACCATTCGAGGCTTTTGGTTCAATGGGCCCAATTACATCCATACCCCACATTGAAAAAGGCCATGGTGCTGACAAGACATTTAGGGATGAGGGAGGAGCATGAATGTGATCAGCATAAATCTGACATTTAGGACACCTCCATACGTAAGCAAAACAATCGGCTTCTATAGTCATCCAATAATACCCAGCTCTCAGTATTTTTCTTGACATAGCATGCCCATTTGTATGAGTTCCGAAAGATCCTTCGTGGATATCTTTCATGATCTGGTTTGCTTCAACGGTATCAACACACCGGAGGAGAATGGAATCATAATTCCTCTTGTATAGCACGTTACCACTCAATAGGTATCCCATGGCTAGCCTTCTCAAAGTTCGTTTGTCATTGTCCGTGATACCTTCAGGGTATTCTTGGCATTGGAGGTATCTTTTGATGTCATGATACCAGGGCTTGCCATCCGGTTCTTCTTCTATGGCCTGGCAATGGGCAGGTTCTTGCTGTTTCTTTACCTTAATGAGAGGCACTTCGTAATCATTGCTGACCTCGAACATAGCGGCTAGGGTGGCTAAAGCATCTGCCATTTGATTATCCTCCCGTGGAACATGATGGAAGGTAACTTCATCGAACCTTTTGATCATCTCTTTGATATGAGCATGATAGGGAACTAGTTTATTATCTCTAGTCTCCCACTCATCCTTTAGTTGATGGATAACTAAAGAAGAATCTCCATAAACTTCCAGAACCTTTATTCCCACGTTTAGAGCTGCTTGTATTCCTAGAGAGCATGCTTCATATTCCGTAATATTATTGGTGCAGTCAAAACACAGCCGAGCGCAAATAGGGATGAATTCCTTATCAGGTGAGATTAAGATAACCCCAATTCCATGTCCTAGTGCATTGGATGCTCCATCGAATCTCATGATCCATCTGGTTTCCAGGCCATCTTCTTCTTTGGAAAGAGCCAAGATATCTTCATCTGGGAAATCATGCCGCATTGGTTGATAAGCTTCAATGGGTTGGTATGCCAAGTAATCTGCCAGCGCACTCCCTTTAATTGCCTTTTGGGTGACATATGTTATGTCATATTCCGTCAGTAACACTTGCCAACGGGCAATCCTTCCAGTCAAAGCGGGTTTTTCAAAGATATACTTGATGGGATCCATCTTAGACACCAGCCAAGTAGTATGATTAAGCATGTATTGCCGTAAGCGTCGGGCAGCCCAAGCCAATGCACAACACGTTCTTTCAAGAGATGAATACCTCATCTCACATTCGGTAAATCTCTTGCTCAAGTAGTAGATGGCGCATTCCTTTCTTCCAGTCTCATCATGTTGACCCAATACACATCCCATGGATTCATTCAACATAGTCAGGTATAGGATTAATGGTCTCCCATGAACGGGTGGCACCAAGACTGGTGGCTCCAATAAGTACTATTTTATTTTTTCAAATGCAATCTGGCAATCCTCATTCCACCGTCCAGGCTGATTCTTGCGAAGCAACTTGAAAATCGGCTCACAAGTTGCCGTCATTTGGGAAATGAACCGGGCGATGTAATTCAATCTTCCCAAGAATCCTCGGACTTCTTTTTCAGTACGAGGAGGAGGCATTTCCAGAATTGCCTTGACTTTGTCAGGATCAACTTCTATCCCCTTCTCATTCACAATGAACCCTAACAATTTGCCGGATCTTGCACCAAAAGTGCACTTGGCGGGATTCAATCTAAGCTTGAATTTCCTCAACCTTTCGAAAAGTTTTCTTAGGTCAGCAATATGCTCCTCCTCAGACCTGGACTTGGCAATTATGTCATCCACATAGACCTCTATTTCCTTGTGCATCATGTCGTGGAAGAGAGTCACCATTGCCCTTTGATAGGTGGCTCCTGCATTCTTTAATCCGAAGGACATTACTTTGTAACAAAAGGTGCCCCACAGAGTGATGAACGTGGTCTTTTCCATATCTTCTGGTGCCATCTTGATCTGGTTATATCCCGAAAATCCATCCATAAATGAGAAGATGGAATGTTGAGCTGTGTTATCAACCAATACGTCAATCTGAGGTAAAGGAAAATCATCCTTAGGACTCGCCCGATTCAAGTCTCGGTAGTCCACACACATCCTTACTCTCCCATCTTTCTTTGGAACGGGAACTATATTGGCTACCCATTGCGGATACTTAGCTACGGCTAAGAAACCAACGTCGAATTGTTTCTTGACTTCTTCTTTGATCTTAAGAAGCATTTCTGGTTTCATTCGTCGTAACTTTTGCTTGATCGGTGGACATTCCGGCTTTAAAGGCAACTTGTGTTCCACAATGTTATTATCCAGACCTGGCATATCTTGATACGACCATGCAAAAATGTCTCGAAATTCCCGAAGTAGTCTAATCAATTCACTCTGCCGTTGTTTGCTCAAGAGGGTGCCTATCTTGACTTCTTTATTTTCTCCTTCATCTCCCAGGTTAATGGTCTCAATCTTTTCCTGATGAGGTTGAATTTCTTTATCTTCTTGTTCCATTAATTTTGTCAACTCGAGTGAAGGTTCAAAGTCTTCCTCACTATCCTCATAGGCATAATCATTTGGATTATCAGAGTCATGAAATAGAACCGAGTTCTCATTGTTCTTAGAAGAATCGCTTTCAGATCTGCATTTAGTGTTATATCATAATGAATGAAAACAAAAAAAGGCAAGCAAATGGAATGTTTAAAAGAAAGAGATTGAACAAAGATGAGGTATGAAATCAGACTGCATTCATTTAATTTAATAAACAAGCAAGTTTTTGCCTTTATTACAAAACAGATCCTAAAGCCTTAGGCATAGCAAGAGGATCGACAAGTTTTGAAAACAACAATTACTTTGGCTGAGGATTGATAGTTATGGGGAACTCCATGATTTCCCAATTGTCCAGTTCTTGACCGGGTAAGCAAGCATGCACTAATTCCACATCAGGGCTGTGTCCGTCTCCAACCATAGCCACCTGACCCGGATATATAATCCCGGCGCTTTTAAAGCTTTGATAGAGGTCACAGATAGGGATTCTAGCAGTGTCGAACTTTTGACCAGTAAGGCGAGCGATCCTTCTTTCCCTTCTTTCTTCTCCCATCCTTTTTCTATCAGCTGCTGTAGGCTTGTATCCCAGACCATTCCTATCCCTGTTTTCTGGAAGACATATAGGTTGGGTTCTCCCTTCCAATTCTCGTCCTAACCCCTTTCCCAGCTTGTATCCTTCTCTCAACATTGTCTTTGCAACCATCAGAGGCACGTTTGGGAAGGATTTCTTTGTAATGCTCGTTGCATTGGCCACCTCTAAAGCCTGAAATGAGGTTTCAAGGGCTTCCTCAGTCGCTTCAATGTATGGGGTGTTGGCAGGCTTACTAACCAACAAGTCTTCTTCTCCAGAGACAATCACCAACTTGTTGTCAATGATGAACTTCAACTTTTGATGTAGAGTAGAAGGAACTACCCCAGCCGAATGGATCCACGACCGTCCCAGCAAACAACTGTATGCGGGTGTAATATCCATGACTTGAAAAAGGATTTGAAAGGTGCATGGCCCAACTTGTATAGGCAATTCAATTTCTCCCATGACTTCTCGGCGAGTTCCGTCAAAAGCCCGGACTACCATGGAACTGGGTCTCATATGGGTCCCATCAAAAGGCAACTTTGCCAACGTAGATTTTGGCATTATATTCAGGGACGATCCATTGTCAACCAGCACCTTCGCCATGATATGATCTTGACATTTTACGGAGATATGAAGGGCTTTGTTGTGCCCTCTTCCTTCCGCTGGTGTCTCATCATCCGTAAAAGTTAGATAGTTGTTGGCCACAATGTGTCCCACTATGCCCTCGAATTTATCTACCGGCAAATCATGTTTCACATGTGCCTCACTCAAAACTTTCATCAGCGTATTCCAGTGTGGTTCGGAACTCATTAGTAAGGACAACAGAGAAATTTTTGCCGGGGTGTGGTTTAGTTGGTCCAACACCTGGTAGTCACTATGACGAATGAATCTAAGAAACTCTTGGGCTTCCTCTTCAGTTACTACCTTCTTTGCTTCACCGGAGGATTCTCCCTTCCCAGGTCTAACATTCCCTGTGGCTTTGTCAAGTTTTGGTTCTGGGGAAGCATATACTCTTCCACTTCGGGTGACACCCCCGATTCCGGTAATATTCGTGACAGGGGATGATGGGGTAGGCTCAACGGCCTCAGAACTAGTAACAATCACATCAGTACAATACTTCCATGGTACAGCTTGCGAATCCTTGTAAGGGAATGGGGTTGGAGTGTTTACCGTGATGACAGTTTTAACAGGGGTTAAAGCCACAGGTGCATTTTTACTGTAAAATATGACTAGAGGTTTTGGGGCTCGAACTCGGCCTTGCTCTTGTATCATATTTATTATGTCTTCACGATGCCGGCAAACTTCTATGACGTGATTGTCCATAAATCCCTGAAGGATTTTCTGGAAGTCTCTTCGCTTTACGGACAGGAGGTTATTGCACTCTTTATCCCATGATCCTTCTATCAATCCCATCTTAAGCATATGGGAATGAATTGTTTCCAACGGTATTTGGATGTCCTGAACCTTGGAAATACATTCCTCATCTTTTTCCACAGCGTTAACGCCTGGTCTCCCATGGTTAGGCAAAGGATTGGTGGTTACATTCGGGCTTCCTTCCTTGAAACTTATCCAATCAGCTCTGATTAAATCTCTTACCTTAAACTTTAATGCCAGGCAATTTTCGGTGGAATGTCCCGTTGCACCGGCATGGTAATCACATCACGCATTTGGGTCATACCCTCTGGGATAAGGTGGTTGAAGCGGTTTTAAAGGACAAGGTGCCACTAAGGTGTTTTCAATAAGATGGGGGAGAAGCTCTGTATAGGTCATAGGAATTGGATCAAATTGCACTTGAGTGCGGTCATCATTCTGCCTCCTCATGTTTGGATTTGGTGGGTTTATTTGTGGTGGTTGATATGGTGTTTGTGGTGGTACGGGTGGTCGCATGACAGGTGGTCGAAAACGCGGTGGGTTTGGATTTGGAATTGCAGCTACATATGGGTGTGGTGTGTTATGGTAAGTTGACGGAAAGGTGACGGGAGTAGGTGGTCTGAGCTGGTTTCTTCTTTGGTTGTGGGAGACCAGGTTAGTCTCTCCCTCTCTTCTTTTTCCTTCTCCAAAAGAAGGTTTTCTTGCTGTCCCAGCCCCAGATAGGCTACGAGTAATCTTCCCCGTTCTCAAGCCATTCTCTATTCTTTCTCTGATAGTGACGATGTCGGAGAAGTGGGAGGAAATGCTTCCAATCATCTTGTCATAGAAAGGTGACTGGAGTGTATCAATAAATGTTGAAATCACCTCCTTTTCTGATAGAGGTGGATCGACTTGTGCTGCTACTTCTCGCCACCGTTGGGCATATTCTTTAAACGTCTCATTATCTTTTTTGGCCATGTTTTGCAACTGTACTCTATCTGGCGCCATATCCAGATTATACTTGTACTGTTGCATGAAAGCATCTGCCAAATCTTCCCAACAGCGTATATGAGATCGTTCAAGGTGGTTGTACCAGGTAAGAGGTGCTCCCGTCAAACTATCCTGGAAATAATGAATAAGCAGAGGGTCATTAGAAGCATGAGAGACCATCTTCCGGTAGTACATGGTGAGATGGTTCTTTGGACAGGTTAGCCTCCAATATTTGTCAAACTCTGGCATTTTGAATTTGGGGGGAATGACAACATCAGGAATCAGGCAGAGTTGTGCAGCACTGCCCATTCCAAACCTGTTTGTTCTCTCCATTTCTCAGAATCGCCTTTCCAGGAATTCTAGCCTTCCCTCCTGAGTAATAGCAGTAGTACTTGGACCCGCAGTGGCATGATGACTGGTATCCCTAACTGGTTGGTCGACATGTGCCGGGTTTGCATTAGGCATTGAGATGTGGGGTCTGGCTGTCGTCTGGGTAGCTTGTGGTTACGTAACTTGTGCAAGGATTGGATTTACTTGAGGGTCTCGGGCGGGCGGGACACTTGGCTGGGCCGTATGTAGAATCGCCTCTTGATAATCAGGTTCTTCTTGAAGCGGTGGGAAATAACCCTGTGGCAATCCGTAAGGTATGACGTTACCTTCTGCATCTACAAAGATGGGTTGCTGAGCGTCAGCAGTGTTTGGTTTCCTAACATGAATGGTTAGGGGAGGCGCAGCTGGGTTTGAACTTGGTCCCCCGGTGGGACCCTGAGTGGACGGTCGTTGTCTAGTGTCTTCAACTCCTGCTGAAGAATCCCCTTCTGTGACCCTTCTCTCAAGAAGTTTGGCCATTTCAGCCATTTGCTCTTTTAGTTGATTGACTTCAGCTCTCAAACTCTTATTTTCTTGTTCTATTTCAGCCATGAGTCTGGTATTAAGCCGAGTCGCGTAAGGATGTTTACCCGTTATTTCTGGGAAGTCAACAAGAAATTGTTAAAAAGAAAGTATTAAACAAAAACAACAAAAGAAAAACAAATGATACGTGAAGCGATCGCGGAATTCAACCAGTATCCTTCAACTTTTTTTAGAACTACATTCAAAAGTGATAAGTGGAAATTAACATGAGATAGTTGTGGAGACATGAAGAAACCCCCCTTTTTCGGAATACATTACTGCTGCCAGTCTATTTTTATGCAGAAAAAGTAAATCAGCCATTCCTAGCTCGGGCAATCATGGCCCTCATTTTACAAATCCTTTCTCTACAATAATCAAGGAAGGTCACAATTTCTCTTGGAATGTTAAGAGGATTAACCATCCCCTCAGCTTGCTTGAGTAGGAGCGGGAGGTCTTCCAGAACTCCATTAGCCAAATATGCCAAGTGGGCAAAACGATTCATCCATGAATGAATATCTTCATTTTGCTGTGTTAGTTCATCTTTCAAAACACGGATAGCTTCACCACATTCTCGTTCAGCCTCTATCACACGCCGTCGCTCACCATTTATCTCATGCTGGTAGGCTTCTACCATCTCATCAAGCTGATGCTCTAATCGGCTAACTTGCAATTGCAGAAGTTCTTTCTGCACCAGGACATTTTGCTCGCGCTCTTTGGCTTTTGCCAACATGTCCCTTAGAAGCTGCTTATCAGTCAACATGGTATCTCTTTGCTTGTTCTTCGCTTTTAGTTGAGCATTAGCCGTTCGGAGGCATTGACTTTGTTTCCTCAGGTAATCCCTTTCAATTTTTCTTTTTTTTCCAATCTTCCTGATGGTTTGCTTGCTTTCTAAATTCTCCCTTTTCTGAAGGGCACATTCTTGTTGAGATATCAGCAATTCTTTTTCTAATTCCTCGTTTTTGGCAGTTAGCTCTTTTATTTTGGCTCTCATTGCCTCTTCTTCAAGGGTAGGAGAGGTAACATGTGCGCTTGTCGGGAGATAGGAGGGACTCTTGAAAGGTAGCTTGATAATGGAAACTCTGTTTAAGACCCATTGGTAGTACTCTTCCTTCACGGTGTGGCTTCGACTTCCTAATTTTTTCCCTTGTTTGTGGACTTTCTTCCATGCATTTGCTACATCCCGAATGACAGACGTGCAATCCCCCTCTGAGAAATAAATGATGAAAGAAGTAAGGGATTCTCCATCGGGTGACCCAAGTAAGGGATAGGCTAGCTGACGTTTGGCTATGACAGGGTTGTAATTAATACATCCCTGAGTACCCATGAGAGGAACATTCGGGTAGTTTCCACAATGGTGAATGATGGTGTCAACTTTCAACCATTGCGGGTACCACCTTACTTTATCAGCTGTGAGCCCTACCAGGTGATTGGCCCATTCACGCCCATTCTTCGCTACTAACTGACATAACTTCAGATCTGAGACTGGACATTCAATTTTGCTGACTTGATGGAAGACATGTGATGTAAGCCATACATAAAGAGCAGGTAAACAGCAAATGATTCTCTTTCCACCTCGTGTACAGCAGAAGTCCATGGTGCAGTATATATTTGCCAATATAGCAATGACAGGATTTTCAGATTTGAACTTATGGGCAAGGAAAACGCCAATAGCATCATAGTCCACGTAATTGTCGATATTAGGAAACAAGATAACTCCATAAATGGTGAGAGCTAGAGTATCCATGAAGGCTTCCCAATCTCTTTTCTCAGCTAGCAAGTGCATGTGCTTCTCAAAATACTCCCGATCAAATCCCAGGATCTGATTTCTATTCAGTTGTGCACTCCTTAACACTTCCGGGTGAATCTTTAAGACATTAGCAACGGTAACAATATTCGCTTGACGTCCAAGATGACGGTAAGGTATTTGTTCTTCTAATGGCATCCCCAGAATTTGTTCAAACTCTTCAACAGACGGAGCTAATTGGAAATCCCGGAAGGTAAAACAACAGAGAGGTGGGTCATAGAATTGAGTCAAAGCGGTAATTGCCTCGACTTGTACCTCCACTTCTAGCAGTTTTAGGATCCTCCCATATTTCCTTGAGAAAACCATCTTCTGATTCATGTCCAATTTTTTCCCTAATGCTTGTAGACTGGTTGTATCAACTTTCCTAACCTTAACATGCAGTAATCTTTTCAATTCGGGTATATTTCCACCACAACTATCTGACCTCATGTTAACTTCCATATTTCACTCAAAGATACTGGCCAAGCCCTTGATAGCTTCCTGTAAGGACATAAAGAAAAGAAAAATCAATCACTGACATGCTTTGCAAATTGATACTCCCCTAATAACTTTCTTGAAAACATTTTGAGATTTAGGGAAGTTACAATTTGTCGAAACTTGCAATAAATCAAGGATCACACGAGCTATGAATTTTCTGATTATTTTTTCTTTTTTTTTCTTTTTTTTTAGAAAGTTCATAACTCCAGATCCTAAGACTTAAGCAAATATAAAAGGAAAGGTCCACTTGCCCATTAGAGGATCACAGGTTAAAAATAGGTCATTCTTTGAAAAAGTAATCCTCTAAACAGGCAAGCGGTCCATTAGTTTGGATTGGAAGAGAAAATGAGAATGAGAAAAGGTATAAGTAAAGTTTGCCTCTTTGTGCCTTAAGTCGGGTTTTTCTGAAGATGCCTTAATGGTTCTAAGGTTTATTTATCAGTGATGTCTCACATTGGGTGGTTTATTCTAAAATTTCTAAAGGTCACTAGAGCCAAGATCCTACTCATGATGTTGGCCACAAATAGTAGGAAGTCTACTAAGTGTGGGCACCACGAATAAGTCGAACTCTAGCTGAGATTCTCACAGTAACCAGATAGGAAGTACATCCCAAATGGCTCCGCTATCAATCTCCCCTAATCTTAAGTTTTATTTGGGCCCGGGTATAGGGTCCCACTCAAAAGTGTGTGCAAGTTGTGAGTGTAGTGTGTGAAAGAGGCATTCAATACCTGTACCTTACTCATCCTGCACATAGAACAAACACAGAGCAACAAAATAAAGTCGACTACCCTAGGGTTCAATGATCACACATATATTTACAGAACATAAAGGATAGGATACAAATAAAACAGAGACCAAATAAAATAAAGGAAAAAGTCAAATAATTAATATGCTAATTAAAATATGCGCTATCAAATTGACTGGCTTGACTCTCTAAGTCCCCAGCGGAGTCGCCATCTGTCGCGACCGGGATCGCGACGGCGCGGCCGACCCTCAAAACGATTTATTTTAAAAAATGAACAGGGAGTCGCCACCAATATTTTTAGGATAAAATACCGGGAAAACCTTTAATTAAAGCATTGGTCAAAAAATGAGATTCCAGATCCGGGAGTCTAATTACAGGTGAGGAAGGTATTAGCACCTCACAGCTGTCCGTTATAAAAACGGTTACCTCAATTTAATAGCGCGTATTATAATTAACCCAATAATTATTTTAACTTTTCCATGAAAAAAAATATACGAGACGACAAAATATATAAAAATAAACAGAAATAAACACGGAATATTTACATGAGATTAACAGGACGTCTCGTCCAAATTAAACTCGCTCCACCCTTTTTTAAAAAAAATGAGATTAACAGGACGTCTCGTCCGAATTAAACTCGCTCCACCCTTTTTTAAAAAAAAAAATGAGATTAACAGGACGTCTCGTCCGAATTAAACTCGCTCCTCCTTTTTTTTAAAAATAAAAAGAATAAAAAATAAAAAAAATAAAAATTGCAATAATAATGATAATAACAATAGTCACACCTTTTATGCCAATTTAAATAGAATGTGTGAAGCACTCATTTTATTAATATTTATCAATCAATAAAGATTAATTGATAATTGAAAAGGAAGACAAAATCACCGAATAACAATTGATTTAGCAGAAAATAAAATAAATACAAGTATTAAGAATAAGGTGAAGAGTAGGACCGATGTAGTGAGAAAAGAGTTGGATGGTGTTGTGGGCTTGAGGTGCTGGACAGAGAGGAAAGGAGAAATAAAGTGCTGTTTTTTAGAAATGATGTGGTTTTTTAGTGGAGGGGGACGGTATTTGGAGAGGGAAAGAAGGGCAGTGAGGTGTTGAGTGAGGAGAGAAGGGGACGGTGTTGAGAGAAGGGTAGAGGGTTGTATGGTTTAGGGTGAAGAGAGAGAGGAACGGAAGAGTGAGCGTGGATTGAGGAAAAAAAATGAAAGGAGCTGTGAGATATATAAAGGGAGGTAACAGTGGTGAGGATAGAGAACGGAGTGAGGTAGGGTGAGGGGGAGTTCGGTTTGGGGCGGTGTGGAGCAGGACAGCGTGGGCGATGTTGAGGACGGTATTTGGAGGGTGCTGTGAGGAAGGTGTTGGGCGGCGTGTGGGGCGGTGTGGAGAGTGGGTGAGGAAGATTTGGGGCGGTGTGTGGAGAGGACAGTGTGAGCGGTGTTGAGAAGGCAGTAAGGAAGGGGGCGGTGTTTAAGAAGAGGAGGTTGGACAGTGAGAGGGCGGTGTGGAGAACGGACTGGGAAGGAGGTTTGGGCGGTGTGTGGGGCGAGTGGAGAACGGACTGGGAAGGAGGTTTTAAAGACGGTTGAAAAGTGGATGAGGGAGAAAGTTTGTTTTTTTTTTTAGGTTCTCTTTCAATGAATCTTCCAGGATCCCTTCTTCTTCCTTCGCTTGCTGTATTTATAGAGCATTTGAGGAGCACGTTGATTGCCTGAACAGGAACAGAGACAGCCTGGCTGCCAATTGGTGAGGATTTTTAATATTTCCTCCTTGTCTTGTTGTCAGCCGCCTCACGAGATTGTTAAACAACTTGCATGGTGGTGTTGGAAACAGCCTAGATCTTTGACAATTAAGGAAAATGAAGGCTGGTGGAAATTCTTTATCATTTTCCACCTTGTCTTATTGCCAACCAGCCTCCGTAATTCAAGGATCCACTTGGATAGTGGACATCCAACTCAGCAAGATGAAAATCCGAGAGAAAGTGATGGAAATCCGAGTGAGAATGGTAGAATTTCGAGTGAAAATGACTCGGATCAGCCTCTCAGTCAGTGTTCATCCACATTGGGAGTTAATTCCGAGTGGAATGAAGCGTTTCCCATAGAAAGCCGAGTGAAAATACTCCTTTCCGAGTGATTTTGCTCGGTATGAGGTTGCTGTGAGACACTCAATCGGAACCGAGTGGCAAATGACTCGGAACCGACTGAAATGGTTGCAATGGGCTCGGTAATTGGCTTGAGGAGGGCTAACTAGCTGAATTGCCAGTCGGTTCCGAGTGAGCATTGGTTTGGACTTGAGTGAGAGTGGTCATTTGGGAGTCGGAAATGATTGGAGATTGACCCAAAACCGACTGAAAAATATCACTCAAAAACCGATCGAATATTGCCTCAGAACTGATTAAAAATGACTCAGAATGATGACTCGGAACTTGGTAATAATTGACTCGGAATCCGGGTGAGAATGGTGAGCCAGCTTTGGGTGAAAATTGGTGGCTCGGGTTTGGTGAAAACGAGCTCAGCGATGTTTAAATATGGCTCGGAAATAAGTGGAATGGAGGGTGATGGCTCGGAGCCGACTGAAAATGGAAGGGAATGACTCGGTGCAGACTGGAAATACCTCACTCGGTTCTGAATGGAAAGCCTTTACTTGGTACTGATTGAAGAACATCACTCGGCATACTCCTTCTTCCCTCAGTTCCGAGTGGATTTTGAGCCATTTAATAGATTCTTTCTCCCTTCACGATACGCTCGGAATTGGCTTCATATTGCAGCACTCGGAATCGGATTTAGAACTTAGGCAACCACTCGGAAACCGCCTTCTTGTTACTTGAAACTTGGAAATTTTGACATATCCACTCGGAAACCGCCTTCTTATTACTCAGAATTTGGAAGCTTGGCATTTTCACTCGGAATCCGCCTGTCTTTCAATCGGAACTTGGAAATTGGATGCTTGTCACTCGGAAATTGTCTTCTTTCCACTCAGAGGTTGGAATTTCACTGTTTTTCATTCGGATTCTGGTCTTCTTCCCATTCAGAGGTTGGAATTTGGCTTCTGCACTCGGGTCCAGCCCTCTTTATGTCCTTCCTTGACACTTGAGGTCCACTTGGAGGCTCCTTCACTCAGAAATGATCATTCCGAGTCCTTTCACTCGGAAATGATCATTTCCGAGTCAGAGTTTTTTTTTTCTATAATTTTTTTTATATAACTTTTTTTCCTTTCTTTTTTTCTTTTCCTTTCTTTCTTTTTTTTATTTTTCTCTCTCTTTTTTATTATTTCTTTTTCCTTCTCTCTTTCTTTCTTTTATTCTTTTGCCTTGTGAATTCCCCATTCTTGGTGAAAATTGACTGGAACGAAATAGGTGTTCACAGATGCCCCTCTTTACTTCTTTTTCATGAGGAAAAGCATGGAGTTTCTTCTTGCTTTTTTGAAATGGAAAGGGAGTAAAGAAGTGAACACCATTGGAAAAGTAGAAAGTGAAGGTGTTACTTCTTGGTTAACAGGAATGATGAGGATGTTGTCTCTAGGTTAACAGCAAAGGTAAATGGTGAGGGTGTTGCCTCTCGGTTAACAGCAAAGGTGAGGGTGAGGGTGTTGCCTCTCGGTTGACTGAAAAAGTAAAAGGATGAGGGTGTTGCCTCTCGATTGACTGGAAAAGTAAAAGGATGAGGGTGTTGCCTCTCGGTTGACTGGAAAAGTAAAAGGATGAGGGTGTTGCCTCTCGGTTGACTGGAAAAGTAAAAGGATGAGGGGGTTGCCTCTCGGTTGACTGGAAAAGTAAAAGGGTGAGGGTGTTGCCTCTCGGTTGACTAAAAAAGTAAAAGGATGAGGGTGTTGCCTCTCGGTTGACTGAAAAAGTAAAAGGATGAGGGTGTTGCCTCTCGGTTGACTGGAAAAGTAAAAGGATGAGGGTGTTGCCTCTCGGTTGACTGGAAAAGTAAAAGGGTAGAGCTAACAGGACGTCTCGTCCAAATTAACCCTCTGTACTTAAAAGCTCAGGGTGATGCCCCGGTTTGTCATGACTGAGGCCCTGGATTGAAAGGGAATAAATCTGGGGGTAATGCCCTAGTTTGGGGTAGTCTGAAAGAATTCTTGGGGCATTGCCTTTTGTCTAAAGGGAAGCCTGGGGTGATGCCCCTGTTGGAATTGTTTAGGAAGTGTAGCTCCACTGGGGAAGGATAAGTCCTCCTGGTAACCTTCATGGTACCACTGGGGAAGTATTAGGTGAGTTGGGACAGAGTAATCTGGGGGTTGTCGGGGAACTGTCCTTCTAAGGAAAGAGAATGAAATCTGAGGAGATGCCCCAGTTTGATATGACTGGAAGTCGTTTGGGGAATTTCCCTTTGAATAAACAAAAGAAATCTAGGGAGATGCCCCAATTTGACATAACTGAAGGTTGTTGGGGGACTGCCCCCTTGAAAGAAATCTGGGGAGATGCCCCAGTTTGACATAACTGAAGGTTTTTGGGGGACTGCCCTTTGAAAGAAATCTGGGGAGATGCCCCAGTTTGACATAACTGAAGGTTGTTGGGGGACTGCCCCTTGAAAGAAATCTGGGGAGATGCCCCAGTTTGACATAACTAAAGGTTGTTGGGGGACTGCCCCTTGAAAGAAATCTGGGGAGATGCCCCAATTTAAGCTTTTTAGTGAGAGGAGTATGATGGATGCTAGTTTGGTAATGGTGAGCTCACTGGGGAAATATAAGTCCTCTTAAGCCTGATCAAAGAAACATCCCGGTTGAGGGAACTGATCCCATTTTTATGGAACTCCTTGGGAGAGATCTTCAGTCTATAGGTCTCGCTGAGAGAAAACTTTGGCGAATACCTGCTTTTGGATGATGGATTTGGCGTCCCGCTGACAAAAGAATGAGTTAGTATAAAAAGACTTACAGGTAAATTTTCCTTGGCGACTGGCTCTTTAAGATAACTCATGGATGAAACAGAAACATCCTCTGACTTTTGGCGAGAGTATTTAGCGGAAATGGTTATGCTTATACCAAGCGAAGTTTGGCGCTGGGAAACATTTCATCCCCCGTAACTTTATGCTCTGTTGTTTCCAATTTCAAAAAATTTTAGGCGAAAACTTGTTTATTCATAAAAATGAACACATGTAGGATGAAGGGAGATTTTATAAACATCAGATATGTACAGCGATAAAAATAATATTAAACATAAGGTATATAAAGAATTGAAGGCAAATAAAAAGGAAAAGGCTCATATATCCTCAAATGTTCCTCCACGAGCAATGAGAAACTTGATCCCATATCATGACTTTGTGTTCGTCCTTTGATTTTGCTTCTGAGGGCGTAATTTGACAATGACCCTAATACCCGTTTTGAGCTCCTTTGACTTTGGCTTGAAGGGCTTATGTTGTGGAGTCGAATTTGTAGAACCGCCTTTTTAGGTTTTTGGCTCATCTTGCTGCTCTAACTTTTGCCTAGGTCGCCTTTTCAGGTTTTCAACCTAGCGAGCTCTTTTCCTCTTTTTTTTTGTGAATATTTTTTTTATTATGCAAAGTATCTTTTCACTGCATCGGTATTGACAGGCATTGGCAGGTCGTCTCCATCCATATTGGTGAGTATGAGGGCTCCTCCGGAGAAAGCCTTCTTTATAACATATGGTCCCTCATAATTAGGTGTCCATTTCCCTCAGACATCCCTTTGAATTGGCAAAATCTTCTTGAGGACCAGATCACCCTCTTGGAATTGTCGGGGGCGTACTTTCTTTTCGTATGCCCGCTTCATGCGTCTTTGATACAATTGTCCCTGGCAAAGGGCAGTTAATCTCTTCCCATCAATTAGATTCAATTGGTCATATTTGGCCTGGACCCATTCAGCTTCTTGCAATTTAGCCTCCATGATCACCCTAAGGGATGGAATTTCCACTTCGAACGGTAGTACAGCTTCCATTCCGTAAACCAAAGAAAATGGGGTTGCCCCAGTTGAGGTTCGTACCGAGGTTCGGTATCCATGTAGTGCGAAAGGGAGCATTTCATGCCAGTCTTTGTAGGTTACTACCATCTTTTGCACTATCCTCTTTATATTTTTGTTGGCTGCCTCAACCGCTCCATTCATTTTCAGACGGTATGGAGAGGAGTTATGATGGGAGATTTTAAAACTCTCACAAAGCTCCTTCATCATTTTGTTGTTTAAATTTGTACCATTGTCCGTGATGATTTGGTTTGGTAGGCCATACCGGCATATCAGCTCACGCTTGACGAATTTGACCACAACATTTTTCGTCACATTGGCGTATGAAGCTGCTTCTACCCACTTGGTGAAATAATCGATAGCAACCAAAATGAAACGATGACCATTCGAGGCTTTTGGTTCAATGGGCCCAATTACATCCATACCCCACATTGAAAAAGGCCATGGTGCTGACAAGACATTTAGGGATGAGGGAGGAGCATGAATGTGATCAGCATAAATCTGACATTTATGACACCTCCGTACGTAAGCAAAACAATCGGCTTCCATAGTCATCCAATAATACCCAGCTCTTAGTATTTTTCTTGACATAGCATGCCCATTTGTATGAGTTTCGAAAGATCCTTCGTGGATATCTTTCATGATCTGGTTTGCTTCAACGGTATCAACACACCGGAGGAGAATGGAATCATAATTCCTCTTGTATAGCACGTTACCACTCAATAGGTATCCCATGGCTAGCCTTCTCAAAGTTCGTTTGTCATTGTCCGTGATACCTTCAGGGTATTCTTAGCATTGGAGGTATCTTTTGATGTCATGATACCAGGGCTTGCCATCCGGTTCTTCTTCTATGGCCTGGCAATGTGCGGGTTCTTGCTATTTCTTTACCTCAATGAGAGGCACTTCGTAATCATTGCTGACCTCGAACATAGCAGCTAGGGTGGCTAAAGCATCTGCATTTGGTTGTCCTCCCTTGGAACATAATGGAAGGTAACTTCATCGAACCTTTTGATCATCTCTTTGATATAAGCATGATAGGGAACTAGTTTATTATCTCTAGTCTCCCACTCATCCTTTAGTTGATGGATAACTAAAGCAGAATCTCCATAAACTTCTAGAACCTTTATTCCCACGTTTAGAGCTGCTTGTATTCCTAGAGAGCATGCTTCATATTCCGCAATATTATTGGTGCAGTCAAAACACAGCCGAGCGCAAATAGGGATGAATTCCTTATCAGGTGAGATTAAGATAACCCCAATTCCATGTCCTAGTGCATTGGATGCTCCATCGAATCTCATGATCCATCTGGTTTCCAGGCCATCTTCTTCTTTGGAAAGAGCCAAGATATCCTCATCTGGGAAATCATGCCGCATTGGTTGGTAAGCTTCAATGCGTTGGTGTGCCAAGTAATCTGCCAGCGCACTCCCTTTAATTGCCTTTTGGGTGACATATGTTATGTCATATTCCGTCAGTAACACTTGCCAACGGGCAATCCTTCCAGTCAAAGCGGGTTTTTCAAAGATATACTTGATGGGATCCATCTTAGACACCAGCCAAGTAGTATGATTAAGCATGTATTGCCGTAAGCGTCGGGTAGCCCAAGCCAATGCACAACACGTTCTTTCAAGAGATGAATACCTCATCTCACATTCGGTAAATCTCTTGCTCAAGTAGTAGATGGCGCATTCCTTTCTTCCAGTCTCATCATGTTGACCCAATACACATCCCATGGATTCATTCAACACAGTCAGGTATAGGATTAATGGTCTCCCATGAACGGGTGGCACCAAGACTGGTGGCTCCAATAAGTACTGTTTTATTTTTTCAAATGCAATCTGGCAATCCTCATTCCACCGTCCAGGCTGATTCTTGCGAAGCAACTTGAAAATCGGCTCACAAGTTGCCGTCATTTGGGAAATGAATCGGGCGATGTAATTTAATCTTCCCAAGAATCCTCGGACTTCTTTTTCAGTACGAGGAGGAGGCATTTCCAGAATTGCCTTGACTTTGTCAGGATCAACTTTTATCCCCTTCTCATTCACAATGAACCCTAACAATTTGCCGGATCTTGCGCCAAAAGTTCACTTGGCGGGATTTAATCTAAGCTTGAATTTCCTTAACCTTTCGAAAAGTTTTCTCAGGTCAGCAATATGCTCCTCCTCAGACCTGGACTTGGCAATTATGTCATCCACATAGACCTCTATTTCCTTATGCATCATGTCGTGGAAGAGAGTCACCATTGCCCTTTGATAGGTGGCTCCTGCATTCTTTAATCCGAAGGACATTACTTTGTAATAAAAGGTGCCCCACAGAGTGATGAACGTGGTCTTTTCCATATCTTCTGGTGCCATCTTGATCTGGTTATATCCCGAAAATCCATCCATAAATGAGAAGATGGAATGCTGAGCTATGTTATCAACCAATACGTCAATCTGAGGTAAAGGAAAATCATCCTTAGGACTCGCCCGATTCAAGTCTCGGTAGTCCACACACATCCTTACTCTCCCATCTTTCTTTGGAACGGGAACTATATTGGCTACCCATTGCGGATACTTAGCTACGGCTAAGAAACCAGCGTCGAATTGTTTCTTGACTTCTTCTTTGATCTTAAGAAGCATTTCTGGTTTCATTCGTCGTAACTTTTGCTTGATCGGTGGACATTCCGGCTTTAAAGGCAACTTGTGTTCCACAATGTTATTATCCAGACCTGGCATATCTTAATACGACCATGCAAAAATGTCTCGAAATTCCCGGAGTAGTCTAATCAATTCACTTTGCCGTTGTTTGCTCAAGAGGGTGCCTATCTTGACTTCTTTATTTTTTCCTTCATCTCCCAGGTTAATGGTCTCAATCTTTTCCTGATGAGGTTGAATTTCTTTATCTTCTTGTTCCATTAATTTTGTCAACTCGAGTGAAGGTTCAAAGTCTTCCTCACTATCCTCATAGGCATAATCATTTGGATTATCAGAGTCATGAAATAGAACCGAGTTCTCATTGTTCTTAGAAGAATCGCTTTCAGATCTGCATTTAGTGTTATATCATAATGAATAAAAACAAAAAAAGGCAAGCAAATGGAATGTTTAAAAGAAAGAGATTGAACAAAGATGAGGTATGAAATCAGACTGCATTCATTTAATTTAATAAACAAGCAAGCTTTTGCCTTTATTACAAAACAGATCCTAAAGCCTTAGGCATAGCAAGAGGATCGACAAGTTTTGAAAACAACAATTACTTTGGCTGAGGATTGATAGTTATGGGGAACTCCATGATTTCCCAATTGTCCAGTTCTTGACCGGGTAAGCAAGCGTGCACTAATTCCACATCATGGCTGTGTCCGTCTCCAACCATAGCCACCTGACCCGGATATATAATCCCGGCGCTTCTGAAGCTTTGATAGAGGTCACAGATAGGGATTCTAGAAGTATCGAACTTTTGACCGGTAAGGCGAGCGATCCTTCTCTCCCTTCTTTCTTCTCCCATCCTTTTTCTATCAGCTGCTGTAGGCTTATATCCCAGATCATACCTATCCCTGTTTTCTGGGAGACATATAGGTTGGGTTCTCCCTTCCAATTCTCGTCCTAACCCCTTTCCCAGCTTGTATCCTTCTCTCAACATTGTCTTTGCAACCATCAGAGGCACGTTTGGGAAGGATTTTTTTGTAATGCTCGTTGCATTGGCCACCTCTAAAGCCTGAAATGAGGTTTCAAGGGCTTCCTCAGTCGCTTCAATGTATGGGGTGTTGGCAGGCTTACTAACCAACAAGTCTTCTTCTCCAGAGACAATCACCAACTTGTTGTCAATGATGAACTTCAACTTTTGATGTAGAGTAGAAGGAACTACCCCAGCCGAATGGATCCACGGCCGTCCCAGCAAACAACTGTATGCGGGCGTAATATCCATGACTTGAAAAAGGATTTGAAAGGTGCATGGCCCAACTTGTATAGGCAATTCAATTTCTCCCATGACTTCTCGGCGAGTTCCGTCAAAAGCCCGGACTACCATGGAACTGGGTCTCATATGGGTCCCATCAAAAGGCAACTTTGCCAACGTAGATTTTGGCATTACATTCAAGGACGATCCATTGTCAACCAGCACCTTCGCCATGATATGATCTTGACATTTTACGGAGATATGAAGGGCTTTGTTGTGCCCTCTTCCTTCCGCTGGTGTCTCATCATCCGTAAAAGTTAGATAGTTGTTGGCCACAATGTGTCCCACTATGCCCTCGAATTTATCTACCGGCAAATCATGTTTCACATGTGCCTCACTCAAAACTTTCATCAGCGTATTCCAGTGTGGTTCGGAACTCATTAGTAAGGACAACAGAGAAATTTTTGCCGGGGTGTGGTTTAGTTGGTCCAACACCTGGTAGTCACTATGACGAATGAATCTAAGAAACTCTTGGGCTTCCTCTTCAGTTACTACCTTCTTTGCTTCACCGGAGGATTCTCCCTTCCCAGGTCTAACATTCCCTGTGGCTTTGTCAAGTTTTGGTTCTGGGGAAGCATATACTCTTCCACTTCGGGTGACACCCCCGATTCCGGCAATATTCGTGACAGGGGATGATGAGGTAGGCTCAACGGCCTCAGAACTAGTAACAATCACATCAGTACCATACTTCCATGGTACAGCTCGCGAATCCTTGTAAGGGAATGGGGTTGGAGTGTTTACCGTGATGACAGTTTTAACAGGGGTTGAAGCCACAGGTGCATTTTTACTGTAAAATATGACTAGAGGTTTTGGGGCTCGAACTCGGCCTTGCTCTTGTATCATATTTATTCTGTCTTCACGATGCCGGCAAACTTCTATGACGTGATTGTCCATAAATCCCTGAAGGATTTTCTGGAAGTCTCTTCGCTTTGCGGATAGGAGGTTATTGCACTCTTTATCCCATGATCCTTCTATCAATCCCATCTTAAGCATATGGGAATGAATTGTTTCCAACGGTATTTGGATGTCCTGAACCTTGGAAATACATTCCTCATCTTTTTCCACAGCGTTAACGCCTGGTCTCCCATGGTTAGGCAAAGGATTGGTGGTTACATTCGGGCTTCCTTCCTTGAAACTTATCCAATCAGCTCTGATTAAATCTCTTACCTTAAACTTTAATGCCAGGCAATTTTCGGTGGAATGTCCCGGTGCACCGGCATGGTAATCACATCGCGCATTTGGGTCATACCCTCTGGGATAAGGTGGTTGAAGCGGTTTTAAAGGACAAGGTGCCACTAAGGTGTTTTCAATAAGATGGGGGAGAAGCTCTGTATAGGTCATAGGAATTGGATCAAATTGCACTTGAGTGCGGTCATCATTCTGCCTCCTCATGTTTGGATTTGGTGGGTTTATTTGTGGTGGTTGATATGGTGTTTGTGGTGGTGCGGGTGGTCGCATGACAGGTGGTCGAAAACGCGGTGGGTTTGGATTTGGAATTGCAGCTACATATGGGTGTGGTGTGTTATGGTAAGTTGACGGAAAGGTGACGGGAGTAGGTGGTCTGAGCTGGTTCCTTCTTTGGTTGTGGGAGACCAGGTTAGTCTCTCCCTCTCTTCTTTTTCCTTCTCCAAAAGAAGGTTTTCTTGTTGTCCCAGCCCCAGATGGGCTACGAGTAATCTTCCCCGTTCTCAAGCCATTCTCTATTCTTTCTCTGATAGTGACGATGTCGGAGAAGTGGGAGGAAATGCTTCCAATCATCTTGTCATAGAAAGGTGACTGAAGTGTATCAATAAATGTTGAAATCACCTCCTTTTCTGATAGAGGTGGATCGACTTGTGCTGCTACTTCTCGCCACCGTTGGGCATATTCTTTAAACGTCTCATTATCTTTTTTGGCCATGTTTTGCAACTGTACTCTATCTGGCGCCATATCCAGATTATACTTGTACTGTTGGATGAAAGCATCTGCCAAATCTTCCCAACAGCGTATATGAGATCATTCAAGGTGGTTGTACCAGGTAAGAGGTGCTCCCGTCAAACTATCCTGGAAACAATGAATAAGAAGAGGGTCATTAGAAGCATGAGAGGCCATCTTCTGGCAGTACATGGTGAGATGGTTCTTTGGACAGGTTAGCCCCCGATATTTGTCAAACTCTGGCATTTTGAATTTGGGGGGAATGACAACATCAGGAATCAGGCAGAGTTGTGCAGCACTGCCCATTCCAAACCTGTTTGTTCTCTCCATTTCTCGGAATCGCCTTTCCAGGAATTCTAGCCTTCCCTCCTGGGTAATAGCAGTAGTACTTGGACCCGCAGTGGCATGATGACTGGTATCCCTAACTGGTTGGTCGACATGTGCCGGGTTCGCATTAGGCATTGAGATGTGGGGTCTGGCTGTCGTCTGGGTAGCTTGTGGTTGCGTAACTTGTGCAAGGATTGGATTTGCTTGAGGGTCTCGGACGGGCGGGACACTTGGCTGGGCCGTATGTAGAATCGCCTCTTGATAATCAGGTTCTTCTTGAAGCGGTGGGAAATAACCCTGTGGCAATCCGTAAGGTATGACGTTACCTTCTGCATCTACAAAGATGGGTTGCTGAGCGTCAGCAGTGTTTGGTTTCCTAACATGAATGGTTAGGGGAGGCGCAGCTGGGTTTGAACTTGGTCCCCCGGTGGGACCCTGAGTGGACGGTCGTTGTCTAGTGTCTTCAACTCCTGCTGAAGAATCCCCTTCTGTGACCCTTCTCTCAAGAAGTTTGGCCATTTCAGCCATTTGCTCTTTCAGTTGATTGACTTCAGCTCTCAAACTCTCATTTTCTTGTTCTATTTCAGCCATGAGTCTGGTATTAAGCCGAGTCGCGTAAGGATGTTTACCCGTTATTTCTGGGAAGTCAACAAGAAATTGTTAAAAAGAAAGTATTAAACAAAAACAACAAAAGAAAAACAAATGATACGTGAAGCGATCGCGGAATTCAACCAGTATCCTTCAACTTTTTTCAGAACTACATTCAAAAGTGATAAGTGGAAATTAACATGAGATAGTTGTGGAGACATGAAGAAACCCCCCTTTTTCGGAATACATTACTGCTGCCAGTCTATTTTTATGCAGAAAAAGTAAATCAGCCATTCCTAGCTCGGGAAATCATGGCCCTCATTTTACAAATCCTTTCTCTACAATAATCAAGGAAGGTCACAATTTCTCTTGGAATGTTAAGAGGATTAACCATCCCCTCAGCTTGCTTGAGTAGGAGCGGGAGGTCTTCCAGAACTCCATTAGCCAAATATGCCAAGTGGGCAAAACGATTCATCCATGAATGAATATCTTCATTTTGCTGTGTTAGTTCATCTTTCAAAACACGGATAGCTTCACCACATTCTCGTTCAGCCTCTATCACACGCTGTCGCTCACCATTTATCTCATGCTGGCAGGCTTCTACCATCTCATCAAGCTGATGCTCTAATCGGCTAACTTGCAATTGCAGAAGTTTTTTCTGCACCAGGACATTTTGCTCGCGCTCTTTGGCTTTTGCCAACATGTCCCTTAGAAGCTGCTTATCAGTCAACATGGTATCTCTTTGCTTGTTCTTCGCTTTTAGTTGAGCATTAGCCGTTCGGAGGCATTGACTTTGTTTCCTCAGGTAATCCCTTTCAATTTTTCTTTTTTTTCCAATCTTCCTGATGGTTTGCTTGCTTTCTAAATTCTCCCTTTTCTGAAGGGCACATTCTTGTTGAGATATCAACAATTCTTTTTCTAATTCCTCGTTTTTGGCAGTTAGCTCTTTTATTTTAGCTCTCATTGCCTCTTCTTCAAGGGTAGGAGAGGTAACATGTGCGCTTGTCGGGAGATAGGAGGGACTCTTGAAAGGTAGCTTGATAATGGAAACTCTGTTTAAGACCCATTGGTAGTACTCTTCCTTCACGGCGTGGCTTCGACTTCCTAATTTTTCCCTTGTTTGTGGACTTTCTTCCATGCATTTGCTACATCCCGAATGACAGACGTGCAATCCCCCTCTGAGAAATAAACGATGAAAGAAGTAAGGGATTCTCCATCGGGTGACCTAAGTAAGGGATAGGCTAGCTGACGTTTGGCTATGACAGGGTTGTAATTAATACATCCCTGAGTACCCATGAGAGGAACATTCGGGTAGTTTCCACAATGGTGAATGATGGTGTCAACTTTCAACCATTGCGGGTACCACCTTACTTTATCAGCTGTGAGCCCTACCAGGTGATTGGCCCATTCACGCCCATTCTTCGCTACTAACTGACATAACTTCAGATCTGAGACTGGACATTCAATTTTGCTGACTTGATGGAAGACATGTGATGTAAGCCATACATAAAGAGCAGGTAAACAGCAAATGATTCTCTTTCCACCTCGTGTACAGCAGAAGTCCATGGTGCAGTATATATTTGCCAATATAGCAATGACAGGATTTTCAGATTTGAACTTATGGGCAAGGAAAACGCCAATAGCATCATAGTCCACGTAATTGTCGATATTAGGAAACAAGATAACTCCATAAATGGTGAGAGCTAGAGTATCCATGAAGGCTTCCCAATCTCTTTTCTCAGCTAGCAAGTGCATGTGCTTCTCAAAATACTCCCGATCAAATCCCAGGATCTGATTTCTATTCAGTTGTGCACTCCTTAACACTTCCGGGTGAATCTTTAAGACATTAGCAACGGTAACAATATTCGCTTGACGTCCAAGATGACGGTAAGGTATTTGTCCTTCTAATGGCATCCCCAGAATTTGTTCAAACTCTTCAACAGACGGAGCTAATTGGAAATCCCGAAAGGTAAAACAACGGAGAGGTGGGTCATAGAATTGAGTCAAAGCGGTAATTGCCTCGACTTGTACCTCCACTTCTAGCAGTTTTAGGATCCTCCCATATTTCCTTGAGAAAACCATCTTCTGATTCATGTCCAATTTCTTCCCTAATGCTTGTAGACTGGTTGTATCAACTTTCCTAACCTTAACATGCAGTAATCTTTTCAATTCGGGTATATTTCCACCACAACTATCTGACCTCATGTTAACTTCCATATTTCACTCAAAGATACTGGCCAAGCCCTTGATAGCTTCCTGTAAGGACATAAAGAAAAGAAAAATCAATCACTGACATGCTTTGCAAATTGATACTCCCCTAATAACTTTCTTGAAAACATTTTGAGATTTAGGGAAGTTACAATTTGTCGAAACTTGCAATAAATCAAGGATCACACGAGCTATGAATTTTCTGATTATTTTTTCTTTTTTTTCTTTTTTTTTAGAAAGTTCATAACTCCAGATCCTAAGACTTAAGCAAATATAAAAGGAAAGGTCCACTTGCCCATTAGAGGATCACAGGTTAAAAATAGGTCATTCTTTGAAAAAGTAATCCTCTAAACAGGCAAGCGGTCCATTAGTTTGGATTGGAAGAGAAAACGAGAATGAGAAAAGGTATAAGTAAAGTTTGCCTCTTTGTGCCTTAAGTCGGGTTTTTCTGAAGATGCCTTAATGGTTCTAAGGTTTATTTATCAGTGATGTCTCACATTGGGTGGTTTATTCTAAAATTTCTAAAGGTCACTAGAGCCAAGATCCTACTCATGATGTTGGCCACAAATAGTAGGAAGTCTACTAAGTGTGGGCACCACGAATAAGTCGAACTCTAGCTGAGATTCTCACAGTAACCAGATAGGAAGTACATCCCAAATGGCTCCGCTATCAATCTCCCCTAATCTTAAGTTTTATTTGGGCCCGGGTATAGGGTCCCACTCAAAAGTGTGTGCAAGTTGTGAGTGTAGTGTGTGAAAGAGGCATTCAATACTTGTACCTTACTCATCCTGCACATAGAACAAACACAGAGCAACAAAATAAAGTCGACTACCCTAGGGTTCAATGATCACACATATATTTACAGAACATAAAGGATAGGATACAAATAAAACAGAGACCAAATAAAATAAAGGAAAAAGTCAAATAATTAATATGCTAATTAAAATATGCGCTATCAAATTGACTGGCTTGACTCTCTAAGTCCCCAGCGGAGTCGCCATCTGTCGCGACCGGGATCGCGACGGCGCGGCCGACCCTCAAAACGATTTATTTTAAAAAATGAACAGGGAGTCGCCACCAATATTTTTAGGATAAAATACCGGGAAAACCTTTAATTAAAGCATTGGTCAAAAAATGAGATTCCAGATCCGGGAGTCTAATTACAGGTGAGGAAGGTATTAGCACCTCACAGCTGTCCGTTATAAAAACGGTTACCTCAATTTAATAGCGCGTATTATAATTAACCCAATAATTATTTTAACTTTTCCATGAAAAAAAATATACGAGACGACAAAATATATAAAAATAAACAGAAATAAACACGGAATATTTACATGAGATTAACAAGACGTCTCGTCCAAATTAAACTCGCTCCACCCTTTTTTAAAAAAAATGAGATTAACAGGACGTATCGTCCGAATTAAACTCGCTCCACCCTTTTTTTTTAAAAAAAATGAGATTAACAGGACGTCTCGTCCGAATTAAACTCGCTCCTCCTTTTTTTTAAAAATAAAAAGAATAAAAAATAAAAAAATAAAAATTGCAATAATAATGATAATAACAATAGTCACACCTTTTATGCCAATTTAAATAGAATGTGTGAAGCACTCATTTTATTAATATTTATCAATCAATAAAGATTAATTGATAATTGAAAAGAAAGACAAAATCACCGAATAACAATTGATTTAGCAGAAAATAAAATAAATACAAGTATTAAGAATAAGGTGAAGAGTAGGACCGGTGTAGTGAGAAAGGAGTTGGATGGTGTTGTGGGCTTGAGGTGCTGGACAGAGAGGAAAGGAGAAATAAAGTGCTGTTTTTTAGAAATGATGTGGTTTTTTAGTGGAGGGGGACGGTATTTGGAGAGGGAAAGAAGGGCAGTGAGGTGTTGAGTGAGGAGAGAACGGGACGGTGTTGAGAGAAGGGTAGAGGGTTGTATGGTTTAGGGTGAAGAGAGAGAGGAACGGAAGAGTGAGCGTGGATTGAGGAAAAAAAAAATGAAAGGAGCTGTGAGATATAGAAAGGGAGGTAACAGTGGTGAGGATAGAGGACGGAGTGAGGTAGGGTGAGGGGGAGTTCGGTTTGGGGCGGTGTGGAGCAGGACAGCGTGGGCGATGTTGAGGACGGTATTTGGAGGGTGCTGTGAGGAAGGTGCTGGGCGGTGTGTGGGGCGGTGTGGAGAGTGGGTGAGGAAGATTTGGGGCGGTGTGTGGAGAGGACAGTGTGAGCGGTGTTGAGAAGGCAGTAAGGAAGGGGGCGGTGTTTAAGAAGAGGAGGTTGGACAGTGAGAGGGCGGTGTGGAGAACGGACTGGGAAGGAGGTTTGGGCGGTGTGTGGGGCGAGTGGAGAACGGACTGGGAAGGAGGTTTTAAAGACGGTTGAAAAGTGGATGAGGGAGAAAGTTTGTTTTTTTTTTTAGGTTCTCTTTCAATGAATCTTCCAGGATCTCTTCTTCTTCCTTCGCTTGCTGTATTTATAGAGCATTTGAGGAGCACGTTGATTGCCTGAACAGGAACAGAGACAGCCTGGCTGCCAATTGGTGAGGATTTTTAATATTTCCTCCTTGTCTTGTTGTCAGCCGCCTCACGAGATTGTCAAACAACTTGCATGGTGGTGTTGGAAACAGCCTGGATCTTTGACAATTAAGGAAAATGAAGGCTGGTGGCAATTCTTTATCATTTTCCACCTTGTCTTATTGCCAACCAACCTCCGTAATTCAAGGATCCACTTGGATAGTGGACATCCAACTCAGCAAGATGAAAATCCGAGAGAAAGTGATGGAAATCCGAGTGAGAATGGTAGAATTCCGAGTGAAAATGACTCGGATCAGCCTCTCAGTCAGTGTTCATCCACATTGGGAGTTAATTCCGAGTGGAATGAAGCGTTTCCCATAGAAAGCCGAGTGAAAATACTCCTTTCCGAGTGATTTTGCTCGGTATGAGGTTGCTGTGAGACACTCAATCGGAACCGAGTGGCAAATGACTCGGAACCGACTGAAATGGTTGTAATGGGCTCGGTAATTGGCTTGAGGAGGGCTAACTAGCTGAATTGCCAGTCGGTTCCGAGTGAGCATTGGTTTGGACTTGAGTGAGAGTGGTCATTTGGGAGTTGGAAATGATTGGAGATTGACCTAGAACCGACTGAAAAATGTCACTCAAAAACCGATCGAATATTGCCTCAGAACTGATTAAAAATGACTCAGAATGATGACTCGGAACTTGGTAATAATTGACTCGGAATCCGGGTGAGAATGGTGAGCCAGCTTTGGGTGAAAATTGGTGGCTCGGGTTTGGTGAAAACGAGCTCAGCGATGTTTAAATATGGCTCGGAAATAAGTGGAATGGAGGGTGATGGCTCGGAGCCGACTGAAAATGGAAGGGAATGACTCGGTGCAGACTGGAAATACCTCACTCGGTTCTGAATGGAAAGCCTTTACTTGGTACTGATTGAAGAACATCACTCGACATACTCCTTCTTCCCTCGGTTCCGAGTGGATTTTGAGCCATTTAATAGATTCTTTCTCCCTTCACGATACGCTCGGAATTGGCTTCATATCGCAGCACTCGGAATCGGATTTAGAACTTAGGCAACCACTCGGAAACCGCCTTCTTATTACTCAGAATTTGGAAGCTTGGCATTTTCACTCGGAATCCGCCTGTCTTTCAATCGGAACTTGGAAATTGGACGCTTGTCACTCGGAAATTGTCTTCTTTCCACTCAGAGGTTGGAATTTCACTGTTTTTCATTCAGATTCTGGTCTTCTTCCCACTCAGAGGTTGGAATTTGGCTTCTGCACTCGGGTCCAGCCCTCTTTGTGTCCTTCCTTGACACTTGAGGTCCACTTGGAGGCTCCTTCACTCAGAAATGATCATTCCGAGTCCTTTCACTCGGAAATGATCATTTCCGAGTCAGAGTTTTTTTTTTCTATATTTTTTTTATATAACTTTTTTTCCTTTCTTTTTTTCTTTTCCTTTCTTTCTTTTTTTTATTTTTCTCTCTCTTTTTTATTATTTCTTTTTCCTTCTCTCTTTCTTTCTTTTATTCTTTTGCCTTGTGAATTCCCCATTCTTGGTGAAAATTGACTGGAACGAAATAGGTGTTCACATTATTATTAATCAATAAGTGTAAATATACAATTAAATTTAATAACAACTTTTCAACCAATAAAATGCTAAAATATTTTTAAGCAATTAATTGTAAATACGCTGGAAATACACACAATGCACAAAAATATTCAACCACAAGCATGAGATGAAGGAGTCGAATTGGAGGGAGGTATTTAAATGAAGTTGCGTCATCAAGAAAATTGGCACAACAAATTAATATGTCATAAAAAGAAATGACATAACACTAGTGTCGTTAATTATTGGAATGACAAAAGCATGTGTCATATATATTTCAGGCTAAATTACACTTTTGGTCCCCTAACTTGTAATTTTTTTCAATTTGGTCCCTCATTACAATTTTAAATCATTTTGGCCCCCTAACTTGTTAAATAATGTCAAGTTGGTCCTTTCGTCAATCCTGATGTTAACGCCGTGTGTGAGTCCTGCTTACGTGGCAAAGAGATGTTGGAGGTATCCAGGTTTCCTCCGTTAAAGCCCGAGTGAAGGTCTAGGGTTTCATAATTTGAAGTTGAAATTGGGAGAGAATTTGAAGAACCTGCGTTCCTGCTTCCCCTCATCCATGATGGCCAACTCTAGTGGTTCTATGTTCAGCAATGGAAGCAATATGACCCGGGCAGATTCTCCTTACTGTGAATGTATGGGGCATCATAAAGCTGTGCTTCGAACCTCAAAAATGACGATCAACTATGGAAGACAGTTCTGGGGGTGTAGAAAGTACCGGGTAAAGTAATTATTTGTTGGTCATGCGTTTTGCTACTTGTGACAAGTTAAAACAGGATTCACAGTCCTTAATGCTCTAAATGGTGTTGTTGTAGGGTGTGGCAGGTGATGGGAGTTGTAATTGTTTCCAATGGGTTACTGATGTTGCTGAAGCTGAGAAGGATTTTTTGATTGTTAGACAAAGGAAAAAAATAATTACGTTGCAAAAATCTCTCATGGAGTCCAGAAGATGTAACAAGTTGATGTACTGTGTTTGTGTGTTATCAGCCATATATAATGTGTGTGTGATCCTTGTATGTTGGACAAGATAGTGGGTTTAGTGTGACCTTTGGTCCTTGTTAATTTTCCCTTGTTAGTTTGAGTGAGACTCAAGTTTGTATCTTAAGTATGTTAATCGAGTTGTTAAATTGAAGTTTGTAATATAAGTTCTCAATCGAGATGTTAAATTGGAGTTTGTAATTCGAGTATGTTAACAAAAGCTATTAAGTTAATGTTAAATTAGAGTTTGTAATTCGAGTATGTTAACAGAAGCTGTTAAATTAATGTTAAATTAGTGTTTGTAATTCGAGTATGTTAACAAAAGTTGTGAAATTAATGTTAAATTGGAGTTTGTAATTCAAGTAAGTTCTTAATTGAGCTATTAAATATAATTGCCAAACAGCATTTACAAAAGAGTACGATATCAAACATTGTTCAAACATGCACTTGGCCGATATCAAAACAGTACGACTGCCTAAATCAACATCATTACAATTGTCTAATACAAAACATGACCAATAGTCTTGAAAAAGAAAAAAAAAGTGAAATGTTTCAGATGTGCTTCCTCCTTGGTCTTAACTTTGGCCTGGGTTGGGGTTGAGGTTTAGAGGCAGTTGTGTTTTGACTGTTGGGGGTTTGTTGGGTTTGGGTTTCCTCTTGTGGTGGTTTGGATGGACACGTAGTCTTGTTGTGGCCTGTTGCTCCACATACGCTACATTTGCACTTCAATCCCTTCCTAGACATCCTTATGTCATCTTTCTCACTTGGGTCCTTCCTCCTAGACTTTTTAGGTCTTCCAGGTTGTCTCTTAAATGGTGGAGGTTGTAGAGGGTTTGTCTGGATGGTCTCCCACATATTTTTCCCACAAGTAGGAAAGATTATTGAATTATAGCAGTTTCCATATGCTTGTTTTCTGTATATTGCAGGGATGTAGGTGTCTGGACTTTCATTGACCTGTATCATACATGCAACTGCATGGTTGCAAGGTATTCCTGTTAGTGCCCATCTCCTGCAGTTGCATTCCCTAGCTCTCAAATCCACAATGAATTTATCATCATGCCTAATGTGGTTCACCTCGTATACGCTGTTCCCTGACCACCTACACAATGAATTTATCATCAATGAATTTATCATCATTCTTTAATTTCAAACAGCCACTTGATCATCAAGAGTATGAAAGTACAAAAATGAAAACATCATTAACCTGACTTGGTACACATTTGCATGTGATTTTGACTGATCAATCCTATGTTTGATCCTTGGAAGGATATCATCAGTGAACTGCAACATTTTTTCCCTGTTATTGGCCCATCTTTCCATTAAATAAGTCTTAATATCCTCTAGCATGGTAATGATTGGTTTCTCCCTTGCTCCAACAATGATTGAGTTGAATGTTTCAGACATATTATTGACTAAAACATCACACTTAGGGGTATATGAAAACCTTGACTTGCTCCAGTGTCTGGGAGGTAGCCTAATCAACTCCCTGTAGGCAGCATCATTTATCTCCTTCATTTCCAACATTGTCCTCTCCCATGCCTGTGTGTATGTGGACTTCGCTGCCCTCCACAGTAAGTCCTTCAACTGTTTCCCTGGGTGCCTCTTTCTGAAGTTATTGTACAAATGTCTTACACAAAACCTCTGGTCAACACCAGGGATGATCTCTTCCAATGCATGTTGCAGGCCCTGCAAATGTATTATCTTAGTAAGTTAGAGGACCAAAGTGATGTTTTCAAAAAGATGAGGGACCAAGGTGAAATTGCATGTTTCAGGTCAGGCCAGTCTGATACAGGGTAATGCAGTATATATATTTGGTTTAACATTATGCAGTATGTAGTATGCAGTCTGATCAACATTGTAATGCAGTATGCAGTATGTAATTTGTATATTTGTAGTGTAGATTGTAATGCAGTATTGTAATGCAGTATGCAGTATGCAATATGCAATATGCAATATGCAATATGCAACATTGTAATGCAGTATGCAGTATGCAATATTATACAGGTCAGGTTCAGGTCAGGCCAGGTTCATCATTTACAATAAATTAGATAATGCCAACTTGAAACACATACCTTCTGCTGGTCAGATATCCATGTAATGCCACTGCAGACCTCTGAGCCTCCCAAGTCACTAACCAGTAACTCCAAAAACCATCTCCATGACTCAGTGTTTTCAACTTCTACCACACCAACTGCAATTGGTAACATTTGGTCATTTGGATCTCTACCCACTACACTGAGGAGTTGCCCACCAAATGGTCCCTTCAGAAAACAACCATCTAAACCCACAATTTTCCTACAATGCTTAAAACTCTCCTTGCAAGCCTTCAGACTGACATACAACCTATGAAAAGTTATGGGACCTTCTCCTGGAACATGATCACCTACTCTGTTACCCTCTGTAGTTGGTTGCACATTCAACTTGACTGTTGAACCAGGATTGGACTTCAGTAAGGCATTGCAGTAGTTCCATAACTTAGTGTATTATTCACTGTAGTCCCAATCCACAATATCCATGGCTGCTTTTTTGGCCCTATATGCCTTGGACTTGCTCACTTTTGCATGCCATGTTTCTTTGGCCCTATTACATATATCTTGCAGTTTCAATTTTGGGTTCTCAATAACACCACTCACCAAAGTTTTAGATAACCATTTTGAACTCAACATCTTAATGCTATGCTGCCTCCCACAACTATGAGTGTCAATTATGGTCCTTAGTTGCCATGTTTCCTGACATGATAACTTCCCACAATATGCATAGAACTCGCATCCTTCAATGCACCTCACCCTCACCCTCTTCTTATCATTCTTTTCAAACCTTAAATCTTTCCCATTGGCAATGGCATATGCCACAATGGCTTCCTTAAACTGCTCCTTTGACAGAAACTTGGTTCCTTTCTCCCAATGAAAACCCTCCATATTTGTGGGCATCTTGAAAGTTGGAAATAATCCATCTTCACTGTCTTCAGAGTCACCACTGTGCAGTTCATCGGCTTCACTTTCTAATTCAAACTCAGACTCAACCTCTTTGCATTTGCCTTTGCCTTTGTTTCTTTTAGAACTGGACCCCTCACCCTTCATGTATGTCCTTGGGTTAACCGTCCTTGGGATTTTCTTCCTCTTCCATTTTTTTCTCAATAGGCTTTGTATTTTTCACCTCAGTAACATAACCACCTCCAACATATTCATCACCTACAACAGCCTCATCAATGCCTTCAACATCTGCATGGTCAGCACCTGTAGGCATCACATGGCTTTGTTGACAACCACTCATCACATCTTCTTCATCAACCCCTTCGTCATCTGAGTCTTGAAAATGTATTTCCATGGCACTATCCTCTGTTTCACCATGCCTTTGATCACCCGCAACATGATCACCTTCAACTGTTTCACCATGCCTTTGATCACCCTCAACATCAACATCTTCAATGTCTACTTGAACACCCTCCTCAACATCATCACCTTTAACATCATCTTCATCTACTTGAACACCTTCAACATCTACTTGATCATCCTCCACATCAACACCCTCCACATCTACTAGATCATCATCAACGTCATCATCATTTAGTTGTTCTGGTCCAGTTAAGTCCAGAACAACCTCTAGCACATCAAGAGGGTGCACAACAAACAGCTGAACTTTCCCTTGACAGTGTGCAACTCTTGCCATTTCTAAACAGCCTTGATCATCCACCAAACGTTTCAAGCCAACATCAAAATCCTTGCCTCCAATTTTGTACCATAACTGTTCAATGTTCACGTACCCCATGTCTTTTAATATTCCTATAACCTCAAAATAACTCCATCGGTCTTCATCAATATCCCATTCAGAATCTGTACCACCAATATACCCCACCTTCTTTCCATTATCTTCAACAAAGCTCCCACCATGAAAAATCTCTACCTTAAAACGCGAATTCATCCTACAAAAACTACGTAAACCCTACAAAATTATGGAAACCCACATGTTAATGTAAACCCCATACTCAACCCTATAAAATATTTTCCAAGAAATCACACTACGAACTTGCTACGACCATGTTCAACCAACAACATTGACATTGGTACTGAAAATCAAGTAAGATTACAGTGCATACCTTTAGAAACTCAGTGTTGAGCAATACCACGACAACGCAAGAACTCCCTTTGCCTAGGTCACCCTTCCAACTCCTTTGCTTGTAGCTTAGGTCACCCTTCAGACACGTTACACTACGGAACACACGAAGAAGACGATGGGACCAATTCGAAAACATGTATTGGGTTATCTTTTAAAACGTCGTCTTTTGCATATGCCAACCAGCTCCCAAGTAAATGAGTGACACTTCAGCATACAGGTCAGTAACCATTGCCACGTAAGCAGGACTCACACACGGCGTTAACATCAGGATTAACGGAAGGACCAAGTTGACATTATTTAACAAGTTAGGGGACCAAAATGATTTAAAATTGTAATGAGGAACCAAATTGAAAAAAAATTACAAGTTAGGGGACCAAAAGTGTAATTTAGCCTATATTTCACGTGACACAACATGGATGACATAATTAATTATGGCGACATAAATTGTGTCATAAGAAAAGGTGGCGATTAGGGGTGGCAAAACGGGCCTACGGGCCGGGCCAAAGCCCGTATAGGCCTGTCTAAATACGGGCCGGGCCGAGCCAGAGTAGGAAAACGGGCCAAAACATTGGCCTGACCCATTTTCTATGGCTCGTGGGCCAAAACGGGCCAACGCGTTTTTTTAATAAAATTATACAAGCTATTTTTTATTTTAAATTTAAACTATTTTTAAATATGTCTTAAGAAAAATTAAAAATAAAAATTAGATTTCACCTTTCCAAAGCAAAGTTTTTATAATTAATCCAATTTATTTCATTAAATGGAAACAATAAATAGTCATCAAAATTAATTCATTATCAAATAATCAAAATTACAACCAACCAAATATTAATATTATATATATAACATATTGATATATATTTTAATAAAGACTCGTCGGGTCAGGCCGGCCCGTGATGGGCCCTTTTTTGGTGGGCCAAAACGGGCCGGGCCTATTCGGGAAAACGGGCCTCAAAGGTTGACTCGACCAGTTTTAACGGGCCAAACAGACCAGCCTGCGGGCCCAGCCCATATTGCCATCCCTAGTGGCGACACAGCCATGTGCTAAGCCTTCATCAAATCGTCACATATTTAAACGATTTATAAGTTGCCAACACTACCTAGGACACATAATAAACAGACCCAAACACAAAAATTTCAAACAAACAACCCCACTTATGTAAATAAGTTTTCCCTTTAACACCATGCATGAACTTTTCTCATTTTAGACAAACATTTAAATGGTAAATGGCTTTTAGGGTTTACATCGCATCTTCCAAATAGTAACTATATTCTTGTGGAGTTACTAGCCTTGAAAACAAGATTGAAGCATGGTTTGAGATTTGAATTTGAAGAAAATTATGGATGATATTTATTATATTTTTTCCTAATTACTCTTAAGTATTTATATAATTAATATCTATGATAGAGCTTGATTATAATTACTTTTTTAAATTACGTATCATTATAAATAGGAATTTATACTATAAAACCAGATTGAATATTATTTAAAGAAGAAAAGAACCATGAAATAGAATAATGTAATAAAAGCTTTACTTTATTATTATTAAAAGTCATTACAGAAAATAAATGAGAGTAATACGCCTAAAAAGTAAAAACTAAAACACGAACACTGCTACTACAATGTTCGTTTCCTCCATGAAAGCTCAACTAAGCTTGAAAAAAAGGGAGAATGTTGGATTGAGCGAGTGAAAAGGAAAATGGTGCACAGCGCGTACGATTGTTTGGAAGTGGTGGCCAATTGTCCTTCAAAGATCGAAGCCATCCAATCCTACGACTCGAAGCTTCTCGTAGCTTCCTCCGATGGATCGCTCCGAATATTCACTCCCGAATCTTCCGATCGCCCTAACTCCTACACCTTGGAGAAGACCGTCGCCAGTTTCGCCAAGAGGCCCGTTCTCTCCATGGAACTCGTCGAATCCAGAGAGTTCCTGATTTCCCTCTCCGAATCCATCGCCTTCCACCGTCTCCCTTCCTTCGAGACCATCGCCGTTATCACCAAAGCCAGAGGCGCCAACGTCTTCTGCTGGGACCACCGCCGCGGCTTCCTCTGCTTTGCTCGCCAGAAGCGCGTTTGCATTTTCAGACACGACGGTAGGTCATCCGGTTATTCAATTGTCAATTTGAGATTTGAGATTTGAATGTGTTGGATTCTTCAGGTGGAAGAGGATTTGTGGAGGTGAAGGAGTTCGGTGTGCCGGATACGGTGAAGTCCATGAGTTGGTGCGGTGAGAATATATGTTTGGGGATTAGAAGGGAGTATGTGATTCTGAATGCTTCCAGTGGTGCTTTGTCTGAGGTTTTTACTTCTGGAAGACTAGCGCCGCCTCTCGTTGTGTCTCTTCCCTCCGGAGAGCTTCTTCTTGGAAAGGTGTTATTCTCTTGTGTCATTGGTGATTGATTTCATGCGCAATATCTTTGTATTGTAACTTGTTTCATCTGAAGCCAGTTTGGATAAACTTATCTGCAAGTGATTGTAAGTGAAGAAAATTAAAATGTGTTTAATTTTGATAATCAGGATTCTTACACTAACTAATTAAATAGCACATAAGGTTTGAGTTTTAAAGCAGTTTTGTTATCCTGCGATTCATGATTGGTTGACTCTGAAATTTTTTTATCATGTTGGTGCATTTTGATAAAGTTTGTGTTTGGATCGAGAATTTTAAGAATTCTAGAGAATCATGAAATTGTCTGTGTTTGAATGAGATTGAAGAATTTTAATATTACCATAGAATTCCAACTTGACAATTTTTAGTATCAATGAGCGGAATTTCAAATGATACATCTTGAAAGAGAATTTTATGATTCCTTTTTTTTTGTTTAACTTGTCTTATATTACTATCTATCATTACTTTCATATTAGCCTTTCATTATAATCATATTCTATTATTAGTTTAACAATTCTAGAATTTTAAAATTCTTCATCCAAACACATTCTAATCATAAAGCAAATTAAACCCTTTAACGTAAGTTAAAATTAGTTTATGCATATGGAGATGTTCAGAAGTTTTCTTACCTAACTTCTACTGTAAACTTCATACGTGTATTGTTAATATTAGTTATAACTCAAATGTCTATCTCAATTGAAATGCTTGTATGAGTTAGAGGTTGATCCGAATAAGGCATAGTCAACTTTTCAAATCTTCCTGCATTGTGTTTTCATATTGCTTGTTTTCTCAGGTTAGAGGTGGTGATTTGTTTTGCTGATGCATTCCATTCTTTTAGGAGAACATTGGGGTCTTTGTGGACCAAAATGGGAAACTTCTTCCCGAAGGTAGGATTTGTTGGTCAGAGCCTCCTGTTGAAGTTGTGATTCAGAAGCCGTATGCTATCGCTTTGCTGGCCAGATTTGTAGAGGTAGCTGACTGTTTTTCAATTGATTATCTGGGTCTTTCTTTTTGTCAAGAGGTTGTGGATTGATGCGCTCTATTTCTGTTGCATTTTGCAGATTCGGTCTCTTCGAGATCCTTATCCTCTTATACAAACAATTGTTATTCGAAATGTTCGTCATCTTTGCCTAAGCGATGATTCAGTGATACTTTCTTTGGATAATTCTATTCATGGCCTTTTCCCTGTTCCTCTTGGAGCCCAGGTATTGCAATTATTGCTGAATATTGAATGATTGATGTCTTTCGCCGCGGTGGTTAGTTCTGGATTCTTGTGCAAATGGCAGATCACTAAATCACACTTCTTTTTTAAACTACACTATTAATACTTTACTTAATTTTGTGTCAAATTGTTAAACTAGAATAAAAAATTAAGGATTTTGATATTTCATTGCAGATAGTCCAATTAACAGCTTCTGGAAATTTTGAAGAGGCCTTGTCATTGTGCAAGCTTCTTCCACCTGAAGATTCAAGTCTCCGTGCTGCAAAGGAGGGGTCAATTCACATAAGGTGATGTGTCACTATGAGATTCTTCCTTTTGAACAACAAAACTAGACATAATGCCCCTATTTAGTTTAATACCTTTGATTTTAAGTTCATCTTAATATTGAGCACCGATTAGCTGGATGTTCAGGTTTGTATTGATATCCATTCCAACTTGCATATTATTTGCTTAATGTCTTGAAAGTTGAAATTGTAGGATTAAAGAATAAATACAATTGAAATAAATCATCCGGAGATCTGTACTAATTTTTCACCATGACTTAATAGCATTATGAATCGATGATCATGATAGATAATGTATACAGAAAAATAAAATAGAAATGTCTAGTGCTCGTTATATTAGTTACTAAGTGTTTATTGTGTAAGTTTACGCTTCATATATTATGCCTTTAGATATTAGCTTGGGTTGGGGCGTGCTTTGTTTGTACATACGTTACTACTTATTTGTAGCAGTGGTCGGTTTGTTTTTGCCAATACAAGAGCAATATATTGTGTTCTTTTCATTGACGGTTAAAGAACTTAAAATGATAGAGTCTTGGATTATGTATCATACAACTAGATTGTGGTTGGTAAAATTTATTTTATAGTGAATTCTATATTGTGAAGGAAATATCCCAAACTATATCTTATGCATAATAGCCATTATGATCATTATACATAATTGTATATTTTGTAGTAATATTTTACGATGGTTGTGTCATTAACTAGTTAAAATCTAAGGTCCTGTTTGGATTGTAAAACATATCTTGTTTTCATTTCTTGTGTTTAGTTTTAGTTACAAAATTGTCATCATGTTTCCTGTTTTCAAAATTTTGTACTGGAAAAAGTGAACACACGAAACAGGAAAAAATTGTTTTCAGTATTTCTTGTACAAAATTTTAAAAACAAGAAACAGGATGACAGTTTTGTAATTAAAACTAAAAAACAAGAAATGAAAACAGGAAACGTTTTTACAATCCAAATGGGGGCTAAGTCTTTACTTCCCAATAAGTGAAATACAAGACTAGGTGTGTAAGCTCATTTCATTGGCTTGTTCTAGCTTGAAAAGATCAGTATACAAATGTTGTTAAGATCGCAAGGTTAATTGTGAGATCATCCAAATCGATCTCACAATTTTAGGCAGGTGGGGCGATCCAGAAAGCACCAAAGATTGTATTGGGGATTGTTGTTCGTTCTCATGAGATGGTGTCTTTTGCCACTTGTGGTGTGCTTCTATTTTGTCACTTGTGATTTTTGCCTTTGACCCTTTTTAGTTTTTAGTGATTTGGTTTGGTTTATGTTTTCTTTTCTTGTCAACGTTCTGTTGCTTTCTTTTTAAAAGATGGCCTAGTCTTTTGTATAACTATGAGTTGTATAATCATATTTGAGTCTTTTGGAAACTTTCAATACTCATGAATTCACAGTTTTAAGACTTTTTAGTTTAATTCAATGATGTGATTTGGATATTATTTTTCTTATATTGTTTTTTTATAAATTCTATGCATGTGTATAAGTTTAAGTATAATTTTAGATATTTGGTAGGATCTTACAATCCTCCAATTTGTGATTTTTAATCCCCTTTTTAATCCTATGTAAAATCTTGATTTTCACAACATTGTCGGTATACATAGTGATATGGTACTGGGCCCACTAATTTACATAATAATGTCCATTGTTAAGATATTGAGATAACCCCTACTTCGGTTAGTAATATGGTCAGTATACTCCTTATAATGTTTAAGACAACTCTAAACTCTTAAGCTAGCTTTTGGGTTGAGTTAGGCCCCAGTTTCTAATATGATATCAGAACTTGACTAGTCTGTTGGGTCATTCACTGATGTCCAGTCCAATAAAACTTCATGCTCCATATGTCTAGTCCTGGGCATAAGGGTGGTGTATTAAGATATTGAGATAAGTCCCACAAAGTTAGACCCAATACCCAAATTTAAGTGTTAAATATAAGTCTCAAATCAGCTAGAAATATGGCTAGTATCTAGTTTGTAAGATTTGAGGCAACCCTTAACTCATGAGCTAGCTTTTGGGTTGAATTAGGTATGCCCGTTTTCTAATATGGTATCCTGACCTGTCAGGCCATTTGCAGATGTTCCAGTCCTGAGCGTGAGGGGAGTATGTTAAAATCTTAAGATAAGTCCCAACCCAGCTAGGAATATGACCAATATTTAGTTTATAAGACTTAAGGCAACCCTTAACTCATGAGCTAGCTTTTGGCCCGTCATTTTCTAATATGGTATTAGAGTCTAACCAATCCGAATGTTAGGCTACCCGCAAATGTTCGCTCTTGGATGTGAGGGGGTGTGTTAAGATGTTGCCTCAAACCTTATAAACTAGATACTGACTATATTCTTAACTTATGTGATGTAGACTTATCTCAACATCTTAACACCTACTATAACAGTAAGCAAGTTGTCAAACTATCTGGTTAACTCTGAAACTCTTACAAGTTTATGATTTTAGTTAGAGAAATTGAGTTAACTCTATTAAGCAAGTTTGAAATTGAGTTAACTCGTGCAAATTCGCATAAACTTTTGAATCAAGAAGCAGGTTAGAAAGTTTTGAAATTATAGTAATTTTTTCCCTCAATTGACCCAAAATCAATGTGTAATGTAAGCCACCCATTTTTAAAAAAGCTAAAAAATGCAACATTTTTGTAGGACTCAAATGAATAACAAAAGTAGACTTCTGATGCAAAACATATTATGATATCTATTACTCAAATTAATTAATAACATTGTGGGTGGATCATACATTTGGAGTCTACTCAAATGCGAACTTATGTGTACATGTATCCTAGGTTGTCAGACTCGAGAGTCTACCTAAACTCGTTTCAGCTAGGTAGACTCGACTCGCTAACTCAACTCGTAAACTCGTAAGAGTTTACCTCATACTAACAATTATATAAAACTAATATCAGACATGCATCCAAACAAGATATACCATCATAAAATAATTAAAAGCTAAAAATTCAACCATCCAATTGTCAACAAATCATAACAAATACACAAAGTCATAACAAACACATAAAGTCATAACAAGAGGAACATGCTGGATACAGAGGAACAAGAGGAGGATGAGGGAGGAACAAGAGGAGGATGAGAAGAAAGAAGCATGATGGCCTTTAATCAAAATGAAGGAGTAAGGAAAAAACAAAAAAATACACTTGTGCCTGGTGGGCTTTCGTCGCGGCGGCATGGGACGGACGCGCAAGTGGGTGTCCCAGCCGATGGTGGGTGTCACAGGTGGTGGGTGTCGCGGGTGGTGTAGTCGAACAGGTGCAGTCGCGCGCAAGATGGAAGTCGCGCAGGTGCAGTACAACAAGATGGAAGTCACGAAGAAGAAGAAGAACGATGGCGTCGGCGTTGGAGTCGGAGACCGCTGGTGGGTGTTGCGCCGTCGAGGGGAGGGGTCAGGCAGTTCCAGGGCGCACGAAGTGACGAAGAGGATGGGAGGCTGTGTGTGACTGAAAGAAACAGAGGGTCCAAAACGGTGCCGTTTTATAAAATTGGGAATTAGGGTTTCAAATCGCATAGACTCGTGGACTCGCTGAAAACTTGAGAGTTTGCACGAGTTTCACCGTTTCTACCCGAATCCAGCCGAGTCTGTGCAGGTGCGAGTCTACAAGCGTTTTAACACGATTTCCCTAGGTAGAAAAGTGGAAACCTACGTTTCTACGAGTTGACTCTAGAGTTTGACAACCATGCATGTATCCATGTTTGTGTGTTTCTATTTTACTTTCGATAGATGTTTACCATATTTTATTATATAAATGGTTTCTTAAAAATATTTTAATGAGGTAAACTTGGTAGTAAACATGGAACTCTCCTAAGTTTACAAGTCGACTAGTTGAGTCTATGGAAGTTTCATGAGTTTATTTAAACTCTCGAGGCTGACAATCTTGATGACAAGGTTAACTTTTTTGGCCGGGAGATTTTTCCGTTTTTGCATTTATATTTGGTTGGTAGCAGGTAGCTGTTTTTCTAAATTACATCAGCTCAAGTTCTCAACATATTAATCGTTTCTTATTTTACATTTTTTTGAAAGTGCTGTTAAATGTGTTTCTATTAAATTGTTACAGATATGCCCATTATCTTTTTGAAAATGGGAGCTATGAGGAGGCTATGGAACACTTTCTTGCATCTCAAGTAGATATAACTCATGTGCTTTCCCTGTATCCATCCATTAGCCTTCCAAAGACAACAATTGTCCATGAGCCAGAGAAGTTGGACATTTATGGGGAGGCTTCATATCTCTCCAGAGCTTCTTCAGGCATGTCAGATGACATGGAACCCTCATCAACATTTCATATGTCAGAAGCTGATGAGAATTCAGCACTTGAATCCAAGAAAATCAACCACAATATGCTTATGGCTCTTATAAAATATTTACAGAAGAAGAGATATAGTTTTATTGAGAAGGCCACTGCAGAAGGAACTGAAGAAGTTGTTTTAGATGTAGTTGGGGATAACTTTGCACCCTACAGTAGGCTTAAGAAAACAAACAAAGTAAGATAAACTAGTTCTTATTATATTTTTTGCTGCCTTATTGAATTTACAAACAAAGATTTTGAGGGTAACTAAGTGAGTGTTCTGTAATAACAAAGATTCTGAGGGTAAAACTTATAAAACATGCCCTTCATTTGGAAGCCAACTAAGTGAGTGTTGTATCTTTCTACATGACTATTGTGTGCGCGCTGCGCATGCTTGCATTTGCAAGTAGGTAGATATAGAAATTATATCAGGTGCGAGTGCGGGAGCATAGAAAGAGCTAATCTTGACTAGTTAATCATACTTAAATTGTCAAGATTAACTCTTTGTATACTGTCACTTGATATGCCACCCCTCCCACAGCGCACACATACATGCAGGATTGAAATCTTTTTTGAAATATAAAAACAGTTAATTAGAATAATAGTAATAATTTATATCTGTTGTTATTGAAGTTATCATTTTGAAATTATTGGTGTCAGGGGCGTGGTAGTAATGTTAGCTCAGGAGCTCGGGAGATGGCTTCAATATTGGATACTGCTCTGCTCCAAGCGTTGCTTCTAACTGGACAACCTTTAGTGGCTTTAGAGTTACTGAAAGGTGTTAACTACTGCGATTTGAAAATATGTGAAGAAATACTTCAAAAAGGTAACCATCAGGTTGCTTTATTAGAGCTTTACAAGTGCAACTCATTGCATCGGGAAGCTCTTGAACTTCTTCACAAATTGGTGGATGAGTCAAGATCTAACCAGGCTGAAATTACACAAAGGTTCAAGCCTGAAGATATTGTTGAGTATCTCAAGGTAAGTTTCTATTTTGTTTAAAAATTCATTCTGTTTTTTCCCTTTGAATTATTGAAAGGTTGTCTTGGCCAACTTTTTTCCTGCTTCCAAGACCAACTGATAAAGATGGTGCTTAGGATAAAGGAACCAGTGTTGTCTAAATCTGAAATATGAGATTTTATAAGATAGTAAGTCCACACTCCACAGAAGTTGATGGTGTATATATTCAACCTTGTATTATTAACCTTAGGTTTTTGCATTAAAGGATATCATATGAAGGTATTATTCTTTTTGCATTATTTGGTAGTCTAGATCAAATGACACTTTGTCACCAAACTTATGAACTTTGTTTTCAGACACTGATATGCTAACAGCATTTGTCTTGGGTGCTTTTCCTATATTTGCTTAATTCAGTTATTTTGCCTTTGCTTCTAGTCAAGCTGGAAAGTGTCCTTCTAGAATCACAAATTAATTACAAAAAGTATTCAATCTCCATTACACATGGATTTTAAGTTTGCTAAAAGACTCCAAATCCTCCAACTAAAAAAGTTTTTCTTATTCTCATTTTGTAATTTGATGGAGTTTTTATGCAGTCACTATGTGGGACAGACCCCATGCTTGTTCTAGAGTTCTCCATGCTTGTTCTTGAAAGCTGTCCATCTCAAACTATTGAGCTCTTTCTGTCCGGAAATATCCCAGCAGATATGGTAAACTCATATCTGAAGAAGCATTCTCCGAACATGCAAGCTAGGTACTTGGAGCACATGCTGGCAATGAATGAGAATGCCATATCTGGCAATTTGCAGAATGAAATGGTGAGAGCCTCTTGCATCTTATTCCTATACTTTTACTAAGGAATCAGTTCTAGTCTTCTTTCTGCCTGAAAGAGGGGGTCTCATGAAAATAGACCTTTTATGTTTTGCAATGATACTGCAAGTCAGCTGTTTTACTGTCAGCATGTTTTATTTCTGATTAATAGTAAGAGAAATTCTGTTACGAACCCACAGGAGTCAGTAAAATAAAAGAAAGATTTTATGGATTAGAATGAGAAGAACAGAAAATAGGAGAGAGAGATCTCCTCCTAGGGTTTCCCCTTCATAAAGGATTTCTCCTTCCTTAATGAGCTAATGCTCAATCTACAATGAATCCTACTCTTTACCTATTTACATCTAATCAAACCCTCTAACTAACTAATTAATATATAAACTCCCCTTCTCTTTATATTTTTACGAATTCTATATTTATTTACTATTTTGCTATGCAGGTGCACATTTATCTTTCTGAAGTACTCGATTGGCATGCTGATTTAACTGCTCAGCAAAATTGGGATGAAAAAGTTTATTCCCCAACAAGGAAAAAATTATTGGCTGCCTTAGAGGGTATATCAGGATACAATCCAGAGGCTTTGCTAAATCGTCTTCCTCAAGATGCTTTATATGAAGAGCGTGCAATACTGTTGGGAAAAATGAACCAACATGAACTAGCATTATCTTTGTATGTTCATAAGGTACATCAATCAAGTAGATATCATCTATTTAAGTGAAGGGCATATTTGGTGTAGTCTATTTTTTATATCCCTGATGCACTGCTTTGTGTATGAGTGTCATCATAAACCATAGATTTCAAATTGATGAATATGATGGGAATAAATCTGTACTTCTCATTTGCAGCTTAATGCTCCAGAATTGGCATTGGCTTATTGTGACCGGGTCTATGACTCGCATCAGCCATCTGCAAAACATTCTAGCAACATATACCTTGTGCTTCTGCAAATCTATTTGAATCCTAGGAAGACCACAGCGAGTTTTGAAAAGAGAATTACAAATCTATTATCGCCACAAAATACAACCATTCCAAAACTTACTTCAACACCATCACTAAAAGGTAGAGGCCGGGGATCAAAGAAAATAGCTGCTATAGAGGGTGCAGAGGACATGAAACTTAGTTTGAGCAGCACTGACAGTAGCAGGAGTGATGGTGATGCAGATGAATATAGTGAGGGTGGTTCTACCATCATGCTTGATAAGGTCCTTGATTTGTTGAGCCGCAGGTGGGATAGAATAAATGGAGCTCAGGCCCTTAAACTTTTACCAAGAGAAACTAAATTACAGGTATCCATAGCATTTTGGTGAATTGTAGCTAAAAAACTCACGCAACTGTTTTTACTCATCTAATGTTTGCTTGAGAAGTTTTGTTCTGTGAAGAGAGTTATATTCCATCAAAACATTTTTTCAGCCTTTTTAATCTGGTAAGAAGTGTATCTGTAATCTGCAGGACCTGCTTTCGTTTCTTGGACCCCTTATGCGAAAATCTAGTGAAATGCACAGAAATTGTTCAGTGATAAAGAGCTTGAGGCAGAGTGAGAACCTTCAGGTAAGCATACACGAGGAATAAAAATTTAACTAATAATTTGCTGGTGGGATTTGTATGATTGGACTCGAGGCTGTTGTGGAGACTTGGTTTATTGCTTCTGAATGGATTTATTTTACGTCATTACTTCATACCTTCTAGTACTTGAACATGGCAGTGTCAGTGGATGAGCCACACACACCCACACATTCGGATACTTCTGCTTTGTTAGTATCTAGCAAGTAGCATGATTCAATTTTGTTTCACACAGGTGAAAGATGAAGTCTATAGTCAGAGGAAAGCAGTTGTGAAGATAACCAGTGATAGCATGTGTTCTTTGTGCAATAAGAAAATAGGGACTAGTGTTTTTGCAGTCTACCCTAATGGGAGCACTCTCGTCCACTTCGTGTGTTTCAGAGATTCTCAAAATATGAAAGCAGTAGGCAAAGGGTCTCAATTGAGGAAGCGATTATGAACCTGAAAAGGCCATACCAATTAGTGCTCCAGTTGTCTTGTTTGAGCATATTTTTACTCTTGGTAATTGGTGGATTAAGATTACACTGGCACTGTAATGTGTCTTCCGAGGTTTTCTTTCCCCCATTCAGTGCATGTGAACTGTCAAAGGTGAGATTTAAGATGTGAAGAGCGTGAAGCGTGTATGTGTTATTCTTTTGTGATGTAAATATTGGTTTGGAGGGTCGTACGTTCTTTTAATTTTTTATACTGGGCATTCAAAGGGAGCAGATTTTCTCCCCCCTTTTCTTATGTGTTGTTGTATTGCCCGCACTAAAGTATACAAGTTAAATTTTAATATAAAAAAATAATGATAAATAGTATAAAGTGTCTTGCAATCACCGAAGATTGATTATGAGAACATACTTGAAATATGCCACATGTAAGGTAATTGTGAACCAGTGTTTAAATCAAAAGTAAATAAAAAATTTATTGATTACACATACTAGAATATTAATATACTCCCCGTATGATTTCCTGCAAAAATATTATATTTGATTAATTATTTAACTTGTACAAGATATAAAATTTCACAAAGTACAATATTTTATTTTTTTTTTATTTACCTTGTATGATTGCAAAACTCTTTACAAGTTGTAGAAGCTTAGAAAATTCATTTGAAGAGTATATCAATTGTTTTATAAACTTGTGTTTGTTTAGTTGGTAGTGATATATGTTACGAGGATAAACGAATAATAATGTGATATTCGTGTCTATTGTTAGTTTTAGAATTAGCCAAAGCTCGTATAATTATTTAGGGATATTCTTTATGCTTTTTTTTATATGGTGATAATATATGATTTTAACTTGTAGTGTTTAACATTTTAACTTGCACTCATTTCTTATATCATCAAAAACTTCACGTAAATTATGAATTTCATTTGTTCAAAATGTAATTATATATGATTTTAATTGTCTGCGTCAAATTTAATTAAAATTGAAAAACTATAAGTATATAAAAATATGTATCAGTATATGTTTGATGTACATAAATGATAAATAATGTATTAAATTAATTTACAAATTTATAAATGGTCTATATGATAAGATATTTTAAATCCAATGTTTAATTAAAAAAAACAAATTACATAGTTATTAACGGCGTAAGAAATGAGTGTAAATTAAATTGTGTGATTCTGAGTTATTAATTATTATTATACTATTTTTTAAAAATGAGCAATTTTATTATTTGAGGCGGCCACTAATTTTTGAACAACTAAATCACTCTTTCTTCTTTTACATGAAAAATTGAGATTTGAACTTAAAATATTAAATTAACCATTCAAATCTTTCACTGTTGTAAAAACTCTGGTGTTTGAATCGCCCTCTTTAATCCCCCTTTATTTTATTTGCACGTTTTGATTTCTGATAACAATATTAATGTTTTACTAAGCACTATCTAAACATCAACTGGTCCCATGGTCTAGTGGTCAGGACATTGGACTCTGAATCCAGTAACCCGAGTTCAAATCTCGGTGGGACCTTTTCCTCGCTCATTTTTTTATATTAACTGCTGTTTTTACTTTAGACAAAACTCATGTATAATTTAAATTTAGATTGTTTACTAGGACCATCTGTTTTGTTTTTTAAAAACATAGAATCCCAAATTTTAATTAATTGGGAGATAAATCGGGTACGTAATGTATTTCTAACGGTTTGTAATTAATTGAGGGTTGACAAATTAAAAATTTTAAGGTGACCCGTTAAGTCGAGGAATACATCAGGTTGATCTTTAAAATTTAAATTGAAGGATATTCAGTTACTGTTGTTAACCAAAATGGTTAAGGATCGAATTACCATTGACCAACCTAAATTAACTAGGGTTAATTCCTCTCACTCACTTACCTTCTACTTTCCTACTCACTCACTTATTGACTTCCATTCTCTCTTTAAATACTCACTAACCGACTCCACTTTCTCTGTAAATCATTCTTCACAACACCACCACCATGCCACTACTCCCTCTTTTTCTCTTATGTATATATAACACCCACTTCCTCCCTTAGATGCCATTATTTTCTCTCTTTTCTCATTCTCACCATCACCACCTCACGGCCACCTCTCCTCACCACTAAACCAAACCAAACCAAACTACCCCCTTCTCTCCTCCACCATCTCCCTTCTCACCTCACCACACCAAACCGTATCTCTCTCTCTCTCTCTCTCTCTCTCTCTCTCTCTCTCTCTCTCCATCCGCACCATGCTATTCTTCCTCTTCCTCTCACCATCACTGCCACGTGCCTCTCTCGCTCTCTAAACCATTACATGCGCGACGACCATTGTTGTAGAGCTCGAAGGTTTCGTCGAGGGTGATTGAACGCTCGATCAGAAGCTAGAGCGTAGGTTCTCAATCGTTGATCGGTGCGGAATCAACGCCGGTATGTTAGAACTTTCTCTTTCCTATGCATGCATGTCCATCATTGCAATGACCATTCTCTTCCCCTTTGCTGCATGTTGAAATTATGATTTTGTGGGTTTCTTTATCTGTCTATATGGGGCTATTCCACTATGTTTTTTGGAAAAATCATGAACATGAAAATTGTTCATGTTTCTTTCCTTTTTCCAATGAGCTATAGAACGTCTAAATCCGATAAGTAGAGCAAAAGTTATGCCCAAAATACAAACATTGTTTAAGTTGTATGCATGGCTATGAGTCAATGAACTTATTTCAAAATCTAAGGTTGTTTGGCTTAAAACTGGCTTTTAGTGTCTTCATAAAAGTTGTAGTAAATTTCGTTACGAAAATTTTAAGACCAAGATCGCTTAAAACAAACTCTCGTAGCTTAAGTTATGCTTAAAATAGTGGAGCATGTGCATGTTACCCCTTTCCTTGCATGCATGTTCTTGTTTTGGGTTCTATCTTGTTTTGCATGCGTCTTTTTCCACCTCGTTTTGGCACGCATGGGTTCTATTTCCCCTCGCATGCATGGATCTGTTCTTCGTTATCCTCGTATACGATTTGACCATTTCTCCTTCTTTTTCTGTATGGTTGTGTGCCATTTGAGGAAAGGCAAAGATTGGCTCTTGAAAACTCTATTTCTTGAAGCCCGAATGGTTAAGGTGCGCGTTTGAGATGCATCAAAAGAATTTCGGAGCTCCAGGGTAGTTTCGACACCCCGTCGACAAGTTTTGAAACCCTCGATAGATATGATCCTTATCAAACTCCATTATTTTGGATTTATGGCCTCGATTTTAGTGTTTCAGTGATTTAAATTTACAAGGGTATTTTTAGTTAGTTTTTTGGAATATTTCAAAAATATAGGATATTGACATTTGAAGCTGAGTCAGGAGTCGACACTTTGTTGGGAAAGCCAGATAACTCCTTAAGGTACGTGTTGATGTACGAAGGGGTTTACCATTTGAGTAACGAATAAGAATTTTTAATTCTGGAACGGGTTTTAAAATTAAAAATTTTATTTTAAATATTGAGCCTAATAAATCTTGAAATTTTATCAAGTAAAATATACTTGTTTGTGAAACAAAGTATTAATTGAAAAACATCCCGGGTATTAAATTTAATTAATTGTGTGATAGAGAATTACTAAGTAAATTATTTCAAAATGTTGTGAATTAAAGTATATTAATTGGTGAGATTTTAAGCTGGTGAGAGGATTAATTAATTAATTAATGGTGAATAATCAAGAGATTAGTTTTAAATTTTATTACAATAGTAAATAATTAATTATTGGGGGGTAAAAGTAAAACTTAATTAATTATAAGAAATACAAGAAAAAAGGAAATAAAATTAGAAAATAAAAATAAAAAGGGTTTGAAATGACCCAATTACCCTTGGAGGTTAAAGTTTAATAAAATTTCCAATGTCCATCTTCTCCCTCACACGTAAGAAAAATAAGCAAGAAAGAAACGGTAGGGAACTTCCATGGCCGTGTGAAAGGAGCTTGAATCGAAGGCTCATTCGGGGTCAAAACTTAAATTGAACGCGTTTTTGAGACCAGGAGAATGGGGGATCGTGTAGGTACAATCAATTTCTCATTTCTCATTTTCTCTCCATGGCTGAATTGGGGTTATTATGAAAGGTCACGATTTTCAGTTTTCATGGCATCCGGAAGCTTAAAAACAGCTTTATAGTTAGTGGGTATTATTAAATGGCTAACGGGGTTTTTGTTGGTGTATGCACTACGAGCTATTAATATATCAATTTTAACTTATTAATAAAATTAGTATTTTTAGTTTTAGACAAATGCTATTAATCCTGGAATAATAGGTCATATGAGAATTATTCCTAAAACGTCCCTAATCAAGTATTTACATGGGGACATGTAAATACATTAAGATTAGTGTGTAAATGTACTGATAATTTGATCTCACAAATCATGGATATATGATATCAAGTCTTTACACGGGTACACATTAAGGGTAATGTTGTACTGGACAGACCCACCATGAGAACGTTGCATGGATCGTTACATGAGTGTCATAAACGGTTCTCAATGTGATAATGGTATGTAGTCCTTCGACCTGAAGTCACTACGATTCCTACATAAGGAGTTTATTGTTTTAATACAATCAAACGTTATCTGTAATAAGATGACCATAAAGATTGTGATTAGGCAATAGATAAATTATGCAGAGGGATGTGAGTGATGTAGATGGAATTTGTCTCTCCTATGTGACAGGAGTGATATCTATGGGCCACTTGATGGAGTGAGACTAATGAAATGCATGGCCATGCTAGGAAGAATAAATATTAGATATTTATTCTATAAAGTCTACTCTGGTATCAAGTAAAATGAATTGGGCCATACAAGGATGACGACGACCATGCCTTGGGCCCAATTAGATATCGTGACAAAAGGAATAGATATATAAAATAATTATCACTTATAGGTCATGTCGATGATAAATAATATTCGGATATAATGATGTATTGCTAGATACCGCTCTTATTTTATATTAATAATAAAATAGTTTATTATTAATATAACCGAATATTTTACCTATAGGGTCACACACATAGAGTAAGCCCACCAGAGGATAGTTTTATTTTAGTTGGACTGAAAATAAAACTATTTGGGCCTAACTCATTTAGAATGAGTAAGGAGCCCAATGTTTAATGAGAGCTCAGGTCAAGACCTAAGCCTATATATAGAGCATGAGATGCTCATAGGCTGCTGCTCAGAAATTAGACCAAAACAAAATTCCGTACTAGCATTCGGAGCTTTGTTTTTCTGGTGGGAGTGCTCGTGTGGACTCCTAAGGGTGAAGTTACAATTGCTTCGATCAAGGATCTTGTTCTGCGTCTACAAGAGGTAAACCCTAATTAAAAATTTTAATTTAGCATAATGCTTTGAGACATACGTGTTTGCAATTCTTTTGGGAATCCTTTGTGTTTCCGCTGCCTGACCCTAATAGGATTCCCTAACAGTTTTATGGTGTTGTTAGGTGACAGAGTGAAGCTCAGATAGCTGCCAAGTATAGTAGAGCTTTAAACTGCAAAGCGAAAGTGAAAAGGTAAGCCTTGAAAACCTTGAATGGGGTTTTGAACCATTTTGGTAAAACGGGTAACGAGTTTGGAAGTCAACATAATTTTACATTGTGGTTTTTCTTAATTTTAGCTATCTCACGGAGTTGGTGAACTGTGTAACACCCTGAAATGGAAATTAAATAATTAAGGGGCGTATTGGAATTAATGGATAATTATTTATTTAATATTTGAATTGAAATTCAATTGTTAGTGAATAATTAAATAAAAGTAAAAACTAAATTAAAAATTAGAATTTAGAATAAAAGAGAAAAGGATATAGAAATTGAGAAAATAAAGAAAATGGAAAAGAAAATGCAAAATTACTAACATGCCCTTGGAATAATTAATGGACCTTTTAGAGAAATCGCCATTGCCTTCTTCGTGGAAGAGAGAAAGAATAGAGAGCATAGTCGAGAGAGGGAATTGCCATTGTTGCACCTTCGAGCTCCAATTGACCACCCATTTGTTGTCGAAACTTGCAATTGAACACATTTCTAGAATCCTGAAAATGAGGTAAACACATTGATACCTTCAATTTTACGTTTCGTAATCATCCTTCTCCTTCTCAATTTCTTGGCCGAATAGAGTTTTTATCATGGGATTTTGTTATTTCACCATTTTTGGTCCTTGGAAGCTTAGAACGGGTGGTAGCGGGTATTGGTAATTAACTGATGGAATACGTTTTCGGTGTTGTTAGGTATCGAACCAAGGATCGGGATGCCTCTAAGTAAGGGGGATCTGGAAATCGACGTTGGATTACATTGGGGTAATTTCCTAATTTGTTTAGAATTAATTCCATGTTGTTTTAGTACCTTAGGTTAGGGCTTCAGTAGTCGACGCTTATTCTTATATGAATTCTTTAATTTTTAGAGCTTGAGTAAACTCTGTGGAGTTGGTGATTGATTCGGGGTTTTGAGGAAACATGGAGTCGAGGTAAAGGGAGTGTGCGTGGTGTATAGTTTCATGTAAATGATTTTAATGTCCTTTTTGGCGTATAAATGGAAACGTATAATGTAACGCCCCGGCCGCTTTTCAGGAATGAACGACTCACCCCACAAACCAACATGAGACCTTTCCAATGTGCTTTTGTCCTCACTCACACATTTCCTGAGAACTTCCCAGGAGGTCACCCATCCCAGAATTACTCCAAGTTAAGCACGCTTAACTTTGGAGTTCTTAAGTGATAGGCTACCGAAAAGGCTAATGCATTTGTTGGTATAGGTAGTACGAATTCATTTCTTTAAGCTATCCTCGACTGTATAGTCCCATACCTATACAGTCTTTGGATCCCTCTCATTCCGGTATGTATTCGATTCGTTCATGTGTCCCTCCCACTGGAAGCCTGCCAGGAGCCGCTCCTTGTCCGTGCCCATGCACCGGCGACCACTCCCCGCCCTCAACAGTGCCCGGGATGTCACATTCCCCGCTGGAAGCCTGCCAGGAGCCGCTCCTTGTCCGTGCCTATGCACCGGCGATCACTCCCTGCCCTCAACAGCGCCAGGATGTACATATAACCTATATGAATATAGTTTAAAAAGATTAAATTAGTAATACTTTATAAATGCATTAATAGATGAAATATGATTTTCGTTTGCATTCGATGATTGAAATGGTGTTGATGGCTATTAATTATTGTCATAATGTATGATTATGATGTGTGAATATGGAAGTTTATGAAATTATGAAACATGAGTGTTGATTGGGTAATGTCAGGGTGGTTAATTGATGAAACGTAATGAAACACGAAGTATTATGTTGAATTTATGCCATGTGTGGCTTATCTTTATAACCCAAGGAGATGGCTCTTATGTCAGGGATGATTGAATAATTATGTTTGATGATTATATGCCATTTATACATGTTGTATGGTGGGGACAACCATTCGGTATGATTTACCCCTTGTTTTTTACTTTGTGGTCATTAGTGACCTAGTTGAGCTACCTAATGGTCAAGTAGGACCCAGTGGTTGAGGTGGGGAGCCAGGTGGGCTCGGTGGACCAGGTGGGTTCACGAGATGTCAGGTGGACTCCTAGCTGATGGCTAATCCTTTTAGTATTCGATACTAGAGCGTCTTATACCATGATTATTTGAGTCAATGATGAAGTATATTGATGATGATTATTATTATAATTGATGAGCTTATTGATGATGATTAAGATGATAATTGATGAATAATGATGATGTTGACAAGCATAATGATGATGATAATTATTGATGAGTGGCCGACATACCTCTGTTGTATATTTCTACTTATTTGACATTGTTTGCATTAAATTATATGACCAGTCACTCACCCTTACAATTGTTTTAATGACTGAAGACTGAGATATCGTGGACACCTAGGATACCAGTGCAAAGTGATTTGGGAGCAATGTCAAGACTGTGTTTTGATGTATATTTTAATGTGTTATGATTGTAATTATGTAGTATGTATACATATAATGATTGCTGAGAGTAAACTTGAATTGTTTTGATGATAATAATGGTATTGAGCAATAATTTTATGCATGATGATGATATTAGTGAGTTGTTGAATTTCAGATTAAACATATATATATATATATATATATATATCGTGATGCTCATGTGAGCAATAATTTTATGTATGATGATGATATTAGTGAGTTGTTGAATTTTAGATTAGGCATATATATATATATATATATATATATATATTGTGATGCTCATGTGAGGCTGAAATGATGAAGTGTTAAGTGTAATGATATGTGATAGTGAAAGTGATGAAGTATAAAATGTGCATTATGAATTATGTCCAGGAATCGTGACTGGGATGAGTTTGGGCATTGAGCCATTTGCTAAATTGAGATATGAATGTTATGGACAAGTTTGAATTGTTTTGATTGGATTAATGTGTGTTATCAAGGTTTTAAAAACCAGACCGATGATCGAACCAGGGAAGGTACTGGTTCAAGATTCATTGGTTCAACCGTGATTGAACTGTGGTCAAACCAGTCATAATAAGTTATATATTTTTAATATAATATAATTCTTAATATATTATCAATAAATTATATAAAAACTAAGTTAACTAAGGATCATATTACATGTTTTATAAGATTAAAAATTTATAATAAATAAAAATAATATGTAAATATTATATATAAGTTTTTTATTTATTTAAAAATATTTTTAATAGAATTTTTTAAAAAAATAGCAAAAAAACAAAAAGAAAATAATTTTAAACTCTGATTGGTTTAACCAATTCTGAGATGCTCGGTTCTTTCTCTTGTCTAGACCGGTACCCTGACCGGTTCTCGATCCAACTGGTCGAACCGGCCGATCCGGTCTGATTTTTAAAACTATATGTGTTATAGTTAAGTTGAGAAGCAAAAGGATGGAGTTTGTGTGGCAATGTAATGCATTGATGGAACTGGATAGGTCATTTTGAGTGTGTGTGAGAACTAGACTCCCCGGATAGTCTCTATAGGTCCGTAACTACATATTAAGTCTATGTACATGCGTGAATTGAGGACCGAATTGCATTTCACCATTTTGGTACCTTGACTTGAGCATAAAGCGGTTGAATTGTATTTTGCTGCATAACTTTTGCATACGATGAAATTTTGGCAAACAGACTGCACCAACAAGTTTGAAATAGGGAAACCATATTGCCTATGGAGTTTGGTGTCATTTGAAGTTGAAACGGGCAATTTAGGAGTCCTAGGAGTTGGAAATTCCTTAGGCAGGGACCAAACTGTAAAACTTGATTATTTGGGGTTTGTCATAGGCGTTCCAACGCTCACCTAGGCCTGTACATGCCCAGGTCCTATGCCATTTTCCCCTTAGGTGTGCCAACGCTCCTTAGCGTGCCAACACTCCTAAGCATGCCAACGCTGATGTTGGCTCTGTTCTCTTGTTCCCCTCACGTGTGGTCACACTACACCAGTGTGCCTACGCTGGTGCCTTGGCCTGGTCCTTTCTCTCTGCTGCGCATCCCCACGCCTATGTAGCGTGCCCACGATGGTGTGTTGAGTGGGTCTGGCGTGCCAACACTGTGTACCTGGCGTTCCCACGCTGGTGAGGCCTGGCATGCCTATGCCAGCCTGGGCATGATCCCTCTATTGCTTGATGGCGTGCTTACGTACACACCCAAGTTCTACCTTCCCTGCATGTTCCTAGTGTACTAACACCCATCTTTGGCGTACCCACACCCAGGTGTTGGTCCTGTACATATGTTTGATACATTTTTTTGTCATTTTAAGGCTTTTCGTGTGTAGTTATTTTGACATATTGAAAACATGAAATAATTAATCATTAAGGGTTGTATATTTGTGAATAATTTCTGTAAAATTTTAAGAATTGAGTAGGAAATTAATTAAAAGTGACAGGATGTTATAGTGAACTTAGTGCTTGATTCAAAGCTTTGAAACGCATAGTCGAGGTAAGGGGGTGTGTCGGGTTAAGAGTAATATAGAAAAGTTACGAACGTTATTCAGCGTATAGGAAAAAGGTAGATTATTGCTTTCTTGGTTGATTTGATTCAATTTGAGTAACTATATAATAATTGTTAAAGAATTGATGGCGAAGTAACTTGGTCGCGAAGATATTGGGAATTAATTGATTGACTAGAAACTATTTAGAGTAATGATTATAGTGCGATATCGAAATATTATAAGATTTTATACTTAAATGGTAGTTTATATATATATACATATAAGTTCCTGATGCGTGATTTTTACGATGGAGGAGTATGATAATATGGTGATGTTTTGATGATGATACTATCATGATGCTGTGATGGATATGATGATTTATGCCCAGGTGCTATGTGTGGCACGGAGCCATTGATTATGCATGTGTAATGATAATTGGCAGGTTTTGTTCGATTTCAATGGCACTGAGCCAATAGTTATAACGTTCTTAATTTTAAAATAAAATTTTTATAATCCAAATAAACTTTTCACAATAAATTTAAATTTCAAGACAAAATTTGAATTAAATAAAAATCATTGTCATATTTACATCAGCCGACCGGCCCATAAAATATACAAATAAATATAACACTCAGTATGCACAGGAGCCGGCCAAGGCTTCTACAAAATAACTATATGCACTATGTATAAGCCGAGCAGTTGAGTGACTTCACATATCGTTGTTGTGTTCTACATTTACTATAAAAAGTAACAACAGTAGGAGTGAGCATAAACATATCAAATAATAGTTATTGAATCGGATTACAAGTCCAATTCATAACTATATATATATATAAAACATAACCGAGTCATACAAACTCATCATAGAGCAGCTTGTTATTCTCAATAACATATATTTCAGTGCATACACATGCTCAATCAAATGGATCCATTATTAAGTCTTTTAAATTGTATTGCAACACTGGCTCCCTGAGCCATAACTCAGCTCTCAGCTGATCCGGCCGTTTTACTGGTACCAAACCTTTTGCACCCTCATGTGACACCATCACTCTCAGTGACAACGGTAGTGCCACGGGCTAAAACCCTGAGCCCCGCTCAAGAGGTTGCCTTGAGTCCCACCCAAGGTCTTTTGTCTTTTGCCTTGAGTCCCACCCAAGGTCTTTTGTGGAAACCACATCATAATTCATATTCAGTCATCACATAAGCATCTCATGAAAAATTCATAGAAACCATTCTCATCATCGGTCACACATATATACAATCATTACATCAATATCAATAATATGAATGGAAGGTATGAAAACTTAAAATATGTTATTCAATCGGGGTCTCAAAAACAATTTATGCATATAACATATATACATCATAACAATATCACCCCACATCCATTCATAAACTATTCATTTGAAATATAACGCTCCCCCTACCTGAAAATAAAGAGTTTCAACTGTTCTTCAATCGATATTAAGTCACAGCTTCAAGAATTCTGACTGGAATTACAGTTCTGAATTAGTCCAAAGCTTTCTTACTTATGAAATCCAAGCGTTCACGTGAAAGAGAAGAAAGGAAGATTAATTTCTTCTTCGTTGATGGTTTTCAGTAGAGATTGAAGAGAAAAGGATTATAGATGGTGTTTTTCACTTTCCAAAAGTTTTGAATTAATCCAACAGTAGGAGTATTTATATCGTTCAAGCAGAAGAGACGTGAACGATAGGAAGATGTCTGCTACACGTTTCTTTAGAATGATAAGGAAGGAATAAGTATTTAATGAAAAGGGACAGCACATCAGAGAGGGTCCCATACTTAGAAGAATATCAGAAAAAGACTCTGCTGGAAGGTAGAAGAACAGAGTGATGTGGAAATCTTTAATAATTAAAATAATTATTAATTCCGACTCGGTTTCAGCATTCTGGACATATCTTTCTGAGAAAGCCTCTGTCCGCTCAGAATTCCTTCATTCAGAGGAAATTCATTTGGAAAGGTTCCATCCATGAAACACCCAGCTTTTCTTCCTCGTAAATGGCCCACATGGAATTATCTCATTCAGACAGCTCACTCAGTTATATTTTTGCCCGAGTCAAACCTTCACTGGCGTCACTCGGAAATCTTCCATCTAAAAAGATCGCTCGGAGTTTGAAAACAATCCTTTCTCGGAAATCTTTCCACTCGAAGGGTCACTCAAAATCGAAGATCATTTAGGAGATGAACCCGAGTTCAAACTTAACAACTCTGACCAAACATAATTGAATGAATTTATCACTCGGTCATTACTTCCCTTAAAATTATTCACCCAGAATATACTCATTCGGATTTGGAGTCTTTCTCTGTCTATAATTACTCTTCCTGGAATAACTCATTTGGTTTACTTCAATCGGTGCCATCTCTCTCGGAAATATCACACTCAGTGATACTTCACTCGAAAAGTCACACGACTCGGAGACACTCCACTCGGTCTTTATTTAAAAATTTCTCAGCCTGAGAAGTACTTATTCAAATTCAATCTTCTCTTTATTCGGAAGTACTTCTCTCGGAACAACCCATTCAGAAATATTCCACTCGGAGACGTTTTACTCGGATTTACCTTATTCAAAAGTGTCTCATTCGGACACCGTTTTCTTAGCTCAGAAATAATTCTCTTAATGATGTTTCACTTGGAAACATCTTAACTTTACTTAAAAATAGTTTTCTCGGTCTTATTTCACTCGGAATCATATACATTCTCACTCGGAAAATCTTGTCTTAAACATTATTCACTCGGAATTTCATTCGGAAATCTTCCTTTATTTCTTAATAAATTATTTTTCTAAGAATCGTAAAAATTGGGATGTTATAATAGTTATGATGTTTATTTGAATATGAGTAGGTTGTGCAATTGCGTGTATGACATGTATGCATGAATATATGGTAGTTGAATGGCATGAAGCTAATGGTATGTTGATGATATAGTTGATCAAGTGAAATAGGTGAAAATGGTGTGAAAGGGTGATTTTTAGCCAATTGAGAGTGTGAAATGGAGCTACAGTGGGATTTAGAATCCCCGGAAGGTACCAGCGAGATCCTAGAGATATTCGTGGCTTATGTGTGTGAAGAAATGAAGATTTGCATTGCAATTGAATAGGTTTAGGTGATAGAGTTATTAGAAATAGAGTAAATTACATTTTTACGCATATCTTGGTCGTATGGAGGAATTTTTTAATATGGACTGTGTCATCAGGTTCGAAAGAGTAAATCTAGTGCTCATGAAGTTTCATAGTAATAAAAGTTGAAACGGGAAAGTTAGATAGGGCGGAAGTTAGTTAAAATGCCAAAATCTGCATAATTTTACAGGTCTTCTCTTTAGTAATCGATTACTAGAGAGCAATGTTGTTTTCCTGCACAGGTTGGTCTCTGGTAATCGATTTCCAGCTCTGGTGTAATCGATTACCAGGCCTCGTGTAATAGATTATAGGTTTCATGTAATCGATTACCAGAGCTAAAATTAGGGGGTTTGGGTGGTTTTAACGTAGCCCTTAGGTTCCTATTGTTTATTGTCAGGAAAGTTTAAAAAGCAAAAAATTCACTCTGATTTTACCAAACCTCAGGATAAATTTTAGAAATTGATAAGGGGGCGTTACACCTAGTGTTTAATGAGAGTTGAGAACGGTATTATATGAATTAAGCCATGAAGTGCCATTAATTATATCGGTTGGCATGTGTTGCTAGTAATAAACTATGATGTTGTGAAAATTAAATGGCGTTATGAAATAATGATATTTATAAATTAAAGCCTCATGCTAGATAGTGTTGATAATATTGATATTTCTATCAGAAAGTTATTGGTTACACCTTGTGGTGGAGCTATATATATGTCAAAGATAATATTACATGAATTCGATCCATGAAGAGTCAGTAAATATATTGCTTCGTATGTGTTGTTGGTAATTGCCACGATGGAGTTAATAATACTATAGAAATTAGAATTTGTGTTGTAGAACAATATTTATAAAGAGAAGCTTAATGCTTGATATTGTTGATGATTAATTGAGATATTTCTATTGGAATGATATTAACTACGCCATGTGGTGGCGCTATATGTATGTTGAAGCTTAATAGGCTGGTTATGTGTTGTTGACAGTTCATTGTTAATGATATGTATTGTTGACGGTGTTAACGCCACTAGTTGTATGGTTGATATATATAATGCTAAAAATGACCTATGTTGGTATTGGGATTATGTATTTATGGTATTGGTGGCAAATATATGATTAAATGCGTTTAGACTATGTGTGGTATGCTATATGTGTATATATACATATGTGATAAGACGGTGGCACTAATGAAGCTATGAATCGTGTATGTTAATTGATATGAGCAATTCCTTGATCACTATGAAGTGATTGATAGATGATGTTGATTTTAATTAAGTGTTGAATCTTTATGCACATCATGTGAAATGCGTTGATGGACTTGATGATGCCTTATTGATTATGATTTTATAATGAATGTGAATTGATTAATGATTGTGTGTCACTAACCACTAAGTATGAATTTAGAAATCCACCGATAGTGGTGATGAGGTAAGTGATTAGAAATCCACCATGGATTGATGGTGTTGAATATGGACAAGATCATGAAAGTTACTGGTTATTGAATACTTGAGATATTGATATTGGAAGGAATATCATAGTTGCTTCTCGGTCTGGAATGTTAGGGGTTTCGTGAGGATGCCCAATGGGAAAGCGGCCCTGTGCACGGGCATTGTTATTATTTACCCTAGTGATTACGTGGTAGAATCATGAAACTTCTCACAATAATTATTAGAGAGGAATCCTGTAAGAAGAACCCAGTGGTAGGGCGGCTCGATGAGTGAGTGTACCCTCGGTGATTCCTTTATGGATCACATTTTCCTTAATGTGTGTTCAACAGAGGTCTACAACATGTTGGTAATTATGGTCATGTTTATACTACATGTCACTTTGGGTGGCTATTAGTGTTGCATATGGACGAGACAATTCAGTACCGGTAAAAAGATACATACATTGGTATATTGATATATGTATAAATTATTATTGATGATACTACAATATATATATAATAGCACACTTATGTATAATTACCACACTTTGTTATATTCCTATAGTCGGATTTGCAATCGCATTATTGTTGTTGATATTGTTATGATGAACATATGCATTGGTATATGGTTTTGCATATGGTTTGGTGATATGCCACTAAGAAAGAGATGCCCATGTGTGGTGAATAAGTACCAATGAGAAAGATGCTCATGTGTGGTGAATGAGTATTGATGAGAAACTGGGAGAAATGATCTAACATTTATGATTATCGGTTGATATATGTTCACTTGTTTCTAAATTGAAATGATGATTGATCTAGTGATGTTTGATATTAAAATGATAATTGATCTGGTGATGTTTGATATTGAAATGATGATTAATCTGGTGATGTTTGATATTGAAATGATAATTGAGCTGGTGATGTTTGATATTGAAATGATTAATCTGGTGAAGTTTGATATTGAAATGATGATTGATCTGGTGATGTTTAATATTGAATTGATGATTGACTTGGTGATGTTTGTTATTAAAATGATTATTAACCTGGTGATGTTTAATATTGGAATGATAATTGATCTGGTGGTGGTTGAAATTGAAATGATGAATTAATATATGGTTTTGATGATTTATATGTCATTTTGACATCTTGAAATATATAATCCAATGGGTAATTTTTATATGTAAGATTACTATTTACTACTTTGAGTGGTACTTACCCCTCAACTTTCATTTTAGTGGGTTTTTAGGTTGATGATGTTGCTCGATGAGCTCGAAGGTGGGAGCAATTCAATTCCATGATAAATTTATAATTAATCTTTTTGTTGTGTTGCTTAATGTAAATGTGTAATTAGTCTGGTATAATTGATATATAAAAGGATGGTATGACCCTTTGATTGACCTAAAGTTGTTAATATCTGAAGTATTGTATAGCTCTTTGATTAATGAACACATGTATATGATGCCAAATATTAAGTTATGATATATATATATATATATATATATATATATATATATTGATATGTAAGGTCTGTGGTACGACCTTTTAGTTGGCCTAAGCTAGCAAGTATTTATGCAAGTGAGGCTTGATGTCATCTCTTAGTATGTGTGATGATATGTAAGATATAATTATATGATTGTTGGTGGATAAGTAGTTGATACCTCGCTGGAGGTTTACTTTGCCATGGTATTAGGTTGAGGATTTAGTTCTATATATGTCTAGGAATTTTCGAACTAATATAATGGTGAATTGTTATATGCTTAAGTTATTTAAGTCATGCGCTGGGATGAGTATTTCTTGGTTCCTGACTCATATTTATATATGGGAAGGGGAGAGTCTGTTAAGGACCTATAGCTTGGTAAGTCCATCCTTAAGCCTGTTTCGGGCTTCTGGTTTATGTTTTCCATTGTGCATATTTTTAAAAGTCGCATGTCGCTTAGGTTCTTAGAGTTAGTTCATCGGGGTTGTTCTATTCGACACAAATTTTTTTTCCTAATTTTAGTAAATCTTGTAGGTTAATTCTAGGAATTTAGACAGGACGTCTCAAAAGAAGGGTAAAGTCTACAGATAATACATAAAAATAAATTTATACAATTAAATACCCTTAGCAAAGTCAGCTTCATTTAAGTTGCTTCCATAGAACGAAAATTAGATACCCTTAGCAAAGTCAGCTTCTTTGTAGCTTCATCTTCATATTTTAAGGTCAAACCAACTTTGTCAGCAATTTAGAAAAACTCAATTGCACATATGGTCATCAACAACAACTATAACATCTCAAGTCTTGAATATATTTGTTTGAACAAAGACGACCAGACAAATTAAAAAAGTTGGTGCTAAAAGGTTATGAGAGATCTAGATAAACAAAAAACTAAAATAGTAAACAGAGGCATGGAACGCAACCCCGCCAAGGCATGTTACGCCACCAAGGCACCTCACACCGCCAAGGCATGTTACTCCGCCAAGGAAAGTAACCCTGCCAAAGTTGTTACTCCACCAAGCCATAGGCTCAATATTGGCGGAATATTGAATTTCCCACACTGCGTAGCGAGCCCATACTCACAACCCCGGCACGAGATTGACTCTGTCTTGAGAGGTTAATAATGGGAATCACGCTGTCACGCATTAAAGGGAATAACAATAAAATAATAAAGCATTCACGCTTCCCAAGTAAGTGGAAATACCTACTACAATAACGGTGCTCGTGAACGACACAGGGACCCACTGTCTTTCTTGCTTTATGCCAGAAAACAAGGAACGGGCCCTACCAATAATGGAGCACCAGTAACAGGTATATAAACCTTAGCAAAAAGGTATACAGGGGCTCCCCCATTTCTAAACCTTACACTCTCTTACTTGCATAATTATCTCTGACTGTCTTTCTAAGTCTCTAAGTATTCTGAAATACTGACTTGAGCGTCGGAGAACGATTGCAGGTACCACCCCCAATCGGGTCAAGACAAAGAAGACCCCGTCAGGCGGACTGCGACACCGCCACAGAGTACATTACACTCCGCCTCAACATACAAAGACTCTCCGTATTTGTAATTATACACACATTGCTTTGTATCAAAAACACATTCATATATATTTTGAGTTGTTCTACAAGCGTATCTCTACACCCCCTGTAAAGAACAGTTCATTGGCACGCCAGGTGGGACCTGTAAATTTGGTAATCCCACAATCTTTGATCAATCTTCATCATTAATGGAGAGACAAGGACCTGAGATGCAGAACGAGGATTCTCCTCCACGCAATCCCAGACGTCTTAACTTCGATAATGATGCTCAGAAAAAAGCAACGCAAGCTGATTCTCCAGATCCAAGAGATGACATGATTCGAATGTTGAGAGAAGAACTTGCAGAATTTCGTCGTGAAAAAGCGAACCCAGTGCATGAGAAAGCTGGTCCCGCAAGACAGCTACATCATGAACCACACATGCAGGAGGAATCAAGTACTCCTAACTACTCTCGTATTCCTACATACATGGAGGAGCAACGAAGCCTCCCACTGGTGAATGCTCAGCATCAAGAAGGAAGGAGAGCAGGCTCAAAAGCGTCCCCCTCAGGATATAAGATGAGTATCCCATTTTCTAAAAGGCTCATGAATGCACATGTACCCAGACATTTGCAAACTATGCAGCCCATTTCGATAGGGAAGTACACTGGGGAAACAGATCCCTCTAAGCATTTAGATGCTTATATCTACGAGGCCATGTTTCTAGGAGCTGAGGAGGATGTCATGTGCAGAATGTTCCCCAGAACCCTTACAGGCGAAGCTCTTAGTTGGTTCAAGAGCTTACCTTCAGGTTCCATTGATTCGTGGGAGGAGCTGGCCTCAGCTTTTGGAAGCCACTTCGTGATCTCCAGGGATACACCCAGAACCTCTCATACCTTGGCTCAGATCAAACAAGGCGACAAAGAATCTCTGAAGGATTTCCTTAAGAGATTTTACAAGGAGGCAGCCATGGTCCCTGATCTGACAGAGGCAATCCAGTTGCATATTCTCATAGAAGCTATGCAACCAAAGTCACCTTTCGCTTTGTCTTTGGCAAAGGGACCTCCAACCACGATGGAGGAATTTCGCAGGAAGGCGTCCAAGTACGTGGGTATCGAGATGCATTTGGAAGCCACTGCATCTCGCAGTAAACCACCCCCTACAACTCCACCTCATGACAAAGGGAAAGAGAAGTCGTTGAAGAATGACAAGTCCCACCAAAGGGACAAAGTAGGGAACCAACCTTTCAAACAGCAAGACAGACGCGTGTTCAATTTTGCTCACTATGCACCACTGAACACAACTTGTGAGCAAATCTTGCGTGAAATAGGATGGACCACCCTCAATGTTTATGGAATTCAACGTCCACCCCCAATCAGGCGCGGTGGAAACCCAAAGAAATATTGTGAATTCCATGAGTCAGTTGGCCACACCACAGAAGAATGTAAGCAACTCAAAAATACCATTGAGGTGCTCATTCGTGAAGGTAAACTGAAACACTACCTGTTCAAAGGCAAATCTCATGATGAGCCTGAAAAGTTTGAAAAGCGACATCGTGATCGTTCTCCGGATCCTGATAGTACTCGGGAACCAAAACGTACGGCGGTATCAGAGAAACAAAAAGGCGTTGTTCTGGAGTCCGCCCAACGAGAACCGAGCCCTGAACCTAGATCACGGAGTAAAAGGCAGGTGGTGGACATGATTGCTGGAGGCTTCGCAGGAGGCGGACCCTCAAACACCGCCCGGAAAAATCATCATCGTATGATCTTATCTATGCAGGGCAAGAATAAAGGATATCGCCCATTCAGGGACGGAGTTCAGACTCCACCTATAACCTTCACAGATGATGATTTTGGCCCAACCATTCCTGAGGGAGATGACGCAGTAGTGATCATTGCGGTGATCGCTAATATGGATGTAAAACGCATCCTAGTTGATCAGGGAAGTTCCTGCGACGTTATCTTTTATGACTGTTTTAAACGCATGGGAATGACTGACGCTGATTTGCAGCCTTACACACAGGACCTTACAGCTTTTAATGGCGCCAAACAGCCTACTAAAGGCTACTTGGACACAAGGATTACCTTCGATGGTGAACCTGGAGCAAGGACTGTGAAATCCAGGGTTCTTGTCATTGATGTTAAATCCCCATACAATGGCATCATTGGGCGGCCTACTCTGAATGCCATGGAAGCCATCGTTTAAACCCCCCACTTGTTAATCAAGTTCATCGATAAAGATAATCAAGTCTCATCTGTCAGGGGTGACCAGGAGATGGCTCGTTATTGTTACAATTTAAGTCTTAACATGGTGAAGCTTGAAACCATGTCTAAGAAAAGAAAATTGAACGAAGGAAACAGTGCGGCGGCATCCGTCAACTTGGTGGATCTTGATCCCAGGGCGGAGTCTTCTATAGACCCACTGAACCCTTTAAAACCAACTCCTGATGGTGGTTCCAAGTCTATTGTTTTGGGCAGCACCCCGGAGCAAATTACTAACATCAATGACAAACTGGAGCCTAACATGGAAGCAAGACTGATTGCACTCCTCCATGAGTACAAGGAAATTTTTGCCTGGACAGCTGCAGACATGCCTGGTATGGATCCTAACCTCTGTTGCCACCGCCTGGCGGTGTATCCTGAAACCAAGCCAGTGGCACAAAAGAAACGGCGTATGGGTCCTGCTAAGCAAAAGGCTGCTTGTGAACAAACTGAAGAACTCCTTAAGGCGTGGTTCATCAGGGAACTCCGTTACTCTTCCTGGCTGTCCAACGTGGTTATGGTACAGAAAGCCAATGGCAAATGGCGCATGTGCATAGACTACGTTGATCTGAATAAATGTTGTCCCAAAGATCCTTATCCTCTCCCCAACATTGACAGACTGGTTGACGACTCATCAGGATACAAGTATCTATCCTTCATGGATGCTTACTCCGGATACAACCAAATTCCAATGTGTGAGGATGATCAGGAAAAAATAGCATTTATCAATGACAAAGGGGTCTTTTGCTACAATGTCATGCCATTTGGGCTGAAGAACGCCGGGGCCACCTACCAGCGCATGATCAACAAAGTCTTTAAGGGCATGCACACAAAGCTGGTGGAGGTTTATATTGATGATATCATCTCCAAGACTCCAGAGGGAGGAGACCATGTTGAAGACCTACGCCTCATTTTTCAACGCCTGCGAAAATACAACATGAGACTCAACCCACTAAAATGCACGTTTGCTGTGCCTGGGGGGAGATTTTTGGGTTTCATGTTAACACAAAGAGGCATAGAAGCTAATCCTGACAAGTGTCGTGTGATACAAGAGTTGCAGAGCCCCAAAACATTAAAAGAGGTATAATCCCTCAATGGCAAAATCGCTGCTCTAGCACGATTCATGCCAAAAATGGCTCATCGCTCTCTCCCCTTGTACAAGATGTTGAAGAAGGATAAAAAATTCAATTGGGGCCCAGAGCAAGAGGCGGCCTTCCAAAGCTTGAAAAATGTCTTAGCCAGCCCTCCAATCCTGGTAAAACCAAGTCCAGGTGAGCAACTCATTGTTTATTTGTCTGTTTCAGATGAAGCGCTGGCAGTGGCCCTGGTCAAGGAAACAGTTGAAGGCCAACGACCGGTGTACTTCACTGGTAAAACATTGCATGGTGCGGAATGTCGTTATCAGAAGATTGAAAAGGCAGCACTTGCAGTTGTTTGGGCCTCACGACGCCTAAGACCATATTTCCATGCACATCCCATCCTGATTCGCACAGACTTGCCACTCCGTACTATATTGTTCAAGCCAGACTTGGCAGGAAGGATGATCAAATGGGCCATAGAACTCTCTGAATTTGACATATCCTACGAACCAAGAACTGCTATCAAGGCACAAGTCCTAGCAGATTTCGTAGTTGAATTAACAGGCTCTAGCCCAGATGCAGATCATTCACACTGGACAATATATGTCGATGGGTCTTCGAACAACAAAGGATGTGGGGCAGGAATCGTTATAGAAAGTGATGACGGGGTACATCTTGAAATTTCATTGCACTTCACCTTCACTACGTCTAACAATCAGGCGGAGTATGAAGCCTGCTTAGCCGGACTCAGAGCAGCACAAGATATTGGGGCCAAAACTGTTACTCTATGCAGTGATTCTCAACTAGTCATCTTACAAATTCTTGGTGAGTATCAGGCTAAATAACCTCTACTGCAACAATATCTGGACTGCGTCAATGAGTTAAAACAGCGCTTCGATGAAGTAACTTTCAAACATGTACCTCGCGAAGAAAATACACGTGCTGATATCCTGTCCAGGTTAGCCAGCACAAAGAAGGCGGGATGCACAACTACGGTTGTACAGAGTACTTTGGCGGAGCCAAGTATTTCCCTTCCCTCCTCAATACATATGATTAAAAGCCGCCCCGTTGATGACAACTCCTGGATAGCTCCAATAGTTCGTTACCTGGTTAATGGACAATTACCCACGGATGATCTTGAGCGAAAGAAACTAAAGAAAGAGACACCCTATTACACACTCCTGGATGACAGCTATACCGCCGAGGAATTTCTGTTCCTTATTTAATTTGTATAAATGAAAATGAGGTGCAAGCTGTTTTGGAAGAAGTCCATGAAGGGCAATGTGGACATCATCCAGGGGCACGGAGTCTAATGAGAAAAATACTCAGGGCGGGGTATTGGTGGCCCACTCTGAAGCATGACTCCGCCTCATATGTTCAAAAATGCGATCAATGTCAACGATTCGCAAATCTTCACCATACTCCGGCCGAGGAAATGTCATCATCAATAACGCCCTGGCCTTTTTATCAATGGGGCATGGATATTCTAGGTCCATTCCCAACTGCGCCCGGCGGTATCAAATACTTGATAGTTGGTGTTGACTATTTCACCAAATGGATTGAGGCAGAGGCAGTGGTGCACATAACGTCAGCCAGGACCCGAAGATTTGTTTATGAGAATATCATTGTGCGTTTCGGAGTCCCTGGACGCATAGTCACTGATAATGGCACCCAATTCACAGATCGCAAGTTCACTAAACTCCTAGAAAATCTCAGCATTACGCAGATTTTCTCTTCTGTGGAACACCCTCAAACCAATGGACAAGCAGAGGTTGCCAACAGAGAAATCTTGAAGGGCCTCAAGAAACGCCTCGGTGAGGCGAAGGGAGATTGGGCAAATCAATTGTGCCACGTTTTGTGGGCATATAGAACTACCCCACACTCCACCACGAATGAATCTCCGTATCGGCTGACATATGGAGTCGAGGCTGTCATTCCCATTGAATTGACAGCCCCTTCAGCTCGAGTCCTCCATTTCAACGAGGAAGCCAATCAACAGAACCTCGCACACGAATTGGAGGTTTTGGCAGAGTTGAGAGAGGAAGCCTTTGTAAGAGACCAAGCTGTCAAAGCAAAGGCCGCCAAACGGTATAATGCACGTATTTTTGAACGCCGTTTCAAAGAGGGAGATTTGGTCTTGAGAAGGGCCAACATTGGCAACAAATTTGTGCACCAAGGCAAATTGGCACCAACTTGGGAAGGTCCATACCGAGTCAGCGAGGTTTTGGGCAAGGGTACATACCGCCTGGAAAACTTGGATGGCACTCCGGTCAGAAATAAATGGAACATTTTAAATTTACGCATATATTACAGTTAGTTGGGTAATACGGTATGATCTTTTCTTCCTAACTCAAGGATCTTCCTATGTATGCTTTCCTTGAAAGGGTTTCGAAAAGATATATCCCAACTCAATCCTTTATGTAGTTCCATTCTCAATGAAATGCCTTCCTGCATTTAATCTTCACTCTAACTTTGAATTGATTATCCATGGCAGAATTTGTTCCCATGCAGATAAAACAACGACTCTAAAACTGAAGCACAAATGCATAACTCTTTATTCCATAAAGATCAACCAACATGCAACGCCGCTTCACAAACGGAGTCAACAAAAACTCCTTGGGGAATTGGTGTCTCAGCTATATGCTGCACCATACTGACCCTAAGGTACAGAAAACTCCTTGGGGGGAAAGGATTGTGTCCCAGCTATATGCTGCACCATACCGACCCTAAGGTACAGAAAACTCCTTGGGGGGAAAGGATTGGTGTCTCAGCTATATGCTGCACCATACCGACCCTAAGGTACAGAAAACTCCTTGGGGGGAAAGGATTGGTGTCTCAGCTATATGCTGCACCATACCGACCCTAAGGTACAGAAAACTCCTTGGGGGAAAGGATTGGTGTCTCAGCTATATGCTGCACCATACCGACCCTAAGGTCCTACAGGCCGCCTATGGGAGGAACTAGTGTCACAGCTATATGCTGCACTAATTCGCCCCCAAGGTCCTGCAGGCTTCTTGTGGATGAGCTGGTGTCACAGCTATATGCTGCACCACGCTAACCCCAAAATCCAACCAATTTCTTGCAGGATGAATTGGTGTCACAGCTATATGCTGCACCATACCGCCTCAAAGGTTCAACCAGTTTCTTGCAGGATGAATTGGTGTCACAGCTATATGCTGCACCATACCGCCTCAAAGGTTCAACCAATTTCTTGCAGGATGAATTGGTGTCACAGCTATATGCTGCACCATACCGCCTCAGAGGTTCAACCAATTTCTTGTAGGATAAATTGGTGTCACAGCTATATGCTACACCATAGCAATCCTGAGCATTCCATCCAAAACTTGACTCCGCCTAACTTCCAATGTTTTACGGAGTACATAATCAACAAACCCAAGCACTGTCAACAAGTTCAAGTAAGTTCAACACTTGTAAAATTGTGCTTCATTGAAATTCCTAAGAGGCTACTCCGCCTCCTTACGGAATCCTACTTCTTTGAAGTTCCTAAGAGGCTACTCCGCCTCATTGTTGAATTTACTTCATTGAAATTCCTAAGAGGCTACTCCGCCTCCTTACGGAATTTACTTCAATGAAATTCCTAAGAGGGTACTCCGCCTCCTTACGGAATCCTACTTCTTTGAAGTTCCTAAGAGGCTATTCCGCCTCATTGTTGAATTTACTTCATTGAAATTCCTAAGAGGCTACTTCGCCTCCTTACTGAATTTTACTTCACCAGAATTACAAAAAGGCTATTCCGCCTCGTTATACTTAGTCATATTTCATTAAGTCCTCAGATGAATGTTCCGCCTTCTCAATATCATTTTACAAGGCATAAATACGACGGACTCAAACACTGCTTATATGAACAAGTATACATTTGCAGAAAATATATTTTTTATTGAATATTGCCAATATTGATAAAATCCAGAGCCTATCCTGGAACAAGGCGATATCATTAAAATGCTGATAAAAACAAAAGCTTGCGAAGGGTTTCAGGAGCTGGTCTTCAAGGGTCGGACGGCATCCCTTCCTGTTGGGCAGAGGTGGCCTGACCTTCACCAGGTTTGATTAAACTTTGGGAGGGAGGCAAGTCCGCCAAGATATATTCAACACTGGGCGCAGGAGCATGACCCCCTTGAACAGGCACCATCAATTCTCCATTGATGAATTCATAGTAAGGATGAATGCCTGTGGTGGATAGAGCAACGCCTGGATTGCGATAACGGAGTTGACGAACAGCCATGCTGAAAGCATCATCAATCGCTGCCTCAGCCGCATCCAGCGTGGATTGTAACTCCTTGTCAAGCTTTTCATTGGCTGCATCAGAGGTAGCTTTTTCAGCTTGCAACCCTTCAACCTGTTTTTCAAGGTTAGTGTACGCAGTAGCTGCTTGGTCTAACTCCGCCACCCAGGCATCTTCAGCAGTGGCTTTATCAAGTTCAAGGAAAATCAACCTCTGCTGGAGCTCACTTGCATCCTCGCCCAATTTTTGTTTCTGCTGAATTAAGTCCGAAATCTGTTGTTTCAGCAGATTATTGTCAGCCCTCACCTGGGTCAGGCCACTCACCTCCTCGCCCAGCTTTGTGTTTCGCTCTTTTAAGCCGGAAACTTGCTTCTCCAGCAAAGCTTTGTCAGCTCTCACCCGAGCCAGCTCCTCCTCCAGCTTCTTGATGTTGGCGTCGGTGGTGTCAAGGTGTTTATCCTTCGCCTTGATCACCTCCGACAGTTGTTCATTATCATGTTCCAAGCTGCGTATCTTTTCAATAGAATCATGAAAAGATTCTTGGAACATGTTAGCTTCAGCAGCCACTTCCGCAATACGAGGGACGAAAGCAAGGAAACCATCAATTTCAGCAAGATGCTACCTTGCAGCAGCAGTGGCATCTGCAACTTCCTCAAAGTCGATGTTTGGGCGGAGAATGAAGTCTGGATCACGCCTCTCTGACTAGTGGGATCCCACATTTGTGAAATACAAATAAGGGTTCATACGAGACCCCGCCAGGGGCAAAGAGACGGATCGCCTAGATGGCTCCCCTGGAACATCGACTAAGAAAACTGCCGCCCCTCTAGTGGTTAATCTCAAGACGGGATCTTCAGATGGGCGGACTGGGGAAATTTGGACTCTCCCCGCCTCGTCTCTCACAACTTGGCCTCGAGAAGCTTGAGCTCCCTCTGCCTCATCTTCCACTGCATGGATTGGAATTTGAACTCTCTCCACTTCTTCCCCCACAGCACCTTCTTCAAGGGCGCCTTCAACTCCGCCCATAGCAGCAGAAGTACCCATAACAGGTACTTCCGGAGTCTCCTCCAAGTCAATGGCAGCATCAATTGATGCTCCTTCCTCAACCCTCTTCTTGCTTTTGGTCCTCCTTCTTTGCAAGGGCTGGAGGTCTATTTCCTCTTCTTCCTCCTCAGCAGCTTCTGGTTCTTGGCGTTTCTTAGAACGCCTCTCAACAGCAGCTGTTGAGGACCCTGCACCACCTTCAAAATTCACTATGTTGGTGGATGCAGGGAAAGGAAGGGTCTTTGTTAGAGCAGCAGTCAGACTCCTCCTGGGCTGCACATTATTCTCCGCATCAATCTCCCTACGGCTCATGCGGATCCTCTTAATACGTTCCATCCCAGGGAATGCAGCAATTTCTCCTGCAAAACAACATGCATGAATTTGATCAGAAACTGCAGGAAACAACAAGAGTAATATTCAAGCCAAAAGTCTTAACGTATTACTTAAATATCCCTGAGCACCCCGCCCAAGCAACCTTCGACACAGAATCAGCTTGTGGACAGAGTTGTACTCCTTCAACGCCCGGAGCACTCCCACAGATACAGCTGATAGAGCACTCTCCTCGACTTCATACGCTCGCTTAGTCAAGAGGAAGTGCTCATGAGTCCAAGCTACTGGGAATTTGTCAACTCCCTCTTTACTCCGCCAGAAGACGGGCTTGTCCTTCCTAACGGACACCTTCACAAAACTCATCCTGAAGTGAAGTCCGCCTTCCTTGGCAGAGTTGGCGAACACCTTGAAGTTTAAAATCTTAGGCTCCGCCCGAAGGGTTACAAAGCCCATGCCTCCCGTTTTAACGTTCACTCTCCTCATGATGCGGCAGAAAGAAAAGAACAACGCCACAGTGGGCATAAACTCCAGATGCTCAGCCATCACCTCAAAGCTACGAACTATCCCCCAACCATTAGGGTGCAGCTGAGAAGGGGCGCAGTCCAAGAACCTAAGAACGCCCATCTGAAATTTGTTCAATGGGAAGCGTACCCCCAGTTGAGTAAACAGAATATCATACATATATATTGTACGATTATTCTGAGGGCGATGGCAAATCCTTTCGAACGTCTTAGGAGAGCGAACAATGAACCTATCTTCATACCGTTCATCTTTCCAAATAGGCACAGACAACTCCACTACACCGCCACTAGTTGTTGCGTGACGAGAGGAAGTACCCTTGACATCTTCCTCAACCCAACAATAGGGGTCAATCTCAAGCGTCTTCTCCCAGTCGTGTCCATGCAACACGACATTTTGACACTCTGCCATTGTCAGTACTTGGGTATGGGAAACACCTCCTGACACAAACGAATGTACAACATTACTAAAGTACTCCACGCTGCTGTAAAACGTCGAATCCCTCCCAGTATAAAAAGCCTCATCTTCACTCTCAATGTCAGAAAACATGGGACGAACAGAAACCCTAGAATGAGACTCTGACCTCTTTCCTCTCATCTTCCTTTTTACGAACACACAAAAAGGAAAAATAAAACCAACCCAATGAAAATGAAGAAGCAAAGAAGAGGAAGAAGCAAGTACCTTAAGCTTCTGAAAGTTTAGAAGAACTCCAACACCAATAAACTCGTAAGAGAGTAGCAAAAACAGTTTCAGCAAACAAATACGAAGTGAGAGATGAAGCAAAACATTTCCCTCCTGAGAGTTTACCTATTTATAGGCATGGCTTGGGGGGAAATAAGCGAATTCTCAAAAATCTCAAAGATGTGTTGGCAGCCGTTAGATAAATCTCGTCAACGGTTCTAAAATTCAAACATGCGTTTACAACCGTTGGATTAGTCTCACTGACGGTTCCTTTTTTGCTGAAACCAATAGATATATCTAAGGGCAGATATTTCATGGGCCGCGTTTTCAAAATCCAAGGCCCACGGTAATAACCTCGAAAACGTTTCTCAATTGCCATCACGCGCATTTATGTCCCATCATTGGAATGGCAATCATTACGAGGGCATACGTGGCAATGGGAGACTGAAGAATAAAAAACATGGTTTCGAGGCGCATTAATGACAGGCGTGGCAAGTAATGACAAGCCAATAAATGCATGAAAACACTTGCCCACAAATCCTGAACTAGCAAATGCCGCCTAAACCCATGCCTACAAAAGCTAAACTTAAGTGTCATAGCTCATTAAAGTGACTCCGCCAGTCACTATAACAAGCTAGGGGGCATATGATCCGGTCCTAACACCGGCCCCCAAGAGCATGGCTTTAATGCCTAGCCAGATCAGCATTTTGAATAAAGAGAAGTATGCTTTAAATACACTACGAATACTTCTATACGGAATGCATACCGCCAGGTCAAGTAACTCCGCCAAGGCATGTTACTCCGCCAAGGAACGCAACCCCGCCAAGGCATGTTACGCCACCAAGGCACCTCACACCGCCAAGGCATGTTACTCCGCCAAGGAAAGTAACCCTGCCAAAGTTGTTACTCCACCAAGCCATAGGCTCAATATTGGCGGAATATTGAATTTCCCACACTGCGTAGCGAGCCCATACTCACAACCCCGGCACGAGATTGACTCTGTCTTGAGAGGTTAATAATGGGAATCACGCTGTCACGCATTAAAGGGAATAACAATAAAATAATAAAGCATTCACGCTTCCCAAGTAAGTGGAAATACCTACTACAATAACGGTGCTCGTGAACGACACAGGGACCCACTGTCTTTCTTGCTTTATGCCAGAAAACAAGGAACGGGCCCTACCAATAATGGAGCACCAGTAACAGGTATATAAACCTTAGCAAAAAGGTATACAGGGGCTCCCCCATTTCTAAACCTTACACTCTCTTACTTGCATAATTATCTCTGACTGTCTTTCTAAGTCTCTAAGTATTCTGAAATACTGACTTGAGCGTCGGAGAACGATTGCAGGTACCACCCCCAATCGGGTCAAGACAAAGAAGACCCCGTCAGGCGGACTGCGACACCGCCACAGAGTACATTACACTCCGCCTCAACATACAAAGACTCTCCGTATTTGTAATTATACACACATTGCTTTGTATCAAAAACACATTCATATATATTTTGAGTTGTTCTACAAGCGTATCTCTACACCCCCTGTAAAGAACAGTTCAACTATATATATTTATATTTCTACGAATAGAGAAGAATATGAAGTTTATATTTTACTAGTTTAATAGTTTAATTTTTAATATTTTTTATTGTTTGTAATGTTCATTTGGTAACCAGTTAAAGAAATAGAGTTATGAAAATAAAAAAAATAATGGTTAATATTGATCCTTCACATTATTTAAGATAATCAAAATTTTATCTAATCAAACAACCAAGTACTGAAGTAATTCTTGGTAGGAGATTCTTCTACCTATTAAGGCAGTGGCTGAAGGTGGAGGCAACGGCGAGAGAGTGTGGTGAGGGCAGTGATAAAAAGAGCAACAACCGAAATACATGATGGTGGTGGTGGTAAAAAGGGAGAGAGAAAAAAAAGAAACATCGACCAAAAAGAGAAAAAGATGTACACACTAGGAGAAATGAGGAAAATCTCCTGAATGGAAGTCTCCACGGTTAAGCAATTGGTGCTTTTTCTTTTAAAAGAAAGCGGTGGTAGGGTTCACGCTTCTACAATACTACGACTTCAGAATTAGGATTTTACAAGCATCTGCATTAAAGATGAGTTTTGTATGTCCTAAGGATCATCTGAAAAATACCAGCATGCTAATGATGATGAATTCTCCTACAAAAATTGGTTTAGTTAATTAAACGTGTGTTTGGTGTATAATTGTGAGTTTTTCCATTCTTTTAATATTTTAAACTTTGTGTGATACATAAGGATAGTTGATTTTGTTACCAATGAAGTGTTTGATATCTAAAAGGTTTTTTATTTTCTAAAAGTCATACTTTTTGATAATTTTATTTCCTGAAAATAGCACTAATCAAATTGGAAGGTACTGAACGAGATTATATAATGTATGGTTAATGGTTCTGAAACGGTCAGAATTGTGAACGCGTTTTACAATTTCTGAAATTCTATTTTGAGTGGTTCTATCTACATGAAGTTAATAGCATAACTTAAAGGACTCAATTTGTGTATAATTGCAATTTAATTGATCAAATTTAGATTGAAATAATTATATAAAATTAATACAAGTGTTTTACATACATGTGCGTGTACAGCTTTTGCTAAAATTGCAATACGCAAAAACAACTACAAGTGTACGCTATCTATTCTATAACGAGCTTTGTTTAACTTTTTCGCTACGGAAAGAGAAAAGGATGTACCAATAATTTAATGTTTAATATTTATTGAATGAGTTCACAACACGTTTCATCTTTGAATAATGGCTAATTTAACTACGTGAGGTTCAAAGTAGTATTAAATATTGATAATTATCACATTGTCTTCCTCATTTCAATTAGGTAGGGATTTTATAATTATTGCTCTTTACTTTTTATTTTAATGACTCAAGTTAACAATTGTTTTTAAATTTTGTTGGTAACAGAAAATGAAACCCACGACATTTTAAGAATTCCTAACATGTTAGAGAATTTATATCATATATATAGTTTAACGAATTGAATTAGATCTTAATTACATCACTACTGTTTTAACATCAACATCGTGTAAAAGATAATTTTATATATTAATACATCATCTTTTTATAAATCCTCTTATTAATTCAAGAAAGAATTGAATCTTGTTTATGTTTTCAAGAGTGTTTTTTATTCATTATTGTGTAATATATAATATTAATTTCTAATCTAGTATCCCATGAGTATGTTATAAATATATTAAATAGTGATTAAAATTTAACACTACCAAGTGGTTGTTTCTCGAGTTCAAATTACATAAATATTGAAACATCCCGACTTAAATAAAACAAATCCGAGACGGGGAATTTTTCACGCTCAAAATCCAAGTCGGGAAAAATAAAACGGGTCAGGGTGCCACTCGCTTGGCAAGTCCCTGAATTGGTAAGCAAAATTGGCAGAAGTCGCTTAAGCGAGTCCTTTCTCGCTGGAGCGAGGACCCACACTAGGTGTGTTCATTCACTCGGAATTAGAACCACCACTCACTCGGAAATGATTCCTTCATATCACACTTCCCTCGGAAGTTCACACACACCTCCTCATTCCTTGCCTGCAAGATCCCATCTCGGGCATGGCTCACTCCAAGGGGTTCAACTTCACTCGGAAGGAGTCATTCAGTCTTTCTTCACTCGGAACCCTTTTAACTTAATTCACTCAGAAATAATTCCCCCTCGGATATGTTTCACTCGGAGGCACTTCAACCTCAACACGCTCGGAAGTGTCTTACCCCTTCTTCTCTTGGGATTATTTCACAATTCTTTACTCGGGAGGTTTTCTAGGTCAAATCTCACTCAGAATTATGTATACCTCATTCACTCGGAATATCTAAGCTTTATCCACTCGGAGGATGTTTTCTAAAATATACCTCACTCAGGGACATCTTAACCATTCTTCCCTCGGGAGTGGTTTCCCCGGAATTTCCCACTCGGGGGTATTTTAAATCTTTTTCCAATCGGGAAAGTTTCACTCAGCTACTTCTCACTCGATACATATCTACTAGCCTTCCCTCGGAAGTAGTCTTAATAGACGTAGCTCACTCGGAATTGGTTTAACCCTTCTTCATTCGGAAGAGGGTTTCCAGTCTAGCCTCATTCAGAGACACTTTAGCTCTCCTTTACTCGGAATCACGCAAACCTTATTTGCTCGGTGATATAGAGTAACACTCACTGAACAATTTAACAACATAGCAATAAATATATATATATATATATATATATATATATACACGATTGTATTCTCAAATCTGAGGGGATTCAAATTCAAATACACTTAGATAAACAGTGTACTTAGGAGCCGGTCAGGCTACATCAAAACTATTTACACAATGTATATATACACTTCCGCTGTATAAGTACACTTCACACAGTTGATATTCTCCCATCATTCCCTATTCCGAGCGATATCCACTGAAATATAGCCACAGTAGGGGTGAGCATTTTACATATTAAATGACAGTTATTGACTCGGATTAATCCTCAAGTTCTCAACTATGCAATATCATATGTCAAACAATCAATAACACACACACTGCCATTCAATATGATTACACACACGGCATCATTCAATCAGAATCTACTCAACTAACTCTCGGCTATATTAAACATGTTATTCTCAATAACATTGATACATATACATACAAGTCACATTGCACTCGGCAACAGATATAAATGTATACATGTTCATTCAGTCGGATCCGATTGCTCATTAATAGCTTTTTATGTTGCAACATGGCTCTCAGCCTTTTGTTCAGCTCTCAGCTGATCCGGCCGTTTTACTGGTACCAAACTGTTTGTCCTCACATGTAACACAAACACTCTCAGCGTCAACGGCAGTGTTACGGGCAGCCCTGAGTCCCACTCAGTCGGCTTGCCTTGAGTCCCACTCAAAGTCTTTGATAGCATCTCATGCATATAATTACCGATTCAAATACAAGCGTCACACGCTCAATACTCACAGTATTTTCACTGGTGCATCTCATGCATAATAATATCATAAAGTCATGAACAGAATTCATCATAGCAGACTCCTATCATATACACGGCTTTCTCATTAACAGTACATGCATCTCATGCAGTCATTATAGAATCACCAACAGATTCAGCACAGCATTCACATACACATACACTCGGCAATCCATACTTCCGTCAGCATGCATTTCAGGCAATGCCAGGTAAAATCATAAACGGAATCAACACAGTATTCTCATACCACATTCACTAGACATTCACATCTCGTCACATGCATTTCATGCATTTTAATATAAAATCCCAAACGGGAACTAACATAACAGATTCACATCTCATGCATTCGGCATTCTCAATAAAATCAACATGCATCTCATGCACAAGCACTCATGGACGGAAATTGATACAACACTACACCATTCAACTATCTCACATCCGGTATTCGAAAGTTATCACTCAACAAATCACACAATCATCACATTCAAAGTCATAAACACACAGTACAGCACTTTCGCCCGGAACCCGTCCATAAACCATGCATTTGAGATGTAAAGCACCCCCTACCTACTGTGAAGTCCCTCGGACTTTAAACGTTGACCGGTTGCTCCGATCGCTCCTTCAGTCACCCTTCCTTAGCCAAACGACCTTCACGTCCAGTCGTTAAACTTCTACACCAAACGTTGTCTTCTCCTTAAAGCAGATCCGTCTCACCCACAGTGGAGTACTTCCACAACTCCGAGACACCCCACGCTGCAGACTTCCCAATCGGGACTCTGACAGTCCTCGAATGGAAGAAAAAGAAGAAGGAGAAGACGAAGAAAAAAAAGCTTGGGAGGAGAAAACAGAAACAGCCCACAGTACGCACGAAGCAGAACGCCCAACTCTCTCTGACTTTTCTAACTTAATGTGAGTGGAAAGTGAAACCGAAGCCCTTTATATGGTCAAGAAGGGCACATGCGTCTTTTTCCTGGCCTCTTTTAGTTAACCGGCCATTAACTTAATCTGCAATGAATCTTAATTAGCACTTACTCTTAATCGGAATTAAATCTTACTCAGGATGTTACAAATATAGTATCGCATTAAAAAATATAGTTTTAAAAACCTATCTTACCAGGAACATAGAGAATGTTTTGTTTAAAAAAATGCAGCTTATTTCAATAATCTCTACAGCTAATTGTGCACCCAAATATAAAATTCTTGCTTCTATTTATTGATCTATTGAGAATTCCAAAAAAATATTAATTATCAAATTTTAATTGTTCTGTTAAGAATAATAAATAAAAAGAAAAATACACTCCTCAAATTTAAGATAATCTTTTAAAAAAAGAAAGTACTTTTGGTTAAGGAAAGACTTCAAAATAAAGGGGCTAATTAACCTCTAAGGCTGAATTTAAATGACTAAAAATAGTAACTTTCTATTAAAAGTAGATATATTTATTACCCTTGTATTTTCGATAGAGTCATTGCAATTTTTCCAATAAAAAATATTCTTTGGTAACTATATTTAACCATAAGAACTAAAGTTAACAAAAACCCAAAATAAAACAAGGAAGACAACAATAGATGAGGGATGTAATTAATTGAGGAGCAATGGACCAACTACATAAATCAATAATTCATTTAGCACATAATTGAATCAAGTTAGCAAAAGTTCGTAGTAGTAGTAACATATAGTTGTTCTGTACAACTATCATATCTATATACAACATAGGTGTGAAAGCCAAGCAAGGGTCAACTCCTTGAGCCAACCATGGTGGTAGCATTAGCAGCAGTTCCTGTGGTTGATACCGTTAGCCCTCGATCATACATCCGCTGGATCTCTTCCCTGTATTCTGTAAGAGACTTGTCAGGTATGGCTGGTGTCAGCTCAATCACATCTCCCATCTTCAACTTGCTATTAGGGTCACTCACAGGCTTATGGTTCAGCCTTGGCCTCAACTCTTCCTTCAGTGGGAACCTATATGTTGACAACCTTGAACTCGCTCTCCCAACTCTTTCCAACAGATTCATCACTGTTGAGTTTGCACAGAATTCTTGAACAGACATCTGCACATCCATTTCAAACACAAGTTGAAAAACAGTTGAATACAAAAGTACACTGTGATCAGAATCATAAGATGCTTATGACACTAGGAAACTCCGGTTCAATGATTTTAAAACCCCACCAGCCATTAAACCAATGACAGCAATGGGGGTACTGATTCAAACAAATTAAAGATCCAATCCTGATTGAATTGATAATAATGGAAAGTAGAACCGAAATGGTAACCGGTTTTAACAACAATGCTTTGATTGCAGGAAATGTCAGCGCATGCTTTATTTTCCATGATATTAATTTTACTGGACCATTGCATGCCACAAGGAATTGAAACATTAACTCCTAACTCCCAAGTCATGTTAGATATTACCACTTGAACATCAATCGCTACTTGAAGGTCATACATTTTGGGGAACAACTCCTCTATCCAGTCATTAGTTCAGGAAATGGAACTGAGACTTAATAAATAGCATCGTCAAGGTAACTACTGATTTTACTCTATATAAACTTAATTCTTACTAAATTTTAAGAGTCAAACCATGGAAGACCTGAAAATCTGAAATTAAATGACCTGAACTACTAGCACAAACCTTATCATTCTCGATCATTATGACGAACACAGGCCCTTCATGACCACAATCAGGCTTATAAGAGTATGGGCAATCATCAGCATGGGAAGGGAACTTGCATGGTGGCTTGACTGAATCGGCATATCCAACAGATGAACAATCTCTACTCATTGCTTCGCACTGCCAAGTGACAACCCATCGCGCCCACTCAACCATCTGAAGCACAAATGAGGAATGCTGACAGTCATCTTCCTTGTATCTCCAATGAGCAGCAAATCCAAATTCTGCTTGTAAATGCATATCTTTTGTGCGAATTTGTACTTCAAGGGGAACCTTGCCTACACCCATCACCACAGTATGAAGGGATTGATACCTGTGAATGAAGTATAAATATCAGATGATATAAGTAATCTTTCACCACACTAGAAAGTGTACACTACACTATAATGAGACATGACATACCCATTGAATTTGGGGCGACATATGTAATCTTTCAGCTTTCCAGGTACCTCAGACCATAACCGATGAACAACTGTTAAGGCTTTATAGCAGTCTTCTTCCTTATCAACAATCAAGCGTAGCCCATAAATATCATGGATATCATCTATGGTTAGTTTCTTCCTACAAACACAGACAAATAATAATTTAGAATTTTGTACAGACAGTACACAGTTCAGCATACCTGGCAAACAAAAAAGTGTTTTTGTATAAATATTTAATAGATATAAACCAGCTAGTATCAAAAGCATCACCAGCGTAAATATAGCCAGAAATCATATCCTCTCATCTAAAAACAACCCAAACAGCAATTATCACATTTATATGTGTTTATGCAGTCACAGCAACTATCTTCAATCAAACACCTAACTAATACTACATTTGCGTTTAAAGAAAATTCCAAGAGGAAAAAAACAAACAGAGGTTTAAGCATTTAGTGACAAAATAAAAGAGAGGGAGAGATATAACATACTTTAACATTTTGCAATAAATGCTGTACAAGCTCTTATGCCTCCCAGAAAGCACATTGTAAGATATGCCTTCATCTTTAAGTGCTTGATCTAATTTCTCTATTGCAGAAGAAATCATGGCATCATCATATGACTCCACAAGTTTTGATGAAAGCTCCTCATGCTGGCTGGGGTTGAGATGCTTAAAACATAAATTTTCTAATTGTTCTTTCCAACTAGAAATTCCCAAGCGATTGGCCAAAGGTGCAAAAATCTCCAATGTCTCCTTTGCAAACCTCTGTTGCTTGGCCACTGGCAATGCATCTAGTGTCATCATATTATGTAACCGATCTGCCAATTTAATGAGGACAGCTCTTGCATCAGCCATGGCCAGGAACATGGTATGCAGGCGGTCTGCTTCATCCGACTTGCTAGCTGTATTGTTTTCTCGAGCCAGTTTGCTTAAGTGGCTCAGTTTAGAAACCTAAAATGCCATTAAATTGAATTAGTTAGAATTTTGAAAGATGAGGCTATAAAAGAAATGCCTAACTGAATACATGAATGGCTTTTATAGTAATAGATTCCTATAAAAATGCTTATAAAAAATTAAATAAAATTAAAATTTCAGCAACCAAAACCAAACACAACAAATCACAAGCATTGAAGATATTATCAAAAGCTAGGAGATAAAAATTTCTCCACAACCTAATTGGGTTTGTACTGCAATCCAATCCATTGCTTCCATATGCTAATGACTAATGACTACAAACATCAAGTTTGAAAAACCCCCAATGAAAATCTGTTCTCAAATCAAATTAGAGACAACACACTTCTTATTCCAGGAACCAATGAAGGGCCAGGGAGATGAAGAGAAAACTGACATAAGATCTACAACTCCAGAGAGCTAGTTCTCACAAAATCTTTGTCTTGCATTTACACTTAAACTATATTATATTTTGAAAGAGTTCCAGCAACCCAATTACACTCAGCCATTGCAACTAACACTAGATCTGAAGTCTAAAATTTAGTGATAACATCAATAACGGGTTGATTCAAATTTAATAAAGACCATGCAGATCACAAGCATCAAATTCCATATCCTAAATCACACACAATTAATTTAAACAACAGACGTGATGATGTCCCTCACCCCTTCAACCAAATCAGCAACGCCAGCACCAAACATCCCAAATATATAATCATAAGTCAGAAAAGCATCATCAAGCGTGTCATGCAAAAGCCCCGCAGCAACGACAGTGGAATTGGCACCAATCAAAGCCAGTAACACAGCAGTCTCCAAACAATGCTGCAAATAGGGATCCCCACTAGCCCGCATCTACCAAAAGAAACATCATCAAATTCATCAAAAACCCTCAAACACAACAACAAATCAAAACCACATCTCCCAACTCCAAAACACACAAACACAAATACAAACACACAACAAAGTTGAATTTACCTGCCCCCTATGAGCTTTCTCAGCTTCACAAAAGGCCTTAATAACAAACTCCTCGCAGAAGATCTTGTGCCTCATCTGAGCTCCAAGAAGCAACTTCTTAGCATAAGGCTCAAATCCACCTTCCACAAAAGTATCCTCCAAATTGAAGGTCAACTCATCAACGAGGGCAGAAGAATCACCCGCATCAACGTTGAAACTACGAGACTCATAATCCAAACAAGAAGAAGACACCAAAGCATTCCTCACAAATCCATCAAACAACCCACTAGCACCACCGCCACCACCCCTTTCACACCTTATCCTAACAGGCGTAGAACCACAACTCCTCGTACTACTACACGACACTGGACCATGAAAAACCGACACAGGACTCTGATCCCTCTTCCATGAAGACCCTCCAAACTTGCTCGGAGAGTACGAAAAGGTACTACTTAGTTCCTTCAACTCGTCTTCTTCTCCGGCGCCGGAAAAACTCGACGACAACGGCGCGTGCTTCACCGCCGTCGCCGGAGACGAGAACAAACACGAAAGCCCACCGATCACCGGCTTCTGGGAAGTCGACGTTGTTGTCGTTGTCGCCGGTGACGATGATCGTGACCCCAATTCGAAGTCATAGGAAGAGTGAGCGTTGATCTGGCAAGGATGCGGCGTGGAACACACACTGCTCGGTGGACTCGCGTATAACGCTATTGTGGAAACCGCCATGGAACAAAGCGAAGCTTCTAAAGGGTTACAATTAGGGTTTTCGATCCCAAACTCGAAATCACCGGAATTAAAGGTAAAGGCACGGTTTCACTAATACCTTTTTTGGAAAATTGAGAAGAATAACTAAACAATTAGAGAAATTGATGCAAACCCCTAATAATTTCTGAGTGGCCTAATTATACTGTTTTGTGGTGGCGTTCCCAATTTCAGAGAAGAGAAACGACCCAAACAGAGGAAAGGAAAATTAATGTTAAAAAAAATAGAAATTGAGGAAATTGTTTGAAGAATTCAAAGATTTTTTTGAAAAAATTTCTTTCTATTGAAATGGGTGTTGTTGTATATATATACAGAATTTTTTTTAGGGAAGGTGAAAGGGGGTGAAGAAAACTAAAAGAACCGTAAGCAGAGAAGAATTTACAGATTGGGACCCTGAGATTTGAAGATTTCAGGTGAGAGAGTCAAATACGCTTGAAAATGGAGGCGGAGAGAAAAGGAAAGAGAGAGAGGGTTTCGTTGTTCGTAGATTTCCACAGAATCTGTATTCTGTGTTGTTTATGAGAGGGAATGCCTCAGCGGCCAAGAAAGGAGGGAGGGTGAAATGCCTTCTCTGTCCTCGGGAGATTATGGTAATGGCATGTTCTGGATTGGGAATTTTAAGATAAGTTTCTTAATTCATTTCTTTAATAATGTTGTCAGCGATTTGGTGTCGGTTAATTATTACAGTTTTCTTACAACAGGACTATTCTTCCGTTCCGTTTTAATTCATTTTTTGAAATGAAAAGATTATCTAGGTTGATTTATTTTTTAATATAATTTTTATATTTATGTTAGCTCCAATAAACTATAAAACTCAAAAGATTCGATCCAACTTATATAAATAGAATAAATTATTTAATTAGATTCTTATTATTTAATATGCTGACCATTAAAATTAATAATTATTTTTAAGTTTTTGATTTAAGGAAAATTTTTTTATATATACAACTATACAGAGGTGTCCAATTTCGACGTTATCCGTACGAACCCAAGCTACCCGATTTTAAAGGTAAGAACGGGTCGGTTTGTAACGGGTTTTTGGGTAAAAATGGATCATTTAAGTGGTTTATTGTGACTAAGAACGGACGGGTTCGGGTTAAAAAATTAAACCCAAAGATACCCATACCTGACTGACTGCTACTAAGAATATCATTATTGATTTCTAGATATATTGACGATACTTTCTTTACGATTGGTCTTTGTGTGGTCAACCTGAAGTCATACATGAGTTTATCATCAAATCATAGAATTAATTCCTACTGCTTTAATGTTATGTCACTTTCATATTCCATAAGGCGTTCGTTCTAAAACATGAAATACATCATTTTTATATGTAAGTTTTTGCTAAAATTATTTTATAAGTAAAAGGTGTTTGGCAAAAAATAAAAATTAAATTTTTCTAAGAAACTTAACCGAAAAACCCGACCGAAAAAATCGAGAACCGCAATTAACCGAACCCGACCAAACACCGTAATATTTGGTGAAAATGGGTTATTGTTTGTGTTTTATGTATAACAATGAGTAGACTCAAAAGTAACTGAATCCGACCGAACCTAACCGATGGACACCCCTACAACTATATATATATATATCAAAAGTTATACTTATCTTTTTTTTATTATGAAAATTATACGAATCATTAAAACTATAAAGGACTATATCAAAAATTAAAAAAAAATAGAAGTTTTTAAACTTAAAACTACAGAAACTGTTTCTGAGATATTTTTATTTTATTTTATTGCCTGATTTTGTGTTGTTGCGGGCCCCATTGAATCTAGACGCTATTGTGTTTAGCAAAATTAAAGCCAGAGCACGGATGTAAAAGAAAAATCTTAAAACTACCAATTATCGGAATGAATTCTTGGCAAAAACAAAAATCTAAATTTACTTCCAGAATTGTGTGCTGTAACCATAAGGCTAAACACGTATTTTAAATTTTACTTTAATATTAATTATATTTTTTAAAATAATGGTAACATAAAAAACACATTAAGTATTTATCAAAATATTTTTTATCTTATTAACAGAACTAAAATAACTAAATAGGACTGAAACACCAATTTGAACTCCTTTGTATACAAATTATTTTTAAATAAATTATACAAATAATCAATATATAAAATATTATTGATTATTTTCGTAATCAATTTAATAAGTGTGCGGGAAAAAATTGAATGTATGGATGGAACTACACCTCAAGTAATCCAAATTCCATGGATGAAGCATGGTTCGGGCAAATGGGGCTATGGCTCCCTTCAACTTCTATTTTCTTTTTAAAAACATTGTTATACCGAGATGATGAAAAATAAATGGTAGTAAAATAATAAGTTAATTACTAATAATGCATTTAAAGTAAAGAATATATATTTAGATAATTTATGAAGTTAATAAAAAAATTGAGATTGCGATTGTGTTAATTTTATCATTATCTAAAAATTTTATGTAACGTTCTAATTTAAAAATGTTAGGATAGACTAAAATTTCTAGGACTAAATCTATTAACCTAAATAAACTAAATTTATTAGATTAAATTTTCTTTAATTCATGTTCCTAATTCTTAATTCCTAACTCTTTTCTTTCTCTTTTCGTTTCTCTCCCTTCATCGTGTGCCTTCTCCCTCATCTCTTGTTGCATCTCCTCCCAACAACAAGCATCTTCTTCTCATCTCCATCACCACATCATATCATCATCTCCACCTTCATCTTCATCAATTTCGGTTGGATCACTAAGGTAAATGCATGCTCCACTCAATCTTCTTTTTGACCTCATGGGTTTCCACTTTTCATGGCTAAATTCAAGTTCCCCTCCCTTCCATATCTTGGGCCATGGCTACCATTGTTGGACCCATGGAAGCTTAAAGTGAAATTTGCATTTGATCCGGTCTGGATACCGGCACATAAAGTTGTGACGTCAAAATGACCTCTTAGAGGGGCAACCGGTGTTACATGGAAATATCGCCACACCGGTCATTCGTTGTGCCTTATCCGCTCTCGCTTTGTTAGGTGCTTCATTCGTCCTCGCTACGATGGATGCTTCATCCGTCCTCACTTCTCTGTCGTGCATAACCATTTGTCTCAGAATCACCATGAGATAAGAGGGATTATAACTTATTAGTGAAGATACTTTGCATAGCAGAATGTGCCTATGTCATTTGTCACAGAGAGTAAGTACAATCATCAGCAAAATATACGGAAAGGTGATTATCCTTCATCCCTGTGTCAGAGTCGTACTCTGATAATTGACCTACCCCCTGACACACTCTGAATACTGAGCCACTTTGATTGACACACTCTACACGGTATCAGAGCCAAGGGCCCACTTGCATCCAACGATTCATTTCCTACGTTCAACTATAAATAGCATATTTCAATACACATGCAAGGTTACGTTGTTCTATCTCACATCTTACTATTGCATCGCTTAAGCTTTCATTGAGTTCATTTACACTCTTCTAACTTGAGCGTCGGAGAATCTTTACAGGTGACACCACCTTTCGTCCACTCCAATGCGAGACTTTGGTGTGAAGGATCTCTAGGACAACGAGACCGGTTTCTCCCACTGAGAGACCGGATTACAATACCGGATACCTACTGTACCGGTGTACAAATTCTAAAATATACATACTTTTGTAGCTGGTCCCACACCGGATCCTAAATCCCGGTTCAGACCAGTTCAGCATTCTTGGAGCTCTTAAGGTAAGAACCAACTTAATTCCCCTTCAATGCTTCATTCACCAAGGAAAGATAAGCACTCATTGTTCTAATTGACGATTTATGCTTTGATTGGTGTTGGGCAGCAAATAGAAAGTGAATTCCAAGGAAATCGAAAAGGATTCAGAGTCTCAATTACATTTTAAAGTGTTTTGGTAAGCGGCGACGTATTTTGGTAAGTCAAAAATTATCAAAACTATATCAAATTAATGATTTTAGCTCCGAAACATATATTTAATAGCTTACAAGTTGTTAAAATAATTGTTATTAATTTTTAGGAATTGTCATATTAAAAAATCAATGTTCATAAGTGAAATCGGTGAATCGAAAAGCAACTTTGAAAAGTCAAATCGTCAAAAGGTACGTGTTTAGTACAATGGGGTTTATCATTTGCGTAGCGAATAGAATTTTAATTTTAGGGTTGGGTATAAATGATCGTGTGTGATTTAATAAATAATTATTGGAATTATACATTTATAAAACACTGTTATGGTTATTAATTATGTTAAGGATCGATGTTTGTAAATTAAAGCCTTATGTTTATTAAACGATGTTGATGATGGTATTTTATGAATTATGTTGGAGTATATTATTGTTAGTAATGAACAATATGTGTTGATTTTAATGACAATTATATTAAATGGTGTATTGGATTGTGGTTGATTGCTCCAGTTAATTGGATTAATATTTATGGGTTGATGATTAGTGATTTAATATATATTGGGGTTAGTGGAGCTAGGCTATAATGTGAGAATTGATTTAAATGTGCAATGATTCATATCTGTGCATACTGCATTGCCATGACATTATATGCATTGAAATAGGCACTATAATTCACTCAACACTAAGATTTGATGTTTGAGACTGTCATTTATAGCACTATGATTTATTGTGCAGTTCTTGAGATACCACCATTTTATAACACTACGATTTGCTGTGTGGCTACCTAGATATTCGTCACTTTATAGCACTATGATTTGCTGTGTGGATTATCCTTTGGCACTATGATTTACCATTTTGTGAAGTTAGATCTGCATTGCATGCTGTTATGCATTTGAAAAGAATGAAATTTCCAAAGTCCATAGCATTCAAACATTGAATTTAGAGTATTGGAACATTGGTGCATGTTTAGGTGATGAGAGGTTGGAAGTATCATGGTGATGTTTGAAATTAAAATGAAGTGAGTATATGAATTAATGATGGATAAGCTTTTGTGCTTAATTAATATGTGTACTGATCCGGTCCTAACACCGGCCCCCAAGAGCATGGCTTTAATGCTTTGCCAGATCAGCATTTTGAATAAGAGGAGTATGCGATTGAGCACATTATAATCACTTCTATACGGAGTACATACCGCCAGGGCAGGTAACTCCGCCAAGGCATGTTACTCCGCCAAGGCATGTTACTCCGCCAAGGAACGTAACCCCGCCAAAGTTGTTACTCCGCCAAGCCATAAACTCAATATTGGCGGAATACTGAATTTCCCACACTGCGTAGCGAGCCCATACTCACAACCCCGGCACGAGATTGACTCTGTCTTGAGAGGTTAATAATGGGAATCACGCTGTCACGCATAAAGGGAAATAACAATAAAATATTAAAGCACTAACGCTTTCCAGACAAGTGGTGATACCTACTACAATAATGGTGCATGTAAACGGCGCAAGGACCCACCACCTTTTCAGCATTATGCCTGAAGACAAGGAGCGGGTCCTACCAATAATGGAGCACCAGTAACAGGTATATAAACCTCTCTCGAAAAGGTATAAGGGATCTCTCTTTCCCATTCTCTAAACCTTACACTCTCTTACTTGCATAATTCTCTCTGACTGTCTTTCTAAGTCTCTAAGTATTCTGAAATACTGACTTGAGCGTCGGAGAACGATTGCAGGTACCACCCCCAATCGGGTCAAGGCAACGTAGATCCCGTCAGGCGGACTGTGACACCGCCCCAGGGTACATTGCACTCCGCCTCAACATACAAAAACTCTCTGTATTTACATTTATACGCACATTGCTTTGTATCAAAAACACATTTATATGTATATTTTGAGTTATTCTACAAGCATACTTCTACACCCCCTGTAAAGAACAGTTCATTGGCACGCCCGGTGGGACCTGTAAACTTGGTAATCCCACAATCTTTGACCAATCTTCATCATCAATGGAGAGACAAGGACCAGAGATGCAGAACGAGGATTCTCCTCCACGCAATCCCAGACGTCTTAACTTCGATGATGATGCTCAGAAAAAAGCAACGCAAGCTGATTCTCCAGATCCAAGAGATGACATGATTCGAATGTTGAGAGAAGAACTTGCGGAACTTCGTCGTGAAAAAGCAAACCCAGTGCATGAGAAAGTTGGTCCCGCAAGACAGCCACATCATGAACCACACATGCAGGAGGAATCAAGTACTCCTTACTACTCTCGTATTCCTACATACATGGAGGAGCAGCGAAGCCTCCCACTGGTGAATGCTCAGCATCAAGAAGGAAGGAGAGCAGGCTCAAACGCATCCCCCTTAGGATATAAGATGAGCATCCCATTTTCTAAAAGGCTCATGAATGCACATGTACCCAGACATTTGCAAACTATGCAGCCCATTTCTATAGGGAAATATACTGGGGAAACAGATCCTTCTAAGCATTTAGATGCTTATATCTACGAGGCTATGTTTCTAGGAGCTGAGGAGGATGTCATGTGCAGAATGTTCCCCAGAACCCTTACAGGCGAAGCTCTTAGTTGGTTCAAGAGCTTACCTTCAGGTTCCATTGATTCGTGGGAGGAGCTGGCCTCAGCTTTTGGAAGCCACTTCGTGATCTCCAGGGATGCACCCAGAACCTCTCATACCTTAGCTCAGATCAAACAAGGCGACAAAGAATCTCTGAAGGATTTCCTTAAGAGATTTTACAAGGAGGCAGCCATGGTCCCTGATCTGACAGAGGCAATCCAGTTGCATATTCTCATAGAAGCTATGCAACCAAAGTCACCTTTCGCTTTGTCTTTGGCAAAGGGACCTCCAACCACGATGGAGGAATTTCGCAGGAAGGCGTCCAAGTACGTGGGTATCGAGATGCATTTGGAAGCCACTGCATCTCGCAGTAAACCACCCCCTGCAACTCCACCTCATGACAAAGGGAAAGAGAAGTCGTTGAAGAATGACAAGTCCCACCAAAGGGACAAAGTAGGGAACCAACCTTTCAAACAGCAAGACAGACGCGTGTTCAATTTTGCTCACTATGCACCACTGAACACAACTTGCGAGCAAATCTTGCGTGAAATAGGATGGACCACCCTCAATGTTTATGGAATTCAACGTCCACCCCCAATCAGGCGCGGTGGAAACCCAAAGAAATATTGTGAATTCCATGAGTCAGTTGGCCACACCACAGAAGAATGTAAGCAACTCAAAAATACCATTGAGGTGCTCATTCGTGAAGGTAAATTGAAACATTACCTGTTCAAAGGCAAATCTCATGATGAGCTGTTGGGCCGACGGCGACTCAGCGGTTCTTTCCCACCGCCGGACTTTTTGTCAATTGGCAAGCGCACCAATTCGTTTGTAGTTTTCAAAATTTAGATATCGTTCCACTGGGATTGAAAGTCCAATAACAACAGTAATTGTCTACTTACTATGGTAAATATGAAGGAAATTATAAACAAAAGAATGATTTATATACAGTTTATACAATATTTACAAGATAGCATGATTGAGTGATTCATGAGATAAGAAGAAAATAAAATCTATCTAAAAAGTTGAGTTGCAATCTAGAATAGGTAAGATACTTGAGATAAACACAGATAAACAAATTATGTTGGAAATTGGATCCCTAATCTAGAATAACAATGAGGAACTCAAGACATGCATATTTAATTATCAAGTTTCATGTCATTGCAGCTTAAAATCATTATAACCGATCCCTCGTGATATAAATTCTAAGAATTCACCGTAAAGTCCGATCCCTCGTGAGCTTTCTCAGTAAAAACTTGCATTAAGACCTGGCCTTATGGCAACAATGGTTAACAACCCCTATAGAATTGAGATACCAAGGGTATTCCAACTTTTTACTTTCGTCAAAACAAGTTTCAATACGGCATAAATAATCATTCTCCCGTTTGACATTTATACTAATAAAACCAGTTTCGATACACATGAAAATCATTCTCCCGTTTGACATTCATATTAATAAAAGGTTGAAATACTAACATGGACTTGAATCATAAACATGCAGAGGTCGAATTCACAACATTATACTCAATAGATTAGTTCACCAATTCCAACATAAACAAATTAGTTACACATGGTAAAAGTAAAAACAACACTTACAGAGTTTGACATTACGAAGAAGACGATGGAAACTTCACGATACAACGATCACAATACACCGAAACACACTCAAGTATCTAGAAAACTATTTTAGAACTACAACTCACAAAAGAAGTACTCAAGGTCGAGTACAAGAGAGAAGAGAAGAGAAGTGTATGGAATGGGATGCTATGAATGGTGTTGGATGGCCCTATTTATAGGGCTGAGCAAGGGTGCTGACGCTACGCGTCCCTGTGACGCTACGCGTCAGACCCCTGACTCAGCCTCCATTAAACACTTGATAATGGCCACTTTCAATAATTAATCTTGATCATGCCTGGCCACTTGGACATGTTTCCACGAGTTTTTGGCCATTTATGCTGATTGGGGTGGCCCTTGGGCTGAGTGGGGTGCCCATTATTGAGTCCAAGTGGAGTGGTTGGCCAAAGTGGAGTGGTTGTTCACGCAGCACTGACGCTACGCGTGGATGTGATGCGTAGCGTCAGACTCAAAAATAACAGTTGATGCTACGCGTGGGGTGAGGCTACGCGTCAGATTCTCCAGTGTAAATTTCTCTTGATTTCTTAACTTTTTCACTGCAAAACTAGAGAAAATTGATCAAGGGCAGATTATTTCCAACAACACTCATTTATTGAATTTAAATCCTAATTTTCTAACAAATTAAACTAATTTTTATGATTTTTATAAAATTTTTATTTAAGCTTTTATTGAAAATTTGAGGACTAACAAATACCCCCAACTTGAGACATTGCTCGTCCTCGAGCAAGAGAGAAAAATAAGAAAATAAAAATTTGAAATCAAATTTTTAAGTTAGTCCGAAAATTTACCATAAAAAATAATTACACAATTTCAACTATTTTGTAATAATCAAAAACTGATATCAAATATAACAAAGATTTAATGATAAAATTGTTTACAATATTCTATTAACAACCAAGCAAAATTTCAGGCTTACCTCACAAGTGTTTATCTCTATGCAATTGGTAACCTGTTTCTCTCAATCAATCATAAAATCAAACGAATTTAACTTTGTTTGTCATCTAATCAATGGTTATTTATACAGAGTTAATTCAAAAATCACAAGGTCTTTTCACGGGTTGTAATGAGGCTTGGTTTACAAGAATCAATGGTTTTTCTTAGATTTCAAAAACCTGAAATCATAAAAGAGCATTTTCATAATTTTTAGGCTTTTCTCTTGATCCAAACTCTCATTTATTCTTATTGATGAAAAATAAATACCCCCAACTTGATTCTTTTCACTATTTTTGACTTTTCTTTTCCATATTCTATTTTTTTGAAAAGAATCAAGTTGCTCATTTTCACTCCCCATTTTTGTAAGAACACTCAAAATATTTTTCATTTATTTCAACTGCTCTTTTAATCAATCAAGTATAGGGAATGATAAAAACAAATTTAGGTTTTAAGGGTACCAAAGAATTTTATTTTAGGCTCAAATTGGCTTGCAAGGGATAAAAGACTTTTTACCAAGGTAAGCTGTTTGGCCCAAGGTTTCGTTTCACCAATAAATGTGCCTTGATCATTTTCCCGAATTCTCTGTACAACAACACAAATCACAGATTAAAGCAAAATCAATTCGAATTGAAAATATGTCGATTAAACCCTCAAGTGTTTAAAAAGATCTCTCAACTCACCGGGTTATTGAAATTTGCTTGATGGTTATTAAACTTATTGTAATTAAATTTATCAAAATTCCTAAGTTATAAAGAATCAAAAATTGATTTTAACAAAATTGGTTTTATTGTGTAAAAACTCTAAGTGTATAAACTAACTTACTAACAATTTTTTTTATTTTTTTTTATATATCGAATAAAAACAAGAAAAGAATGGGTTGCCTCCCATTGAGCGCTAGATTTAATGTCTCCAGCCAGACATTCCTGCATTTCAAGGGTCAGTTAAAAGATAACTGGTGGTAATTTTGTTAATTTCACCACCCAAATATAGTTTCAACCTTTGGCCATTTACCATCCAACTTCTTTTGGAAGTTGGATCTTCAATTTCCACTGCTCCATATGGTTTGACTTCTTTAATCAAAAACGGGCCTGACCATTTTGATTTCAATTTTCCAGGAAACAATTTTAATCTTGAATTGAACAATAAAACTTGCTGACCTGGTGTGAAGTGTCTTTTCTTTAACTTTTTATCATGGTAAGCTTTCACCTTACTTTTGTAGCATCTGGATGATTCATAGGCATTGTTCCTCATTTCTTCTAACTCAAGAAGCTGTAGCTTTCTTTTATCTGCTGCTGCATTTTGATCAAAATTGAGAAATTTTAAAGCCCAATATGCTTTATGCTCCATTTCAACTGGAAGGTGACATGATTTTCCATAAACCATCTGAAAAGGAGAAAGACCAATTGGTGTTTTAAATGCAGTTCTGTATGCCCAGAGTGCATCATCAAGTTTTTGTGACCAATCCTTTCTAGAAGATGATACAGTTTTTTCCAGAATCCTTTTCACTTCCCGATTTGAAATCTCTGCTTGCCCATTGGTTTGTGGATGATATGCTGTGGCTACCTTATGCTTTACTCCATAATGTTGTAATACTTTCTGAAGAACTTTATTGCAAAAGTGTGAACCACCATCACTGATTAAAGTTCTTGGTGTCCCAAATCTGCAAAAAATATTTTTCTTCAAGAAATTCACAACAGTTTTAGTATCAGCATTGGGAGTAGATATTGCTTCCACCCACTTTGAAACATAATCTACTGCCAAAAGAATGTATTGATTTGAGTATGAGTTAGGAAAAGGTCCCATGAAGTCAATTCCCCAACAATCAAATACCTCAACTTCTTGTATATTTGTAAGAGGCATTTCTTGCCTTCTTCCAACATTACCTGTTCTTTGGCAGTTATCACAAGATTGAACAAATAAGTGAGCATCTTTAAAAAGAGAGGGTCAGTACAAACCTGATTGGAGAACTTTTACAGATGTTCTTTCATCATTAAAATGTCCTCCGTATGGTGATTTATGACAATGCCACAACACATCTTTTACTTCCCAGTCAGGCACACAACGTCGTAACAAATTATCCGCTCCAATTTTGAATAAATGAGGGTCATCCTAAACAAAATATCTAGCATCTCTAAAAAAAATTTTTCTTTGTTGCCAAGTCAAATCATTTGGAAGAACTCCTGCTGCTTTGAAATTGGCCATGTCAGCAAACCATGGCCGTTGTGTTATTTTGAAAAGTTTTTCATCTAGGAATTCTTCCAAAATTTCTCTTTCTTTAACAGTAACCTCATTATTCACTAATCTAGAAAGATGGTCAGCTACCATATTTTCACTACCCTTTTTATCTTTGATTTCAAGATCATATTCTTGAAGGAGCAAAATCCATCTGATCAACCGAGGTTTTGAATCAGGTTTAGTTAAAAGATACTTGATTGCAGCATGATCAGTAAAAATGATTATTTTTGAGCCAATCAAGTAAGATCGAAATTTTTCTAAAGCATACACTATGGCTAGTAATTCTTTTTCAGTAGTTGTATAATTTATTTGATTTTCATTCAAGACTTTACTAGCATAATGTATGACTTTAAAAACTTTCTCGTATCTTTGACCTAAAACTGCTCCAACAGCATAATCACTTGCATCACACATAAGTTCAAAGGGTAGATTCCAATTAGGAGCAACAATTACAGGAGCAGTAACCAATTTTTCTTTCAAGGAATTAAAAGCTTTAAGACATGCTTCATCAAATTTAAATTCAACATCTTTATTTAGAAGGTTTGATAAGGGTTTTGCAATTTTTGAAAAATCTTGAATAAACCTTCTATAAAATCCAGCATGTCCTAAAAAACTTCTAATACCTTTTATATTTACAGGAGGAGGGAGTTTAGAAATTACCTCTATTTTGGCTTGGTCAACTTCAATGCCTCTAGAAGAAATTTTATGACCAAGTACAATTCCTTCTTTCACCATGAAGTGACATTTCTCCCAATTAAGCACTAAATTTGTCTCAATACACCGCTTCAGTACGGTGTCCAGGTTGGATAGACATGTTTCAAATGAATTTCCAAAGACTGAGAAGTCATCCATGAAAATTTCAATGCTCTTTTCAATTAAATCTGCAAAAATAGCAAACATACATCTTTGAAAAGTAGCAGGTGCATTACATAATCCAAATGGCATTTTTCTGTAAGCGAATATGCCAAAAGGACATGTAAAGGCAGTTTTTTCCTGATCAAGAGGGTCAACAGCAATTTGATTATATCCAGAATAACCATCAAGAAAGCAGTAATATTCTTGTCCAGATAGTCTTTCAAGCATTTGATCCATAAAAGGTAATGGAAAATGATCTTTTCTTGTTGCTTGATTTAATTTTCTATAATCAATACACATTCTCCAACTGGTGACAGTTCTTGTAGGAATTAGTTCATTTTTTTCATTAACAATTACTGTCATACCACCTTTTTTTGGAACAACTTGAACAGGACTTACCCATGTGCTATCAGAAATTGGATAGATAATACCTGCTTTCAACAATTTCAAAACCTCCTTTTTGGTTACCTCTTTCAAAGTTGGATTGAGGCGTCTTTGAGGTTGAGCAATAGGTTTGAAATTATCTTCTAACAAAATTTTGTGCATGCAGTATGATGGACTGATACCTTTCAAATCCTCAAGCGTCCACCCAATTGCTTCTTGATTGCTCTTTAATACTTCCACCAGTTTTTCTTCCTCTGTTTCACTCAACAAATTACTAATAATAACTGGTTTCAAATTACCTTCTTTCAACAAGATGTATTTCAGATTGGAAGGCAACACTTTTAATTCAGGTTTCTGGATCTCTTCAGTAGGTGATTCTTGAATTTCTTCAATCTTTCTTGATTCAAAGGAAATTTCTTTCCCGTGATCAAATTCTTCAAGATATCTTTCAATCTGTTTTTCCTCTTCTTCATCCAAAAATTCAACTGAGTTAGTCAATAACTTATTTAATGGGTCAGAAATAATCATACCTTTTGATAAGGAGAGATAAGTTTCATCAAGGACGTCCACTTTGAAACAATCTTGCTTTGGGTTGGGATGTTTCATTGCCTTGAAGACATCAAAATTTACTTCCTCATCATGCACTCTTACTGCTAACTTCCCATTGTCCACATCAATTAGTACTCGAGCAGTTTTCATGAATGGTCTTCCAAGAATTAGAGGAACATCAGCATCCTCTTCCATGTCTAGGATCACAAAATCCACAGGAAAGTAGAACTTGTCAACCTTTACAAGCACATCTTCTACAATCCCATAAGGTCTCTTGATGGATTTATCAGTTAATTGCAGAGTCATCTTTGTCTGCTGTGGATCAAGATCACCGATACGCTTCATCATACTTAGGGGCATTAGATTGATGCTAGCCCCTAAATCTAATAAAGCTTTACCGATTTTTACTCCCCCAATAGAGACAGGAATAGTGAATTTACCAGGATCTTTGGATTTTTCTGGCATCTTGTATTGTAGAATAGCGCTGCAGCTTGCTTCAAGTTCTACAATCTCTTCATCATACTTCCTTTTCTTTGTAAGCAGTTCTTTCATAAATTTAGCATATGTAGGCATTTGTTCTAATGCCTCAGAAAAAGGAATGTTTATGTGTAACTGCTTAAAGATTTCAAGGAATCTTTTGTATTCCTTCTCTTTATCTTTTCTTGATGGTGGATGAGGATATGGTAAATCTTGGACAGGGGGTGTCTGTCCAAGATACTGATTTTTTTTATTTTTTTCATTTTTTTCTTTCTTTTCTTCACTCTTTTTTTCTTCTTCCTTTTCTTTCTCTTTTTCTTTTTCATTCTCTTCTTCTTTTTCTTTTTCTTGATTCATACCTACGGCCTTACCACTTCTTGTAAAAATAGCCTTACATTGTTCTTTCGCTTTGAATTCTTTGATGTCGACTACTTCTTTTACTAGCTGGCTTAACTGTTGATCTGATGCTTTACGTGCGACATTAATTGTCTCCATGTATTGCATCAGTTGTTGAATACTTTCTTCAGCCTTTGTCAACCTAGCATTGTAATCTCCTTGATTGTTGAAGGGTCTAGCATTTTGTTTCCAGCCATAGTTTTGCCTTTCCTGTAAGTAATTGTTAGAAAAAGAATTTACAAGAGGATTTAGGGAATTACCTATGGGTAATCTCTGATGAATCAAGGAATTAACTTGTTCTTGCTCATTTCCACAGTAACCACATGGTTGTTCGCCCATACAATACTCACATTGTTTTAATTGAGCAGGGAGTTGTGGTGGTATATGGGTAACTTGCAATTTTCCAAGTTGTTTACTCATGGCCTCAATTTGTTGCATCAACAATTTTTGTTGAATTAACACTGTATCTTTTACTCCTTGTTCAACTATACCTTGTTTATTACCTCTTTCTGGTTTAGCTTGATGGTCACTAATGGACATTGATTCCAATATTCCAATAGCTTCCTCCACGGTCTTGTTCATTAAAGAACCACCTGCACAAGCATCTAACATCATCTTGAACTGAGGCAATAAACCATGGTGAACGATTCTTACCTTTTTGGCATCATTCAAATTGTGGTTTGGGCATTTTCTCAAGAGTGCCTTGAATCGTTCCCATGTCTCTCCTAATGATTCATCATTATTTTGAGAAAGAGAGTGTATGGCTGTCATTGCTTCAAAATATTTTGAAGGAGAATAAAATCTTTCCAAAAATTTTCTTTCAACATCGGACCAGTTTGCAAAACTACCCGGTGGACAAGATTTAAACCATTCTTTTGCTTTCCCAATCAATGAAAAAGGAAAGAGTCTCATGTAAACAGACTCTTCTTGATTGGGTTCAAAACCAATTGTGCTGCATAATTCATAAAAAACAGTTAAATGTTCATATGGTTCTTCATGATTTAAACCAGCAAATTGATTGTTTTGAATAATATTTAAAGTGGCAGGTTTAATTTCCACTGGTAAAACTGGTCCTTGAAACATTCCCGAAACTCGGGGTGGACCATTTATAGCAGCAAACTGTCCCAATGTTCTCCTTTCAGCAGCCATATTTGAATTTTCAAAAATTTTTGAAGTAGAAGAAGAATTAGTTTGTGTTTTTGATTTCAAAGACTTGATTTTTTTTTACAAACTTTTCTATCTCAGGATCAAAATAAATTTTACCTGCGGTAGATCGAGTTTGCATACACAAACTAGACAAAGAAAGTTAGTGTAACAATGCTACAAAATAAATATAAAATTATCTAAGGTAAAAAAAAATATTTACCACAGTAATTAAAATTTTACTATTTTACTGAAACAATTCAATCCCCGGCGACGGCGCCAGAAAACATGTTGGGCCGACGGTGACTCAGCGGTTCTTTCCCACCGCCGGACTTTTTGTCAATTGGCAAGCGCACCAATTCGTTTGTAGTTTTCAAAATTTAGATATCGTTCCACTGGGATTGAAAGTCCAATAACAACAGTAATTGTCTACTTACTATGGTAAATATGAAGGAAATTATAAACAAAAGAATGATTTATATACAGTTTATACAATATTTACAAGATAGCATGGTTGAGTGATTCATGAGATAAGAAGAAAATAAAATCTATCTAAAAAGTTGAGTTGCAATCTAGAATAGGTAAGATACTTGAGATAAACACAGATAAACAAATTATGTTGGAAATTGGATCCCTAATCTAGAATAACAATGAGGAACTCAAGACATGCATATTTAATCATCACGTTTCATGTCATTGCAGCTTAAAATCATTATAACCGATCCCTCGTGATATAAATTCTAAGAATTCACCGTAAAGTCCGATCCCTCGTGAGCTTTCTCAGTAAAAACTTGCATTAAGACCTGGCCTTATGGCAACAATGGTTAACAACCCCTATAGAATTGAGATACCAAGGGTATTCCAACTTTTTACTTTCGTCAAAACAAGTTTCAATACGGCATAAATAATCATTCTCCCGTTTGACATTTATACTAATAAAACCAGTTTCGATACACATGAAAATCATTCTCTCGTTTGACGTTCATATTAATAAAAGGTTGAAATACTAACATGGACTTGAATCATAAACATGCAGAGGTCGAATTCACAACATTATACTCAATAGATTAGTTCACCAATTCCAACATAAACAAATTAGTTACACATGGTAAAAGTAAAAACAACACTTACAGAGTTTGACATTACGAAGAAGACGATGGAAACTTCACGATACAACGATCACAATACACCGAAACACACTCAAGTATCTAGAAAACTATTCTAGAACTACAACTCACAAAAGAAGTACTCAAGGTCGAGTACAAGAGAGAAGAGAAGAGAAGTGTATGGAATGGGATGCTATGAATGGTGTTGGATGGCCCTATTTATAGGGCTGAGCAAGGGTGCTGACGCTACGCGTCCCTGTGACGCTACGCGTCAGACCCCTGACTCAGCCTCCATTAAACACTTGATAATGGCCACTTTCAATAATTAATCTTGATCATGCCTGGCCACTTGGACATGTTTCCACGAGTTTTTGGCCATTTATGCTGATTGGGGTGGCCCTTGGGCTGAGTGGGGTGCCCATTATTGAGTCCAAGTGGAGTGGTTGGCCAAAGTGAAGTGGTTGTTCACGCAGCACTGACGCTACGCGTGGATGTGATACGTAGCGTCAGACTCAAAAATAGCAGTTGATGCTACGCGTGGGGTGAGGCTACGCGTCGGATTCTCCAGTGTAAATTTCTCTTGATTTCTTAACTTTTTCACTGCAAAACTAGAGAAAATTGATCAAGGGCAGATTATTTCCAACAACACTCATTTATTGAATTTAAATCCTAATTTTCTAACAAATTAAACTAATTTTTATGATTTTTATGAAATTTTTATTTAAGCTTTTATTGAAAATTTGAGGACTAACATGAGCCTGAGAAGTTTGAAAAGCGACATCGTGATCGTTCTCCGGATCCTGATAGTACTCGGGAACCAAAACGTACGGCGGTGTCAGAGAAACAAAAAGGCATTGTTCTAGAGTCCGCCCAACGAGAACCGAGCCCTGAACCTAGATCACGAGGTAAAAGGCAGGTGGTGGACATGATTACTGGAGGCTTCGTAGGAGGCGGACCCTCAAACACCGCCCGGAAAAATCATCATCGTATGATCTTATCTGTGCAGGGTAAGAACAAAGAATATCGCCCATTTAGGGACGGAGTTCAGACTCCGCCTATAACTTTCACAGATGATGATTTTGGCCCAACCATTCCTGAGGGAGATGATGCGGTAGTGATCATTGCGGTGATCGCTAATATGGACGTAAAACGCATCCTAGTTGATCAGGGAAGTTCCTGCGACGTTATTTTTTATGACTGTTTAAAACGCATGGGACTGACTGACGCTGATTTGCAGCCTTACACACAGGACCTTACAGCTTTTAATGACGCCAAACAGCCTACTAAAGGCTACTTGGACACAAGGATTACCTTCGATGGTGAACCTGGAGCAAGGACTGTGAAATCCAGGGTTCTTGTCATTGATGTTAAATCCCCATACAATGGCATCATTAGGCGGCCTACTCTGAATGCCATGGAAGTCATCGTGTCAACCCCCCACTTGTTAATCAAGTTCATTGATAAAGATAATCAAGTCTCATCTGTCAGGGGTGACCAGGAGATGGCTCGTTATTGTTACAATTTAAGTCTTAACATGGTGAAGCTTGAAACCATGTCTAAGAAAAGAAAATTGAACGAAGGAAACAGTGCGGCGGCATCCGTTAACTTGGTGGATCTTGATCCCAGGGCGGAGTCTTCTATAGACTCACTAAATCCTTTGAAACCAACTCCTGATGGTGGTTCCAAGTCTATTGTTTTGGGCAGCACCCCGGAGCAAATTACTAACATCAATGACAAGCTAGAGCCTTACTAACATCAATGACAAGCTGGAGCCTAACATGGAAGCAAGACTGATTGCACTCCTCCATGAGTACAAGGAAATTTTTGCCTGGACAGCCGCAGACATGCCTGGTATGGATCCTAACCTCTGTTGCCACCGCCTGGCGGTGTATCCTGAAACTAAGCCAGTGGCACAAAAGAAACGGCGTATGGGTCCTGCTAAGCAAAATGCTGCTTGCGAACAAACCGAAGAACTCCTTAAGGCAGGGTTCATCAGGGAACTCCGTTACTCTTCTTGGCTGTCCAACGTGGTTATGGTGCAGAAAGCCAATGACAAATGGCGCATGTGCATAGACTACGTTGATTTGAATAAATGTTGTCCCAAAGATCCTTATCCTCTCCCCAACATTGACAGACTGGTTGACGACTCATCAGGATACAAGTATCTATCCTTCATGGATGCTTACTCTGGATACAACCAAATTCCAATGTGTGAGGATGATCAGGAGAAAACAGCATTTATCAATGACAGAGGGGTCTTTTGCTACAATGTCATGCCATTTGGGCTGAAGAACGCTGGGGCCACCTACCAGCGCATGATCAACAGAGTCTTTGAGGGCATGCACACAAGGCTGGTGGAGGTTTATATTGATGATATCATCGCCAAAACCCCAGAAGGAGGAGACCATGTTGAAGACCTACGCCTCATTTTTCAACGCCTGCGGTAATACAACATGAGACTCAACCCACTAAAATGTACATTTGCTGTGCCTGGGGGGAGATTTTTGGGTTTCATGTTAACACAAAGAGGCATAGAAGCTAATCCTGACAAGTGTCGTGTGATACAAGAGTTGCAGAGCCCCAAAACACTGAAAGAGGTACAATCCCTCAATGGCAAAATCGCTGCTCTAGCACGATTCATGCCAAAAATGGCTCATTGCTCTCTCCCCTTATACAAGATGCTGAAGAAGGATAAGAAATTCAGTTGGGGCCCAGAGCAAGAGGCGGCCTTCCAGAGCTTAAAAAATGTCTTAGCCAGCCCTCCAATCCTGGTAAAACCAAGCCCAGGTGAGCAACTCATCGTTTATTTGTCTGTTTCAGATGAAGCGCTGGCAGTGGCCCTGGTCAAAGAAACAATTGAAGGCCAACGACCGGTGTACTTCACTGGTAAAACATTGCATGGTGCGGAGTGCCGTTATCAGAAGATTGAAAAGGCAGCACTTGCAGTTGTTTGGGCTTCACGACGCCTAAGACCATATTTCCATGCACATCCCATCCTGATTCGCACAGACTTGCCACTCCGTACTATATTGTTCAAACCAGATTTGGCAGGAAGGATGATCAAATGGGCCATAGAACTCTCTGAATTCGACATATCCTACGAACCAAGAACTGCTATCAAGGCGCAAGTCCTAACAGATTTCGTAGTTAAGTTAACAGGCTCTAGCCCAGACGCAGATCATTCACACTGGACAATATATGTCGATGGGTCTTCAAACAGCAAAGGATGCGGAGCAGGAATCGTTATAGAAAGTGATGACGGGGTACATCTTGAAATTTCATTACACTTTACCTTCACTACGTCTAACAATCAGGCGGAGTATGAAGCCTGTTTAGCCGGACTCAGAGCTGCACAAGATATTGGGGCCAAAACTGTTACTCTATGCAGTGATTCTCAACTAGTCATCTCACAAATTCTTGGTGAGTATCAGGCTAAAGAACCTCTGCTGCAACAATATCTGGACTGCGTCAATAAGTTGAAACAGCGCTTCGATGAGGTAACTTTCAAGCATGTACCTCGCGAAGAAAATACACGTGCTGATATCCTGTCCAGGTTAGCCAGCACAAAGAAGGCGGGATGCACAACCACGGTTGTACAGAGTACTCTGGCGGAGCCAAGTATTTCCCTTCCCTCTTCAATTCATATGATTAAAAGCCGCCCCGTTGATGACAACTCCTGGGTAACACCAATAGTTCGTTATCTTGTTAATAGACAATTACCCACGGATGATCTTGAGCGAAAGAAGCTAAGGAAGGAGGCACCCTATTATACACTCCTGGATGGGCAGCTATACCGCCGAGGAATTTCTGTCCCATACTTAATTTGCATAAATGAAAACGAGGTGCCAGCTATTTTGGAAGAAGTCCATGAAGGGCAGTGTGGACATCATCCAGGGGCACGGAGCCTAGTGAGAAAAATACTCAGGGAGGGGTATTGGTGGCCCACTATGAAGCAAGACGCTGCCTCATATGTTCAAAAATGCGATCAATGTCAACGATTTGCGAATTTTCACCATACTCCAGCCGAGGAAATGTCATCATCAATAACGCCCTGGCCTTTCTATCAATGGGGCATGGATATTCTAGGTCCATTCCCAACTGCGCCCGGCGGTATCAAATACTTGATAGTTGGTGTTGATTATTTCACCAAATGGATTGAGGCAGAGGCAGTGGTGCACATAACGTCAGCCAGGACTCGAAGATTCGTTTATGAGAATATCATTGCACGTTTCGGAGTCCCTGAACACATAGTCACTGATAATGGCACCCAGTTCACAGATCGCAAGTTCACTGAACTCCTAGAAAATCTCAGCATCACGCAGATTTTCTCTTCTGTGGAACACCCTCAAACCAATGGACAAGCAGAGGTCGCCAACAGAGAAATTTTGAAGGGCCTCAAGAAACGCCTTGGTGAGGCAAAGGGAGATTGGGCAAATCAGTTATGCCATGTTTTATGGGCATATAGAACTACCCCACACTCCACCACGAATGAATCTCCGTATCGACTGACATATGGAGTCGAGGCTGTCATTCCCATTGAATTAACGGCCCCTTCAGCTCGAGTCCTCCATTTCAATGAGGAAGCCAATCAACAGAACCTCGCACATGAATTGGAGGTTTTGGCGGAGTTGAGAGAGGAAGCCTTTGTGAGAGATCAAGCTGTCAAAGCAAAGGCCGCCAAACGGTATAATGCACGCATGTGCGAACGCCGTTTCAAAGAGGGAGATTTGGTCTTGAGAAGGGCCAACATTGGCAACAAATTTGCGCACCAAGGCAAATTGGCACCAAATTGGGAAGGTCCATACCGAGTCATCGAGGTTTTGGGCAAGGGTACATACCGCCTGGAAAACTTGGATGGCACTCCGGTCAGAAATAAATGGAACATTTTAAATTTACGCATATATTACAGTTAGTTGGGTAATATGGCGTGGTCTTTTATTCCTAACTCAAGGATCTTCCTATGTATGCTTTCCTTGAAAAGGGTTTCGAAAAGATATACCCCAACTCAATCCTTTATGCAGTTCCATTCTCAATGAAATGCCTTCCTACATTTAATCTTCACTCTAATATTGAATTGATTATCCATGGCAGAATTTATTCCCATGCAGATAAGACAACGGCTCTAAAAACTGAAGCACAGATGCATAACTCTTTATTCCATAAAGATCAACCAACATGCAATGCCGCTTCATAAACGGAGTCAACAAAAACTCCTTGGGGAATTGGTGTCTCAGCTATATGCTGCACCATACTGACCCTAAGGTACAGAAAACTCCTTGGGGGGAAAGGATTGGTGTCTCAGCTATATGCTGCACCATACCGACCCTAAGGTACAGAAAACTCCTTGGGGGGAAAGGATTGGTGTCTCAGCTATATGCTGCACCATACCGACCCTAAGGTACAGAAAACTCCTTGGGGGGAAAGGATTGGTGTCTCAGCTATATGCTGCACCATACCGACCCTAAGGTCCTACAGGCCGCCTATGGAAAGAACTAGTGTCACAGCTACATGCTGCACTAATTCGCCCCCAAGGTCCTGCAGGCTTCTTGTGGGAAGAGCTGGTGTCACAGCTATATGCTGCACCACGCTAACCCCAAAACCCAACCAATTTCTTGTAGGATGAATTGGTGTCACAGCTATATGCTGCACCATACCGCCTCGAAGCTTCAACCAATTTCTTGCAGGATGAATTGGTGTCACAGCTATATGCTGCACCATACCGCCTCGAAGCTTTAACCAATTTCTTGCAGGATGAATTGGTGTCACAGCTATATGCTGCACCATACCGCCTCGAAGGTTTAACCAATTTCTTGCAGGATAAATTGGTGTCACAGCTATATGTTGCACCATAGCAATCCTGACTTGATAATTTTCATTCGATCAGGAGTCACACTCCAATCAAAATGCAAAAGGATGAACATTCCATCCAAAACTTGACTCTGCCTAACTCCCAATGTTTTACAGAGTACATAATCAACAAACTCAAGCACTGTCAACAAGTTCAAGTAAGTTCAACACTTGTAAAACTGTGCTTCATTGAAATTCCTAAGAGGCTACTCCGCCTTCTTACGGAATCCAACTTCTTTGAAATTCCTAAGAGGCTACTCCGCCTTCTTACGGAATCCAACTTCTTTAAAATTCCTAAGAGGCTACTCCGCCTTCTTACGGAATCCAACTTCTTTGAAATTCCTAAGAGGCTACTCCGCCTTCTTATGGAATCCAACTTCTTTGAAATTCCTAAGAGGCTACTCCGCCTTCTTACGGAATCCAACTTCTTTGAAATTCCTAAGAGGCTACTCCGCCTTCTTACGGAATCCAACTTCTTTGAAATTCCTAAGAGGCTACTCTGCCTTCTTACGGAATCCAACTTCTTTGAAATTCCTAAGAGGCTACTCCGCCTTCTTACGGAATCCAACTTCTTTAAAATTCCTAAGAGGCTACTCCGCCTTCTTACGGAATCCAACTTCTTTGAAATTCCTAAGAGGCTACTCCGCCTTCTTACGGAATCCAACTTCTTTGAAATTCCTAAGAGGCTACTCCGCCTTCTTACGGAATCCAACTTCTTTGAAATTCCTAAGAGGCTACTCCGCCTTCTTACGGAATCCAACTTCTTTGAAATTCCTAAGAGGCTACTCCGCCTTCTTACGGAATCCAACTTCTTTGAAATTCCTAAGAGGCTACTCCTCCTTCTTACGGAATCCAACTTCTTTAAAATTCCTAAGAGGCTACTCCGCCTTCTTACGGAATCCAACTTCTTTAAAATTCCTAAGAGGCTACTCCGCCTTCTTACAGAATCCAACTTCTTTAAAATTCCTAAGAGGCTACTCCGCCTTCTTACGGAATCCAACTTCTTTAAAATTCCTAAGAGGCTACTCTGCCTTCTTACGGAATCCAACTTCTTTGAAATTCCTAAGAGGCTACTCCGCCTTCTTACGGAATCCAACTTCTTTGAAATTCCTAAGAGGCTACTCCGCCTTCTTACGGAATCCAACTTCTTTGAAATTCCTAAGAGGCTACTCCACCTTCTTACGGAATCCAACTTCTTTGAAATTCCTAAGAGGCTACTCCACCTCCTTACGGAATTCAACCCCACTGAAATTCTCAAAAGGCCATTACGCCTCATTATTGAATTTACTTCAGTTAAAATTCCTAAGAGGCTATTCCGCCTCCCTACTGAAGTTACTTCACCAAAATTTCAAAGGGGCTACCCTGCCTCGTTATACTTAGTCATATTTCATTAAGTCCTCAGATGAATATTCCGCCTTCTCGATATCATTTTACAAGGCATAAATACGACGGACTCAAACACTGCTTATATGAACAAGTATACATTTGCAGAAAATATGCTTCATTAATATTGTCAAGGATTGATAAAAGTCCAGAGCCTATCCTGGAACAAGGCAATATTAACAAAATGCAAAAAATAAAAGCTTGCGAAGGGTTTCAGGAGCTGGTCTTTAAGGGTCGGACGACATCCCTTCTTGTTGGGCAGAGGTGGCCTGACCTTCACCAGGTTTGCTTAAACTTTGAGAGGGAGGCAAGTCCGCCAAGATATATTCAACACTGGGCGCAGGAGCATGACCCCCTTGAACAGGCACCATCAATTCTCCATTGATAAATTCGTAGTAGGGATGAATGCCTGTGGTGGAGAGAGCAACACCTGGATGGCGATAACGGAGTTGGCGAACAGCCATGCTGAAAGCATCATCAATCGCCGCCTCAGCTGCATCCAAGGCGGATTCTAACTCCTTGTCGAGCCTCTTATTGGTGGCATCTAAGGCAGTCTTTTCAGCTTGCAGCTCTTGAACCTGTACTTCAAGGTTACCATATGCAGTTGCTGTTTCGCCCAACTCCGTCGCCCAGGCGTCTTCAGCTATGGTTTTATTTATTTCTATGGAGACCAGCCTCTGCTGAAGAATGCTCACGTCTCCGCCCAAAATTTAGTTCTGCTGATTTAAATTTGAAACTTGTTGCTTCAGCAGAACATTATCAGCCTTGACCTGGGAAAGTCCACTCACCTCCTCGCCCAGCTTTTTATTCTATTGTTCTAGCAGGACTTTCTCAGCCTTCACCTTAGCCAACTCCTCCGTCAACTTCTTGATGTCGGAGTCGGCGGTGTCAAGATGTTTGTCCTTGGCCTTGATCACCTCGGACAGCTGCTCATTGTCATGTTCCAAGCTACGAATCTTTTCCACAGACTCGTGGTAAGACACCTGAAACATGTTGGCCTCGGCAGCAACGTCAGCTATCCGGGGGACAGAGGCCAAGAAACCATCTATCTCTGCAAGGTGCCACCTCGCAGCTGCAGCAGCCTCAGGAACCTCCTCAAAGTCGATGTCGGGGCGGAGGATGAATTCTGGATCACGCCTCTCTGACTGGCGGGATCCCGTATTTGCAAAGTACAAAAAGGGATTCAAGCGAGACCCCGCCTGGGGCAAAGAGACAAACCGCCTGGATGATTCCCCTGGCACATCAATGGGGAAAACTGCTGTCCCTCGAGTGGTCAAGCTCAAGGCGGGATCCTCAGAAGGGCGGACTAGGGAAATTTGAACTCTCTCTGCCTCGTCCCCCGCAACTTGGTCAGGAGAGGCTCGGAATCCCTCCGCTTGCTCCCCCACGAAATCTTCTTCGGGGATGCCTTCAACACCGCCCATATCAGCAGAAGTACCCGTAACAGGTACCTCCTGAGTCTCCTCCAAGTCAATGGCAACATCGATTGATGTCCCTTCCTCAGCCCTCTTCTTGCCCTTAGTCCTCCTCCTTTGCAAGGCATGAAGATCTACTTCCTCTTCTTCCTCTTCAGCAGCTTCTGGTTCTTGGCGTTTTTTAGAACGCCTTTCAACAGCAGCTGCTGAAGACCCTGCACCACCCTCAAAATTCACTATGTTGGTGGATGCAGGGAAAGGAAGGGTCTTTGTAAGAGCAGCAGTCAGACTCCTCCTGGGCTGCACATTGTTCTCCGCATTAATTTCCCTGCGGCTCATTCGGATCTGCCTGATGCGCTCCATCCCAGGGAATGCAGCAATTTCTCCTGCAAAACAACATGCATAAATTTGATCAGAAAATGCAGGAAACAACAAGAGTAATATTCAAGCCAAATGTCTTAACGTATTACTTAAATATCCCTGAGCATCCCGCCCAAGCAACCTCCGACATAAAATCAGCTTGTGGACGGAGTTGTACTCCTTCAAAGTTCGAAGTACTTCCACAAACGCCGCCGATAGAGCACCCTCTTCAACTTCATACGCTCGCTTGGTTAAGAGAAAGTGCTCATGTGTCCACGCAACTGGGAATCGATCAATTCCCTCTTTATTCCGCCAGAAGACGGACTCCCCCTTCTTCACAGAAACCTTTACAAAACTTTTTCTGAAATGGAGTCCGCCTTCCTTGGCGGAGTCCGCAAACGACTTGAAGTTTAAAATCTTCGGCTCCGCCCGAAGAGTAACAAGGCCCATGCCGCCTGTTTTTACGTTCACCCTCCTCATGATGCGGCAGAAAGAAAAGAACAACGCCACAGTAGGCGTAAACTCCAGATGCTCCGCCATCACCTCAAAGCTTCGAACTATTCCCCAACCATTTGGGTGCAGCTGAGAAGGAGCACAATCCAAGAACCTCAGCACGCCCATCTGGAATCTGTTCAAGGGGAAACGCACTCCCAGCTGAGTGAACAGAATATCGTACATATATATTGATCGATTATTCTGAGGACGATGGCAAATCCTTTCGAATGTCTTAGGAGAGCGAACAATGAACCTATCTTCATACCTTTCATCTTTCCAGATAGGCACAGACAGCTCCACTACACCGCCACTGGTTGTTGCATGGCGAGAGGAAGTACCCTTAACATCCCCCTCAACCCAACAATAAGGATCAATCTCGAGCGTCTTCTCCCAGTCCAGTCCATACAACACGACGTTTTGACACTCTGCCATTGTCAATACTTGGGTATGGGAAACACCTCCTGACACAAACGAATGTACAGCATTACTAAAGTACTCCACGCTGCTGTAAAACGTCGAGTCCCTCCCAGTATAAAAAGCCTCATCTTCACTCTCAATATCAGAAAACATGGGACGAACAGAAACCCTAGAATGAGACTCTGACCTCTTTCCTCTCATCTTCCTTTTTATGAACACATAAAAAGGAAAACTAAAGCTAACCCAATGGAAATGAAGAAGCAAAGAAGAGGAAGAAGCAAGTACCTTAAACTTCTGAAAGATAGAAGAACTCCAAACACCAATAAACTCGCAAGAGAGTAGCAAAAACACTTTCAGCGAACAAATACGAAGTGAGAGATGAAGCAAAACATTTCCCTTCTGAGAGTTTACCTATTTATAGGCATGGCTTGGGGGGAAATAAGCGAATCCTCAGAAATCTCGAAGATGTGTTTGTAGCCGTTAGATAAATCTCATCAACGGTTCTAAAATTGAAATATGCGTTTACAACCGTTGGATTTGTCTCACTGACGGTTCCTTTTTTGCTGAAACCAATAGATATATCTAAGGGCAGATATTTCATGGGCCACGTTTTCAAAATCCAAGGCCCACAGTAATAACCTCGAAAACGGTTCTCAATTGCCATCACGCGCATTTATGTCCCATCATTGGAATGGCAATCGTTACGAGGGCATACGTGGCAATGGGAGACTGAAGAATAAAAAACGTGGTTTCGAGGCGCATTAATGACAGGCGTGTCAAGTAGTGACAGCCAATAAATGCACGAAAACACTTGTCCATAAATTCTGAGATAACAAGCGCCGCCTAAACCCATGCCTACAAAAGCTAAACTTAAAGTGTTATAGCTCATTAAAGTGACTCCGCCAGTCACTATAACAAGCTAGGGGGCATATGATCCGGTCCTAACACCGGCCCCCAAGAGCATGGCTTTAATGCTTTGCCAGATCAGCATTTTGAATAAGAGGAGTATGCGATTGAGCACATTATAATCACTTCTATACGGAGTACATACCGCCAGGGCAGGTAACTCCGCCAAGGCATGTTACTCCGCCAAGGAACATAACCCCGCCAAGGCACGTTACACTACCAAGGCACCTTACTCCGCCAAGGCATGTTACTCCGCCAAGGAACGTAACCCCGCCAAAGTTGTTACTCTGCCAAGCCATAAACTCAATATTGGCGGAATACTGAATTTCCCACACTGCGTAGCGAGCCCATACTCACAACCCCGGCACGAGATTGACTCTGTCTTGAGAGGTTAATAATGGGAATCACGCTGTCACGCATAAAGGGAAATAACAATAAAATATTAAAGCACTAACGCTTTCCAGACAAGTGGTGATACCTACTACAATAATGGTGCATGTAAACGGCGCAAGGACCCACCACCTTTTCAGCATTATGCCTGAAGACAAGGAGCGGGTCCTACCAATAATGGAGCACCAGTAACAGGTATATAAACCTCTCTCGAAAAGGTATAAGGGATCTCTCTTTCCCATTCTCTGAACCTTACGCTCTCTTACTTGCATAATTCTCTCTGACTGTCTTTCTAAGTCTCTAAGTATTCTGAAATACTGACTTGAGCGTCGGAGAACGATTGCAGGTACCACCCCCAATCGGGTCAAGGCAACATAGATCCCGTCAGGCGGACTGTGACACCGCCCCAGGGTACATTGCACTCCGCCTCAACATACAAAAACTCTCCGTATTTACATTTATACGCACATTGCTTTGTATCAAAAACACATTTATATGTATATTTTGAGTTGTTCTACAAGCATACTTCTACACCCCCTGTAAAGAACAGTTCATGTACTATGTATGTCATTGAACAAATGGCTGGTTATTGAGAAGTATTATTCTAGGTTAATTTATCATGAATGAATGATTAGTTGGAATCATGTTTAATACTTCTATTTACTGCTTTGAATGATACTCACCCTTCAATCTATTATTTCAGTGAGTTTTCAAGGTGATGAAGATGCCACTTGGTGAGCCTGAAGGATGGAAGTAATGTAATGCCATAAAGAATAATGCATGTTTGACCATCTTGGTGATTTTGATGTTTTAATTAGCCTTATGATGGCTTAATATTGTGAATGTGTTAATATAAATGCTCGTTGTTTTGAATACTTTACGATGTTTATGTTGATATAGAATTGGAGTATTAGACATGTATATAGGCTTATGTTTGCTAGTGGATAGGTATCTATAACATCATTGGAGGTTTAGTTACAAATGATGTAGTGTGTTGATGTGAAACTATGTTTTAATGCCCAGGTGTGACTTTTGAATTATGCATTGTGATATTAGGCAGGTTATGATGAAGGTTGTTTGATTCGGGTGGTTTATACAAGGAATTGTATGTTAGAATTGCATTGGAGTTAATAAGGTATATAATCTCTATGAATATTAGATGGAAATTAAGGAACTGGATAGGTGATATTTGATCTGTGAGGTTTTAAAACTTTTGAATAGGTTGTATAGCTCCCGCACCATATTTGTAGTGTGATTGCATTGAATTGACCCCAATTAAATGGGATTAAAGTGATATTGAATGGTCAAATAACATAGAAATGGTCAAATTGCATTTTATCGCATATCTCCCTTGTTTTTAGGAATTTTTGGGTGCGGTTAGGTGTCATTCGAAGTTCAAATAGGTAAGTTAGATGGTGCAAAAGTTGGTCGGTGACTAAAATTCTACATAATTATGTAGTCTGCCTGTCTGGTAATCGATAATCAATTACATGCGAGCAACCTGTGTAGTTTTACAGGTTTTGCTATCTGGTAATCGATTACTCAGGTTACGTGATAACCGACTACACCAATTATGTAATCGATTACACCTATGTCCAGTCACTCAGGATCGCTTAATTGGAGTGTGTAATTGCAAGTTTAGTTCCCCTATGTCCATGATAACCCTGTTAGGGACGTATAGTATTGAGCAAGACTCATTCCAAGTCCGTCCCAGATATACAGTCGTGTGTCATCTAAATTCTTAAAGTTAATTCACTAGGGTTATTTAACCACACAAAATTTCCTCCTGTTTCAATATGCCTGGGGAGTTAATTTTGGGAGTTTAGGCAGGACACCGCATTTTACAAATGATCTTAAACAATAAAATTATGTTAATGATTAGTGCAAATAAGAAAATTAAACTTTTATCAAATTTGAGTTGAATTTATTAATTTTTACAACAAGTGTTAACATACATTTTTTTTTATAAGTATAATTGGGATTATGTTTTGAAACAAATAAGAGGCACATTTAGGCAAGAGTTTCAAATCCAATTTCTCATGTTTCTCCTCCCATAAAACATAAATGGGAGAGTATATATTTGGCATCCATAACTTGAAATCTTAACTTTACCCTGATGGCTACTTCAATGGTCACATAGATCTGTGATTATTAATGGTCATTTGATCTAGTTTATAATTTTATCTTTTTATTTTAAAATAAAAATATATTATAATTTCACAATGTTTTTCAATTGAAAAACAGTTTTTATTTGTCTCAAACCAACAAATTATTATTTTATATTTTTGTTGAATTGTTAATTCAAGACTAAAAAAATGTTTTTTCAATTGAGGACACTATGAAATCGTAATATACTTTAATTTTAAAATAAAGAAACAAATCACTAACTGAATGTAATAACCATCGATAATTTCAATAAAATATAATAAAATATATTAATTATCAACTTACAAGCTATACCCCCATGTTTTTTTATTCCATGCTATTTTAGGAATTTTGGTTTTGTTCATTTTTTGTTTCAATTTTATAAAATTAGCGTGGAATTATTTGTTGTTTTAAAATGTTATTCTTTGTAATTAATTAACGTATATTTCTTTTTATGTTCTTCGTTATTCTCAACCATATTAGATATATTAAATAATATTAATAAAAAACTAATAAACAATGGTATAATAGATAATTAAATAATTATGTTTTTATAGAATTAATAATATTAGTGATTTTTAAAATTCCTACGCAATGGTTAAAGTGTACAAAAATGGAGGGAGTAAAAAAAATACAAGGAGAATGTGTAATAAATAAGTGAAAGAATGGTGTGAATTAAAAATGGAAAGAAAGTTGATAGTCTCATCAATGGGCACAAGTTGGGACAACTATTAGTCAATACAATGCATTACGCAATTGATGCCACTTTCTTATCTTCCACCCAACTTCCCTTTAAATTATTATATTTCGTTCTTATCCTCTTCGTATTTCCCAATCTTCAATAACATATCACAGTGATGATTTATAAGATACACTTAAATAGTTTCTAAAACTGTAAATGCATGATCCCATACATATATATAATTTTACGCGGGATGTACAATATTTTGATATTTGATTCATGTAAATGACATAAATTATTTGATAAATTTCTCGCTGCTGAATACGCTGATGAGTAATTAGAGATTAATTTTTAGATTTATGGAATTCTTTAAAAAAATTAGATATATAATATTGATTTATTTTTTGAAAGATACATCATATTGCTTCAACACAAAACATTTATATCTTAATACGATCATTTGATACAAAATCTAAGTGTTTCGTTAAACTGAAAACATTTTTGATTCATTTGCCCTACAAGCATAAATTAACTTATTCTCTTTTAAGTAGGATATATGAACAAAAGGTATATATATCAAGACTGGGAATATAAATAATGTTCCACCCATGCTAATATAAAATTCAGATTTCAGACACAAGACCCTCAAATGTCAGAAAAATAATTAAACGATTTTCTTAAGACAATGAAACAAGAAAACTCGTACCATTAAGAGAAAAAATTAATTATATATTGCATGAGATAGGAAAATCGTGAGTTAAAATATGAATTAATAAATAACAAAAAATTATGATATTAATTTAATTATTTTATCATTAATCATTTCCAAAAGTGTAATCGGACCACTGTTTTGTTAACTAATCGGTTATTATCGTTTAGAAGTTACAGCTAAAAGTGGGATTTGTTGCTGCTTTATATATCCATTTGCGTGCTCATTTCGATGCAATTCATATTCATCTTTTGGGCTACAAATATGCGTGGTGGGGGTCCATAGTGTGCATTTGATATTTTTATTTATCTACTTAGCTAAGAATTTTCCAATTATTATGCGCATAATTCATCAACATGAAATAATATTCTCATGCGTGAGAATATGAATTTTTTTTATAAGATCTATTTTAAATTTCAGACAACATATACTACTTAAAATATGATAACTGAGCCAAATTATAGTTTGTAATTTTGTAGTTTACTTTACGTAGTTATATAGCGAAACCAAAAAAAAATGTTATTTTGTCTCTTCTTCTAAATTAAATATTTTTTGATAGAATATTATGAAATTACATTAAGGTAATATTACATTTTCTTTTAAATCATAGAAGTATACAATGATATATGTATATAAAAAAAGACCCTAGTTGATTTGCTGAGTAAACTTAACTGCATTTGAGTATAAATATATGTATATAAATAAAGAATTCACACGTTTCTCTTACCTAATAAGAAAAACTTTGCGTGTTTGTCTTTCATATTAGTGGACATATTACCTGTTTTATTGATTAAAAAAAGTCTAAGAGAAGCTTCATATAAGAAATTACATAATGTTATTTTTAGTAGTTTATAATTTAAATTTTTTAGGAAATTTATTAAAATAAAGTTGTTTACTAAACTAGTTTTAGTTATATAAAATGATTTTAAATAATATATAATATTTTAATTATATAAAAAGTATAAGTTGTTATTAAAAAATAATAAAAATAAAAATAATAACTAAACATTTAATAAAAAAAACTAAATAACTTTTCTTACTTATTGTTTTTTAAAAGGTATAAACTTATTCTGTTAACTTTAATAACTTTTGATAATTTATAAATTTCTAAACATCACAAAAAAGGTTTTGTTATGTGTAATTTTTGAATTTGTGTATTTACACATGACGAATCAAACTTTTAGTGTTCTAATGAAAAGGAAACATTATATTTTGTTTGGTTACGATTATTAAAATTTGTACAAGTATTATGTTTGTGAAAATTTGTAAAAAAATAATAATGGTTTTTCTTTAGTTTTGTTAGTTTGTTTTAAAAGGATAAAAAAATTAAAATGCTATAAAAATTAGTACTATGATTAAATCGAAATAAAAGTGGTGTTTGTGAAGATAAAAAAACTAATTAAAAGGAACAAAACTTTTTTTTTTACCGTTACCATAGATGTTAAGTCTCACAACAACTTATAAAAGTATAATGTGTTTGTGAATTTCGTTTTCAATCGAATACTTTTCCATATAGTTGTGTGACTACCATAGATGATTTTTAAACTTGATTCGTTAATAAGTTTGTATTGTAAGTAAGTTTTATCTAAATTAGCGTTTTATTATCACAGTCAAGTACTTTGGTATAAATATATGTATATATATTCTTTACTAATTTCCCAAATAAAACATATATAGACTTTATTTTTTATGTTTAATTTTTAAAGAGTTAGTTTTATGATACATTCATTTGTTGTTTTGAAATTTTATTTTTAACTTCTTAAGCTACCAAAGTAATAACTTTTTTAAAAATAAATAAATGCATTTATTACATTTTTATTGTCATGATAAAGTAATTGCATTCACTAAGGACTATTTTCAATATCTTAAACTCGACACTAATTAATAACATCCTATAAAAAAATAAAATAATTATGTAGTTATGCTAAAAGTTGCATAAATTTAAAATAGCCATATTATTTATACTAGAAGCAGTCCTTTCCATTATTATTACGTCCAAATACAGAAAATGCAAGCGATATTTCCCCACGTGATAAACGAGTCAGCTACAACCTTACAACTCCTTGCTTTCATCTCTTCAAATTACATACAGGTGTAATAACCTTATTTTACTTAACAAAACCTTAATTGCATTTAGAGTGTGTTTGGTTTACAGTTGGAGAAACACAATTAGGAAAATGAAAAATATAAGGATTGATGTTGATATTTCACGTCGTTTAAGATAGTCACAACTCTGTTTGACCGTATGATCTATTTTTAAGTTGGTCAATTTGACCAACTTAGGGTCCGTTTAGATCCTTAACTCGGTTGGTCCCAAAAATAAATCATACGGTCAAACAGAATTTTGACTATCTCAAACGACGTAAAAGATTAATATCAAACCTTAAATTTTTTCATTTCCTCAATTCTGTTTCCCCAACTGGAAATCAAACGAACCCTTCGTCAGGGAACCAAACGACCCCAACTAAGAAAACTTCGTTACATGGTTAGATGAATGTAGTGTTAAGCACCAAGTCAATAAAATTATGAGCTTCTTTTATAAGTTGTCCCTTAATGTAAGTGAAGTTAAGTAAATTAGATTTATGGTTATCCAAAAAAAAAAGTAAATTAGATTTATGATTACAGAGAGTAGAGGAAGGGCATTAGGGGGAAATGGGAAAGGGTGGGTAGTTGATGTCCAATTGCAATGCAGGACCACTTCAGTTAACCCAAACTCAAACCAACTTAAATGTTTTTTTCTGTTAGATTCAGTTTCTTGGTCCGCCACGTTGCTCGACACGTGGTCGTCACTGACGGCTGTTACTCAACTCAATTCAATCTTCCATTCTACACTCTTCTCAACTTCTCTTCTTCTTCTGTCACCTCCCTCGTGATTTTTAAATATTTATTTTTAAAATAAACGAGATAAAAATACATTTTTATCAGATGCTCGAATAAATGTATACTAGATTACATTGAGATCTTGACTAAATAAAATTTAGAATACATGATAAAAATTCAAACCATGCATGGTCGTTTACTTGCCAAAAAAGTATCATTTTACTCTCAAGTAGTATATCTGGAAAAGAGGAGGCATTTGGTTTCCTATTCCCTAATGTCAACGAGAACAAACAGAAACAACACGATTTAGGCTATATGATGTAAAATAAAATAAAAAGACTGCAAGTTTGTTTTCTTAAATTTTGCAATATTGAACTTTGACCATGAGTGTAATTGATAAAAATCTGTGTGGTGGTGCATGTGGTTTGGTCCACAAAAACGTGTAACCGAGAGCCAACCACAAGGGGGTGTATGCGTGACATGGTGGACTTGTAGTTTACACATTGCACTCACGCTACGCATGTTTTTCATTACTAGTAATTTAAGATAGTGACTCGTACCCTACACTTTGTGCAATTGCCATTGTCTTGCTGAAACTCCAATAAGAGACAAATTAATGGACAGAAAACCCTGCTGGTGGTTGGTTCTAAACTTTGACAAATTCATGTTCCTAATTGGTTTCTCACTAGTCCAATGGGTTACGCATGTTCACTACTAGTACTTTCAAATAGGTAGTGTTTAAGGTTAGACATGTATTTCAAGAACATAGTATGTCATATATAAAATTTACAATAATGAGTGATTCTTGCTAGATAAGAGTGTTTCTATGTTATGACTTGGAGAGCATTTTGGAAATGAAAATATACAATATAATAAAATAACCGAGGCTGTACCTTTGGGCCTTGTAACTGTACCATTCATTCGAAGATTTTTCTGGAGATGGCCCAAAAGGGTTAGACCCAACTAACTATCTTATTCTGTTTGGGCAATTATTTTATTGGGAGCCAGATTTCATACATTATTGGGCTTCCAAAAAGTTGGGCCCGTCCATATAAAAAAGATATTATTTTTGCCTCTAGTAGGGTGGGGTGGGGTGTTGTTTTTAACACTATTTTGTTACTTCACCTCCCTTTTTAGTATTTGGACTAAATTTTACGAAATTACTTTTTACTTTTTATTTTAGGTGCAACTTGCGTTGAGAATTTATGAAGGTTAAAACGTACCTCGCACTTGCATTTTTGAGATAGAATACCACCATATCAATCTATCCCAATAGAAAAATTAGCATAAACATTTGATATTCGAGAAAATATTCACGTAAGATTTGTGAAGAGTCTTTTCTATCGATCTTTATTTCACATTGCTACACCATTATTTTTTTTAATTATTGGTTATGGAAGGATCACCTTCTTTTGTGTTGAATAACATCTTTTTCGTAAGAAAATGAAATTTAATGCGTTGATTTCCACCCCCCCCCCCCCCCCCCCCCCTTTTTTATTATAAAAGAGTGCAAATAAAATAATATGATCCGAGAAAATTGTTTTTAATTTTTGGATTGTATGATACAGGATACTGTAATAATACTAGCATGCTAGTGATGACCATGTTAATATTACAAATGTTCTCCAAATCTGCAGGATCCAGAGTACAGCAATTGTTTTTGTCAAGAAGATGTTTATCGTACTTATAGGTGGGGGGGCTTGTCGAAAAAAAGAAAAAAAAATGAGATACTGGTGTTGTTAATAGAAAGAGGAAGTGAAGGATAGTTTCGTAGTGTCTAATTCAAAAATTTAAAAAGGTGATTGTTTTTTTTTTTGGTGAACAAAAGGTGAGTGTGAAAAACAGTAAGCACTGAAGAGAGTTATGGTTTGGGCCATTAGGTATTGCCAGTCTCGGCCTTTTGGGCCTGTTACTCTCCTTAATATATCTTATTTGAATTTAAACCGGATAAAATTATAACATCTATTCCACCAAAAAAAATTATAATATCTATCAAATTTTAATGTAGATATATATTTAGGACTCAAATTTAGGGATGGCAGAAAAAAAAAAAACACTCACCCGTATATTTATTAAATGGGTGGTATTAGTATCACACTACCCCGCCCCGCAGATACCCGTTTAATTATTAATATTTATTTTTTATTAAATATATTTAAATATTTAATTTTTTTATTTTATAATAAGATAAACAAAATTTAATATTTTTTAATGATAATACTTGTGAACACCTTATTTTAATAAAAAAGATTTAAGACATAATAAAAATAAAACAAAAATGAAGTGACAAATGAAAATAATAAAAATGAAATGTTGAGTAACAGAGGTTCTGCCTCTGATTCTTTCTCTTTTAATTTTATGTTTTTTTAGTGATTATTATTTTCTTTTTATTTTGTTTTTGTCCTTTTTCTTTTTGTTTTAGAGTTTTTCCTGTTTAAGGCCAACCCATTTTTTGCAGCATGAAAAGGGAGCAATGACAGGGGTTTGTTTTGGGGTTTACCCTTACAAGGTCAGCTCTCGCAAGGAACAACCATGGCAGAAAAGAAAAGGGGACCATTTGCTTTAGAGAAGGATAAAAACAGTGCAAAATCATGAACAAGAACACAACAATCACTTCTCTGAGAAATTAACCATCTTCATCTCCCACATTCTTCTTCAAACAAAAACAATAAGAAGAAAAATCACTATCCCAACAGCAACCCTCTAAAAATCCAAAAAACCTTTATCCCTTTTATCTTCCCAACCAACAATATTCAACCAAACAATAAACAACATTCAACAAAAAAATATAAACAACACCAAGACGAAAAACAGAGGCCAAAAATCAGAAAAAGAAGAAAGAAGAAGCATAACCGCCAGTCCTCCTCCGCCGTCGACCACCAACCTCGCCGGCCGATCCTGACTGGCCTCCTCTTGGCCAGCCGCGACCGCCCTGACCCCTGACTGACCCAGATTGCCACCGACGCCAACCTCTCTCTCGTCCAGTTTCCCTCTCTCTTTCTCCTCCACTTTCTCTCTCTTCCGCCCCTCACCCTTTGATGTTCTCCCTCTCTTTTTTTTTTTGGTTAACCATGTAATTCATTACTAAACTTAAAGAGGGCTCTAAAGCCCACAGGTACAGTACACAAGGCCACATGAAAGGAAAGAGAACTTAGGCCTGCTTGTACAATCCACAAAAAACAAATAAACCTTCAGAAAATACACAAAGCTAAAGAAACCCCAATCAAAGGAAGGAGATTCTCTAACCAAGCTGAAACAGGGCAAAGGGAACCTATTCTTCTCACGAGGAAGACAAGGCACTACGCCCACAAATATTAGTGCACCACAACCGGAATTAGCAAAAGCATGAGGGAGGAATATTGCGCTTGTCATGGGCCAGTGCCTTCCGCAACTCCAAAGGGGGATTTAACCACCATCTACCTTGCAAGGAATTGTCTGCCGCAAGCTTAGCCACCATATGAGCAGAATTATTCGCTTGTTTCCCAGTCCAAAGAAAGCCAATTGAGTTAAAGGCACTTCGAAAATGAAAAATATCCATGATCATAGGGGTAATTTCGCGACATTTCCTTTCTCCCCTGCAAGCTCTAACAACATCGAGATTATCAGATTCAAAGATAACATCCTTCAAATCAAGATTATGTACAAGGGTAACTGCTTCCCTCAATGCATCACCTTCCGCGTGAAGAGCTGAAGGGGACCAGAATGAAGAACAGTGGCCATACACCAGGTCACCCCTATAGTCCCTAATAACTATTCCAGAAGAAGCTCTAACTGATAGACTCTTCCAAGAGGCATCAACATTCACTTTAAGCTTACCCTCAGGAGGAGGTCTCCAACAACAGTTAAACTTAGGGGAAGGTACCTTGGTATCCTTATCTATATGAGAAATATTAATACTGAGATACTCTGATACAGCTTCACTTACTGCACCCACCACACTATGAGGATTAGGAAGTTGGCAGTTAAAATTAGCTCTATTCCTGGCCAACCAAATATGCCAAAGAGTGAAGAAAAATTTAGCAATCAGGCTATGAAAATCCTCCCTTTTTGAACTAAAGAGCTCAATTTTTGAACTTAGCCACTGGATCATTGAATTAGTCCGCTCCTCGATAGGAAAACATTGCAAATTAGATGCAAACCACAAAGGAGAAGTCCAATTGCAATGGAGGAACACATGCTCCAATGTCTCCTCAGCGTCTTGGCAAATTGGACAAAGAATATCAATTAGAATCTTCCTCTTAGCTAGGTTCATCTTGGTCGGAAGAAGATTATGACTTAGTTTCCAAACAAAGGTTTGGATCTTTTTAGGAACTTTAGCCTGCCAAATTATTTTCCAAAAGAACATGTCTGGATGAAAAGATGATGAGGGATCCGGATCTGAATCATCATAGAGTTTTTTAATGGCTCTATACCCAGACTTAACAGTAAACTCACCATCCTTAGTAAATGGCCAAGTTAGACAATCCTTCCCACCAGTCACAGATATAGGAGTTTGTAAAGCCGGTAGCCAATATTGCCGGGGAAGCACTACCTTAATCATAGGAACATTCCAAGTATGGCTAGAATCATTTATAAGAGTAGAAAGCTTTAACTCAGATTCCATCAATAAATCCTCAGTATTGAAAATGAAATCACCATTCCAAAGCCATTTTTGCCTGAAAACTTCAATGTCCTTGCCATCACCAATAGACCACTGGCCTAACTTGAGTAAAAGATCCCTCCCTTGTACCAAACTTTGCCAAACCCATGAACTATTCCTTCTCCGAGGCTGGTTCAGAAAAGAAAACTCCGGGAAGTATTTTCCTTTCAATACCTTAACCCACATAGCCTCGGGGTTTTGACAAACTCTCCAAGCTTGCTTCACCAGAAAAGCCGAATTCAAACACCAGAGATCTTTAAAGCCAAGCCCTCCTGAATGCTTACTGACAGTTACATGTTTCCACTTTCTCCAATGAATTCCTTTCCTGTTTTTTTCCTTGGCCCACCAAAAAGAAGATATAATAGAATTAAGGCTATTCACCAAAGTTTTGGGAAAACGAACCAAGGACATCGCATATGCTGGTATAGCTTGCAGGACAGCTTTAATTAACACTTCTTTCCCAGCCTGATTCAAAAGGTTCTCTTTCCAGCCTTGTAACTTAGAAATCATTTTCTGCTTGATCCAAGTGAGAACTCTATTTTTGGATCTTCCCCATTCACTAGGAAGCCCAAGATAGCTGCCAGCTCCCGCCCATTGATCCATGCCTAGAATAGAAGATATCTGATTGCGGATATGGGTAGGAACCCCCTTCCCGAAAATAATTCCAGATTTAGCCACATTAATCTTTTGCCCAGATTCATGAGTATATATATTAAGCACCCTCAAGATAGAATAAGTTTCAGCAACTGTTGACTTAGCTAAGATAATGGCATCATCTGCAAAAAATAAATGAGTTAATTTAGGACAATGAGGGGTAAGAAGCATACCAGATAATGTTCCTTCCTCCATTGAACTGGAGAGTAAATAGGATAAGGCTTCGGCTGCAATAATAAAGAGATAGGGAGATAGGGGATCGCCTTGCCTAAGACCTCTTTGAGGGACAAAATAGGAACTTCTAGACCCGTTTAAGCTAATGCTATAAGAGACTGAAGAGACCAAACCCATGACAAGAACAATCCAATGAGGGGAAAAACCATAGGAGCTAAGGATCTGTCTAAGAAAACCCCAACTTAGCCTATCATAGGCTTTGTTCATATCTAGCTTAATAGCCATATGGTTTTTAGAAAAAGCTGTGCTACTCTTTAAAGAGTGGAAAATTTCTTGGCCAATAGTAATGTTATCTTGTATAAAACGGCCTTTAATAAAAGCAGTCTGATGAGGAGATATAAGGTTTGGAAGAAAAGGTTTAAGCCTCAACTGCATGATCTTCGCTATGACCTTAGGGACAAAGTTACAACAACTGATAGGACGAAGCTGGGACACCTTATCTGGATTTGGGACCTTAGGAATAAGAGAGATTAGAGTTCTATTAACTGAGGGAGGTAACACCCCATTTGAAAAAAAGGACTTAACAGCATGACAAACTGAATCCCCCACTGTGTCCCAATTTCTGTGGTAGAAAAGGCCATTAAAACCATCAGGACCTGGAGCTTTATTAGAATGAAGGGCCTTAACTGCTTTTTCTATTTCTGAGTCAGTCACAGGTAAAATCAGGCCTTCATTCATGGCCTCAGTAACTTTCCTAGGAATAACTTTTTGGCAATCTAAAACCTCAGATGGGGCCTCGCAAGTGTAGATGTTTTTAAAGTAATTCGTAACCATACTAAAAACAGCTTCTTGACCTTCCACCCAATTATTATCCGCGTCCTTCAGTCTGGTTACTCTATTCTGAGCTCTCCTCTGCAGAGTGGTAGCATGAAAAAATTTAGAATTTGAATCACCCCACCTCAACCATTGAACTCTAGACCTTTGATGCCAATAAATTTCCTCCCTTTCCTTGAGCTGATCAATCTGCTTCTGAGTGAGGGTAATCTGTTCTTTATCATTGTCAAAACGGCATGTATTAATTTGTCTCTGCAACTTATGTTTAAGTCTTGCCACTTCCAAGTCAGATCTTCTGAACGTGTTTCTATTCCAGAGAAGGAGAGAATTACTGCAATGATTCTGATGTTCTAGTAGCTGTTCCCAAGGGTCCATTTTATTAGTTGCATTGTTCCAGCCTTTTCTAATTATATTCTCACAGTCAGGATGCTCCTCCCAAAAGGCTTCGAACTTAAAATAGCACAAGCTCTTATTATTAGGTTCCAGATCCAACAACAAAGGTGTATGATCAGAAGATATAGGGGTGAGGGCAGTACATATGAAATGGGGAAAGGAATTTAAAGCATAGTAGTTAGAAAAGAGTTTATCTATTCTTTCCTTGGTGATATTTCCTTCCCTTGGATTGCTAATCCAAGTATAGCTGCAACCCTTGATAGGATGTTCCATGAGATTATGAAAATTAAGCAAATCCCAAAAAAGGGCTAATCTGGAAGGAACCGGAGGAATATGGCTAAATTTATCACTATAATGCAAACACTCATTAAAATCACCAATCATAAACCAACCAATACTGCCAGGAACGTGAATACTTTTTAACTTACTCCAAAACAACTTTCTCATGGCAAAAACAGGAGGAGCATAAACAAAAGTGCAATAGACTTTTACATTAGAACCAACAAAAGATATCAAGGAATGAATTACATTAGAGTTGGACTCCAAGATAGCTATATCTAAAGAGGAATTCCATAAAAGAGCTAGGCCTCCAGCCAAACCACTAGATTCTACACAAAAGCAGGAATTAAATTCAAGTTTTCTTCTGACTTCCTCTATACGAGTTTCCTGGGCCTTAGTTTCCATCAAAAACATCAGGGATGCTCTATACTTATTCTTGAGGGATCTCAGCTCCCTCATTGTCGCTGGGTTAGCTAACCCGCGACAATTCCAGCTTAAGAACTTCATAGCTGGGTTGGGGGCTTGATAAGGCCCGCCTCCTCGGCCATTGGAAAGAATTGGAGCTCATTGGAGCCATACTGGTCAAGTTGCAAAATCTGGAAATCTGAATCAGTCAACTGCAAAAGTCTTCTTTTAGTTCCAAGATGACTTTCATCCTCATCTCTTCCTCTCTTCAGATTCAGCATCTGCTGTATGCCCTTACTTAGAACATTTTCATAGGATGGAGGGATAGGATCAATGGTACTAGGGGGGGAGTCATCCGGAAGTTCAACAAAATAGGGAGTTGAGGGAGAAGGAGATTTGTTTAGGCTAATGGGTTTGGGTTTACGAGTCTTGGTTTTAGAACAATTGGAAATGGACACTGGCTTGGTAAAGTGAACTGGTATGATATTCTTAGGGAGGTCAGGACAAGTGCTAGTGGTAGGAGAAGCTAAATGGTTAAGGGGCAGCTGACTTTTCTCTATGGAAATGGTAGTCTTAGTTGGGTTAGGTTGATTTTCTGTGACTGGTGGATTTATTGGGATTATGTCGGGAACTTTAGGTTGAAATTGGGTGCTAATGTTGACTTGAAGCCTCTCAGTAACTTTTTTTGTTAGGAGTTCAGTAGGGTGAATACTAGAAGAGGGCTGATTGTCGAGAGGGGAAATACTCTTTTCAGCACTTAAGTCATCATTCCCTAGAGAGGGCTCAGAGCTGGATCCAACCTCCTTGGAAAACACGAACTCACCTACCTTTTTTCCAGACCCTATTTCAGTCTCTAGAGCCTGCTGCACACTAGTCCCAATGCCAACTACTGTATCAAGACATGCATTATTGTCCACACCTACTTCCCTTTGAGGATGACATTTTTGTAGCTTCTCCTTCTTCTCAGTATCAGGATCAGGTCTTACCCAGCCAACGGAAGCCATAGACGCCAGTGATCTTGCTGGAGGGGTTGATAAGTGAGGACCATATTTGGGTTTACCCTCCTCAAATAATGAAGTTTCTTTAGGAACTTTACAAGTTTTAAAATCCTGACCTATAATTCCACAGTTAAAACAAAGCCCCTGGAGTTTCTCATATCTTAGCCAAATGGGCGTTAAATTTTCTACTTCACTTGGTAGAAAAAGACCAGTGAGCAGAGGAGCAGAAATATCAATTCTGACTCTGGCCCTTAAAAAACTTCTTAACATCATCCCATCCACCACCGGGTCTTCTATCTCCATAGGTTCCCCTATCCTTTTGCTAATCTTTAGAGCATTTTCACTAGTGAAGAATTCCAAAGGCACATTGTGGATCTGGACCCAAAAAGGAACCCTGGTAAAGTCCACCTTACTAAGGGCCATATGAGGCTTACATTCCTGAAGACTTAAAAGGTGACCCATTATATGCCATGGACTTTTATCTTGAACTTCCTTAGCCATTCCTGATTGCCTAAACTTAATCATAATAATATTTCTCCCCATCTCAGAAACCTGGAAAGCTCCCATTTTTTGCCAAGAAGCTTCTAATGTCTTTTTTATGGCAATGAAACTGATGGTCTTGGCTGACATGAGCTTACCAAACAAAGTATTTTCATAAAGCTCTTTTACACGCTGTTTATTGGTCTCTAATTCAATGAAAGCTTCATCCCATTTACCTGTTTTGTTGATCTGTTCCAGAATTTTAACTCTGCTCTCATCCATAACAGAACCACAGGGACAAAGGGGAACAAAAGACAAAGGAGACAAAACTAGTTACAGGCTACAAAATACGGAGAAAAGAACCAAACTCATTGACAACATAGACTCAAACCAGATAACCAAAGACAACAGAACATAAAGGAACAGGGTAGAGAGGAAGGAAAGGGAAAGAAGAGAAAAGGAACACACTTTAATAGAGAAAACCAGAAAAGGACACAGCCAAAACCGATCCTAAACTCCCAGCACAAAGGAGTAGATAAACACTATTGGTAGCCACTGTACCAAGAAATCCTGGAGGAAAAACCATATTGGTATCCACTGTACCAAGAGAGTATTATACTTTTTCTCTATAACTTCATCTCAGTATCTTACTTTGAAAGCAAACTCTAAGATTTGTTCTCCCTCTCTTTTCTAACTTTTATTTTGAAATACAAACCCTAATGGGTTTTGTTTTTGTTGTTATCCCATGTTTAACTCTGGGCTTCTGATTTCTAAAGCCCAATAATGCTAAAGATATCATTTTTCTTTACAAACAAAAAACCCATACACAAAAAACATTTGTTATTATTATGAATATGGATATCCCCCTCTTCCTATAAATACCCCACCCCTCATACTCATTTAATACACACATCTTTTTCATTTCTCACTACAACTTCATCTCTCTTCTCTCATTTCTTCTTTTATCTTCCTCTATAATTTTAGTTTATTTATAACACGTTATTAGCACGAGGTTTTGACCAACTGAGATCTAGTCAAGACTAATAGAGGTAATATATGATTATTATTATTCTTTATAATTTTAATTTATATCATTTATGTATATATTATAAAAGTTCCCAAAGAACTTATATTCTAAACATCCCAAAAATATGTATAAAATTATATCTATATCATAAAAAAAGGGTTCCCGAAGAACTTATTTATAAACATCCTTGAGGATGTATAAAATTAATAGTCAGAATTCTTGAAGAATTTTGAAAATATTTATTGATAGTTCCTGAAGAACTATAACAATCTAAAAAAAATTAAAATAAAATTATATATTTATTCACCTCTATTTGCTTCACATTGGATTATTTTATATTCCTGCATTTGGCTGCTTTCCATTCTATTTCTACTTCAGGTGTATTGCTTTCTTTCTCCTATAATGCACTATGGTTGTACTAGTCATTTTATATTCATGTATTGCTTTCTTGCTCCTATAATGCACTAATATAATATGTTGAATTGCTTGCTTCACATGAATATTTGCTCCTTTATACTATAGCTTGCCACTAATGCACTAATATAATATAGTGTAGCTTCATTGCCAATAATACACTAATACATTGAATATTTGCTCTTCACGGGCTGCATATACACTAAAGCACTAATTTTGTTGCTAACTACATAGATCAATTTATAAATAATATAAATATTTATAGTCATTGTTAACTTGTTTTATTACTATTCTTATTACCATCATTATAATAATAATTATAGTTAATATATTTATTGAATTATTATCTAACTTATTATTTGTAATTTCTTGCATAGAAATAACTATGTCGAATATTACCAACCTTGAGTTCGTGCCTCTTGACATTACTGGAAAAAATTATGTCATGGACACTAAATGCTGAGATCTATTTAGATGCAAAAGGTCTTGGAGACACGATTAAAATGGAAATAATGCATCTAGTCAAAACAAAGCCAAAGCCATGATATTTTTTCGTCACCATATTCACGAGGGCTTAAAGAATGAATACTTAACAATTAAAGACCCTCTTGTTCTGTGGAATAATTTAAAAGAGAGATACGACCATCAAAATGATATAATTCTTCCAAAAGCCCGTTATGAATGGATGCATTTGCGCTTTCAAGATTTTAACTCCGTAAATGAATATAATTCTGCGTTATTTAGAATTACTTCAAGATTGAAGTTATGTGGAGAAAACGTCACTGAAAGTGACATGTTAGAAAAGACATTATCCACTTTTCATGCATCCAATATGCTCCTTGTAACGCCCCCAAACGTTGGTTAAAATTTTCGAATAAATTTTTCGCTTTTTCGAAAGATCATTTTAAAATTCATCAATTTATTTCAGAGTTTATGTAACAGTTGATAACAGCAGAAAAATTATCATACATGCTAGACGTGAATAATTAAATTCAAGAAAATGCTTAAGTAGCGGAAACGATTTAGAAAATAATGGTACATGACATATTATACTTATTACAACCCATAAAATCAAAGTTCAAGTAATAATCCAAATAGACATTCATCATGGCATCACTCTGCATTCTGCGTGTCATTCGCTGTAAAAATTAATGTAAGAGTGAGACAGAATATAGAATAAATATAAAATAGATATAATTGCACAAACACAATCAACAACTCATAATGATATGATGAATATGCCAAACAATTCCATTTAATAATTCTTCAATTAGTTAAATGATGTCATGCTGGATCCATTTGGTTTGGTGGGAATACTGCAGTAAAAGTCTCATAGAGACACAATTAGGGCTTTAGCATATACCATGAATCCCTATACTTCATGGCGCTTACACAATTAAGGCTTTAGCATATACCATGAATCCCTATACTTCATGGCGCTTACACAATTAGGGCTTTAGCATATACCATGAATCCCTATACTTCATGGCGCTTACACAATTAGGGCTTTATCATATACCATGAATCCCTATACTTCATGGCGCTTACACAATTAGGGCTTTAGCATATACCATGAATCCCTATACTTCATGGCGCTTAAGTACCGAAGTACACAATTATCATAAGTAGGGCTTTGCATAGACCATAAATCCCTACACTCCATGGCACACAACAAAATAGGGCTTAACTCATCATAGAGTAACCCCCACCAGGGTAGGCAATCACGGAACCCCTAAATTCCATGATGCGTCCAATGCTTATGATGCATGAATGCCTTTAATTCTCTTTATCATTTAACATACCATGATATCCACATTTTCAAAACCTCTTGGATAATACAAGTCCTCAAGGGACACAATACACTTAATAATTCATAAAATCATGGATTTACTGTTTCAACCACACATGTCAATAACCACAAGGCATTCATGTACATATATATTAATTATGTCATTCATAATTATTCACCATCACAATATACAGACTGTGTAATACTCAACAACATTTATAATAATTCATAATCACTCAATAATTTAATAAATAATTTCTATCCATAGAGAAAATATCATTTTCTTTCAAAATAGCCATTTTAAGTGACTTTCAGCATCCCCAACAGCAACATACATTAGCAAAACAGTCATAACATGGGCAAATCAACTCCTTTTTAGATGATTCCACTTTCTATAGCTCAATAATACAATTATCTACAACTTTCATGAAGAACACAGTTTCGGATTCCAATCAGAAATACCACTTATTCATAAAATACCATACTGCCTCAAGATAAGTTTTCCAAAATGTACACAGATTAGTATTTAGAACGTATCTGGAGTTACAAATGTGATTTTGACATGAAACAAATTCTAAATTATTCTTAACACACATATCTACAATTCCCATGAAGACACCAACCCCTAATTCTCACCACAAACTTCCCAGTTTTAAAAACGAGATTCGGATTTCAGAATTTCAGAATTTCAAACTTACACATACTTTAGTAATTTGAGCATAACTTGAGTTACAAAAATTATTTTTATATGAAACCACTTTCTAAAAATCCACAACTTAATTATCTAAAACTTTAATGAAGACATTCAAGACTGATTATGCATGTATAATTCCCAGCATATCAAAATATACACTAAACATGGAACAAATCTTTCACTCAAACATGCAATAGTAATTTGGCTATAACTTTTGCTATACATACTCAAATCAATCGGTTCAGGTCTAAAAATTCACATAACAAAAAGATTTACAACTTTAATGAAGACACTGATCACTAATTCTTACCACAAAATTCCCAGTTTTAAAAATAAGATACAGATTTCAAGTTCACAGATTTACAGCTTGTACATACTTCAGTATTATGAGCATAACTTGAGCTATAAAAATTATTTTAATGTGAAACCACTTTCTAAAGATCCACAACATATATATGTACAACTTTTATAAAGACATTCAAGGCTGATTATGCATATATAATTCCCAGCATATCAAAATATACACAAAACATGGAACAAATCTTAAGAGCGGTGTTGTGTGAAGGGCGGTGTTGAGTGTATCTTAAGAGATGTTCATGCTCTAGAAGATGTTCACGTTACTCCGCCAAGGCATTTGACCTCGTCAATGCTTATGACTCCGCCAAAACGTGTGACCCCGCCTAAATTTACTACTCCGTCAAGGCATTTGACTTCGTCAATGCTTATGACTCCGCCAAAACGTGTGACCCCGCCTAAATTTACTACTCCGTCAAGGCATTAGACCTCGTCAATGCTTATGACTCCGCCAAAACATGTGACCCCGCCTAAATTTACTTACTCCATCAAGGCATTAGACCTCGTCAATGCTTATGACTCCGCCAAAACGTGTGACCCCGCCTAAATTTACTACTCCGTCAAGGCATTTGACTTCGTCAATGCTTATGACTCTGCCAAAACGTGTGACCCCGCCTAAATTTACTACTCCGTCAAGGCATTAGACCTCGTCAATGCTTATGACTCCGCCAGACGTGTGACTCCGCCTAAGCTTATTACTCCGCCAAGGCATTTGACCCCGTCAATGCTTATGACTCCGCCAGACGTGTGACCCCGCCTAAATTTACTACTCCGCCAAGGCATTAGACCTCGTCAATGCTTATGACTCCGTCATGGCATGAGACTCCGCCTATACTCATTACTCTGCCGAGGTATGTGACTCCGCCTAAGCTAATTACTCCTCCAATAAAGAACAGTTCGAACATCATCCAACTAATCAGTAAGCAAGTAACAACGTCCAATAGCCAACAGCTCGAAAAACTATACCGTCCAGCAACCAGCAAGACGTCACTCAGTCTTGTGGACAATTAGTAAGCTTTCCACTTAGGAAAACCGTACCCTTTTATTATCTTCTTTTCTTGGACGGACTCAATTCCGGTCTTGAATATCGGTTCAAAGTTATCCGTCCTACAGCTCATTTGGTAAAGTGTTGATCCGGTGTACAACATAAAAGACAATCCTATCCACACCGGTTGTCCGGTGTGATGTGGCATTTATTGTCATCCGTTCTTCCCCTTTGGAACCTTGAGGTCGTCCTAGCCTTGGAGGTCAGAACGGATCAGAATGTTTCTTCCAATCTCACTCAACTTACTCTTCTACCTTCATTCTTTCACTCGGAATTTGGATCTTATCAAAATAGATCTATGTAATTTCTATAATTATACCCAAAAATGAAATTTTTGGAGTATTATAAACCATTCATAAAGTGTTTTTATTCATTAATAAACACTTACAAGCCTTCCATGCTTCATAAATTACAAAATAGAGCTATTATTAAAGCAGGATGTTACATTTCTCCCACCCTAATAAAAATTTTGTCCTCGAAATTTCAAAGCTGAAATCTTTCCGTATCATCATTCGGAATACAATCCTATTACAATATACATATTTATGCCATTAATATTCCATCGTAAATATCCTCCTCCAATACTCTTTATCAAATCCTAGCTCGTCTAACTTCAATTTACATGCTCGTGTTAGGCTTCGGGAATTCCCTTCCCAAGTCTAAGATTCCTTAAATCTTAAAAAAAGCTAATCACACTCGTCAATAATAATACTATGGTCCTTAGTTTTTAAGATCATCACATGAATCATTCAACTATTACTATTTCAACTACTTCAAAGTGACTCTAGTATTTATTACCTTAATTCACTATCAATTGCTTGCAACCATTATTAACATCATCATAAACATCAACAATCTAAATTTAAGTCCTCTAATCACTCACATACTGATATACACTCTTCTCCTAATCCCCAATAATCAATACCAATGTTTTAATAATTCGATTCCTCATATATACCATCATCCTAGAGTATTAAAAGTCATCAGAATCATCAACTTAACCAAAATCCTCAACTTATTATACTCTTCATCAAAACTTAATAATCATTTCTAATAACTACTAATCTCCGTTATTAATAACACCTACACACACATTATCATGGGCTTCCACAAAATCACTCTTCATAACATTATCATTCATTTTTCCCAAATCCTAGAGTTAGGGTTTCACTAAAATTAAACAGTCACCCTTAACAGCCATTATCTTCCATCTCAAATCTTAAAATCTTCATATACCATTTCACACTTATCCAAAGATTCTTAAGACATATTCTTCCTTTGGGTTTCACATGAAAAATGATTTCTATTCTTAAACTCATTCATAAAGTATTCTTCTATCATCATAGAAACCAAAACCTAAAACCAAAATCAACAAAAGAGTATAAGAATTTCACCTTAAGCTCCAAGCTATCTCTAGCCTTAGTATGTCTAAGAAAATGAAGAGAGAATAAGGAGTTTCCAACATTTGGACTATCTTGGTCTCGTTATGTCAGTCTATTAAAACTTGATTCACCGATAACCAATTCATTCCTAGAATTACTTCCATATTCTTTAAAGATAAACAGGATTGACAAGAAAGTTCCTACCTTCTGTGAGTTCAGAATAATCGTTACACATCTTAGTAATCCTAAGTTATGTACCGTTGGGAATGGAAATAATCAAGTCATATATTATAGGCTTTACGGGTAATTGAAAATGTCTAACTTACTTCTGTGTAGCACCCGAATCAGACAACACAGATAAAATAGTACCATTGATCTCACACTTACTTTGCATGAGGTCGCCTGCTTGGTCTGCCTCTGAGCTGCTAATGTCAAAGACTCTTCCTGTATGTGATCTTTCGTCTGTTGACTCCCTATACTGTCTTATAGGTTGAACAGTGCGAGTGTTTCCTCTACAGACTTCTTGATAACCCGAATCTCTTTGTTTCTTCATAGTGTTATTGTTGTTATTGATTCGCTGTTTCAGTGGACAATTTGGGCTGATGTGACCCTTCTGATTGCATTGATAGCAAGTGATATTTTCTAAGCGTCTATTGCAATCACGTACATGGTGATTACCTTTGCACTTAAAACACTTTATATCCATATGATTGTTGTATCTCTCAGAAGATGATGATGATCCTCCCTTGAAGCGATTTGGATAAAACGATCCTCTCCTTTTGTAGGCAATTGACTGAGGTTTCAGTTGTCTATTAATCTTTTCTCGTGCCAATCTGTCTTGGTGATTTCCTTCGAAAATTCTTAGTTGATTCTGCCTTTCTATAGCTTCAGCCAAACGGTTGATAGCAGCTGCCATAGCGTCGTTCTCGTTCCTTGTCATCCTATATTCATGGTTTGATTTATACTAATCCTATGGGAAAATATATCGTATGTATATATATTAATATATAATATTATAACGTAACTACAATTTATCAGATAAGCAATAAGTCATATAACGCACATTTATCATATCATCAAGCTAGTAATCAAACAAATCACTTTGCAGTTTATCAGTCAGGCACAAGTCATATAGCACATATAAGACATATTCTCAAACAATTAATCAAACAATTCACATAGTATATCAAGAATCAATACATATCATAGTAATTGGTCCTGAATTTTTGAAAACGCTCTGATACCAACATTGTAACGCCCCCAAACGTTGGTTAAAATTTTCGAATAAATTTTTCGCTTTTTCGAAAGATCATTTTAAAATTCATCAATTTATTTCAGAGTTTATGTAACAGTTGATAACAGCGGAAAAATTATCATACATGCTAGACGTGAATAATTAAATTCAAGAAAATGCTTAAGTAGCGGAAACGATTTAGAAAATAATGGTACATGACATATTATACTTATTACAACCCATAAAATCAAAGTTCAAGTAATAATCCAAATAGACATTCATCATGGCATCACTCTGCATTCTGCGTGTCATTCGCTGTAAAAATTAATGTAAGAGTGAGACAGAATATAGAATAAATATAAAATAGATATAATTGCACAAACACAATCAACAACTCATAATGATATGATGAATATGCCAAACAATTCCATTTAATAATTCTTCAATTAGTTAAATGATGTCATGCTGGATCCATTTGGTTTGGTGGGAATACTGCAGTAAAAGTCTCATAGAGACACAATTAGGGCTTTAGCATATACCATGAATCCCTATACTTCATGGCGCTTACACAATTAGGGCTTTAGCATATACCATGAATCCCTATACTTCATGGCGCTTACACAATTAGGGCTTTAGCATATACCATGAATCCCTATACTTCATGGCTCTTACACAATTAGGGCTTTATCATATACCATGAATCCCTATACTTCATGGCGCTTACACAATTAGGGCTTTAGCATATACCATGAATCCTTATACTTCATGGCGCTTAAGTACCGAAGTACACAATTATCATAAGTAGGGCTTTGCATAGACCATGAATCCCTACACTCCATGGCACACAACAAAATAGGGCTTAACTCATCATAGAGTAACCCCCCACTAGGGTAGGCAATCACGGAACCCCTAAATTCCATGATGCGTCCAATGCTTATGATGCATGAATGCCTTTAATTCTCTTTATCATTTAACATACCATGATATCCACATTTTCAAAACCTCTTGGATAATACAAGTCCTCAAGGGACACAATACACTTAATAATTCATAAAATCATGGATTTACTGTTTCAACCACACATGTCAATAACCACAAGGCATTCATGTACATATATATTAATTATGTCATTCATAATTATTCACCATCACAATATACAGACTGTGTAATACTCAACAACATTTATAATAATTCATAATCACTCAATAATTTAATAAATAATTTCTATCCATAGAGAAAATATCATTTTCTTTCAAAATAGCCATTTTAAGTGACTTTCAGCATCCCCAACAGCAACATACATTATCAAAACAGTCATAACATGGGCAAATCAACTCCTTTTTAGATGATTCCACTTTCTATAGCTTAATAATACAATTATCTACAACTTTCATGAAGAACACAGTTTCGGATTCCAATCAGAAATACCACTTATTCATAAAATACCATACTGCCTCAAGATAAGTTTTCCAAAATGTACACAGATTAGTATTTAGAACGTATCTGGAGTTACAAACGTGATTTTGACATGAAACAAATTCTAAATTATTCTTAACACACATATCTACAATTCCCATGAAGACACCAACCCCTAATTCTCACCACAAACTTCCCAGTTTTAAAAACGAGATTCGGATTTCAGAATTTCAGAATTTCAAACTTGCACATACTTTAGTAATTTGAGCATAACTTGAGTTACAAAAATTATTTTTATATGAAACCACTTTCTAAAAATCCACAACTTAATTATCTAAAACTTTAATGAAGACATTCAAGACTGATTATGCATGTATAATTCCCAGCATATCAAAATATACACTAAACATGGAACAAATCTTTCACTCAAACATGCAGTAGTAATTTGGCTATAACGTTTGCTATACATACTCAAATCAATCGGTTCAGGTCTCAAAATTCATATAACAAAAAGATTTACAACTTTAATGAAGACACTGATCACTAATTCTTACCACAAAATTCCCAGTTTTAAAAATAAGATACGGATTTCAAGTTCACAGATTTACAGCTTGTACATACTTCAGTATTATGAGCATAACTTGAGCTACAAAAATTATTTTAATGTGAAACCACTTTCTAAAGATCCACAACATATATATGTACAACTTTTATAAAGACATTCAAGGCTGATTATGCATGTATAATTCCCAGCATATCAAAATATACACAAAACATGGAACAAATCTTTCACTCGAACATGCAGTAGTAATTTGGCTATAACTTTTGCTATACATACTCAAATTAATTAAATCAGGTCTCATAATTTAGATAACAAAAAGATCTATAACTTTCATGAAGAAGTCAAAGACAAATTCGTACGTTTTCAGTTTCAAAATTAAGCCACAAGATACGAAATTAAAACTGGAATCCTAGAGCAACATACAACTCTACCCATTTCATAGTTATTCACAACCCTCTCCCCTCTTACCTTAATGGAGTCCTTTGTTTAGCAAGATATATCTTGTAGTTTCCTCGTTCCAGTCCGTAGTGGAAGAAATGAATATGGAAAGAAAAGCCTCTGAACGTATAAAATGAGAAGAAGAAGGGTGTGTGATTTGCTAAGTGGTTCGTATGTAGGAGTGTTCTGAGAGTCATATCACTGGGTTAATAATAAGAAAGTGAGTGGGGAACATCGGTTGGAGGATTAGGTGGGATAATAGAGCCTTTTGATTCCTTTCACAGTCAGCTTTGCATTGATTGGAATAAAATATACAAAAGTATTATAATGGATGCAACTTTCCCTTGTGATTGGTTCGTTGTGCCACTCATTTTTGGATTCATATGATTAAGTGGGCTGATCACTAGCTGAAGTGGAAATAAAAGGTATTCACTGTTGAAGGATTTGTAGAGGTCGGCATAGCGTGAGGGTGGTATAGAGTGTGAAATGGCGGTGTTGAGTGACGGGCGGTGTTGTGTGAAGGGCGGTGTTGAGTGTATCTTAAGAGATGTTCATGCTCTAGAAGATGTTCACGTTACTCTGCCAAGGCATTTGACCTCGTCAATGCTTATGACTCCGCCAAAACGTGTGACCCCGCCTAAATTTACTACTCCGTCAAGGCATTTGACTTCGTCAATGCTTATGACTCTGCCAAAACGTGTGACCCCGCCTAAATTTACTACTCCGTCAAGGCATTAGACCTCGTCAATGCTTATGACTCCACCAGACGTGTGACTCCGCCTAAGCTTATTACTCCGCCAAGGCATTTGACCCCGTCAATGCTTATGACTCTGCCAGACGTGTGACCCCGCCTAAATTTACTACTCCGCCAAGGCATTAGACCTCGTCAATGCTTATGACTCCGTCATGGCATGAGACTCCGCCTATACTCATTACTCTGCCGAGGTACGTGACTCCGCCTAAGCTAATTACTCCTCCAATAAAGAACAGTTCGAACATCATCCAACTAATCAGTAAGCAAGTAACAACGTCCAATAGCCAACAGCTCGGAAAACTATACCGTCCAGCAACCAGCAAGACGTCACTCAGTCTTGTGGACAATTAGTAAGCTTTCCACTTAGGAAAACCGTACCCTTTTATTATCTTCTTTTCTTGGACGGACTCAATTCCGGTCTTGAATATCGGTTCAAAGTTATCCGTCCTACAGCTCATTTGGTAAAGTGTTGATCCGGTGTGCAACATAAAAGACAATCCTATCCACACCGGTTGTCCGGTGTGATGTGGCATTTATTGTCATCCGTTCTTCCCCTTTGGAACCTTGAGGTCGTCCTAGCCTTGGAGGTCAGAACGGATCAGAATGTTTCTTCCAATCTCACTCAACTTACTCTTCTACCTTCATTCTTTCACTCGGAATTTGGATCTTATCAAAATAGATCTATGTAATTTCTATAATTATACCCAAAAATGAAATTTTCGGAGTATTATAAACCATTCATAAAGTGTTTTTATTCATTAATAAACACTTACAAGCCTTCCATGCTTCATAAATTACAAAATATAGCTATTATTAAAGCAGGATGTTACACTCCTGCAGCAGCAATATCGACAAAAAAGTTTTACAAAATATTCTGAATTGATTACTTGTCTCCTTGTGGCTGAACAAAATAATGAATTGCTTATGCAAAATCATGAATCTCGTCTAACCAGAGCTGTTCCATTCCCAGAAGTGAATGTAGCAACACACGATCATCATACTCATGGTCGTGGTCGTGGCCGAAGTTGCGGTCGTGGATGAGGTAATGCTCGGCGACATGGTATTAGTCGTGGTCGTGGATATGGTTATGGTCATGGTCGTGGTCGTGGTTAAAATGATAACAAATCATCATTTGTGTGGAAGAATAAAGAACGTATGGAGAAAGGAAAAGGTGTTCAAAGTAGTGAACAAACCAAAAATATTTGCTATCGTTGTGGTAGCCAAGGCCACTGGTCTTGGGTTTGTCACACACCAAAACATCTGATTGATCTATACCAAAAATCTCTTAAGAATAAAGGGAAAACTATAGAAACAAATTTTGCTGGTATAGATGATGTTTATACTCTTTTTTATATTGAAGATTTCCTTGTTCTTCCCGAAGAAGAAATTGACCACTCGATTGGAGAGGGGAGTGCCCCTAAATAAATTATTTTATGTTTCATGTAATGTATTTTGTTATAAACTTAGCCATTATCAATAAAATTTTATGTTAAATATTATTGTTAATTATATTTTCATTCATTTTTATTTATTATTTAAAGAATGAATGCTTATGTGAATGATGAAGATATATGTCTCGCAGACAGTGCAACAACTCATACTATTCTCAAGAATGAGAAATATTTTTACCATATAGTAAAACAAGAAGCAAATGTTAATACTATATCTGGTAGTATAAATATAATTAAAGGCTCCGGCAGAGCCAGTATTTTGTTGCCTGGAGGAACAAAATTGCATATTGAAAATACATTATATTCTACGAAGTCTCAAAGAAATTTATTGAATTTTAAGGATATCTGCAGAAATAGATACCATATTGAGACCATAAATGAATGAAAAGATGCATATCTTTACATCACAAAGCTAATTTCTAATAAGAAATGTATATTGAAAAAATTACCTTCATTTTCCTCCGGTTTGTACTATACCTATATTAGTACAGTTGAAATAAATGTTATTGTAAACCAGAAGTTTACAAATAAGAATGACTTTGTTATCTGGCATGAACGATTAGGCTATCCTGGATCAATTATGATGTAAAAAATAGTTGAGAATTCAAATGGTCATTGCTTGTCTAGCAGACCAATTCTCCAAACTAAGAATTTCTCATGTGTTGCTTATTCTCAAGGAAAATTGATTACTCGGTCATCACCAATGAAAATTGGGAGTGAATCACTCACATTTTTAGAGCGTATACAAGGTGATATTTGTGGATCAATACACCCTTCATATGGACCATTTAGATATTTTATGGTTTTAATTGATGCATCAACTAGATGGTCACATGTTTGCTTATTATCAACTCGCAATCAGGCGTTTACGAGATTACTAGCTCAATTAATTCATTTAAGAGCTTATTTTCCCGATTATCCAATTAAGAAAATACGCCTTGATAACATTGGTGAATTCATATCTCAATCTTTTAGTGATTATTATATGTCCATCGGAATTGATGTTGAACATCCTGTAGTACATGTTCATACACAAAATGGGCTTACTGAATCATTGATTAAACGTTTGAAATTGATAGCAAGACCATTGTTAATGAGATCAAAACTCCCAATTTCAACTTGGGGACATAAAATCTTGCATGCAGTAGCACTTATTCGCATCAGGCCTATAAGTTACCATAAGTATTTCCCTTTACAATTGGTTCATGGTAAAGAACCAAATATTTCTCATCTAAGAATTTTTGGAAGTACGGTATATATTCCTACTTCTCCTCCACAACGCACTAAGATGGGACTTCAAAGAAGGTTGGGAATATATGTTGGATATGAAAGTCCATCAATAATAAAATATCTTGAACCCTTAACAGGTGATTTGTTTACAGCTCGTGTTGCTGATTATCATTTTGATGAATCAGTTTTCCCACTATTAGGGGAAAAAAGAAACAGTTGGATAAAAGGATCAGTTGAAATGAGATATCTCTCTCACATCTTGATCCTCGAACAAAGCAATGTGAACTAGAAGTTCAGAAAATAATTAGTTTGCAAAATTTAGCAAACCAATTGTCGAATGCATTTGCTGATCCAAAAAGAGTGACTAAGTCACACATACCAGCTGCTAATACTCCAATAAAGATTGATATCCCTGAAGGACAATCTAAAATTGCAAATGAGTCTGAAACCAAAATAAAATGTGGCAGATCTGTTGGTTCTAAAGATAAAAATCCTTGAAAAATCAAAAAAGAAAAATCCTTGAAAAATCAAAAAAGAAAAGTAAATAAAGAAGATGATTGAATCGAGGATATAAAGACTCCAATAGAGTCTCTGGACATAATCAAGGTTTCAAATCCAGAAGAAACCAAGGTACCTGAAATTGATAAAAACAAAGAGATCTCTATAAATTATGTCATGGATGGAATACAATGGAATCGACATGAAGTCGATATTGATGAAATTTTTGCATTCAAAGTAGCTCTTGATATTATAAATGATGATAATAATCATGAGCCAAAATATGTTAAAGAATATGAACAAAGAAATGATTGGCCAAAGTGGAAAGAAGCAATGCAAGAAGAGTTAAACTCACTTGCAAAATGAAAAGTTTTTGGACCTGTAGTCCAAGCACCTAAAGGTGTAAAACCAGTTGAGTACAAATGGGTCTTTACGAGAAAAAGAAATGAAAATGGTGAAATTATGCGATATAAAACAAGACTTGTTGCACAAGGTTTCTCACAAAGACCTAGTATTGATTTCGAAGAAACATATTCACCAGTAATGGATGCAACTACTTTTCAATACTTAATAAGTTTGGCAATCTGTGAAAGACTTGACTTACGCCTTATGGATGTTGTTGCAGTATACTTATATGACTCACTTAAAAATGACATCTATATGAAACTCCTTGAAGGATTTAATTTACCTGAAGTATACAAGACAAATTCTCGAGAAAATTATTCAATTAAATTGAATAAATCTCTTTATGGACTGGAACAGTCTGGACGCATGTGGTACAATTGTCTCAATGAATATTTATTGAAAGAAGGGTATAAAAAATGACCCGATTTGTCCATGTGTTTTTATGAAAAGATTGGGAAAAGAGTTTGTTATAATTTCAATTTATGTAGATGATTTAAACATCATCGGAACTCCTGAAGAGCTTTCAAAAACTGTAAATTGCTTAAAAAAGAAATTCAAGATGAAAGACTTGGGAAAAACAAAGTTTTGTCTTGGATTACAATTAGAATATTTAAAGGAAGGAATTTTGATGCATTAAAAGACTTATACAGAAAAGGTGTTAAAGAGGTTTTATATGGACAAATCACACCCTTTAAGTAGTCCAATGATTATAAGGTCACTTGAAGTGAGCAAAGATCCTTTTCGACCTCAAGAGAAAAATGAAGAACTACTTGGTCTTGAAATACCATATCTTAGTGCAATTGGTGCATTAACGTATCTTGCTAGTCATACACGACCTGATATATCATTTGCACTCAATTTGTTAGCAAGACACAGTTCTTTACCCACAAAAAGACATTGGAATGGGATTAAGCATATATTTCGCTACCTTAGGGGTACAATAGACATTGGCTTATTTTTCCCATATGTATTTAAGGCAAACCTAATTGGTTATGCAGATGCGGGGTATTTGTCTGATCCTCATAATAGTCGATCACAAACAGGCTATTTGTTCACATGTGGTGGTACAACAATTTCATGGAGATCTGTAAAACAAATGATCACAACAATATCATCTAATCATACTGAAATTCTACCATTACATGAAGCAAGTCGAGAATGTGTTTGGTTGAGATCTATGATTCAACATATTCAAGAAACTTATGGCTTTTACACTGGAAAATTACCACCAACAATCTTATGTGAAGATAATACAGCTTGTATCTCCCAATTAAAGGAGGGTTATAATAATGGAGATAGGACAAAACATATTTCACCAAAATTTTTCTTTACTCATGATCTTATAAAGAATGGTGAAATAAATGTCAACAAGTCTGATCATGTGAGAATCTAGTAGATATCTTTACAAAATCTCTACTAACTAACATCTTCGAGCAACTAGTACAGAAGATTGGTCTTCGACGCTTACATAAGTGTTCTGATGAGGGGGACAATTAAATAGTTGTACATTTAATTATTTATTTACTTTGTAAAAAATGTTGTACTCTTTTTCCTTCACTAGGTTTTTATCCCACTGGATTTTTCCTAGTAAGGTTTTAATGAGGCATATTCTAAAATATGGACATCCAAGGGGGAGTATTATGAATATGAATGTCCCCCTCTTCCTATAAATACCCCACCCCTCATACTCATTTAATACACGCATCTTCTTCATTTCTCACTACAACTTCATCTCTCTTTTCTCATTTCTTCTTTTGTCTTCTTTTATAATTTTAGTTTATTTATAACAGTTATCATTATTATAATTATCATTAGAGATGGTATTAGGATTTTGTGTCTAAAATTATTAAGTAGGAAAATATATTTTTATTTTTAATTTATTATTGTTATTTTCAGTATTTATTTATTTTAGAGTTGGTGTTGAGGCTCTTCTATTTTATTTCTAAAATTTTAAGTAAAACAATAAATAGTTTTTTATGTTAAATTTTAAAAAAGAAAATGAAAATATTAAAATAAACGTCCTTTTCTTGTAATAAAATAAATAGTTTTCATTTATGTTAAATTAAAAATAGAAATACTAAAATCTAAATATCTCTTTTAAGGATAAAAAGTAAATGGTTCTATTTATGTTAGTGAAAAATATTAAATATATGTTTCTTTTCAAGAATAAATGTCACGAAAGTCTTATAACGATGTCGTGCAAAGTACTTTGCCTACATTTGTGTTTAAGATTTTGAAGGTTTATGCACGTACGAAATTCTTCGTCTTGTATTTTTCCTTCTCAATGAATATTTCTCTTGCTACTAAAATTAAATCAAATCTAGAATGCCCCTATAATATTTTTGAAGGTTAATTTTCGACCAAAGAACTACATAACCCTGATTTCTCGAAAGCTCGAGAATACGTAGGAGCGAGAATCAATTCCTATCGGGCCCACTTTCCTTTTAATAATTTTCTTGTGCCTTTGTGTTACCTCGATTAATTTTATATTGCTACTATCTAATTTTAAAATGTTATTTCACTATAAGGAGGTCAATTTAGATGAGACGTCTTGTTAACCTCTTCATGTTTAATATCCTTCATTCAAATAATCCTTCTTACAAAATGAGGTTAATTTAGACGAGACGTCTTGTTAATCTCATATTTTCAATAATTTAAATAATATTTCTTATAGGAGGAGATTAATTTAGACGTGACATCTTATTAATCTTCTCATTTTTATAATATATTTTATTTATAATAATGTTTTCTCATAAAAAGGGTTAATTTGGATGAGACGTCCTGTTAATCTTTTTACTCAGTTTTAATTTACTTCATGTCATCTCACATTGTTTTATCTCATCCCATTCCATTCCATTTAATCTCATTTAACTTTATTTTGTCTCAATCCCTAAATCTTTATCACAAATTAAGGTTAATTTGGACGAGATGTCCTGTTAACCTTATTTTGAAATTTCTTCATCTATTTCATCTGTTTCTTTTGTGAAGAAGTTAAAATAATTTTTGGGCTATTTTGAAGTATGCACTATCAATTTGAGGTAACCATTTTATAATGGACATTTGTGAGGTGCTAATACCTTCCTCACATGTAATTCGACTCATGAACTTAGAATTTCATATTTTATGACCAGTGCTTTAACAAAGGTTTTTCCCAATATTTTTCCTTTAAAAAATATTGATGTCAACTCCCTGTCTTTTTGAAAGGATTTTGAAACGATTTATCTTTTTTGGTTGGCCTACCGCCGCGATCTCAGTCGCAACATGTTTTAAGTAGCCTATTAATTATTTAACTTCTTTATTTTTATTTTATTTTCTGTCAATGTTTGTGTGTAATTTTTGCTTTATTTATATTTTGTCATTTATTTTTTGTCATTTTTTATGTGCTGTTGAACCCTAGGGTAGACGACTTTATTTTTTGTGTTTGTTCTTTGTGCAGGACGGATAAGGTACATGTATTAAATGCCTTTTTCACACACTACACTCATAATTTACACACACTTTTGAGTGGAGCCCTATACCCAGGCTTAAATGAAGCTTAAGATTAGGGGAGGTTGATAACGGTGTCATTTAGGATGTACGTCCTGTCTGGCTATCGTGAGAACCTCAGCTAGAGTTTGACTTATTCATGATGTCCCACACCTAGTAGACTTCATACTGTTGTGGTCAACATCATGAGTAGGATCTTGGCTCTAGTGACCTTTAGAAATTTAGTGTGAGCCACCTAATGTGAGATATCACTATTAGACAAACCTTAGAACTGGTAGGAGGCCTTCAGAAAAAACCCAACTTAGGGCATAAAGGGGCAGACTTTCCCTCTACCTTCTCTCATTCTCACTTTCCCTTTTAATCTAAATTGGTGGACCACTTACCCGTTCAACGGATTACTTCTTTCCCAAAAATGACACCTTTTAAATTAGTGATCCTTTAACAGGAAAGCATTCATCTCCTTTTGTGCACTTTTACTTAAGTTTTTGGGGTCTTGAGTTACAGATTTTTCTAAATTGTCAAACAAAAATCAAAAGTTCAAAAAATATCAAAGAAAACATTGATGATGATCAAAAGGTCCGTAACCCACATGGCTCTCGATCTGTCATGAGAGTTTTTAATCGTTACTTCCCCAGGTGTAAAAATATTTTCAAAAATGAGTTACAAGGGAAGTAATGATTCATGAGACACATCAAGTTCCATTTGACTGATTTCTTTTCTATTCGATGCACCCTTACGGAACTCAACTTCAGAGAAGACTCATGGCTGAAATAGAACACACAAACGATGATCTTAGGAATGAGGTTAACCAGCTGAGAGAGCAAGTAGTGGAACTGACGAAGCTCTTGGAGAAGAAAGTCACAGAAGGGGACTCTTCTGTGGGTAACGAGGAACAACCATCTACCCCTCTACATCCCCCAAGTTTTGGTCCGACACCGACCCAAGCTGCAAATCCTACAGTAGTTCCCTTCACCATTATTACTGGGAACCCCAATCAAGCTGCTGACCCTCACACCAAGCCTCACGACATGTCATATGGTTATGCACCACCACACATTTTCATCGGCCTAGACGGTAACCCTGTACCCTTTCCACAATACGACTTACCTCCAGGCTATTTCCCTCTTCTGTTCACTAATCCCCAAGATGGCAATACCTTATAATTGGAGAATCCCCAAGTTCTAAACCTTACCCAAATGACCATTCCACCAGTTAACCAAGCCCCAGGTCCTCAACCCTCTGAACCACAAGCCACTCAAACACAGGTTACCAAAATAACCCAATTGATCCTTAACCCACAAACTTTGGCCCAACCACATAATCTCACACAAAATGTTGGCCCAACACATCAAATGTCACATCCCACCGCTTTTTACCCACAGTACAATTACCCATACGGGTACATAATGCCTCACACTACCAACTCATAGGGATTCGCTTAGACCGCAAACCCCATGACAGACCTCACTATAGCTACCCAACCCAAGAGAAAGATAGAGATCCTTGAAGAGCGGCTGTGGGCTACAGAAGGTGTTGAAGGCCTCAGTTTAATAGATGCTCATGAGCTCTGCCTAGTCCCCGATATTATGATTCCTTCAACATTTAAGATGCGCGATTTTGATGAATAATGGGGCACGTCCTGTCCTAGAAATCATTTAACCATGTACTGTCGAAAGATGGCTTCTCATGCCTTTAACGATAAATTGCTTATACATTATTTTTAGGATAGCCTAGCTGGGGCTACACTCACCTAGTATACCAATCTAGAGTGAGCTCATATCCATTGTTGGAAGGACCTGACGGATGCCTTTCTAAAGCAGTACAAGTATAACCCAAAAAATGGTGCCTAATAAAATTCAAATTTAGAATATGGTGAAAAATGATAATGAGTCATTTAAAGAATACGCACAATACAGGCGTGAGACGGTTGCACAAGAGGACTCCCCGCTCTCGGAAAAAGAGATAGTGGCAATGTTTATTGATACACTTTAGTCACCTTTCTACGATATAATGATTGGTAGTGTTTCATCCATCTTCTCTGACATTGTTATTATTGGAGAGAGGCTAGAAAGCGGTCTGAGGATGGGAAAGATTACATAGAGCCCGTCTAGGGCACCTATGGTAAGGAAGCCTATGCCAGGAAACGAAAGAAGACAAGATGGGGAAACAAACGCCGTCTCTTATGACTAGAGGAGGGCCCAGCCGAGACCATTCACCCTTACCATTTTTTAACCTTCCAATCCCTTTCCCTATGCACCGTACCCATATGTGGCTACTGTCGCCCATAACCAGACCCCTTATCCTGCCCCGCCACAATCCTATTTCCGCCCACCTATCACCCGAGCACTAAATCCACAACCAATACCAAACCATCCTCCATAACAGTGGGGCCAACCTTTCATCTCTAACCAAAACCAAAACCCAAGAAGGACGAGGGGTACGTAAGAGATGTCGCCATTGAATACGGTTCCCGTGATGATATGGACTTTGTGATTGCTTTCCCACCGGGCAGAAAGCTTTGTAATTGGGAAGTCGTCGAACTCTCAATGACTTTAAATATTCAATGACTTTTTAGCCCCATTGTTATGCCTAAGGCTTTGGGATGTTTATGTAATAAAGGCAAAAATATGTTTTTATCATTTCAAGTTTTCCTCAATAAATGCGTGTCGAATTTCAAAATATCTTTTCTTGCTTTTTTATCTATGCTTTGAATCCTTTGCCCTTTATTCATTTACTTCCTTCTTCATTCGTCATCATATACTAAATAAATACATATCCAAAAATGATCTTCCTAAGAATAATGAGATCATGGTCCCCTTTTACGACTTCGACCACCCAGTTGATTACGTCGACGAAGAGGGTGAGGAAGCCTATGAGCCACCGCCCGAGTTAACAAGGTTGTTAGGGCAAGGAGTTGAAGAAATTCAACCCTATCAGTTGTTAATACCCTACAGAATACTGGGGTAATTTATCAAAGGGCGATGGTAGCCTTGATGATATAAGGAAATAGATGTTTATGTGGACGACAACACTGCCAGGTCCCAAGATGAGTGAGGCCATATCTATTGTTCAAGGAAGCTTCAATATTGTCGATGCCCATAAATACAAACGTGATCAAAAGATACTTTGCTAAAAAGAAAAATAGAACAAAAAGAGAAAACAAAAAACAAAATAATCAAGGTTGGCGCCCTGTGCACATACCAATTGGGGCAAGTTGATATCGAGACACTTTCAGATCATCGAGTAGACCGTTACCTTTCTATATAGGGGTCACAAATGTCATCAAGCCAAGAACATGAGAAAAACAATGTTTCATCCTTGTTGTCATCAACACCCCCCACCTTAAGGGGGTACAACTACCTGTCATGCCGATATAACCAAGGAGATGGTCTACTATATTGAGTGATTACTAACAACACCATTAACGTCATAGTTCTTCACCATATTGGCTAAGGACGAATAAAATGGCTACAACAAAACAAAGGTACCAAGGGGGTTTCATTTGAAGGTAAGAAAAGAAAAAAGAATGAAAAGCAAAAACAAAAGAAAAGGTCGAAAAGATGAAAGAATGAACAAAAAGAACAAAACAAAAAGAAGACTCAGAATGGACCCCTCTCATTGGGGTCAAAACAGCTCACCGTATTCCCTTTGATGCATGGCGTTGGAGCAAAGTTTCCTGTTTGAAGTGACATTTGTTTCCCCTAAAGGATGAAATTAAATCAAGGAAAGCCAAACAAGCTCAGTTTCAATGAAATCAACTTAAACCTTTTGATTGTGAAGGACACAACCTTGATTAGAAAAACATGTCATAAAGAAAGAAAGGCTCGCTAGGCTGAAAAACCTAAAAGGGCGGCCTAGGCAAAAGTTAGATCGACTCGGTGAGTTGAAAACCTGAAAAGGCGGCTCAGATAAAAATTAGGGTCAAAATTCTGGTAATATGACTAAAACCTCCCACACATGAAGTACAAGTCCAAACTGGAGCACATGGATTATGGCTGAACTATCTTCTCAGAGGCAGAGTCAAAGGGTGAACATGAAGTCATGATAAGGGATCAAGATTCTCGTTGTTCTCAGGGATTCATTGGAGGATCTGGGAACCTTCCCCGTTTCGCCTGTTCTTAACCTTTTCCATTTGACTTTGTTTATTTCATTTACTTTCCTTGCTTTCTTTTCTCTATACCTGTTGGATATACATGAATAAAATCTTACCCTTTTCGATACGTATTCATGTTATGAGTTTCATTGATGTGATAAAACATGTGTTTTTCCCTAATAAATAAAATGAGAGGGTAATAACTGTTTAAAGTCATGAGGACAAGACGCTCCTATTACTTGATCTCATCTCATGCAATCATCATGAAGACTGGGCTACACACACGCTTTGAAGCTAGGGTTGTCTCGTTCCTTCTATTTTAGTCATGAGTCATCTCAAGTCTATAGAGATTGCGGTTTCAACAGAATCTCCTTGAATTTCAATTTGCTTTTATCTTTACACTACTTACCCTTTCTACAGGTTATTGTAAGTCTCGACACCTCAATCGTCAAAGTTGGCACCTTTCTAAGTTTTTAACACTTTCTCAATGCCAAAGTTGGCACATCTTTAAGTTTTTATCGCACCTTTTAAGCTTTCTCATGGCCAAAGTTGGCACCTCTTTAAGTTTTTATCGTAACTTTTAAGCTTTCTCCTTGCCAAAGTTGGCACATCTTTAACTTTTCATCGCACCTTTCAAATTTTCTCATTGTCGAAGCTGGCATCTCTTTAAGTTTTATCGTATCTTTTAAGCTTTCTCATTGCCAAAGTTGGCACCTCTTTAAGATTTTATCGCACCTTTATCATTGCCAAAGTCGACACCTCTTTAAGTTTTTATCGCACCTTTTAAGCTTTCTCATTGCCGAAGTTGGCACCTCTTTAAGTTTTCATCACACCTTTTAAGCTTTCTCATTGCCGAAGTTGACACCTTTTTAAGTTTTCATCACACCTTTTTAAGCTTTCTCATTGCCGAAGTTGGCATCTCTTCAAGCTTTTATCCCCAAGGATTGGCACTTTTATGTTTTCTTATCACCAAAGTTGGCTCTATTTAAGTTGTCCTTGTAGCCCGGATTGGCACTTCTTCAAACTTTTATCCTTAATGTTGAGGCTTTCAAATTTCTCAGTTGCCAAAGCTAGCACCTTTTAAGCTTTCTCATTGCCGAAATTGGCACCTCTTTAAGATTTTATCGCACCTTTCTCATTGCCGAAGTTGGCACTTCTTTAAGTTTTTATCACACCTATTAATCTTTCTTATTGCTGAAGTTGGCACCTCTTTAAGTTTTCATCGCACCTTTTAAGCTTTCTCGTTACCGAAGTTGGCACCTCTTTAGGTTTTCATTGAACCTTTTTAAGCTTTCTCATTACCGAAGTTGGCACCTCTTCAAGCTTTTATCGCCAAGGATTGGCACTTTTATGTTTTCTTAATGCCAAAGTTGGCTCCATTTAAGTTTTCCTTGTAGCCAGGATGGGCACCTCTTCAAAATTTTATCCCTAATGTTCTCTGTTGCCAAAGCTGGCACCTTTTAAGCTTTCTCATTAACGAAGTTGGCACCTCTTTAAGATTTTATCGCACTTTTCTTATTGCCAAAGTCGGCACCTCATTAAGTTTTTATCGCACCTTTTAAGCTTTCTCATTGTCGAAGTTGGCACCTCTTTAAGTTGTCATCACAACTTTTAAGCTTTCTCGTTGCCAAAGTTGACACCTCTTTAAGTTTTTATCGCACCTTTTTAAGCTTTCTCATTGCATAAGTTGACACCTCTTTAAGCTTTTATCGCCAAGGATTGACACTTTTATGTTTTCTTATCGCCAAAGTGTGCTCTATTTAAGTTTTCCTTGTAGCCATGATTGATACCTCTTCAAACTTTTATCCCTAATGTTGATGCTTTCAAATTTCTTTGTTGCCAAAGTTGGTACCTTTTAAGCTTTCTCATTGCCAAGGTTGGCACCTCTTTAAGTTTTCATCGCACCTTTTAAGCTTTCTCATTGCTGAAGTTTGCACTTCTTTAAGTTGTATCGCACCTATTAAGATTTCTCATTTCTGAAGTTGGCACCTCTTTAGGTTTTTATCGCACCTTTTAAGCTTTCTCATTGCCAAAGTTGGCACTTCTTTAAGTTTTTATCGCACCTTTTAAGCTTTCTCATTGTCAAAGTTGGCACCTTTTAAGTTTTATTGCACCTGTTAAGCTTTTTCATTGCCAAAGTTGACACCTCTTCAAGTTTTTATCGCACCTTTTAAGCCTTTTCATTCCCAAAGCTGGCATCTCTTTAAGTATTATCGCACCTGTTAAGCTTTCTCATTACCGAAGTTGACACATTTTCAAGTTTTTATCGCCAAGAATTGATACTTTTAAATCTTCTTGTCATCAAAGTTGACCTTATTTAAGTTTTCCTTGAAGCCAGAATTGACATCTCTTTAGACTTTTATCCCCGAAGTTGATGTTTTCAAATTTCTTTATTGCCAAGGCTATCCCTTCTCTAGATTTCTTTCTTTATTGAAATTGACATCATTTGACATTTTCCTCATCAACGAGCAGGGTTTCCTTTTAAACTTTCTTGGTTGTCAAAGCTGATATCATTTTAACTTCTTCGTCATCAAGATATATTATTTTTGAGTTGGTTTTCGGTGTGGATTTCAAGAGCCCGACCCGAGCAACTTTTTTCACATCTTTACTTCCTTTCCGCGATATAAATAACATTCATATTCCCGCGAAAAGAAAGTAAAGAGGGGCAACTGTAAACACCTTATTTTAATAAAAAAGATTTAATGCTTATAATAAAAATAAAACAAAAATGAAGTGACAAATAAAAATAATAAAAATGAAACATTGAGTAACAGAGATTCTACCTCTGATTCTTTCTCTTTTAATTTTATGTTTTTTAATGATTATTATTTTCTTGTTATTTTGTTTTTGTCCTTTTTATTTTTTCTATTAGAGTTTTTCTTGTTTAGGGCTAACCCATTTTTTGCAGCATGAAAGGGGAGCAATGACAGGGGTTTGTTTTGGGGTTTACCCTTACAAGGTCAGCTCTGGCAAGGAACAACCATGGCAGAAAAGAAAAGGGGACCATTTACTTTAGAGAAGGATACAAATAGTGCAAAATCATGAACAAGAACACAACAATCACTTCTCTGAGAAATTAACCATCATCTCCCACATTCTTCTTCAAACAAAAACAACAACAAGAAAAATCACTATCCCAACAGCAACCCTCTAAAAATCCAAATAACCTTTATCCTTTTTATCTTCCCAACCAACAATATTCAACCAAAAAATCAACAACATTCAACAAAAAATATAAGCAGCACCAAGACAAAAAAGGGCAAAAATCAAAAAAAGAAGAAAGAAGAAGCATAGCCGTCAGTCTTCCTCCATCGCCGGCCACCAAGTTCGTCGGCCAACCCCGACTAGCTTCCTCCCGGCCGGCCGCGACCGCCCTGACCCCTGACCGACCCTAATCGCCATCGACGCCTACCTCTCTCTCTCTCTCACCTCCGTTTTCTCTCTCTTTCGCCCCTCACCCTCTGATGCTCTCCCTCTCTTTTCTAACTTTTGTTTTGAAATATAAACCTTAATAGGTTTTGTTTTTATTGTTATCCCATTTTGTTTTTGTTTAGCTATGGGCTTCTGATTTCTAAAGCCCAATAATGCTAAAGATGTCATTTTTCTTTACAAACAAAAAACCCATAAAGAAAAAATATTTGTTATCATTATTATAGTTATCATTAGAGATGGTATTAGGATTTTATGTGTCTAAAATTGTTAAGTAGGAAAATATATTTTTATTTTTATTTTATTATTATGATTTTTGGTATTTATTTATTTTAGAGTTGGTGTTGAGGTTCTTCTATTTTATTTCTAAAATTTTAAGTAAAACAATAAATAGTTTTTTATGTTAAATTTTAAAAAAGAAAATAAACATATTAAAATAAGCGTCCATTTCTTGTAATAAAATAAATAGTTTTCATTTGTGTTAAATTAAAAATAGAAATACTAAAATCTAAATATCTCTTTTTAAGGATGAAAAGTAAATAGTTCTACTTATGTTAGTGAAAAAATATTAAATATATGTTTCTTTCCTAGAATAAATGTCATAAAAGTCTTATAACGATGTCGTGCAAAGTACTTTACCTACATTTGTGTTTAAGATTTTGAAGGTTTATGTACGTAAGAAATTCTTTGTCTTGTATTTTTCCTTCTCAACGAATGTTCCTCTTGCTACTAAAATTAAATCAAATCTAGAATGTCCCTATAATATTTTCGAAGGTTAATTTTCGACAAAAAACTACGTAACCCTGATTTCTTGAAAGCTCCAGAATACGTAGGAGCGGGAATCAATTCTTGTCAGGACCACTTTCCTTTTATTAATTTTCTTGTGCCTTTGTGTTATCTCGATTAATTTTATATTGCTACTATCTAATTTTAAAATGTTATTTCACTATAAGGAGGTCAATTTAGACGAGACGTCTTGTTAACCTCCTCATGTTTAATATCCTCCATTTAAATAATTCTTCTTACAAAATAAGGTTAATTTAGATGAGACGTCTTGTTAATATCATATTTTCAATAATTTAAATAATATTTCTTATAGGAGGAGATTAATTTAGACGTGACGTCTTATTAATCTTCTTATTTTTTATAATATCTTTTATTTATAATAATGTTTTCTCATTACAGGGTTAATTTAGACGAGACGTCCTGTTAACCTTATTTCGAAATTTCTTAGTCTGCTTCGTCTGTTTCTTTTGTGAAGAAGTTAAAATAATTTTTGGGCTATTTTGAAGTACACGCTATCAATTTGAGGTAACCATTTTATAACGGACAGTTGTGAGGTGCTAATACCTTCCTCGCCTGTAATTCGACTCCCAAACTTAGAATTTCATATATTATGACCAGTGCTTTAACAAAAATTTTCCAGATATTTTACCTTTTAAAAAAATTGGTGGCGACTCCCTGTTTTTTTGAAAAGATTTCGAAACGGTTTATCTTTTTCGGTCGGTCTCCCGCCGCAATCATGGTCACGACAATACTTTTAATTTATGAAGGTTTAATATATGATACAATATTAATTTGAATTATATTATACTAAACTAATGTTTAGTAATTATACCATATTTTCTTCTTTAGTATTATTTTATAAAAATAATAAATATTTATAAATACTCGTGGATACCCACTACTCGACTTGCGAATACCCGTTACCCACCTAAAACCCATTGATACAGGTAGCGATAACATACTACCGGCACTCGTCTCTCCCCGCCCCATTGTCATCCCTACTCAAATTCCGAAGTTTGGTTAGCCAATTTGAGAGTTTAGTTGTGGTTACTATATGCTTAATTGTAGCTTTAATATTTTTAAATTCTTTTATAAACAGTCATAGGGTAGAGTATCTATAGTATTTGAGAATGGGCCGAATAAGAACAAATGTTCCAATGCTCAATTATTATTATTATTTTTGGATACAAAATGCTCAATTCAAAACACTTCTCATTTTCATCCGTTATGGGCTGACCAAATCAAAATTAAGTAGCAAAATGGTTTATTGTAGCCGAAAGAAATGGTTGATTTTGGTTGGTTGCATATTCAATATTATTTTCAAATATCTGCGTATGTGAGTGGGCATTAGTCGAAATTTATACTTGATTAAGCCTAAATTAGGTTCTTTTTTATCAGCCAAGAAAATAGAGGTATGAGCAGGCCCACGAGATAGTGTAAGAAAATTTGCAATGATGTTGTATATGCAGCCCATGAAACATATGAGCGTGTACTCATTTAGGCCCACGAGATAGGTATGTTTATACGTATTGGTACATGTATACGTATGGCCTATGCCCCTTCGGTTATGTGAGATAGAAACTTGTATTAAGGTACTACTACGTATGGCTTTATAGCCTATGAACAAATGGACAGACAAATTTGGTGAACTGAGTTGAGTACCAAAACACACACTAAGCATTTTTTGGTCAAAACATGAAATCCAATTCATATAAACAATCTTTATCTTTATAGTATGGGCCACAAGAGGCATGCACAAGACTTTCCCTAATCCCTTGCGACGGCCAAGACCCAAAGCCTCATTGTAACTTTCTACCTTGCCTACACTCTTATTCTCTTCACCTTATCCTACGCAAAACCATGCCAACTTGCGTCTTAGGTCAATTTATGTACATCAATTACAAGAACCAAAGTTTAGATTCGCATCACCACTCATAAATAAAACAATGAAAACCTTATAAAAGAGTTCTAAACCAAGACCAAGTTTGATTTTAATCAAGTAACTGTTCAGCACACATAGCTTTCTTTTTAAAAGCACCTATTATTCCTTCCCATAAGCTCCATGTAGTAGCTAACCAAATAACAATCCAAATATTTTTATTGTTTGTTTCCTACAAAAGTGTCGAGATCTTTTTGACAGTAACAATATAATATAATCCATCAAGTATAACAAAGTATCCACACCTTGTAAACCGCAGAGCAAACAAACAATAAATGATCCAAGTCCTTTTACAAGTCATTTCATATACCACTGGCTTCATTTGTAATTTGCACCCTTCTCTTGACCAATGTTGGTCTAATTAAAATGAGACGACTCACTCTCATTGTGTTGTAAATATATAAATCATCTCATGTTGATATTTGATATGACAAAGTAATGGGTAAATTTAGTGTCTTTTTTTTTGTCATGGTAAATACTCAATAATAAAAGAATAGGTGAGACTAGCTTAATTAGTTAATATATAAGTTGTTTGTTGTAAGTTCTTGGACATAAATTTAATTTTTAGTAAAAAATAAAATATAAGTAATATTTACTCTGATTACCTAACACACAAAACCTTAGAAATTATTTTAGGAAGATAACTTAAAATGTCACTAGAATTGAATTAAAGACATATTTATATAATAGTAAAATAAAAGAGGTTTTAACTTTAAGTCCATCTAAAAAAGATAAAAATTATTATCTACTAAAATTATAAAAAAAAACAAAACATCTAACCTGCTTTTCCCGTAAAGTCCCTTTCTAATCTCATGAACAAGTAGTGATAAATAAATAAACAGAAGTAGAGACAAAATTACGCATAATCATCGTATCATGGACATGAGAGAATCATCTCTCCTCGTACTTGAAGATTCGGTTAAAAATTTACCATTTTGGATTGGTTTATTATTATTATTTTTTATACTTTACGATTATTAATACATTGCTTTAGCTAGTAGCCTAGTACTTAGTAGTAGTTGGGTCCGAAAATGATAAAATATTCCAAACTCCTCAAAACCCATGGACGCTGGCTATACCATAAACCGCTCGATCTGAAACAATATATTTTGATGTCTGAATCTGGGATTAATGGTATATAATACTAGTCATATAATTCAAATTCAATTTGATGCATTCTATTCTTCATCACGTCATTCTTCCTAAACCGATACCAGGTTTTCGATTTCGGTGACGTTTCTTTAAATTCTTTCTGTTATATATGGGTAGCATTCAGAGGAATAGCATTCTTAAATTTTCTAGACTTTCGGTAAGTGCAAAACCGGATAGTATTAAAAAGTTATCCATAATATGCGAATGAAACTAGTTAAATAAATTATTTTTGTTTTTTTAAGCCACATGTATTACAAGCGTTTCAACTCAAGTTAATTACGTGATCATGATTAAAACTTTTTTCTTTTTTTTTAGTAAAAATCAAATATATAACATTTCTAACATATGGGTCCATGATACCAAAAATTAATTTATTGTATCTATTCATAGTTAACAATGAATATGAGATTCATAAAAAAAATTATATAAAATTTTTTAGCATGAATTTTCATAAGGAGGCACCCTAGTTTTCTTATCCTGCGAGCAAGATTTATGTAGTATGAGTTTGAAAACGAGAGTGGCAAAATCATCAATGGTTAGGTAAACAAAAATTACAGACTTATCTATTAATCATATTAAAATATCATTTAGTTGTTGATGTAAAAATCTTGTTACATACAAGTGCATCACAACTAACTTATATATATTTACATTTAAATATACAAAAAAATGGGCAATATATATACAACTCTAGCCATCTGTTATCATCTATAATCTATATAAAAAAATCTAGATATCCTTCGTAATCTTGACTAAGTAACGTATACACATATATAATAAAGATAATAAAATACGATTGGCGTAACGAATAAAACTAGAAAAATATGATTAAATAATACTCCATTTTCTCGAAAAGCAGCAACCATCGGCGGTTCAGCCTATGCCTGGTAAGTGGTAATTTACCAAATACCAAGTGACAAGACCTAGAAGTAATAAAAAACAATTCAAGGTTATAGATATAATACAATCATGACGTAGCTTACATATATCCAATATTTAAATAGCATGATCAAACGTTTGTTAGAAAATTGAAATAAAAAAATATTTATAGCAACTAAACATATAGAGAGGAATAATAAAGGAAATATATCATATAAGACACTAAAATAAATAATAGTAAGATAAAAGTTTAGTGTAACTTGAGTCAAAGTATGTTGATGCGCTCTCTTTGAAGAGGAAATGTCCCCGCTGCACCAGTAATTTTTATAGATGCGGCCCTCTCCCAAGATTCGACAACCCGTCGAATTTCTTCGATACAACGAGAGAAATCCTGAACCATTTAATACCCAATGCTCAAAATAAAATAAAAAAAATAATATGAGAAAGAAGAGAAGAACATAAATGTCTTGTGTATCTTTTTTTCTTTAATGGAAGATAGTTTATATATATGAAAAACCAACACATGTTACCGTTAAGGGAGAATTAGTCGATTAATTTTTGTTTCCTAAATAATTGTTCAAAACCCCAAGTCAAAGATGTACTCCTGGAATATTGTTACATATCAGCAAGTGAGCATAACAAAGTAGTGGTCAAAATGAAACATTCTTTAGGCTGAAATATCAGAAACAGAGCTTGACTTTGTTTATGCTAATAATAGAAAAGAAATTGTTTACGCTAATAATAGAAAAGAAAATGGAACAACAAACCAGCGTATGGCATTATGGAACTTAAATCTGAATTTAAACTTAAAACAATAATAATAAAACCTATAACGGAAAGAAAGAAAGAAATCAAACAAAATCAGTAAATAAATTTTAAATCATAATAAAAGAAATATAATAATTTCTAGCAATCCCCACATGATTTAAAATATTATTATTATTACTACTAAAACTACTTTAAAATAATAATTTTACTATTATATAACTTGAGCATATATATAACTATATAATATGTATTTGGTACCTTTAGGGTTTGAACCAAACGCTTAGTGTAAGTGTTTTTTTAATCTAAAAGAACCTTGGAGATGTAAACATTGTGAGCCAAAGTCTTTGTGGCTAGATATCAACTTACTACACACATGGCATGGGTATCATCATGGTTCAATTAGTGGTGCATGTTATGACTATGCGCATGAATCTCGTATTATGAGTGTCATCAGAGAGTAGTCTATTATCTCACAGTAGCGACCATACTACCACACTCACTTAGATGAACCCTCTAAGAGTGAACTGTGACCGACCACCCTGTAAAACTTTTCCTTTGGGTTCATTGAAAGTTAAACTTATCCTCAAACGTCACATGAAGAGCACTTCATCATAGAAATGGGATCTAGAAAACTTTACAATATGATAATTATCATGTGCTCCTCCAAGTCACCTTAATTTCAGCTTTATTTTTACCCATTTAACTTCATTTATGGGATCGCCATTTCTCCAAAGACGGGTGTCCACTATGGTGACTTAATTTATAGCTTCAATCCCATTTCCCTCGATGACTTTATAATTTGTTGATGTGATAGTCCTTTCATGAGCGGATCCGCAATATTATGTTTTAACCTGACAAAATCCAAAGAAATTACCCAATGAGAAATCAAATGTTTTATTAACTTATGCCTAACAGCTAGATGTTTTCTTTTATCATTATAATTTTTACTGTTAGCCTTTGCTATAGGAACTTGACTATCACAATGTAAAGAGATTGAAGGAATAGGCTTAGATAAGAAAGGAAAATCATTTAAAATGCTTTTAAGCCACTTTGCTTCTATGCTGGTTGTATCTAAAGCCATAAATTCTGCCTCCATCATTGATCTAAAAATAACAGTTTGTTTTGTAGATTTCTAAGACACCACACCATCTGCTAATATAAACACATATCAACTTGTTCATTTTGTTCCTTTTGAATCTGTGATCCAGTTTTTATCACAATAACTTTTTAACATATCAGGAAAACCATTATAACAAAGTGCATAATTAATGTTCCTTTTCTAAAGCATTCCAATGAGAAATATTAGGACTATGGGCATATCTACCCAACCTACCAATTGCATATGCAATGTCTGGTCTAGAATGATTCATCAAATGTAATAAAGACCCTATAATCTAAGCATACTTATGTTGATAAATAGCTCGATCTAGATTTTTATTCTTTTTCAATTTAAAAGAAGGATCAAATGGAACAGACACCAGATTAACATCAAAATTAATTAAACCTTTTTAATAACTTCTCAATACAATGAGATTGAGTTAAAACAATGCCATCACTAGTTCTTATTAATTTTATTCCCAAGATAACATTTGTAGGACCAATATCTTTCATATCAAAATTATTGGATAAAAGTTGTTTAGTGTTGTTAATAATTTCAATATTGCTCCCAAATATAAGCATATAATCAACATACAAGTAAAGAATAACCCAAGAATCACCGATTGATTTAAAATAAACACATTTATCTCCTTTATTAATAAAAAAACCATTAGAAAGCATCACATTATCAAATTTCAAATGTTATTGCATCGGAGCTTGCTTCAACCCATAAAGAGATTTAGCAAGTTTACACACTTTCTTTTTTTGACCATATATAACAAAACGTTTTAGTTGATCCATATAAATCTCTTCTTTTAAATTTCCATTTAACAAAGCTGTTTCAATATCCATTTGATGAATTTCAAAATTAAACACAGAAGCAATAACAATCAACATTCTAATAGTAGCTATTTTAAAAACAGGTAAATAAGTATCAAAGAAATCAACAATGACAATTTGTTTAAAACCTTGCACAACTAGTCTAGCTTTATGTTTTTCTACTGAGCCATCGGTTCTTAATTTCTTTTTAAAGATTCATTTAAAACCTAGTGTTCTACTTCCAGAAGGAAGATCACATAAAGTCCAAGTTTTACTAATAGAAAGAGAGTTCATTTCATCATTCATTGCTTCTTTCCAAAAAGGAGCATCAATAGAAGTCACGGCTTCACTAAATGTTCTAGGTTCATTTTCTAGCAAGAAAGTATAAAAATCAACTCCAAAGCTTTTGTTTTTCTACTCCTTTTACTTCTTCTTGGTTGTTTTATTATTATTATTATTATTATTATTATTATTATTATTATTATTATTATTATTATTATTATTATCCAAGTTGTTAAATCTATAAACATCACTCACATCCAAATTAGATATAAAAGATTCACCTATATATTTAGATAATTTAATTTTCAAGGGAAAATAATTTTCAAAGAAAACAACATCTCTAAACTCTAGACAGTATTATTAGAAATTTTAGAAATTTCTGAATTTATTACTAAACATCTATAAGTAGTATTATTTAAAGAGTAACCAACAAAAACACAATCTATAGTCTTTAAACTAATTTTTCTTTTCTTTACAGGGGGTATGTTAACCTTAGCTAAACACCCTTACACTTTGAAGAATTAAAGAGATGACCTTTTATTTTTCCAAAGCTCATAAGGAGTCTTATCAGAATTTTTATAGAGAATTCTATTAAGAATGAAATATGCAGAGTATAAATCTTCCCCCCAATAATTATTAGGTAAACCAAAACAAAGCAACATAACTGATCCGGTCTGGATACTGGTCCCCAATGTTATGACGTCAGAATGACCTCTTAGGAGGGAAACCGGTGTCATAGTTCAGATGATGCCACACCGGATATCCGTTGTACTTTCATCCGTTCTCATTCCATCAGACGTTCTATTCGTCCTTGCTACAACGGATGCTTTATTCGTTCTCATTTCACGTCTATATAACCGTTTACCTCAGGGTCACTGTGAGATAAGAATTCCTTAAAACTTATCAGCGAAGATACCCTGCATAGCGGAATGTGTCAATGTCAATTATCTCAGAGAACAAGTACATGTGTCAGCAAAATATACGAAAAAGTGATTATCCTCCATCCTTGTCACAGGATCGTACTCTGATAATTGACCTACCCCCCTGACACATTCTGAGCACTGAGCCACTTTGATTGACACACTTCACACGCTATCAGAACCAATGGGCCCACTTGCACCCAACGATTCATTTCCTACGTTCAATTACAAATAGCACTATGAAAAACACATGCAAGGTTACGTTGTCCTAACTCACTTCTTTACTATTGCATTGCTTGAGTACTCATCGAGTTCATACACTCTTCTAACTTGAGCGTCGGAGAATCTTCGTAGGTGGCACCACCTTTCGCCCCCTTTCAACGTGAAACACTGGTGTGAAGGATCTTCAGGACTGCAAGACCAGTTTCTCCCACTGAGAGGCCGGATAACAATACCGGATACCCACTGTACCGGTGCATAAAACCCTAAAACACTTACATTCTTGTGGCTGGTCCCACACCGGATTCTAGACCCCGGTCAAGACTAGTTCATTGGCACGCCCGGTGGGACTCGTTAGAGTTATTCCCACTTTTCGTAGAAGTTTGGTGGTCAGAATGGAAGGTGATGGACGTGATTTTGTTGATGGTCATGTGGAGGATGTGACCCAACAACAGACTGGAAGGAAACTCGTCTTTGAATCTCCTGTTACCAATGCTCAAAGGATGGTACCGGTAGTGACCCCTGACCCTCGTGATGAGGTTATCAGGCAGCTCAGGGAAGAGTTGATGGAGTTGAAGTGGGAGAAGAGAGGAACTGGGGACAGGGTAACGTCCCATGCAGAAGAGGCTCACCATACATCAATGAGGGAAAGATCTACAACCCTCCAGTACTCGAAAATCCCTACGTACGAAGAGAGAGAAGACCCAAGACTCTGGTGATAGAGTCAGTACCAGGAGAGGGGAGCAAGCAGTGGTGACCTCTGGAGTTTATAGACTCAGTGTTCCTTTCTCGAGGAGACTGATGTATGTTGTCATCCCTAAGCACTTGCAGAAGACTCAGCCACTGTCGATTGGCAAGTACAATGGAGAAACTGATCCCACTAAGCACCTGGATGCTTATGTGTATGAAGCTATGTATCTGGGAGCTGATGAAGACGTTATGTGAAGGATGTTCCCAAGATCACTAACGGAGGAGGCTCTCAGCTAGTTCAAGAGCTTGCCCTCAGGATCCATAGATTCTTGGGAGGAAATGGCAGCTGCGTTTGAAAGCCATTTTGTCATCTCTAGGGACATCCCAAGAACTTCTCACACCTTGGCTCAGATAAGGCAAGGAGAGACTGAAACTCTTAAGGAGTTCTTGAAGAGATTCTATAAGGAGGCTGCTTTGGTCCCCAACCTCACGGAGGCCATACAGCTCCATATTGTAGTGGAAGCTTTGCAACCTAGTTCCGCTTTTGCCCTGTCTTTGGCAAAGAGCCCTCCAACAACCTTCGAGGAGTTTCGAAGGAAGGCTTCCAAGTACGTGGGTATAGAAATGCATCTGGAGGCTACAGCAGCTAGAATAAAGCCCCTAACAATACCCTCTCAGCAGCCACGAAGGGAGAGGGAGAGGGTGAGACCAGAAAAACATGTTTTCCAAGAGGATTTTGCAAGCGTTCAACCTCATCAACGAGACAGGCACGTCTTGTATTTCAGCAACTATGCTCCTCTGAATGCCAGGCATTCTCAAATCATGAGGGAAGTTGGCTGGCCAGCGCTCCGTGTTTTTGGCATAAGGAAGCCACCCCTAGTCAAAAGAATTGGTAACCCACAAAAATACTGTGCCTTTCATGAATAAATGGGTCATCATACAGACGAGTGCAAAGCCTTGAAGAATACGGTGGAGACCCTCATTAGGGAAGGAAAGCTGAAACAATATTTGTTCAGAGAAAGATCCTCAGACGAGCCTAATAGGATGGACAAAAGGGGGAGAGATCCAGACGACGAAGGTGATAATAGCCGTAACCCAGTCAGGAAGTTTACTGCAGCTGAAAAGTAGAAAGGAATGGTAATCGCTAAAGGAGCCCAACAGAACAACATGCCTCAACAGCAGAGGCAGGGTAGGCGTGAAGTGATTGAGATGATTGCTGGAGGATTTCTTGGAGGAGGAGCATCAATCACAGCCAGGAAAAACCACCATCGGATGATTTTATCTGTCCAGGGCAAACCTAGAGATAACCGCCTTTTCAGGGACGGTGTGGCAGCCCCGATGGTGTCATTTACTGATGATGACTTTGGCCCAATGATCCTGGGAGGAGACGACGCAGTGGTGATCATTGCTGTTATTGCTAACAAGGATGTGAAGAGGATCCTCGTTGACCAGGGAAGTTCTTGCGATGTAATTTTTTATAACTGTTTCAAAAGAATGGGTTTTAATGATGCAGATCTGTAGCCGTACACACAAGAGCTCACAGCGTTTAATGGGGCGAAGCAACCTACTAAAGGGTATCTTGATACCCTCATTTCTTTTGAGGGAGAGCTTGGTGCGAGAACGGTAAAATCAAGAATGCTGGTGATCGATGTGGAATCCCCCTACAACGGGATTATAAGTCGTCCTACCTTGAATGCAATGGAAGCAATTGTGTCCACTCCTCACCTCTTGATCAAATTCATTGACTAGGACAACGGTGTGTCCTCTCTCCACGGAGATCAAGAGATGGCTCGATACTGTTATAACCTGAGCCTCAACATGGTTAAGTTGGAAGTGTTTAATAAGAAGAGGAAGCTGAACGACGGAGGAACAGCGGATGGGTTTGTCAGTCTGATTGACTTGGACCCCAGGGCGGAATTGAAGATCGACCCTTTTAACCCCTCAAAGCCCACACCGGATGGTGGTTCCAGGGACGTCGTCTTAGGAGATTCCCCAGAGAAGGTCACGCACATTAATGATAACCTGGAGGCAGGTATAGAGCAGCGTTTGTTAGCTCTCTTGCAGGAGTTTAAGGACTTTTTTGCATGGACTGCAGCAGACATGCCTGGGATGGACCCTGATTTCTGTTGCCACAAACTTGCTGTTTACCCAGAAATAAGACCGGTGGCCCAGAAGAAGAGGAGGTTGGGACCAGAGAAGCAGAATGCAGCGTGTGAACAAACAAAGAAACTGTTGAAGGCTGGTTTTATAAGGGAGATTCACTATTCATCCTGGCTTTCCAACGTAGTGATGGTGTAGAAAGCTAATGGCAAGTGGAGGATGTGCACGGATTATGTGGACCATAACCGGTGTTGCCCCAAGGATCCGTATCCTCTCCCAAATATTGATCGTATGGTAGATGACTCATCTGGTTATCAGTACCTCAGTTTCATGGATGCTTATTCTGGGTACAATCAGATTCCAATGTGGGAAGGAGATCAAGAGAAGACGGCCTTTGTCAATGACCGGGGTGTTTTCTGCTACACCGTCATGCCATTTGGATTGAAGAATGCTGGTGCTACCTACCAACGCATGATCAATCAAGTATTTGAAGGAATGCACACTAAGCTGGTGGAAGTATATATTGATGACATCATTGCAAAGACTCCTGCTGGAGGAGATCACATCGAAGATCTGCGCCAAGTGTTCACTAGGCTGCGACAGTATAACATGAGGCTAAATCCACTAAAGTGCAATTTTGCGGTTCCAGCGGGGAAGTTTCTGGGCTTCATGTTGACCCAGCGGGGTATTGAGGCCAATCCTGGAAAATGTCGAGCCATACTGGATATGCAGAGCCCTAAGAATTTAAGGGAGGTATAATTATTGAACGAGAAGGTGGCCGCTCTAGCTCGATTCATGCCCAAGATGGTGCATAGATCCCTTCCTCTGTATAAGGCGTTGAAGAAACACAAGAGCTTTGAATGGGGAGAGGAGCAGGAACAAGCTTTCCAGCAGCTTAAGGCCGTGCTCTCAAGTCCACTAATCTTGGTAAAGCCTGACCCTGGTGAGACTCTAATTTTATATTTGGCAATTTCTGATGAAGCCCTAGGCATGGCTCTAGTTAAAGAAACTCCGGAGGGGCAGAGGTCGGTGTACTTTACCAGCAAAACGTTCTAGGGGGCGGAAGGAAGATATCAAAAGATTGAGAAGGCTGCTCTAGCAGTCGTGTGGGCTTCATGACAGTTGAGGCCATATTTTCATGCGCACCCAGTTCTTGTGAAAACGGATTTACCCCTCCGCTCAGTACTTAGCAAGCCAGATCTGGCTGGAAGGATGATTAAATAGTCTATCGAGCTTTCTGAGTTTGAAATTTCTTATGAACCTCGAGGAGCTATTAAAGCTCAAGTACTGGCAGATTTCGTGGTGGAAATAACAGGGTCAGATCCAGCCACACCTCAAGCGCATTGGACCATTTATGTTGATGGGTCATCAAATAGTAAGGGTTATGGAGCCGGTGTTGTAGTGGAAAGTCATGATGGTGTGCACTTGGAGATTTCCCTTCGGTTCAACTTTAAAACCTCCAATAATCAAGCTGAGTATGAGGCATGCCTGGCCGGCCTCCGAGCGGCGATTGACATCGGGGCGTCAGCAGTTACATTGTGTAGCAATTCACAGCTGGTGATTTCATAAATCCAGGGGGAATATCAGGTTAGAGAGCCACAACTTCAACTATACTTTAACTGTGTGAATGAGTTGAAGGGGAGATTCGATGTTCTAGAATTCAAGCATGTGCCAAGAGAGGAGAACATCAGAGCGGATATCTTATCAAGGCTTGCAAGTACAAAACAGCCTGGCAGTACAACGACGGTGGTTCAGAGCACATTGACAACACCAAGCATCCCTCTGTTTCCCTCTTTGAATGCCATAATGGTCAATTATCCTTATGAGAATTCTTGGGTCATCCCTTACATCCGCTATCTGGCAGATGGACAGCTCCCTACTGATGAGAAGGAGAGGAGACGAGTGAAAAAAGAACTGCCGTACTTCACCATCGTTGATGGTGTTCTTTACAAAAGGGGATTCTCTGTCCCGTACCTCCTTTGTTTGAGAGAAGATTAGGTACAAGCAGTGTTGGAGGAAGTACACGAGGGGCAGTGTGGGCACCATGCTGGAGGTCGGAGCTTAATGAGAAAAATCCTTAGGGCTGGTTACTGGTGGCCCACGGTGAAGCAGGATTCAGCAGATTTTGTGAAGAAGTGTGATGCTTGTCAAAGATTTTCCAATCTCCATCACACACCGGCCCAAGAACTCTCTTCATCTGCTGTGCCTTGGCCGTTCTACCAATGGGGCCTTGATATCTTGGGTTCGTTCCCCACCGCTCTAGGAGGAATCAAATATTTGATTGTGGGGGTAGATTACTTCACCAAGTGGATCGAGGCTGAGCCAGTAGTGCATATCACATCTGTGCGGATAAGGCGCTTTGTATATGAAAATATCATAGCTCGATTCCGTGTCCCAGGACGGATCGTGACTGACAACGGCACCCAATTCATAGACAAAAAGTTTACTGACTTGCTCGAAGGACTGGGGATAGTCCAAATTTTCTCGTCCGTTGAGCATCCTCAGACAAATGGCCAAGCAGAGGTGGCTAATCGAGAGGTATTAAAAGGATTGAAGAAGTGCCTCAGAGAAGCAAAAGGAGGTTGGACTGATCAGCTATGCCATGTTCTGTGGGCGTACCGTACTACACCACACTCCTCCACTAATGAATCCCCATATCGGCTGACCTACGGGGTTGAGGCGATGATCCCTGTGGAGCTACAAACCAGATCGGCCCGTGTGGAATATTTTTCAGTAGAAGATAATGATGCCAATCTGGCATCAGAATTAGACGTTCTTCATGAGCTGAGAGAGGGAGCATTTGTCAGAGATCAAGCAATAAAGGCTAAGGCAGCTCTCCGGTATAATAAGCGTGTCACCTTGTTTTGAGGAAGGCAAGCGTGGTAACAGGAAAGGGATCATACCGGCTCGAGGAGCTCGATGGAACCCCAATTCGCAATAAGTGGAACACTCAGAACTTACGTATTTATTACAGCTAGTTGGTAAGACGGCATGTACTCTTTTTCCTTACTTGAGTTTTTTCCCATTGGGTTTTCTCAAGAAGGTTTTAACGAGGCATGACCCCATCTACACTCCCTTTGTAATATCTATTCAACTTAATAAAAGTGCAATTTACGACTCTATCAATCTCACTCTCTCATTTGTATGATGTGATTTATAGCTATAAGATGTTCTTAAGCGAAGACCCTCAGGACGGATGATCTCAACTACTCAGTCTGTAGTTGACGATGTAACTCCTCGAGGGATGATTGAAGACCCTCAGGACGGATGATCTCAACTACTCAGTCTGTAGTTGACGATGTAACTCCTCGAGGGATGATTGAAGACCCTCAGGACGGATGATCTCAATCACCTATTCTGTGTATTGACGATGTAACTTCTCGAGGGGGAAATGGGTTGTAGGATTAAACCGAACCCCATCTGAAGGCCCAGATTGTAGGATTGCATCGAACTCTGGGTACGATTAGTAGGATCGAACCGAACACCGTCTGAAGGCTTAGATTGTAGGATTGCACCGAACTCCAAGTATGGTTAGTAGGATCGAACCGAACACCATTTGAAGGCTTGGGCGCAGTAAGCTGGTTCATCTTCGAGACCACGCTGAACCCCGAGTAACGGGCGCAGTAGGTTCAGGATTAGCCCTGATCCGAACCCCGTGTCGAAGGCCCGAATTGTAGGAATTGAACCGAACTCTGGGTACGGTTAGTAGGATCAAACCGAACACCGTTTAAAGGCTTGGATTGTAGGACTGCACCGAACTCCAAGTATGGCTAGTAGGATCGAACCAAACACCATTGAAGACTTGAGTTGTAGGATAAAACCGAACCTTAAGAGAAAGGTATAGGACTTAACCTTTTTCAAGGTCATACCGAACCCCACATGAAGGCTTGGAGGATAGGGTTGTACCGAACCCCAAATGTAATTTTCGTCCTCATCTCCGAAGCATTCAGAATGGGGTGGTTGAACGCGAATATGGCCTTTCTACATCTCTGAGATCGGATGAACCTTTCTAATTTCCAGAAAGTTAAAGGTAACGTTTTACAACAAAATTTCCCTTCCCAAAATACTTATACTTGGGGACTAGGCATACTTTAACTTATTTGTGGCTTCTTTGTTACCATTTCTGTTATCTTACTTCGAGGTGATAAACATGCTTTAAACAGCAATATCGCTAAACAGAGCGGGTGTGTAAAGTATTGAAAAGGTAAAGTATTGTGTATACGACTAAGTTATCCAGCAACTATACATTTACCACAAATGATAGAAGAGAAGAAAAAGCAAATTTTATTTCTGCAAAGAGAAATTGTATATGTTTCAAAGTGTTAAAACCGGAGCTGATCCCAGTACACAGCTATAAATGAATGCATAAAATTAAGGAGTAGGTGGTTGATTCTCTGATGTGGGCACTTTCGCTCTCTCCTCTTCAGCTCCCTCAGTTTGAGCCTTATCCGCTCCGGTCTCTGGGCCAGTTCAAGCACCTTCTTGTGTCTCACCTTCGGGGCCAGGAGTGGACAGTACCGGTTCCATACTTTGACCCTCCGGAAGTGGAGGCAGTTCATAAAGAGCATCGCGAGGATCCTGGTACGAGCCGTCCTTCTTCACTTCGAGAAGTTTCCCTCTGTGGAACTCATAAAACGGATCCAATCCATACAGATTAAACTTCACGCCAGGGTTGCGGTAAAAGACTTGACGAAGTGCCAGGCCGAAGGATTCGTAAGCCACTTTCTTGCATATTTCCAAGGCTTTAGTGGCCTTGGCCTTAGCAGCAGATAATTTCTTTTGAAGCTTGGCAAAATCCTCCTCCGATGGCCTAGTACTCGTACTCCCCTTCCTCAGCTCTTCGATCTGGGCCTGTATTTCCTTCCGAAGGATCTCCCACTCCCCTAGGCTTTTATTGTGACCGGCCTCCATTGTTTTGAGATCGTCAGCAAGCTTGGCCGATCTCTTTTTCTCTAATTGTAGTTCTTCTTCAAGGAGTGGGATGGACTTATTTTGTTGTTGAAGCTCAGTGACCTGCCGCTCTAAAGCTTTGTTGGTAAAATAAAGTTGGCTTGTTTCTTCTATTTTCTTCTGCAGTGTTTCCTTGGCCTTCTTCAGTTCAGCCTCTACACCTCTGCGAATCTCAGCTTGCTTGGCCGCCCAGGTTTCCTTTTTGGCGATGTCGGCTTCAAGTTTTTCAACTTGCTCCATATAGTCCGCCTTTTCGCTCAAAGAGTCCAAGAGGCCGGATAGCTCATCTAGTTGCCAGCGGCCGGCTTTACATGCGCCTCGGACCTCAGCAGCGTCGAGTGAGGGGCGGAGGCAGTACCTAGCCTTTGGAAGAGTGGGGGGTATGGACCCCTGGAACCAGAGGTATGGTGAGAGAAAGGAATCACGAGGAGGGTCAATCACTGGAGGAGGACCGCTCTCGGAGTCCGGTTCTGATGCGACATGAGAAGGAGGAGGAGAGGAGTCAAGGACGGGCTTCTTCCCCTTATCTTTTTTCAGCCCAGATTCCTCGAGAGTCTTCTGGCGCTTCTTCACAGGGTCGCCAGATGAAGGCTTTTCCACGTCCGCCGTCTTGACCAGATGTCTCTTTTTCTTTTTCTTTTCCATCTTCTCTGGGATGGCCTCTTCATCACCCAGCCCAGCAGCCTCTGTTTGCCCCTCTGGTTCCTGCTCATCAAGGAAGGGGACCTCATCTCCCACTGCGGAAGTCAGAGGAATGGTCGGAGCCTTGGTGGAGTTCCTTTTGGCTTGAATTTCATTTTCTTCGGAAGAGTCATCGTCAGCCAGCATAGTCCTCAGGTACAACATTTCGGGATAGGCTTTTTCAATTTGTTCTGCAAAACAAGGAGAATTGAGTTAGCACTTGGGAAGAAAAACAATTAGAGCTGAATAAATGTATAACGTAACCACAGTTAAGAACGGGTATTACAGAGGTAGGTGGTTTGGACATCGTCACCCCTCAAGAGGAGCCTGCAGGAAAACCCCTTGAGGGTCTTTGGGGCCGTCTGCATGGCACTCAGTACCTCGACGGAGTGAGAGGAAAGCTCACTCTCTTCAGTATAGTAAGCACGGCTCAGCAGCAGAAAGTGCTCGTGTGACCAACTGAGAGGGAATTTAGTGAATCTTTCCTTGTTGAGCCAGAAGACCGGCTTGTTGGGTTGAATTCGGACCCGTGTGTAGTAGTGTTTGAAAGAACATCCGTCCACCTTCACGGATTCGGTGTAGGACTTAAAGTTCACCACCCTCGAGTCACAACGGAGTGTTATGAACCCAAGCCCGCCCTTCTTGTTGACACGGCAGACCACTTGGCAGTAATAAAATAGCTTGGCCACCGTGGCGGTGAAGTTGAAATGCTCTCCCAGAACTTCGAGAGCCCGCACCAGACCCCAGCCATTGGGGTGCAGTTGAGTAGGAGCGCAGGGCGGCCATTTGAAACTCCGTCAATGGGAAACGAACTCCCAAGTTTTGAAAGACGAAGTCGTACATGTAGACCGACCTCTCGTCAGGGACACGGTGGCAGACCCTCTCAGTTGGAAGGGGGGCAAGGACGAGAAAGCGTCCCTTGTACTTCTTCTCAGAGTAGATTTTGCAGCGGAGAGTGACCGAGTTGCCCTCTTCATTTGCATGACGAGAAGGGATTTCCAAGAATTCATCTTCGACCCAGCAGTACGGCCTTTCCCTGTTCAGCTTTTCCCAATTCAACCGGTATGCCACGACGTTGACACACCCTTCAGTAGTCTGCAGAATTAACGTCTTGCCAGACCCCGGAATCTCTATGGTACCTGATGCACGATGGAACGCGTAGGTGCTGTGATAGAAGGCAACATCATCAGAGAGATAGCCTTCGTTACTTGACCCATCCTTAGAGCTACTGGTGGCCCTCGAGTCAAGGGGATCCTCAGAGTGGCGCCGATCAACTGGCGCTCGCGAGGAAGAAGTCTCAACTCTCTCTGAGCGACGGGGCCCAGCCACAGGAAGATTCACTGGAATCCTTCCTCCACGGCAGCTAGAGGGGGTACGAGAGCTCAGACTCCCCCTATTTGAGGTACCAGCACTGCTTGTTCTAGGGCGCATGATTGAAGCAAATGACTAAAAATAATACAGAGGTAAAGGTTAGGGAGGTTACCTAAAAGAAAGAAGAACTTTGTGAGGATGAAAGGAAGCAAGGGAATCTTCAGGAATTTCAGCAGAGGTTCACTAAGCTTGATGGAAGAGATGGATTTTGAAACTCGTTAAGTACCCCTTTTATAGGTAACGAAGAAGCACAGTGAATAGCCAAGAGTCGCAACGTTTGCTTTAAAACGTAACCTTTAAGATTCAAACGACTTCGTCATTTCGTAACATTAAAGCGCGAAAATGGTAATGTTTTAGTAAATGTTTTTACAAAGTGGGCTCGCATAAGTTGAAATCCAGGCCCAATAAGCCCAATCGACGGTTACACTCTTGGGTAATGATGGTTCACGTGTTAAAAAGGGACATTTAATGTCCAATCATTTCAGACGCATTTAATGCATCCCAACCACTCCTTGAATACCAAGAGTTTTGATTTTCAAAAACTCTTGGGATTTCCCTCAATATGAATCTTTGTCCGAATCCGTTATGGATAACATAAGAAGAACGCTCACATAGTTGGCAGAGTGGATGTCGAGGAGTTTTTCAGAAGGAATTTCTAGAGCGTTCCACCGGCATCCAGACTTCTCAAAGGCTGTATAGCTCATGTAAGTAACCTAATAGTCACTCACATAAGCTAGGGGACAAATGATCCGGTCTGGATACCGGTCCCCAATGTTATGACGTCAGAATGACCTCTTAGGAGGGAAACCGGTGTCACAGTTCAGACGATGCCACACCGGATATCCGTTGTACCTTCATCCGTTCTCATTCCATCAGACGTTCTATTCGTCCTCGCTACGACGGATGCTTCATTCGTTCTCATTTCACGTCTATATAACCGTTTGCCTCAGGGTCATTGTGAGATAAGAATTCCTTATAACTTATCAACGAAGATACCCTGCATAGCAGAATGTGTCAATGTCAATTATCTCAGAGAGTAAGTACATGTGTCAGTGAAATATGCGGAAAGGTGATTATCCTCCATCCTTGTCACAGGATCGTACTCTGATAATTGACCTACCCCCCTGACACATTCTGAGCACTGAGCCACTTTGATTGACACACTTCACACGCTATCAGAACCAATGGGCCCACTTACACCCAACGATTCATTTCCTACATTCAATTACAAATAGCACTATGAAAAACACATGCAAGGTTACGTTGTCCTAACTCACTTCTTTACTATTGCATTGCTTGAGTACTCATCGAGTAACTTGAGCGTCGGAGAATCTTCGCAGGTGGCACCACCTTTCGCCCCCTTTCAACGCGAAACACTGGTGTTAAGGATCTCCAGGACTACAAGACCGGTTTCTCCCACTGAGAGGCCAGATAACAATACCGGATACCCACTGTACCGATGTATAAAACCCTAAAATACCTGCATTCTTGTGGCTGGTCCCACACCGGATTCTAGACCCCGGTCAAGACCAGTTCAATAACATTAATCATATCTAACAAAGTTCTATTTTTTCTTTCAACGGTTCCGTTAGATTGAGGTGAATAAGGAGGTGTTACTTCATGTATAATACCATGCAGTTCAAAAAATGTTTTCATATCATTAAGAATCTACTCACCTCCCCTATTGGATCTTAGGACCTTTATTTTCTTTTCTAGTTAATTTTCAACTTCAGCTTCATATATTTTAAATTTATCAACAATTCATTTTTTGAAGCAATCAAATAAACATAACAAAACTTAGAGAAATCATCAATGAAAGTAATAAAATATTGATTTTTGCCACGAGTCAAAACACGATTACTATCACAAACATTACTATAAATTAACTTAAGTAATTTAGTCTACCTTTTAACTAATTTAAAAGGTTTCCTAGGTTGTTTAGCTTGCACACATATCCTTGATATTAATATTATACTTAGATATAAGGTCTAAAACCATCATTCTTTTAATAGTATTATGATTCACATGACCAAGTCTTCCATGCCAAACATTGTTACATTCAACATTAGCAACAGAAAAAGAAGAACTATTTTTATTATAAAAAAAGCATTACACTTAGTTTAAACAAGTCATCTAACATGTAACCTTTCCTAATAAATAAATCATATATACTAATTACAATTTTATTGGATTCAAAAAATACTTTATTGAAATATGACAAACACCCTCTAAAATGAAAAAATTTCCGAATGACAACTCTAACTTGACTTGGCCTTCTCCTAGACACGAGACATGCTCCCATTTCCCATGCTTACAGTTCTTATGTTGCTTGAATCCTGATATAATTTGAAAAGAAAAATTTTTCAACACAAACATGAACATTTGCTCCAGAATCTATCCACCAGTCCATGGAATTAAAAATAAAATTTAAATCAGGATTTGCACCACAATACCTGTCAGCCGAGGAATTATAGTTGGCCCCCACAACGACATTAGCTTGGGGTTTAGATGGATTTTTAAAACCATTATTTCTTTTCCCTTGTCGAAAAAAATATCTCTTAGCCATATTCGTCTTTCCATGGACTTAACACTGACCTTGATACCCATTATTATTTTTAGGCTTAAAGTTATTGACTTTATTATTGCCCAATCTTGGTTTAGAGTGCTTAGGTCCAAATTTTTTAAAATTAGAAGGCCTTGGTTTATAAGAATTTTCAACAGAAAAAGCTTTAGCTTGAAAAACTTGTTTTTAAGGAAGTTTAGACGAACAATGTCTATCTTCAATTCTTAGAGCAATAAATAATTCATCAAGAGAAAAACCATCAGGCTTTTGCCTTAAAGTCTTGGCAAAATTAGACCAAGAAGAGGGACACTTTTTAATTAAAGAAGACACATAAACAGTCTGACTTTGTTCAATACCTTTTAATTTCATTTGAAAGATTAAGTGTTCATAATCATTGATTTGATCATAAACACTTTTACTTTCAACGATTTCAAAGTCTAACTAATCATCAATAGAAACTCAAGATAAACTTCTTTCAGTCACACCAAATCTATTGTCAAGAGCTTTCCGTAATTCAGAAGCAGTTTTGGTGTGACAAAAAATACGATAGCTATTGTCAGTTAGAGCACTCGAGATTCTACCATGGCATAAAATATCTTTATCAGCATGATCATCTTTTTTAGAAACAAAAGGTTCTTTGGAAGTGGAGTTTTCTCCATTTTCCCCGGTTCCATTTTTCTTAATTTCTTCACTTTGAATTACCTTAAAAAGTTCTAACTGTGTGAGCTAGAATCTCATTTATTGTTGCTAACATAAAAAAAAAATTCCCATTAAACTTCTTAGGCTTACTAGTTAAAGACTTAAGGAGATCCATTGAAAAAAATTAAATAAAATATTCCCTCTCAATGGAAAATTTAAATAAAAATATTTATAGCAACCAAACACACAAAGAAGAATAATAAAGGAAACTATAACAGATAAGACACTAAAAATAACTAATAGAAAGATAAAGATCTAGTGTAGTCTGGGTCGAAGCACGCTGATACGCTCTCTTTAGAGAGGAAACGCCTCCGCTGCACTGGTAATTTTTATAGATACGGTCCTCTCCTAAGATTCGTCTACCCGTCAGATTTCTTCGATCACAGTGAGAGAAATCCCGAACCAGTTGATACCCAATGCTCAAAATAAAATCAAGAAAATAATATGAGAAATGAGAGAAGAACAAAAATGTGTTGTGTATCTTTTTTTCTTTAATGGAAGATAGTTTATATATAGGAAAAGCCAACACATGTTACTATTAAGGGAGAATTAGTCGATTAATTTTTGTTTCCTAAAAAATTGTTCAAAAGCCCAAGTTAAAGATGTATTCCTGGAATATTGCTACACATTCAAAGACATGCAAGCGAGCATAACAGAGTAGTGGTCAAAATTAAATATTCCTTGGGCTGAAATATCGAAAACAGAGCTTCACTTTGTTTATGCTAATAATAGAAAAGAAAATGGAATAGCAAACCAGCGTATGACATTATGGAACTTAAATTTAAATTTAAACTTAAAACAATAATAATAAAACCTATAACGGAAAGAAAGAAAGAAAATTAAACAAAATTAGTAAATAAATTTTAAATCATATAATAAAAGAAATATAATACTTTCTAATAACGTTAACACTTATGCAGGAAAAAAATTAAACAAAAGAATATATATATATATATATATATATATATTATTTTACCTTATTAATTCATCTTTTTTTACAAAAAATTATGATAATTAATTTAAGCATTGATATTGATATGATTGATGTAAGATACTAGGTCTAGTAAGTTCTTGGTGATATTTGTGTGGTATTAGTTCAGTTGAAATCCAATATATTCTCCACTAGCCGAGTAGGGAGTAAGATGATTATTATTTTATTTTTAATGATGCCAAAGGGGAGATATATTAAGGGGGAGAGATATAAATAGGGAGACATATCATGTTGCCAATAGAAAAGGGGAGAATAATATGAAAGAATTTGATAAAACAGTATGTTGTTAAAAAAATATATTATTATGCTTATCATGATTGCTTACACTACCACGATGCTCTGAAAATTAAATGAACTATTTTGTGGTATCTATTGCATGATTAAGGGGGAGATATTATCTTGCATGATACATTATGATCCTTTAACAATTGGTATCAAATTATATGTGTTGTGAGGAGTTATTATTTATGCCAAGAATTTGAACTGTTGTGAGAGTAACACCCCGATAGATGAACATTTGTTGTCATCATCAAAAAGGGGGAGAATGTATTTATATGTTGATGTAGGTTTTGATAATGATACAACAAATGAAGATATATTTATGGACAAATCAATTAATATCAAAGGATATTATGCAAAGCGATTAATTAGAAGCAATTCATGAAGATCAAGCTTAAACGGATCAAGAATTCAAGAGTTAAATGCATAAGGATTGATGAACATCAAGGACATATGTTAAAGGATTTTAAAGAGGCTTAAAACAAGTGAAAAATGATCATCAAAGTGCCTGAGGATCAAAGGAATCAAGGCATATGCAAAAGGATCCCAAAAAGGATCAAAAGTAAGGAAATTATGGAGGATCAGGAGGATGAATCGATTCATCCCTCCCTGAATTGATTCATGCGTAATTAAAAGGCCCAGGTTATGAAATTTCAGTAATTGAATCGATTCACCTATACTCTGAATCGATTCATACGTGATAAGATGCCCCTGGATGTGAATTTTGCCTTCCTGAATCGATTCATATACTCTTGAATCGATTCATACGTTCAAGATTGCCCAGTGAATCGATTCATATTTAAAATGAATAGATTCATACGTTGATTAAAGTCCAAATACACTAAATGAATTGATTCATGAATAGATTCATTTAGTTCAAATTTTAATTTCGAAGTTTGAACGCTGACAGAGTTACAGGAAACATGGAAACCTCATGCTGCTCCAAAAAATCAATAATCAAGGTCGGGAAACTTGTGCAAGGAAGCAAAGAACTTAAATTATGGAATGTTTTATGGATTTATGTTTCTAAGGGAATTAAAAATGGTACAAATACCATGCATCCTTGCCTATAAATAGAAGAGGAAGAAAAGCTTCAAAATGCACCACACCATCATAAAATAGAGAATCATTTCCTCTGTTCTTCTTCCTCCCTTACGTTGTATTTCTCTCTTGTTTCCTTAATTTGCATAATTCTCTTTTAAGAATTATTTGAGAGTTAGAGAGAAAATATTTGTTGAGTGAGCTAAATTTTTATATCCTCTCTGTGAGAGTTACTATTATTTTGTGAGAGTTTCAAGTTGTATATCTACTCTAGTGAGAGAGAAAAATCTTGTAAACCAAACACCAAAAACACCAAGTTATTCACTCTAGGTTAAGTGGTCACAAAGGTTGGGTTCAACTTTTGGGTTATTGAGAGATTGTAAGATTGGGTGGGTTGCCCTTTGCTTGTGAGGATTGGGTTCTTGAGTGTGGGACATTAGGAGACAATTGCTCAAAGCTTGTAATCTCAAATTCTCAATAGTGGAAATCCTTCAAGTGGGTTACTTAAAGGCGAGACGTACACCGGGTGGTGGAACTCGTTATATCGGTTTGTAAATTCTCTCTTCCTTTAAACTCCTTATTATTTTGAATTTAATTTGCATGCCTAAAATATTTATATTTAATTGGTTTGGTAAATTGCTAAAATTAAATCCTTGAAATAATTGAGTGAAATATTGTTGGGTTTAATTATTGCATAATTGAGTAGAATATTATTGTTAATAACTTGGTAAATTAATTATGCTTAATTAATTTGTTAGAAATTGGTTAAGTTAAATTTATATTGGAATCCATTATTGCATGCCAAGTATTTCAAGAATTTCCTAAACTAATAACTTGCCTTGTTTATCAAAATTGATTCTTGAATATTGTCTCTTCAACTCAAAATATTTTAGTATGATATGTGCTTCATAATTAGTATCTTTTTTATATTGCATCACTTGTATATTACTAACCGCTTTCGAGGGGATTCCGTGCGAAAATTTGAAATACTCAATTCACCCCCTTCTTGAGTATCGAGGCCTTGGCTAACACTGACGTCTAGCCATATCTTATACTACAGGTACCACTGCATTCAGTTATTGAGTATCTAATATACTCAGAGTTCTAACGATTTTACGTTATCTAACTAGTAATTATACTAAACAGAAACATACAAAGAGCACACATAACACAAGCACACAAATTTCAAACAAATAGCAATCAAGGTTCACAACTTCAAGCTATCTTATTTTAATCTCTAGTTACTTCCTAAGGTTTTCTTTATATTTTATAAACCATTGCTCTGATACCACTTCAATTGTAACACCCTAGAGCCAACTTACAAATCCCAAGATAAGTACCTTCACCATATAAAATCTCTTGGATATCTTATTTTTCTCCTGATAATTATCAAGTGATTCACAACCTGATTCCCGAGGTTACTAATAAAATATCATAGTACACAACCTTTTACATAATTAACTTCTTATTATTATACATAACATCAGAGTTCCATACATATTATATTTTACAACAAGCACCTAGATCTTATAAAATATAAAGATGTAAAGTACCAAAATATAGCATACACATAATATAGCCATAGTAGTCACGCAAGCAAGCACCAATATCAAAAGCCTTCATAATTCATCCACATCAAGCATCATCCACTTTGTCACATGTCTTCCTGATTAACCACTAAAGGGTTGCCACAAGTAATAGAAAGAGTGAGATAAAATATCAAATAAATAGTATACGCAATCACAAGTAGGATACTATGCGATGCAGATGCCAAACAAGTATTTTGTATTATATTTATATTAATATTTCCATTCTCTATATGAATTAAAATGCATGATGGATCCATTCTGGTGGAAACATCTGTAGTGATTTCCAACAATAACATTTTTACGGATATCTAACCGATACCGCGCCCCATAATGCAACACCAACATCGGATAACAATACAATCATATCAATAACAAGTGTTACGGGACCCCCCTTAAGGACACACTGCTCAGCCCTTAAGACGGCCGTGGTATAAAACCACCGCAGCGATCTGTTGCTCAATAGAGCACGTTACCCCATCGGGAACCCCCTCAAAGAACCCCCCTTCAGATTCTTTGAACAGCCAATGCATATGATGCATGAATGCATTGGATTAAATTATCAAATTCCTTTATATAATTAATCTTAGTAATGAAATTATCATAATAATCAAATAAGCATATTTTATATATAATTTAAGGAATATGGAAACACATTTTCCATAATATTTATATCATAATCCAAAACATATGGAAACACATTTTCCATAATATTTAATAATTTAAAAAATATATAAACACATTTTCCATGTTATAGTAATTATTTAATATCATATTCCAAAGAATATGGAAAATATATTTTCCATGATATAAAATTATACTACTAAAATAATTTAAAAACAAGAGTTTTCTTCCTTTAAATATGTTTAAATAAACTTCTAAATTTAATTTAATTCATTTTATTTATTTATTTCAAAATAAAGTCTCTAGAATAATAAAAATCCAATAATAATAATAATTCTATTTTTTTAAAAAAATCATTATTTTAAGTTTTTAATCATATTTATAAAAATGTCATTGTTCTAATTTATTTATAAAAATGTCACCGCTTCTGATATATTTACAAAAATGCCACCCATTTTTATTTACGAAAATGCCACTGCTTCGAGTTTTTAACATCGGTTAAAAGAGTCTGCTGTTAAAAGGTCCAATTATGCAGAAATGAAAAACATCACTCTATTCTTGCTGTTTTTGCTGTTTAATTAATTTTAAATGCAAAAATAACATACCAATTGATTTCAATTCATCATACAGTATTAGAAACATATCATATATCATATTGCAAACCAATTAACATCAAATTTCATAACCTAATTCAAATTAAATCAAAATTTAACTATATGAATTTCTAAATAATTAACAATCAAACAAACAATTCTAACTTAATTTCTAAGTATTTAATATCTTATCCCCTCTTTCTTACCTCAATTGGAGATCCCTAAGCTTTGCTTGAGCTAAACTCCCTTGTGTCTGCTTAATTCTTCAAATGAGTGTGGTTCCTTAATATGCAAAATTGAAAGGCTTTAAGATATGGAAATTAATATTTAGAGGCTTGAAGAAGATGATGAAGGGTTAAGGAATTTATAGTGTTTTTGTTCTTGAGGAAATTGGAAGGGTGGAAGCCTTATTTATAGGCTTCAATGGCGGTGGAAATGAGGCGGTGGAGAAAAGAAGAAGAAAGGAGAGCTTTTGGGAGAGAGAAGATATTTTTATTATTATTATTTATTAATTTATTTTTATTTTTAATTAATGGGTCCCTTAATAATTCTACGTTTTATTTTCACATTTTATTTCCATTTAGTCCCATTTTAAATCCGATTTACAAAATAAAAATATCCCTATAACCGGAATAAAATTTCCTATTTTCTAAGATTTATTTCTTATTTTTTTAAGAAACTTCAATTTTTCACTACTCAATTACCGATTCAAATTTAATTAAAAATTAAGGTGACAAAGGGTTGGACAGACAGATTTGGACACACCTTTTGAGAGATTTTGAAGAACTCTTTGGGGAAGATTTCGTTGGGAATCAAGAGTCAAATTCATCAAGGGCAATCAAATCTGTAGATTTGGGAGGAGGAATTAGCAATCCTAGTGAGAACTAATTTGTAATTTCTGAATTCCTAGTTTACACTTTTGATATCCATAAACATAAAAGGCCTAATTAACAAATTGAACGTGGTTCTTTGGGAATTAGGCACGTTAATAGGCTTTCGAGAGAAAGGTATTAATTAACTTAGGGGAATCCGCCTTAGGAACGAAATCGTATAATTGGATAGGTGAGTAACCTTTAATTTTGATATTGGCATATGAACCCTTAATACCCCAAGATTTACCTTTGATTCAATTTCCCAAACTTGCTCTGATTTTCTTTTACAAAAGATATTGAATTTTTTGTTCTCTGATTTACTGTTCATAATTATTTGGGTAACTCATTTTAATTAATTCCACTAGATAATTGAATCACCGTTTTAATTAGTACTTGGGAAATTTCCTTGTGGGAACGATATCTTTTTATTACTTCGATACCCCGTGCGCTTGCGGTTTGCTATCAATGATAACCAAGTGGTAACCCCAGGTGATGGCAACTAGGCGATATGTTGATAATTATAGTTGTTTTACATAGCATTTGCAGGCTTCTAAGGAGACCTAGATGGGAGAGTGGTCTGATGGTAAGACATAGTTCCTATGATGGTTTCCTTCAGAATCCACAATCGCTTTAGAGTTAAGACTGGCCCACAACACCTACGTTGAGGTTTCATAGTCACTTGGAGTGACAGTGTTGCAAATGGGCGAGCAGTTCAGTACGGTAAAAATAATTGATATGTATATATGTTGAGAAATTAAATACTTTAGTATAATCCTGTAATATCTCGAATATTTAATTTAATTATTGGCGATAGGTAAAAATTAATAAATAAATTATTCAAATTTTAATTTGGATTTTTCCTAAAAAAATTATTATAAATTAATTAACAATTGTTCAAGGCGATGAGAATTAAAATAAATTAATTTAGTTGGTTGATTATTAAATTTGAAACTAAATTTTGGAAACTAAGAAGGTGGAAGAAAGAAGTGAAAGGGAATTCAATTGACAACTAATGGAAATAAGGACAAAAAGGTAACTCCCTACGTTTGATTAATTTCTGAAACCAATCGGGTAACTTTTGGTTACCCGAAACCTACTCCGACAAATTCCAAAATTAACTTAATCGCCAATAATTAATTTAACACTCCCCATTTTATTATTGATTAATAAAAATTAACCAAATAATTAAATCCAGGATGTTACAACATTTACCTCCTATTGCGTCCGTTGGTTAATTTCTAAAATTAATTTGATAACTTTAGGTTACCCGACAATTACCCAAATAAACTTTAAAAATTAACGTACTCGCTTTCAGTTAATTTAACATTCCCAATTAACTATTCAATTAATAAAAATTAATCAGTAAAACTGGGATGCTACATCATTTACCTCCTATAATTTTTAACTTTTTGTATTTTGACCTATAAATTTCATTTTTATATAATTTTAGTTATTTCTTAAAACTAAAACAATACAATAAATTTTAGTTTTATAAAAAAAACATATGTTTGATAATATTTTTCAATGAAAAAAAGTAAAATTATTGAAAAATATATTAGTTAATTAATATCTTAAAAATTTACAAACGAAATTTCATTTACACTCTTTAGTTTTATTTATAATATATCAAAACTATACGAGTTGTATTAAATTTGGTACTATTTTTAATTGAATATTGATATGAATTCAAAGTAACTGTTATGAATATATTTTAGTTGTGACAATATATAAATGTAATTTACGTTTATATATATATAATCCAAAATATTTATGAAAATTTAGTTTATAACATAAAAATAGTTATTTGGTATTTTGAGATAAATTGATTTAATATTATAAATTACAATAAATAATTCAATGTTATGAATTTTTTAGGTACAAATAAACAATTTATTATATATATGAAAATAAATTATAATAATTCATTCAATAAAATATATTTAATATAAATTGAAAAACTATTTTTTAAGATAAATAAAAACATATTTAATTATATTATGATTAATACATAATAAAATATTAAGGGTAGGAAATCTAGTAATGTAAAATAAAACTTACGAATTTGATACTTTATGAGGAAATTTTCGAGGGAAGAATGTAAAGAGAAAACCAAAAGTTATAATAAGCATAGTGTAAAGACTAGATTGCCCGTACGGCCACTTATAAAATAACTAAACATTTTTATTTTTACGATGGTAATTGTTTACCATATATTTATAATAATATTATATATTATATCTTTAATTTTGATTAAGTATATATTTTAATGAATATATATTATCACAACTTACAATGAAGAATATACAATTAATAAATTTTTTGTTTATATTTTAAAAGTTGAACAATATCAATTTCATCATTTAAGAGCTTATATAACTTCTTTACATGAGTGTTTGTATGATAAATTTGATTATAAAATTTATTGAATTAAGTTAAAGATAATTTATATTGATAAGTTATACAATTTTTTTTAGAAATTATTTGAGCAATAAACTATTTTTATAAATTACATACAAAGTCCATTTAATACAATAAAGTTTTAGTTTTTTGAAAAGTTTATGATTTTTTAAAAGCTATTATAATTGTTTAATGAATACAAAAATGACGAACTTACAGTTTTGTTTTTAAAAAGTTATAAGCTTTCAACTTTTGAAAAGTTACTTAAAAAACTGTAAGTTTTCTAATTAAATATTTAGTTATCATTTTTTTACCTTTTATTTTTTAATGATATCTTTTATTTCTTACATAATTAAAAAATTGTATGTCCTTTAAAATCATTTAACATAATTTAAACTAATTTTACTAAACAATTCTATTTCAATATACTTCTTAAAATAATTTATAAACTACTTAAAAAAGGCATAGTCCATATTACCCATATACTCTTTTAAAAAGCATTGTATGTTTAATACTGAGAATTTGAAGAAATAGAAAAAACTGGGTCGTTCAAACAATTTTCGTTCAGTTCACGACTGTGGGCCCATAGCTCCTCAAAGTTTCAAACACTAATCATTGACCAATTGAAAAATTGGTTGACTCTTTCTCGCCGAAACTTTATGAACTCAAATGTGTGCCACACTTGCCATATTTTGAAAGTGTGATGAATTTGTACAATATAAACACGAAAATATATAAATGTCAAGTTTCATAAATTATGGAGGATCAAAAGAATAACACTTTTATTCTTAAGTATTTATTTGTAACCAAAAACAAGTTTAAAGTATTGATAAGTCATTAATATTACTCTTATTGAAATCCGGATATTTGATCTAAAGTTTTAGAAAGTATTTATTTAGTTCATAAGTTTTTTTAAGAAAAATGAAAAATTATTTTTGAAAAATTAAAAAAATAGAAAATGTGTTTATTTATAAAATATTCAAAAAAAACTTTTAAAAAATTGAAAATCGTGTTTTCTATCTTTTTAAGAAAATCAAAAAAGTCTTTAAAGAAGTTTTAAAAAAAAACTGAAAAGTTGAAAAGTTGAAAAGTTTTTTAAGAATTTTTTTAACTTTTACAAGAAATGAAAATTTTAAAAAACAAGTAAAAATTTTTTTTCAAAAAACCAGAATAATTTTCTAACTAAAGGCAACCTTAATTTTTTAAATTCTATTGCGTGGGTAGAAAATTCGTGAGAATAAGACCTAGAAACACTTCGTGTTCATATTAAACCCAAGGTGTGCTGACTTTACATAGATAGATTTATATTATTTTATTATTAAGTAAAATATTGTTTATAATAATTAAACTCAAATTATATTATGCCATTGTGTTTTTAAACCATAAATTAGTGGATTTGTAAATTCAGCGCTAAATGTAATCGGTTTTCACTGAGCCGGCCTGATATGTAGCAATTCAAACTAACAATAATAGAAGTGATCAGCAGACAAATATACAGTGATAGTATAATCTTGAAGATCTCAATTTTCCTTTTCTTATTTGAAATATTTTTCATTTCATTTGGATCAAAGAAAACCACGTAATCAATCCAAAATAACAAAAAATTAATTGAATCAAAACTGTAAAAAAATATTATGTGTATGATTCGGATTAAGTTTTGGATTTATTTTTGAAAACCAAATAAAGTTGAATTGAACTCTAATCTTTATATTATTATTCTTATATTTATAATATCTTTTAACATAAAATTTAAGAAATTTTTAGGTAGTTATTTATGATTTTTTGATTATATTAATTTTTTTATAGTGATGATTCTGTTTATGAAGATATTATTTTTTATTATTAGACTTTTTCAATTTTAACCGTATTTAAATAGATTAAATTAGATGAAATATCATTGTATATTTCAATCAAACCGAATCAAACCTCAACTTAATAATATAATTAAATAAGAATATATTTTATCTTAAAATCTAATCGATTCGGAGTGCAAAAATTCTACACTGACATGGCGAAATACAAAACAATGGCACAGCAAAAAGAAAAATGGTCAAGCTTATAGAAGTATACAACCTATATTTGGAATTTAATCCTATCCTTATCAGAGACATTTCTAATTCTATAACCCACCCATATGTAAATTACGGAAAGAACACAGCTGTAGCAATTTCTTCGACTAATTTTTTTAATTTAATTAAAATGTATTATTAATGTAATTAATTATAAATTAACATAGTATTAAAAATAATTGATTGAATTTTGTAATATTCAGATTTAAAAAATACATTTTAGTTAATTAGTAATGTAAAAGGTATAATAATTAAATTAATAAAGACTAAAATGTGTTTTTAATCCCTTAATTATTGTGGAAAAATGATTTTAGCTGGTCTCTATATATTTTTCTAATTGGTTTTGGTATTTAGTTCTTTTTTTTTATAAAATGGTACCGTTAGTCCTTACGTGTAATGTCCGGTATTATTGTGTCATCAAATAAAGTTACATCATCATAACCTAAAATGGGTTTACCAAGTCCAAAAGAAATTCTTCACACTTTCCAAAAACATGTAAAAATTTTGGCTGCAAGTGAAAATATATTTTGTTAGAGATAAATTTGTATGCTAACAATTTGTTAAAATTAGTTTTTTTATAGCAATAAAAGTTAACTCTTTAAACTATGTAAAAACCGTGTATAGAAGTATTCAACTCAATGAGCTTTTATATTTACAATTTTATATATAGATGAGAGAAATGAGAGAGCGTGAGAGAGATATGTACATGGACCACGAGGACTTCACCAATGGATAGGGTGGCACAAGGTTTGGAAAAACGACGACTGAGAATTCCAGTATATTTAACGGAAGGGTAACATCATTTTTCTTCATAAAATTTCCATAGAATTGGAAGAATCAAGATCTGTGGCGTATGTTTTAAAGACGGGGACGAGTGTGAGAGGTGTTTGTACTTGCGAAACAAGACAGATATGAGGGAAATATGGGTTTGTTAGATTTCTAGATGTGACTAATCCGTTGTTATTGGAGAAAGAGTTGGATCAAGTAAGGATCAGTGATATGAAGTTATGAGTAAATCTTCCATGATTTATATGGGGAAAGCATGTTGTCGAGACCACAATAACGCCAAGACAAGGGTATGGCCTAAGGTCACGGTGGGGGCAGAACGGGATTTCATATGTACAATTTGTGAAATCTGGCGGTCAATTAAAGCAATGGAAGGTGAAGGAATGAAAGAGTACATTGGTTGGGAAGAATAAGAAGTTTGGTAATGAGATGTGGCAGGGTCAAAAAATTTCAATTGAAACAGATTCTATGGCATGGCTGAAGGATGGGTAAGTTGGTCGTTTAATTCATATCACAAAGCTAAATACCCTCCATGAATCTTTGGTGTTGGAAGGTCTGTCTGCGATTCGTTAACGATACATGAGGGATAATTTGGTATTTCTTTCAGTTATGGAGGGCGAGAATCTTCATGATCTGTTGAAGTGCGCTGAAGGTTGGCTTCCATCTATGTTTGAATGACACCATGGGAACCACGGGAGGTATTAGGAAAGAGGTTGGTGTGGATTAGATGTACGGGATTTCCATTAGATGTGTGGTAGGAGTGCTTTTTTTTTGTAAGGTTAGCAACGGTAGATGTGTAACATCCCAATTTTTACGATTCTTAGAAAAATAATTTATTAAGGAATAAAGGAAGATTTCCGAATGAAATTCCGAGTGGAATAAGACCGAGAACACTACTTCCAAGTAAAGTTAAGATGTTTCTGAGTGAAACATTATTGAGAGAAATATTTCTAAGTTAAGAAAATTGTGTCCGAATGAGACACTTTTGAGTAGGGAAAAATCCAAGTGAAACGTCTCCGAGGGAAAACGTTTCTAAATGGGTTATTCTGAGGGAAGTACTTTCGAATAAAGAGAAGCTTGGATTTGAATAATTACTTCTCAGGCTGAGGAATTTTTGAATAAAAATCGAGTGGAGTATCTCCGAGTAGTGTGATTTTTCGAGTGAGGTGTCACTGAATGTGATAATTCCAAGAGAGATGGCACCGATTGAGATAGACCAAGTAAGTCTTTTCAAGGAAACTACTTCTGGACGGGGAAAGACTCCAATTTCGAACAAGTATATTCTGGGTGAGTAATTCCAAGGGAAGTAAATGACCGAGTGGTAAATTCATTAAATTATAATCGGTGAGAGTGGCTGAGTTTGTACTCGGGTTTGTCTTTGAAATAGTCTTCAATCCCGAGTGACCCTTTCGAGTGGAAAGATTTCCGAGGGAGGATTATCTTTAAACTCCGAGTGATTCTTAGATGGAAGACTTCCGAGTGACGCAAGTGAAGGTTTGACTCGGATAGAAATATAACTGAGTGAGTTGTCTGAATGAGACATTTCCGTGTGGGTTATTTCTGAGGAAGGAAAACTGGGTGTTTCATGGGTGGAATCTCACCGAGTGAATTTCCTCCGAATGAATGAATTCTGAGTGGATAGAGGCTTTCTCGGAAAGATATGCCCAGAATGCTGAAACCGAGTCAGAATTAATAATTATTTTAATTATTAGATCTTTCCACATCACACTGTTCTTCTACCTTCCAGCAGAGTCTTTTTTGATATTCTTCTAAGTATGGGACCCTCTCTGATGTGTTGTCCCTTTTCATTAAATGCATATTCCTTCCTTATCATTCCAAAGAAACGTGTGTCAGACTTCTTCCTATTGTTCACATCTCTTTTGTATGAACAATATACATATTAACTACTATTGAATCAATGGAAAAACTTTTGAAGTGAAAAACATTACTCCTATCCTTTCTTTTCAATCATTACTGGAAAATTAACAAGAAAAAAAGAAATCAAACTTCATTTCTTCTCCTTCACGAGAAATCTTAGATTTCATAAGTAAAAAGCTCTGAACTAATTCAAAACTACAATTCCAGTTGGAATTCATGAGCAGTGACTAGGATATCATTCAAAAAGTAGTTGAAACTCTTTATTTTCAGGTAGGGGGAGCGTTACATCTCAAATTAATAGTTTATGAATGGATTTGGGGTGTTATTATTATATATGATATGTGTGTGAATTATTGTGTGAGACCCAAATTATATGACGTTTTATGTTTTCATATTTTCCATTCATAATATAGATATTGATATGTGATTGATGAAGATGATATGAACGTTATTCATGAACTTTCATGATATGTATAAATGCATGGGATGCATATTGATCAGCATGTGAAGCTTGTGTGATGAATGAATCTAAAATATGATGTGGTTTTCACAAAAGACCTTGGGTGGGACTCAAGGCAACCTCTTGAGCGGGGCTCAGGGTTTTAGCCCGTGGCACTGACCGTTGTCACTGAGAGTGATGGTGTCACATGAGGGTGCAAACGGTTTGGTACCAGTAAAATAGTCGGATCAGCTGAGAGCTGAGTTATGGCTCGGGGAGCCAGTGTTGCAACACAATTAAAAGACTTAATAATGGATTTATTCGATTGAGCATATGTGTGCATTTGATATATATATATATATATATATATATATTATTGAGAATAACATGCTATTTATGATAAGTTGTTTGATTCGGTTGTATTTATTTATAAATAGTTATGAATTGGACTTTTAATCCAATTCAATAACTATTATTTGATATGTTTATGCTCACCCCCTGCTTCTTATTATTTTTACAGTGGATATAGGGCACAGTGATGGCGTGTGAAGTCACTCATCCGACTGGAGCATTATGTATTAGCATGTACAATACATAGTGTGCATAGTTATTTTGTAAAAGCCTTGGCCGGCTCCTGTGAATACCGATTTGTATATTTTCTTTGTATATTAAATGGGCCGGTCGGCTATTGTAAAAGCAATAATATTATTATTTAATTCAAATTCTGATTTTAGTATTGGAATTATTTGCGAAAAATTTATTTAATTATTGAAATTTTTATTTAAAAATTAAGAACGTTACAAGATCTTCATCTCTAAGTTGGGCGCCAATTAAAAAATTAGAGGGGAAACATAAAAAATTGGAGGAAGGTGAATATAGAGATGGTGTTTGCAATGGTATGCGTTTAGCGACAACATTGGCGACAGAGTGTTGCAGAACGTAGTGACGATATTCTTTTTGGTCGCTAATCTAGTAGCTAATTTCCATTTGAATTTCCCTTTTTACTTTATCATCGCTAATGCGGTCATTAATTAGTGACAACTGGCTTCGGTCGTTGTTTTCTAGTAACTATTATGATGGAAGTAGGTAAGGAGAAGGGGAAGAGTTGTTGTTATTACAAGGGATAGTATGATTGCTCAAATAATTCATCATTTGGGTGTGACAATGATACAGAGTCGATAATGTCTTTATTTAATGAAAGCAGTGATCAGAAAACCATGTCTAACAGTGGTTTTCCAGGAGGGGGTATTTCAGGTAATTCAGGCAATTTTGATTTGAATGCAAATTCAAAATTGCCAATCTTTGATGCAAAAAATCAGGAGAAAATAAATGTTGATCCATAACAATTGGAACTTACTAGAGGCTGTAAATGATTCAAATTCATTGTATATGGATAGATCGATGAAAAGTGATGTAATGGACGATATATTAGCGTGATCCAAGATCATGAAATGCTTTTAGAGGACAATTGTGATTTGGCACGTGATGTGGATAATTCAAATTTGAATGGGGTTTCGAATGTCATGGGCCTTAATTATCATAACGTGTCGTAGGTTGTACACGAGGAATATCATGGCTGGGAAACTCAAAACATGGACATGTATCATGATGGGCCAATACATGTACACAGTCCAATAGGAAAAGTTACCCAATATCAAAGGGACGTGAATGTCCAACATGCAGATATGTCTCAAAGGGGCATGGATCATATAATTTTTGTTTTGAATGTGAATAAGCGTGATGGTGGGGTCCAACATGAAGACTTAACGGATGAAGATTTGGCTAAATCAAATAAGTTAGAGAAATTGTTAAAGAGTTGTGGATTAACTTCGCATGACACAGGAACTATGATGGGTGTTTCAATTGATGTGATCGTATATAATAAACATGAACAAATGGTTCATGTAAATAATTTGGGATTAGAACATTCAAGTAAAGAAATTGGTTATGCATCATTGGATGCAAATTTAATTTTATCATCAGATGTTGGTGTAGGGATGGTCATAGTGCCTAATCTGAACTAACTTATCTAGGTTTCTATGGTTCCTCTAAATGTCATAGGCCCTAGTAATGGGAGGAGTAGGTGGAAAAAAAAATCAAAAAAATTAAAAAAGAAGTTAAAGCACTTATAATTGCGCGAGTGACGGGAGTTTTGGCATGAAAATGATGATTTATCAGTTGTGGCGGGTGTAGTATCTGGTGGGGGTGTAGGCATGTTGAACCATGGCCAGGTAAATGTTCATGAGGTTGGTTGTGATGTGGGCTCGATTATGGGTCATGTGAGCCTTTCTTGAGTAAAAAATAATAGTGATGAAGCATGCTTGCTTAGGGGGATTAGGAAAAAATAAGTGTTACTTTTGCAGGGGATGAGGACAATGTTGTTAGGCGTCTGGTGGATATGAAGGTAAGGGATAAACACTTTGTAGGGGAAATATTGGGTCGGATGAAGTCAGTTGTTAATGAAGATTATATGAGAGGGTTGGGTGGGAAGTTTAAGAAGAAATGGTTAAAAAGTTAGTAGGTGGGGAGAAAGTTGATTTTATTGGGATCCAAGAAACAAATTTGTAATCTGTGGATAATCAGTTGGCGAGTTCTATGTGGAGTGCTCCAGAATTTGATTGGGTTGCTTCGCCTGCTGCTAGTACTGTGGGGGGATTGTTATGTGTATGGGATAAAGGTTTATTTCAAAAAATTCAAGTTTTTGAAGGCTCTAGTTTCTTGGGGTTTAAAGGATGTTGGAAAGGAAGGCAGCAACCTTGTGTTATCTTAAATGTTTATTCATCGTGTTTGGTAGTGGATAAAAAAAGGTTGTGGGAAGAATTATGGAAATTAAAATTGGCTCATATAGAGTGCTCTAAGTGGTATGTGTTTGGTAATTTCAATATTGTAAGGCATGGTGAGGAGAGATATGGGATTGACATGGATGAAGATGTCTATAGTTTTGAGATGAGTCTATTTAATGCTTTTATTTTGGATATAGGATGGTAGACCTTCCTTTGCATGGTAGAAGTTATATGTGGTATAGATTTAATGGAAGCACATGAAGCAGGTTGGATAGGTTCCTATCACGATCGAGACCATGGCGGGAGGTCGACCGTAAAAAGAGAGTAAAAGAAAAAGGTTTCAAAATAGAGTCGCTACTAATATTTTTTAGAGGTAAAATATCAAGAAAACCTTTATTGAGGCACTAGTCATAAAAAAATGAAATTACAGGTGAGGAAGGTATTAGCACCTCACACTGTCCGTTTTAAAACAATTACCTCAAATTGATTACATGTATTTTTAAATAACCCAGAAATTAATTTAATCTCTCAAGAAAGGGAACAAACAACACTGATAGGAAAAAAAGAAATTTTTGAAATAAGGTTAACAAGATGTCTCATCTAAATTAATCTTAAATTGAACAACTTAAATAAATAATAACAATAATAATTAGAGATAAAATGAAATAAAACAAAAGATTAACAAGATGTCTCGTCCAAATTAATCTTAATTTGTACATAATAAAAATTAAGAAAGTTAAAAATAAAAAAATGAAGTAAAATAAGATAAGATAAAGTGAAATAAAATGAAATAAAATAAAAAGAGGTAAAATAAAATAAAGTAAATTAAAATAAAAGATTAACAGTATGTCTCATCCAAATTAATCTTTTTTATGAGAAATATTATTATTTAACAAAAAAAGATTGAAAATATGAGAAGATTAACAAGACGTCCCGTCTAAATTAACATTCTCGTAGTAAAAGGGTGCTTTTAAATTAAATAGTAACAATGTAAAATTAATCGAAATAAAGTGAAGATATATGAAAATTACTAAAAGGAAAATGGGCCCGACATGAATTATTTCCGCTCTTACGTATTCCCGAGTATGTCGAGAAATCAGGATTACGTAGTTCTAGGTTAAAAAATAAAAAAATAAAAATTACCTTTTGTTATTGTTTTTGAAGAGTTTATAAAGAGTTTTTAGCAGTAATTTTTAGAAAGGGAGGTTTTTGAATTACATATTTGAAACAAGAAAAGAAAAAAGAGGGAAAATCATATTTTATTTAAATAAACTTTCGCGTTGAAGGAGGAAATACAAGACGGAGTACTTCGTATATGTACCAACCTTAAAAACGTTTTTGCACGACACCGTTATAAAGTCGTCGCATAATTTATTTGATGAGAAGAAATTTTGTTTTTAATAATTTTGATTCTAGAAATGACCCTAAATTTTGAAGTTACATTAAAGACGTATTTTTAAATTTTTTAAGAATAATAAACTATCACAAGTTAATAAAGAAGTAACACACTTAAAAAACAAATATAAAAAAAAGCTAAAAAAAGGTCTCAAATATGAGAGGCAAGTTTCAAACTCATTCCCCTTAACTCTTTAACCATCCTATAATACCACTAGATCTGCCCACCACACTTATTAATTAATGGACAATGAAATTTTATATAAAGTAAAACAACAGACTAACAGACTTAGAGTAAGAAAAAGCTACAACAAACTCTAATAATAAAAATAATAAAGCAACAGACCTAAAATAAGAGATGTCAGGAACAATAGGCTTAGAGAGAAAATTGCAACAGACTCTTAAAATAAGAGTATAAACAAACTTAAAATAAAAACAGGGACAACAGACTTTTAGAATAATAACAATAATAATAATATGAAAAGAAACAAAATTAAAATAACTTAAAAATAAAAACAAGAACAACAGACTTAGAGAGAAAATCACAGCCCAGACTCTTAAAATAAAAATAGGAACAACAGACTTAGAGCAAAAAATGTAACAGACTCTTAGAATAATAACAATAATAATAAAAGGAAAAGCAACAGACTTAAAATAACTTAAAAATAAAAACAGGAACAACAGACTTAGAGAGAAAATCGCAACAGACTTTTGACAGACTTAAAATAAAAACAAGAACAACAGACTCAGAGCAAAAAAATACAACAAACTCTTAGAATAATAACAATAATAATAAAAGCAAAGCAACAGACATAAAATAACTTAAAAATAAAAACAGAAACAACAAACTTAGAGAGAAATTTGTAATAGACTCTTAAAATAAGAGTAGTAACAGAGTTAAAATAAAAATAAGAACAACATACTTAGAGAAAAAACACAACAGAATCTTGGAATCATAACACTAATAAGAGAAGAAAAGCTAGAGACTTAGAATAAGAGCAACAACAGATTTAAAATAAAAACAGGAACAATAGGCTTAGAGCAAAAAATGCAACAGACTCCTAGAATAATGATAACGATAACGTTTACCCTTTTTGCACCTTTAGATGTGACCATGCGTAAATCACAGTCATTTTTTCAGTAGTGCGTCCTTCCTTGCGCGTAGAAAGAAGGGAGACTGCTTCATGACCAGTGGAGAAGAAGGGTGGCTAAGTTTCTATTTGTGCACAAAGGAGGTTAGGGTTTCACTTAACCCTTTGGTAAATAGATGGGTCATGGGTAATGGGCCTAAAAATATATCCAAACAAAAACTGAATAATTCCTTACCTTTTTTACTTCTCTTTTATTTTTTTTATCTATTTTTTACCTTTAAGACCATTTCATCTTTATCTTTTTACTTAGATTCTAATAAAATCTGAATTCTTAATTTTTATCTTTTATTATTATATTAATAGAAGGAAAGAAGGGAAAAGATAAATATTTCAAACTTGATCAAAAAAATCTTTTATATAGTTTATTTCCTAAAATAAAGGTAACTTAAAAAATAATTATATTTTTTTAAAAAAATCCTTTTTCTTTGTATTAAAAGATAAGGTTTCCGGACAGAAAAGGGTGTTCACAGTTCCTATGTTCTTAAGAATGGTCATTGTCTTTTCCAAATTGTGTTTAATTGGCTCTAAATAGAACTTTATCTTATCATTGTCCTTTGTTGTTAAAAGTGGTGGATGTGGATTAGGGCCCTAAATCATTGTCCTTTGTTGTTAAAAGTGGTGGATGTGGATTAGGGCCCTAAACCTTTTAGAGTACTAGACTGTTAGTTACGGGAGCCTAGTTTTAAGTCTTTTATGGAAGAGTTATGGAAAAATCTAAATGTCGAGGGATGAGGTATTATAGTGCTTAAAGAAAAATTAAAGAGACTCAAACAATTACTAAAGATGTGGAATAAAGAAAATTTTGGTTTAGTTTAGACAAATTTAAAGGACATGGAGGACAAAATTAAAAATTTGGACTTAGAAGAGGACAAAGGTGGTTTAGGTGAAGAGGGTGTGTTGCTTCATAAAAATTTAGTGACAGGATTATGGAAATTATCTAGTTTGAAGGAATTGTTTCTGTTTCAAAAAACTAGACAGTGTTGGTTACAGGAACGCGACTCTAACACTAAATTTTTCCATACGGTTATTAATAAGAGGCAAAGGGGTAATGCAATTCATGGTTTATGGTTGAACGGTTTATGGGAAGAAAAACTTATTAAGGTGAAACAATGTGTAAAATCTTTTTTTTTAAGCAGAAATTTATAGGTGAATGTTGGAATAGGCCGATGTTGGATGGTGTTTCTTTTTCGGTGCTATGTGAGGAGGATAACTTGAAAATCAATATGAGAAATTTACAAAGGAGGAGATTCGTTTGGCTGTTTGGGAGTGTGAAGGGTCTAAGAGTCCAAGTCCTGACGGGTATATTTTTAATTTTATTAATTTTTTTTAGAGACTATTGAAATGTGTGTAAAATGATGAATGATTTCTATGTATCTAGGGTGTTACTGAAAAATACAAGTGTTTCTTTTTTAGCTTTAATTCCAAAAAGAGTATCTCAATCAAGATTAGGTGATTACAGGCCTATTGCTTTGATTGGGTGCTTATATAAAATTATTGCTAAAATTCTAGTTAGACGTTTAAAGGGTGTAATTGATGGATTAATTTGTGAGAACCAGTCGGCCATTATGGGTGGCAGAAATGTTAGATGAGGTGGTATTGCAAATGAGCTTATTGATGATGTGAAGAGAAGGCGTAAATCATGCTTAATTATAAGGTTGATTTTGAGAAGGCATATGACTTAAATTGTTGGGATTTTTTGTTATAGATGATGGGATAGGTGAGGTTAACAAGTAGATGGAAGCGCTGGATCAGGGGTTGTCTAATGTCCTTGTCTGTGTCGATTCTTGTTAATGGGAGTCCAACAACAAAATTTGTTATGAGAAAGGGTATTTGACAAGGTGATCTTATGACACCCTTCTTATTTCTAATTGTTGTGGAAGGGATCAGTGGGTTAATGTGGGAGGCTGTGAATCAAAATTTGCTCAAATGAGTATGTGTAGGGGATACTAAATCTGCATCTCACATTTGTAATTTGCTGATGATACTCTTTTTTCTGGGAAAGGTCTTTAAAAAATATTATTCCTTTGAAAAGTATTCTGAGATGCTTTGAGCTGGTATCTAGGTTAAAGGTTAATTTTTATAAAAGTAAATTGGTTGGTGTTGGGGTTAAGAAGGAGAAGTTGGCGCATTACGCAGCTTTGTTGAATTGAAAAATTACGCGGTTGCCTTTTGCTTACCTGGGAATTCCCTTGGGGGCTAATCCAGGAAAAATTAGTACTTGGGATCCTGTTGTCTCTATTTTTAGGAAGAAGTTGTCCTCCTGAAACAATTGTTACCTTTCCTTTGGTGGTCGTCTTTGTCTCTTAAGATTGGTACTATCCTCTTTACCTCTTTTTTTCTTTTCTTACTTTAGAGCACCTATTATTGTTATTAAATTGCTAACATCATTGCAAAGATCTTTTCTATGGGGTAGTGGTGAGGAGAGGAAAAAAATTTGTTGGCTTAAATAGGATCCGGTATGTTGTAGTAAAGAGGCTGGTGGTTTGGGGGTGTGGGACTTGGGTAAATTTAATTATACTTTATTGGAGAAATGAGTGTGGAGGTTGTTAGTTGAAAGAGATAGCTTGTGTGGCAAAGTCAATGAGTCAAAATATGGGTATAATGTTTATTTTGGTGACTGGGAGGTGTTTAGAAAAGGTTTTAGATGGTGGAGAGACCTGTGGTGTGTCTTAAAACAGTCAAATGAGGGTGAGTGGTTTGGAGATAATGTGAGAAAGGTCGTTGGTAATGGTTCTGATATTTGGTTTTGGTTGGATTGTTAGGTAGGAGTGTGAGATTTAAAGTCAACTTTTCGAAGATTATTTTTAGTATCATCTCAACAGGATGCTTCTTTATTTGAGATGAGTGTGTGGGTACGGGATAAGTGAGCTTGGGATTTAAAATGACATAGAGAACTATTTGTCTGGGAGCAAGATTTGTTGTCATCTTTTCATCAGAGTCTGCATAGTTTTGATGGTGTATGGGATAATGTTCAAGATTCTTGGTCATGGTTGGGAGATCCTTCAGGTTGTTATTTCATAAGGTCAGCCTACAGTCTTGTGCATCAAGATTCAGATTTGGGAGGCATCTTTAGTGCGGTTTTTTTGGTCTACCAACGTTCCACTCAAAGTGGTGGGTTTTGGATGAAGGCTTTTGTTTAATTGAATACAATCCAAACAAAACTTGTCTATTCATGGCTTTGGGTTGGACAATTCATCTATGTTTTGTGTCTTTTGTGGTGATTGTGTGAAGACCAGCTCTCATCTACTTTTCTTTTGCAAAATTTCATATTCCTTGTGACAAAAGTGTTATGCTTGGTTGAGTTTCTGTTAGGCTTTAAAAGTTGAGTATAAATGTCATTTTGAAGGTTTTTTTTGGGTATGGGCAATGATTCTAGAAGTAAACATGAACTTGTTGTTGTGTGGTTTGCTATTGTTTGACCGATTTGAGATGTCGTAATAACATTATTTTTAGGAATGAAATGGTTTGCTTAGATAAGTTGTTTGAATTGATACAATATGAGAGTTATGTTTGACTCAAGTCTTGAATGAAAGCCTTCTCTAAAAGTTTTGTTGAGTGTTATAGGAAACCTCTTTTATGTATTTTAGATTTGTAAATGTTTAAATTTATATATGGGTTAAAGTATCCGATATATTTTTTAATATATTATCTTCTTTTGCTTTTTTTAAAAAAATTATATATAGAATATTCGTATTATAAGCTTCTCGATGGAGAAGTTCACATATGAAGAAAGAAATACACCTAACATTAACTGTTTAAGGTTTGTTAATTAATATTTTAATTAGTATTAAACGATAGCCATTTTCCCACGTGGCCCGCGTAAACTTTTTATTGATAAAGTTAAACGGAAGTATTCTTGATAGTTCTTTGTTTGTCTCTAAAATTTTCACGTTCTTCAAACCTGATTCCCCTTATTTCATCTGACCCAAAAGCAAAAGCCTCATAGACCCCAAAGTTCGCTTTCTCTCTTGTCCCAAAAATCACTACACATAACAGACGAAGTTGCCAAGAATTACAAGATGGAAAGGGTTGGGTTGTTTAGATTTAAAAACCTTTTTTTTTATTTTTTTAGTTTTAATTATATAATTATCATCAATTTTTTATTTTAATATAAAAAATATTAAAAATAACTTTTTGCTGTTTTTATATTTTGTTTTTATTTTTTCTTATGTAAAATTTTAGAAATAAGATGAAAGTTTTATAATTAAAGCTAAAAACTAAAAAATAAAAAATAAAAAATAAAAATTTTTAAATTCAAACTATCCTTATTATCCCCTAAAAGACCAACATAATATGAAGTTACAAAGAAATAGCTGTTTAGAATGTAATAAAACAACCAAGTGACGTAGCTTCCAACAACTCCATTCTAACGTATGAACGTCCAAAAACATTTGTGTTGTCAATATTCAAAGTCAATTGAGATGGGACCGCGTTAATTTCCTTATATACAAACCAAAGTATTTCATATACCTACGTGATTTTATTTCCATATTTTTTATTGTCTTTCTTTCAGAAATTACAAAATCTACATTTTATTTATTATTTTCAGTTAGTACTAAATATTTGCAAGTGACCAAATATTAAACTATCAATGGACAATTTATATAAGTGATATATACACACACATTGCGAGACCTAATCATATTCCATGGCATGGATAACTTCAACTCATGGGACTATTTGTCATGTGTGGTTAAACTAAAATATTAAGATTAAATAAACTCTAATATCACGTTAAAATTGAATAAAAAGATTTAATTCTCTTTTCAAAACTAACTCAGAAGAGAGAATTATTCTTAGGAACAATTTGCGACATATGTTCTTATCCACATCCATGTGGTGATGGAAGAGTTTTTTTTATTGATTTAAATTCAGCGTACAGGGTTGAGGTAAAATAAAATAAAAAAAACTTCAGTAAAATGAAGAAGAAATAAGTGTAAAATTCAAAGAAATTATTACACTATCTTGAATCACGTTAGTTTGTAGTTCATCAAATGTTAATTATTTAATATGTGCTGGACTTGGTCAAGATGGAGGGTATGGTTTATATTTTTAAAAATATTTTTACTTTGGTTGTTTCAATAAATAGTTTAAAAATTGATTTGTTTATACTGATGCTTTTATAACCGATGAAAAATATTTTGCAATTGATTATTAAAAAAACTAGTATAAAGTATTATTTTTATGTTGCACGTGTCAATAATTATTGTAAAAACTATTTTTTATACTAATTATTAAAACAACTAATATAAAAACATTACAAAAATATAAACACACCATATATCTTAAAGAGATTTTAACACATATTAAATAATTATTAGTTGAACAATCAGTTATAATTCATGACCATATAACTAACATTTAAATTCTACTCAATACTTTTTTTTTCATGTTAAATCACATGTATTCTTTTTCAACTTGTATATAATTTTATCACAATTAATATTTCTTGCCCTTCTCGATAAATGTGTATAGAAATCAAACTTAATATTCTTTCTACAAGTTTAACCTACGTGGTTAACTAAGTCAAAACCAATTGATTACTCTTAATACTTTAATTTCACGCCAAACACCGGCAAGTATATTAACCTTTCAAGAACATGCGATGATGAGATGAGTAAAAGCATTACAAACCACAAAATTTCTCACTAGGGATTAAGTTAGAATAGTACAATTTTTCATTTTTCTCTCTAACGGATATGACCTGGTGGTGATTATCTAATGTATATTAAGAATATTGATTATCATATGTTTGTTTTTGAAGTCAAAATTTATTAAAAAAAAAAAAACCGGTTGCTGCCAGCTGGTTCCTAAACTGCCCTCCAAAATGTCCACTTTATCTATTCATCAACTTGGGTGATTGTGAATGGACTTTGGATCAAGGTAGTTCGCAAATACCAGGTTCTTTACGGTAACAACCATGGTTTTCTGTATTGTTTTCAGCACAAAATCCCTCAACTGGGCTTTTTTTTTTCCACTCCAAGTCTAACACACTATTAATTCTTAAGTCGAAGCAAATAACCAAAACATTTCTAAATAATACTAATGTCCTGTTGTATATATCCTCCCCAACAAGTATGATTAGTTTGGACGCTTTTTTAATCTAAAATGGGACAACTTAATGATACGGGCTAAATATAAATTCAAGCCATACTATGTTTTTTTTTAATATTTCCCCATTACTAATTGATGTATCAATTTTTTTGACACGACCTTACTCATGAAACTCTTTTAATTATTTGTTTTCATGACGTCATATTATTTATTACTATACAATCCGATCCGATTTTGATATTGGCCCTTAAACAGAGAGGTCATGTGACCTAAAAGTCGTTATGCAAGATCGGTATCGCTAAAAGCATTAAAGTTTAACATTGACTCTTAACAACGCATATGAGACTCATGACATGATTACAGTATAAGTTATTCTCTCAACACTAGATAGTCAAAGTTAACTTATACAATCACGTGTTGGGGAAGCAACCTACAAAGTGACTGATGGAAGGGTACAATTGGTAGGTAAGGTCACTGTTGCATGTCAGCCTTTCTGTAAGGGATCAGAATCATGTTGACACCTTCTACGATAAGCCCCCACCTACTTGAAATGACTATTTCGTTACTCTAGATATAAATACTCACGTAACAACAACGAAATATAGAACATTTTCACTTGAACTTACGCTTAAACTCTAATTTTCTCCTTGAATATTCACTGACTTGAGCGTCGGAGTGTCCTTGCAGGTGGCACAGCCCTTTCGCCCTACAACACGTAAGGTTGGTGATTTGGTACGAGGAATCACTCCAAGACCTTTATCTCCTTATTGGAATAGAGGTTATAATATCGGATCCCCACTGGACCGATGTAAAATCTAAAAGAACAATACACTTTGAGGACTAGTCTTGAGGCTGGCCCTTGCACCCCGTCTACGACCACTTTATTGGCACGCCTAGTGAAACCTGTAAACTTTTAGTCCCATGTTCGCAGAGAAAGTTAAGTCATCATGGAGGAAAAAGTTCCTGATGGGCACATTAAGGATCTTATGGAATCATCAAGCAGCTTAGAGAAGAGCTTGCTGAGCTCAGGCGTTAACGTTCAACGCCTGTGAAGAGGGTGAGCCTCTTGGTCTTTACCAACCTGAGGCGTCAAAGCCTAAGGTGTCTCGTACACCTTAATACTCGAAGATTGTTACGTATGAAAGGGAATAACAAGCTCAGTCACATGCAAAACAACAGAACCCTTGGAGAAAAGGGTATTCCTTCTAGTACTCTTCCTTCAGGGTATAAGTTGAGCATCCCTTTCTCAAGGAGGCTCATGAGCGTCCCTATCCCATGACACCTTCAAACTACCTAACCTCTCTCCATCGACAAGTATTCAAGAGAGACAGATCCATGCAAGCACCTTGAAGCTTACGTGTATAAAGCCATGTTTCTTGGAGTTGAGGCTGACGTCATGTCTCGCATATTCCCATGCATGTTGATAGGGGGAAGCCCTAAGCTGGTTCAAAGGACACCCATCTGTATCTATAGACTCCTGGGAGGAGATGACTGAGGCTTTTGGAGAGCACTTTATGATCTCCAAGGATGTACCCAAAATGTCCCATACCCTAGCTCAGATCAAGCAGGGTGAGATAGAGTCTTTGAAGGACTTCTTGAAGAGGTTCTACAAGGAAGATGTTATGGTTCCAGATTTTACGAAGCCATTCAGCTATATATAGTGATCGAAACTTTACAACCTAAGTCTCTTTTTGCCTTGTTGTTGGTAAAGGGACCACCCACAACCTTTGAGAAGTTCAAGCACAAGGCGTTAAAATATATGAGTATAGAGATGCATCTTGAGGCTACGACGACTATGAGCAAGCCACTATCTTCTTCACTATATATGGAAAAAGAGAAGGATAAGCCCAAAGGTGATAGAATGACCCAGAAAGATCGGTGTAAGGAGCAACAACAACGACAGTTGATAAACGCATTACAATGTTTAATCACTACGCTCCCCTCAATACCAAGCCTTCATAGATCCTAAGAAAAGTGGGTTAGGCGTCATTTAACATGTATGGAATAAGGAAGCTTACTCTAGTTAAGAGGTCTAATAACCCTAGGAAGTACTACGACTTCCATGAACAGAATGAGGCACTCAACAGATGAGTGTAGATAACTCAAGGAAGCTATCAAGGTCCTAATTTGTGTGGGGAAGCTTAAGCAATATCTCTTTAAGAATAAGTCATTAGATGAGCCTAATCATATAGAGAAAAGGCATAGAGATCGTTCCCCTGACCCTGATGACAACCAGGGTCTGAAGAGGTTTTTAGTAGCTGATAAGCAGAAAGGCTTGGTAGTAGAAGTAGTTTAGGAGGAGGAGTATATGACATTCCATCCTCAGAAGGGTAGGCATGAAGTCATTGTTATGATCGCTGGTGGCTTCGTTGGGGGCGGCGTGTCGATCACGGTGCATAAAAATCATCATTGAATGATCTTGTCTATCTAAGGCAAGATGCAAGATAATTGTCCTTTTAGGGACGGTGTGAAGACTCCTCCTATTTCCTTCTCTAATAATGACTTTGGACCAACGATTCCAGGAGGCGATGATGTTATGGTGATAGTTGTTGTAATCGCCAACATGGATGTGAAAAAGATTTTAGTGGACCAAGGGAGTTCCTACGACATCCTCTTCTATGACTGTTTCAAGGGCATGAGCTTTATTGATGCTGATTTGCAGCCATACACACAGGATCTCATAGCTTTCAATGGGGCTAAGTAGCCCATGAAAGGATATCTTGACACTTACATCACTTTTGACAGCGAGCCTGGACTGTGAAGTCAAGAATCTTGGTCGTTGACTTGCAATCCCCCTACAACAACATTTTAGGCTATCCAACGCTAGACGTGATGAAGGCTATTGTATCAACTTCGTACATCCTCATTAAGTTCATTGATAAAGACAATAGGGTGTCCTCAGTACGAGGTGATCAAGAGATTCTAAGGTATTGTTATAACCTAAGCCTTAATATGGTGAAGGTGGATAATATTAACAAGAGGCGCAAGTTGAATGAGGGAGGCGTAGCCACAACTTCTGTTAATTTGGTTGATATACACCCCAAGACAGAGCTGAAGATAGACCCACTTAAACCATCAAAGCCCACACTGGATGGAAGGTCTAAGGCGATTGTCTTAGGAGATACCCCAAAAAAGGTGACTCACATCAATAAGAAATTTGACCCGAGGATGGAGCAACGATTGCTGGTGCTACTTAAGGAGTTCAGAGGCCTCTTTGCCTGGACCGCAACTGACATGCCTAGTATGGATTCAGACTTTTTGTTGTCATAAGCTTTATGTGTATCTAGGGACCAGGCCCATAGCCCAAAAGAAGAGACGCTTGGGCCTGGAGAAACAAAAGGCTGCTTATGAGCAGACAAAGGAGTTGCTAAAGGCGGGTTTCATTAAGGAGATCTGATATTCTTCTTAACTCTTTAATGTGGTCATGGTTGAAAAGTCCAATGGCAAGTGGTGTATGTGCATGGACTACGTCAATCTTAACAAGTGTTACCCTAAAGACCCTTACCCCTTACCCAACATTAACAAAATGATGGATGATTCATCTAGGTACCAGTTTCTATTTTTCATGGATGCATATTCTGGTTATAACCAAATTCCAATGTGGGAAGAAGACTAGGAAAAGATGACTTTTGTGAATAACAAGGGTATGTTTTGCTACATTAATATGTTGTTAGGTTTAAAGAACGTTGGGGCCACATACCAGCGCATAATTAATAAGGTCTTCAAAGGCATTGCATACAAAGCTGGTGGAGGTGTACATTGATAACATCATAGCCAATAACCCAGTTGGAAGGGACCACATCCACGATCTCTGGAAGATTTTTCTCTACCAATGACAATATAACATGCACCTTAATCCTCTAAAGTGTACTTTCGTAGTGCCATGTAGCAGCTTTTTAGGTTTCATGCTGACCCAGCGAGATATTGAGGCCGACCCTAACAAATGCAAGGTTATCTAAGAGCTACAGAGCCTGAAAAACTTGCATAAGGTTCAGTCTGTCAATAGCAAGATAATAACTTTAACACATTTCATGCCAAAGATGACACACTGGACTCTCCCCCTCTACAAGATCCTCAAAAAGAGTGTGAAGTTTGAGTAAGGACAAGAACAAGAGATTGTGTTCCAGAATTTAAAGGATGTGTTTATCCAAACCTCTTCTTTTGGTAAGGCCTGATCTGGGTGAACGTCTGATTCTTTATTTGTTTGTTTTAGATGAAACGTTAGGAGTCACTTTGGTAAAGGAGACCCTAGAGGGACAAAGGCTCGTATACTTCACCAGCAAAACACTACAAGAGACAGAATACCGTTATCTGATGATTAAAATAGTTGCCTTAGTAGTTATCTAGGCATTCCAACATTTGAGGTCGTATTTTTATATCCATCCCATCGTAAGTTGAACAGACCTCTCACTTCGCATCACCTTCTTCAAGTCTGACCTAGAAGGTAGAATGATTAAGTGGGTAGTGGAGTTATCTGAATTTGACATCATATATGAACCATGTAATGCTATTAAGGCTCAAGTCTTGGTAGATTTCATTGTGAAACTATTTGGTTTAGACCCAGAAGGGTCTCACTCCCACTGGACGATGTATGTTGATGGGTCTTCCAATAGTAAGGGATATGGAGCAGGAGTCATGGTCGAGAGTGATAATAGGGTTCACCTTGAGATCTCCCTATGCTTCCGTTTTAATACTTCTAATGATCAAGTAGAGTATGAAGCTTGTCTTACGAGAGTGAGGGCAGCTCTTGACATTGTCGCAAGAACTATAACCTTGTGTAGTGACTCTTAGCTAGTTATCTCGTAGATCCTTGGGGAGTATTAAGCCAAGGAACCTCTGTTGCAGCAGTATCTAGCTTATGTCAACTAGCTAAAAGAGAAATTCTAGATAATAACCTTCAAGCACGTCCCAAGGGAGGAAAATACAAGAGAGAATGTTCTCTCAAGATTGTCTAGCATAAATAGACCGATAAACACAACCACAATTGTTTAGAACACTCTATTAGAGACCAACATCTCCCATTCGCCCTTCCTGAACGCCATTCATTCTCGTGCCTTCAATGAGAGTTTTTAGGTCATGCCCATTATCCGTATCGTGAATGGTCAACTCCCATATGATGAAGCAGAGCACAAGAAGTTAAAAAATGAGTTACCATTCTATACCATGGTTGATGGATACCTGTTTAGACATGATTTCTCAGTCTCATACCTCAAGTGCCTTAATAAAAATAAGATCCAAGAGGTCAAGGCGGAGGTTCATTGTAACATCCCAAAAATTTTAATCTCATGTATAATCATCTTTAATCTAGATCATTAATGATATTATATAGTTATATTAACTTTCTACATAAGTTAGGCTGTGAATTGAAGCATCTTTTGATTCGTTCAAGTAGTTTTCTTTAGTATTAACCTTTGGTAGCTCTCTGATTGGGTCATTACTGAGTAAAATATTAGTGAGCAAGAAATTCCAAGTGAATCAGGTCAGAAATAAGACTTTCCAAGTGAATAAAAGAATCTATTTCCGAGTGAAGGTTATGACCGAGAGAAATTTCGAGTGAAGGTTGAAATTCCGAGTGAAGGTTATGCCTTCCGAGTGAGTCATGACCGAGAGAACCACTTCCGAGTGGAGTCCTGGTCTCGGAGACATTTCTAAGTGAAGTGTGTCCGAGAGAACCACTTCTGGGTGAAAGGTCCGAGTGACTTGTCTTCGAATGACTCGTTTCCAAGTCAAACATCTTTGAATGACTCATTTCCGAGTCAAACGTCTTCGAGTGACTCGTTTCCGAGTCAAACGTCTTCGAGTGACTCGTTTCCGAGTCAAACGTCTTTGAGTGACTCGTTTCCGAGTCAAACGTCTTCGAGTGACTCGTTTCCAAGTCAAACGTTTCCTGTAACATCCCTGTTTTTAGAAACAGTTTTACCCTTGTAATTTTTGAAGTATGGAAGTTTTGTAAGTGATAATAAGTAAATAAGGGACTCTACATGTAGTCAAGAATTGATAATCTAATCCTATATCTAACACTAATTTAGTAAACTAATTAGACTTGTACCATCATTCATCAAGTCAATTCCTAGACATTCGATTCATACCGAAAAGAGATCCACAATTGTCTATTTCTACACTTTGGGGATATCCGATTTCAGTATGGACAGTCCCTAATGAACTGTTTTGACAAATCAAACACTTTTCCTGAAGAGCCAAAACTTTAATTCAGATCTCATCAACCTCGTTTCTTGGAAAAACTTATCTAGTTAAATAGGAACCTCTGAATTCAACTAAAATATCTTTCCTGTTTTGGGCATAACTTTTTCATATGAGGTCGAAATTAAGAAATTTTAATCTCGGTTTCGTTGTTATGAAAAACCTGACAAACTCTATTTCTAGCCTCAAACTCTATTTCGTGATCTATCATTACCAAACTTGAAAAAAATGTTATTTAATCTTGTTAAATTCTTAGAAAAATCATACGAGCTCAGAATCAGTTCGTTGTAATTTTTTATGTTCTCGTATTAAATCCCTCTACAATTCTCGTGAAGAACCTGAAAGCTAGTTCTTGCTCGATCATCCCCGAAAAGCGAAAATTTTTAGAGAAATAGTGATTTTCGCAGGAATAGTAACTCCTATAGAAAAACGCGAATATCTCTCTCATACGATGTCGAAATGACTTCGTTCTTTTTTTCATGGTTTCGTATCGAAAAATCCTACAACTTTCGTGAAGAAATGAAAGGCTAATTCCCAACAGATTTTGCGCGGCAGAATTATCTTTCAAAAAAGAACTATTACACCAACTCCCATTTTTCTCTGTTTTTGGCGTAACTTTTGCTCCGGGTGTCAGATTTTTGCATACCATATATCGTTTCGAAGAGAAAGAGCCGATCTACAACTTTCATGTTGAAAATTTTTTCAGATTCTAACCGCAACTATAAGTAACTTTTTGTTTTCTTTTAAAATTAACTATTCAAAACCGGTACCAATTAAATTTAGACCCGGTGGCCAGATTTTTCTATAAATATGGCATCACCCCTCTTCAAAAGCTGCACCACTCTTTCTCTCCCACTTCATGCAGCCCTTCTCTCTCTCTCTCTCCCTCTCTCTCCTCTATTGACACTAAACCACCTCTGTTCTTCACCAAAATCACGTAAAGTCTAACTACGGAGATAGATCATCGATTGGAGCTACGGTTTGAAAGTTGGATTCTCTCCCTCTCATCTAGTATCAAAAAAAATACGACATCTGAGGTAAGGGGGGTATATTCTCGGGTATTCTGGGGAAATCTGAGTGAAAGGAAAGGGTTAAGGTACCTTGGGTCCTCACCTTTTCAGGACAGATTCGGTTTTATTGTGAATTAAATGCCTTAATTGTTATATATTTGTTATATATATTTTATGTATATGATTAATTGTCTGTGTTAATTATTATTAATCATGATGATTGAATGATATGATCGGTGTTAAATTGTGAAAATATATGATCTGTATTGGATTGTGAAAATATTAAGAACCATGGGTGCCTATGTGGATTCCAGTAAGGAAGTTTAGAAAGATAAGATAAACAAGGAAATAAGGATGGATGATCACCATTTATATCATTGTTGCTATTATTATGATTAAGATTATAATTATGATTATGAATATGATTATTATTATTATTATTATCATTATTATGATTATTATTATTATTATTATTATTATTATTATTATTATATTTATTGTTATTATTATTATTATTATTATTATTATTATTTACTATTAAGCTTAATGGATGGCTCTGCCGCCTTATTCTCTGCATTTATCTTTCTTTTTATTTCCGCTTATCTATATTATAATGGACGGCTCTGCCGCCTTATTCTTAACATTTTATTTAATTTAATTTATGTCATTTATTTATTTGAATATATTGGCTGGCTCTGCCGCCTTATTCTCTGTATTTATCTTTCCTTTTATTTCCGCCTATCTATATTATAATGGACGGCTCTGCCGCCTTATTCTTAACATTTTATTTTATTTAATTTATGTCATTTATTTTATTGAATATATTGGCTGGCTCTGCCGCCTTATTCTCTGTATTTATCTTTCCTTTTATTTCCGCCTATCTATATTATAATGGACGGCTCTGCCGCCTTATTCTTAACATTTTATTTTTATTTAATTTATATCATTTATTTTATTGAATATATTGGCTGGCTCTGCCGCCTTATTCTTTGCATTTATCTTTCTTTTTATTTCTGCTTATCTATATTATAATAGACGGCCCTGCCGCCTTATTCTCTCTATTTATTTTTCCTTTTATTTCATTTTTTTTATAACAGACGATGCCTTATTATTATTATTATTATTATTATTATTATTATTATTATTATTATTATTATTATTATTATAACTAATATTATTGTTTAAGTTATGAATAATGAAATAAGGAACAAACTACTTATTCTTTAAACGAAACATTATTTTAGCCAAGATATAACTGATATATTTTCTTGAATAATAATAAATAAAATAATAAAAATAATTTACAACGTCTTAAAAAATGGTGGACCTAACAACATGAATATTACGAGGCTGGAATCACATAGATACCTAGGGATCAAAGTAATGATAAAACTTAAATAATGCACTTTGCATCATGAAAATATTTTTGAAGGAGAAAAATTATCTAGAGCATACACCTGGTACGCTGGAGGACATTCACGTTCGATCTCCATGAAGATCTTGGGAGTACAACTGGAACGGAAACCCAATGGCATCAGAGTCGCGCCTGATAGCCGGGTGAGACGATGCAATTCTAGTGTACTTTGACTAAATGACGGAGTGTAACTATGATCGTAGGGATCCAAGCTCCAAAAATATATAAATCAATGATGAGAACCAATGAGTTCATTCGTACCCTATGGGAGCTTGGGCGGACCCTGATCGCTCTAGAAAATGGAATGGAGATATTCCAAAGAATGAGAAGAAGAAATGATTTATTGGGCCCACATGCATCATGAGACTTAACCAAAGATAAATCATAATAAATTCAACTCATGCATTCCATGACAACATAATTGATTGTTATAATTTTGAACATGTTAATTGTATGATTATGTGATATTATCTGTTAACTGGATTATGTCCACACCGGGTAACCTTCAGGGTCTTGGGTTATACTCACCCTTACTGTTGAACATTTTTCAGAGGAATTAGAAACTCAAGAACCCGAGTGTGAAGATCAGCAATACGCTGAACCCATTGAGAACAATCATTAAGGATAGAATATTTATAATTAGACACCGGATGACTGTATAATATTTAAGGGTGCCTGCGTGCCCCATTCTGTTAAGAGTACAATTATTTACAGTTTATGAATGACTATGTGATATATACAATATTACTTCCGCTGATCTGCCACGTATTTATTTTAAAAAAAAAAAAATTCACTTTTTCTAAGAACTGTTAACACTCTCAGTTAAATGGGATGAACCTACAGAAGGATTTGTCTTATCTAACCGAGGGTGTTACATTGGTGGTATCAGAGCATAGTCGATTCATTAAGCTTGTGGAGTGGACCATTAGGTTTCCACGTACTCTGATAGAAATATCGAACAGTCTATAACACTCCTAAGACTAAATATCCTATGTGGAATGCTCCACATAACGCATACCCTGAATCTATTTGTTGATATTCTTTCAGCAAATTCCTCATGGCACGCCAAAATAACAATCATGTGATGGAGAATCTTCTTACCAGAATTGTGGAGGTAATAGAACGACAAGAGTTACCTCATGCTTCTGCCAGACAGGGATTAGCTGATTTTCAAAGGAATAATCCTACGCAGTTCAAAGGAGGCTTCAATCCAGAAGGAGCACAACTATGGATTGAACACCTTGAAAAGATTTTTGCCGCTATGCGATGTTCTGATGAGGATTGTGTAACCTTTGCTGTCTTTATGCTGGTTGGAGAAGCAGAACACTGGTGGACTCATGCTAGAATCAGACTAGCTACTGATGGGCATATCATTACTTGGGGACTATTCAAGACAGAGTTCCTCGCCAAATATTTCCCTGAAGACATAAGGAGACAGAAGGAGCAGGAATTCTTCAATCTGAAACAAGGTAATATGACTGTTGGGGAGTACGCTGCTAAATTTGATGAATTGGCAAAATGTTGTCCCTACTACACCCACATAGGAGAAGCGTCAAGGTGCGCGAAGTTTGAAGCTGGATTACGGCAAGAGATTCGTCAAACCATATGTTGCCAACAAATTACACAATTCACTACTTTGGTTGACAGATGCCGCATATTTGAGAACACCTCTAATCTTCGACGACCTGGAACGTCTAATCATGGGCCAGAACGACGTATGCCAGATCGACAGCAAAGGAGGGATTTCCGAACAGATCGGCCATATTTCCGACCTTTCAACTCAGCCAACCGAATTCCTCCTAGAGGTCAGGAGACCCAAAGCAGTAGAAACTGCACAATTTGTGGACGGATTGGACATCGTGATGCTGACTGTTGGTACAGAAATAATAACAACCAACAACAAGTGACTCAAAAGCAGGCAGTACGACCTACGGGTCAAGGAAGTGGAGGATTTGCTACAAACACCTCTACAAACAATGCCCCAAGGATGCAGAATGTTCACCGCGGCAATAATTCCAATCAGAACAATAATCCTAGAAGGCCTGGGAATGGCTCGACAGGAAGACAAGGAGGAAATGCCAGAGTTTTTACTATGAATGGTGCGGAAATATCACAAGGGAACGACCTTGTGCAAGGTACATGTTTTATAGGAAGCACTCTATTGAATGTATTATATGATTCAGGAGCCACTCACTCTTTCATATCTGAGAATTGTGTAAAACATTTAAAGCTTCCTACAACCTCTCTGCCCTATCAAATGATTGTCACAACCGCCGCCAATAAGCCCATTTGCCCTTCTTATATATGTTCGAAATGCCCACTCAACATCGAAGGGAAAGCTTATCAAGTAGATCTGATATGTTTGCCTTTGATTGATCTAGATATTATTCTAGGAATGAATTGGCTTGCTGCCAACCATATTCTAATTGACTGTCATAATAGATCCATTTCTCTCGGGTCTACTACATCACACTGTGATCAAGACATTGATTCTTGTCCTGTTGACTCAGAAAAGGTAATTCCAGCAAAGGAAGTCCAACTATACATGATCCTTACTGAAATTGAAAGTAAGGTCACTCCTCAAATTGATCAAATTCCTGTTGTTCAAGAATTCCCAGAAGTTTTTCCTGATGATATACGTGAGCTACCTCCAGAACGAGAAATTGAGTTCAGTATTGATATTATACCGGGCGCGGGACCGATCTCTATTGCTCCTTACCGAATGTCACCCAAGGAACTCAGTGAACTTAAGGAGCAAATAGAAGAACTTTTAGAAAAAGGAATGATCAGACCCAGTGTCTCACCTTGGGGAGCACCAGTTCTTCTAGTCAAAAAGAAGGATGGTAGTATGCGGTTATGTGTTGACTATCGTCAGTTGAATAAAGCTACGATCAAGAACCGATACCCTCTCCCAAGAATTGATGATTTAATGGACCAATTACGAGGAGCCACTATCTTCTCAAAGATTGATCTGCGATCAGGCTATCATCAAATCAGGGTAAAGAAAGACGATGTACCCAAAACGGCATTCAGAACACGATATGGGCACTATGAGTATCTTGTTATGCCCTTTGGAGTTACAAATGCACCTGCAGTATTTATGGGATACATGAATCGAATCTTCCATGAGTACTTGGACAAATTCGTGGTTGTATTCATTGACGATATTCTCGTCTACTCCAAGAGTCATGAGGAACACGAGGAGCATCTTCGAATTGTTCTAAACACTTTGCGTGCAAGGCAATTGTACGCTAAGTTTTCAAAATGTGAATTCTGGTTGACAGAAGTGAAATTCTTAGGACATGTCATCTCTAAGGAAGGAATTGCTGTGGATCCTACAAAGGTAGAAGCTGTACTAAATTGGGAACAACCCAAGAATGTGACAGAAATCCGCAGTTTCCTTGGACTGGCTGGATATTATCGTCGATTCATCGAGAATTTCTCTCGAATTGCAGCACCTTTAACTAAGCTGACTCGTAAAGATCAACCATTTGAATGGACTGACAGATGCGAAAGCAGTTTTACGGAGTTACGCCAACGACTCACTAGTGCACCTGTCTTAATTTTGCCAGATCCTGCCAAGCCATATGAAGTGTATTGTGATGCGTCAAGACAAGGACTAGGATGTGTCCTAATGCAAGAAAGAAAGGTTGTTGCTTATGCTTCAAGACAGCTAAGAACGCATGAAGTTAATTATCCCACACATGACTTGGAATTAGCTGCAGTTGTGTTTGCCTTGAAAATCTGGAGACACTACTTGTATGGTACATACTTTGAAGTCTTCAGTGATCACAAAAGCTTGAAGTATCTATTCGACCAGAAGGAGTTAAATATGCGACAACGTAGATGGATGGAATTTATCAAAGATTATGATTTTGAGCTCCGATATCATCCTGGGAAGGCAAATGTTGTGGCTGATGCACTCAGCAGAAAGGCTTTACGTCTATCATATATGATGACAAAGGAGTTAGAACTGATTGAACAGTTTCGCGATTTGAACCTAGCAGTAACACCAAAAAGAGGAAGCCTTATGGTTGGAATGCTAAGGATTTCCAATGATTTCTTGGAACAAATCAAAGAAGCTCAAACCAATGATCAGGAATTACAAGATCTAGCAGAAAAGACAAAAGAAGGAGTCTCAGAGTTTAGCAAAGATGAACATGGGGTGATCAGGTATCAACAGAGACTCTGTATTCCAGTCAACACAGATCTTAAAAGATCCATCCTGGATGAAGCACACAAAAGTAAATACAGCATCCACCCAGGATCAACCAAGATGTACCAGGACTTGAAGAAATTATTCTGGTGGCAAGGAATGAAAAAGGATATCGCTGAGCATGTGACAGCTTGTCTGATGTGTCAGAAGGTAAAGGCAGAACAACAACGACCAAGTGGAACCCTTCGTCCTTTGGATATTCCAGAATGGAAATGGGATGAGATTGCTATGGACTTCGTGACTGGATTTCCCAGAACATCAGCTGGATATGATGCCATTTGGGTAATCGTGGATCGATTAACAAAGACCGCTCACTTCATTCCTGTCAATATGAAGTATTCCCTAGAGAAACTCACTCAGATCTATATCAAGGAAATCGTACGATTACATGGAACACCCACTGCAATTGTGTCTGACCGAGATCCTCGTTTTACATCACAATTTTGGAAGAGCCTGCAACAAGCTCTGGGAACTCGTCTGAAGTTAAGTTCCGCATATCACCCACAGACAGACGGACAATCAGAAAGGACGATCAAAACTCTTGAAGATTTGTTACGTCTTTGTGTCTTAGAACATGGGGGAAGTTGGCAAGAATATCTCCCACTTATTGAGTTCACTTACAACAACAGCTATCATGCTAGCATCGGAATGGCCCCTTATGAGGCTTTGTATGGAAGAAAATGCCGTACACTTTTATGTTGGTATGAAACTGGTGAGAAAACAATAATTGGACCAGAGATTGTTCAAAAGACAACAGAACAAGTTCAGAGGATTCAAATGGCAATGAAGGCTTCGCAAGATAGACAAAAGAGTTACTACGACAAACGTCGGAAGCCATTGGAGTTTGAGGAGGGAGATCATGTTTTTCTCAAAGTTACCCCTACCACTGGAGTAGGAAGAGCTTTGAAGGCCAAGAAGTTAAGCCCCAGATACGTAGGACCCTATCAGATTCTGCAAAAGATAGGAACTCATGCCTACCGTATTGCTCTGCCACCCGAGCTAACAAACCTTCACAATGTCTTTCATGTCTCCCAGCTCCGTAAATATGTGCCAAGCCCTGATCATGTCCTGAGACCAGATCAGTTTATTCTGAAGGAAAATCTCACCTATGAAGTATCGCCAGTGAAGATTGTTGACCGACGTCTCAAACAGTTAAGAGGCAAGGAAATCCCTTTGGTCAAGGTAGTTTGGAGTCAGACAGATGATGGGGATGCTACTTGGGAAATTGAGGAGAAAATGAGAGAATTGTACCCTCAATTGTTTTAACTTTGAATTTCGGGACGAAATTCCTAAAAGGGGAGGAGAATGTAACATCCCTGTTTTTAGAAACAGTTTTACCCTTGTAATTTTTGAAGTATGGAAGTTTTGTAAGTGATAATAAGTAAATAAGGGACTCTACATGTAGTCAAGAATTGATAATCTAATCCTATATCTAACACTAATTTAGTAAACTAATTAGACTTGTACCATCATTCATCAAGTCAATTCCTAGACATTCGATTCATACCGAAAAGAGATCCACAATTGTCTATTTCTACACTTTGGGGATATCCGATTTCAGTATGGACAGTCCCTAATGAACTGTTTTGACAAATCAAACACTTTTCCTGAAGAGCCAAAACTTTAATTCAGATCTCATCAACCTCGTTTCTTGGAAAAACTTATCTAGTTAAATAGGAACCTCTGAATTCAACTAAAATATCTTTCCTGTTTTGGGCATAACTTTTTCATATGAGGTCGAAATTAAGAAATTTTAATCTCGGTTTCGTTGTTATGAAAAACCTGACAAACTCTATTTCTAGCCTCAAACTCTATTTCGTGATCTATCATTACCAAACTTGAAAAAAATGTTATTTAATCTTGTTAAATTCTTAGAAAAATCATACGAGCTCAGAATCAGTTCGTTGTAATTTTTTATGTTCTCGTATTAAATCCCTCTACAATTCTCGTGAAGAACCTGAAAGCTAGTTCTTGCTCGATCATCCCCGAAAAGCGAAAATTTTTAGAGAAATAGTGATTTTCGCAGGAATAGTAACTCCTATAGAAAAACGCGAATATCTCTCTCATACGATGTCGAAATGACTTCGTTCTTTTTTTCATGGTTTCGTATCGAAAAATCCTACAACTTTCGTGAAGAAATGAAAGGCTAATTCCCAACAGATTTTGCGCGGCAGAATTATCTTTCAAAAAAGAACTATTACACCAACTCCCATTTTTCTCTGTTTTTGGCGTAACTTTTGCTCCGGGTGTCAGATTTTTGCATACCATATATCGTTTCGAAGAGAAAGAGCCGATCTACAACTTTCATGTTGGAAATTTTTTCAGATTCTAACCGCAACTATAAGTAACTTTTTGTTTTCTTTTAAAATTAACTATTCAAAACCGGTACCAATTAAATTTAGACCCGTTGGCCAGATTTTTCTATAAATATGGCATCACCCCTCTTCAAAAGCTGCACCACTCTTTCTCTCCCACTTCATGCAGCCCTTCTCTCTCTCTCTCTCCCTCTCTCTCCTCTATTGACACTAAACCACCTCTGTTCTTCACCAAAATCATGTAAAGTCTAACTACGGAGATAGATCATCGATTGGAGCTACGGTTTGAAAGTTGGATTCTCTCCCTCTCATCTAGTATCAAAAAAAATACGACATCTGAGGTAAGGGGGGTATATTCTCGGGTATTCTGGGGAAATCTGAGTGAAAGGAAAGGGTTAAGGTACCTTGGGTCCTCACCTTTTCAGGACAGATTCGGTTTTATTGTGAATTAAATGCCTTAATTGTTATATATTTGTTATATATATTTTATGTATATGATTAATTGTCTGTGTTAATTATTATTAATCATGATGATTGAATGATATGATCGGTGTTAAATTGTGAAAATATATGATCTGTATTGGATTGTGAAAATATTAAGAACCATGGGTGCCTATGTGGATTCCAGTAAGGAAGTTTAGAAAGATAAGATAAACAAGGAAATAAGGATGGATGATCACCATTTATATCATTGTTGCTATTATTATGATTAAGATTATAATTATGATTATGAATATGATTATTATTATTATTATTATCATTATTATGATTATTATTATTATTATTATTATTATTATTATTATTATTATTATATTTATTATTATTATTATTATTATTATTATTATTATTATTTACTATTAAGCTTAATGGATGGCTCTGCCGCCTTATTCTCTGCATTTATCTTTCTTTTTATTTCCGCTTATCTATATTATAATGGACGGCTCTGCCGCCTTATTCTTAACATTTTATTTAATTTAATTTATGTCATTTATTTATTTGAATATATTGGCTGGCTCTGCCGCCTTATTCTCTGTATTTATCTTTCCTTTTATTTCCGCCTATCTATATTATAATGGACGGCTCTGCCGCCTTATTCTTAACATTTTATTTTATTTAATTTATGTCATTTATTTTATTGAATATATTGGCTGGTTCTGCCGCCTTATTCTCTGTATTTATCTTTCCTTTTATTTCCGCCTATCTATATTATAATGGACGGCTCTGCCGCCTTATTCTTAACATTTTATTTTTATTTAATTTATATCATTTATTTTATTGAATATATTGGCTGGCTCTGCCGCCTTATTCTTTGCATTTATCTTTCTTTTTATTTCTGCTTATCTATATTATAATAGACGGCCCTGCCGCCTTATTCTCTCTATTTATTTTTCCTTTTATTTCATTTTTTTTATAACAGACGATGCCTTATTATTATTATTATTATTATTATTATTATTATTATAACTAATATTATTGTTTAAGTTATGAATAATGAAATAAGGAACAAACTACTTATTCTTTAAACGAAACATTATTTTAGCCAAGATATAACTGATATATTTTCTTGAATAATAATAAATAAAATAATAAAAATAATTTACAACGTCTTAAAAAATGGTGGACCTAACAACATGAATATTACGAGGCTGGAATCACATAGATACCTAGGGATCAAAGTAATGATAAAACTTAAATAATGCACTTTGCATCATGAAAATATTTTTGAAGGAGAAAAATTATCTAGAGCATACACCTGGTACGCTGGAGGACATTCACGTTCGATCTCCATGAAGATCTTGGGAGTACAACTGGAACGGAAACCCAATGGCATCAGAGTCGCGCCTGATAGCCGGGTGAGACGATGCAATTCTAGTGTACTTTGACTAAATGACGGAGTGTAACTATGATCGTAGGGATCCAAGCTCCAAAAATATATAAATCAATGATGAGAACCAATGAGTTCATTCGTACCCTATGGGAGCTTGGGCGGACCCTGATCGCTCTAGAAAATGGAATGGAGATATTCCAAAGAATGAGAAGAAGAAATGATTTATTGGGCCCACATGCATCATGAGACTTAACCAAAGATAAATCATAATAAATTCAACTCATGCATTCCATGACAACATAATTGATTGTTATAATTTTGAACATGTTAATTGTATGATTATGTGATATTATCTGTTAACTGGATTATGTCCACACCGGGTAACCTTCAGGGTCTTGGGTTATACTCACCCTTACTGTTGAACATTTTTCAGAGGAATTAGAAACTCAAGAACCCGAGTGTGAAGATCAGCAATACGCTGAACCCATTGAGAACAATCATTAAGGATAGAATATTTATAATTAGACACCGGATGACTGTATAATATTTAAGGGTGCCTGCGTGCCCCATTCTGTTAAGAGTACAATTATTTACAGTTTATGAATGACTATGTGATATATACAATATTACTTCCGCTGATCTGCCACGTATTTATTTTAAAAAAAAAAAATTCACTTTTTCTAAGAACTGTTAACACTCTCAGTTAAATGGGATGAACCTACAGAAGGATTTGTCTTATCTAACCGAGGGTGTTACATTTCCGAGTGACTCGTTTCTGAGTCAAACATCTTCGAATGAATATATTTCTGAGTGAAAAGCTTCCGGGTGTAGTTAGTATCCGAGTAATGAATCCCTTCATTCTATTCGTACTCGGATGTCTTGAAGTTACCGAGAGCTTGTGCTCGGGTCGGTTTTCAAGCTTGCCTTTGACTCCGAGTGATACTTCCAAGTGGAACGATTTCCGAGAGAGGACTGAACAACTCCGAATGATCTTTCAGTTGTAAGATTTCCGAGACACAACTCTGAATGATCTCTGTTGTAAGATTTCCGAGTGACTTAGCTCTGAATGATCTTTCGGTTATATGATTTCCGAGTGATTCACTTCCGAGAGAAGTATTTTTGAGTGAAGACTGACTTCGAATAAGTACTTTTCAGTCAGATATATCTGAGTGAATGATTCCCAAGTGAATCAATTCTGAACAAAAAGTGACCGACTTTGAAAAGAACACTTTCAGAAAGAGATATCCGAGTGAGATATTTCTGAAGGAGACCGGGTGAGATCTGAGTGAGTCATTTTCCGAGGAGGGAAAGGTTATATCCAAGTGTTTCAAGCAGAAACATGTCCGAGCAAATTCCCTTCTGAGTGGAGCAGTTCTGAACTAAGAGACTCTGATGAATTCTTCTCGAAATGACCCGGTAGAGTTCTAGTCAGCAAATATACTGATCGGTAGAGTTCCAGTCGGTAAATATACTAATCGGTAGAGTTCCAGTTGGCAAATACACTGACCGGTAGAGTTCCAGTCGGTAAATATCCCCAGAATACCGAACCAGTGTCAGAATTAATCTTTTACACCAATCATGTCGTTTTGTACATATTTTAATATATTTACTTCAATCATACAAAGATCCAGTAGGTAGGCGGCGGTAAAGGACAACAATACAGCTCACTTTCTTATCTAAAACCTCTATTATTTCCATAACTGATGCACCTAACCTCCAGTCACGAAAAAGCTTGTCCCCCACTTGTCTTTTGCCTTATTAAATCGATACCACACTTTTTCCAAGTCTGAATTTGGAGAACAAACCAAAAATTAGTAAAGTCTCTCTCTGATTTTTCTTTCCTCTGTCAAGTCACCTCTGAGCCGAAGCTAGGACAGTAAGAAGAGAACGTTTTTCAACCAATCTAAAACCTTTCATCAAGGTAAGAGGGGATAGGGTTGTGAATAAATATGGAATGGGTAGAATTGTATGCTGTTCTAGGATTTTCCAAAATTATTTTCGTAACTTGTTGCTCAATTTTGAAGCTGAAAACGTGTGAATTTGATTCTGACTTCTTCATCAAAGTTGTAGATAATTTTGTTATGGAATTATAGAAAGTGGAATTACTTAAAAAGGATTTGATGTGCTCACGTTATGGTCGTTTTACTAACATATGTTGCTGTTATAAAATTCTGAAATTTACCTATAATGGTTATTATGGATGAAAATGATATTTTCATATGAGTAATGATTTATTATTGAATTATTGAGTGATTATTGATTATTATGGATGTTATTGAGTGTCCTATACATGACATACAGTATGTAAACCTTTGTCATGAATAAGTATGAATGATTAAATTAATGTATACATGAATGCCTTGTGGTTTATTGAGATATGTTGTTGAAACAGTAAATCCATGATTTTGGAAATTATTATATGTGATGTGTCCTTTGAGGACTTATGGTTTTCCAAGTGATTATGAAAATTTTGATATCATGGTATGTTAAATCGATAAAGAGAATTAAAGGCATTCAAGCATCATAAGCATTGGACGCACCATGGAATTTAGGGGTTCCATGATTGCCTACCCTGGTGGGGGGTTACTCTATGATGAGTTAAAGCCCTATTTTCACAGGAGCCATGAAGGTATAGGGATTCATGGTTATGCTAATTCCTACTTGTGTACTTCGGTACTACAGGAGCCATGAAGGTGTAGGGATTCATGGTTATGCTAATTCCTACTTGTGTACTTATTTTCACAGGAGCCATGAAGGTATAGGGATTCATGGTTATGCTAATTCCTATTTGTGTCTCTATGAGACTTTTTACTACAATATTCCGACCAAACAAAAATGGATCCAACATGACATCATTCGACTAAATTAAAGATTATTATATGTAAATGACCTTGTTTGGCATATTCATCATATCATTATGGTTTGTTGATTGTGTTTGTGCAATTTTATTTATTTTATATTTATTCTATATTCTGTCTCACTCTTACATCATTTTTACAGTGCATGCTACACAGAATGACGAGTGATGCAATTAATGAAGCTTTTATGATTTATTGCTTAGACTTGTCTTCATTTAAATTTTAATGGGTTGTAATGATATTATGTACCATGTACTATAATTTTATCTATCGTTTCCGCTATATAAATGTATTATGTTTTATTCGTTCACGACTAGCATGTTTTATAATATTACGCATTTATTAATTTTTATGTGACCTCAAAATTTAAATTACAAATTTTAAAATGATTCTTTACAACGTGAAAAATTTATTCCAAAAATTTTAGGGCGTCACATTCATGAGGGCCAATATGGCCATAATTCTGGAGCTCGAAGCTTGATGAGGAAGTTTCTCCAGGCTGGCTATTGATGGCCCACAATGAAGAAAGATACCATGGAGTAGTCTAGAAATATGACCCTTGTCAATGGTTTGCTAACCTACACCACACATCAGCGGAGGAAATGTCTACCTCAACAATACCTTGGCCTTTCTACCAATAGGGTCTGGACATCCTTGGTCCTTTCCCAATAGCTCCTGGAGGAATCAAATACTTGATCGTTGGGGTAGATTATTTCACAAAATAGATCAAGGCTGAGTTTATGGTACACATTACCTCATCCAGGACCTGACGTTTTGTTTTTGAGAACATCATTGCAAGATTTGGGGTGCTAGGAAGGATTATCACTGACAACAGCCCAATTCATCAATTGCAAGTTCACTGAGCTATTAGAAGGGTTAAAGATTATGCAAGTCTTTTCTTCTATTGAGCACTCTCAAACTAATGGGCAAACCGATATGGCAAATAGAGAAATCTTGAAAGGACTGAAGAAACATTTAGGTGAAGCAAATAGGGACTGGAATAATCAGCTATGCCATATGTTGTGGGCTTACAGAACCATACCTCATTCATCAACCAATTAATCCCCATTCTAGTTGACATATGGGGTGAAAGCCATAATACCCTTTAAGCTCTAAACGTCCTCTATTAGGGCTCAATATTTCATTACTAAAAACAACAAAGAGAACTTGTTGAATAAGCTAGATGTGATTAACGAACTCAAAGAAGAAGCATTTGTCTGGGATCAGGTGATTAAGGCTAAGGCCGTACTGCAGTGCCATAAGCAAGTCTCAAAATGGCATTTTGAAGTAGGAGATTTAGTGTTACGACACACCAACATAGGAAATAAGTTTGCACACCAGGGAAAGTTAGCACCCACATGAGAGGGTCCCTACTGCGTCTTTGAGGTCTTAGGCAAAGAAACTTACCGTCTCGAATGTTTAGATAGAACTCCAATAATAAATAAGTGGAATGTTTTAAATTTGCATATTTATTACAACTATCTAGAATTTTTGACATGAACCTTTTTTTCCTAACTTGAGGTTTTTTCCCACTGGGTTTTTCTCAAGAAGGTTTAATGAGGCATGTCCCAACATAGCTCTGATGTATACTTAACATTAATAAAATATATATTTGTTAACTCTCCATGTTTCATTTGTCAACCGTTCATCCTGTAAGCAAACATTTTTTTTGCCCCAACGAGTGGCGAGGATTGGTTCTCTTTGAGACTATACTAGACCCCAATAAGTGGCACCCCAGTCCTTATTAAAGGATTGACTACTTGGCCCTAACGAGAGGCGAGGATTGGCTTTCTTTGAGACCATACTGGACCCCGACGAGCAGTGCAAGTAGAAAACCTAGCCCCAACGAGTGGCAAGGATTGCACCTCATATGAGACCATACCGAATCCAACTAGTGGTACCCCAACCAATGGTTGGCTACTTGGCCCCAATGAGTGGCAAGGATTGGTTTCTATCGAAACTATACCAAGCCCCAACGAGTGGTGCAAGTGGATCCTAAGGGGCTAAGTTAACAAGGTCTTCACCTTACTATAAACTTAGTTCCTGTGGTCCTATTAGCAGAATTAGACCAAAGTTATGCATACGGGGCAACATCCTAATGGGTGACATGCCAAGCACAGCCTAAGTCTTTATAGAAGAACACTTACAGGATTGGAACCTCAACAGGGATATTATCTATATTACTATGCTTAAGTTTTATGCAAAGGGTGGAGAAAAACAATTCAGCAATAAAGACAAAAAGATAGATTTTATTCATGTAATGTAACGTTAAAAACTAGAGCCCATCCTGGTACAAGGCTACCTATATTGGTAAAACTATAAAAGAAGCAGATAAAGATTTGAACTAGTTAAGATAGAAGATAGTCATAAAGAATGAGCATTGTCTTTGATGGAAGGAGAAGCCTGGCCATCTGGAAGAGGTGAAGGGTGGTCTTCTAGAATGACATTGTTTTCTAGAGTAGGCTGGACATTCTCAGTTTCAAAAGGGCTGGGCTGGTTGGTCATAGACTACAACGGTCGTAGCTTTGCCAGTTCATAAGGACAGTCCTCAAGCTCCTGGCGCTCACTGTCTACCACGGTGAATAGTTTCCCACCATAAAACTTAAAGTAGGGACTAATGTCGTTTAGGTTTAGACTCATGTTGGCATTCCTATGTTGAACCTGCCTATTGGCCATGCTGAATGTCTTATCCACGACCTTCTCACATAATTCGATTGCTTCTACCACCTTTTTCTGATCTGTGGCTGCTTTCTCCTGTAATTTGTCATATGCTTCACGGAGGGAACTGTTGTCAGCAGTTTTCTTCTTCAGATCTTCCATGTCAGTAACCACTTGATGCTTCTCCCTGAGCCAATTTGTTTCTTTGCTGACACAAACATTAGTTTGACGTAAAATTTCAGCCTGCACATTGTAGCAACATTTCTTCCATCCTTCACTGTTGGCTTTCAACTGGATTTAGCACCTCCAACTGTTGCTTTTCAGTTTGGAGTTTCTCCACCTGCTGTTTCAAGGCCAAGATCTCCGCCTTATCCTTATTGTGGGCCTTCTCCTTGGCATTTATCACCTGTTTTAAATTTTTAACCTTAATTTTTGCCGCTTTCTTCTTCACCTCCAAATGTTGGACTTGGTCGTAGAACAAAGAGCTTTTATCTGCGTGATCTACTATGTTGAAAGACTCCAGCATCTTGTCTAGCTCCATCAGCTGCCAGTGAGCGCCCTTGATGGCAACCTTTCTCTCTTCAACCTCCAAATTAGAGCGGAGGAAGTACCAGAGGGACCTTAGCTTATCTTGCTCTTTTTCTTTTCCCCGATATCAGATGAAAGGGCTCAAGCGCGACCTAAGAGCAGAAGGGTACTAGCGCCCCAACATTGTTTCTCCAAGACAGGTACTTTCAATCCCTGTAGGGGAGGCTATTGATTCACCTCAGGAAGAAGAAACATTGATCGGTGTCACTTGTGGGCCGAACTCTCCTTTCATTAGTTGTTTACCCTTATGTTTTTTGGAGGGGGCAAATTTTCTTTTTCCTCTGGCTCTTTCCCCCGATGGCCTTAGCATGTTGAGAGGGAGTCCCTATGATCTCCTGTTAGACCCATATGTAAGGGTTATCGCTCAGAATAGCTGTACCCAGTTTATAGGTTCACGATGATGGTGGAATGCATCTGTATTACTTCTCCCCCTCCTTTTTCAATAACCATTGTTTTGATCACGTGCCTGAGACCGCCTACAGATTTGTAAAATCAGATGTTGTTAGAAATATAAAGATCACAACTCTCTTTATCGGAAGCCCCATGTGTAGGGTCTTTTCCAAAGACCCATTCTCGCCTTTGTCCCCCCCCCTCCGTCTTGGACCTTGTGACCCAGGCTTTTGACTCCTTACAGAAATCCCACCCCCACGGTATACTAACGACCCTTCCCTTGTCCTCATTCTTTCACTATCCACAAAGGTAAACATGGAACAAAATAAAGAATATATTTAAAAATGTAGTAAGAGTTGAAGGTAAGGTCACTACCTGGAAATTGTGGTGGAGTCCTAGGGTTCACAAACGAGTGGATTTATCTCAAGACTTTGGAAGCACGAAAAGGCTAACTAAGATTTTGAAGGTAAGTTTAAAAAACTCTCTAAATTGCAAGGGCTTTCTCTCTAGATTTCAACAGAGTCTCAATATGCAAGAAATGCAAGTCCCCTGTAACCTCTCTTGACCCACCTCTTATAGACGTGGCTGGGGGGAAGCAATGGTGGCGTTTTGGCTGGCGTTTGGATTCAAATTTCTTGAGCCGAGTCACTTCAATTTCCAAGCCCATTGTCCAAAAGTAACTGCCAAAGTTATGATTGAAGTGTAACCGCGATGCATGATTGAAAGTAATTGTCGCGTGATTGGTGCAACCCTCAATACATGCAACGTTGTGCTTTTGAAAGGGAAATAAATACGAAACAGTTACAAAGATGTATAGAGGCAAAACAAAAAATTTTCTACGTTAAATAAAGTGTTCTTCTTACCCACGCTTATAACAGGTGCCTCAGTGAAGGATATAACTTATTCGAGCAATTGGCATCATCTGTCAAACAAGCTAGGGAGCGAATAATCCAGTCTCGATACCGGCCCCTAAACAGAAAGGTCATGTGACCTAAAAGCCATTGTGCAAAATCGGTATCGTTAAAAGCATTAAAGTTTAAAACCGGCTCCCAACACCGCATATGAGACTCATGACATGATTCCGGTATGAGTTATTCTCTCAACACCAGATAGTTAGAGTTAACTTATACAATCGCGTGTTAGGGAAGCAACCTGCAAAGTGACTAATGGTAGGGTACAGTTGCATGTCAGTCTTTTTTCAAGGGATCAAAATCAGTTGACACCTTGTACGGTAAACTCACCTACTCGAAATGACTCTTTCGTTATCCTAAATATAAATACTCATGTAACAACAGGGAAAGGTAGAACATTCTCACTTGAACTTATGCTTGAGCTCTGATATTCTCTTTGAATATTCACTGACTTGAGCGTCAAAATGTCATTGTAGGTGACACTCCCTTTCGCTCCACAACGCATAAGGCTGATAATTTAGTACGATGAATCACTCTAAAACCTTTATCTCTCTACTGGAATAGAGGTTATAATACCGAATCTTCATCAGACCGGTGTAAAATCTAAAAGAAGAAAACACTTTGAGGACTAGTCTCGAGGCCTGCCCTTACACTTCGGCCACGACTAGTTCACAATCCTAACAAGTCACTGGAGTAAATATTTGACACAAATATAAAATATCAGAAATTTTAATCTGGCCTCATTATTTATTATCTTTCTCATTTATAGTTATTTTAATTGATAAAAAAAATTGTAACTTCAGAAAGTACTTGTGACTTTCGTGTTTTAAAAATAAGATTCTAGGTATATATTAAATAGATAAGAAAGATATTGTTGAGTATAGGGAGGTCAAAAATATCCATGCCCGCGGGTACCCGCGGATAAAAACCCGTCACGGATATAAAAACCCGCGGGTATGGGTACCCGTGGAGGAAGGAGGGCGGGTTTTGTACTACCCGTTAAGAAACGGGTACGGGTACGGATATAATGATATCCGTACCCGCGGGTACCCGTATATATAAAATTATATTAATACCCTTTATTATTATTAATATATAATTATATTCAGTGGGTATTTTTGTAATTTCTGATGATAAATATTTAATTTGTAATTTATTTAAATGTTTCTATATTTTTATTTTTAAATTTTTTATTTTAATTAGGTACCCGTGGATATCCATGGATACCCGCGGGTAGTAACTACCCGAAAAAAAACCCGTAAAACGGGTACCCGTGCGGGTAACGGGCGGGTACGGATATTATTTTTATCCGCGGGTACGGGTAGCGGGAAAGAGGTACCCGTGCCCGCCCCGCCCCGTTGACATCCCTAGTTGAGTATGGAAGCAGTACAGTGCAGCCGACTATGAATCAAGGTTGACGAGTGTGTGTCATGGCGCATGCGGAATTGAGGGATTCAAATTGAAGAAGCTTCGTTTCGTTGGTGTTGTTATGTGCATTATTAGATTAATTTAGTCAATTAAATATTTCTAATTTCAATCACATGGAGTCACCACTTAATAAATACTTTTTGGCACAAAGAGAAAATGGAAAGATTGAATCCAAAAGCAAAGTTAACACTAGTTTGCATACATGTTTGATTAATTATTATGTTAATCAAATTGTAGTTCAATCAACAAAAATAAAAATGTGTTAACTTAATGAAAATTTAATTTTATTAAAAAATTAATAAAATTAACATTAATTATTAAATTTTCTTTTATTTTTAGAACTGATTAATAAATGAGCATTACTTACACCTTTACAAAGATGTACGGACACATGACACGTATAATTTCATAACATTGGCCAAGTCATGACATAAACTGGCCTACACGGGAGAAAAAAGAACAAAAAAAACACAAGGATAAATTAAAGAACCTTAAAGCCTCGGTCATATAACCTATAAAAAGCAAGCCATGTAACATAATTTAGCAGTTAATGATAAAGCAAAAGATATCAACTTATTAGGCCGGCACAGAGAAAAAAATGCCTTCAAAGAGGCCTCAGTGGAGATCCCTATTACTTGGTTGTTTCACGGCCAAAAACCAGTCCTTGGAAACTCCAAAGCTAATTTCCAACAAGAGATCTTCAAGTAGAATTTTCCTCTCTGATTTAAGTGATTATTCATCACTCTCCATCATGAGTGATTTGTCCAATTCCCTTGTGGGATCAAATCTTCATATTTTCACTCACCAAGAACTCAAAGAGATCACACACAACTTCAGCAAATCTAACTTTCTTGGTGAAGGTGGGTTCGGTAAGGTGTATAAAGGGTTTATTGATGACAATCTTAGGCCAAAATTGAAACCTCGGATTGTTGCAGTTAAGGCTTTGAACTTGGATGGAAAACAAGGTCACAGAGAGTGGTTGGTAAGAATTTGCTAAACCTTTCTAATTTTCAACATTACCATAAATATTCTTCAAATGATGAAATTGGCTCCAATTCATTTTATCACATTACAGGCTGAAGTAATATTTCTGGGCCAATTGAAGCATAAGCATCTGGTTAACTTAATTGGCTACTGTTGTGAAGATGAGAATAGGCTTCTTGTGTATGAATACATGGAGAGGGGCAATTTAGAGGAAAAACTTTTTAAAGGTACATGCATGTTTTTTCTCCCTCAATTGGCTCTCATTAATTATAAGAGTAAAAGGGTGGGAGAAAAGTTAAACAAAAGCTGGTTTTACACAATTAAAAAAACAAAAAAATTGCAGCTTCAATGCTTTCTTACCAAAAGTGTTATCCTTCTAAAATGCAGGTTATTTAGCAACCTTGCCATGGCTAACAAGAATCAAAATTGCAATTGGTGCTGCAAAGGGACTTGCTTTCCTTCACGAAGAAGAAATACCAGTCATTTATAGAGATGTTAAAGCCTCAAACATTCTATTGGATGCTGTAAGTCCTTATTAATTATTATTCTCTCTTGAATTTTTCATTCAATCTAAATAACATCATTCAAATGATCACAATATGTTAACTAATGATATTTAAACTAACATGTGTATACCCAATTTTTTTCAGGATTACAATGCCAAGCTTTCAGATTTTGGTTTAGCAATAGATGGACCAGAAAAAAACCAAACACATGTTACAACTCGTGTGATGGGTACCCATGGTTATGCTGCTCCTGAGTATATCATGTCAGGTATTCAATTTAAAACCAATTTCAACCAACCCCTTTGATTTTGAGTGAAGCCTCAAGTTAGTTATTAACTTTGTAAACATCAATAAGTTTCATCTCTGACTTTAAATCAATAGCATTCATCCTTCACCTAATAAAAAAACAATCATGTTAATCTTGTGAAAAGACTAAAATGATTGATTTTAAAGTTGGGACTAAATTGATTTATGTTTAAGAAATAAAAGACTAATTCTCCTTTAATTTCATTCACACAAAAAAAAAACTCATGTTTAACTCAATATACCTTTTCTTTTTCCTTAGGCCATTTGACAACCATGAGTGATGTATATAGCTTTGGAGTGGTTCTCTTAGAGCTACTCACAGGGAAGAAATCAGTTGACAAGAAAAGACCAAGCAGAGAACAAGATTTGGTGGAATGGGCAAGGCCTTTGTTGAAGGATTACCATAAACTAGAGAGAATAATGGATCCAAGACTTGAGGATCAGTACTCAACAGAAGGGGCTAGAAAATTTGCAGCCTTGACTTATCAATGTCTGAGCCATAATGCAAAGAGTAGGCCCACCATGAGAACCGTGGTTAAGACCTTGGAGCATCTCAAGGAATTTAAAGATATCCCAATTGGCCATTTTGTTTATGTGGTGCCCAATGATGATGTGGTAGTACCCAATGAAGACTCACTCAAAGTGAATAGAGAAAAAGGAGCAGAAAATGACCATGGTGAGAACAACAATAAAGATGGGGTAATAGTGAAAACTAAAGCAGCTGAAAAGGGTGAGAAACAAGAAAAGGGTTACCAAAGGCTAAGAAAAAGACGTGGCAATAGAAGAAGAGTTAAGCCATTGAGATCCCGTGCTGTTTACTCTGACACTGCTCTGTATAAGACCCTTGGTACCAGTCTCTACTCTCCCAAACAAGCACCAATTTTGGCATGATTCATCTTCAATTCTTCGTGATGTAACCATAGCTAAAGATTGGGAAAAAGGAAAGTAACATATTTCAGATTTCTTTTATTTTTGCTGTCAAGTTCTCAAATGAAACAATGACATGTAAATATGTTTTTTTACGTTAATAGTTTCATTAAAAATGTTAAGGAACTCTTTAAGAAAATCTCACGTGACATTGTTTAGTTTGAGAACTTGATGATAAACGATACAAGAAATTTATCCAAGATTTTGTTATGAAAACAATAACAGTATAGGAGAAGAAAGGGATGTATATTGTACGTCATACATACAGCTCAAAGGTTTTTCTTTTTTCTTTTTTCTAGTTTGGTTTGATATTGATTCTGATGTATACTTTTCACAGATTCCAACATGTTTTTTTTGAGGATGATCGTTCACGTACTTCTTTAAATTAATCTTAATTACATGCGCGCATATATATATATATATATATATATATATATATATATATATATATATATAATTACTCATGTGGATTAATTCGTAATAATTTACTTATATAATTACTAACGTGGGTTAATTCAAGTAATAAATTTACTTGATTATATTTATGTAAAATTTTCTTTATATTTAGAAAATCTCTATAAAATGGATTATCTTTTTAATATAATATACTGTCTATCTTTAATATAAAACTAGTTATTTCAAGTGATAAGTTACTTGATTATATTTATCTGAAAGGCCTTATGCATTTAGAAAATCTTTAAGAGAGATATCATTTCATCGATTTAGTACATTTTTAATCCCTAACTTCAAATTAACTAATAATTTAAAGGTTCGAATAATAAATCTAAAAAATACATATACAAGTAAAAACTATTAAGAAATTTACACATGTTTCGCATTCACTTGTGTATTGTTTAATGTTGTGGAGTGGAAGTTTAAAATTTATCAAAATTTTCTACCTTAACGTGACAAATGTGGCTTTTCTTGTTAAGCCTTGAGTCTGAAGCAAACTAATTTTTAATTGTTGTTTTGGATTTTTGCACCTTGTAATTGACAAATGTTGCTTATATTGGAAGCAAGTGAAGACAATAGAACGTAAGAGAACTCTCTAATCTATATTCTCTGTTTCAGGCATTTCTTTCCTTCTTCTCACCCTACAAAGTCATAAATGTTATTTGAAAAATTACTGATTTAGAAAGTGAAATTGGCCAAATGATCCTAGACTTGGGCCGTTGACTTCTGCCGCGTGTTGACAAATAGTTGTTGTTTGAACAAAATTTGTGTTGTGGATTAGATTTTCCAAAACTGTGGCACCCATGTTCTAACGGATATTGATTCATTATGCTAGCAGATGGTTTTGTATTTTCCATGATTTTTTAAACCACTCTCATTTTGCGTGAGCTGAATAAATTATGCAAAATAAATTACTAAAATACTTGTCCTCAAGGAGGATGGTGATAGCCATGACAGAATATGCATTTGGTTATTGGTTGTGATTATCTAATTAAAGTTTAGGAATAAGTAAATTTTTCCTTGATTAAATAAAGAGTATCATATAAATACTAACTATTAGATGAAAATTTAACTAAACATATTTGCGTAACTAGATTATCAAACAAATATTATGTTATGAACATGACTGATATCTAATTATTAGAATGAGTAGATTGATTAGTTAAATTGAACCGACTAAAAGTTGTTTTGATTAAGATATATAATATAAAATATAAAATTTGAATTTTAATATTGAATTAAAATATGATTCTTTTTAATTTGGTCTAAAAAGGTTAGTCCAATTTAATTAGTTTAAATCAAATTAATGGGATGACCTTGTTGAAGAATGATTTATAATCTTTGTAGGCGTTCATAAAACCTCGAGGTATATTCTAACATAGGAGAATTATCGAAACTCAATTTATTTAAACTTTAATTTAAAAAACCTTCAAATGAAAGTTAAATCTATAAAACCCCTAAAAATTAAACTTTTAACATGTGTTACATTTTTGTGATCCGTCCATCATAGCTGACTACTCATATAAATTGTTAGAATGTCAATAGTTTTTTTTTTTTTTTAATGAGGGTGTTAGTGTACATTTTAAGCTTATTTACTTGAAACTCCTTGGCCATTCAAGAATCAAGACCAATTCAGGGGAAAATTACAAAGCAAAAGGGAACAAATAGCACAGCCTATTGGTTGAATTTATATATTCTTATTTCCCGCAATTTGATATTAGGATTAAGAAGTCAATGTTTAAGATTGATAATTAGAATGGAGCAATTGGCTAACCCGAAATCAAGATAATAATATGATATCAATCAATTAGAGTTGCTCCATCATATGGGCTAATATTCATATCACCTTCCTTTACCAACCCCAACCAGATATTAGTGGGGTTAATGAAAATTACTTGCAGTAAGGCTAAAATCACAAATTAAGAATCTCCAACTGTCTTCTGGTGACATGTCAATAATAAAAAACAAAGACCAATACTAATCAAATCAAACGCCAGTAGAGAAACACTACATTGGCTCACATATTCAACAAATCTATGGCAATGTTGTAATTTACAATCTTCCTAATGACACCATTAAAAAAAAATCATAAATTAATTCCTTATTTTTTCCTAAACAATTACTCAAAAACTAACACATTATCGAGTGAAACTGTTAGGACATGCAAGCTGACACTTATTTGGTGGTCCAGCAGCAGCCATACATCTAGCTAAAATTAAATGGTCAAGTTTGAAAATTAAACATTCATTTTGGATTATTATTGTAAAAATCAATCTCCACTAACATTTATCAGATCGATAATGAGACCATATGTCATTTTCAAATTGCTAAAATCCTATCTTGATCACAGAAGGCACAAAAAATCTGGAGTCATATGTAATGACATAACTGTTCTGGTCTTTGTTTGTTTGCAAGCCAAATTAGTGTGGAAATTAGTACAGGGGAAAAAGGGGTGTGCTGCCAATACTATATCAATATCTTCAAGCTGGCATTGTTCAACTCAGCAGAACAAGGTTAGGCATCATGCCACTTTGAACATTCAAAATTTTTCAGATTTAGTGATGTAGTCTAGGTTGCTTTTATTCTATTGAAAATTTGCATTGCAAAGAAAAGCCACATATAATAAACGATTCAAGTTCAACATGGGAAAGAAAGATTTTGTCTAACTCGTAGCAATTGCAGACTCACACAAAATGGAACCGTGGGTTGAATATTTGTTGCCAACAATTTGGACTAGAATGAGTTCAATTCAAGCACCCGCCATTCTTGTGTATTTTAAATGCTAATCTAATCAAAATTTATTGATTTAGAAATCAATAGTGATAATAAAGTAATAATATATATCAGAAAAATCTAATTGAATCTTTAAATGGACTTTACTATTTACGATATAAATGAGTCTTTTTCCAACAATTTCACTTCATTCTTCCATATTTTCGTCTTTCTCGTTGGTGGTAGCTCAAGTGCTCAACACTTTCACATTGGGAACAAATCTTGCTGCATATACCATGTTATGATTGCAATCCAAAGCTTTTCTTGCATTTGGGGTACAATTCACATTACAAGTTAGGCACGACAACTTAGGAAACATAGGGAAACATTTTCAATATTAAGCTGCTTTAACTTTTTCTTTCGTTTTTTATTTTCATGATTCTTACAATTCTTCATCCCACTATCATTCTGATCTCAGAATTTGTCGGCATGTAATGCTCGTTTATCACATGCCACTCTAATTAGCCTAAAGAACGTTCACATTATTTAGAACAACGCTATTTGGTACAAAATATTTTCTCTAGGTTGTTAAAAATGAATTGTTAGAGTTTTGAATGCAATTGTTAACATAAAGGAATATTTATGTAAATAAGGACGCATTTTTACCTTCATTTGTCAAAAGTAATTATAATTATTATATTTTTATGTGTGACCAAAAAAACAACTTGAAACATGGTGAAGATTCTTAGATTCATTTTGTCAATGGATAAAATAATATTTAACGTTAGCGTGATAGAACGGGAATTGGAAGTTGTTGACGGTTATGTCGCTGCAAAACCATTTCATAGTATTGAATAACAAGTTTTACATTTTTCACATCCTGGAAAACTATGCTCTGCATTGTATAATTAATAAGAAATTATATTATATATTATACACTTTGTTGCTTGCAACATTTTCAAATTATCTTACACAAGAAAGTAGTTAGCACGTCAATTTCGTCTGTAAATGACGCTTAATGAATATTCTTCGGGTTAGTTTTCAACATTAGAAACTAATGCTAATTATAACACAGATTAGTATTAAAATAAAATAGGACAACGATACACTAAACAATAATTTCAAATTGCGTCTGCTCACAATTTCATCTTCTAACACGACAACAACTCCACCCCCGCAATTTTTTATTTTTTATTTTGCCCCCTATTAGCCACCATAACATAATTATTCATAACAATAGGTAAAGATGAAAAAAATACTCTCACTGTCAATGACTCTGACTGATAGTTAACCCCAAGTCCCATCGACATAAGAGTATAGACTATATTACATTCGTTGATAAATAGAAGACTATTTCACTTAATTTATAGGTATTAAAAATTTAGTTAATTTAATTAAAATTATTAATTTTATCTGAAATTAAAAGTAATTTTTTAAAATTATCATTAAGATTATTGAGAATATCATTTTTTTTCTTCTTATTTCTTCTCTCTCTACTAATTCTCTCCTCATCATAGTTACTGATTTGTATTTTACATGAAAAGGCAAAGTTAATATTGAGAGAAATTAATTTTTGTGTCAATTAATTATAATAGGAGAGATAAAAATTGTAAGCAATGTAATTTATTTATTGTCATTTTAAATTTCAATAAAAGTTACTTATTTAATAGGGATGTTTTTGTCTAAAAATAATTAATGACATAGAAATTTGAAAATGGATCTTATATTAAGGGACAAGAAAAATTCTTAAAATGGTTTCATATTTAGGAACGCCTGTAGTATTTGGCAATAGTATAAGTGATAATTTAAGTTGGCTAGTAGTTTATTTTACTAGATTAAAAGTTTGTTGTACAAAATAGTCTCTTTGGTAAATAAGTTTTGATATGTGTTTATACCGGCAAAAACAACATTGGTTAACATACAATGTCTCTAACGTGAACCAAATTGACTCATGCACTTACTTTCTATGGTAGACCTTCCTGATCGAAATTGATAACGACCAGGGTCAGGAAGAGAATGAGGGATGTGTTAGAGTTATACCGTTCATATACCTGCAAAAGGTGTTGGTAATGTTGTGACTGTGTCAATTTTATCATCCTTTTACGAAATTCGTGCTGACACATGCTATGTAACATTCTTACGACCCAGATTTATAAGTACCACCCATTAATGTCTCATTAAGGTACGTTCACCAACCATGCTTAAGCTACAATATTAGTTTATCTAGTACTAACTTGAGTGTTAGTGTCTTCGTATATAGGTGACATCATATTTCACCATTCAACTTGAGATACCTATGTGTTGGCTAGATGGAATCACTAAAAGATTCTTGGATCCCTCTTGGACTGAGAGAGATAATATTGAATCCCTACTGGAGAGGTGTAACAGATAAGCAAAGAGAGAGAGATTGGTATCCATACCAGAAGTTTCGTCCCTAAACCCGATAGGTAGGCTTATTTTAATAGTTTGTAGCGTTTTTAAATATGCTAGTTAAAGTAGCATTTTGAGTTTATTTTATTTTTCATTTTTATCCTCACCGATATTTTTTAAAAGATCACTTTTATCTATTTTAAAATATATCTTTTCACATATAATAACTAGTTTTATCAACCACATATTTTAATTTAATCATCTAATTTATCAGTTATTAGTTCCTAACCACCAATTTTCAGCCTTCAGCTTTCATTTAGTTTATCCTTTAATGTTTTCAAGCGGGTTCGTAGTAAGTGCAAAAGTAAAAATTTCTAATTATCTCATATATTAAAGGAGTATTTTTAAATTTAAATGAAATTTCAGAGAAAATATAAGATGGTCCTAATTAAATAGAGAAACACGATTAGGTTAAATTAAGGTGAAGAGAATACATTTAAGACTTGTAAATCCAATTATTTGATTAATATCCAATCTAATTTTATATTTTATATTATTATTATTTTATGTTTTTGTTTCATATTATTTAACTCAATATTAATGTTCACGTCATAGGAAGGAATGATTGAAGGGGAACCCAACCTAAGCGATCAAGCTCAAGTGCCCAATCCACTTCACTTATAAGTTAATAAGTTAGATTTTTGCATTTATTTGTGTTAAAAACTTAAAGCAAATGTCAACATGTGATTTTAGTTAAGTAGTTTTACACAACAGTATCTATGTTTTGCTTGTGGTTATTTTGGGTATAATGGTTTTGATTTTTATAGAGTTATATAATTGTGATGATAAATGATTAATATTAATTTTGTGATGTATAAAGTTTGAAGTTTTTAATATTTCTATTTTCCTAAAATTTATAATAGATTATAAATAATCAGATATCTGATCCCCAATCCAGCTTAAATCAAATTAAATTGGATCAATTTTTTAAAAAATTACACAAATTCAACTCAATTTAATCTAATTGATTAATTTTGATCCGGCTGAATTTTTTTATATTGAAATTCGCACAAATCTAGTGGTCCTTAGTTTTCACGATGCATATATGTTATATTCAGCACTTCAGATATATTAACTGTGTTTCACATCTTGTAAAGTTTTTTATTTTAAAATTTTTTATACTAACTCTATCAAAATAATTAAATCAATAAAAATACTTTACTGCATTCATATTATTATAACCGTGCAGTCCTATAATTTTTAAAATTTATTATACCGTCATCTTAGTATCGTATTATTTATATATGTATATATATTATTCATTCTTTGTAATTTTGGTCATCTCCAACTATTATTGACTTTTCTTAGTATTCATGATTCTTAAATCAAACATAATAGCACATATATAATCTATCTTTGCCTTAACAAATTTAAATAACTTACTATTTGATTGTGGCTCAATTCACATCATAGATTAAAATTGTAGAAAAAGTCTTGAGTTCAATCTCCACTAAACATATTTAGTAGGAGGAGCGGTGAAGGTTAACTGAAACAAACATGTTTTGCATTCTTATTTGTTGCTTTTTTATGTTGGACAAACAATTTTATTTTTTTTCTCCTTTAGACATTGGTACTCATCTGGTATCAATATTGGTCCTTAAATTAAGCGGTGACACATGTTGAAGGTAAAAGTAAAAGACACGGATTCAACAAGTTTACATAAATTGGCTATCAATATGACCGGTATAATAATCGTATTGATATCGGCTAAAAGCATGCAAGCAAGTCAAAACCTCTTAACACATGTTGCAACTTGACTGCATAAGTAGCTCAGTCATCTATCATATGTCAAATCATGAGTTTGACCTCTACAAAGGATGTAAATACTATCATTTATGATGATTCAAGTAAGTTATTGATTACTCTAAACGCTTTGGTATTGTTTAAACCATACTAACTTAAGTTCTCGAGAATCTTTGTAGGTACTACCACCTCCTGTTCCAAAGCAAGAGCAAAGCAAACCCCGGACACCAAAGTTGAAGGCGTTGTGATCCTACTAAGACGGTGTTTTATAACATTAGATTCCTACCAGACCAGTGTAATATTAGAGAGAAAGTAAGATTCAACACTGGGTTAAGTGAGTAGTCAAGCTACCCCCTGAGTACTAGACATTTCATTGGCACACAAGGTGGGACCTATAAATTAAGTCTCATACCTCGTAAAATAGAACAAGAAGTCAAACGTTAAAATAAAAAGTTAAGAATAGATCGATTTAGGCGGCATACTACGTCAAAGGGACATGTCCAAGATGTAACCCATATAGAACCATGTGTTTTAGAATACAACACAGGAATTGTGGAGACGCCGGGGTCAAACCCGCCATAAGGAAGAACAATGACAATTACTCATCTTGACCTAAGGGATGAGCTGATTCAGCAGCTGCGAGTTAAACTCCAGGTGCTTAAGTAGTCCAAGGTAAAGGAAGCAAATGAGAAATTTTTTGTTATACCCCAAAGGCAGCCACTGGAGAGCTCGGCATCTCCAAAATACTTGTAGATTCAAACATATGATGATAACCAAAAGTCTACCCTAAGGACAGAGTATCCTAGTAGACAAAGAAGATCTTTACGAACCGTAGGGAGGCTCTGGAGAATGTCATTTTAATATACTATTCTTCAGGAGATTGATGAATATCTCTATCCCAAGGCATTCTCAAACCCTGCAGTCATTGTCCATTGGAAAATATATCGGGAAACAGACCCAGGAAGGCATTTGGATGCCTATGCAAATGAATCCTTATTTTTGGGAGCAGAGGAGGATGTAATGTGTCGAATGTTCCCAAGAACCCTGGCAGCAGAAGCTTTGGGTTGGTTTAAGGGATTGCCACCGGGGTCGATAGATTCTTGGGAGGAGTTGGCCCAAGCATTTTTGTATCACTTTGTCATATCCTATAATGTCCCAAAAACTTCCCATACTTTGGCTCAGATCAAGCAGGGTAGAGAGGAAAGTCTGAGAGAGTTTTTAAAAATATTTTATAACGAAGCTGCATAAGTCCCAAGATTGACCAAATAAATCCAGTTGCATATAGCCATTAAAGCCCTACAACCGCAATCACCCTTTGCCTTATCTTTGACAAATGGGGCACCCTAAATGTTTATAGAGTTTAGAAAAAAAGGTCGCTAAGTGTAACGTCCTCAGTTATTTTACATTTATTTTTATTCAATTAATTAAATTTTAAAATAAATTTTCCCTTTCTTGATAATTAATTGAGATTTAGTGAAATAGCATATAAATAGACAGTGATGTATTTTAAAATATAGACTTGTATCCGATCCGGTCTTGGTTAACACACAGCTAATAATAACACTCGGAAGCTCTTATACACACATATAACTCTACAGAGTCACTCAAAGTCACTCGGGCCCTGGCACCGATCTCCCCCTTGGCGCGACTCCATGGCTCCTTCCCCCTCCCTGTCACTGGTTACTAAAAAAAAGGACAAGGGTGAGTGTTTGGCATTGTAATTAATATAGAATGGAATTTAACAAATATACCTACATATTTATATATACATTAAGCATCATTCGAAAGTAAGCACAGTTTACTCAACAAGATATCAACTTTTCACTCGGAAATCTATCAAATTGCACACAGAAACATAGTGTATTACATACGATAACTATATTAACCCAACCAAGCAATTCCATCACATTCATCACAATCACCACTGACTCTCATACAATCTGACTCCTAGTATCCGGATGCTAAAGGATTGGCCTTCAGCTGGGGGTCCTACTTGACACCCCGTGAACCCTGCTTGGTTCACCGAGTCCTGCTTGACTCTCCACCTCGACCACTGGGTCCTACTTGACCACTGGGTAGCTCAACTGGGCACGAAAACCACGGGAGCCGGAAATGAGGGGCTATCATATACCATCGGCCATCCCACACCACATAGTCATCCAACAATTTACCTTTCACATAACAATATCAATTCCTCATCACTCGGGTAGCCTGTTTGCTAACCCGGCGTCACATAACACTGATCATTTCGACATTAGATATCACAAGATCATAACATGATAAACTCAACCACACACCTGATCCTCAACTAGTTAATGTACACAGTCACGCATGCACAAGCATAAACACACAACTACGTTTAGTAACATTTTCCTTAACCTGCTTATGCTACCTCAATGACCTGAATAAGAAGCGAGTCCCATTCTAATTAATTATAACCCGAACACCCCCTTACTTTGGTTCCACGCTTCGATAATCTGTTCCCTGTGTCGATTCCTTCCTCTGAGCACTGGTTTCGCAGTCTTAGCTCCGTCACTCAGTCTTCCGTTGCTTAACCTACTACCTACGGATCATAAAGTACAGCTCGTCACTTCAACGCCCTTAGTTCATGGACCGTATTTGGGCTCACACTCACCAGAGGAGTGGAGAACAGCATCGTATATAGCCATGCATGGCCCTTGACCATCAAAGAATAAAAGGGATAAGGGAATCACAATTAGAACGGATCAGTAGACTCACCTTGAAGCCTCAATCACAGGAATGAGGTTCAATTGAAGTTCAGACACAAATGGAGTCCCTCCCCAGCGCATGCAACTCAGCGTTAAGAGAGGAAAAAAAAAGAACGAAAGAGAAGGGACAGACCAGCAGCAGAGGTAACTCGCAAAAAAAATAAAGAGGGAAGGAAGAGAATCTCCTTTTATATATAAAGCTCATGGGCAAGATCATCTTTTTCTTTATTTTATTTGTATTCTCACTAAATTTTAATCAATTTCACCATATTAAACTATTTCATAGTTTATCAAATCAACTACACTTATTTATTCCCTCAACGTTTAATTATTCACAATTCTCTAATACTTCGCAAGAGTATAGGCCCAGTATGAATACCGGCCCACCGGCGTCCTAGCTTAGTGTTCATACCTCGGAAATCTGAGCTACATCCTGAGAGGTCGGATATCTCATCCGCACTCGCCTCTTGGTTACCTACACCCGTTGTTTCAGCCATTATGAGGTTGATCCGGGCTATGACCCCGAGTGAGGCGCTCTCCTCACATCGGTTGGACAAAACCACCTGGCCCTGCCCGCCCTTCTCCTACACTCCCGATCTTCAACTCCGCCTGCCCGCGCTTCTGAGACCGATCTCGACACCGGTTTTCCCGTCTCTGGCTCAGACAGAACAAATATTAAATAAAACTTCTAAAACATTTACTAACATTTCGCATTTCTTATAATTCTCATTAAAACATCAGGGATGTTACATCCACCCCCCCTAAAAGGGGATTTCGTCCCCGAAATCAGTGTTCCGGTTGGAAAAGATGAGGGTACATTCGCCTCATATCGGATTCTAACTCCCAAGTGTAGTTCATCCAATGTAAATTTTGCCACTTCACCTTCACCAGCGGTACCTCCTTGTTCCTTAACCGTTTGGTTTGATGCTCTTCAATGCTGATCGGTACGGCCTCCACCGTCAGGTTCTCCTTCACTTCAATGGAGTCACTCGGTACAATCATGGTATCACACGGAATGTAGGCTCGAAGTTGTGATACGTGGAACACGTTGTGAATGTTAGTCAACGATTGGGGAAGATCCAGTCGATAAGCGACTTCACCAATCCGTTCTAGTATTTGGTATGGTCCAATATACTTTGGATTAAGCTTTTGGCTCTTCAAAATTCGACCTACACCCTTAGTCAGTGAAATCCTTAGGAACACCCAATCACCCACTTGGAATTCAAGGGGTCTATGCCGATTGTCATAATAGCTCTTTTGCCGGTCTTGGGCAATTTTTATCCTCTCTCAGATTAAAGCGACTTGTTCGTTCATCTCTTGAATCATCTCAGGCCCCAGATGAACGACATCGCCGTTCTCATTCCAACATAATGGAGTACGACATTTTCGACCATAAAGAGCTTCGTATGGAGCCATCCCAATGCTGCTATGGTAACTGTTATTATATGCAAACTCTACCAAGGGCAAGTATTTCTCCCATGATCCGCCCTGTTCCAGCACACATGCCCTTAACATATCTTCAAGAGTTTGTATAGTCCGTTCTGATTAGCCATCGGTCTGGGGATGGTAAGCTGAGCTCAGTACCCAGTTGTTGTTGCAAACTCCTCCAAAACCTTGAAGTGAATCGGGGATCCCGATCAGAGATAATGCTTGAGGGCATACCATGCAATCGTACAACCTCAGCAACGTACAACTTAGCTAATCGATCTAGCGATTTATTGCCAGGAAATGAGCACTTTTGGTTAGTCGATCAACAATCACCCAAATCGTGTTGTATCCGGTTCGAGTGTGAGGCAGTCTGGACACGAAGTCCATGGTGATACCTTCCCACTTCCAGATCGGAATTTCTGGAGGTCGAAGCAAACCTGGAGGTCGTTAGTGCTCAACTTTGCACTTCTGGCATATCACACAGGATTTCACATACTCGATTATTGCCTTCTTCATGCTTGGTCACCAGAATTCCTTTTTTAAGTCATGATACATTTTTGTCACTCCCGGATGTATACTCAGAGAGCTCTTGTGTGCTTCTGCTAGCACAGCCTGCCTGAAGCCTCCATGTGCAGGCACCACTACTCGGTTCCTAAATCTCCATATACCATCGTTACCCTGAGTTATCTCCACATTTTTGCCTTGGGCCTGAGTGTCAATCAGCCTCAGTAACTCTTCATCGTCCTTCTGTGCAGCTACCACAGACTCCAGAAATTCGTTGGAGATTTTTAACATTCCGATCGTCATTCGGTTTGGCGCGTCCATAACAATTCCAACATTCATATCCCTAAAGCTTTCCAGCAATTCCTGTTCTCTACCCATCAAGTAAGCCACGTGTAATACCTTCCTGCTTAGGGCATTTTCCACGACATTCGCCTTTCCTGGGTGATACTTCAAATCGAAGTCGTAATCCTTCAAATACTCCACCCATCTCCTCTGTCTCATATTTAGCTCCCTTTGATCATATAAGTACTTTAAACTCTTGTGGTCACTGAATACTACAAAGCGAGTTCCATACAGATAATGGCGCCAAATCTTCAGTGCGTACACCACTGCTGCAAGTTCCAGATCATGAGTCAGGTAATTCTCCTCATGTGGCCTCAATTGCCTTGAAGCATAGGCAATTGCCTGATCAGCTTGCATCAACACACACCCCAATCCAAATTTGGATGCGTCACAATATACTTCAAATTCCTGTGTTACATTGGGTAGTGCAAGAACAGGGGCAGTCGTTAAACATCGCTTGAGAGTGTGGAAGCTTAATTCACATTTTTCCGACTACACGAAGGGGTTTTCTTTCCTCGTTAACCGAGTCAGAGGGAGTGCTATCCGAGAGAACCCCTCAATGAAGCGTCGATAGTATCCAGCTAATCTGAGGAAACTCCTGATTTCAGTTACTGACTTCGGCCTCTCCCAAGCCGTAACCACCTCAATTTTTGTCTGATCAACAGAGATTCCCTCTCGGGAAATTACATGCCCCAAGAATTGTACACTACTCCCCCAGAAATCACACTTAGATAGTTTAGCGTACAACTTCTTCTCTCGGAGTACTTGTAAAACAAGTTGAAGATGTTGAGCATGCTCCTCGTCCGACCTCGAATATACCAAAATATCATCAATGAATACCACCACAAACTGGTCCAAGTACGGTTGAAAAGTCCGATTCATATAGTCCATAAAAATGGCAGGAGCGTTCGTTACTCCAAAGGGCATTACTACGTACTCGAAGTGCCCATACCGAGTCCGAAATGCTGTTTTTGGGGTATCCTCCGGCCTCACACGGATTTGGTGGTACCCCGACCTCAAGTCGATCTTAGAGAACACAACGGCGCCTCTCAACTGGTCCAGTAAATCGTCAATCCGAGGTAGTGGATATTTATTTTTGATCGTCAGTTTGTTCAGCTGTCGGTAATTAATGCACATTCGCATGCTACCGTCCTTCTTCTTTACCAGTAACACCGGAGCGCCCCAGGGTGAGGCACTGGGTCGGATAAAGCCCTTTTCTAGTAATTCGTATACTTGTTTCTTCACTTCGGTCAATTCCACCGAAGACATTCTATACGGCGCTTGGGACACAGGTTCTGCCCCGGGAATCAAGTCAATAGAGAAATCAATCTCCCGACTGGGAGGTAGCTCCGGAATTTCTTCCGGAAAAACGTCAGGAAATTCGCAAACAATTGGAATATCGCTCGGCAGGAGGTTATACCGACCCTCCGAAGCGAATAAAACAACATACGTGGTTAGGACATCGCTCACCCCGTCCTTCATGTCAAGTTCCTCAGAGAAAACAATATTCTTCCGATAACAATCGACCAACACATGATTAGCAGCAAGCCAATCGAGACCTAGAATAACATCTAAGTCCTTCAGTGGCATACAGATAAAATTCACTCGAAAAGTACGGGCTTCGATTTGCATCGGCAGTTCTCTACACACTGTAGTCGCACGGAAAGTGGAACCAGTTGGAGTGGAAACAATAAGAGCATTCTCCATTAAACCGATCGGCAGACCAAACCGTCGCACACAACTTTCTGAAATAAAGGAATGGGTGGCACCCGAATCATAAATTACATCAACCAGATAGCCACAAATGAGGCACTTACCCTGTAACAAATTGTCATTCCTCGTAGCTTCCGAAGCATCAAACGCAAATACTCGCCCGGTCATGGCGTTCTGGGCACCGCTAGATTGGGCATCATATCTTCCCGATTGTTGGTTCCCTCTACCAGCTCCATTCCGACCTCCCCTCGGAAAGTTGGAACCCCGGGTCCCAGAAGAGTTAGTTCGGTTGTCCTGCCTGCCCTGCGGCTGCCTCTGAGGGCAATCGGGCCTGAGGTGCCCTGGTTGTCCGCACTGGAAGCACACAATTTGATTGGCTTGGCAATGTTTGGCAATGTGACCTTCCTGACCACAATTGTAGCATGCACGGCTACCAGAAGGATTACCCGATCGACCGGTGGAACCCCGACCGGAAGAGGATGAGGAGGTAGTAGAAGACTTGCCGCCCCAGAAGAATTGACTCATCCTCTTGAAGCTGAATCCTTTCGCCTTCAGTGGCTTTTTATCTCTCGGCTGGGACGTCCTTTGTAACTGTACCTCTTCAGTCAGTCTTGCTTTGTTCACCAGGGTTGGGTAGTCCCTAATCTCCATCGGTACGATTACACTACGGAGTTCAATCCGTAGTCCAGCTTCGTATTTGGCACACTTACTACCTTCAGTCCCTTCTAATGAGAAAGGGTGGTAAAATCACACAGCTCGTCGAACTTGCTGGTGTACTCGGCCACAGACAGCCGGTCTTGCTCCAACTTCAGGAATTCCATTTCCTTCCGGATTTTGTAGTTATCCGGGAAGTATTTAACAAGGAACCTCCTTCAGAAATTTGCCCATACCAACGGCTCATTTGCTGCGTTCATCTGCACCTTCACTCGGGACCACCATACTCTAGCCTCTTCTTTTAGTTGGTAAGTAGCAAATAAAACCTTTTGCTCTTCTGAGCACTCAAAATATTCAAAAACCTGCTCGATATCCCTGATCCAAATGTATGCCCCGTCATAATCGTGTCCCCCTTGTAGATCAGAGGATTCATTTTCAGGAATTTATCCAGAGTGGGACCGGACTCAGTCCTACTCATCAGCTGAGTAAATCTAGAGAAGAAAGCATCTCCTCCCCTGGAACCAGTCTCTTCAGCCATTTAGTAATTCTACAATGAGCAAACACATCACCGTCAATAACCAAGGTCAGCCAGGGAATCAGAAATTTACCTTATATTCATAGAATACTACGCCAGTGGAGTGCCAAGGGGACGATGTCAGACCATACACAATCATAGTACAATGAAATACAATCAACCTTCATAAGACTAACACAATCACTAGACTAACCCATGCACCGGCTCTAGAAAGAACCGCTCTGATACCAAGTGTAACGTCCTCAGTTATTTTATATTTATTTTTATTCAATTAATTAAATTTTACAATAAATTTTCCCTTTCTTGATAATTAATCGAGATTTAGTGAAATAGTATATAAATAGACAGTGATGTATTTTAAAATATAGACTTGTATCCGATCCGGTCTTGGTTAACACACAGCTAATAATAACGCTCGGAAGCTCTTATACACACATATAACTCTACAGAGTCACTCAAAGTCACTCGGGCCCTGGCACCGATCTCCCCCTTGGCGCGACTCCATGGCTCCTTCCCCCTCCCTGTCACTGGTTACTAAAAAAAAAGGACAAGGGTGAGTGTTTGGCATTGTAATTAATATAGAATGGAATTTAATATACCTACATATTTATGTATACATTAAGCATCATTCGAAAGTAAGCACAATTTACTCAATAAGATATTAACTTTTCACTCGGAAATCTATCAAATTGCACACAGAAAGATAGTGTATTACATACGATAACTATATTAACCCAACCAAGCAATTCCATCACATTCATCACAATCACCACTGACTCTCATACAATCTGACTCCTAGTATCCGGATACTAAAGGATTGGCCTTCAGCTGGGGGTCCTACTTGACACCCCGTGAACCCTGCTTGGTTCACCAAGTCCTGCTTGACTCTCCACCTCGACCACTAGGTCCTACTTGACCACTGGGTAGCTCAACTGGGCACGAAAACCACGGGAGCCAGAAATGAGGGACTATCATATACCATCGGCCATCCCACACCACATAGTCATCCAACAATTTACCTTTCACATAACAATATCAATTCCTCATCACTCGGGTAGCCTGCTTGCTAACCCGGCATCACATAACACTGATCATTTCGACATTAGATATCACAAGATCATAACATGATAAACTCAACCACACACCCGATCCTCAACTAGTTAATGTACACAGTCACGCATGCACAAGCATAAACACACAACTACGTTTAGTAACATTTTCCTTAACCTGCTTATGCTACCTCAATGACCTGAATAAGAAGCGAGTCCCATTCTAATTAATTATAACCCGAACACCCCCCTTACTTTGGTTCCACGGTTCGATAATCTGCTCCCTGTATCGATTCCTTCCTCTGAGCACTGGTTTCGCAGTCTCAGCTCCGTCACTCAGTCTTCCGTTGCTTAACCTACTACCTACGGATCATAAAGTACAGCTCGTCACTTCAACGCCCTTAGTTCATGGACCGTATTTGGGCTCACACTCACCAGAGGAGTGGAGAACAGCATCGTATATAGCCATGCATGGCCCTTGACCATCAAAGAATAAAAGGGATAAGGGAATCACAATTAGAACGGATCAGTAGACTCACCTTGAAGCCTCGATCACAGGAATGGGGTTCAATTGAAGTTCAGACACAAATAGAGTCCCTCCCCAGCGCATGCAACTCAGCGTTAAGAGAGAAAAAAAAAAGAACGAAAGAGAAGGGATAGACCAGCAGCAAAGGTAACTCGCAAAAAAAATGAAGAGGGTAGGAAGAGAATCTTCTTTTATATATAAAGCTCATGGGCAAGATCATCTTTTCCTTTATTTTATTTGTATTCTCACTAAATTTTAATCAATTTCACCATATTAAACTATTTCATAGTTTATCAAATCAACTACACTTATTTATTCCCTCAACGTTTAATTATTCACAATTCTCTAATACTTCACAAGAGTATAGGCCCAGTATGAATACCGGCCCACCGGCGTCCTAGCTTAGTGTTCATACCTCAGAAATCCGAGCTACATCCTGAGAGATCGGATATCTCATCCGCGCTTGCCTCTTGGTTACCTACACCCGTTGTTTCAGCCATTATGAGGTTGATCCGGGCTATGACCCCGAGTGAGGCGCTCTCCTCACATCGGTTGGACCAAACCACCTGGCCCTGCCCGCCCTTCTCCTACACTCCCGATCTTTAACTCCGCCTACCCGCGCTTCTGAGACCGATCTCGACACCGGCTTTCCCGTCTCTGGCTCAGACAGAACAAATATTAAATAAAACTTCTAAAACATTTACTAACATTTCGCATTTCTTATAATTCTTATTAAAACATCAGGGATGTTACACTAAGTATGTCAGACGAGAAATACACCTCGTCAGGGCATAAAGCAAGGCTACACCACCAGGGCCTAAGATCCTATCCCAAGATCAAAGAGCAGCAAAAAATGATAATCAAAGCAGAAATTATAACCACGGTTCCCGTGTACCACCTGTCAGATTGCATGACTGAAGGCCTCCATCGTGGCTTGTCCAAAGAACCTCATATTTGCTTGATACTTGGCATCTTTTTCTTGAATTTTGGTGGAGAGCTCTTCATTCTCTTTTCAAAGGCCAGCGTTTTACTTCTTTAAGTCTTGTAGAGTATCCTTAAGTCGTTTTGCCTCAGTTTTGAGCGTCATCTCAGATTTCGTAAAGCTAGATATATTCTTTTCAAGGGCCTATTTCTTTTATTCATATCCTTCACACGGTTATGCATGCGGCCCTGCTCCTCAAGGAGACACGTATTCCTTTGCCAAATTCAATCTATCTCTGCCATAGGACCCTCCGTAGTAAATGAATGAAGGATGGATTAGTGTAACATCCCGGTTTTGGATTTAATTATCGATTGAAGCTAATTACATAATTAAGATTTATTGATTGAATAATAATAATAGTAATAATAATAATAAGTAGCCAGGCAAAATTACGCTGGTGCCCTTGGTGGTTTAGGAGGCTTCGGTTTCCTCTCTCTCTCCTTCCACGTTGATTGTGATTGATGGCTAAGAGAATTAGCATTAAATGCATATGGGATTGGAATTAATGGTGATGTGATGGCTGATGGAGTGGGAAGAGAAGTGTGATGATAAAGCCTCAGTTCACGTCTTCCCTTGCATTTTCTTCATTATCTCTTGGTGCATGTTCAGAAGGGAGAAAACACTCTTCATTCTCTCTAGAGCTCCCTGAAACTTTAGCTTCTTCTTCCTCCTAGTTATTCCTTCTTCTCCTTTTTCTTCTTCCATTCGAGGGCTGTCAGGGTCTCGGGTTGGAAGTCTGCAGCGTGAGGGGGGATCGGTTCTATAGGTTGTACTACTAAATCCTTGTAAACTAAGGAGACAAGACCAAAGTTTGGTTGATGAAACACGGCCCCATGATCAGAGCGTGATTAATGGTTGGATAGAAACCTCATCTGTTGGTCTCTGATCCATGCTATAGAGGATCGTTCCTTGCTTGGTTGATCAACCTGTCGAGGATGGTCATGTGGTTGTCTAACAGACTCAAATATTTCATGAGGAAGCAGCTGTTGGTTCCTCCAAAACTGAGAGCAGGGTCGTTCTGTTGAGAATGAGTGACTGAAGAACGTTCAGTCAGTGTTGCAAGCTCATGGAGCTTCTGGATCTTCATTCTAGGTAGGGGGCTAATTTACATCTCAAATGTATGGGTTATGGACGGGTTCCGGGTGCAACGATTACACTGTGTTGTGTTGTGTTTGCTGTGTATTGTATGTTGTTTGAGTGGAAGCCCGGATATATGATAATTATTATTTGTGTGGTGTGTGATTGTTTCCGTCCAAGAGATATCTATTAATATCTGTGATGATGCTGAGTCAATGCATGAGTTGCATGTTATTTGTATTATAAATGCCGAGTGCCTTGTGTGGTCTGTTGCTGATTCCCGTGTGAGATACTATATGAAATGCATGTGATTGTATATATGGAGAAAGGGTGACCTGTGGAAGGTCAGGAACCCTAAGTGATGATTTCTAGTTACAGATTCTTGGCCAGACCCTGTTAGAGCCCATGACAGCCATTGGAGCTGAGAGCTAAGTCTCGAGATGTCACGAGGTGACTGGTACTGGGTACCATATGGGAAGGGCAAATGGACTGAGGTCGAGGAAGAATCTGTAATGGAAATTATTATTTAAGTCAGATCCGCATGCATGTGCATTGAGGCATTGTTATTAAGGAGGTTGTGAATTATAGCCGAGTGAAATGGGTAAATCCCGATCGGAAGATGATGTGTGAGTATTCATATTTAAATGGCAGTATGTGTTATGGTTGATTGAATTATGTAATTTGTATAATTGAGGATTTAGGTATAATCTGAGCCAATATCTATCATTTAATATGTAAAAGTTCACCCCTACAACATTTTTCAGTATGTGCAGATCGGACTGGGAATGATGAGAAGGCCTCAAGTCCGAGTGATGAACACTCAGACTGTTAAGTGCATATATTGTATGTATTATGTATAGGCAAATGTAGCCTTGGCCAGCTCTTAAGAACGTTGTATAATGAATACACATTTATATGTATAAGAAATCCGAGTTATCATTATTCTGAGTGTATGTTTATATATACTTATATATGTATTTATGGTTTACATTGGTAACATGTATTTGTGTAAAATGAGAAGTGATAATAGATAGATTGACGTTAAGTCTATGAATTCCGAGTGGAACATTGTTGTGAGAGCCATTTCCGAGTAAGGCTTAAGTAAGTAGTCTTTCTGAGTGTTATAGGCTTGAATGATTCCGAGTAGATGTACTCGAGTGGGCTACTTCCATGGAAAGACTAGCCTATATGTGCTAAGTGAAATATACGAGTAAAATTCTGAGTGGGGAAGTGTTTGGATATTTCCGAGTGAAAATTCCGAGTGAACCTCTCCCGAAGGGAGAAGGGTTATGATGGTTCGGGTTGAAGTATTCTTAGGAAGTCCTCTTCCGCGTGAATGAGGCTGCGTATATAATCCGAGTGAATGATATATATATATATATATATATATATATATATATATATTCCGAGTAGCTAAGTATGGAATAGAACCGAGTGAGACTTAACTTGGTGAATCCCTCCGAGTGACGTGAGGACAGAGGAATCCCGAATGAAACTTGATTGGAGAGACTCCTTCTGAAGGAATGGAGGTTAAGTGATCTCTGAGTAAGGAAGATAAAATCATGACGAGTGCAGAATGAATAATGTGTTTCGGATAAGTTAAGGTTGAAATATACCGAGTGGTATTTGATTAGGAGTTATTCCGAGTGGGGAGAGTTTATGGATCCCGAATGGAATAGCCATCATTCCCAAGTGGATCTTATGTGTGACCTTCCTGGATAAAAATAAGGAATTATGTATGAGCTTCCGAGGAAGGCATGTGTGTTGGGGTCGATACCAAGTGAATGGGACCCCTGATTCCGAGTGAAGGAACACCGAGAGGGTGAAGACTCGGATTTGGAATGAATTTACCGAGTGGAAGATAGAGTGAGAGAGGACTCAGTCTGGACTGACTTTGCCGAGTAGAGGATTCAGTGAATGATGGGTCAGTCAGGATGATCTTGCTGAGTGAGAACCTGAGTGCCTTGAGTTGGTTTCGGGAGGATTCTGCCGAGTGAAAACCCGAGTGTTGGGAGTCGGATTTAAAGGGGCTTTGCTGAGTGAAAACTTATGTACTGGAAAGCCTTATTAAACGAGTGGGTATAAGCCCAGCTCTGTAAGTTGTTCGCCTAGGCGAGGAAGTCTCGCCCAAGCGAGTCAATCATGAATTCGATTCTGGACGAATTTCGCCCAGGCTCGCTGGTTTCGCCCAAGAGAGGTTTGTGTGACTCACTCAAGCAAGTCGGAATTCGCTTGAGCGAGATCGTCCCCTGATGCATAATTATTCCTTTCGCTCAGATTTTCTTTACTTCGCCCAGTGTGCCCACGTTGGCTCGCTCAAGCGGATGAGAGTCTCGCTTGAGCGAGGGACACTCTGTTGCTCTTTTTGGTCTTGATTTTAACTTGGAAAAACTATTATGAAAATTTAATCTTTTAATTCCACCCTCTCATATCTTCATATATGGGAGTGGTTCATCATTGATCCTGGTACTGTGTCAAAAATGCTTCTGCACTTAATTTCTTTCATTGAATTTATGATTTATAAAAACACGAAAAATTTACCCTAATTTTTGGGGTGTTTCAATTAGCACTTTAGAATGGGCTATCTCTTTAGAACGGGCCATACCACCCTATTTAAGGCATAATCTAGCTCCTTCCTGTTGAGACTGTCCTTTAGATGGATTTGCAAGGTAAACTCAAAATCTTAGGGAAGTACCTTTTCTGGTAAATGTAGGTAGTCCTCCCTATTTTCCATGTCAGAGAAAATTAGAACTTATTCTTGGGGACCATCAAACTGACCTCCAAGAGTTCTTATATCTGATGTCGCTGGCCTTTTCCCTTCAACGGATCCCAGGCATCTTCCTCATCCACTCGACTTTTCATTCTTTGGACTTTAGTAGTTGCCTTCTTTATTTTTTCTGGCTTTTTGGGAGGAACATCGCTATGAGAGAGAGACATCTTTTTCATCATTTTTTAAGGTAGGCGTCACTCTGTTTTCTTAGTCAAGGCTGGTCTCTACCTCGCTCATTACTCCTTAGAGTTGGTCAAGTATGCTTCCACCCATGCTCCCTGAAAAGTAAAAAGAATTTCGTTAGCTCGATAGAACTGGTATGAATGCAATCATTTAATCAAGAGAATGAAAAGTACCCAACATGTCGAGTTCTTTGTGGCGTTGGCCTAGACAATTCATGGAGGGCATTCATCCCTCGCAAAGCTTGCTTCCATCAACCACGTAAGCTGAACTCTTCAACAAGAAATGTTGATGCATTTACCTCCTGTAAAATAAGAAAGATCATTCCTCATCTTTCTAGAATACTGGATGGTCGGTCTTCAAGTGAACTTTGAAAAAATAATGTTTAAAAGAGACTCTGAATGTCTTATCTAACTCTATATATGCTTCAAAATTTATAATGTTACTCTGACATCGAAGGTTTACAAAACTCATCCCTCCATCGGGCCCGCAGCGCAGAACTTTAGCGTATCTAAAAAACATTGCCACAATAGGCATGATCCCAACGTGTTTAGCTAAGATCTCAAGTGAAAGAACCAAGTGTCATCCATTGGGATGAAGCTGGCCGGGGGCGATATGTAAAAATCTTACGCCTCTCATCTCAATCTTATTAAACAGAAACTGCAATCCAACTTAGGTAAATAAGTTTCCATACATAAAGAAAAAACGTTATCTTGGAATGTGACAAATCCGTCATCCAGGAGTGGAGCCACCAAAGAGTGTTGCTCTTTGTGTTTCCTATTCTTCCAAATTCGTCTGGCATCTAACTCAACCCTGTCTTCGGTCTCAACATGCTGAATAGGAATGGACAAGACTTCCCTTTGAACCTAGGAATATGGATCTTGAGCCTTTCTAGCAATCCAATCTATCTGATCACTATCATAGTGGAGTCTTTAGGGTTGGTCATTATATGAGCATTGCCCTCCCCCATGAGTGCTTTTAGTGGCCATTTCTTAATTTGTATGTTGCAAAAAACTAACGCCCAGTAAAAATCTACATCATCGGCATAATAATAGACTACAGTTGAATTTGTCCCATACATGGAATATGACTCCGGTGATAGAGAACAGGCCGTTAGTGACTCGTAATAAGCAAAAGACGATTCTGCTAAAGACACAAGGGTCTTAAGAATAGTTGATTGAGGCATAGCTTGTTGGTGTATGCACTACGAGCTATTAATGTATCAATTTTAATTTATCAATAAAATAAGTCTTTTTAGTTTTAAAATTGTTTTAAAACTATTTATCCTTGGAATAGTAGGTCATATGAGAATTGTTTCTAAAATGTCCTTAGTCAAGTATTTACATGGGGACATGTAAATACATTAAAACTAGTGTGTGAATATACTGATGATATTGTTGGTGTATGCACTATGAGCTTTTATGCTTTTTTATTTGTATTATTTTTCTGCTTATTAATAAAATAAGTATTTCAGTTTAAAATTATTTTAAAATGTTTTATCCTTGGAGTAATAGGTTATATGAAAGTTATTCCTAAAATGTCCCTAGTCAAGTATTTACATGGGAACATGTAAATACATTGAGACTAGTGTGTGAGTGTACTGATGACCTGATCTCATAGATCATAGATATAGATGATATCAAGTCTTCACACGGGTACACATTAAGAGTAATGATGTACTGGATAGACCCACAATGAGAACGTTGCATGGATTGTTACATGAATGTCATAAACGATTATCAATGTGATAATGGTATATGTAGTCCTTCGACCTAAAGTCACTACGATTCCTACAAGAGGAGTTTGTTGTTTTAATACAATCAAACATCTTCTGTAACAAGAGGACTATAAAGGTTGTGATTAGGCAATGAACAAATTATGCAGAGGGATGTGAGTGATGTAGATAAGATTTGTCTCTCATATATGACAGGAGTGATATCTGTAGGCCACTTGATGGAGTGAGACTAAGGAAACGCATGACCATGCTAGAAAGAATAAATATGAGATGTTTATTCGGATCAAGTTTACTCCGGTATCAAGTAAAATAAATTGGGCTGTACAAGGATGACGGGACCATGCCTTAGGCCCAATTAGGATATCGTGACAAAAGGAACAAACATATAAAATAATTATCACTTATAAGTTATGTTGATATTAAAAAATATTCAGACATAATGATGTATTGCTAGATGCCGCTCTTATTTTATATTAATAATAAAATAATTTATTATTAATATGACCGAGTATTTTACCTATAGGGTCACACACATAGAGTAATCTTATCAGAAAATGTTTTGTTTTATTTTAGTTAGACTAAAATAAAGCTATTGGGCCTAACTTGTTTAGAATGAGTAAGGAGCCCACTCTTTAGAAAGAACAAATTAGGTCAAACCTAAGCCTATAAATAGAGCATAAGATGCTCATAGGCCGTTCACTAAAAAGAGACACAAATACGCAAAAGTTGCAAGAGCTACACGCCGTCAAACTAGTAGTTGACAAGTGTTGCGATTCTGGTGGGAGTGCTCGTGTAGACTCCTAGAGGACGAGGCTACGACAGCTTCGGTGTTCTTCAAGAGGTAATCCTAAAAATGATTTTTTGTGTGTGTTTGTCTTATGCTTTGAAACACGGTGCTTTGCAAATCCTATGGGAATCCTTGTATTTCCGCTGCTCATGTACTAGGGATTCCCTAACAGATATGATCTCACAGATCATGATATCAAGTTTTCACGCTGGTGCACAATAAGAGTAATGTTGTACTATACAGACCCGCCATGAGAACGTTACATGAGTGTCATAAACGGTTCTCAATGTGATAATAGTATATGTAATATAATGTCCCGCCTAATAATTAGAGTTTAAATCATGCAATTAAACCCAATTTATCTCAATTTCACTTTAGTTAATGTAGTAGATATCAAAATTTGAGACCTGGATGAGAAAAGGTTAAAAGAAAAAAATTTCAACATAGTTGTTACCTACGCACTGCTCGGTAATTTACATCAAATCAAAGTTACATAATTCCAATCAAGATTAATCTACTTGGTACACCTCTGCAACAAGTCGAGGGCCAATTATGCCTCTAAGACTGCCTAATTCACGAAATTGTAGAAACATCCTAGCTGAAAATTTCAACCTGAACACTCTGTAGTATTTTAGCCATAATTCGGGCTACCAACCTCTGATTGATGCAATCCCAGTGCCAAAACGACCGTGACAAAATTATCAACAATTTTTATGAAGAACTCAAAGGCTAATTTAGCCTAGATTTACTAGAAGATAGGAAACACAATGGATCCCCTAACCTGTCAAAATCTCGCTTGAGCGAGATGCCATTAGCTTGAGCGAATTTTAACCTCGCTTGAGCGAAATGACATTAGCTTGAGCAAATTTTTGACAATATACAACCCCTGATTCTACCGAAATCTCGCTTGAGCAAATTTGACCTAGCTTAAGCGAGATTACCCTCGCTTAAGTGAAATTTTCATATAATAGAGCCTCCAGGACCTGTAAACATCTCGCTTGAGCGAAATTTACTCGCTCAAGCGAGTCATGACAACACCAAGTCACCTTTTATGTAGAATTTCATCCTAATTTCAACTTCTAACCTACCAAAACCTTATCAAATCAATTTCACACATCATCAAACTTTATACACACCAAAAATACATCTTCCATGACGTGTGACAACTAGCCGCACCTCAAAATTCTAAAAATGACTGACTTATGCATGAAAACACTGTTTAAGTAACTTAGGCCTATAACATACCATTTGGACCATCAAATCCCATTGGAGTTGGTCCATTCCACTTCCTACAACTTTCAAATAACATTAGCAACCTATTAAACACATCCGGAGGTCCCATAACCTCACAGAGTGCAATGTGGCCCCTCGAGTTTCTATTTATGCATACAACTCACTCAAACTCATTAACTTTCAATTTTATATCATCAATTTACCTTCAAATGCTTATTCTCTTTGAATGCAATGCATGAACAATCCCTGCCAATAACAATCATGCAAATGCATCAAGTTTCCAAATCACATTTCCTGGATATTGTTTGCCATACACAATCATATCTCTTCGTCAACACATAAGTTATTTCAATTCATCAAATTGCCATAATCTAAACATCATCATAAGTATATATATATATATATATATATATATATATATATATAAATATAAGGAGATCTAGACATTGATGTAATCATCATGCATATACTCCTCACATAATCCACAATCATGATCAAACTAAGCAAGTAGTCCTCATTAACCCTCAAACTCATAATTCATCAGTTAGAATCATAATTATTACCCAAAACAACTTAAGCAAACATCCTTGGCCATCACACACATATATACACATATGTACTACACATCTACATATCAAAATATTCATCAACACTTTGTCTTGGCATTGCTCCCAAAGTCACATTGCACTGGTATCCGAACCGTCTATAACCTCCCTGTCTCCAGTCGCTGAAACAACTGTAAGGGTGGGTGACTGACCATATAATTCAATGTAAATAAATTCAATAACAAATGCCAAGTAAACCAGTTATAAATTAACAATAAAAATATTACCATAATCTATTTCTAATTGTCATAATCAATATCCATATGTTCATCGTAAGCATTACAATCATCATCAATTTATTCTCAAAACTGACTCTCAATCAAGCATAGCATAAGACGCCCTAGTATCCGGATACTAAAAGGGTCGGTTATTAGCTGGGAGTCCACCAGACATCCTGTGAACCCACCTGGTCCACCAAGCCCACCTAGCTCCCCACCTCAACCACCGAGTCTTACTTGACCGATGGATAGCTCAACTGGGCCACTAACGACCACAAGAGCTAAAAACGAGGGGTAAAATATACTGAATGGTTGTCCGCACCAAACAACAAATATTACAACATATATTAATGGCATATAATCATCCAATCATCATCACCGACTATCCCGGGCATAAAAGCCATCTCCTTAAGATATAAAATATTCAACATAATGCATCATTCACCAATAAGTCATACAAGCAATAATCTCACATTCATGTTTCTAGATTTCATCATTTCATCCTTAAACATAGAAATCGACATTTGCAACCACAAGAATCCTTACACAATTCAATGATCAAACACAAACAAAATTAAATCACAAACTTACTGTTTCATTTTATTAACATACTTACCTATTACATTACTCTCCATGCCATGCCTATCAAATTCTACATTTTACTTTCCTTCTCCAATTAATCAAAATCTTAATAATTTATATAAGTCTATTTTATTTTCTTTTTACTTTTTACCATATGGTAACTATTTATTTATCCTCATAATTTAACCACTTCTTATTTAATCGCATTCTTCAATTTAATTTGATTAATCCAGGATCTGTTTAATTGAGTTCTCACCAAGTTCATTACTAATCATAATTTAATTATGCATAACATACTTTTATTATTTTTAATTAACTAGGATTTTACACACACCCCCTTAAAATAGATTTCGTCCCTGAAATCAACGTACCTCAGCAAATAACTTGGGATATTGTTGTCTGATATCTGATTCCAATTCTCAGGTATAAGATATCCTATTAAAGTTTTGTCACGCCACCTTGACCAAAGATACTCCCTTGTTTCTTAACTGCTTAGTCTGAAACGCCTTAATCCGAGTAGGAATCGCCTGGATGGTCAAGTTTTCCTTAAACTCTATAGAATCCTCTTGTGCCACCATAGACTCGCAAGGAATGTCTTTCCTAAGTTGCGACACATGAAAAAAATCATGCAACCGAGACAAGGCCAGAGGAAGCTCAATCTGATAAGCAACATCACCAATTCATTCTAGTACTCGATAAGGACCAATATACCTCGGGTCTAACTTTTGACTCCTGATAGACCTACCCACATCCTTTGTGGGGGAAACTTTGAGAAACACCATATCACCTACCATAAACTCTAGAGGCCTATGTCTGGTATCATAATAACTCCTCCGCCTATCTTGAGTCATCTTTATCTTTTCTCTGATCATAGCTACCTGATCAGTCGTCTGTTGAACCATTTCTGGCCCCAACACCTAGTTATCACCATGTCTGCCCAACATAATGAAGTATAGAACTTCCTGCCATATAAAGCCTCATAAGGTGTCATCCCGATACTACTATGAAAACTGTTGTTATATGTAAACTCAATCAAAGGCAAGAATTTCTCCCAACTGCCACCATGCTCCAAGACACAAGCACGTAATAAATCTTCTAGAGTCTGAATAGTGCCATGGGAATTGATTGGCCTACACCAGTGAACAAATTTTCCATTCGAGGCTCATACAATTTGTGCTACCTAACATACCTAAGTGAAAAAAAATCTCTTTTATATACTCAACAAGATTTAAACTTACAAGAATATATTTAAATGACTCAACTATTTATCAATTATTAGAATAAAAGTGCGCATTCTTGTCAGAATAAGATAAACATTTTTTAAGTAGGCCTTAATAATAACTAATTAATTGTTATAATTTTTTTAACGAGAAATTAATAGTTATAATTAAAGAGGGTGAATATTGTGAAAAAATAAAGAGTTTAATTTAGGTTGATGAAAAGTTATTTTTTCTTATATTAATCAAATAGAGTTTAAACGAAAAAAAAACATATAATATCAATATTATCTATTTTCCTAACATCTTTTTTACATCTGATTATTAAAAAAACACGTACAAATAGGATTCAGCGTGTTTTTAAAAGAATTTTGTTGTTCCATTTTTCCCCCAATGGTTCCAATTTTACTATTTATAGACTAGCCTTGCCTTAATATGGGCCCATTATTACGAAAGTAAATTAGATTAAAGAACCCACCACAACCATAACGAAAACAGGCCAGTGCTGTAAACGGACTGCCAATAATTTACGGCTTTTTGGGTAATTAATTTAGGCTTTTTATTCAGGTACTTTTCATTACAACAACAAAAACAAAACAGGTATTTTTGGCCTTTTTTTTACCAAAAAATATCAGATTTTTTTTAACAAAATTGAAGTATAATAATTTAGGCTTTTTATTCAGGTATTTTTCATTACAACAAAATAATCAGGTATTTCTTGTCCTTTATTTTTGGAATGCAAAATATCAAATTAGATTTTTATTAAGACAATATTGAATTATAATAATTTAATTAATTTTCATTTTATTACAGGGAAACACATCATCGCACTTGTGGTGGCTCACGAAAGAAAGGCCATTCGGAATGGAGGTATTCTTGGTATTGTAAACTATTACACATCACGTTATAATATTAACCTTCACAACGAATATGTATGAGTTTTTTGTTTTACGGGTTTTCTAAAGGCTGCACAAGATAACATTAATAAATTCTACACTCAACTCATGTGTTAATTAATTCTTCATGGTTTTTCAAAAAAATTTTTTTTTTCTCTCCCTCATTATTATATCTGTTCCCCCACAATTCCATATTTCAATTCCAGTAAGATTCCCGCGTGCATAGGTGTTGCACTGGAAAGTGAAAAGCCAAGAAGGCTTTGGTGGGTAAATACAAATTACAATGCAATTTAGCTATTGTCACACTTCAAAGGCGTTCATACTAATTCCCGTTAAGTTTGTGTCATTGTCACATTATAAAGGCATTCATACTAATTCGATTCCAATTTAAGTATCATGTTAATTTCATGTTATTGTCAAGGAAATTCTGTTCCAACATCATTTCATTTCATACTAAAAAAACATCATACTAGTTCAATTTCAATATCATATTTAATATGTCTAGTTTATATTTAAATAACTTAATTCTTAGAGGAAAAAATTTGAATTCTAAGATATAATCACCTGATTCTTGGAGGAAAAGAATCGAACTTCAAAATGTAGTCCTATAATTTTAATCTAGTATTTTAAAAAAAAACTAGAGTTAAATTTTACTTTGTTTCCTTCATTTTCTTTTCTATGAGCATGATTCTCATTTTCTAGGCAATCACTTCCCCCTTCAAAAAGTACAACTTTTCTTCTTTAACTCCTTTCCATCTTTTGATGTTATTTATTGTAGAAATTGGAAATTAAAGGATTTATAATACAATCAGTTGCCTCACAACCAATATTACCATTAGACAAGTCTTCCTTCACCGGTAAGTCTTTCTCTCCCATGAACCGAAACAATTTCAAACGGTCCGCGCAATTCATTACGACACCAATGCAATGACAAATATCTTATTGGAATCTCAAAACAATCTTTATGGAGGAACACACAGGATTTTTGGACTTGTAAGACTAAATTGGTTGTTTAGGATTTAAAACAAATTAAAACTCTTAGCTTATTTTACAATGGAAGAATCATATAATTTAGAACGTGTTTCTTAGAGTTGCTTAGAGAGAAGAGAAGTAAATTGTTGGACACTTTTTATTCTTAAGTGATCTTCTTTTTATATGTTTTCTTTGAAATAACCTTTTATGAAATGATGACTTGACATTGTTTATAGTTGTTAGAGTGTTTTGAGAAAAGTATTTAATCTCTATCAACGTGTGAACATTTAGTTGTATGACTTTCCAAATCGGTGCATAGGATGGATGCTCCCTTTGTCTAAACAATCTATTTGAAACTATTTTGATTAGGTGGGTAGTACGTTTCAAGTCAAAACGATTATAAGTTGTTTGAGTTATGCGATCCTTCAGGCTACTACCTAAGAGACTAAGCATTTGAACCTTCATACAATTACTTCAAGAGTCTTCTACTTTGGCTTGTGACTTGTATTTATATACAAATAAGCATCAGATAGCCTTGAAACATTAGTACACTAAATAGTGTAATGTTTATACCATAATGAAAATTTTTTAGGGGCACTAAAAACCTCATATGTTCTTTAAAGACTTAACATTCAACCCTTATTTATTGATGATAAACATTATACTATTTTGATTTAATAACTCGATCATACGTTAAAAATAGATAATATAATCTCTTGGGTTTATGCATCCAAGATTGTTTGAGAGAAATTCTTGTAAGCATATGTATATAGCATGAGAAATGATAGATTATATTAGAGTTTAGACGTCTTAGACATCTTGCAAACACTTTAGAAGTATATTTTGCCACAGTAAAGCATATGTATTCAAGATAGACACATAAATCTAATGATTTCATAATTGAATTGGTGAAAGTATCGATGTAAGCAAACTTTAATCAAGTTAGGGTTGAACCATGGTTAAATTAGTAGTTGTAACACCCTCGGCTAACTAGAATAATCCATTCCACAAGATGATTCTACTTAGCTGAAAGGTTACGAGTTTCAGAAACTGTTGAAATTTTTTTTTATACATATAAACACGGTGGAACAGATTCATTATATACAATACATAGTTATAAACAGTAAACTATACATACATCAAAAGTCAAGGGCATGTAGCCTTCCATATAAAATAAAAAGATAACAAGCTGACCTAACTACTCTACTCATCACCCGCCTAGGGAATCATCATCTGTCCTAGGGGACTCGGGAGCGACTATATTGGTGGAAGGGCACATCAAAGGTGGCTAGGTAGAAACCTCCACATGGGCCATACTAGTCGAAGACTGATCCAAGGTGGACTGGATAGTCTGATGAAGGCAGATGTAGTGAGCATCATGGGCCTCGAATAGAAGGGCTCTGGCCTTGGTCGACATAGCCGTAAAATCCTCTGTGTCGACATAAATATAGCTTCTGAAGATGTGGCAGAATTTCCTCGTGAATGATCCACTGACAACAGGCAAAAAATCATTCCATGGGTGATAACACAAGGTCATCCTAGTGAACATACACTCTTACTGCCTCCTTAGGGACTTATCCCGCCATCGGCTCTGCTTGAATGATCTGTTGCGGTAATACCAGAAGGATAGCCGGATCCTCTGCCATCGGGTCCACGGGCTCTTCCTCTGGGTCTTCCTGTGGTACATCATTGTCTCTTCTAGGGGAAAGCGGAATGTACTCTGGCATAAGCAACCTCGGGGGATCATCATCTTCTCTTGGAATGAATAACACATACCCAAGAGAGAGTGATTTGGGAACATGTGGGGGCTCAGGTACAAGATGCGGTCCTAAAGAATCCTCTACTACGTCCGACTCTCTACTAGCTAATTCTTCCAACTCGTGTACTCCTAAGGGTTGTGGTGGGTCTCCATATCTACGGATCATACTTTCAATGACCTCAACGTCCTTCTCGAATGGCTGCTCAATCTCCTGTGGCTACTCTATGGGGGCTTCCTCTAGCACTTCCAGAATGACCAGCAATAAGCTAGAACCAGGTACGTCTTCAATAGGGAGTTTACCATGATCTCCATGGGAGCAAGAACGTGGTCTACCCGAGGGTCTGGAAAAAGCTATAAGGATGAGTCAAATCTTCCATAAGAATCAAAGGGATGTCATTTATGACATTCCTCTCACACAATGTCAATCTGTATCATTCTCTATTTTCTACCATTCACACAAGGGTTCCTAATCAATTCATACTAAGTTATTTGCCATATCTCAACCTTATTCAATCACCCCTAAATATATAACTCTTTGCTCTCCCCCTCACTCCTAACTATCACATAAAGTATTAAATGCTCATCCCTTAACATAATCTTCATCAGTAATTAGATATCCATAATCACAATCAAACACAATTTCATTCAGAGTATGTAGTGCAATGCATGAATTTCATTTTATTAATTTAATCTTTTTTTAGCCATCATGATGCATGTGGGCCCAAATCTCATGATCATATCACATCAGAACCTGTCTTGCCCAGGCTGCCCCTGGACACAACGTTTCTACACTAGAGCGATCGGAGCCTACAAAGCCCTCTAGAGGTAATCAGAACATGTATGTCCACTTAATATATGGATCCATCTCCCCATAATTCATGGTCACTTGATACTTGTGACTTGGTTCTCAACAACCATAGATTACTATCCAAGGTCAAAGTACACCAGGTCGTATTATTTCTCCTCGGTCTCAGAGCTCTACTCTCGAGCCACTGGGAATCCCAGTCCTGTGTACTCCCAAGATCCAACATGTGGGATCTGGTACTTGTATCTCTAGCGTACCCCTCGCTGTGTGCTCCAGTCTTCATCAGATCATATGCAAATGGTGCATGTTCTGTACATATTCTTTTTATTTTTCATTATACTTGTCATCGATAGAGTCCTTTAACCAATCCATTTTTATTCTCATTATCGGCTTATTTTATATCATCTTTAATAAAATATTAACCTTCTTTTACTTGTCTTTTAAGAGGATTAAATCTTGTTATGGAATTACTATTAGTCACTTATAGTGTTAGTCTTAGTTAAATCTATTCTAAGAATATAGGTGGTCCTGGTCGTATAAGTGTACATTGGGTCCTTATTGATTATTAACTATCGGTCTCATTTATCTGCCTACATTTCCTTGAGTTATTATTATTTATTTTCTTTATCACTTATTCTAAAAATATTTCATCCAACAATTAAGAGTGAAAGTGGTTGAGCGTCATATTTATTATCTCTCAGGGTATTAACTTGCACCTTAGTGCATTAACTTCTCACCATAATAGATTCCAATCACATCGCTCTATTTCCATGTCGTATCAGGTTCCCTATGGCGACTCGTTCTCCTTTCATTATTATTTACTTTATAATTTACCAATACATCTCAATATAATTCATTCGTTCTTATCACATACACTTTCATCAAGTCCATTCACACAATTGCGTAGATGCATTTAATTCAGTCAACACATACACATCAGCATGTAAATTCACATAGGTCAGTCAAACATACATTACTCATCCAAACAACACACTCACCAAGTATACACACCCGTTTACTTAGTCGGTACAGATGATATGGTCGTATCATATTTATTTTAGTTAAAACTTGTTATAAAATATTCTTATATTAAGTTCGTATTATTACTCTTTAACATATTTACATATATATTCATTTCTGCTTTATAACTTACTAATCATTCTTAGGTACCAGAAAATACTTGTTTATTAAATAATTCATATATACATATATATATATATATATATATATAATTGTGTGTGTATTTAAGTATATCTATTTTCTTGGAAGATATAACTAACTTACCAATTATTCCTAATTACTGAAATATATTTACTTATTAAATACTTTTTATTATACAAATATATTTATGTGTGTATATTTATAAAACCTTATATATATATATATATAACTATATATATATATATAACCGTATATATATAGTTATATATATATATCCACAATTTCTTTTTGAAAATATAATTTGCCTACAAAATTCCTTTTTAGTGAAATTGACTAGATCTATTAGTTGTAAATTTGTACCCCTATTTCTATCTTTTTTTCAAAAATCTAGTTTAAAATTCCCTTTTTAGAGTCTAGTAAGTAAAAAATTTTACTTATTAAATACTTATTATTATACAAATATATTTATGTATGTATATATATAAAACCTTATATATATATAACTATATATATATATATATAATCGTATATATATAGTTATATATGTATATCCATAATTTCTTTTTGAAAATATAATTTGCCTACAAATATTTTTTTTAGTGAAATTGACTAGATCTATTAGTAGTAAATTTGTACCCCTATTTCTATCTTTTTCTTAAAATCTAGTTTAAAATTCCCTTTTTAGAGTCTAATAAGTAAAAATTTGCTTCTAATTAGTTAAATCTCTAGCTTGTAATTATTATCATTCAATTGGCCTTGTAATTGGTAATTTATCATTATCACCCCTTATCTATAACTACAACCATTGGCTTAATATTTATTCATTCACTAGTTGTACCTAAGTTCATTTACTTATTCATCTAAACATATTTTTATTACAAAAAAAAATCATTACTTCCAACATAAACCTAATTTCTTGGTTAATTCACTACTACTTAACGACTACACCTAAATATATATATATATATATATATATATACGTATATATATATATATATATATATATATCTAAAATATCCATATATCTTTGTAAAACACTATTAATCCTAAAAATAGTCTTTTCTCTTAATTTTATTATTATAACCCATTCTTACTATTTTATTAATTTCTAGTTATTCCTTTTTAACTCATTACCCATTTTTCTTTATTAAACTCCTTTAAAATTTATAAAAAATCGTGTAGTGACTTTGTTGAATCGTCATTATCATATACTTGAAATAAATTTAAATTAAATTGTAGTCGAGCATGAATTGGCAAATTTTCTCAAAATACATGATTTCTCCGGTGATGCTTATCGGACTCTGGCAAGATGACTATACAAGATAACAGGGCTTATAGGAAAAATTACAAAAATACAAATAAATCAATAATTAATTACATTCCCAAATAAAATACAATCAGACCCATAATAAATTCCTGTAACCCATAAATCTTTACAACGGGGCTCTGAACCCTGGTAAAACTCAAGCAGGGCTAACGACCTTCAAGGCACGCTTTATGATAAATTTATAAAAATATATACAGTCATCCAAAAATAAATATAAAATTGCCAGTGATGACAAAAAAATTCGTAACTTTCAAACGGTGTATCAGAACCTAACGAAACTCGACGATGGCATTCCTAGAGACCACAAAATAATATCAGATAGTTAAAAATGAAACAAAATGAAGAAATACTCCCCTTACCTCATCATAAGTTCATGGTTTTGAAAAAAATGCCAAGGAGCTGGTCATCGAAAATTCACCGATCGCCCAATACCTCACGTCTATCGCTTCTGATCATTCCTGGGACTTAAGATACAACACATGCAACCAAATTCAAGGAGAGAAGGTCATGGTTTTTGGGCCAAAATGATAAAAACATCACATGCATGTTATGTATTTGGAAAAGAATCAAAGGAAACTAGGAATCTAATAGTAAAATTTAAGAATCTTACCTTGGTAGCAAGAATAGTGGCCACAACAACGAGAATGGTGGAGCATAGTGGATGAAATGGAGGGTGGCAGCTTGGATGATGGATTTATGGAGGTGAAAGGGAGCAAAGTTGATGGCTGAATTGGGAAGGGTAATCATAGGAAAGAGTGAGAAATGAAGGAAGAAGAAGTTGAATTTAGTAGGTGGTAGTGGCCTTTGGTGGTATGACCGTGAGGAGGTGGTGATTGTTATGGTGTGTGGTGTTGAAATGGTGGCTGGAGGAAAGAGTTGTGGATGCCAGGAAGTGGAGAAAATAAAAGAGAAGAAGGGTTTGATGGGTGGTTGCTGAGAGAGAAAGAGAGAGAAAGAGAGAGAAAGAGAGAGAGAGAGAGAGAGAGAGAGAGAGAAAGAGAAAGAGAAAGAAAGAAAGAAAGGGAGAGTTAGTAGAGTGGTATGGTGCAGTGAATTTAATGGGTTGGTGAGGTGAGTAGTGAGGTTATAAAGAATGAGTGAGCGGACGGAGGAGCGGAGAGGTGACACCTAGTATAATAGGTGTCGGGCGATGATGGTGGTGCTAAAAATCGGTGTTTGGAAAACTAACTTGTCGCGTAAGAAACCAAAGGTGTCGTCTAGGATTTTTAGTAACCGAAAACTAGAATAGTTTTAAATAAATACACAACAATTCATGGAGTTGGATTTAGGAAAAATGTTCAACACAAAGATTATAGGTTTTTATTTCCTCTTCGATTTGGTACATCACATGTGAAAATCCAACATTATAGCCCGAGTTATACCCGAACCAAGGTAAAGTGCTCCCGATGCTCCCAAATTATTAAGGGCTAAAAAGATAAATTTATGGGGATTTTTCCTTTGAGAATCAATCTTCGTACCCTTCATCAAAGTTGTAGGGTTTTTCTATATGAAACCATAGAAAAACGAATGAAGCGGTTTCAACATTATATGAGGGAGATATGAAAATTTTTCTGAAATAGAATATAGCTATTACGAAACTGGAACAGCCCTGGAAAGATGTATAAAACTATACCAAATGGATAAGATTCAGCCTTAGAGGTCTGCATTAAAATTATAGAAAATTTTGTTACAAAAATTATGGAACCAGAATATGAAAATTGGACATCGTATGAGAGAGATATAATTTATCGAGTAAACTATGGGCAGATTAAAGAGATTAATTGATAGGGTTTCAGAGTATGAATACTTGGTTCCTTGAATTGGGGATGCAGAGTGTGAATCGGAGTTTGAAGCTAGAAATAGAGGTTGCTAAATTTTTTGTAATGAAGAAACCAAGAAGAGAATCGCTTGATTTCAGCTTTGTATGAGAAAGTTAGGCCTAATACACTAAAGGTGTTTAGGCCGAATTTTTGGGGGTTCCAATTTAACTAACTATTTTCTTGAAAAACAAGGTTGATAGGGCTCGAATTAGGATTAGGTCCCTTTAAGAAAAGTGTTTAGAACATCGAAACGGTTCTGATGGTTCGGAGAACAGACTTAGAAGAGGTGTTGAATAAGTTTATTCACTTTTCAAACCAAAAAGTGATATTTAAGGAAAAATCCTTTAAGCACAACAGACCAGACTTTTCAAGATATAGAGCATGATTCTTTGATTGAATGAGTGTTACTTACCAAACGTTTACTATCAAAGATATGAACGACAATAACTAGACTTTTGATAGTTAAAGAATTAGAGTGAAAGAGATATCACACAAGCAATTTTATAGTGGTTCACGTCCAACTCAGAGACTATATCTAGTACCTTCAAATCTAAAGGATTTCCACTATGTAAAAATATCATTTACATCAAATGTTGAGTATTGTTGACTCCAGCCACTCCTGGCTTAAGCACAACCGGTGCTTTAAGTATTCTTGACTCTAGTCACTCCTGGCTTAAGCACAACCCGTGCTTTAAACACACCAGACCCCTTTGGATTCCTATGAGTATTCTTTTACAGCACCCACTCCTGGGGCAGACCCAAGTATTCTTTTACAAGCCACTCCTGGCTCAAACCTTGAGTATGCTTTCAAAAACCTCTCTGGGCCAATAGTGTTTCCCACACTAATAGAGTGTGGCAACACACCAAACCTGTACTACCAGAGGATTGAAAGAATTATTACAATTAAAATGAATAAGTCTTCTAACTTAGCTAGGCTAAGTAATCAACTACATGAGTTAGTTTTAAAGAAAGAGAAAGACTTATTCATTTAGTAGACTCAGTACCTGTGTAATATGAAATAAGAGCACATGAGGTACTGAGTCTAAAGCATGACCAGGGATAATATGCTCATCAAAGAGCAGGGAGATATGAGTTGATGGCATATCTCTGGTTGCTATGGCTTTTGGGAGAGAAGAAATACATATAGCGAGCTTTCTTTGTCTTCAAGTCAATTCTTCTTAGTCTGAATTCTTCTTCTTGAGCAGATTGCCATTTCATTCTTTTTCTTGGTGCTCATTCATACTTTCTCTTCTTCATCCACACATTTCTTAGTATGTTTTTCCCATCCTCCTTTTCTTTAACAAGCTCTCTCTTTTTTCTATTTTCCATTTTATGTTCTTTGTGTTTTTGCTTTTGTCTGAGTCTTGCACTCAAGCTCTTATTTCTTTTGAAGAGATTGGTTCTATTTATAATGAATTTTTCCAAAGAGCCTGAGGAGAAAATCACTGATATAAGTTGTTGAGAGATGATATACCCAATGAGAAGGATATTGCACAACAGATAACAAGGTTTCTTTTGTTAAAGAGAGTCATTTTGAGCATGTAATTATAGGATAGAAACTTTGAGATGTGTGTGAACATAGACAGGATAGAGGTAGTGTAGGTTTCACAAAATAGGAAGCTTTTATTTAGAGAATCTCTGAATCTGTAAGGCACAGGTGAAAGACTTGACGCTGTTAGAATAAAACTTGATCTACCTTGCTTTGACATTCTTCTTTTCATGAATCTTTGTTTTAAAGCGCTTATGAAGATGCTTTCTGACCGTTGAGATTCTTTGAACCAGATTTGTATAGGAACTTTCTTTTAGAGGATTATGGGTCTGGTGATTCATAAGGTGTTGATGATGAGACAATTTTAAGACACGATTATTTAGATGCCTTCACAAGGTCTGGGAGCTTTGAGATACGCATGAGAACTAGATCTGGTGTTCAGACTTTGAGGTATGAGATAATAAACTTTTTGAACTAGGTCTGGTAAAGTGTTCAGATGCAGATTCAAGACTTTTCTTGTTTTGGATTGAAGGATCTACGTTTAGATCATACTTTTGACACACATACTCCCTCTTTCTTTTGTAACGAAGGCCTTCTGTTTTCCTGAAACACTTAAACACATATAGTAATATCATATGACTTTATTTAAATTAGAATACGCGATGTTAGTTATCAATAAATCTTAAGAGAATTCAGAGTCTTTCTTGACTCTAAGACTGTGCTAAGATCGGATATCCTGAAGCACATGCACGATCAAACATGAAAGGTACCTAAGGTACAGGTTGAGCTTGGCAGACCGGACCTGTCTTCCTCAATTTACTATAAGAGGGTTTTAACACGACTAGTTTCCCTATTGGATCACTAGTCTCAGGATGAATCATCGAAATTTAATCGTCTATTGGGTCCCATAGTTAAACCCGAGGACCTGACAATATTTTATTATTAAATATAATTATTAAAGAATTAAATAAATAATTATTAATCAATAAAATATCATTATTATATAAATATATTTTCAAAATAAATAAATAAATAAACATAAATCAAATATTAAATATTAAATATCAAATTAAGTATTTTATATTAAATACTATTAAATACCATTATAATTAAATATTCTTAATAAAGAAAATATTATAAAATTATCAACTAATTAGCATGTAACCAAATAAAATAATTATCATCATATACTAATTAACATTAACTAAGAGATTATCATTAATTAAACAACATCATTTTTCATTATTATTTACTTGTACTACGTTATTTATTTCTCATTCATTCTCTTTTATCTCAGTTCTTTGTTACCCTATCATCTTGTATCCTCATCTTACCTCACAATCTCTGTTCTTTTTTCATTGGGCTCTTCTTTACTGATACTTTCTCAAAGTTTGAACACCTCATACTTATATCTTAATTGGGTTCACCTCTCACTAGAGCAACTCAAGGGACAGACCGAAGCCTTAACCTTTTCACAGAAAGCTTAACAGTGTACTCTCAGGGTTCTTGAGACTCTAGGTTCTTGGTCTAAAAATTTGGGCTGTTACAGTAGTATTAAAGAATTGTTATGGATTGGTCACTTATCTGGTTCACGGTTTAACTAGTCAGACTAGCTGGTTCAGTTTGATTTGGGTAACAATGGATAAATCAGGACTTAGGGAATATGATTAGTTAATCAGAATAATAAACAAATATAAGATAACTTAAATTATATTGTCCAAAGATATGTCCAAGAAACTCATAACGTACATTGGAATTATTAAATTGACATGAATTTTAAAACAAAATATTTAAAATGTTCTCCCTATTTTGTCGTCACAAAAAGTCTTCTTGGCAATGACTAGCAGTGGAGGATGTAATACCATCTGTTACTATAACAATTTAGACAAATAAAATATAAAAAACATGACATAAATATGTTTAAAAAATAAATTTTGGATTAGTAGAGGGTATACACTTGTTGTATTGGAATACTTATAAAAGTTATTTAATCAAAAGATTTCCCTTAAGGATTCAAATATGATACTAAAATATCCATTTTCACAAAACTTACCATGGTATTAACAAATGATAATATCAATATATTTTTCATCAAGTGTTGAAGACAAGTCTGGCTGAAAAAGGAAGCATAAACCAGACCCCAGACTCCGCTTTGTCTTTAGACCTCAAATTTGTTGATAACAATCCATCAAGAATCCATTAGAAAATGAAGTTTGTATATCAAGAAACTAATATATGTATTCAAGTGTTTCAGGATAAATAGTGCACAGGCTACAAAACAAAGGGAAGCCCTTTTGCTCAAAATATAAATTCCAGTAATTGGATGATGTCCAAAAATCTGATAGAAGAAGCTTATTTTTACTTAGTCAGACTTATAGAGCATAAAAAAAAACACATTGTCTTTTAGGATTCAATTGTAACGTTCTTAATTCTACTTGCGTATTGAATTAGGTTCTCTGCTGTTATCAAGTATGCATGCTTATCATCAAATAAGACAAGAGTTAAACAACACTCAATAGCCAAAGTCAACATACCTAACTCTGCTTACGAACAGAAAAAGTTGAATCAAAGTTACCATGTATGTCAGCTCCAATTTAGAAGATTACAACATTGACTTTTACTCTTTATTTCAATCAAATGAAGCAAATAAATAACTTTATTTGTTGAAGAAATAAAAGAGACCATTTTCATGCAAGCATTGTCATACTCTGCTATCAGACTCTTGAATCCCTCTCTGATTACCAAAGGTTTGGTAATGAAAGCTTAAGGCAAACACCTTCATAGGATTTCGAACGTCTATATCTCTTTTCAAGGATTAGAAACTGTCACATTCCAGCACCTATTTAAACTTTAAAAGATTGAATTACAAATAAGAAGAAGAGTGCAAAAAAAAATAGAAAAAAGTTATTGAGAAATCTCTTAAGTCAAATTATCATTCTTTGTAATTCATTCTCTCTAGACAGAGGCTTTTCTTTCTCGTTTTGCCTTTAGCAGACCTTGGTCTCGTGTCATTCATATCTTAGTATTCAATCTCTCAATTGTATATCAGTCATACACTAAGTTCTAACACCCCGGCCGCTTTTCAGGAATGAACGAATCTCCCCACAGACCAACACGAGGCCTTTCCAATGTGCTTTGTCCTCAATCACACACTTCCCGAGAACTTCCCAGGAGGTCACACATCCCAGAATTACTCCAAGTTAGGCCACCGAAAAGGATAATGCATTTGTTGGTATAGGTAGTATGAATTCATTCTTTTAAGCTATCCTCGACTGTATAGTCCCATACCTATACAGTCTTTGGATCTCTCTCATTCTGGTATGTATTCGGTTCGTTCATGTGTCCCTCCAATTGGAAGACTTGCCAGGAGCCGCTCCTTATCGGATGTCACATACCCACCAACTTCCGCCTAGTTCGTCCCTGAACCATACCGTACTAGAAGAGGCCATGCTCTGATACCACTGTAACACCCCGACAGCTTTTCAGGAATGAACAACTCTCCCTACAGACCAACACGAGGCTTTTCCAGTGTAATTTATCCTCAATCACACTTCTCGAGAACTTCCCAAGAGGTCACCCATCCTAGAATTACTCCAAGTTAAGTACATTTAACTTTGGAGTCCTTAAGTGATAGGCCACCGAAAAGGCTAATGCATTTGTTGGTATAGGTAGTACAAATTCATTCTTTTAAACTATCCTCGACTGTATAGTCCCATACCTATATAGTCTTTGGATCCCTCTCATTCTGGTATGTATTCAGTTCGTTCATGTGTCCCTCCCACTGGAAGCCTTGCCAGGAGCAGCTCCTTGTTCGTGCCTATGCACTGGCGATCACTGCCCGCCCTCAACGGTGCCTAGGATGCCACATTCCCTACTGGAAGCCTTCCAGGAGCCGCTCCTTGTCCGTGCCCATGTACCGGCGATCACTCCCCGCCCTCAACAGCGCCAGGATGTCACAGGAGCTGTTAACCCGACGACGGCGCCTCAACGGTCCGTGTCCACCACCGGGTTTTGTTAATTGGCAAGCGCACCAATCGTTTGTAGTTTTCAAAATTTAGATATCGTTCCACTGGGATTGAAAGTTCAATAACAACAGTAATTTTCTACTTACTATGGTAAATGTGAAGGAAATTATAAATAAAAGAATGATTTATATACAGTTCATACAATATTCACAAGATAACATGGTTGAGTAATTCATAAGATAAAAGAAAATAAAAATCTATCTAAAAAGTCGAGTTGCAATCTAGAATAGGTAAGATACTTGAGATAAACACAGATAAACAAATTATGTTGGAAATTGGATCCCTAATCTAGAATAACAATGAGGAACTCAAGACATGCATATTTAATCATCAAGTTTCATGTCATTGCAGCTTAAAATCATTATAACCGATCCCTCGTGATATAAATTCTAAGAATTCACCGTAAAGTCCGATCCCTCGTGAGCTTTCTCAGTAAAAACTTGCATTAAGACCTGGCCTTATGGCAACAATGGTTAACAACCCCTATAGAATTGAGATACCAAGGGTATTCCAACTTTTTACTTTCGTCAAAACTAGTTTCAATACGGCATAAATAATCATTCTCCCGTTTGACATTTACACTAATAAAACCGGTTTCGATACACATGAAAATCATTCTCCCGTTTGACGTTCATATTAATAAAAGGTTGAGATACTAACATGGACTTGAATCATAAACATGCAGAGGTCGAATTCACAACATTATACTCAATAGATTAGTTCACCAATTCCAACATAAACAAATTAGTTACACATGGTAAAAGTAAAAACAACACTTACAGAGTTTGACATTACGAAGACGATGGAAACTTCACGATACAACGATCACAATACACCGAAACACACTCAAGTATCTAGAAAACTATTCTAGAACTACAACTCACAAAAGAAGTACTCAAAGTCGAGCACAAGAGAGAAGAGAAGAGAATGCTGTGTATGGAATGGGATCTGTTGAATGGTGTTGGATGGCCCTATTTATAGGGCTGAGCAAGGGTGCTGACGCTACGCGTCAGTGTGACGCTACGCGTCAGACCCCTGACTCAGCTTCCATTAAACAGCTGATAATGGCCACTTCAAATTATAAAAATTAATCATGCTTGGCCACTTGGACGTGTCTCCACTGTGTTTTGGCCATTTGTGATGAGTGGGGTGGCCCTTGTGCTGAGTGGAGTGCCCATTATTGGGTCCAAGTGGAGTGGTTGGCCAAAGTGGGAGTGGAGACTACGCAGCACTGACGCTACGCGTGGATTTGATGCGTAGCGTCAGCATCAAAAATAGCTCTTGATGCTACGCGTGGGGTGAGGCTACGCGTCAGCTCCTTCAGTGTAATTTTCTCTTGATTTCTTACTTTTTCACTGCAAAACTAGAGAAAATTGATCAAGGGCAGATTATTTCCAACAACATCCATTTATTGAATTTAAATCCTAATTTTCTAACAAATTAAACTAATTTTTATAATTTTTATGAAATTTTTATTTAAGCTTTTATTGAAAATTTGAGGACTAACAAATACCCCCAACTTGAGACATTGCTCGTCCTCGAGCAAGAGAGAAAAATAAGAAAAATTAAAATTTGAAATCAAATTTTTAAGTTAGTCCGAAAATTTACCACAAAAAATAATTACACAATTTTAACTATTTTGTAATAATCAAAAACTGATATCAAATATAACAAAGGTTTAATGATCAAATTATTTACAATATTCTATTAACAATCAAGCAGAATTTCAGGCTTACCTCACAAGTGTTTATCTCTATGCAAATGGTAACCTGTTTCACTCAATCAATCATAAAATCAAACGAATTTAACTTTGTTTGTCATCTAATCAATGGTTATTTATATAGAGTTAATTCGAAAATCACAAGGTCTTTTCACGGGTTGTAATGAGGCTTGGTTTACAAGAATCAATGGTTTTTCTTGGAATTCAAAAACCTGAAATCATAAAAGAGCATTTTCATAATTTTTAGGCTTTTCTCTTGATCCAAACTCTCATTTATTTTTTTATTGATGAAAAATAAATACCCCCAACTTGATTCTTTTCACTATTTTTGACTTTTCTTTTCCATATTCTTTTTTTTTTTTGAAAAGAATCAAGTTGCTTATTTTCACTCCCCATTTTTGTAAGAACACTCAAAATATTTTTCATTTATTTCAACTGCTCTTTTAATCAATCAAGTATAGGGAATGGTTAAAACAAAATTAGGTTTTTAAGGGTACCAAAGAATTTTATTTTAGGCTCAAATTGGCTTGCAAGGGATAAAAGATTTTTTTTTTACCAAGGTAAGCTGTTTGGCCCAAGGTTTCGTTTCACCAATAAATGTGCCTTGATCATTTTCCCGAATTCTCTGTACAACAACACAAATCAGAGATTAAAGCAAAATTAATTCGAATTGAAAATATGTCGATTAAACCCTCAAGTGTTTAAAAAGATCTCTCAACTCACCGGGTTATTGAAATTTGCTTAACGGTTAATAAACTTGTTGTAATTAAATTTATCAAAATTCCTAAGTTATAAAGAAATTGATAATTGATTTTACAAAATTGGTTTTATTGTGTAAAAACTCTAAGTGTATAAACTAACTTACTAACAAAAATTTGATTGATTTATTAAAAGAAAATTTTAAGATTATTATTTTTTTTTTCACAAAGAAAGTCACACACATATTTTCAAATAATTTTCAAAACAAAATACAATTTATTCAAAATTTATACAAATTTGTTTTTATGCAAGAAAGTATAACAAATACTAAATATAAAAATTTATTAATTAAAAAGAAAACAACAAACAACAAACAAACAGCAAGAATTAAAAAAAAATAAAAACATAGGCTGACGCTACGCGTGGATGGGACGCTACGCATCAGCCTGTTCTGCCCACGCTACGCGTCTGTGGGACGCTACGCGTGGGCTTACAGTTCATTCTCACGCTACGCGTCAGTGTGACGCTACGCGTGAGCTGCGCAGAACAGGAAAAAAACAGGGGTTGCACAGCAGCAACCCCTTTCCAAACCACATTATATCCATTCAATTCCTAATTCCTAACAGCAATCAATCCCAATGGTCTTCTAATCCTAATCCTAACCACATTTATTTCTAAAAATTGAAAATTTAAAAACAAAATTATAGAGAAAGGATTAGAATACTTACTTGTGGTTCCTTGAGCATGAGATTGAGAAGGCTTGGAAGAGAGAAAAGGAAGTTTCTAAAATTTGGTTTTTGAAAACTAAGTGAGGCAGAGAGGAGATTTTAGGTTTTAAAACCTAAGATGGGCCTCTCTGGTTCAGTTTTAAAAACTGAACGTGGGCTCTGACGCTACGCGTGGATGGGACGCTACGCATCAGACCCAAAATTCAGAGTTCACGCTACGCGTCACATTAGCGCTACGCGTGGGCTTCTGTTTTTGATTTTTCAAAATTTGTGATTTTCAAAACCTTTTCTTTTCAGTTTAAAACCCCTTTTAAACAAGTTTTAAAATTTTTGTTTTGTTTTGTTTTTTTTGTTTTTTTTTGTTTTTTTTATTGGAAAAATAAAGAGAAAAGAATGGGTTGCCTCCCATTGAGCGCTAGGTTTAATGTCTCCAGCCAGACGTTACCTTTGATTAATCAGGTGGTCTCCCAATATTTGTTGAGGAATCACCTGTCTTTTTCTTCCTTCTTCTTCTTTTTCGATGCTTAATTACCTGTTTTTCATCTTTCAAAGCATCGGTTAATTTAAAACAATTTAATTGATTGGGAAGAGATATACCTGGTTCGGTTGAAAGGTAAACTTTTGCCTCATTACTTATCCTGAGGTGTTCATGAGCACTGAAACTTACCTCTTCTTCATAAACTTTGACTGCAACCGTACTTAGATCAACATCTACTCTGATCCTTGCAGTCTTCATGAAAGGTCTTCCTAGGATCAGGGGGATCTCAGTATCCTCCTTCATATCCAGCACCACAAAGTCAACCTTGAAGTGGTACTTGTCAACCTTTACCAACACATCTTCCACAATCCCAAAAGGCTTTTTGACAGAGCGATCTGCAAACTGTAATTCTGTCTTTGCTTCCTTTAGCTCATATTCACCAATGCGTTTTATTAAATCTAAGGGCATCAAGTTAATGTTAGCCCCTAAATCTAATAACGCATTCCTGATGTTGATATTTCCGATTGTCACAGGAATGGTGAAACTCCCCGGATCTTTACATTTTTTTGGGCTTATACAGTTTGTTTCTTGCTCTTGCACATTTTTTTCTTTTTCATTTTTCTCATTTTTTTCTATTTTTTTACTTTCTTTCTCTTCTTCTTCTTTCTTTTTCTCACTCTTTTCTTTACAATCAATTTTTACAACATCAGAAGAAACAGCATTACATTGTTCTCTTGGGTTTTGAGTGTTTGCAGAAAACCCAGAACTTTTTAATTCGGCTATTTCTTTTGCAAGCTAACCCATTTGTATGTCTGATGCTTTTCGGGCAGCTTCATTTGTCTCCACAAACTACAATAACTGTTGAATAGATTCCTCTATTCTTGTCAATCTTGCATTGTCAGTTTGTTGTTGCTTGAATTGATTGTTAGGAGGTCGGTTGGAAGGTCCAGTGTCCTATCTCCAGCCAATATTCTGATTTTGCCAACCCTGCAGGTAATTGTTAGGGAAAGAATTTTCATGATTAAAAGGAAAATTACCTAAGGGTGCTCTTTGATGGTTCATGAAATTGGCTTGCTCTTGCTCATTTCCACAGTAACCACATGGTTGTTCTCCCATGCAGTGCATACATGTTTTAAGTTGAGCAGGGAGTGGTGATGCTACTTGAGCAATTTGAAGTTTTTCCAATTGCTTGCTCATAACTTCAATTTGTTGGGTCAGTAATTTTTGCTGAGCCAACACTGCATCATTTACTCCTAATTCGAGCATTCCTGGCTTCCTCTGTATATTACCTCTTTCATGCTTTGCTTGTCGGTCACTAATAGCCATTGATTCCAATATTTCTATGGCTTCTTCCACAGTCTTGTTCATTAAAGAACCACCTGCACAAACATCTAACATCATCTTGAACTGAGGCAATAAACCATGGTAAACGATTCTTACCTTTTCGGCATCATTTAGGTTGTGGTTTGGGCATTTTCTCAAGAGTGCCTTGAATCGTTCCCATGTCTCTCCTAATGATTCATCATTATTTTGAGAAAAAGAGTGTATGGCTGTCATTGCTTCAAAATATTTTGAAGGAGAATAAAATCTTTCCAAAAATTTTCTTTCAACATCGGACCAGTTTGCAAAACTACCCGGTGGACAAGATTTAAACCATTCTTTTGCTTTCCCAATCAATGAAAAAGGAAAGAGTCTCATGTAAACAGACTCTTCTTGATTGGGTTCAAAACCAATTGTGCTGCATAACTCATAAAAAACAGTTAAATGTTCATATGGTTCTTCATGATTTAAACCAGCAAATTGGTTATTTTGAATTATGTTTAAAGTGGCAGGTTTAATTTCCACTGGTAAAACTGGTCATTGAAACATTCCCGAAACTCGGGGTGGACCATTTATAGCAGCAAACTGTCCCAATGTTCTCCTTTCAGCAGCCATATTTGAATTTTCAAAAATTTTCAAAGTAGAAGAAGAATTAGTTTGTGTTTTAGATTTCAAAGACTTGATTTTCTTTACAAACTTTTCTATCTCAGGATCAAAATAAATTTTACCTGCGGTAGATCGAGTTTGCATACACAAACTAGACAAAGAAAGTTAGTGTAACAATGATAAAAAATAAATAAAAAAAAATTATCTAAGGTAAAAAAAATATTTACCAGGGTAATTAAAATTTTACTGTTTTACTGAAACAATTCAATCTCCGGCAACGGTGCCAGAAAACTTGTTAACCCGGCGACGGCGCCTCAACGGTCAGTGTCCACCACCGGGTTTTGTTAATTGGCAAGCGCACCAATCGTTTGTAGTTTTCAAAATTTAGATATCGTTCCACTGGGATTGAAAGTTCAATAACAACAGTAATTTTCTACTTACTATGGTAAATGTGAAGGAAATTATAAATAAAAGAATGATTTATATACAGTTCATACAATATTCACAAGATAACATGGTTGAGTAATTCATAAGATAAAAGAAAATAAAAATCTATCTAAAAAGTCGAGTTGCAATCTAGAATAGGTAAGATACTTGAGATAAACACAGATAAACAAATTATGTTGGAAATTGGATCCCTAATCTAGAATAACAATGAGGAACTCAAGACATGCATATTTAATCATCAAGTTTCATGTCATTGCAGCTTAAAATCATTATAACCGATCCCTTGTGATATAAATTCTAAGAATTCACCGTAAAGTCCGATCCCTCGTGAGCTTTCTCAGTAAAAACTTGCATTAAGACCTGGCCTTATGGCAACAATGGTTAACAACCCCTATAGAATTGAGATACCAAGGGTATTCCAACTTTTTACTTTCGTCAAAACTAGTTTCAATACGGCATAAATAATCATTCTCCCGTTTGACATTTACACTAATAAAACCGGTTTCGATACACATGAAAATCATTCTCCCGTTTGACGTTCATATTAATAAAAGGTTGAGATACTAACATGGACTTGAATCATAAACATGCAGAGGTCGAATTCACAACATTATACTCAATAGATTAGTTCACCAATTCCAACATAAACAAATTAGTTACACATGGTAAAAGTAAAAACAACACTTACAGAGTTTGACATTACGAAGACGATGGAAACTTCACGATACAACGATCACAATACACCGAAACACACTCAAGTATCTAGAAAACTATTCTAGAACTACAACTCACAAAAGAAGTACTCAAAGTTGAGCACAAGAGAGAAGAGAAGAGAATGCTGTGTATGGAATGGGATCTGTTGAATGGTGTTGGATGGCCCTATTTATAGGGCTGAGCAAGGGTGCTGACGCTACGCGTCAGTGTGACGCTACGCGTCAGACCCCTGACTCAGCTTCCATTAAACAGCTGATAATGGCCACTTCAAATTATAAAAATCAATCATGCTTGGCCACTTGGACGTGTCTCCACTGTGTTTTGGCCATTTGTGATGAGTGGGGTGGCCCTTGTGCTGAGTGTAGTGCCCATTATTGGGTCCAAGTGGAGTGGTTGGCCAAAGTGGGAGTGGAGACTACGCAGCACTGACGCTACGCGTGGATTTGATGCGTAGCGTCAGCATCAAAAATAGCTCTTGATGCTACGCGTGGGGTGAGGCTACGCGTCAGCTCCTTCAGTGTAATTTTCTCTTGATTTCTTACTTTTTCACTGTAAAACTAGAGAAAATTGATCAAGGGCAGATTATTTCCAACAACATCCATTTATTGAATTTAAATCCTAATTTTCTAACAAATTAAACTAATTTTTATAATTTTTATGAAATTTTTATTTAAGCTTTTATTGAAAATTTGAGGACTAACAGGAGCCAAGAATACTTATGGCGCTAGTCTGCTGCTATTATTGTAAATGAGATTTTACAATAGTGAAATCTTTCAAGTTAGAAGGGACTGGACGTAGCTTCTATGTTGGAAGTGAACCAGTATAAATTCTGTGTTGATTTACTTCTCTAACTCCTTAAAAGTCTACTTCGTAAAGATTGATTACTTATTTTTTGGCTCATTATTCTGCAAAAAGAATCCCTGACTTATTCAACCCCCTTCTAAGTCAAACTCTAAAACATCAATTGGTATCAGAGCTTGTCCTTTGGGTTGATCACTTCCTCGAGTGAAAAAGATAAAGCTCTATGGCAGTCTCTTAGAGTAATCAACTGATTGCTGAAAGATCTTCAATCAATAGGCCTCCTACCTTTTTTGGAGAAGACTATCCATACTAGAAGGATAGAATAGAAATATTCATAAAATCTACTCAGTACAGTCTATGGATAGTCATAATCAATAATGACTATGAGGCTTCTATTTGATGGTGCTGGAAAGCCTAAATCTAAAGATAAATAGACTTCATTAGAAATCAAACAGATGGAGATTAATGTCAAGGCTAAATTCCATATTACTTGTGCTTTCAACAAATCTGAGTGCAATAAAGTATTCAAGTACAAGTCAACTAAAGAAGTCTAAAAAGTTCTTCAGTGTAATTATGAAGGTACCTCCAATGTCAAAAGATCTAAGCAAATACTATTAACCAAACAGTATGATACTTTCAAGATGGAGGAACATGAAACCGTGGATCAAATGTTTAGACTCTATTAAATAAGCTCAGGCTCTTGGAACCACTCCTTCTTGGAAATACCTGAAATGTTTGATGCAAAATGTTCAACTCTTGAAGAAGCCAAAGACCTGAGTAAATTCTCATTGGATGAATTACTTGAAGTACTCAGAGTGCATAAGTTGAAGCTAAAATAGAAAGAAGCCAGCAAACCCTCCTCCACTAAAAGCATTACCTTAAAATCTGATGAATCAGGCAGAAAATCCAAAGCACTAAAAGCTTAAGAGACCATAAGTTCTGACCTAGACTCTGATGAATCAGAAGCTGATACAAATAAAGAACTAGCTCTTATAACCAAGAGATTTCACAGGCTGTTAAAGAAGAAGAAGTTCAGACCTGACAAGTTTCAGAAGAAGGATCACAAAGGTAAAAATCAATTTAAATTTAAGACTTACAAATCTGCTCTAGAATATTTCATATGTAGGAAACTAGGACATATGAAAGTAGAATGTCCTCTTTTGAATAAAGATAAAAAGGACAGAAAGGAAATGAGAAAGTTTCCCAAGAAATAGAAAAAATTAATAACTTGGGATAATGAACAGTCATTAAGTTCTAAAGAATCTGAAGAAGAGATAGAGTCTGCACAAATCTGTCTCATGGCAAATGAAGAATCAGATTCTAAAGCAAGCTCAAGTGAGTCAGATTCTGAGGATGTAAGTTATTTTAAACTGAAACAGAACTACAATTTTTTATTCAGTGACTTTTCTAAACTTTTGAAAAACTTCAACAAGCTGAAAGTAAAGTATATTGACATGGTCACTAATTTTGAAAATCAAATCTCAAGATTGAAGGAGGAAAATCTTAACAAAAACTCTTTGAAAGAAATGGAAGAAAATGAGAAGATGCACCTTGAAGAGTTAAGCTAACTCATGAAAGAAAACATTGTTTTGAAAACAAATTTTGAAAGTTCCAAAGTTTGCTGCAACTCTCAAAGTGAAGAAATCATTAGTGTGACATCCCAGCGCTGTTGAGGGTGGGGAGTGATCGCCGGTGCATGGCCACGGACAAGGAGCGGCTCCTGGCAGGCTTCCAGCGTGGAATGTGACATCCCGGGCACTGTTGAGGGCGGGGAGTGATCGTCGGTGCATAGGCATGGACAAGGAGCGGCTCCTGGTAGGCTTCTAGTGGGAGGGACACATGAACGAACCGAATACATACCAGAATGAGAGGGATCCAAAGACTGTATAGGTATGGGACTATACAGACGAGGATAGTTTAAAGAAATGAATTCGTACTACCTATACTAGCAAATGCATTAGCCTTTTCGGTGGCCTATCACTTAAGAACTCCAAAGTTAAGCGTGCTTAACTTGGAGTAATTCTGGGATGGGTGACCTCCTGGGAAGTTCTCAGGAAATGTGTGAGTGAGGACAAAAGCACATTAGAAAGGGCTCGTGTTGGTCTGTAGGGAGAGTCATTCATTCCTGAAAAGTGGCTGAGGTGTTACAATTAGGTTGCAAAAGAAAGTTGATTCTCTTACCTTAGACCTGAGCAAATTTGTAAACAGCACTAAAAACTTAAACATACTTTTGGGAAAATATCTTGGTAACTATAAAAGACCAGATCTGGGATATGTAGAAGAAAATGATTTCAAGTATTCTTCACCTCTTACATTTGTTTCAAAAACTTATCAAATGTAATTACTACAAGAAGCATGGTCATTTAATCAATGATTGTAGAAACAAGAAAAGAAGAAATGAGAAAATTGCTATTAGTGTAGGACCCAAAAAGATATGGGTACCAAAGTCATTAATTATTCTAATTACAAATATACTTGAAAACAAAGACAAAACCTCTACACTGGTATCTAGACAGTGGATGCTTGCATCATATGACAGGAAGAAGGTCTATGTTCCTAGACCTGGAACAGTTTAAAGGAGGAACTGCCACCTTTGAAGGAAACCATACTGGAAAAATCATTGGGTTTGGTAGAGTGGGTAAAATTCCTTGACCTATTATTGAAAATGTATTTCCTGTTGAAAGACTAAGACATAACTTATTGAGCTTTAGTCAATTTTGTGATAGTGCTATAAGGTTTCATTTGACAAAAATAATTTACTATTATCAAACATGATGGAACCATACTCTTTAATGCCAACAGACATCATAACCTACACAAGGTTAACTTAAATGAACTGAACAATCAAAATGTAACATGTTTGTTTTCAAACTCTGAAGAGAGATGGATTTGGCATAAAAAGCTTAGGCATGTAAGTTTAAAACATAATTCAAAACTTCACAGATAAGGTCTTGTTAAGGGAATGCTAAAAATTTCCTTCAACAGCTCCTTGTCTTGTGAAGCATGTCAAAGAGGGAAACAACACAAAACCTCATTTGAAAACAAAAATGTTGTTTCCACTACCAGGCCCTTGGAGTTGTTACATTTAGACTTATTTGGTCCATCTCAAGTGCAAAGTCTGACAGGAAAGAAGTATGAGTTTGTCATTGTTGATAATTATAGAAGAATGACATGGGTATACTTCCTAACTCACAAGGATGAGTCTGTAAAGGTATTCAAAGAAAATCTAGAATAAAAAAGGTATCTATATTGGTATAATAAGAAGTGATGATGGCAAAAAAATTGAAAATAAAATTTTTGAAAACTTCTATAATGATTTGGGTATAACTTACAGTTTTTCTTCTCCAAGAACACCTCAATAAATTAGCGTTGTGGAAAGGAAAAATAGGTCTCTGCAAGAAATGATCAGAATAATACTTTATGAAAACAATATTCTATAATATTTCTAGCTAGAAGTTGTAAGCACTTCTTGTGATATTCAAAACAGAATTCTCTTCAGACCTATATTGAAGAAGACTCCTTATGAACTGTGGAAAAGAAGGAAACCCAACATTTCATATTTCTATCCATATGGATGTACCTGTTATATTTTTAACACTAGAGATCATCTTGGAAAATTTGACTATAAGTGTGATAAAGGAATATTTTTAGGGTACTCAACCTCATCAAAATCTTATAGAATCTTTAATACTAGAACTCAAACCATTGAGGAATCAATGCATGTAAGATTCGATGACTTTCAAAAAACTGACAGGAAACTGGCAGATCTAGATTCTGATGATACAGGAATTTTACAACAAGAAGTTGAACAAAAAAAGCAAAGAATAAACCCTGATTAATCTGAATCAGCTAATCATGAAGATAAAGATTTTGAATAGAATCAATCAATACCTGAACAAAAAAGCCAAGAGACTGAAAGTTCAAGGCTTATCATCCTTTAGACCTTATAATTGGAGATCAGGCAGCTAATGTGAAAATAAGATCCATACTTCAGAGTCAATCCTTAGTTGCACTAGTATCAGAATTAGAACCAAAGAATGTTTTAGAAGTATTAGATGACATAGATTGGATCTTTGCCATGCAAGAAGAGCTAAATCAGTTTGAAAGAAACAAAGTCTGGAACCTTCTTTCAAGACCCAAAAATAAAAGCATTATTGGAACAAAATGGGTTTTCAGAAATAAGCTTGATGAAGATGGAAAAGTTATTAGAAATAAAGCTAGACTAGTAGCTCAAGGGTACAACCACCAAGAAGGTATAGATTTCACTGAAACATTTACACCTGTGGCCAGACTTAAGGCTATCAGGATACTTCTTGTATTTACTGCATAAAAAGGTATTACATTATATCAGATGGATGTGAAGAGTACTTTTCAGAATGGTTTTATTGAGGAAGAAGTTTATGTAAAGCAAACCCCTAATTTTGAAGATGTGTCTTTTTCAAATCATGTTTTCAAACTAAGAAAAACATTATATGGTTTAAGACAAGCTCCAAGGGCTTGGTATGATGGGCTCAATTCTTTTCTAATTTCAAAAGGCTTTACAAAAGGAAAAATAGACACAAATTTGTTAAGAAAAAGCTCTCAGAAACTTTTTATTATTGTACAAATTTATGTAGATGATATAGTTTTTGGTGCTACTGATGAAAATCAGTGTAAAGATTTTTCTGAAATGATGTAAGTAGAGTTTCAAATGAGTATGACGGGAGAACTTAAATTCTTCCTAGGCTTGCAGATTAAGTAAACCAATGATGGTATTTTATCCATCAGCACAAGTACACCAAGGAGTTGCTTAAAAAGTTTAAAAAAGTTAATGCAAAATCCATGAGCTCTTCTATGCATCCAAACTGTATAATTAACAAAGATGAATTTGGTACACCAGTGGATCAGACCCTATACAAAGGAATGATTGGTCCACTTTTGCATCTCACATCCAGCAAACCTGACATAATGTTTAGTGTTTACATGTGTGTAAGATATCAATCAGACCCTAAGGAATCACATTTGTCTGTAGTGAAGAGGATTCTAAGATATCTTATTGGCACAACTAACCTTTGGTTGTTATATGAGAGAACAAATTCTTTCTTTTTATCTAGATTTTATGATGCGGATTTTACAGGTGATAGAGTAGATAGAGAAAACACATATGGTGGATGTCACTTCCTATGCAAAAGTCTGATATCATGGGGAAGTAAAAAGTAAAACTCAGTTGCTCTCTCAACAACAGAAGCAGAATACATGTTTGCAGCAAGTTGTTCTCAATTTCTTTGGATAAAATATCAACTTGAAGATTATTCCATTAGAGAAGAGATTCATGTGTTCTATGATAATACAAGTGCAATAAATATGTCAAAGAACCTTATTCAACATTCAAAGGCAAAGCACATTGAAGTAAAATATCACTTCATCAGAGGTTATATGCAGAAAAGCATTCTGGACATGAAGTTTATAGATACAGATCATCAGTGGGCAGATATCTTTACAAAGCCTCTAGTTGAGGCCGGGTTTGCCTTTATTAAGCACAATTTATGTAACACCCTGGAGCCAACTTGCAAATCACAAGATAATTACTGTCACCATATAAAATTCCTTGGATAACTTATTTTTCACCTGGTAATTATCAAGTGATTCACAAGCTGATTTCAGAAGTTACTTATAAAATATCAGAGTACATAACCATTTACATAATAAACTTCATTTTATTATATATAACATCAGAGTCCCATACATGTTATGTTTTACAACAGGTATCCTAGATTTTATAAAATATAAAGATATAAAAACACCAAAACATAGCATATACATACACAATACAACCAAAGTAACTACGCAAGCAAGCATCAACATCAAAAGTCTTTATAGTTCTTCCATGTCAAGCTTCATCCATTTTGTTATATATATATATATATATATATATATATATATATATATATTCCTGATTAAACATTAAAGGGTTGCAACAAGTAAAAGAAAGAGTGAGATAAAATATTAAATAAATAGAAATTAAATTAAAACATACGTAAACACAAATAGGATGCTATGTGATACAAATGCCAAACAAGTGTTTTGTATTTTTTTTATTATTATTATTCACCATTCTTTATATGAATGAAAATGCATGATGGATCCATTCTAGTGGGAACATAAATAGTAATTTCTAATAATAATATTTTTACAGATATCCAACTGATACTGCGCCCCGTAGTGCAACACCAACGTCGGATAACAATATAATAATATCAATAACAGGTGTTGTGGGACCCCCTTAAGGACACATTGTTCAGCCCTTAAGACGGTCGTGGTATAAAACCACCACAGGGGTCTGTTGCTCAATAGAGCGCGTTCCTCTACCGGGAACCCCCCTAGGATCCTTTGAACGGCCAATGTATATGATGCATGAATGCATAAGATCTGAATTAAATTATCAAATTCCTTTTTATAATTAATCTTCACAATAAAATTATCATAACAATCAAAATATTATGATATTTCATCATATTTATAAGCATACTCCATATATTATGATCCAAAGAATATGGAAACACATATTCCATATTACAATTAATATATCATAATCCAAAGAATAAGGAAACACATTTTCTATATGTATAACATTATGTATAACATTTATTAATATTATGAAATTATACTACTTATTATGAGGAATTCTTCTCCTTTAAATATGTTTAGATAAACTTCTAAACTTAATTTAAATAATCATATTTATTTATTTCAAGATAAATTCTCAAGGATAATTAAAAATCAATTATTTAATAATAATTCTGATTTATATTTATAAAAGAATACCATTATTTTAAGTTTTTAATCATATTTATAAAAATGTCACTGGTCTTATTTATGAAAATGTCACCATTCTAATTTATTTACTAAAATGCCACTGCTTCTGATTTACTTACAAAAATGCCCCTGGTTTTATTTTAATTACAAAGATGTCACCACTTCTAAGTTTTTAACACCGGTTGCAAATATTCGCTGTTAAAAGAGGTCTAATTTGTAGAAAATGAAATAACACTCTGTTTTTGCTGTTTTTAATCACTTTCAATTGCAAATTAAACATGTTAATTGATTCCAAATCACCATACAACATTAGAAACATATCATATGTCATATTTTACATCAATTAACATTAATTTCATAACTTAATTCAAATTTAATTAAAATCTAACTATATAGGTTTTTAAACCATTAATAATTAAACAAGCAATTCTAACTTAATTCGTATCTATTTAATGTTCTATCTCCTCTTTCTTACCTCAATTGAAGATTCCTAAACTTTCCTTGTGCTAAAATCGCTTTATCTCCAATTGGGTGTGATTCTTGATGAGAGAAATTAGAAGAATCTAGAGTGAGAATGAAGAAAGAGAGAGCTTGGTGAGGATGACAACAGAGGAAAGAAGGAAGTGTGAAAATTGATTGAATTGAATTTGAGAGTTTGTGAGGTATTTATAGGCTTCAATGGTGATGGAAAATGACTGTGAAGGAAAGAAGAAACAAAGGAGGAGAGCCTTCAAGAGAGACGGGAGACAAGATATTTTTGTATGTTTTTTTAACAGGTTCTTTAATAATTCTACATTTTATTGTCTAATTTTGTTTCCTTTTAGTCTTATTTTAAATCAGTTTTACAAAATAAAAATATTTCTATAACCGGAATCAAATTTTCTATTTTCTAAAATTCATTTCTTATTTTTCTGAGAAACTTCAATTTTTAATGTTTAATTACCTATTCAAATTGTTGTAAAAATTGGGTTGTGGCAATTTAAGCTTAAGAACTATTACATGAAAAGTCTGATGGATAAAGTGTCTGATGCGTGAAAAGTCTGATACATGATATGTTTTGATTTGATTCAATTTAATATGTCTTAACCCACACTTATGTTTTGAGTAACGTTCACATTGCAAGTTTTTGATGCCTCAAAAGTCTGAGATCTGATTCTGGTGGTTCATATGGCTGACAATCCTTGAACCAGACTTTTTGGATAGAATCTAAAATTTATCTTTTGATGGATCAGACTTCTGTTTTTATAAGGCTCCCTTTTTTACTTGCAACCTGTACACTTGGTATATATAATTCTTGAAACGCTTAGGCTGCGTTTAGTTACAAAAAATTATTCTAGTTTTCTAGGAAAAAGTTTTTGCTTGTTTTCCAAAATTTTTATTTCCTAAAATAACTAGAAAAATTTTGAAAACCTGTTTAGATGATGTGACAGTTTTTCAATTTGGAAAACTAAAAAACTAAAAAAGTTGTTCAAGTTTACTCAATTTTCTAAATTTTTTCAAATATTTTTTAATTTAAATTAATTTAGATATGTTATATATGTACACATTATTTATGGTAGTATTGTATAATATATGCATCACGTAAACATTGTGACAAAAATTAAAGTAATATTAAAGAGAACCTTTTTTTATAAAACTTTAACATATTAATTTAAAATTTAATATTTTAAAAAATAGAGTAGAAAAAATGCCCACATTCAAAGGTGTTAACTAAATCAAAATAACCTTTTATCAGTGTTATGTGAACAATACTTTTAAGCAATAAAAATAAAATTTATTTATTAAAAAATTATTTATAAATAATTAATGATATTTTTAAATAAATTTTTTATTTTTATTTGGTTAACTACGTGTTAACAGTTTTACTAATGTTATTGGTTGTAAAGCTAAAATTGAAGCTACCTAATTGAAAATTGTAACATGTAAAAGAGAGAAAGAGAAATATTTAGATGCAAAGCAGACAATGTAAGGCCTATATAACATGAATGCGAAAAGTCATCATATGTAAGGATCAAGCATGATATTTCCGTGTGACCTAAATTAAGATCATTAACTTTAATACGCGCGAGGAAGAATACCGCGTTTTCTATTTTTCATTTTCTTAGAAAACCTTTTAAAAAGGTTTTCTGATTTTTCTTAAAAAATAGAAAATTAGGTTTTCTATTTTTCTATAATTTTTTAAAAATATTCAATAAATAAACAACTTTTTTATTTTTCTAATTTTTCTAAGAATAATTTTCTATTTTTCTAAGAAAACTTATGAACTAAACGTAGCTTTAGATAGACATATTAGATCACACATAAGTAGACTTCATTTAATTTAAATATATTGATGTGCGCTATTAACAAATCCTAGGGTCTGGTTATAATATGCAATTTTAGGGTCTGGTCCAGGGGATAACTTTTTCAACCAGACTTGTTCTCAACAAGGAGTAGTTAGGAGTTGACAGTGTTACAAAACAAAATCCAAATTCATCATACAATTACTGTCGTCATGGATAAATAAGCATCTCCACTAACTTTAATATGCACTCAGGGTCTAGTCAGACTAAGAAGAGCTTATTGTGAATTTTTGACACTAGGGAATGACCCAAAGCATCCATAGGCCTCTCTTCATACTCTCTTATCCCAAGATTCACAATTAAACCACCCCTAATACATTAATTGAATTTTAATCCTATCTCTCAACACATTCATACCTTTCACTTATATATTATAATGCATGTCCTACATTATGAATTTAAATTTGTTCAAGCTTTTAGATACTTAATTCTATAAATCTCTATGGGGTTTATTGAAATTTTGGTAGCGTCTCCCCTATAAATTAGACATTTTTCAAATTTAAAATACAACATTCAAAATTCCTAGACACTTATATAATAGGTCAACATCAAATACATCTTTTTAAATTAAGCATCAAAATTTCTAAAATATTAATTTCATCATTTAGTGAATATATTAAGGAAATAATATTTTATTTATAATATTTAAAACTTAAATCACTTGGAGAATACTTGTAAATATTTAATAGAAAAATAAATAATTTTAATGTTTATTCAAGTTTAAAAGTAAAAATAAAGATAAAATTTATCTAAGATAAATATTTTTTTGAACCAAAAATACTTGTAAATATTTAATAGAAAAATAAATAATTTTAATGTTTATTCAAGTTTAAAAGTAAAAATAAAGATAAAATTTATCTAAGATAAATATTTTTTTGAACCAAAATTTTATTATCATTATAAGACAAGGAGTTAAACTTTCACATTTTATTATTTCATAATATTGTAGTTTCATTTATACAATTTTCTTAACATGTTTACTATATGCTTGTATTAAATATTTTTTACACTACCACGATCTTAATATTAATTTAGAGCAATTCAATAATTTGAAGCATTCTAACAATTTAGGATAATTTCAATGGTTCTTGAAAGAGAACCAAACAACATTAATAATTATAGAAATATATATATATATATATATATATATAAACTCACACGTCAACAGAATTATAAATAATTAAAATATAAACACTCAACTAAAATATTAATTATATATATGTATGTATATATATATATATGAGTAGAAATATAAATAATTGAAATATAAATAATTTGATAGATATAATTAAAGTAGGATATAATTTGATAGAGAGAAAAAAAGTACCTCAACTGAAGGAGAAGAAGAAGTGCAGACGTATATTTTTTCGTGAAACAATGGATATATATAGACTTAGAATCAAGTTTTATTTCTATTTATATTTTAAATATAATATTTAGTTTGACCACTTTTATGAGATAAATTATGTGCATCTAATTTTTTTATAAATTATTATATCATATTGTAAAATATATTTTATGCATCATTTGTTATACTTGAAACATCCCGACTGGATAAAGACAAACCTGAAACCCGGGGGAAATTTTTTGCGTTCAAACAGGAATCGGGAAAAAGGGAAATGGAGTCAGGGTGTCACTCTTATTGGCGAGATCCTGATTTAGTTAAGCGGAACTAGCAAAAAGTCGCTTGTGCGAACTCCTACTCGCTAGAGTGAGCCCCTACACTCGGTGTATTTCCTTCATTCGGAATCGGAACCTCCTTTCACTCGGGGGTGGTCCCATCAGGTCATGCCTCACTCAAAATTTCTCACTTAGTCAGATCCTTATTCTTCGCCTGAAAGATTCTCATCTCAGACATGGTTCACTCGGAGGCGTTTTAACCTTCACCCGGAAATAATTCTATCGGTCATACCTCACTCGGAAACCTTTCAACCTTCCATCCCTCGGAATAGGTTCCTTCGGTTATATTTCACTCGGAAATATTTTAGCCTTTCATCACTCGGAAGAGGTTCTATCGGTTATGTCTCACTCGGAAAACACTTTGACCTTTCTTCCCTCGGAAGTGGTCCTCTCATTCATGTCTCACTCGAAAGTGCTCTAACCTTTCTTTACTCGGAAGAGGTTTTCTAGGATATGTCTCACTCAGAAACATCTTGACCATTATTCCCTCGGAAGTAGTCCTCTTGGACATAACTCACTCGGAACTGGTTTAACCTTTCTTCATTTGGAAAAGGTTCTCTCAACCATGTCTCACTCGGAAACTTATTGACTTTAACATTACTCTTACAACAACACTTCCTGGACAATTCAAGCAATATTATAGCAATATATATATATATATATATATATATATATATTTGTCCACAACCCAGATAGTTCAATTTTATATGTATATATATTCAAAACAAACGGTATACATAAGAGCCGCCCAAGGCTATATCAACAATATATATAATATGTACAATATGTACACTACATCTGTACAAGTGCTCCTCACACAGACTTGATGATCTCTCATCTTTTGCCATCCTAACCTAAATCCACTGAAAATATAGCCACAAGTAGGGGTGAGCATTTTACATATTAAATGACAGTTATTGACTCGGATCAATCTTCCAATTCTCAACTATACAATATCATGTCTCAAACAAACAATAACATACACTGCCATTCAATATGATAACTCACATAATATCATCCAATCAGGATTTACTCAACTCATTCAGGGCTATATAATTCACATTATTCTCAATAACATATACACACAAACACACAAGTCACATCGCACTCGGCAACAATTATCAGTGTACACACATTCAGTCAATCAGATCCATTTACTCGTTATTAAGTTTTATGCTGCAACATAGGCTCTCAGCCTTTTACTCAGCTCTTAGCTGATCTGGCCATTTTACTGGTACCAAACCGTTTGCCCTCTCATGTAACACAATCACTCTCAGTGACAACGATAGTGTTACGGGCAGCCCTGAGTCCCACTCAGTCGGCTTGCCTTGAGTCCCACTCAAGGTCTTTCATAGCATCTCATGCATAAACATTTAATTACCGATTCAGTAATAAGCGTCTCACGCTAAATGCTCTCAGCATTCACATTGTCAACAACATGCATCTCATGTCGTTCCATATAAAGTCACAAACGGGAATCAACATAACAGTCCCACACTACATGCACTCGGCATACACATTATCAGCAACATGCATCTCATGCAATTCCATATAAAATCACAAACGGTAATCAACATAACAGTCCCATACTACATGCACTCGGCATACATATTATCAGCAACATGCATCTCATGCAATTCCATATAAAATCACAAACGGGAATCAACATAGCAGTCCCACACTACATGCACTCGGCATTCATATTATCAGCAACATGCATCTCATGCAATTCCACATACAATCATAGACGTAAATCAACATAACACAGTATAACAATTTCACCTGGAACCCATCCATAAACCATTCATTTGAAATGTAAAGCACCTCGTACCTACTATAAGAGATTCCAGAAGCTCCTCGAGCTACCAACGCTGACCGATCGCTCTTCGGTCTCTCTTTCTCTACTAGACGACCTTCGGCTCAAGTCGTCAAACTCCGAACTCAACTTCAGAGAACCTCCGAGTTGTCCTGTCTCTCGAACAGCTCCGCCTCACCAACAGTGGAGGATTTCTAGACTCCTAGGCACCTTAACACTGCCCCACTTCCCAATCGAGATTCTAACAACTTTAGAATTCACAAAATTGGAGGAGTTAAGAAGTTGGTTTAAGGAAATAAAACTCTAAAAATTATCAGGGTCGTGGTTAACTTTCGAGTGGAAGAACGAAGTTCCGATTAAGCCTTTAATGGCTGCCCACGTGAAGGGGATGAAGAAGAACCTAGAAGGTTGGTTGAATTTCAGAGGGAAACAGAAATGGTGTGCTGCATGCACGAAGGGAGAAGTGAGTTCAGTGTGAGTGGAAGAGAGAGACAGAAATCATTTATATAGTCAACAGGGCACATGCGAAATTTCTATGCCACTTTAGTAAATCAGCCATTACCTTTGATTTGCCCATTAATGCTCTATTAGGATGTTACAATTCTTCTCTCCATCAAAGAATTTCGTCCTCAAAATTCAATACAAGTTTACTTCAATAAAACAGCTTGGGATATTGCTGCCTCATAGCATCTTCACAGTCCCATGTGTAAGAGGTACATCGGTCCTGTTGCCATGCTACCTTAACTAATTATACGTCCTTGCTTCTTAAGCGTTTCACTGACCGATCCATAATACTAGTCAGCACAGCTACTGTAGTCAGATTCTCTCTGATCTCAACCTCATCATCTGGTATCTCATAAGTAGAGTCAGGTAAGTATTTTCTCAACTGAGACACGTGAAATACATTCTGTAGATTTGACAGATGAGTCGGCAATGCAATCCGATATGCTATGGGACCGACCCGTTCTAGCACTTCATAGGGTCCAATATATCTGGGGTACAATTTTCCATTCTTTAAGGCTCGTCCAACACCTTTATTAGGTAAAACCTTCAGGATTACCTTATCACCGACCTGAAACTCAAGCGGTTTCGTCCGCTTATCATGATAGCTCTTCTGTCGGTCTTGGGATGCCTTCATCTTTTCTTTAATCATTTGTATCTGCTCGGACGTTTGCTGCACAATCTCAGGCCCCAACATCAAACTCTCTATGGTCTCCAACCAACATAGAGGCGTTCGACACTTCCTGCCATACAAAGCCTCATACGGAGCCATACCGATACTGCTATGGTAGCTATTATTATAGGTAAATTCGATCAGGGAGAGGTACTGCTCCCAGCTACCACAGTATTCTAGCACACAGGACCTCAACAAGTCCTCCAAACTTTGTATAGTCCGCTCAGATTGCCCATCCGACTGGGGATGATAGGCTGACTCAACTGGAGTTTTGAGCCTAACTCCCGGTGCAAGCTTCCCCAAAACTGGGAAGTGAACCTCGGATCCCTATCTGACACAATACTAGATGGAACACCGTGCAGTTGAGCGATCTCTCAGATATAAATCTGTGCTAGTTTCTACAGCGAATATCTCATATTCATTGGCAAGAAATATGCAGACTTCATCAATCTATCCACAATGACCCAGATAGCATCATGACGCGCTCGGGTTCTGGGTAACCCCATCACAAAATCCATAGCGATTGCATCCCATTTCCACACGGGAATTTCGAGAGGTTGTAAGCCACCGAACGGTTTCTGGTGCTCAACCTTCGCCTTTTGACAAATAATGCAACGAGCTACATAATTAACCACATCTTTCTTCAATCTGGGCCACCAAAAGTGCAATTTTAAATGATGATACATTTTTTTAGTGCCCGGGTGGGTACTTAACATACTTCTGTGGGCTTCATCAAGCACCATCCTTCTCAAATCACCAGAACTCGGCACATAAATCCAGCCTTTCACTCGGTAAATTCCACCCGAACCCTCGGTTAAGAATAGATCCTTGCCTTTAGCCTGAGTTTCCTTCATCTCGGCTAAATAAGAATCCGACATCTGCTGCTTATACACAAGCTTCAAGAATTCATTGGCTATTTTTAGAACATCGAGAGTTACTTTCCGAGACGAAGAGACATCCACATGCAGGTTCATGTCTCGGAATTGCTCAAGTAACTCCATCTCTTTAACCATCATTACTGCCACATAAATGGATTTCTGACTCAAGGCATCAGCCACGACATTCGCCTTTCCCGGGTGATATCTCAACTCAAAGTCATAATCTTTCAAGAATTCGGTCCATCTCCTTTGCCTCATATTCAGCTCCTTCTGATCAAATAGATATTTTAGACTTTTGTGATTACTATACACTTCAAATTTAGATCCATACAGGTAATGTCTCCAAATTTTCAATGCAAAGACCATAACTGCTAACTCCAGATCATGCGTCGGATAGTTTTGTTCGTGTGGTCACAATTGACGTGAAGCATAAGCAATCACTCGGCCATTCTGTATCAACACACATCCTAGACTGAGTCCGGATGCATTATAATAAAGTACAAAGCTTTCCTGCAGGTTCGGTAATGCCAACACAGGAGCTGTAGTCAACCTAGTCTTCAACTCTTGAAAGATCCTCTCATACTCGGAAGACCATGCAAAAGGAACGTTTTTTCGGGTCAGCTTGGTCAATGGCAGTGCAATCTTAGAGAATCCTTCAATGAATCTCCGATAGTAATCGGCTAAACCCATGAAACTCCTGATCTCCGAGACCGACTTAGGTCTCTCCCAAGCCATAACAGCTTCCACTTTGGAAGGATCAACCGAGACACCTTCCATGGAGATCACATGCCCCAGAAAATGGATTCTATCCATCCAGAAGTCACACTTAGAAAGCTTAGAAAACAATTGCTTTTCCCTCAGTACTTGGAGCACCGAGCAGAGATGTTCTTCATGCTCCTCGGAAGATTTGGAATAAATCAAGATGTCATCGATGAAGACAACCACGAATTGGTCTAAGTATGGGTGAAAGATACTATTCATATAATTCATGAATACAGCAGGGGCATTGGTTACACCGAACGGCATTACTACGTACTCATAGTGACCATACCGGGTCTTGAACGCCGTCTTGGGAATATCAAAAGCCTTGACTCGGATCTGATGGTATCTCGATCATAAGTCAATCTTTGAAAAGACTGAAGCACCCCGCAATTGATCAATTAAATCATCAATCCTCGGTAATGGATACTTATTCTTTATCGTAAGCTTGTTCAGCTGGCGGTAATCAATACATAACCGCATAATCCCATCTTTCTTTTTCACTAGTAACACCGGAGCACCCCACGGTGATATACTAGGTTGGATAAACTGTTTCCCTAGCAACTCATCGACTTGTTTCTTTAACTCGGCTAACTCAGTAGGGGACATCCTATAGGGAACACTGGAGATTGGCTCGGCTCCAGGAATCAGGTCAATAGAGAACTCAATTTCTCTATTAGGAGGGACACCCGGCACATCCTCCGAAAACACCTCAGGGAAGTCACGAACGACAGGAAGATCATGCACTTGGGATCTACTCTCTCCATCAGCCAAACAAAGCATCACAAGTAATTGGGATATACCTTGGACCGTGTAGTCGTTGGCAGTCTGCTTTGGGAAAATCACCCGTCGGTTTTGACAATCGACCATCACTTTATTGACTGATAGCCAATCCATGCCAAGCACAATGTCAAGGCCCTTCAAGGGTAAGCATATCAAGTCGGCAGTAAAACTCCTATCGCCCAATGTGAAGGATACATCTTTGCACATCATCGATGTCCACAGTTTAATACCGGTCGAATTGGATACATCCAAAGTCCGATCCATGTCAACAGCAGGCAATGTCAGACGCCTCACACAATCATCAGCAATAAAGGAGTGTGTAGCTCCAGAATCAAAAACAATATCAAGTGTATGTCTACCGAGTGAACACTTACTTTGCACCAAATCATTTGCCTGATTAGCATCCTCGGCATTAATAGCATAGACTCTGCCTGCAGCCGATTAGTTAACGTTTCCACCACGGTTATTCCGACCAAACATCATCTTACCCCGAGCGCCATTTCCTCAGCCACCACAATTTCCGTTTCCACGACCTCTTCCCCAGAAGCCTCCACGGTTTGCATTAGCATTAACTTGCTGTAGTTGGGGGCAGTTAGGGCGGATATGCCTTTTTTCATTGCACTGATAGCACACAACATCATCCTCGCTATCACATTCCTGAGCAAAGTGGTCACCACCATATTTAAAGCATTTGCCATCCCTTGGACGACCGACTGAATGACCACCACGTGCACCCTGACCTCTGAATCTGGAGGAGGGTCCACCTCTACCAGAATTGCCCTGCTTCTTGAAGCTAGGCTGCTGTGGCTTCAAGGAAGTATCGGTCTTGCTACTTGGGCCCGAGTGAGACTTGTCGTCTTCTTCAAAAATCTGACACTTGTTAACCAACACCGGAAAACTCTGGATCTCCTGATGCCTGAACGCCTTCTTGATCTCAGGCCTTAAACCGCTTTTAAACTTTATGCATTTGGAACCCTCGGTTCCCAGCTACTGAAAGGGAGGCTAAAATAGGCACAACTCCTCAAACTTAGCAGCGTACTCTTCCACAGTCATAGAACCTTGTTTCAGTTCCATGAACTCTAACTCTTTCCTACTCCTCACGGTATCGGGAAAGTACTTCTCTAGAAAACATGCTTTGGAATTTGCCCAAATTACCTGGGTACCAGCATCTATCATTCTGGCCTTGGTAATCTTCGACCAATTTTCCGTTTCCCCACGAAGCATATACATAGCATACTCTACTTTTTGAGCCTCGGTGCAGCAAAGACTACCAAAGATCCGCTCTAGATCCTGAATCCAAGTGTAGGCCGGCTCAGGATTAAATCCACCTTGGAATTCACTCGGCTTCCGCTTCAGGAAGCGATCTAAACCATGATTATCTTTGGCTTGAGGCTGGTTCTGCCTCTCGAGGATATCAGCAAAACGCTGAAACACCGCCACCATAGCATCCATACTGTGACGGTTAGCCATGTCTTATCCTAAAATCAGCATCCTTTCAAGGATAAAAGTACCCAACTATCTACAGCTGATCACATTACAATTCTGACACTTAACAATTTATCACGCAATATCATACAACTTATGGCATATAGTAAGTATTCCTTGGCCTTGGACCTTTTAAGTCCACTCTGATACCAAAATAAAACATCCCGACTTGATAAAGACAAACCCGAAACCCGGGGGAAATTTTTCGCGTTCAAACAGGAATCGGGAAAAAAGGAAATGGAGTCAGGGTGTCACTCTTATTGGCGAGATCCTGATTTAGTTAAGCGGAACTAGCAAAAAGTCGCTTGTACAAACTCCTACTTGCTAGAGCGAGCCCCTACACTCGGTGTATTTCCTTCATTCAGAATCGTAACCTTCTTTCACTCGGGGGTGGTCCCATCAGGTCATGCCTCACTCAAAATTTCTCACTTAGTCAGATCCTTATTCTTCGCCTGAAAGATTCTCATCTCAAACATGGTTCACTCGGAGGCGTTTTAACCTTCACCCAGATATAATTCTCTCGGTCATACCTCACTCGGAAACCTTTCAACCTTTTATCCCTCGGAATAGGTTCCTTTGGTTATATTTCACACGGAAATATTTTAGCCTTTCATCACTCGGAAGAGGTTCTATCGATTATGTCTCACTCAAAAAACACTTTGACCTTTCTTCCCTCGGAAATGGTCCTCTCATTCATGTCTCACTCGGAAGTGCTCTAACCTTTCTTCACTCGGAAGAGGTTGTCTAGGATATGTCTCACTTAGAATCATCTTGACCATTCTTCCCTCGGAAGTAGTCCTCTTGGACATAACTCACTCGGAACTGGTTTAACCTTTCTTCATTCAGAAAAGGTTCTCTCAACCATGTCTCACTCAGAAACTTATTGACTTTAACATTAGTCTTACAACAACACCTCCTGGACAATTCAAGCAACATCATAGCAATATATATATATATATATATATATATATTTGTCCACAACCCAGATAGTTCAATTTTATATGTATATATATTCAAAACAAACGGTATACATAAGAGCCGCCCAAGGCTATATCAACACTATATATAATATGTATAATATGTATACTACATCTGTACTTGTGCTCCTCACACGGACTTGATGATCTCTCATCTTTCGCCATCCCGACCTAAATCCACTGAAAATATAGCCACAAGTAGGGGTGAGCATTTTACATATTAAATGACAGTTATTGACTCGGATCAATCTTCCAATTCTCAACTATACAATATCATGTCTCAAACAAACAATAACATACACTGCCATTCAATATGATTACTCACATAATATCATCCAATCGGGATTTACTCAACTCATTCAGGGCTATATAATTCACATTATTCTCAATAACATATACACACAACCACACAAGTCACATCGGACTCGGCAACAGTTATCAGTGTACACACATTCAGTTAATCGGATCCATTTACTCGTTATTAAGTTTTATGCTGCAACATAGGCTCTCAGCCTTTTACTCAGCTCTTAGCTGATCCAGCCATTTTACTGGTACCAAACCGTTTGCCCTCTCATGTAACACAGTTACTCTCAGCGACAACGGCAGTGCTACGGGCAGCCCTGAGTCCCACTCAGTCGGCTTGCCTTGAGTCCCACTCAAGGTCTTTCATAGCATCTCATGCATAAACATTTAATTACTGATTCAGTAATAAGCGTCTCACGCTAAATGCTCTCAGTATTCACATTGTCAGCAACATGCATCTCATGCCGTTCCATATAAAGTCACAAACGGGAATCAACATAACAGTCCCACACTACATGCACTCGGTATACACATTATCAGCAACATGTATCTCATGTAATTCTATATAAAATCATAAACGGGAATCAACATAACAGTCCCACACTACATGCACTCGGTATACACATTATCAGCAACATGCATCTCATGCAATTCCATATAAAATCATAAACGGGAATCAACATAGCAGTCCCACACTACGTGCACTCGGCATTTACATTATCAGCAACATGCATCTCATGCAATTCCACATACAATCATGGACGGAAATCAACATAATACAGTATAACAATTTCACCCGAAACCCGTCCATAAACCATTCATTTGAAATGTAAAGCACCCCCTACCTACTATAAGAGATTCCAAAAGCTCCTCAAGCTACCAACGCTGACCGATCGCTCTCTGGTCTCTCTTTCTCTACTAGACGACCTTCGGCGCAAGTCGTCAAACTCCGAACTCAACTTCGGAGAACCTCCGAGTTGTCCTGTCTCTCGAACAACTCCGTCTCACCAACAGTGGAGGATTTCCAGACTCCTAGGCACATTAGCACTGCCCCACTTCCTAATCGAGATTCTAACAGCTTTAGAATTCACAATATTAGAGGAGTTAAGAAGTGGGTTTAGGGAAATAAAACTCTAAAAATTATCGGGGTCGTGGGTTACCTTTCGAGTGGAAGAACGGAGTTCTGATCAAGCCTTTAATGGTTGTCCACGTGAAGGGGATGAAGAAGAAGCTAGAAGGTTGGTTGAATTTCAGAGGGAAACGGAAATGGTGTGCTGCATGCACGAAAGGAAAAGTGAGTTCAGTGTGAGTGGAAGAGCGAGACGGAAATCATTTATATAGTCAAGAGGGCACATGCAAAATTTCCATGCCACTTTAGTTAATCAGCCATTACCTTTGATTTGCCCATTAATGCTCTATTAGGATGTTACAATACTGGTTCACTTTCAACTCAAAAGCTACATCCAGTCCCTTCAACTTGAAGGATTTCCATTAATGTAAAAATTCCTTTTATAATTTCAGCACCAAACTATGCCACAAGTATTCTTGACCCCAGCCACTTCTAGCTTAAACCTAAGTATTATTTCAATAAGCCACTCTTGACTTAATCCCAAGTATTCTTTCAAAAGTCTCTTCAGGCCGCATCTGTTTCCGAATAGAAACTAAAGACTGGCAACTCACCAGACTTTTACAAAAATATAGATTTGAAAGATAGATTATGTTTGGTGTTTCTGAGAACTTAGTGTATGAAAAGATACAAGTTATGAACATATACACCAAGTAAGAAAGTAAAAGACCAAGGTTTGTTAGATGCAGAACAACAAAGAAGGTCTTTGCATAAAACTAAGAGTGAAGAAGAGAGCTTTGTGAATAGATTGCAAGGATTTCTTCAAATGACTCAGTAGTTCTTTCTTCAAAATTTTGAATCTCTTTATATTTATAGATTACTCATGATGACCATTTGGCAATCTGATCAAGACACATAGCCGTTGTAGATCCGTTGAAGAATCATCAGTTGTTGTGAACATCAAACCTTAAGAATTTAGGAGATATCAAAAGGTCTGGTGTGAAGAAATTATCAAAGCTTACACCAAAATGGAGTTCCTTGAGATTTTTAGAATAAAAATCCTTTTGTTGGCTTGCTTCTTTTAATCAAAGCACATAGAACATATACGGTTGACCTTCTATAACTTCTTGACACAAGAGCTGATCATTATCAACTTTTTTGAATTACGCAGAGTAGCTACATTGGCTTTTTCACAAGAGAGCTTTGGCTACTTCACTGTTTTGTCTCCTTTCTGCTTTTGATGATAAAAGCAGTTTTCCTTGATATGCACATAGCTCAGAGCATCATTAAAATAGATTTTGATCATTGGTTGTTTGTGAGCTTGAAGTAACGTTCTTATTGCCTTAAAAGTCTAAGGTTTGATTGGTAGTCTAAAAGTCTAAGCGTACTTAAATCAGACTCTTTTTGAACAAAGTCTGGAATCATACTTTTCTTGAAGTTTCTTGTAATACTCAAATCAGACTTTTTGTCTTGATGGACCCCCCTTTCATTTGTTACCTGTATACTTAATATTTATATCCTAAAACACTTAATTTAACAAGTTAGATAACACATGGAAAAATTTATTTAATTTGAATGTCTTGATGTGTGTTATTAACAAATCTTGGGGTCTAGTTAATGATGATTACTATTTTTCTTTTCAAACCAAACTTAGTTCCAACAGATAACTTTTCTACTATTTCTTTTGGATGCTATTGTAGAAATTTAGAGAGAAATAGAAAAGGTTGAGGGTTTTTGGTAACTTGTGATAGGAAAGGGATATGAGAAATTTAAAAGCAAAAGAAGGTTTAAGGTTTTCATAGTAAAGAAAGCTCAAAGAGGTTTAATGGCAATCCAGATTGCCTTTATACTCTTGCCTCGTTAAAGACAGTTTGGGGGTTGATGTTTGAAAATGAGAAAGAAAAGTGACATTTTGGTTTTTCCTCAGGCACACGCCTTAAATACTACAAAAACTTGAAACATTAGGGTGTTTCCATGTGTTAGATGAGTTACCTTTTTGCCAAGAAGTTAAGAGGATTTTCTCTTTGTATCAAGTCATCAAGAGACCAAGTTCACACACTTGACTAAGTTCAGACACACATAAACATTTAGATAGGAAAACAATTTCAAACATGTATAAGACTTCAATTAGACAAGCATATTCAAACATGTTAGAAAACATCAAACATCAATTGATTTTTCATAGAGTATAAGTAACTCACACATGCTTAATTTCCCCCTTATTAAGTTAAAATGATCTTCAGTCAAGGGTTTTGTTAGAATATCTTCCCATTGATGATTTGTGTCAATAAACTTGATATTAACAATACTCTTTTTGCACATCTCTTATAAAATGATGTTTGATTTTAATATGCTTGAGACGAGAATGTTAAATTGGATTTTTAGAAAAATAGTTTACAAATGTATTATCACACAACACAGGAATGCAATTTTCAAAGATGTTATTGTCTTCTAATTACTACTTTATTGATAGCAACTGTTGATAACATCCTACAGCTAATACGCACTTTGCTTTTACTGGGGAGAAAATTATGGTGCTTTGCCTTTTGCTAGACCAAGACACCAAATTTGCTCTAATGAAATGGCATCATTCACTAGTGCTTTTTCTTTCAATTCTATCTCCAGCAAAGTCTGCATCATAGTAGCCAATCAACTTAAAATCTTACTGATTATTGTAAAAGAGACCATGATGAGAAGATCCAACAAGGTATCTAAAAATTCTTTTTACAGCTTTTAAATGAGACTCTCTTAGATCACTTTGAAAATGTACACACAGATAGACACTGAACATAATCAGGCCTACTCGTAATTAGGTAAATGAGAGAACCAATCATACCTCTTGATATATATTTTTACTTTCTTTATCCTTATATATAATGGATGATGGGTGCATTAGTGTAAACATTGGTTTGACACCTGCCATATTTCTAAAGCAATTCTTTAGTGTACTTTTGCTGATGAATGTAGACATCTTCCTTCTTTTGTTGAACTTGAAGTCTTAAGAAAAACTTAAGTTCTCCTATCATGATCATTTACATTAACTAAAGAAAAGTCCCTACAAAGGTAGCCATTTATTGCTCCAAAGATGATATCATTTACATAGGTTTTGTTCAATGATAAAATCATCTTATGTTCCTCATCCAGAAAAGGTTGTATCAATCTTTTCTCTTAAAAACTTATTTTTAATTAAAAAGAGCTTATTTTATCTAGGAGCTTGTTTGAGTCTATATAAAGCCTTTTTTCGTATAAAGACATACTCAAGATGCTTTGGATCATCAAAGCCAGAGGGCTGTCTGACATACACTTATCCCTTAATAATTCCATTTAGGAATTCACTTTTTACATCCATTTGATATAGCTTGGTATGAGTCTTGCTATTGATGCAAATGTTTTAATGAAGTCCATGCCTTCTAGTTGATTATATCCTTTAGCAACAAAGTCTTGCCTTGTTTCTTGCCACTGTATCATCTTCATTTAAATTGTTTCTGAACACCTATATAGTTCTAATGATGGATTTCCTTTTTGGTTTAGGAACAAGTTTCCATACATCATCTTTGGTGAACTAATTAAGTTGTTCTTGAGTAACCAATATCCATTGTTCACGAGTCAAAGCTTTTTCTATGTTCTTGGGTTCTTGGTGAGAGATGAGAGTTGTCTTGACTTCCCTAAAGCATGCTCTTGTCCTAACTTTTTCAAAGGGTCTTTAATGATTTCGTCAGTTAGATTATAGGTATTGTATTTCCAATTTTTAGGTTGTTGAACCTTAGATGATCTTTTAGACGACTTGACATCTTCAGACGGGTTTGATATTGTATTGTCTAAAGTGTTCATTTCTTCATCTTTTAGTTGTCTTATCATTAAGATTCAGACTTGCAAAATCATCTTCTAGGTTTGATAATTCCTTGTCAACCTAATAGTTATCATTGAACTTAACATTAATGGATCTTCAACAACTTAAGTTCTAGTGTTAAGAATCTTGTATGCTTTTAAGGTGTCTAAATACCCTAAAAGTATACCTTTGTCAATTTTGGAATCAAACTTTTCAAGTTAATCTTTTGTATTCAATATAAAACATTCACAACAAAAAGGATGAAAGTATGATATATTGAATATTCTATCTTTCCACAATTTATATGGAGTCTTGTTCATCCTCTATCTTATCAAGATAGGGTTTTGTATGTATATATGGCTAAAGTTTGATCAATAACACTATCTAATAGACAATGTTGATCTCTACGTTGTTGTTTAAAATATCTTCTAACTTTATTTAACCAATAAATTAAAAATTTACTTATGACAATATTGATTCAACAATCCCAATTATAACCAAACAAACCTGTTAAACCAAACACCGTCAATTATTAATCATGATGCCTTTTCCTTCCTTAATTTGAACAATTTCTGCTTTATGTCTCCTATTGATAAAGGTGTAAAATTCCTACTTTCTAAACCATTGGCACTGCTATTATTATGAATTTCAATTTCATTTGACTCACTTCACATAACCGAAAATGATTTAACTCTCTTATCAATGGGGTGTGCAAAAAAACTGGATTCTATATCCAAACCTAATCCTAATCTAAACTATATTAAAAAAAAATTGGATTTTTGAAAACTAGATTTACATTATTTAAAAAAAATAAAACTGGATCCACCAAATCCATATTTTATAAAATTAGAACAGATTTTTGAAAATCTGGATTTATTAAAACATAAACTGGATCAAGAAAAACAAAGCGTTCGCTTTACGAAAGAATAATCCGGTTTTTGTTGACTAAGTTTGATTTTCATTATGTTAAATACTGCTACTGTTTTATGCAACATGCCAAACCATATCCTTTATGATTCCAGTAACTACAAAATGGGATGCAAACTCGACATTTTTCTACAATTTTTGAAAATTTCATCATCATTGAGATAAAGAATAATTAACCACATAAATGCAAGATCTACTGCAGTGAAGAAAATTTATTGTACCAAACATGAATAAAATTAAAAGTGAAATTGTGCTCATGCAATTACAAATGAGTGGCACAAACATGATCACGTGCACATTGATCATGTCAGTTTTATAGGCTAATTAATTTTAATTATAAAGTAAAACTACTATTGGATGATTAATGTTTTAATTAACAATGATTAAAAGGGTAGAAGAATTTAATGTTAGAGGAAATTCAACCGAAAAAAGAATCAAAATATTACACCCTGTGACTCTCCAACAGTGTCCAAGTTTACGCAGTTAAATTTTTAGTATGAAAATTTTTAATTTTAAGTTAACAAACAAAAACTGGAATATAGTTGAAATTTTCCCCAATTCATAGGTAGTATTAAAAAATGGTTAATTTAGTTAAAATTTTCAGATTTTAAAATTGAAATATAATTTAAAAATTTGGTTTTTAAAATCGGATTCAACAAAAACCAGATTTAGATTTAAATTTAGATAAAATCCAGATTTAGATAAAATCCAGATTTAAAAAACCAGATTTGACTAAATCCAGATTTTAAAAATTGAATTTGGATAAATCCAATTTTTTAAAAATTTTATTTAGATCGAATCCAGTTTAACATAAAAAAGTAAATCTATTTTAAAATTCAATCTTAATAAATGGTTTTAAATTGGATTTGGATTGGATTTATACTTATCCAATCCATACACACCCCTACTTATCATCCACTTCGTCTTTACACACCAATATTTTTAAGCTAAAACCATTATACAAAATTAACAACCAAAGTAATCCAACAATATACTCCAACCCTCCATGTACATTAGAAGAACCAATACAGTTAACAACACATGAATAACATAGATAACAAACAACTATATAATAAGATATTTATCACAGAAAAAAAAAAAAACTACCGCCTCTCTGATCTTAGATAATCTTAGAATTTTTTTTATCTTTTTTACAAGACATAATTATATTTCTCATATAATATTTATTGACTTTTCTTTATTTATCATTATTAATTGATCTAAATATTCTACATATTATTAAATAGACTCACAACTATAAATGACATTTATAATTAAGTTTATAAAAATAAAATTGTAATAAAATATTATTTTTTAGAAATGTAATACACTTAATTATTAGTCATATTAGAAGATGAGACGAGATAGAATATAAGAAGATATATTAATAGTACTCACATAAATATTTTTGGTTTGACATGCATATTTCAGTAGGACAAATCTAAAAAGTAGGCCAAAAATATTTCAACATACATAATCATATACTTTTAATATGTATCGAGAGTTTTTTTAATTAGCTATTGCAAAAATAGTCTCATCCAACATGTCCAGCACGTTACTAAAATAAATGGTTTCGGCAATGTATTTTATATTATTATATTATATTATATTATATTATATTATATTATATTATATTATATTATATTATATATGTATTAGTTAACAGTTAAAACGAATCTAAATAATGGTGTACATTATATCATATATGGTATCATCGTATTACGGTAATATATTACATTAATTTTTAAAGAAAATGTCGTAGTATCAATTAGAAATTTCTAATACTATCTAACATTAATAGACATTTTAAAAAATTATTTTTATGAGAAAATTTGAACTTACTATTTCCAAACCTTTTCATTTATCTCATCTTGTCTCCTTTTTTTTAGGTTGTCATCTTTATAATTCTCCTGGAAAAATCATTATAAAAATTATAGCTGCTTAAAAGAATTATATTGTAAAATAGATTATGATCTTACTTGACTATGGTTTGCTCTATGAGCTGGTATTGCAATCTAAGAAGATAGATAAAATAGATTAAATGGATAATAATATTATTTATGATAAAATAAAATATTATAATTGATTGATTATAAAATTTTGATATATATGATTTTGTAACTCAGGTTACAAAAATAACACGAGAGAAAGATTAACCTAAGAATCAAGTGTATATTTTTATCAATTCAATTCTTCTTATTCCTAAGGCATCCTAACATTATTTTGAATAAGATTTTGTTGCTTATATAAATATTTTTTTGTGAATAATTATTTAAATAGTTGATCTGAGATGCTTGCTAGCAATCATTTCAATATTTCGCATAAAGTCCAAAAATATCTAAGCATGATATTAGTCTTTATGATATAAACCTCAAATTCTAAATACAAGTCACATATAACTGAATTATTAAAATTAAGAGATGAAAGTTAATTCATCAAATCTATAAGTAACATAAATGTATATGTATACGCAACAAACTTCACCTGTGCTTTTAATACACGTTTTTCTTTCATTGCATGAAAAACATTTTACTATTAATAAAATTATTAAAAAATGTACAAAGAGTAAACGTGAAAAGTTTTAATTGATGTTATGATAATGTATTTATGGTGTGTTTGGATAGTAACTTAATTAAGATCTTATACAATAAGTTATATTTTAAAAAAGACATATTTTAAATTTGATTTTAAAACTAGTTGAAATAAGTTGAAAATAACTTATTTAGATAAACTACGTCAAATAAATTATCAAAATAAATAAAAAATAACATGAAAATCATAAGTTATTTTCATAAGTTATTTAAAAGCTCTTTCATAATCATTTAAAGTTTCAAAGGATTTTTATAAAAGATGACTTATATTTAGGACATGTGGAGAATTTAATAAATTCAATTAATGTCTACTCATTAATTTATATTAATAATAATATTTAGAATTTTTTATTTAAGATAAAGTCTATCTTTTAATTGTTTTAAATGGTTAACTTAGATTTTAAATGTTACACATATTTTTAGTTTGAGTAAGAATCAAATATATGTAAATGGAACCCATAACAACTCATACATCATATTTAACTAAATAAAGTTAATCTCTTTAGACATTTTTTACACATATATAATATTGTTGTAACGAACAAAGCTATTATAATTTTTAACTGAATTTTAACATAATTCTATTTACAAGTCTAGTAAGATTAGCTAAACAATTTACAGACACAAGTTTAATAAATTTCCCAAAATAGATTTCCATCCCCGGTAAAAAAAAACTAAATGTGATTTTTATAAAAAAAATAAATAGAAGGTAGTATTAAATATCTTTCCTTTTTCTTTGAAAAAAAGAATCAGCCATACATCCTCTTGGTCTGAAATCATATATATATATATATATATATATATATATATATATATATATATATATATCTACCTAAAATCCAATGTCAATTAAACAAAAAAATAACATAACAATAAACACATAAAGTATTAATTGACACATAAAATAGTAATAGCCACTCCCTTGAAAAAGAATTTCAACGACACTACTTCCTTTCCAAACCTAGGATAAATTCCTTAGGACCATCTGAATAAATAAAGATGCACTTCTGATTCTCATCCTGTAATGTAAAAGCATGGGAACATTAAACCTCTATCAAATTTTCTCATCTCTCAATGCCCTTGCTTAATAATTAATAAAACTTAAATATGTTTAATTTTGTCCCTCTAGTTCTTAAAAAATCATCATCATAATTTCATATCCACACACCACAAACAACCGAAATATAATAAGCAGAAAAAAATCCGAAGATTTATGATAGGGTATGATTTTTTAATAGGTTGGTAAGAAGTGTTTTTCAATATTATTTTTTAAGTATATAATTAAAAGAAACCTAATCAATATTCAATGGTAGACATATAAAATATGATTAATGACTAATAGGTAATTTTTATAAAGGGATTAAATAGGTGGTTATATATGATTAATTTTTTAAATAAAATTTTAAATTTGAGTATAATTGTGAACACCATTTTTTTAATAATAATAATTAAATAATAACTCCCTCCTCCATTTCAAAAATTCCGTTCAGAATCCGGAACCTGTCCCCAATGCTCCTCCTACTTTCACCTTCATCTTCTTCATCATATCCAACAACTCAGGATCTTCAAAAAGATAACAACACAGAACCACCATCATAATTTTTTTCCCTCTCATTCAATAACAACCCCAAAAACCAGTAGCAATCTACCAAAATAAAGAACACATAACAGATCAAAAAAAAGGACAAGGAAAAAGAGATAAGAAAATCAGAAAGAAGAACACTTTCTGGTATATCTCTCTATTCCACTCTCGGTTTTTCTCCTTCTCCCTCACTGTCTCTTTGCGATCTCCCTCTCCGTCTCCGATCATCACTCACTCTCTCCCTCTCGGCATTTTTCTCCCTCACTCGGTCTCTCACTCCCTCACTCGCCTCACACTCTCTCGGTCCTCTCATCCTCTCCCCCTCCAGCGATCTCACTCTTTCTCACCGTCCCTCTCTATCTCTCCCTCCGCCTCTAGCGATCTCCCTTTCTCTCGATCTCTCTACTCCGCGCCGGCTTCCACCCACCGAGAACCTGAGCAGGCCTCCCCTTGACGTCGTCCAAGCTCCTCTACGCGTGCCACCAGATCTCCCTCCACCCTCTCGGTTTCTCTCCCCCCTCTCTTCTCCGAACTCACTCTGTCTCTCTCTCTTGTAGCTTCTGTCGCCCCCTCCTTTTCTTTCTTCTTTCCTTCTTTTCTTTCTTTGTCTTTTACTTTTAGGTTTTTAGGTTTTTTTTCATTTTTGGGCCTCAGATATTGAGGCCCATTCTTAGGAGACCCCTTCTTTTTTTTTCTCTTTTAAAAAATAATGGGTTCAGGGGCCCAAAACTCCTTTCTTTAATTTTCTTTTCTAGAAACACCAATATATTAGTATTATTATTACAAGTGTTATTGGGTTTGAATTTTAAGAAGAAGCAAATTTTGTTTATCCATTTCAAAAATTGTTAAACATTGCTCAAAATAAGTGTTGTTCGGCTATTTTGAGAGATGTTAAACTAAAAAATAAAATGAACAAAATATTTAAAATATAAACACCTTTTCCTTTAGAAAAATAATAAGTAGACAAATGAATAATTTTACTCTCATGTCAAAACAAAGTATAAAATATTAAAAGTCTAAACACCTTTCTAAGAATAACGATTAGTACTTTTACTTATGTTAAATTTTTTAAAAAAATCTAAAAATGTTAAGTATGTATTTCTTTTAAAATAATTGTTTCAAAATCCTATGAGCGATGTCGTGCAAAATTACTTATGACTACATCAGCTCTATAAGATCTCGAAGGTTTATGCATGTGTGAAATACTTCGCCTTGTATTTTTTCCTTCCCATAAATTTCTTTCATTATTAAAAATCAAAATCAATAAAAAATAATTTAAATATTTTTCTTTCAAAATTAATTTCCACAAAGAACTACATAACCCTGATTTCTCAATACTTTTGAGGATACGTAGGAGCGGGAATCAATTCCTGTCAGGCCCATTTTCTCGTTATTAATTTCTGTGTCCCTGCTATTATTTTGATTAATTTTATATAGTCAATATTTTAAATTTTATTGTCACAAGGAGGTTAATTTAGACGCAACGTCTTGTTAATCTTATATTTTAATATTTTTATTTAAAATAATATTTTCTTAAAAATGAGGTTAATTTAGATGAGATGTCTTGTTAATCTCATGTTTTAATATTTTTATTTAAAATAATATTTTCTTAAAAATGAGGTTAATTTAGACGAGACGTCTTGTTAATCTCATGTTTTAATATTTTTATTCAAAATAATATTTTCTTTAAAAATGAGGTTAATTTAGACGAGACGTCTTGTTAATCTCATGTTTTTAATATTTTATTTAATATTATTTTCTTTAAAATGAGGTTAATTTAGACGTGACATTTTGTTAATCTCATGTTTTTAACATTTTTATTAAAAATAATATTTTTTAATTAACTTTATTTTTTTATCTCATTAATTTTATTTTAATCTTTAAATTTATATACAAATTAAGGTTAATTTGGATGAGATGTCCTGTTAACCTTTATTTTCACTGTTTTACGTTTTCTTATAGTTGTTGTTTTGTCGAGTTTTTTACTGTCATTGTTTTGTCATTTCTTACTGTTTTTATTTTAATCTTCTACTGTCATTATTTGTTTCTTTTTTTTACTGTCACTGTTTAGTCTTCTATCATTACTGTCTTCTTCTTTCTTACTGTCACTGTTTGGTCTGTTTTGTAGGTTTTGTATGTTTTGTATGTTTTGTATGTTGTTTTGTATGTTTCTTTTCATAAAAGAAGTTAAAATAATTTCTAGACTATTTTGAAATAAGCGCTATCAATTTAAGGTAACCGTTTTATAACGGACAGTTATGAGGTGCTAATACCTTCCTCACCTGTAATTCGACTCCCGAACTTAGAATTTCATTTTCATAACCAGTGTTTTAAAATAGGTTTTCCCAGTATTTTACCTTTAAAAAAATATTGGTGGCGACTCCCTGTTTTCTTTTCGAAAGGATTTCGAAACCCGTTTTATTTTTAAGGGTTGGCTATCCCGTCACGACCCCGGTCGCGATAGATGGCGACTCCGCTGGGGATATTTTTTAGAGAGTCAAGCCAATCAAGTTGATAACGCATGTCTTTAAATAGTCTGTTAATTATTTAACTTCCTCCTTTATTTTATTTTCTATTAATGTTTGTATATGGTTTTTGTTTTGTATGTATTTTGTCATTTATGTTCTGTTAATGTCTGTGTGATTGTTGAACCCTAGGGTAGACGACTTTATTTTGTTATTCTATGTTTGTTCTCTGTGCAGGATGGGGTAAGGTACAGGTATTGAATGCCCTTTCACACACTACATTCACAATTTATACACACTTATGAGTGGCGCCCTATACCCGGCCCCTAAGTGAAGCTTAAGTTAGGGGAGGTTGGTAGCGGTGTCGTTTGGGATGTACTTCCTATCCGGCGATCATAAGAACCTCAACTAGAGTTTGACCTTTCATGATGTACACACCTAGTAGATTCCCTACTGTTGTGGTCACATTATGAGTACGATCTTGGCTCTAGTGACCTTTTAGAAATCTAGTACAAGCCACCCAATGTGAGGAGTCCATTGTTAGATAGGCTATAGGTCCCAGAAAAAGACTTTCAGAAAAACCTGACTTAGGGCACAAAAGGGCAGACTTTACTATACCTCATCTTATTTTTGCTTTCCTTTTAAATCCAAATTGATAAACTGCTTACCCATTCAAAGAATTACTTTATTCCAAAAATGACTCACTTTTTTTAAAAAAAAACTAGTATTCCTTTAACGGATGAGCAGCTCCATCTCTTTTCGTGTACTTGAGTCCTGGGTTATAAATCTTCCCAATCGTCAAAACAAAAATGAAAACAAAAATTCTCTTCAAGCAAAGTATTGATGATGTTTAGAAGATCCATGACCCACACGACTTTAGTTTCATACGAGTTTTACTGACCGCTACTTCTCAAAGTGAAAATGTTTTCCAATAAATTAATAAGGAAGTAGTGGTTCACAAAACATGATAGTAACTGATTTTTTTTCTTTTCCTTTCTCTTTGTTCTTGCAGGAAGTTGTTTGGAACTTAGCGAGTACCTTTGAGCAATATGGAAATTAACATGAGATTCGATAGTTGTGACACAAATGTAACCGAGTTGAGAAAAATATTACACGTTAAGGCCAAAAGGATCGACATGGGTAGTCTGCAAACAATGGGGAGAAAATTAAAATTAACACAGAAAATGGCTTTTACAAGAAAGTATGGGAGGTTTCTGAAGCTCTTAGAAGTAGAAGTACAAACTGAGGCGATCACTGCCTTAACACTGTTCTACAACCCGCCTCTCAGATGCTTCACATTTAGGGACTTTCAGTTAGCCCCATCTATTGAGGAATTCGAACAAATCTTGGGGATGTCTTTGGAAGGACAGATACCTTATCGTCATCCTGATCATCATGCAACTGTCACTTCCATCGCCCGTGTTCTGAAGATCCATCCCGAAACCTTAAGGAGTATGCAACTGAATAGAAATTAGACTCCCGGATTCACTCGGGAATTTCTCGAGAAGCACATGCAGGTCCTGGTAGAAAAGGAAGATTGGGAAGCCTTCATGGACACTCTAGCTATTACTATCTACGGTGTTGTCTTATTCCCCAACATTGATAACTATGTGGATTATGATGTTATCGCTGTGTTCCTAGCTCGCAAGCACAGGCTTGAGAATCCTGTCACAGTTGTATTGGCAAATGTGTACTGTACTATGGATTTCTGCCATACACAGGGTAGAAAAAGAGTTATTTGTTATTTACCTACTTTGTATGTATGGCTCACATCTCATGTCTTCCACCAAGTCTGTAAGGTCGAATACCCTATTTCTGATCTAAAACTGTGCCAAGTAGTAGTGAAGAGTGGGCATGAGTGGGCCAATCACCTTGTAGGGTTCACGACTGAGAAAGTCAGATGGTATCCCCAATGGTTGGAAGTTGAATCAATCATTCATCACTGCGGAGATTACCCAAATGTTCCCCTTATTGGTACGTAAGGATGCATCAACAATAATCCCATCATAGCCAAGCGTGAGCTAGCTTATCCTTTGCTTGGACCACCTGATAAAGAGTCGCTCACTCCTTTCATCTTGTATTACTCGAAGGAAACTATGTCTCTGCCATTCGGGATATAGCGAATGCGTGGAAGAAAGTCCACCGAAAAGGATAGGAATTAGGGGCCCGGAGCCATGCTGTGACAGAAGAATATCATGAATGGATCCTGAATAGGGTCTTTATTGTTAAATTACCCTTCAGAAGTCCTTCTTATATCCCGGTAAGCACTCCTGTTCCATCACTTATCGTGGAAGATAAAGTAACCAAGGCGTTAAAAACCAAAATAGAAAAGTTGACTGCCAAGAGCAAGAAGCTAGAAGAAGACTTATTGAAATGCCAATAAGAATACACCCTTCAGAAAAGGGAGAACTTAGAGAACAAGCAAGCCATTGAAGAGATTAGAAAAAGACAGAAGGTTGAAGAAAGCTACATGATAAAACAAGACCAATGTCTTCGAGCGGCTAACTTTCAGCTGAAAATGAAGAGCAAACAAAGCGACGCCATCTTGGCTGAGAAACATCTTCTGAAGGATATGTTGGCACAATAATGAGAGGAGTGTCATGGTGCAAAAGGAGCTTCTGCAGTCACAAGTCCATAAATTAGAACAACAGCTTAGTGAAGTGATGAAGGCTTATGAGCAGGAGATAAATGGGGAGCAGTAACACGCCATGAGTATTGAACAAGATTGTCAAGAGGCCATACATCTCTTGGAAGCTGAGTTAACACAACAAGATAAAATTGTTCACTCATGGATGGATCGTTTTGCTAACCTGGCATATCTGGCTAACGAGGCTCTAGAAGACCTCCCGCTTTTGCTAAAACAAGCTGAACAAATTGCCAACCCTCTCAATACTCCCAGAGAAATTACAACGTTCTTTGATTACTGCAGAGGACGAATTTGTAAGATGGGGGGCATGATTGCCAGAGCCAGGAATGACTAATTTATTTTCCTACAATGTAACCCAGTCTTTTCTGGCAGTGATGTACCCTTTTTATGGAATTTCAAACTAAAGGATTCCTTTGTCTTCACAACTATCTCATGTTAATTTCCATTTAATGCTTTATTTAGTACTTTTGAACGTGATGTTCTGAGGAACAGTCGAAGGATTCGTCAAGTTCCGATATCGCTTCCCGCATAATCTTGTTTTACTTTTCTTGATTTTGTTATTTGTTTATTTTTCTAAATTTTGTATTCCCTTCTTTAGACAGCACGAGGACGCACCCTTACAGAACCCTACTACAGAAGAAGCTCATGGCTGAAACAGAACAAATGAATGAGAGCCTCAAGAATGAGAATAGTCAGTTAAGGGAACAAGTGGCAGAACTAATGAAGCTCCTGGAAAAGAGGATCACTGAAGGGGGCTCTTCTGTAGGGAATGAGGAACAACCACCTACCCCACTACATCCCCCAGGTTTTGGTCTGACACTCGGCCAAGCTGTAAATCCCATAGCAGTCCCCCTCAACATTAATATTGGGAACCCCAATCAAGCCATTGACCCTCACACCAAGCCTGACGACCTGTCATATGGTTATGCGCCGCCACACACTTTCATTGGCCTAGACGGTAACCCTGTACCTTTTTCGCAATATGGCTTACCTCCAGGATATTTCCCTCCTCTATCAACCAACCCCCAAGATGGCAATACCCTACAATTGACAAATCTCCAAGTTCCAAACCCTACCCAAACAGTCATTCCTCTAGTTAACCAAGCTCTAGGTCCTCAAACCACCCAAACTCAAACCACCTAAACAGCTCAGCCGATCCATATCGCCCAAGCGACAGCCTAAACACAGGGTCCTGCACTGAACACTAGCCTAATGAACCAAGCTTATTCGACAACAACTTTTTACCCATATTACGGTTACCCGTATGGGTACATGAACTCTTACGCTGCCAACCCACAAGGTGTGACTCAAACAATAAAACTGGTTGTTGATCTTGGCACAGCCACAACTTCCCAGCAAAAGGGGAAGATAGAGATCCTGGAGGAGTGATTGCAGATCGTGGAGGGTGTGGAAGGCCTTGGCTTAACAAATGCTTCTGAACTCTGCTTAGTTACAGATGTTATTATCCCACCAAAGTTTAAAATGCCAGATTTCTACAAATACCAAGGGATGACCTGCCCTCGAAACCATCTTACAATGTATTATCGAAAGATGGCTTCTCATGCCTCCAATGACAAGCTACTGATACATTACTTTCAAGATAGCCTAGCTGGGGCTGCACTTACTTGGTACACTTATTTGGAGCGAACTCGCATTCGCTGTTGGGAAGACCTGGCGAATGCCTTTCTAAAGCAGTACAAGTATAACTTAGACATGGCACCTGATAGAATTCAGCTCTAAAACATGACAAAGAAGGATAATGAGACATTCAAGGAGTATGCACAACGCTAGCGTGAGACGGCCGCACAAGTAAATCCCCCACTCTCGAAAAAAGAGGTAGTGACCATGTTTATTGATACCCAATCACCTTTCTATGATAGGATGATTGGCAGTGTTTCATCTAATTTCTCTGATATTGTTATTATTAGAGAAAGAATAGAGAGTGGTCTAAGGACAGGGAAGATTTCCAAAAGCCCGTCCGGGCACCTACTGCAAAAAGATCAGCACCAAGTGAGGGGAGAAAGAGAGATGGGGAAACCAACTCCATCTCTTATGACCAAAGGAAAGCTCAGTCCAGATCATTCGACCCTGCCACTTTTCAACATGCCAATCACTTTCCTCATGCACCATACCCACATATGGCAGCTGCTGCACACAACCAGATCCCTTATCCCGCCTCACTACAATCCCACTTCCGTTCACCCATCATCAGGGCACCAAATCCATAGTCAACATTGTACAATCCCCTGTAACAGTAGTCTCAACCCCCTAATCCCAACCAAAACCAAAGAAGACCAAATAATGAACGAACACCGGTCCAATCTGATAACTTCCATAACATACACTGAACTTCTACCTCACCTTATTCGATACTTTCTTGCAGTCCCTTGTCCTGCTAAACCATTGGAACCTCCCTACCCTAGGGGATATGATCCAAATGCCCAATGTGATTATCATGCTGGGGCACCCGGGCACTCCACAGAGAATTGCATGGCCTTAAAGTATAGAGTACGAGATTTGATCAAAGCTAATTAGTTAAATTTTAAGGAAGGTATTCCAAATGTGACCACAATCCCTTACCCAACCATCAAGGTTCTGGGATTAACGCTGTGGAAGAAGATGAAGAGCACGTGATAAATGTCTCTGATGTCAAGACACTATTGAAGGAGATTCATGCCTAATTATTCGGGAGAGGTTTAATAAGAGAACCTTGGGACTGTAAAAATGATAATGAGTAGACTGTTAGCCACCGAAATTTTTGTAAGGTATTCCAAGGACTCATGGATAGTCATATCTTCCAAGTCTATAGGCGCTACGACAGTGATGTGAACATGGTTCATGGGCAATCAAAAATGTTAGTTCCTAAGCCACTGGTAATTTACTACACCAAGAACCCCTCAATGACTATAACTCCTACGCATCAGCCTGTCACAATCCAGACACCTGCTCCCTTTGTGTTCAAAGATTCTCGTGTTGTTCCTTGGAGATATAATGTGGAAGTAATAGCTGAAAGCTCAAAAATAAATGACCCATTTTTGTCAAACATATCAGGAATAGGAGGAGTGACCCAGAGCGGTCGAGTTTACTCCCCACCGAAATTGAGGAAGGAACCAAGCCCAGTGAGTGGAGCTGGTTGTAGTGGGAAGGCCAAGTTGGTCAAAGGGGACATTGATGGAGAAATCAAAAGAGCTGTGACTGATGAGGAAGCTTAGGAATTTTTGAAATTTATTCACCAGAGTGAGTACCAAGTGATAGACCAGCTGAACAATACCCCCGCAAAGATTTCCCTCTTATCACTTTTACTGAATTCTGAGCCCCACCGAAAAATTTTGATGAAGGTACTTAATGAGGCTCATGTAACTTATGACATCTCCATCGACAAATTTTAAGGAATAGTGGGGCACATCGCTGCTGACAATTACCTATCATTTACAGATAACGAGATACCTGTGGAGGGAATGGGGCATAATAAAGCCCTCCATATCTCAGTTAAGTGTCGAGATCACATATTGGCGAAGGTGCTTGTTGACAATGCGTCATCTTTAAACGTCATGCCAAAATCTACATTGGCCAAGCTCCCTTTTGATGGGACCTATATGAAACCAAGTTCTATGACAGTGAGAGCATTCGATGGCACTAGAAGGGAAGTGATAGGTGAAATTGAGCTTCCAATTCAAGTAGGGCCATGTACTTTCCAGGTTCTCTTCCAAGTGATGGATATTATGCCTACCTATAGTTGCCTGTTGGGTCGACCCTGGATCCATTCAGCTGGAGTGGTTCCCTCTACTTTACATTAAAATCTAAAGTTTATTATTGATAATAAGCTAATTATCGTTTCTGATGAAAAAGATTTTCTGGTCAGCAAACCCCTATCCAACCCCTACATCAAAGCTGCATAAGAGGCACTTAAAACTTCCTTTCAAGCTTTGGAAATTGTAAATGCCACATACGTTGGAGAAGGAAATATAGAAATGAAGGCCCATATGCCAAATGCATCCCTGATGATGGCCAAAATGATGTTACGAGGAGGGTATCAACCTGGGAAGGGCTTGGGGCATGGCTTGAAAGGGAGAATGGAACTGGTGCATCTTCCAGAAAATAAAGATACGTATGGTTTGGGATACCGACCTTCAGCAGCCGATAAAAGAAGGGTAGCGGAGGAAAAGAAAGAGAGAAGGATTGCCCATTTAGAGGGTCGGGAACCCTGCATTGCTAGAGCCCCCTATATAACCTCTACCAGAGCTTCCGAAGTGCGGGTCTGACACCCCCTAATCAAGTAGCTGCTATTGAAGATAATCCCTGTGAAGATAGAAGCTTTGTGATCCCTTGCTCACCAGACAGAGATCTTTGTAATTGGAAAGCCATCGAGCTACCCACGACTTTAAATTCTCTATAAAAGTAATTGGCATAACTTTAATAACTCATTGACCTCATTGCTATGCCTAAGGCTTTGGGGTATTTTTCTGTAATAAGGGCAAACACATGTTTTTATCATTTTCAGTTTCCACAATAAATATGTATTGAATTCCAATCCCTCTTACTTTCCCTATCTCTGCATTGATTCCCTTATCCTTTACTTATTCATTTTTTATTATTCACTATAATAACCTAAATAAACACAGATCCAAAGATGATCCTCCTGAGAATAATGAGCTTACAATCCCATCTCATGACTTTGACCACCCAGTTGACTATGCTGATAAGGAATATGAGGAAGTTTATGATCCTTCACCTGAGTTAACAAGGTTATTGGAACAAGAGGACAGAGAAATTCAGCCTTATTTAGAGATAGTTGAGATTATTAATTTGGGGAATGAGGAGGATAATAAGGAAGTTAACATTGGTACCTCCTTGAGTAAGGAGCGGAGGCAAGAACTGATTAAGCTGTTAATGGAGTTTCGTGACATCTTCGCTGGGTCTTACCAAGACATGCCTGGCCTTGATACTAGTATTGTTGAGCATAAATTACCACTGAAGCCAGACTGTCTCCCGATAAAGCAAAAACTGCACTGAATGAAGCCCGAAATGCTCTTGAAAATCAAAGAAGAAGTTAAGAAGCAGTTTGATGCCAGATTCTTAGCAGTGGCAAAGTATCCTCAATGGGTAGCAAATATCGTCCCTGTCCCAAAGAAGGATGGAAAGGTATGAATGTGCGTAGACTATCGGGACCTAAATAAGGCTAGTCCCAAAGACGATTTTTCTTTGCCATAGATTGATGTCTTGGTTGATAACACAACCCAACATTCCATCTTCTCATTCATGGATGGTTTCTCTGGGTATAACCAGATTAAAATGGCACCTAAAGACATGGAGAAGGCCACATTTATCACCTTGTAGGGCACCTTCTGTTACAAAGTGATATCCTTTGGTTTGAAAAACGCTCGGGTAACCTACCAAAGGGCAATGGTGACCCTCTTCCATGACATGATGCACAAGGAGACAGAGGTTTATGTAGATGATATCATTGCTAAATCTGCAACCGATGAAGAGCATATTGTTGATTTGAGAAAGCTTTTTAAAAGGCTAAGGAAGTTTAAGCTCAGGTTGAACTCGGCCAAGTGTACCTTTGGCGCAAGATCAGGAAAACTGTTAGGGTTCATTGTAAGCAAGAGAGGAATAGAAGTTCATCCTGACAAGGTCAAAGTAATTCTTGAAATGCCTCCTCCCTATATAGAAAAAGAAGTCAGAGGATTCTTGGGAAGGTTGAACTATATTGCTTGGTTTATCTCACAACTGACAGCAACATGTGAGCCGATCTTTAAATTACTCCGTAAGAACCAACCAGCGTAATGGAATGAAGATTGTCAACTGGCTTTTAAGAAGATAAAGCAGTATTTGTAGGATCCACTGATCTTAGTACCGCCGACTCCTAGAAGGCCACTTATCTTATATCTGACCGTGTTATAGATCTATGGGTCACGTATTAGGGCAACATGATGAGACTGGGAAGAAAAAACATGCCATTTACTACTTGAGCAAGAAGTTCACTGACTGTGAAATGAGGTATTCGGCTCTAGAGAGAACTTGTTGTACATTAGCATAGGTAGCCTGACGTTTAAGGCAATATATGCTAAGTCACACTACTTGGCTGGTTTCCAAAATGGACCCTATCAAGTATATCTTTGAAAAACCTGTAACATCCTGCTTTTAATAATAGCTCTATTTTGTAATTTATAAAGCATGGAAGGTCTATATGTGTTAAACAATGAATAAAACACTCTATGGATGGCTTTTAATGCTCCAAAAGTTTCATTTTGGGTATAATTATGGAATTTTAGAGAAATTATTCAAATTCCGAGTAAAAAGGCTCTGATCTGAGTGACAGAGTGAAATTCTGAGTGAAGGATTACCAATTCCGACTGAAGGTTACAAAATCCGAGTGTGGCTATGGTATTTTCTGTAACACCCTCGGTTAGATAAGACAAATCCTTCTGTAGGTTCATCCCATTTAACTGAGAGTGCTAACAGTTTTCAGAAAAAGTGAATATTTTTTTTTTAAATAAATAAATACGTGGCAAATCAGCGGAAGTAATATTGTATATATCACATAGTCATTCACAAACTGTAAATAATTGTACTCTTAACAGAATGGGGCACGCAGGCACCCTTAAATATTATACAGTCATTCGGTGTCTGATTATAAATATTCTATCCTTAATGATTATTCTCAACGGGTTCAGCGTATTGCTGATCTTCACACTCGGGTTCTTGAGTTTCTAATTCCTCTGAAAAATGTTCAACAGTAAGGGTGAGTATAACCCAAGACCCTGATTGGTTCATCCGATGCGGACATAATTCAGTTAACATACAATGTCACATAGATCATACATTTAATATATTTATCACAATCAAGCATGTTGTCATCACATAATCGTACATTTAGCATGTTCACAATTATAACAATCAAGCATATTTTCATGAAATTAATCGTACATATAACATATTCACAATTATAACAATCAAGTATGCTGTAATGAATGCATGAGTTCAGATTTATTATGATTTATCTTTGGTTAAGTCTCATGATGCATGCGGGCCCAATAAATCGTTTCATCTTCTTCTCAATCTTTGGAATATTACCATTCCAATCATCTAGAGCGATCAGGGTCCGCCCAAGTTCCATGTGGTATAAAATGAACTCATTGGTTCTCATTATTAATTTAAATATTTTTGGAACTTGGATCCCTACGATCATAGTTACACTCCGCCATTTAGTCAAAGTACACTAGAATTGCATCGTCTCACCCGGCTATCAGGCGCGACTCTGATGCCATTGGGTTGCCGTTCCAGTTGTACTCCCAAGATTCTTCATGGAGATCGAACGTGAATGTCCTCCACTGTACCAAGTGTATGCTCTAGAGGTTTTTTCTTCTTCAAAAATATTTTCATGATGCGAAATGCATTTATCTTATCAATTGATTCCTGGGTATCTTATGTGTTTCCAGTCTCATCATATCATTCTCAAATTTCTTGAATTCCATCAATCATTTAAACCTTGTAAGATATCCGTTTTATTAATATAGAAATATGTCTAATATATATATATATATATATATATATATTCTTTCATAAAGAGTAAAATAATATATCCTTTATGTAATTACGCATAATTTAGATGTTTAACAAAGTATAGTGATAATAAAAATAATAATAAGGATAACAATATTAAGTATGACAATAAATAATGATAATAATGGAATAAGAATGTTAATTATAACTTACCAATAACTTAAAAAGTATTGAAAATTGGTTTCCAATTGAGAATTCAAGTGAAAATCACTAAAAATAGAGTTTTCCGAGTGAAATGGGTTGAATACCGAATAATTTTAACTTGAAGTGAGTTTCTGAATAAGATAGACATCAATCCGAGTAAAATAATCCTAATTCCAAGTGGAATCAGGTTGATAAGAGATTTCTGAGTTACTTTAACTATATAATCCGAGTGAAAATAAACTAAAAGGAGTTTTCTGAGTAAAATAAAGGTTTATCGAATTAAAAATCACTGGGAAGAGTTTTCATGAGTGAAGCTACTTAAATTCTGAGTGAAAATGAGTTCTGAATGAAATTAATCATAATTCCGAGTATAAATAAGCAAAACCGAGTAAAATAAGTGTAAAACTGGTCGGAAATATCATAAAACCGAGTAAAATAAACTGTTATCATATTTGTTTCACTGAAAATCACACGGTACCCATGTTTCTTAGTATATTCAGTGCAATCAATACATGTCATATCACAATTCATCACTCGGTAACAGATATATATATATACATGCATATAAAGATAACAATTCAAAGCATTTCATACATACTGAACTTGTCCTCACTCGGTTTTCCCACAAGGTACCCAAGAATATACCCCCTTACCTCAATGAAGTTCTTGGATGGAAGGAAAGAGGTTTCCCCTTCACTGTCCTACACCAATTCCGAGCGAGAGAGGAATGGAATTGAGAGAGAAAGCTTGTTTGTAGAAGAAAAAGAAGAAAGGGAAATGATAACAGAGGTGTGTCTGTTGCTAAGTCTCGTGTGTGTGTGTCCTCTAAGAGTCCTGGCATTGGTTTAAATAAGAAGAGAGTGAGTCGAAATTAAATGGGGAACATCGGTTGGAGGATTAGGTGAGATAATGGAGCCTTTTGACTCCTTTCCCAGCCAGCTTTGCATTAAATAGAAATAAAATATATAAAGTTATTGTAATGGAGGCAACTTTCTCCTTCGATTGGTTCATTGTGCCAATCATTCTTGGCTTTATATGGTTAAGTGGGCTGACCACTATCTGATGTGGAATAAAAAAATATTTAGTGCTGGCAAGGTCGTCATCTCATGTGAGGCAGTATTGGGTGAGTGAGGGCGGAGTGCAATGTGAGGACGGTATTAGGTGAGGCGGTATGGAGTATGAGGCGGTGTGGAGGGTGGGGCGGTGTGGAGTGTGGGACGGTGTGGAGTATAAGGCGGAGTGTAGTGATGGGCGGGGTGTAGTGACAGGCGGTGTGTAGTGGGCGGTGTTGAGTGTGAAGTAGGGAAGGACGGTGTGTTAAGGGGTTCAGGGACCCCGTCTGTGGAAAGGGGCGGTGTTGTGATGAACACCGGCTCAGAGCTGTCCGGTGTGAACTCCTAATGTAAGAACGGATCCAGTAGCCATCCGATGTGCACATATGCTCATCTTAAGCGAAATCCGATTCGCTTGAGCGAATCCGCCCTTCATGGCTCGGAATCTTCAAAAACTGACTCAACACTTGCTTTCTCACTCGGTAATGGTTCAGCCTCTCTATTTTTCTCTCGGAATGGTTCCTTCTTCTATTTCCACTCGGTTCTCTAAGTAATTACATAGGAAACCATTCGGAATACTTCCATAACATGTTCCACTCGGTAAGAAGCATCAAATCAATATAAACTTGAGTGTTTAAGCTTTCTTTCACTCGGAATACTTCAATCAGAGTAGTTTTCTTCGGAACAGAAGTACTTGGCAAGGTTTGACTCGGAAACAAGTCATTCCAGGGTGTTTTGACTCGGAATTCCATCCTCCACTCGGAATTTCTAATCTTTCACTCGGAATTCTTCTCTGTCACTCGGAACAGAGCCCTTTTCACTCAGTTTTTGCATAATTTCGCTAATGATCCTTATAATTTACATTGTTATGCGCAAAATGATACTTATGAGATACCACAGACCATCAACAGGGTATATATATTGACTTATTCTTCTTTCAAACCTTCCATAATTCAAAAATTACAAGAGTGAAATTATTTCTAAAAACAGGGATGTTACATTTTCTGAGTGAGAATAGGCAAAGATATCGAGTGGATGTTTGAGTGAGTGATGGTCAGTGTTGTATTAAGTTTACTGAGTGATAGATTGATTGAGGTGACTCAGTTTGGAGGTAGATCACCGAGTGATGACTGACCTGATGTTGAGTCGGTTTTGGCAATGAAAAACTGAGTGATTGGAGTCGGTTTCAGGAGATTTACCGAGGGGTCTCATGCTTTGGCGGAGTAATAAGATTAGACGGAGTCACACGTTTTGACGGAGTAATAAGCCTAGACGGGGTCTCATGCCTTGGCGGAGTAATAAGATTAGGCGGAGTCACACGTTTTGACGGAGTAATAAGCCTAGACGGGGTCTCATGCCTTGGCGGAGTAATAAGATTAGGCGGAGTCACACGTTTTGACGGAGTAATAAGCTTAGGTTGAGTCACGTACCTTGACGGAGTAAAACTTAGGCGGAGTCACGTACCTTGACGGAGTAAAGCTTAGGCGGAGTCACGTACCTTGGCGGAGTAATGAGCTTAAACGGGGTCACACGTTTTAACAGACTAATAAGCATAGGCGGAGTCTCATGCCATGACGGAGTAATAGGCATTGACGAGGTCAAATGCCTTGGCGGAGTAACGTGAACGTCTTCTTGAGCATGGGCATTTCTTAGGAATTACTTATACACTAAGATGTATCAACACCGCCCTTCATAATCAACACCGCCTTCACACCCTACACCGCCCCATATACTCAATGCCGCCCTCTTCAAAATCTCCAACAACAAACACCTTTTAACTCCACTCAGACCACTTCTGATCCGTTCTGATCACCAAAGTTAGGACGACGTCAAGACTTCAAAGAAGAAGATCGGATGCCAACTAATGACACATCACATCGGATGACCGATGTAGGGAGGACAGCTTATGTGAAGCAGACTGGATCAACGTTTTACTGAATGAGCTATGGGACAGCTGACTTCGACTCAGGTAAGACCGGATGAATTTAGTTCAGATCGGATTATCATTAATGAACACCGGCTGGCTTCAAGGAAGGTTAACTCAGCTTTCCTTAGAATGGATGTCCACATCGGATGACTTTGGACCGATGTACAAGACCGGGTGAAATCCGCCCAAAGAAGAAATTGAGGGACTGCTAAGTTCTCCTCAACCGGACTTGGAAGTGGTAGTCCAGTCGGTTTTGAAGTGCAGAAGTAACTTTTGACCTTTTTCTTGTCTTTTAGGCATTTTTTTTAATGCATTTGAACCCACTAATTACTCTAGTACGTAGGACGGCCAGAAATGGACAATGTTACAGCTCATTTCTTATCTGAACTTCCATTATTTCCACAATCAAACACACCTAACAGCCCACTAAATTGCAATCACGGGAAAGCTTGTCTCCCTACTTGCCTTTGCATTATTAAACTAACACACCTCTTCCGAATACCCTTAGAACAAGGAAATTATTGAACCTTTTATCTCTCAATTCCTCTTCTCTATCAAAGCAACTTCGGAGTTGAAACTAAGACAGCAAGGAGGCCTTTTTTAATCAGCCTAATATCTTCAGACAAGTAAGAGGGGACAGGGTTGTGAATATTTGTGAAATGGGTAGAGTTGTATGCTGTTCTAGAATTCCAGTTTTAATTTCGTATCTTGTTGCTAAATTTTGAAGCTGAAAACGTATGAATTTGACTCTGACTTCTTCATGAAAGTTGTAGATCTTTTTGTTATGTGAATTTTGATACCTGATTCAACTGATTTGGATATGTATAGCAAAAGTTATAGCCAAAATACTACAGCATGATCGAGTGAAATGTTTAAGCTATGTTCTATGCATATTTTGATATTATGGGAATTGTACATGCATAATCAGCCTTTGATGTCTCCACAAAAGTTGTAGATATACATGTTAGGGATTTATAGAAAGTGGTTTCAAGTTAAAAAGATGCTTGTAGCTCAAGTTATGCTTAAAATACAGAAGTGTGTTCATGATGCAAATCTGTTAACTATGAAATCCGAATCTTGTTTTCAATACTGGGAATTTTGTGGTATGAATTAGTTGTTGGTGTCTTCATGAAAGTTGTAGATAATTATGTTAAGAGTATTTTAGAACTGGTTTCATGTTAAAATCATTTGTGTAGCTCTAAAAACGTTGAAAATACTAATATATGTACGTTTTGAAAACTCACCTTGAGGCAGTGTGGTATTTCGTGGATAAATAATATTTCTGTTCAGAATTTGAAATTGTGTTCTTCATGAAAGTTGTAGACTATTATGTTATTGAACTATAGAAAGTGGAATCACCTAAAAAGGAGTTGATTTGCTCATATTATGACTGTTTTACTAATGCATGTTGCTGTTTGGAAATGCTGAAATTTACTTATGATGGTTATTATGGATAAGAATGATGTTTTCTCTATGAGTAATGATTTATTATTGAATTCTTGAATGATTATGAATTATTATAAATGCTGTTGAGTATCACACAGTTAGTATATTATGATGGTGAATAATTATGAATGACATAATTAATATATATGTACATGAATGCCTTGTGGTTATTGACATGTGTAGTTGAAATAGTAAATCTATGATTTTATGAATTATTATGTGTATTGTGTCCCTTGAGGACTTGTATTATCCAAGAGGTTTTGGAAATGTGGATATCATGGTATGTTAAATGATAAAGAGAATTAAAGGCATTCATGCATCATAAGCATTGGACGCATCATGGAATTTAGGGGTTCCGTGATTGCCTACCCTGGTGGGGGGTTACTCTATGATGAGTTAAGCCCTATTTTGTTGTGTGCCATGGAGTGTAGGGATTCATGGTCTATGCAAAGCCCTACTTATGATAATTGTGTACTTCGGTACTTAAGCGCCATGAAGTATAGGGATTCATGGTATATGCTAAAGCCCTAATTGTTTAAGCGCCATGAAGTATAGGGATTCATGGTATATGCTAAAGCCCTAATTGTGTAAGCGCCATGAAGTATAGGGATTCATGGTATATGCTAAAGCCCTAATTGTGTAAGCGCCATGAAGTATAGGGATTCATGGTATATGCTAAAGCCCTAATTGTGTAAGCGCCATGAAGTATAGGGATTCATGGTATATGCTAAAGCCCTAATTGTGTCTCTATGAGACTTTTACTGCAGTATTCCCACCAAACCAAATGGATCCAGCATGACATCATTTAACTAATTGAAGAATTATTAAATGGACTTGTTTGACATATTCATCATATCATTATGAATTGTTGATTGTGTTTGTGCAATTATATCTATTTTATATTTATTCTATATTCTGTCTCACTCTTACATTAATTTTTACAGCGAATGACACGCAGAATGCAGAGTGATGCCATGATGAATGTCTATTTGAATTATTATCTGAATTTTGATTTTATGGGTTGTAATAAGTATAACATGTCATGTACCATTACTTTCTAAATCGTTTCCGCTACTTAAGTATTTTCTTGAATTTAATTATTCACGTCTAGCATGTATGATAATTTTTCCGCTGTTATCAACTGTTACATAAACTCTGAAATAAATTGATGAATTTTAAAATAATCTTTCGAAAAAGCGAAAAATTTATTCGAAAATTTTAATCAACGTTTCGGGTCGTTACATGTTGGTATCAGAGCATTTTCAAAAAATTCAGGACCAATTACTATGATATGCCTTGATTCTTGATATACTATGTGAATTGTTTGATTATTTGTTTGATAATATGTCCTATGTGTGCTATATGCCTGATTGATAAACTGCAAAGTGATTTGTTTGATTACTAGCTTGATGATATGATAAATGTGTGTTATATGACTTATTGCTTATCTGATAAATTGTAGTTACGTTATAATATTATATATATATATATATACATACGATATATTTTCCCATAGGATTAGTATAAATCAAACCATGAATATAGGATGACAAGGAACGAGAACGACGCTATGGCAGCTGCTATCAACCGTTTGGCTGAAGCTATAGAAAGGCAGAATCAACTAAGAATTTTCGAAGAAAATCACCAAGACAGATTGGCACGAGAAGAGATTAATAGACAACTGAAACCTCAGTCAACTACCTTCAAAAGGAGAGGATCATTTTATCCAAATTGTTTCAAGGGAGGATCATCATCTTCTTCTGAAAAACGTAACAATCATGTGAATATAAAGTGTCATAAGTGCAAAGGTAATCACCATATACGTGATTGCAATAGACGCTTAGAAAATATCACTTGCTATCAATGCAATCAGAAGGGGCACATCAGCCCAAATTGTCCGCTGAAACAGCAAATCAACAACACTATGAATAAGTAAAGAGATTCGGGTTATCAAGAAATTTGTAAAGGAAACGCTCGTACTGTTCAACATATAAGACAGTATAGGGAGTCCACAGACGAAAGATCACATACAGGAAGAGTCTTTGACATTAGCAGCTCAGAGGCAGACCAAGCAGGCGACCTCATGCAAAATAAGTGTGAGATTAATGATACCATTTTACCTGTGTTGTCTAATTCGGGTGCTACACTGAAGTAAGTTAGACGTTTTCAATTATCCGTGAAGCCTATAATATATGACTTGATTATTTCCATTCCCAACTGTACACAACTTAGGATTACTAAGGTGTGTAACGATTATTCTGAACTCACAGAAGGTAGGAACTTTCTTGTCAATTCTGTTTATCTTTGAAGAATATGGAAGTAATTCTAGGAATGAATTGGTTATCGGTGAATCAAGTTTTAATAGACTGTCATAACGAGACCAAGATAGTCCAAATGTTGGAAACTCCTTATTCCCTCTTCATTTTCTTAGACATACTAAGGCTAGAGATAGCTTGGAGCTTAAGGTGAAATTCTTATACTCTTTTGTTGATTTTGGTTTTAGGTTTTGGTTTCTATGGTGATAGAAGAATACTTTATGAATGAGTTTAAGAATAGAAATCATTTTTCATGTGAAACCCAAAGGAAGAATATGTCTTAAGTATCTTTGGATAAGTGTGAAATGGTATACGAAGATTTTAAGATTTGAGATGGAAGATAATGGCTGTTAAGGGTGACTGTTTAATTTTAGTGAAACCCTAACTCTAGGATTTGGGAAAAATGAATGATAATGTTATGAAGAGTGATTTTGTGGAAGCCCATGATAATGTGTGTGTAGGTGTTATTAATAACGGAGATTAGTAGTTATTAGAAATGATTATTAAGTTTTGATGAAGAGTATAATAAGTTGAGGATTTTGGTTAAGTTGATGATTCTGATGACTTTTAATACTCTAGGATGATGATATATATGAGGAATCGAATTATTAAAACATTGGTATTGATTATTGGGGATTAGGAGAAGAGTGTATATGAGTATGTGAGTGATTAGAGGACTTAAATTTAGATTGTTGATGTTTATGATGATGTTAATAATGGTTGCAAGCAATTGATAGTGAATTAAGGTAATAAATACTAGAGTCACTTTGAAGTAGTTGAAATAGTAATAGTTGAATGATTCATGTGATGATCTTAAAAAAAAACTAAGGACCATAGTATTATTATTGACGGGTGTGATTAGCTCTTGTAAGATTTAAGGAATCTTGGACTTGGGAAGGGAATTCCCGAAGCCTAACACGAGCATGTAAATTGAAGTTAGACGAGCTAGGATTTGATAAAGAGTATTGGAGGAGGATATTTACGATGGTATATTAATGGCATAAATATGTATATTGTAATAAGATTGTATTCCGAATGATGATACGGAAAGATTTCAGCTTTGAAATTTCGAGGACGAAATTTTTATTAGGGTGGGAGAATTGTAACATCCTGCTTTTAATAATAGCTCTATTTTGTAATTTATAAAGCATGGAAGGTCTATATGTGTTAAACAATGAATAAAACACTCTATGGATGGCTTTTAATGCTCCAAAAGTTTCATTTTGGGTATAATTATGGAATTTTAGAGAAATTATTCAAATTCCGAGTAAAAAGGCTCTGATCCGAGTGACAAAGTGAAATTCCGAGTGAAGGATTACCAATTCCGACTGAAGGTTACAAAATCCGAGTGAGGCTATGGTATTTTCCGAGTGAGAATAGGCAAAGATATCGAGTGGATGTTTGAGTGAGTGATGGTCAGTGTTGTATTAAGTTTACTGAGTGATAGATTGATTGAGGTGACTCGGTTTGGAGGTAGATCACCGAGTGATGACTGACCTGATGTTGAGTCGGTTTTGGTAATGAAAAACTGAGTGATTGGAGTCGGTTTCAGGAGATTTACCGAGGGGTCTCATGCTTTGGCGGAGTAATAAGATTAGGCGGAGTCACACGTTTTGACAGAGTAATAAGCCTAGACGGGGTCTCATGCCTTGGCGGAGTAATAAGATTAGGCGGAGTCACACGTTTTGACGGAGTAATAAGCCTAGACGGGGTCTCATGCCTTGGCGGAGTAATAAGATTAGGCGGAGTCACACGTTTTGACGGAGTAATAAGCTTAGGCGGAGTCACGTACCTTGGCGGAGTAAAACTTAGGCGGAGTCACATACCTTGACGGAGTAAAGCTTAGGCGGAGTCACGTACCTTGGCGGAGTAATGAGCTTAAACGGGGTCACACGTTTTAACAGACTAATAAGCATAGGCGGAGTCTCATGCCATGACGGAGTAATAGGCATTGACGAGGTCAAATGCCTTGGCGGAGTAACGTGAACGTCTTCTTGAGCATGGGCATTTCTTAGGAATTACTTATACACTAAGATGTATCAACACCGCCCTTCATAATCAACACCGCCCTCACACCCTACACCGCCCCATATACTCAATGCCGCCCTCTTCAAAATCTCCAACAACAAACACCTTTTAACTCCACTCAGACCACTTCTGATCCGTTCTGATCACCAAAGTTAGGACGACGTCAAGACTTCAAAGAAGAAGATCGGATGCCAACTAATGACACATCACATCGGATGACCGATGTAGGGAGGACAGCTTATGTGAAGCAGACTGGATCAACGTTTTACTGAATGAGCTATGGGACAGCTGACTTCGACTCAGGTAAGACCGGATGAATTTAGTTCAGATCGGATTATCATTAATGAACACCGGCTGGCTTCAAGGAAGGTTAACTCAGCTTTCCTTAGAATGGATGTCCACATCGGATGACTTTGGACCGATGTACAAGACCGGGTGAAATCCGCCCAAAGAAGAAATTGAGGGACTGCTAAGTTCTCCTCAACCGGACTTGGAAGTGGTAGTCCAGTCGGTTTTGAAGTGCAGAAGTAACTTTTGACCTTTTTCTTGTCTTTTAGGCATTTTTTTTAATGCATTTGAACCCACTAATTACTCTAGTACGTAGGACGGCCAGAAATGGACAATGTTACAGCTCATTTCTTATCTGAACTTCCATTATTTCCACAATCAAACACACCTAACAGCCCACTAAATTGCAATCACGGGAAAGCTTGTCTCCCTACTTGCCTTTGCATTATTAAACTAACACACCTCTTCCGAATACCCTTAGAACAAGGAAATTATTGAACCTTTTATCTCTCAATTCCTCTTCTCTATCAAAGCAACTTCGGAGTTGAAACTAAGACAGCAAGGAGGCCTTTTTCAATCAGCCTAATATCTTCAGACAAGTAAGAGGGGACAGGGTTGTGAATATTTGTGAAATGGGTAGAGTTGTATGCTGTTCTAGAATTCCAGTTTTAATTTCGTATCTTGTTGCTAAATTTTGAAGCTGAAAACGTATGAATTTGACTCTGACTTCTTCATGAAAGTTGTAGATCTTTTTGTTATGTGAATTTTGATACCTGATTCAACTGATTTGGATATGTCTAGCAAAAGTTATAGCCAAAATACTACAGCATGATCGAGTGAAATGTTTAAGCTATGTTCTATGCATATTTTGATATTCTGGGAATTGTACATGCATAATCAGCCTTTGATGTCTGCAGAAAAGTTGTAGATATACATGTTAGGGATTTATAGAAAGTGGTTTTAAGTTAAAAAGATGCTTGTAGCTCTAGTTATGCTTAAAATACAGAAGTGTGTTCATGATGCAAATCTGTTAACTATGAAATCCGAATCTTGTTTTCAATACTGGGAATTTTGTGGTATGAATTAGTTGTTGGTGTCTTCATGAAAGTTGTAGATAATTGTGTTAAGAGTATTTTAGAACTGGTTTCATGTTAAAATCATTTGTGTAGCTCTAAAAACGTTGAAAATACTAATATATGTACGTTTTGAAAACTCACCTTGAGGCAGTGTGGTATTTCATGGATAAATAATATTTCTGTTTGGAATTTGAAATTGTGTTCTTCATGAAAGTTGTAGACTATTATGTTATTGAACTATAGAAAGTGGAATCACCTAAAAAGGAGTTGATTGGCTCATATTATGACTGTTTTACTAATGCATGTTGCTGTTTGGAAATGCTGAAATTTACTTATGATGGTTATTATGGATAAGAATGATGTTTTCTCTATGAGTAATGATTTATTATTGAATTCTTGAGTGATTATGAATTATTATAAATGCTGTTGAGTATCACACAGTTAGTATATTATGATGGTGAATAATTATGAATGACATAATTAATATATATGTACATGAATGCCTTGTGGTTATTGACATGTGTAGTTGAAACAGTAAATCTATGATTTTATCAATTATTATATGTATTGTGTCCCTTGAGGACTTGTATTATCCAAGAGGTTTTGGAAATGTGGATATCATGGTATGTTAAATGATAAAGAGAATTAAAGGCATTCATGCATCATAAGCATTGGACGCATCATGGAATTTAGGGGTTCCGTGATTGCCTACCCTGGTGGGGGGTTACTCTATGATGAGTTAAGCCCTATTTTGTTGTGTGCCATAGAGTGTAGGGATTCATGGTCTATGCAAAGCCCTACTTATGATAATTGTGTACTTCGGTACTTAAGCGCCATGAAGTATAGGGATTCATGGTATATGCTAAAGCCCTAATTGTTTAAGCGCCATGAAGTATAGGGATTCATGGTATATGCTAAAGCCCTAATTGTGTAAGCGCCATGAAGTATAGGGATTCATGGTATATGCTAAAGCCCTAATTGTGTAAGCGCCATGAAGTATAGGGATTCATGGTATATGCTAAAGCCCTAATTGTGTAAGCACCATGAAGTATAGGGATTCATGGTATATGCTAAAGCCCTAATTGTGTCTCTATGAGACTTTTACTGCAGTATTCCCACCAAACCAAATGGATCCAGCATGACATCACTTAACTAATTGAAGAATTATTAAATGGACTTGTTTGGCATATTCATCATATCATTATGAATTGTTGATTGTGTTTGTGCAATTATATCTATTTTATATTTATTCTATATTCTGTCTCACTCTTACATTAATTTTTACAGCGAATGACACGCAGAATGCAGAGTGATGCCATGATGAATGTCTATCTGAATTATTATCTGAATTTTGATTTTATGGGTTGTAATAAGTATAACATGTCATGTACCATTACTTTCTAAATCGTTTCTGCTACTTAAGTATTTTCTTGAATTTAATTATTCACGTCTAGCATGTATGATAATTTTTCCGCTGTTATCAACTGTTACATAAACTCTGAAATAAATTGATGAATTTTAAAATGATCTTTCGAAAAAGCGAAAAATTTATTCGAAAATTTTAATCAACGTTTCGGGTCGTTACAAAACCTGCCTTAACCAGAAGAATCGCTCGATGGCAGGTTCTATTAACTGAATACGACATAATCTATATCACTCAGAAAGCCATAAAAGGGAGCGCTCTGGCGGACTACTTAGCCCATCAACCCGTAAGAGACTACCAACCCATGCACTTTGAGTTCCCGGATGAATATATCTTGGCATTGTTTAATGAAGAAGATACCCAGAAAGACAAATGGATTTTGAGATTTGATGGAGCTTCTAATGCGCTAGGGCATGGGATTGGGGCCATCCTAATTTCACCAGATAAAGAATTCACCCCTGTATGCTCCAGACTTTGTTTTGACTGTACTAATAACATCGTCGAATATGAGGTATGCTCTCTGGGGATCCAAGTAGCAATAGATGCAAAAGTGAAGAAGTTAGAAGTTTACGGGGATTCTGCCTTGGTCATTCACTAACTAAAAGGGGAATAGGAGACTAGAGACAGCAAGTTGGTTCCTTATCAAGCTCATATCAAGGAGCTAATAAGGGAATTTGATGATATCTCTTTTCACCATGTCTCCTGGGATGACAATCAAATGGCTGACACTTTGGCCACCCTTGTATCGATGTTTAAATTGAGCAATGACTGTGATATGCCCCTTATTAAGGTAGAAATACATAACAAGCCTGCATACTGCCAAGTAATAGAAGAAGAGTCGAATGGGAAACCATGGTACTATGATATCAAGAGATATATCCAGAGTCAAGAATACCCTGAGGGCGCTACAGAAAATGACAAAAGAACCCTAAGAAGGCTAGCAATGAGTTTCTTCTTGAATGGTGATGTTCTTTACAAGAGAAATCATGACTTTATCCTCCTTTATTGCATTGATACTGTTGAAGCAAACAAGATCATGGCAGATATTCATAAAGGATCCTTTGGAACTCATACCAATGGGCATGCCATGGCAATAAAGATCTTAAGGGTTGAATACTATTAGATAACCATGGAAGCCGACTATTTCACTTATGTTTGAAAGTGTCACAAGTGTCAGATATACACTGATCATCTTCACACACCCCCATCATCCCTGAATGTCTTATCAGCACCATGGCCTTTCTCAATGTGGGGCATGAATGTTATTGGACCCATTGAGCCAAAAGCCTCAAACAGTCATCGTTTCATCTTAGTTGCCATTGATTATTTCACTAAGTGGGTGGAGGCAGCTTCATACGCCAATGTAACAAGGAACGTTGTGGTCAAATTTGTCAAGCGAGAATTGATATGTCGATATGGCTTGCCAAATCAGATCATTGCTGACAATAGCACGAATTTGAACAACAAGATGATGAAAGAATTATGTGAAAGCTTTAAGATTCATCATCACAATTCCTCTCCTTATTGACCGAAGATGAATGGGGCGGTTGAGGCAGCCAATAAGAACATTAAGAAGATCGTACAGAAGATGGTTGTAACATATAGAGACTGGAGCAAGATGCTCCATTCTGCTTTACACGGGTATCGTACCTCAGTCAGGACTTCAACAGGGGCAACTCCGTTCTCTCTAGTTTATGGTATGGAAGCGGTTATACCTTTTGAGGTAGAGATTCCATCCCTTAGGGTGATAATAGATGGGAAGAGACTGAATGCCCTCTGTTGTTCAAGTGGCCTCAATACTCAAGAGGGGGGGTGAATTGAGTTATAAAACTTTTGCTTAGAATGCCTTTGAAATTGATTTCTATAACCAAGTTTATGAGATTGTGCAAGTGAAAGCAAGTAACAATGATATGCAATGCACTACAAGAGGTAAGTATTGTTGAGGCAATTTAGCAAACACTTGGTGTGCAATATCTAAAGTAAAGCAAATTAAGCAAGTTCAAGTGTGTTCTTCTTAACCAAACAATACCAATCAGCAAATATGCAATATATGGAAGTAAAAGAGTAAGGAAGAGAAGCTTGCAAACCGATGTAACGAGTTCCACCCAATCCGGTGTACGTCTCGCCTCTAAGCAACCCACTTAGAGGATTTTCCACTATTGTAGACTAGAGATACAACTTTGAGCAATTGCGGCTTTCTAGTGTCCCACACTCAAGAACCCAATCCTCACAAGTATAAGGGCAACCCACCCAATCTCTCAATCTCACAATATCCCAAAGGTTGAGTCCACAACCTTTGTAACCACTCAATCCTAGAGTGAACAACCACTCAACCTAGAGTGAATAACTTGTGTGTTTTGGAGTTTGTGTTTACAATCAATATACTCTCTTAATAGAGCAGATATACAAGTGAAAAGCTCTCCAAATTCTAATCTCTCAAGATGAGAGGATATACAATTGAAAGTACAAAAATGCAAGAGATAGGCTTACAAAGCACAAAATAGAGCTATGAATTGTTGCTACTTGGTTTTTTTTTGTGCTTGTCTTCCTCTTCAATTTATAGACCTAAGATTGCTGTTGAAGAGTGCCCTAGTCCCTCATAGCCGTTGCAGTTAGTGGAGATTTGAAGAATGGTTGAGACATGACCTGGTTTTCCACTTAAATCTGTTTTTCCACTATCGTAATCGATTACACCCTCGCGTTGTAATCGATTAGCTTCAAGTCAGAGAGTCACTAATCGATTATCTCATTACCTGTAATCGATTAGCATCTTGTATCTGATGCATTTAATGTCTTCGCAGCATCCTAATCGATTAGCATGTCTTGCAATCGATTACCTTAAATTCCAGTGGCTTCCTAATCGATTATATGGCTCTCTTAATCGATTAGCATGTGTGCCTGATGCATTTAATTCCATTTTTGATTGCTGTAATCGATTAGTCTCAAGTGTGCAATCGATTATCTTAATTCCAGTGAGTATCTAATCGATTGTGTGGCTTCCTTAATCGATTATCTTCAACTCTGATGCAATTTCTTCCAAGACAGAAAGCTTCTAATCGATTAGCATCTATGGCCTAATCGATTAGCTTCGCTGTTTCTTCAATTCTGATTTCATGTCTTTGTTTTTGCATTGTTTCTTCAAGAGTACTTGTCATTATCAAAATCCTTGCACATCTTTTGGACCTGTTAACATATTCAAACACATTCTCCCCCTTTTTGATGATGACAACTATGTTCATCTCTTGAGGGTTGTTAGTTTAAATAATATAGGCTTATCTTTTGCAAAAACAACTCTGCTACATTATAGCAGATGACAATTTTCAAAAACCAATTCAGCAGCCAATGTCTTATCTCATTTTATCCATTGTTTATTATCTCTTATCTATAATTCTCCCCCTATCAAAAAGAGTTTAACAAACAGATAAGATTTTGCAAATTGTTAACAAGGCATCTATTATCCATATTATCAGAGCATATTATCAGAGCATATTCAGAATTATTCATATTTTGTATCAGAGCATTATCCAACATATGAACATCTATTCCAACATATGAACATCTATTCTTCTCCCCCTTTGTAATCATCAAAAACAAATAGAGTGGTGAAGAGAAATTATATAAACTCAAATAAGATACTTTTATTAAATAACAAAGGGAAATACAAGAAGTAAATTTATTCAAAATGCAGAAAAACAACAAACAGAAACCAACATAACAAAAAAAATCTAATTGTCCGGGTTGAAGAAGCGGATTTCTGCAATTTGGTGAGCCAGCTCCTCATAGCGCTGCTGCATCATCTCAAAATGTTGCTGCTCGGTCATGGAAAACTCTTGGAGGGAGTTCTCAAGACGATCGAAGCGGCGATCAAGATGAGCGTAGAGAGATGCAAAAGGGTCAACTTGTGGGGCAGATGAAGAGGCTGCAGCTTGTGATTGAGGTGGAGAAGGAGGAGGAGCAGGTGCTTCTTCAGCAGGAGCTTGGAAGGGAATGTTGGCATAAACGCCCTCCATGCGTGAGTACCATGCTCCATTGGTGAAAACAAGACCCATTTTGGTGAGGTGATGGGTGCCAATGCAAGCTCTAGGGGGCACTTTCTCAGAGAGTTCCCCTGCTAAGTCTACTCTACAGAATTTGAAAATTTTGGTGAGGAGGATACCATAGGGGAGCTTTTGTTGGTCCTTGGCATGGCGCATGTGGAACTTGATCAACTGAACCCAGTTGATCTCTTTGTGGTTCAGCATGGCCCACATTAAGAGGACATCATCCTCTTCAACCAGAGCATAGTTCCCACCACGGGGAACAATCATCTTGACCAAGAAGAAGTTGAGCAGGCGGTTGTTCATGGTCAAGTGGCCAACTAGTTTGTGGTTGCTCCTTGGACGGTCAGCTTTCCATAAAGATTGGCGAGCAGTAAGAGCATTGAAGCCCCATTCATCCTCGGGTTCGCCTCCATCAAAGTCAGCATTGTTGAGGGGCAGTTTGGAAATCTCTGCAAACTGGGCGTTGGAGAGTTTAATGGTGGTGTTTTTCACTTTGGAGTCAACCATCCCATTAACAAGGCGGAGGTTGCAGTAGAATACTCTCATAAGCTCAGGATAGTATTCTTCTTCTTTGAGGGATAGGAAGGGGAAGAGGTTGTAGTGGTTGAGGCTTTGGGTGAAGGTAAGGCTTGGGTTGTCAAAGGTGTCAGCTATGGTGTAGTGAGGGGTCATAATCTCCTTTTCAGAAAAATTTTTCATAAAATTCTGAAGGTCTCTAGGAGAAGAGAAAAACCTTGAGAAGTCAAGGGGATTATGAGCTTGAGCAGCAGAGGACCTAGCCCTTTTGACATTCCTTGAGGAAGACATGGTGAAAAATGCTAAAAGAGGAGATGAAGAGAGATGAGCGCTAGAGAGTTTTGAGAGACTTGGGAGAAAGGAGGTAGTGTGAGATGAGAAGGTGAATGAGGGGTTATTTATAGTTGAAAATTAGGTTTAGGAAGGAGGAAAGAGAGTTTAGGGAGGAGTGAAGTGAGTTAAGAGAGGGAGAGTTTTGAGTGAGCCTAGGAAATTGGAGTTTTGACCCATCAGAACGCATACTAATCGATTACATGGCAGGTGGTAATCGATTAGATCACTGTTTCTGGGGAATTTCAAACGTTTTGTGCAGAGGGTAATCGATTAGAGGCTTACGGTAATCGATTAGTTTAGAAACAGAATCGTCCTAATCGATTGGGGCAATGTGGTAATCGATTATGAAGAAGAGGAAACATTTTGAACTGGAAACAGAGGCTTCGTAATCGATTATGGATAATGTATAATCGATTATCTTAAAAACAGAATGATTGTAATCGATTATGGGTGAGTTCTAATCGATTACCCTCGAAACAGAAGCTTAGTAATCGATTGGGATTAACAAAGTAATCGATTATTGAGTCAAAAACTTCAAATATATCAAACAGCAAGGTTCCAAACATGAAATGTGATGTATATCATGCATTATGCCATTCAACAAAATATTCAAACACAATTGGACATGTCAAGAATGCCTAATTCTCTTCTTATGTGAATGAATTGCTCTCTAGCCAAGGGTTTTGTGAAAATATCAGCTAGTTGCTTAGAAGTTTCTACATGTTCAAGTACACAATCCCTTTTAACACATGATCTCTAATAAAGTGATGCCTAATCTCAATGTGTTTGGTTTTAGAGTGCATTACTGGATTCTTGGAGATGTTAATGGCACTTGTATTATCACATTTAATGGGGACTTTATTCAAGGCAATACCAAAATCAAGAAGTTGTTGTCTCATCCAAAGAATTTGAGCACAACAACTACCAGCTGCTACATATTCTGCCTCAGCTGTTGACAATGCAACACTTGCTTGTTTCTTGCTATGCCAAGAAACAAAGGAACTACCAAGCAAATGGCATGTACCACTAGTGCTTTTTCTATCAAGCTTACACCCCGCAAAGTCGGAATCAGAATATCCTAAAAGATTACATTCAACGCCTTTGGGATACCATAAACCAACACTTTGAGTACCCACAAGATATTTCAAAATCCTTTTTACGGCAGTCAAATGTGATTCTTTGGGACATGCTTGATATCTAGCACACATACATACCGCAAACATAATATCAGGTCTACTCGCAGTTAAATATAGTAAGGATCCAATCATACCTCGATATTTGGTGATTTCAATGTCCTTACCCTTTTCGTCTTTGTCTAGATAGCAGGATGTGCTCATTGGTGTAGCTATCTCATTTGCCTTGTCCATTCCAAACCTTTTAAGTAGTTCCTTACAGTATTTGGTTTGGCTAATGAACGTTCCATCAATGGCTTGTTTTATTTGTAGTCCAAGGAAGAAGGTGAGTTCTCCCATCAAGGACATTTCAAACTCATTCTGCATAATCTTGGCAAATTCTTGACAAAGATTTTCATTAGTAGCACCAAATATTATGTCATCTACATAAATCTGTACCAAGAGGATGTCATTTTGTTTGCGTTTTATAAATAATGTAGTATCAACCTTTCCTCTTTCAAAGTTGTGTTCTAAAAGAAATTTGCTTAATCTCTCATACCAAGCTCTTGGAGCTTGCTTCAAACCATATAAGGCTTTTCTCAATTTGAAAACATGGTTTGGAAATTTATGATTTTCAAAACCGGGAGGTTGATCTACATAAACTTCTTCTTGAATGTAGCCGTTTAAGAACGCACTTTTGACATCCATTTGATACAGTTTGAAATCCATACAACATGCAAAAGCTAGCAATAATCTAATGGCTTCTAACCTAGCTACGGGAGCATATGTTTCTTCATAGTCTATTCCTTCTTCTTGGTTGTATCCCTTTGCTACTAGTCTAGCTTTGTTTCTAGTTATTATTCCGTTTTCATCTAGCTTATTTCTAAACACCCATTTGGTGCCTATTATTAGATGATCATTGGGTCTTGGCACAAGTTCCCAAACTTCATTTCTTTCAAATTGGTTTAACTCTTCTTGCATGGCCAACATCCAATGTTCATCAATAATGGCTTCATCAATATTTTTGGGTTCTATTTGGGATACAAAAGCCAAGTGATTGCATGCATTTCTAATGGCGTTTCGAGTACTTACCCCTTTGGTTATTTCTCCAATGATCTTGTCCAAGGGATGATCCTTCAAAGTTACCCAATCTTGTTGTTTCTCAACTTGTGCTGCACCTCCATTATTGTTGACTTCTTCTTCTTTGTCTTGCAAGTTCATTTCTTGGAAAGTACCTACAAGATCATCAACATCTTCCTTTCTCGGAGGGTTATGGCTATTTTCATCGAATTTGACATGAATAGATTCCTCAATGGTATTTGTTTGTTTGTTGAAGATTCTATAAGATTTACTTGATTGAGAATATCCTAGGAATATTGCCTCATCAGATTTTGCATCAAACTTTCCTAGATTATCCTTTCCATTGTTGAGCACAAAACATTTACATCCAAAGATATGAAAGTATGCAATGTTGGGTTTTCTACCCTTGTAAAGCTCATAGGGGGTTTTCTTTAAAATAGGCCTTATCAAACATCTATTCATAACATAACATGCGGTGTTTACCGCATCGGCCCAAAAATGTTTTGCAATATTGTTTTCATTTAGCATGGTTCTAGCGAGCTCCACTAAAGATCTATTCTTTCTTTCAACTACTCCATTTTGTTGTGGAGTTCTAGGAGCTGAAAAGTTGTGATTAATACCATGTTTTTCGCAAAACTTTTTAAAAGATTGATTTTCAAATTCTCCCCCATGATCGGTTCTAATGGATGCAATTTTTGAGTTTTGCTCATTTTGGATAATCTTTGCAAGTTTCTTGAATGCATGATAAGCTTCATTTTTATGAGCAAGAAACAGTGTCCATGTATATCTTGAATAGTCATCTACTATTACTAGACCATAGTAATTACCTCCAAAGTTTTTGATTTTGGATGGTCCAAATAAATCCATGTGCAAAAGTTGTAAAGGCCTTTGAGTAGAAACAATATTTTTGGATTGAAAAGATGCCTTTACTTGTTTTCCCTTTTGACATGCATCACAAAATCTATTTTCAAATTTAAGCTTTGGTAGACCAATTACTAAATCTTTAGAAACAAGTTTGTTCAAGTGGTCTACATGTATATGAGCTATTCTTCTATGCCATAGCCATGTTTCATCCTCTTTTGAAATGAAGCATTGTTCATCATTTGTAGACAAACTATCCATATCAATCATGTAAATATTATCAATTCTTTGGCCTACAAACTTGATTTCCTTATTAGTCTTATGCTCAATTATGCAACAATTTGATTCAAATAAGACTCTATATCCTTTGTCACATAATTGACTTATACTAAGTAAATTATGTTTGAGGCCTTCAACATACAATACATCACTTATGGAGGTGGAAGAGTTCTTACCAATATTTCCAATGCCTAGGATTCTTCCCTTAGTGTTGTCTCCATAGGTGACGCTTCCTTTTCGTTTGGGAGTGAATGATGTAAATTTGGTTATATCTCCCGTCATATGCTTCGAACACCCGCTATCCAAGTACCAATGGGTGTTGCTTGCCTTGAAGCATACCTGCAAAACAAAATCATTTTAGAGAACTAGGTACCCATTTTATGTTGGGTCCTTTAAGGTTAGCTTGTGGGAACGTTCCTTTGGGAACCCACACCTTTCTTAAGACCTTTGGTCCTAGTTTCCTAACACTACACTTATATGCACTATGTCCTTTGGTGCCACAATGATTGCATTTCATAAAAGGTGAGGAGGATTTGCTTGGTGGTGCAAAGAAGTTTTTGTAGTGCTTCTCCATTTTATGATTACTATGTTCTTGGTCATATCCTAGACCGGTTTTACTAAACATGCATTTTTGTTGCCCAAGTAGGATATTCAAATTATCTCTTCCATTAGTGAATTTCTCTAGTGTCCTATTTAGGTCTTCAACCTTGGTTTCTAACACTATGCACTTCTTTGCAAAATCACAAGGTTTATCCCTAGAGCATGTTTGAACTTTCTCTAGTTCTTCTTTTAAGCTCTCATTTTCTTTACATACTTCCATGAGATGCAATTCAAGAGTATCACTAGTTTTCCTAGATGCTTTGAGTTTACTAGAGATTTTTGTAAACTTATCATATAATTCCTCAAATGCATCTAACAGCTCATTTTTATCTAAGTCAAGAAGATTTACCTCATTTTCTTCTTCTTGATGATTTGCCATTAAGCAAAGATTGGCTTGCTCATCTTCTGAGTCGTCGGAGCTGCTCACATCGTTCTCATCCCAAGCAATATAGGCTCTTCTTCTTCTTTGTTTGTCCTTGCCCTTCTTTTTGAGGTTTGGACAATCGGCTTTGAAGTGCCCTTCCTTGCCACATTCAAAACAACTTGGTGAAGATGAAGTTTCATTGGAGGTAGATTTCTTACCTTGGGGCTTAAAGTTCTTTTGGAACTTTTTGTTCTTCATGAATCTTCCAAATCTTTTTACGAACAGCCCAAACTCTTCTTCTTCATCTAAGTCACTGCATGATTCTTCCTCATGCATGGAGGTGGCTTTGAGGGCTAGCCCTTTCTTCTTGGTGGATTTCTCCTCTTCCTCGGCTAGCTTCAATGCTTTAAGTTCTTGCTCTTGTTCTTGCAATTTTCCAAAGAGTGTTGCAAGAGACATTTCATTGATGCTAGGAGATTGTTTTATTGCTGTGACAAGAGGTTGCCATTCCCTGCTGAGACTTTTCAAAATTTTGTGCACAAGCTCTTTGTTAGTGTACACTTTGCCAAGAGTAATAAGATGGTTAATAATAAGTGTAAACCTTTTCTGCATATCTACAATAGATTCTCCTGAATTTATCCTAAAGCATTCATATTGGCTAGTAAGAGTACTAATCTTTGAGTCCTTTACATCATTAGTACCTTCATGGGTTACTTGAAGAGTATCCCACATTTCTTTAGCGGTTTGGCATGTCATTATTCTAAAAAATTCGTCTTGTCCTAAAGCCATGGTAATGAGATTTTTGGCCTTGTAGCCATATTGGACTTTCTTTTCTTCCTCGCTAGTCCATTCATCTATGGGTTTTTCAACATTCTTGCTATCTATGGTATGCATTGGTATATAGGGACCATTTTCAATGGCATTCCATATTCTCAAGTCAATTGATTGAATGAAGATTTTCATTCTCTCTTTCCAAAAGGCATACCCTTCCCCATTGAAAGCGGGAGGTCTATTTATCGCACCACCCTCGGGAAAAACATTTTGAGAACTTGAGGCCATTTAATCTCTTGAAGCTGTTAAGCTTGATCTACCAAGAGTCAAGCTCTGATACCACTTGTTGTTCAAGTGGCCTCAATACTCAAGAGGGGGGGTGAATTGAGTTATAAAACTTTTGCTTGGAATGCCTTTGAAATTGATTTCTATAACCAAGTTTATGAGATTGTGCAAGTGAAAGCAAGTAACAATGATATGCAATGCACTACAAGAGGTAAGTATTGTTGAGGCAATTTAGCAAACACTTGGTGTGCAATATCTAAAGTAAAGCAAATTAAGCAAGTTCAAGTGTGTTCTTCTTAACCAAACAATACCAATCAGCAAATATGCAATATATGGAAGTAAAAGAGTAAGGAAGAGAAGCTTGCAAACCGATGTAACGAGTTCTACCCAATCCGGTGTACGTCTCGCCTCTAAGCAACCCACTTAGAGGATTTTCCACTATTGTAGACTAGAGATACAACTTTGAGCAATTGCGGCTTCCTAGTGTCCCACACTCAAGAACCCAATCCTCACAAGTATAAGGGCAACCCACCCAATCTCTCAATCTCACAATATCCCAAAGGTTGAGTCCACAACCTTTGTAACCACTCAATCCTAGAGTGAACAACCACTCAACCTAGAGTGAATAACTTGTGTGTTTTGGAGTTTGTGTTTACAATCAATATACTCTCTTAATAGAGCAGATATACAAGTGAAAAGCTCTCCAAATTCTAATCTCTCAAGATGAGAGGATATACAATTGAAAGTACAAAAATGCAAGAGATAGGCTTACAAAGCACAAAATAGAGCTATGAATTGTTGCTACTTGGTTTTTTTTTGTGCTTGTCTTCCTCTTCAATTTATAGACCTAAGATTGCTGTTGAAGAGTGCCCTAGTCCCTCATAGCCGTTGCAGTTAGTGGAGATTTGAAGAATGGTTGAGACATGACCTGGTTTTCCACTTAAATCTGTTTTTCCACTATCGTAATCGATTACACCCTCGCGTTGTAATCGATTAGCTTCAAGTCAGAGAGTCACTAATCGATTATCTCATTACCTGTAATCGATTAGCATCTTGTATCTGATGCATTTAATGTCTTCGCAGCATCCTAATCGATTAGCATGTCTTGCAATCGATTACCTTAAATTCCAGTGGCTTCCTAATCGATTATATGGCTCTCTTAATCGATTAGCATGTGTGCCTGATGCATTTAATTCCATTTTTGATTGCTGTAATCGATTAGTCTCAAGTGTGCAATCGATTATCTTAATTCCAGTGAGTATCTAATCGATTGTGTGGCTTCCTTAATCGATTATCTTCAACTCTGATGCAATTTCTTCCAAGACAGAAAGCTTCTAATCGATTAGCATCTATGGCCTAATCGATTAGCTTCGCTGTTTCTTCAATTCTGATTTCATGTCTTTGTTTTTGCATTGTTTCTTCAAGAGTACTTGTCATTATCAAAATCCTTGCACATCTTTTGGACCTGTTAACATATTCAAACACACCCTCTGCCACGGTCAGTTGTATCAGAGGCGTATAAAATGAGCATTTAAAAAGAAAGTACGACCTCGACAATTCTAAGGGGACTTAGTCCTCAAGAAAATTTTGCCAATCCGAAAGGACAACCGAGGCAAATGGACACCTAACTATGAAGGTCCATATATTGTGAAGAAAGCCTTTTCTAGGGAAGCCTTGATACTCACGACCATGGATGGTAAGGACTTACCGATGCCCATAAATATGGATGCGGTCAAGAAATACTTTTCCTAGAAAAAGAATATCAAAACAAAAAGAAAAGAAAAAAGATGCTCACTAGGCTGAAAACCTGAAAAGGTGGCCTAGACAAAAGTTAGAGCGACCCGGTGAGTCGAAAACCTGAAAAGGCGGCTCAGGCAAAAATTAGGGTCAAAATCCTGACAGTATGACTAAGACTTCCCATACAAAAAGTGCAAGTCCAAACTGGGGCACATAGATCATGACTAAATCGCTTTCTCAGAAACAGAGTCGAAGGGTGAGCTTGAAGTCATGATATGGGGTTTAAGATGCACGTTATACTCAGAGGTTCACTAGAAGATCAGCAAGCTTTCCCTGTTTCATCCATTATCAACCTGTGTATTAGACTTCTTTTGTTTTCCCTACTTCGCTCTCCCTGTACCTACTCAACTCGTGAATAAATTTCACCCTTTTTTGACATATGTTTATATTGTGAATTTCATGGATATGATAATACATGTGTTTTCCTTTATCAAATAAAATAAAAAAATAATTATTTAAAGTTGTGGGGGGCAAGATGCTCCTATTTCTCAATCTCACCTCAGGCAATCATTATGAAGACTAAGCCTAGACACACTCTTTGAAGCTAGAATTACCTCATTCAGTTCTGTTCAGTCATGAGTCGCCTCAAGTCTGTAGGGATCATGGTTCCAAGGGAAGTCTCCTTAGATTCTTATTTATTTTATCTTTGCTCTACTTACCTCTTTTCTACAGGTTATTGCAACAAACAATCATGTCGAGTCTTGATAACTCGATCAAGTTCTTTTCCCCAGTAGGATCATGATCGCCAAAGCTGGCACCCTCAAGGTATCCTCCTTAATCACCAAAGTAGGAAATTCTCAAAGTCTTCTCCTTAATCACCAAAGCTGGCACTTCTTAAAGACTCTTCCTCAATTGCCAAAGCTGGCACTTCTCAAAGTTTCTTGCTTAATCGCCAAAGCTGGTACTTTTCAAATTTCTTTCATCGCCTAGGATGGGCACTTTCAAATTCCTTTCATCGCCTAGGATGGGCACTTCAAATTTCTTCCGTCGCCTAAGATGGGCACTTTTACATTCTTGTTGCCAGAACTAGCATTCGTTTCATTGCCTAGGATGGGCACTTTCAATTTTCTTTCATCGCCTAGGATGGGCACTTTTAAATTCCTTTCATCGCCTAGGATGGGCACTTTCAATTTCCTTTCATCGTCTAGGATGGGCACTTTTAAATTCCTTTCATCGCCTAGGATGGGCACTTTCAAATTCCTTTCATCGCCTAGGATGGGCACTTTTAAATTCCTTTCATCGCCTAGGATGGGCACTTTCAAATTCCTTTCATCGCCTAGGATGGACACTTTTAAATTCCTTTCATTGCCTAGGATGGACACTTTCAAATTTCTTTCATCGCCTAGGATGGGCACTTTCAAATTCCTTTCATCGCCTAGGATGGGCACTTTCAAATTCCTTTTATCGCCTAGGATGGGCACTTTTAAATTCCTTTCATCGCCTAGGATGGTCACTTTCAAATTCCTTTCATCGCCTAGGATGGCCACTTTCAAATTTCTTTCATCGCCTAGGATAGGTTTTGGCTGGTAATAATGGTTGTTTTTGTTTAACTATTTATGTTTACTACCGGGTCATTAATTGGCAAGCGCACCAATCGTTTGTAGTTTTCAAAATTTAGATATCGTTCCACTGGGATTGAAAGTCCAATAACAACAGTAATTTCCTAGTCACTATGGTAAATGTAAAGAAACTTATAGACAAAAGAATGATTTATATACAATTTATACAGTATTCACAGGATAGCATGGTTGAATTGTTCATGAGAAAAAAAATAAAAAATCTATCTAAAAATTTGGGTTGCAATCTAGAATAGGTAAGATACTTGAGGATAAAACACAGATAGACAAATTATGTTGGAAATTGGATCCCTAATCTAGAATAACAATGAGGAACTCAAGACATGCATATTTAATCATCAAGTTTCATGTCATTGCAATATAAATTCATTATAATCGATCCCTCGTGATATAAATTCTAAGAATTCACCATAAAGTCCGATCCCTCATGATCTTTCTCAGTAAAAACTTGCATTAAGTCTTGGCCTTATGGCAACAATGGTTAACAACCCCTATAGAATTGAGATACCAAGGGTATTCCAATTTTTACTTTCGTCAAAACAAGTTTTAATACGGCATGAATAATCATTCTCTCATTTAACATCCACACTAATAAAACAAGTTTCAATACACATGAAAATCATTCTCCCGTTTGACGTCCATATTAATAAAAGATTGAAATACTAACATGGACTTGAATCATAAACATGCAGAGGTCGAATTCACAACATTATACTCAATAGATTAGTTCACCAATTCCAACATAAACAGATTAGTTACACATGGTAAAAGTAAAAACAACACTTACAGAGGTTGACATTACGAAGACGATGGAAACTTCACGATACAACGATCACAATACACCACAACACTCTCAAGTATCTAGAAAACTATTCTAGAACTATACACTTTAAACGAAATACTTAAAACTCGAGTATAGAAGAGAGAAAAGAACTCTGAATGTAGAGAATGGGATGGGATGATAAGAATAGTGTTGGATGGCCCTATTTATAGGGCTGAGCAAGGGTGCTGACGCTACGCGTCAGTGTGACGCTACGCGTCAGACCCCTGACTCAGCTTCTATTAACGCAGCTGATAATGACCACTTTGGATTATTTTATTCAATCATGCTTGGCCATGTGTCTTTGTCTCCACTGTATTTTGGCCATTTGTGCTAAGCGGAGTGGCCAATTATGGTCAAAAAGGTGAGTGCTTGGCCAGCTTGGCTGTGGAGTCCACACAGCTCTGACGTTACGCATGGTTGTGACGCGTAGCGTCAGCATCAAAAGTACCCACGCTACGCGTGGTGTTGATGCTTCGCGTCAGCTTCTCCAGATCTTCAATTTTCTCTTAAATTCTTTACTTTTTCACTACAAAACTAGAGAAAATTGATCAAGGGCAGATTATTTCCAACAACATCTATTTATTGAATTTAAAACCTAATTTTCTAACAAATTAAACTAATTTTTATTGTTTTTATGAAATTTTTATTAAAGGATTTATTGTAAATTTAAGGACCAATAATGGGCACTTTCAAATTCCTTTTATCACCTAGGATGGGTACTTCAAATTCCTTTCATCGCCTAGGATGGGCACTTCAATTTTCTTTCATCGCCTAGGATGGGCATTTTTAATTTTCTTTCATCGCCTAGGATGGGCACTTTCAAATTCCTTTCATCGCCTAGGATGGGCATTTCAAATTCCTTTCATCACCTAGGATGGGCACTTCAAATTTCTTTCATCTCCCAGGATGGGCACTTTCAATTTTCTTTCTTCGCCTAGGATGGGAACTTTTACATTTCTTGTTGCCAGAACTGGCATTCTTTCATCGCTTAGGATGGGCACTTTCAAATTCCTTTCATCGCCTAGGATAGGCAATTTTAATTTCTTTCATCACCTAGGATGGGCACTTTTAAGCTTCCATTGCCAAGGATAGGCACTTTTAGGATTTTCTATTTGCCAAAATTGGCCTTTTCAAGCTCTCATCAACAAGGCTGGAACTTTTAAGTTTTTTTTTGACGGCCAAAGCTGGCATTGTTTAAGTCTTCTTTTTGTCAAAACAGTCACCTCTTTGAAGTTGTTGATGTCAAGATCATCTCTAAAGAAAGGATGTTCACGTCTTTACTTCCTTTCCTCGATATGAATGAATCATTCATATTATCGTGAAAAGAAAGTAAAGAGGGGCAACAGTGAACACCATTTTTTTAATAATAATAATTCCCTCCTCCATTCCAGAAATTCCATTCGGAATCCGAAACCTTTCCCGAATGCTCCTCATACTTTCACCTTCATCTTCTTCATTATACCCAACAACCCAGGATCTTCAAAAAGATAACAACAGAGAACCACCATCACAATTTTTTCCCTCTTATTCAATAACAACCCCAAAAACCAGTAACATTCTACCAAAATAAAGAGCACACAACAGATCAAAAAAAGGACAAGGAAACAGAGATCAGAAAATTAGAAAGAAGAACACTCTCTGGTATATCTCTCTTCCACTCTCGGTTTTTCTCCCTCTCCCTCACTGTCTCTCTGCGATCTCCCTCTCTGTCTCCGATCATCTCTCACTCTCTCCCTCTCGGCATCTTTCTCCCTCACTCAGTCTCTCACTCCCTCACTCGGTCTCTCACTCCCTCACTCGATCTCTTACTCCCTCACTCATCTCACTCTCTCTCGGTCCCCTCATCCTTTCCCCCTCCAGCGATCTCACTCTCTCTCACCGTCCCTCTCTATCTGTCCCTCCGCCTACAACGATCTCCCTCTCTCTCGATCTCTCTTCTCCGCATCGGCTTTCACCCATCGAGAACCCGAGCAGGCCTCCCCTTGACGTCGTCCAAGCTCCTCTATGCGTGCCACCAGATCTCCCTTCACCCTCTTGGTTTCTGTCTCCCCTCTCTTCTCTGAACTCACCCTGTCTCTCTCTTGTAGCTTCTGCCGCCCCCTCCTTTACTTTCTTCCTTCCCTTCTTTTTTTCTTTATCTTTTACTTTTAGGTTTTTAGGTTTTTTTCATTTTGGGCCTCAGATAGTGAGGCCCATTCTTAGGAGACCCCTTCCTTTTTTTTCTCTTTTAAAAAATAATGGGTTCAGGGGCCCAAAACTCTTTTTTTTAATTTTCTTTTCTAGAAACACCAATATATTAGTATTATTATTGCAAGTGTTATTGGGTTTGAATTTTAAGAAGAAGCAAATTTTGTTTATCCATTTCAAAAATTGTTAAACATTGCTCTAAATAAGTGTTGTTCGTCTATTTTGAGAGATGTTAAACTAAAAAATAAAATGAACAAAATATTTAAAATATAAACACCTTTTCCTTTAGAAAAATAATAAGTAGACAAATGAATAATTTTACTCTCATGTCAAAACAAAGTATAAAATATTAAAAGTCTAAACACCTTTCTAAGAATAAAGATTAGTACTTTTACTTATGTTAAATTTTAAAAAAAAAATCTAAAAATGTTAAGTATGTATTTCTTTTAAAATAATTGTTTCAAAATCCTATGAGCGATGTCGTGCAAAATTACTTATGGCTACATCAGCTCTATAAGATCTCGAAGGTTTATGTACGTGCGAAATACTTCGCCTTGTATTTTTTCCTTCCCATAAATTTCTTTCATTATTAAAAATCAAAATCAATCCAAAATAATTTAAATATTTTTCTTTCAAAATTAATTTCCACAAAGAACTATGTAAGTCTGATTTCTCAATACTTTTGAGGATACGTAGGAGCGGGAATCAATTTCTGTCGGGCCTATTTTCTCGTTATTAATTTTTATGTCCCTGCTATTATTTTGATTAATTTTATATAGTCAATATTTTAAATTTTATTGTCACAAGGAGGTTAATTTAGACGCGACGTTTTGTTAATCTCATGTTTTTAATATTTTTATAAAAAATAATATTTTTTTAATTAACTTATATTTTTTATCTTATTAATTTTATTTTAATCTTTAAATTTATGTACAAATTAAGGTTAATTTGGATGAGATGTCCTGTTAACCTTTATTTTCACTGTTTTACTTTTTCTTATAGTTGTTGTTTTGTCGAGTTTCTTACAGTCATTGCTTTGTCATTTCTTATTGTTACTATTTTAATCTTTTACTGTTATTATTTGTTTCTTTTTTTTTACTGTCACTGTTTAGTCTTCTATCGTTACTGTCTTCTTCTTTCTTACTGTCACTGTTTGGTCAAATTTCTTACTGTCACTGTTTGGTTTGTTTTGTTTGTTTGTGTTTGCGTTGTTGTTTTGTATGTTTCTTTTCATAAAAGAAGTTAAAATAATTTCTAGACTATTTTGAAATAAGTGCTATCAATTTGAGGTAACCATTTTATAACGGAAAGTTGTGAGGTGCTAATACCTTTCTCACTTGTAATTCGACTCCCGAACTTAGAATTTCATTTTCATAACCAGTGTTTTAAAATAGGTTTTTCCAGTATTTTACCTTTAAAAAAATATTGGTGGCGACTCCCTGTTTTCTTTTTGAAAGGATTTCGAAACCCGTTTTATTTTTAAGGGTCTGCCATCCCGTCACGATCCCGATCGCGACAATTATATATGAAACAAACTCTATCAGAAAAGTTATAACTCTAACATGATTGTATCAAGTAAGTGATAAATGTAGTTAAACTTAAAAAAGAAGTTAATTAATTATAATTAAAATTTAACATAATTGATAGATAATTATGTTTTTTTAATATATTATTAAAAGTTTAAATTTTATTGTAAATGTAACTATAATTTTGTTAGATAAGATAAAACTTACTTTGAAGATATTAGTGTTTGAGAATTATTCTTCCACAAGGCATATTTCAACGTCTTTAACAGTTTGCCAACGTGCAACTGGTGTCATCGGTATACATCCGGACTCTAATTCCGTATCAGGCGTTCTCCCTATACCGGTTGTCCAGGATAATGCCATGCACATCGGATAATATACACGTCACCATACAGAAGACATAGGGCATTGCAACAGGAACAAGGATAAAGATTCCATTTCCACACTACGAGCCAAAATCTGCTCACGGGAATGATCAACTTGTCCCCTAAATCCAGCCCATACTCCCTACGCTCAATATAAAATAGCCACTTGACTCAATCATACTAGCAAGTACATAATAAAATAATAATTTATAATATTATTGGAGGTTAGTGGTTCCCCACTAACAAGTCCTCGTATATCGAGCCAATCAGGTATAAGAACTCTCTTCATCAATGGAGAGAGGGATCTTCAACTACTTCTTTTCAACTTACAATTACTCTCTGAAAACATTCCTCACTTGGAATACAATTACTGACTTGAGCGTCGGAGAATCTTCGCAGGTGACACCACCTTTCGCCCACATCAACACGTGAGGACAGTGTGAAGGACCTCCAGGACGCCCAGACTGCTCTCTTCATACAGAGACATCAGATACATAGACCGGATACTCATATAACCGGTCTTCAGAGACGTAATCTTCTCATTATTTATGATTGGCCAGACACCGGATCTCTTGACCCCAGTTCAGGACAGATCATTGGCACGCCCAGTGGGATTCGATAAAGTTATTCCCACATCCTATGAAAGAACAGTGATTATCCATGGAAGGCGAAGCAGATGACTTTGTGGAAAATCAACCTGAAGGCAGAACCAACACAAACACCTTTAGAAAGCTTAATTTTGAATCTCAAGGGGGCAGCTCAAAGAAGATGGTACCAGTGTCTAGCCTTGATCCTCGTGATGAGTTGATCAGTTAACTCCAAAAAGAACTCGCAGAATTACAAAGAGAAAGAAGGCAGAGTGAGGACAAGGAGTCATCTCGCACAAGAGACACTCCCTATACAGCTGAGGGAGAAAAATCCATAACCCTCTAATACTCAAACATCCCTACGTTTGAGGGGAGAGAACAGACTCACGATTCTGATGATAGAGCTCCTAAAGGGAGGAGGGAGCTGATGACAGCATCCCCGGTAACTTACAAGCTCAAAGTTCCTTTTTCAAGGAGGCTTATGGGCATACACATCCCTAAGCATCTACAAACCACTGAGCCACTCTCCATTGGAAAATACAATGGTGAAACCGATCCTACTAAGCATCTTGATGCTTATGTATTTGAAGCCATGTACTTAGGGGCTGATGAAGATGTTATGTGTCAGATGTTCCCACGAACATTGTCAGAAGAGGCCCTCAGCTGGTTCAAAGGTTTACCTTCAGGGTCAATAGACTCCTGGGCTGAAATGGCAGCTGTCTTTGAAACTCACTTTATCATCTCTAGAGATGTTCCCAAGACATCTCATACTTTAGCCCAAATCAAGCAGGGCAAAAGTGAAACTTTAAAGGATTTCCTGAAGAGGTTTTATAAGGAAGCATCTCTAGTTCCTAACCTCACAGAGTCCATTAAGCTGCATATTGTTATTAAGGCGTTGTAGCCAGGATCAGCCTTCGCCTTCTCACTAGCAAAAAGCCCGCCAACAACATTTGGGGAGTTCAGGAAGAAAGCCTCAAAATATATGGGTATAGAGATGCACTTAGAGGCTATGGCTGCAAAGAAAAAACCACCAGCACCATCTTCACAACCGCGGAGAGATAAGGAGAAGATGAGGTCAGAACGTATGGAGAGGCCGTTCAACAACCCTAAAGTTAACAACTCCTCTCCTCGACTTCGAGAGAGACGTGTTAATTCCTTCAGCCATTATGCACCTCTGACAGCCAGACCATCTCAAATTTTGAGAGAGGTAGGATGGCCAGCATTCAGTATTTATGGCGTTAGGAGGCCGGCCCCTGTGAAAAGACCAGGGAATCCCCGTAAGTACTGCAATTTTCATGAACAGATAGGCCATTCCACTGATGAATGCCAATCTCTAAAAAACACAGTCGAAACGTTAATTAGAGAAGGCAAACTAAAGCAATACTTGTTCAAAGAAAAATCCTTTGACAGGGTAGACCGGAATGAGAAAAGAGAAAGAGATCCAGACGATGGGGATGATAATAACCGTAATCCGGTTAGGAAGTTCTCTGCTGTAGAGAAACAAAAAGGTGTAATGACTGATGACATAGCTCATAGAGACGATATGCCCCAGCAACAGCGTCAAGGCCGACGTGAAGTCATAGATATGATCGCTGGAGGGTTCGCTGGGGAGGAGCTTCGATTACAGCCTGTAAGAATCATTATAGAATATTCTGTCTGTGCAAGGAAAACATAGAGACAATCGTCCTTACAGAGGAGGGGTTAAAGCTGCAGTAATTTCATTCTCTGATGAGGATTTCGGTCCTATCGTTCTGGGTGGAGACGATGCTGTAGTCATTGTTGTAGTGATAGCCAACAAGGACGTCCGAAGAATCCTTGTTGACCAGGGAAGTTCCTGTGATATTATTTTTTATAATTGCTTTAAAAGAATGGGTTTCAATGACTCAGACTTACAGCCTTACACACAAGAACTAACAGCATTTAATGGTGCAAAGCAACCAACAAAGGGGTACCTTGACACCCTTATCTCTTTTGAAGGTGAACCAGGGGCCAGAACGGTTAAATCCAAGGTGCTGGTAATTGATGTTGAATCGCCATTCAACGGCATCATAGGCCGCCCCACCTTAAATGCTATGGAGGTAGTTGTTTCAACCCCACACCTCCTTATCAAGTTTTTCGATAAGGACAATATTGTTTCCTCCATCCGAGGTGACCAAGAGATGGCCAGGTACTATTATAACCTAAGCCTAAATATGAAAAAGTTGGAGGCATCCAATAAAAAGAGGAAGCTTAATGATTGTGGAGCAGCTGTTGGTTTTGTGAGCCTTGTCGATTTGGACCCTAGGGCGGAGTTGAACATTGATTCGTCCAACCCATCAAAGCCCACGCCAGATGGAAGTTCTAAGGACATCATATTGGGAGATTCTCCAGAAAAGGTCACCCATATTAATGACAAGCTAGAAACAGAAATGGAGTTTAAAGACCTTTTCGCATGGACAGCAGCAGATATGCCTGGTATGGATCCGGACTTCTGTTGTCACAAGCTAGCTGTTTATCCAGAGACGAGGCCGGTTGCCCAGAGAAAGCAAAGACTGGGCCCAGAAAAATAGAAAGCTGCTTGTGAGCAGATAGAAGAATTACTGAAGGCCGGATTTATTAAAGAGGTCCGCTATTCCTCCTGGCTTTCCAACGTCATCATGGTTCAGAAATCCAATGGAAAATGGAGAATGTGCACTGACTATGTAGACCTCAACCGTTGTTGTCCCAAAGACCCGTATCCTCTCCCTAATATAGATTGGATGGTGGATGATTCATCTGGCTACCAATATTTGAGTTTCATGGATGCGTACTTAGGGTATAACCAGATTCTGATGTGGGAGGAGGATCAGGAGAAAACAACTTTCATCAATGATCGTGGTGCCTTTTGCTACACCGTTATGCCCTTCAGCCTGAAGAACGCTGGGGCCACATACTAGCGTATGATCAAAAAGGTTTTCAAAGGCTTACACACCCAGATAGTCGAGGTGTACGTTGATGATATTATCGCCAAGACCTTTATAGGAGGTGACCACATAGAGGACCTGCGTCAAGTTTTCTTACGTTTGAGGCACTACAACATGAGGTTGAACCCCTTAAAATGCACTTTTGCAGTCCCAGCTGGGAAATTTTTTGGTTTCATGTTGACGCAGCACGAGATTGAAGCTAATCCAGGAAAGTGTCAAACGATTCTCAACATGCAGAGTCTGAAAAGTCTGAGGGAAGTCCAATCCCTAAATGGAAAAGTAGCAGCTTTAGCACGGTTCATGCCAAAAATGGCTCACAGGTCACTTCCTCTGTATAAAGTGCTAAAAAAGTCTAAAAAATTTGAGTGGGGACAGGAACAAGAACAAGCATTTCAAGAGCTTAAGGAGGTGTTGTCCAAACCTCCTATTCTAACGGAAACCTGACCCCGGAGACACGCTCATCTTATAGTTGGCTATTTCAGATGAAGCTTTGGGCGTAGCCTTTTTAAAAGAAACTCCTGATGGACAGAGGCCGGTATACTTCACCAGTAAAACATTACAAGTCGCTGAGGTCCGATATCAAAAAATTGAAAAAGCCGCTCTCACTGTTGTTTGGGCCTCTCGACGGTTGCGTCCATATTTTCACGCTCATCCAATCATGGTAAGGACGGACCTACCACTCCGCTCTGTGTTAATCAAACCTGACCTCGCTGGTAGGATGATCAAATGGTCCATTGAACTCTCAGAGTTTGATATATCCTATGAACCTCGAGGCGCTATCAAGGCTCAGGTCTTGGCCGATTTTATTGTGGGAATGACAGGGACAGATCCAGCTACACCTCGCGTTCATTAGACCATCTATATTGATGGTTCATCGAATCAAAGGGGCTCTGGAGCAGGTGTAGTTCTTGAAAGTGATGACGGTGTACACTTGGAGATCTCCCTTCATTTTAATTTCAAAACTTCTAACAACCAAGCTGAATACGAAGCTTGTTTGGCTAGGCTTCGAGCTGCGATTGACATTGGAGCTTCTGAGGCGACGCTCTGCAGTGATTCACAACTCGTGATTTCACAGATCTTGGGAGATTATCAAGCTCGTGAGCCTTAACTCCAATTATACTTAAACTGTGTCAAGGAGTTGAGAGAGAAATTCTTAAAAATGGAATTTAAACATGTTCCACGAAGAGAATACCAAAGCGGATATACTTTCTAGATTGGCAAGCACCAAACGGCCAGGCAGCACCACAACATTGGTCCAGAGCACACTGACGTCACCCAGCATTCCTCTTTTCCCCTCTCTAAATGCCATAATGACCAATTCCCTTTACGATGACACATGGATGGCCCCCTACATCCGTTATTTGGCCGATGGGCAGTTGCCTACAGATGAGAAGGAAAAGAAAAGGATAAGGAGGGAATTGCCATACTTCACTATGATTGATGGTAACCTTTACAGAAGGGCACTCTCCATACCTTACTTAATTTGTCTAAGAGAGAATGAGGTACAAGGAGTAATGGAGGAAGTGCATGAACACTAGTGGAAAAAATGGATACAACCACGGGGGTATAATCACGGATTAGTGTGTATCCGTGATTAAAAATGACGCGGTGGCATTTTTGAAATTTTTGAGAAAACTTTTAATCACGGTTGTTATGGCAACCGTGATTAAAAGTCTCTATAATCACGGTTGTATGACAACCGTGGATATATGTCAAAACGAGATGGCATTTTTGAAATTTTTGGGAAAACTTTTATTCACGGTTGTTAGGCAACCGTGATTAAAAGTGTGTCTATAACCACGGTTGTTTGACAACCGTGGTTATATGTCAAAATATTATTCACCTTATTTTTAGGAAAATCCAAAAAAATAGAAAAACATGGAATTTTGATCTGATTTTTTGCGTCATGACTTCTTTTGGTACTTATTAGCCATTCGAGTTGGAATTTTTGAAAAATAAATTTTTGAGTGAGAGATACAAAAATTTTGTGACGACAAAAATCAACAAACTTTAAACGAGCATAACTTGAGCTAGAAAACTCAGAATCCTTATTGCTGCATATGATTTTGGGGTAGAAAAAAAATCCGCATTCATTCCAACTCGCTACGCCAGTTGGGGTTGCTCAGATTTTCAAAAAACCCTTGTTTTCTCAAAATTTTTTATTTTTTGTGATTTATTTGCTTATTTTTTGGATTTTTAGGCTTCTACTTTACCTACCAAATAAATTCTAAAAATTCTAAAATTTTTTATGGTGTTTTCTAATGCCAAAATAAGATTTTCACATATAACCACGGGTCCCTTGTTCAACCGTGGGTATATGTCATATATATAACCACGGGTCCTGGAGTAACCGTGGTTATAGGTCATACATATATGTATAACCACGGGTCCTGGAGTAACCGTGGTTATAGGTCATACATATATCCACGGGTACTCTCATAACCGTGGTTATAGGTTATACATATATCCACGGTTCCTTGTGTAACCGTGATTATAGCTTCCTTTTCGTTTTAAATTTCGTAATTTCATGAGCGCGCCTAACTTTCTTTTCTCTCCTTCTTCTCTGTAAGGTTTCTCTTCTCTGTTTTCATGTTTCCATTTACATCTACATTTCATTATTTACGTTCTAGATTTGTTTATTATGTGACTTCTCACTATTTTTCATATGCCATTTACAGGTTTCCCATCGCACGCCATTGCTTATTTACAGGTTTACATTTTAGATTTATACTTGTGTTCTTCGTTTTGCAGTAGCATTCTTGTTTCTTGTTTCTTGTTTCTTGTGGTTGTTCTGATTTTGTTTCATTCATTTACTTTTCTTCATTTCTTGTTTCATTCATTTACTTTTCTTCTGTTTTTGTTTCTTGCGTTCTTGCTGCGTTTCTTATTTCTGGTGTTGGTGTTCATTGTGTTCTTGCTGTTTCTGAATGGTGAAGATGATAACCACGATTTTTAATTTTTTTTTGGTCCAGTACATTTAATCACGGTTGTTAGGGGCAACCGTGGTTATAGCCACTCCACTTTTAACCACGGTTGTTCAACCGTGATTAAATATCCTGATATACAACCACGCCCACTTTTAACCACGGTTGTTCAACCGTGATTAAAAGCCTTTTTTAACCGTGATTAAAGCCATTTTTTCCACTAGTGGAAGGACAATGTGGGCACCACGTCGGAGGAAGAAGTTTGATGAGAAAAATTCTCAGGGTGGGGTATTGGTGGCCCACGATGAAGCAGGATTCCATTGACTTTGTCAAGAAATGCGACGCCTTCCAAAAATTCTCTAATCTTCACCACACACCGGCGGAAGAACTCTTCACATCCGCTGTTCCATGGTTGTTCTACCAATGGAGATTGGATATTTTGGGCCCTTTCCCAACTGCTCCTGGGGGCATCAAATATCTCATTGTAGGGGTCGATTATTTCACCAAGTGGATTGAAGCAGAGCCGGTGATGCACATTACTTCAGCCTGAACTCGTCATTTTATGTATGAAAATATTATAACACGATTCGGAGTCCCAGCGCAGGTCGTCACAGACAATGGGACCCAATTCACGGACAGGAAGTTTACAGATTTACTCGAGGGGTTAGGAATAACCCAGATATTTTCCTCCGTCGAACATCCCCAAACCAACGGCCAAGCTGAAGTGGCCAATAGAGAGGTGTTGAAAAGACTAAAAAAATGTCTTGGGGAAGCCAAGGGTGGATGGACAGACCAGTTGTGCCATGTGTTGGTGTATGCACTATGAGCTTTTATGCTTTTTCATTTGTATCATTTTTCTACTTATCAATAGAATAAATATTTCAGTTTAAAATTTTTTTAAAACATATTTATCCTTGGAGTAATAGGTCATATAAAAATTATTCCTAAAATGTCCCTAGTTAAGTATTTACATGGGGACATGTAAATACATTGAGACTAGTGTGTGAGTGTACTGATGACCTGATCTCACAGATCATAGATATAGATGATATCGAGTCTTCACACAGGTACACATTAAGAGTAATGATGTACTGGACAGACCCACCATGAAAACGTTGCATGGATCGTTACATGATTGTCATAAACGATTCTCAATGTGATAATGGTATATGTAGTCCTTCGACCTGAAGTCACTACGATTCCTACATGAGGAGTTTATTGTTTTAATACAATTAAACATCTTCTGTAATAAGAGGACTATAAAGGTTGTGATTAAGCAATGAACAAATTATGCAGAGGGATGTGAGTGATGTAGATGGGATTTGTCTCTCCTATGTGACAGGAGTGATATCCATAGGCCACTTGATGGAGTAAGACTAAGAAAACACATGGCCATGCTAGAAAGAATAAATATTAGATATTTATTCGGATCCAGTCTACTCCGGTATCAAGTAAAATAAATTGGGCCGTACAAGGATGACGCGACCATGCCTTGGGCCCAATTAGGATATCGTGACAAAAGGAATAAACGTATTAAATAATTATCACTTATAGGTTATGTTGATAATATTCGGACATAATGATGCATTGCTAGATGCCGCTCTTATTTTATATTAATAATAAAATAGTTTATTATTAATATGACCGGGTATTTTACCTATAGGTTCACACACATAGAGTAAGCCCATCAGAAAATGTTGTCTTATTTTAGTTGGACTAAAATAAAGCTATTGGGCCTAACTCATTTGGAATGAGTAAGGAGCCCACTTTTAGAGAGAACAAATTAGGTCAAACCTAAGCCTATAAATAGAGCATAAGATGCTCATAGGCGGTTCACTCAAGTGAGACACAAATTCGCAAAAGTTGCAAGAGCTACACGCCGTCAAACTAGCAGTTGGCAAGTGTTGTGATTCTGGTGGGAGTGCTCGTGTGGACTCCTAAAGGACGAGGCTACGACTGCTTCGGAGTTCTTCAAGAGGTAACCTAAAATAATTCAAAATTGTTTTGTGCTTTGAAACACGGAACCTTGCAAATCCTATGGAATCCCTTTTATTTTTCCGCTGCTCATGCTTAGGGATTTCCTAACACCATGTCCTTTGGGCATATCGGACAACGCCTCATTCTTCCACCAATGAATCCCCGTATCGCCTGACCTACGGGGTGGAAGCAATGATACCTGTGGAATTGCAAATTGCTTCTACGAGGGTCAAGTACTTCTCTGAGGAAAGCAATGATGCTAACTTGGCATCAGAAATGGATGTCATACAAGAGCTCAGAGAGGATGCATTCATTAGAGATCAGGCCATCAAAGCCAAAGTCGCCCTTCGATACAACAAACGAGTCCAATCCAGGACTTTCAACATTGGGGATTTGGTTTTGAGGAAAGCAAGTGTGGGAAACAAATTCGCTCATCAAGGCAAATTAGCCCCGAACTGGGAGGGCCCATACAGGGTATCCGAGGTCGCTGGTAAAGGCTCTTACCGCCTTGAAAACCTTGATGGCACACCAATTCGAAACAAATGGAATACCCAAAACTTGCGCATTTATTATAGCTAGCTGCTGGAGCGACATGCACTCTTTTCTCCTCATCTGAGATTGTTCAACGGAGAATTCATTATATCATGATCCCAGCTACGCTCTTATTGTAATTCTTATTTTTGTTCAATAAGAATCTCATACACCAACTTAACTCTTTCAAGTTTTTCTTTATGTTGTGATTTTCAGTTTTTCCAGCGTGCACAAATATATTCAGGACGGATGATCTCAGCTACCTATTCTGTAGTTGACGATGTAACTCCTCGAATATGTGTGAATAATCGAAGACCTGGGTGCAGTAGGATTGGTCCTCTTGTAAAGACCATACTGAATCCCAGGAAAAGGGCGCAGTAGGATCAGACCTTTCCATAAGGCTGTACCGAACCCCATTCGAAGGCCCAAATTGTAGGATTAAACTGAACTTTAGGTACGGTTAGTAAGTTTGGCTGAACACCATTAAAGGCTCGGATTGTAGGATTAAACCGAACTCCGAGTACGACTAGTAGGTTTGGCCGAACGTCGGTGAAGACTTGGGCGCAGTAAACTGGTTCTTCTTCAAGACCATGCTGAACCCCGAGTAACGGGCGCAGTAGGTTCAGGATTAGCCCTGATCTGAACCTTGTGTTGAAGGCTCGGATTGTAGGATTAAACCGAACTCCGAGTACGACTAGTAGGTTTGGCCGAACGTCAGTGAAGGCTTGGGCGCAGTAAACTGGTTCTTCTTTAAGGCCACGTTGAACCCAGAGTAGATTGAGAAGGCCGATTGAGAAGGCCAGTGAATGGGTAAAATCAAACACCGATTGAAGAAGGCTAGTAGAATTAAACCGAATGCCATTAAAGACATGGGTTGTAGGATCAAACCGAACCCCAATTAAAGACTTGGATTCTAGGATTGAATCGGAATCCAAATACTTATTATCGGACTCCAACGACAAGTAAGTTATGCCGAACTCCAAATCTCACGGAAGTACTTCCCCTGGGAATTTTTCACTCGGTAATGCTTTCTTTTAAAATTCCTTATCTGGAAACACCTTAACTTCAAAGTCATGTCCGTGAATTCTCCAGTCGGCAATGTCTTACTAAAGTCCGACTCATGAATTCTTTAAATGGAAATTATCACTCTGAAGTTGCAATTAGAAATAATTTGCTCGGGTATGTCTCTACTTGAGACCTATTCATCCGAAGCATTTCATCCGGAAATTCTCCACTCGGTACCGCGCCATACAGGGGTCAGAGATATTACACTCGGTTTTATCCCGCTCAGAAATATTTCACTCAGGGATATCCCGTTCAGAAATGCTTCACTCAGAGCTATCATATTCAGAAATGTTTCATTCAGTGCAATCCCACGCAGAAGTGTCCCACTCAACAGGGTTGCACTCAGAAATTTCCAACCCGAATGATGACTCGGATTGTAGGACTAAACCGAACTCTGAGTGTGGTTGATACAATTAAACCGAGCGCCGTTGAAGGATCACTCGGAACCTTCCACCCAGGAAAGATCAATCGGAACCTTCTACCCAGAAACCAATAATCTGAGGGCTTCCATTCGGAGCTATCGCTCGGAAGAGCTCCCACTCGGAGCTATCGCTCGGAAGAGCTTCCACTCGGAAATATCACTCGGAATTTGTTTAAGACAAAGCACTCGTCCTTGACATAAAAGTAAGACTCGGATAAAACGTACATGCTTTTACCGAGCAACTCGAAGAGATTACAAGTAATGGAATATCCCGGGTGACACGGCCAGAACCAACTTCACTCAGAGACACTCACTCATAGCCAAATATTTGCTCAGAATCACTCATCCAAAGTCAAACATTCACTCGGAACTAATCATCCAATAATGCTTGGGGATAATATCCAACGGCTGACAAGTATTTCGAGGGATAAACACTTAGTAAACGTCGTCACGATTGCTTCCCCTCAAGACTTACACTACAAGCCGTTCTCAGGATGACAACGTGTTTCCCCATGAGGACAACCCCTATTATGGTACTTACAATTGAAAACCTAATCATCAAAGATTAAGGTATTCTTCTTACTAAGCTTGTGAATGCCAAATGTTATGACTTAAGTCAACGACTTCATCACACAACAGTTTCGATACAACATAAGATGGATAAATTCTATCTTTTTTTACCAAACCAAGCCTTTATTATTAAGGTATCCATACATGGGGACAGTAATTGTATGTTACTATCCGTTTTAGATTCTACGTATCTATATCCGGATTGGATCATTACACATACAACGATTCTATCAAAATTATTTTCAATGAATAGACGTATAAAGGAAGTTACTAATTCATTAATGAAATCCTAAGGTACATGAGTGAGAGACTAAAATTCAGAGCTGATCTCAGAACACGGTGGAATTGATTCAATAAAAGCAATAAGAAAAGAAGGCAGCTACTTCTTTTAGCTTGTCCCTCCGCCCTCTCCCTTGCCTTTACCTCCGACCTTGCTCCCCTCATCACCAGCAGCTTTACCTGCACTATCACTTGTTCCTTCACTCCTAGGCTGCTTGGCTATGGGGACTAGGAGAGAAGGCTCCATTGACTGGCCTTCGGGGAGAGGGGCCAGCTCATACTTGGTATTTGGCGGATCCTCCTGACGATCGTCGATAACAGCCACGAGTTTCCCTCCATGAAACTCATAGAACGGATTAATACCATTCAAATTAAGTTCCACTTTGGGATTCCGATAGAGAATCTGACGTACAACTAACCCGAAAGATTCCTTGACTTCTTGGACATAAATATCCACAGCCTCTTTCGCTCTGGCGTTAGCACATCAAGATCCGCTCTCAGAGTTATGACATCGTCATTCAGACCCGCCAACTTTAGGTTCTCAATCTCCATGAGTAGCTCCTTTTTCCCTACAAGCCCAGTCTTCAGCCCCTTGAGAGTAGATGAGCTTGTTCGCCTTCAACTCCTCTCCTAGCCTAGCAGAGTGCTCCTTCTCTATACAGAGGCTGGCATGGAGGTCGGAATTGGCCTTTTTCTGATCAAGCAATTAGGCCTGCAGCTCTTTAATCAGAAATCTTTGTCTGGAGATCTCTTCATCCTTTTGATCCCCTTCCTCCTTGGAAGCCTTCAACCAACTTTCCAGGCGGAGAATATTTACTCTGTCCTTGGCCGAGGCAACGTTAAGGTCGTTAACCTTGCCCGTCAATTTGCTTAGTTTTTCGCCATCCTCCTCCAGCCTACGAACCGATCTCAAGAGACCGGACAATTCTGCCAATTGCCACTTTTCGGCGTCACAAGCTTGTGTTATTTCTTCAGGCTCCAGTGAATTTTTTAGCTTGTAGGGCGAATCAGGGATGCACTCAGGCACTGGACCCTCATACACAAGGTATGGGGCAAGATTGGAACTGCCTGGAGGAGGGCAGGAGAACTTGGGCACGTAATAAGTAGTTATTGGTTTGGCACCAGAGGTAACCACATTGCTTGGGGAATTTGGTGTGGGTCCCTCCACCTTCTTCCCTTTAGAAGCCCTAGAATCAGCTACTCCTTCGGAAGTTCTTGGTTTTTTAGGGGGAGGTTGAGGCTCCGTTTGCTCGGCGGAGTCGTTTTTTTGCTTTTTTCCTCTTCTCTATGGCGTTCTTACCCTCAACACTAGAGATTGACTTTTCAGATCCGCCCTCCAGTAAAGGGATGTCGTCACCAGTAGAGGAAGTGAGGATTATGGTCTCGACAGTAGCCTTCTTGGAATTCCGTTTTGGCTAAATACTATTCTCAACCGCAATGAATTTCCCTCCAGCTTTAAGCCCCTTCAACTTCTCCATATCTGGTGACTCATCCTCGATTTCAACTGCATAATCAGGAAAAAAAACCATCAGTAATAGAAGATTTCAAGACATAGAAAGAAAGAAAACGACAAATAACAAAAAATTACGCAAATACTCCTCGCGGGTAGTTTTCGACCCTAGCAAACGCCTGCAGGAGAAAAATTTGTGCGAGGCGGTGTATGATTCAAGAGCAAAAAGAACGGAGACTGAATTAGGAGTTAACTCAGCCTCATCGGTATAATAAGCCTGGGAGGTCAACAAAAAATGCTCGTGCGACTAGGCAACGGGAAATTCATGTATCCCTTCTTTATTCAACCAAAAAATTGGATCGTCAGGCTTAATACGGATCCTGGTGAAATAGGATTTGAAAGAACGTCTATCAACCTTAGCGGAGTCGGTGTAGGACTCAAAGTTGACAATCTTGGAATGATTACGGAGGGTGATTAAGCTTACTCCTCCGCTCTACTTATTTGCATGACGGACCACTTGTGTGAAATAAAAGAGCATAGCGACCGTCGACGTGAAGTTAAAGTGCTCCCCAAGCACTTCAAGAGAACAGATCAATCCCCATCCGTTGGGGTGAAGCTGAGAGGGGGCGCAGTCCAAAAACCTCAAGAACCCCATCTAAAATTTTGTCAGAGGAAAGCGCACACCTAAGTTTAAGAACAGGAAGTCATACATATATATTGACCTCTCATCCGGTGTGTGACATATCCGTTCTGAGGGAAGGGGAGCCAACACCATAAAACGCTCCTTGTGTTGTTCCTTTTTGTAGACTGTGAAGCGAGGTTCCAACCTTACTCCATCCTCCCTGGCGTGGATAGACGGTGTGGCACGAAATTCATCCGCCACCCAGCAGTATGGACGCATCTTTTGGAACTTTACCCAGTCGATCCGGTGTGCAACTACATTACACAGTCCAGAAGCTGTCTTTTGGATATACTGTTGAGATGGTGCTCCGCTACTAGAAGTGCTTTCTCCAGTCATCTTCTTTAGAGATAATTTGAAAGCCTTCAAACTGCGGTAAAAATTCACATCATCAGAGACGTATAAATTAGCGCTCTCCTCACTCTCACTAGAAGAGGATTCTGAGGAGGGTATTATCACCCTTCGCCTTGAATAGGGCGATGCCTCCCTCTCTGATTGAAGTGGTTTTGAGTAGGAGATCACAGGGATCCTCCCACCACTACTTGAGGGAGTTCGAGACAAGGCTCTTCCTCCTCTTCCCCTAGGGCCAACATGGCTCGAGCCAGTAAAACCTCTCCCAAACATTTAGAAAACTTAAGGAAAATATGAGGAGACGAAGGAAAAGGTTACCTAAGAAAGAAGATGGTGAATCAAATTTCACAGAGGCAAACAGAAATGTCTTCTCGAAATTTTTGCAGAGTTTCGTCAGGGAAGCAAGATTGAGTGATTCCTGAATCCACCAAGTATTCCTTTTATAAGAGGTCAAGAGACTCAATTACCGGTTTAAAGGTTATGTCGTTTACCACCAAATGACACCTTTTTCGTAAATACAAGGTTGTCGTTTCAAACCATAAGGCGCGAAAGTAGCGTCGATTCGTCAAAAAGCCTCTCAAATGGGCCTAAAAATTCAAATTACAGGCCCATAGAGCTCTTGAGTGACGGTTACAAAGACATGTGCATTTAAAGCAATAATGGCTCGCCCACGTGCTTGAAGGCATTAAATGTCCAATCATGAGAAACGTTGCAACTGTTACTCGAATACCAAGGGTTACAAGTTTCAATAACTTTTCGGGTTCTCGCACAAAGAACCTTTTGTCCGGATCCGTCCTAAGGAGCGCCATGACAACAAAGCTTTCGTTCCAAGGATGGATATTCACGTGACAATGTAATGCCAAAATCCAGCACATGTTAAATAAATATTTTACCAACGTATATGAACCGGTATCTAGACCTACTACAAACGACGTAGCTTATATGAGCAACTTTACTAGTCCCTCACACAAGCTAGGGGACAAGTAGAATGATGATCTTGTCTCGATACTGGATTTGATGATGAAATTGAAGACTCAATCCGTACTCTAATGATTGAAGTGTATTTCCCTAGGACGGATGATCTCAATCACCCATTCTGTGATTTGATGATATAACTCCTGGCGCGGACAATTCCCATCATCATCCTTATGATGGAAGTTTTTGAAGACTCAATCCATACTCTTACGATTGAAGTGTATTTCCCTAGGACGGATGATCTCAATCACCCATTCTGTGATTTGATGATGTAACTCCTGGCGCAGACAATTCCCATCATCATCCTTATGATGGAAGTTTTTGAAGACTCAATCCGTACTCTTACGATTGAAGTGTATTTCCCCAGGACAGATGATCTCGATCACCCATTCTGTGATTTGATGATGTAACTCCTGGCGCGGAAAATTCTCATCATCATCCTTATGATGGAAGACCCAACCATCATCTTTATGTATTTTTGCAGTTCCCTAAGCTCGGAACAATACTCTCACAATGGATGACGTTTTTCCCTCCAATGAGAACAACATGAATTAATATTAGTTATCCGTCATGTGACACTGCTGTTGTGAACAACAGATTGACCCCTTCTCTCCCCAAAAGAATTAAGGGTAATGCCTTATGTCAGGTACCTACTCCTTAACATACTTATACTTGGGGACAGTATTCATGTATATATCTCTCCGTTCTAAATTTATCTATCTTAAATGATCTAATTTTCCGAAGCAATTATTTCAATCCGACCTCAAGGTTAGTCATACGGAACGGATTGTCGATTACTGAAACGATATATACATCTAAGTTATACTATTCTTTATGAAGTATTGAAGACAATGTCTGAATGGAATTTTATTCATTCACAAAATGCAGAATTACATGTAATTAATCAAAACCAGAGTTGATCCCGGAAAACAACTTTACATATGAAAAACAACAAGACTATGGAAGGGGAATCTGCTCTTGAGGCTCTTTCTGTCCTTCTCCTTCTCCAAAGTCTTGTGTCCCTTCTTTAGGTATTTCTTCTGGAGCTTTCTCTTTTGGTGCCTTCGCACCTCCTTCAGATGAGACGACCTCCGGCGTAGGAACAGCGGAATCCAAGCCCATGCTTTGACCCTCGGGAAGAGGGGGAAAACCATATAAGGACTCCGGAGGATCTTCATGACGACCTTCAACCACTGCGACTAGCTTTCCTCCATGGAATTCATAAAAAGGATTCATACCATAGAGGTTAACTGTCACAGTGGGGTTACGGTAGTAAACTTGGCGTATGGCTAGGCCAAAGGATTCTTCAGCAACTTGGCTACATATATCAATGGCTTCCTTCGCCTCAGCTTTAGCTACAGCCAATTCTTCCCGTAACCTCAGAAGTTCTTCATTCATTCCTTGAGATTCTGTGCCCCCAGCCTTCAGTCCCTCAATCTCAAGGAGGAACTTCTTCTCCTTTTAAGACCACTCCTCTGCTTGTTTAAAATAATCCTCCGTAGCAGCTTTGGTTTTATCTTCAAGCTCAGCTTGTTTAGCCTGACTGTTACGGAGTTCTTCTTCTGACTTATCAAGCATCTCCTCCTTCTCTGCCAGTTTACCCTCCAAGTCTTTAAGTATGGTTTTAAGTTTAAGATTCTCCTTGTTCATGAGATCTCCGAACTCCTTAGACTTGGTTAGGCGATCCTCAGCTAATTTCAGGGCAGCTTTATCTTTCTCCGTTGAGAGGTTGAGCTGTTCTACTTTATCACTAAGCTTATCAACCTTAGCAGCATCATCAGCTAACAGGCTGAGCGAATTAAGCATCCCCATGAGTTCTGCTAGCTGCCATTTTCCGGCCTCACACGCCTCTTTGATTTCTTTAGGTTCAAGTGTGGGCCGGAGTTCGTATAGCGGCTGAGGGAGGTTCGCTGGAGTTGTCCCCCGGTATGAGAGGAAGGGACTAAGGAATGAAGCGGTTGGGGAAGAGATCGGACTTGATCCAAAGACCTCGGAAAGAATCCCCTTGTGGAGTCCGGAAGAAATTCTAGCTGTATCCGAGGTCTCTACAGCTTTACCTTTGGAGGCCCTTGTTCTTTCCAGACTCGTTGAAGGTTTGTGTTTCTTCTTTGGAGGAGAGGATCTTCCTGAAGGGTCATTCTTGATCTTCCTCCTCTTCTCTATTATTTTAGGTTGAATTTCATTCTCACCAGCCACAGATTTCTCTCCTGCTTTCAAGAATTTTAGCTTTTTCATGTCTGGAGATTTTTGTTCTATTTAACCTACATGCATAAATAAAACGCATTAGCAACAAAGAAATGCTTAATACAATTAACAAAGAAGGAAAAGAGAAATAAAATGAGAATTACGTAAATATTCATCTCGGACTTCGCTCGAACTACTTAAAAGACGTCTACACAAAAATGCTTTGAAGCGTGTAGTATAAGCTTCAAGGGCAAATAACACTGTCGCTGTTTCAGTAGATAGTTCAGATTGATGAGAGTAGTACGCTTGGGAGGTCAGAAGAAAGTGCTCAGGAGTCCAGCTCAGAGGAAATTTATTAAAACCCTCTTCATTCTTCCAGAAGACGGGCTTATTCTTTTTAATCGATATTCGGGTAAAGAAAGACTTGAAAGACTTCCCGTCAACTTTAGCCGAATCGGTATAAGATTCAAAATTCATGAAGGAACACAGAGTTCGGAGCGTGACTAAACTTACACCGCCTCTTTTGTTAGCCCTCCAAACTACCTGTGTATAATAGAACAGCATCGCCACGGTAGGAGTGAAGTTGAAATAGTCACCCAATACTTCTAGAGCGCGGATAAGTCCCCAACCATTGGGATGAAGTTGAGAGGGTGCGCAATCTAAGAACCTTAATACACCCATCTGAAATGCGGTTAGGGGGAAACGGACTCCAAGGTAATGAAATACAAAATCATGCATGTACACAGAACGTTCATCCGGGATGACATGGCAAATCCGTTCTGTAATCAGCGGTGCGAACACCCTAAACTATTTTTTCATCTCCTTCTCTGCATGAAGTGTGAACCTCGGTTGAATTTGAGATCCTTCCTCATTAGCATGATGAGAAATTAAGTTTTTAAACTCATCAGCTACCCAGCAGAAGGGCCACTTGGCCTGAAGTTCTTGCCAGTCTAGCCGATGGGCAACAACGTTGCACAAGCCTTCTGCTGTTTTCAAAATAGTTTGATCTCCAGAAGTTCCTTCTCCAGCCATCGTCCGAATCACGTGGACAAAAATATTTGTTCTACGATAAAAAGTCACATTGTCAGAAGGGTAACAATCATTACTCACTTCACTGTCTGAAGAGCAACTATAATCAAAGGACGACTCTGAGGAGGGAAAAGTCACTCTCTGCCGTGAGTAAGGTCCCCTTTCTGAGTGACATGACTCAGTCCTCAGAAGAATCACAGGGATTCTTTCCCCACGGTGGTTAGGGTTACGAGAAGCTAATCTCCCCCTCCTAGGGCACATTTTTTCAAGAAAAACGGAAAAATGGAGGATGAAACTAACAAAGGAAAGAAAGTGGTTACCTAAGAAAACAAAGAGAGTGAAGACAGAAAGAGCTTCCCAAAACAAGCAGCAGGCGTCCGTATGAAATTTTTGCAGAGTCTTGCTAAGGAATCAGAAACAAGTGGTTCCCAGAATTCACTAAGTGTTTCTTTTATAAAAAATGAAGAAGGTCGGTTACCAATTCTTGGGTTGTGTCATTCACGACTAAACACGTCGATTTACAAGTCAAACGACATGATCGTTTTAAATTTATGGGCGTAAAACAATGTAGATTTACCAAAGGGCCTCTCCATTGGGCCCAGAAGTTTTAAAAATTGTAAGCCATTAAGCCCTAGGTGACGGTTACTGAGATATACGCCTCAGACGCAATAATTGCTCATGCACGTATTTAAAGGCATTTAATGCCTAATCATGCGACGCAATTTATGCCTTACAGCCGTTACTCAAATTTCAAAAGTCTCCAGTTTCAAAAAACTTTTGGAATTCTCATACAGTGAATCTTTGTCTGAATCCGTTATAACAACATCATGACTGTGAACACCTCTTTTGGTCCGGCCCAAATTGTTATGACACCGGACCCATCCTTGAAGTTGGAAACACCGGACAAGGCCTAAGTTAACACTGCACCTCAACTCCGCCCATGAATCTTCACCTCCACTCCGCCAACCGCCCTCATTTGCTCTCCGTCCTCGTATACTTCACAAACGGTGTGGAAGTCCGCCTCTTCACACACCGTCCCATAAACGGTGTGGCACTCCGCCCTCTTCACACAACGTTCCACAGACGGTGTTAGCTAACATCAAGCCGTCCAAACGTTCCCACCTCGAGTCCGCCCAACCGTCCTCAACTCAGCCCAACGTCCTCACCTCAGGAGTACCTTAAACGGCCGATGTCGCGGATCTGACAACAAAAGACGAAGCGAGTCCGGCCTAAGTAAGACGATCTCATGGGCTGACCGAGGTCAAAATAGGCACACCGGCTGGTAGTAGATCCGGACCAGGAAGGAGAACACCGGCCCCTGTGATTACATTGAAAGATTCAGCCGGTGTGAAGACACAGGTAATGGTTCTTAAGGCCCCACATCGGATCAGTGGAGACCGTCCAACCAATGGCTTTGCTAACCGGTGTCACAAATTTGACAATGGAGAGGCGAGGTCGGAAGATTATGCGCGATGACCTGGAATCGCACTCCCTAGAAAATGGCAGACAGGGAGGCGGAGGTGGACAATTAAAAAAAAAATCCCACTGAAAACCCTGCTCCCCACCAATGGTAATGGCCAGAGCTGCACACCACTACACGGATGGGTGAGTGGGAGTTCTGGTTGTCCCAAAACCCTCAGCTCATGACTTGAAAACCCTATAAATGCCCCAACCAAGGAAGCTCAAGGGGTTGGTCTTAAGATTCTCCCTCTACGCGAGAAAGCTCTGGAAATTCTCCCAAAATCCCTCAAAGTTCTTAACTGATCTCTTCACTCGAAACCAGTGATTGGCCTTAGTCACCAGAAAGGATCCCTTAGTTCGAAAAGGGTTTTTGAGCTTTTCTCACTAACACAAAGCCACTGCTCTCACACCGTCCGTACCTTGAACACACACCGTCATCTCAAAACCACCCCTGCCCCATTGCCTGCATCATTACCACGTCCATCTCCGTCACTGCTCTACAGCGTTTTGCCTCAGATTAACTTCCCATAACACCGGTCGTGACCTCCAGATTTCTGGGTCGGGTCTAACTCCGGTCTATTGTCCCTGCCAGCGAACGAGTTCAAGATCAGTCTGACACCGTCACTGTGCTCAACCCTCCACATCGGTTCTTAGTTCGTCACACCGGTTCCACTCCTTCCCTTATTTCTTTTGCCTTCGGTTTCTTTTTTTTTATTTTTTCTATGAGTTTGCTGTTTTGTCGACTGTAATTGCCTGCGTACCATTAGTTTACTTTATTAATATTTTTATCCTTTCCCATAACAAACGGACACAATAAAAAGGGCGATTTTGTAAGAAAATAGTGTCGTACAGGAGTACTCCTGTCTACACAACCCTCTTAAGATTCGTGCACGTGCGAAGAACTTCGCTTTGCATGAATTCCCCTCTTTAATGATATCCATCAACATTTTTCAAATCCCTCTCTAAAATAGCAATATCCAGAACTACGTAACCCTGATTTCTTGATAATTCAAGAATACGTAGGAGCAGGACTTTAACTCCTGTCGGGCCCATCTTTCTTATTTCTTTTTTTGTTGTTGATTTACTGCTTTACTTTTTTATATTTCTTTCATAAACGTTCTCTTTTTGGTTACTTCCGTAAAAATCAATTCAGACGTGACGTCTTGTTGGTTTCCCCATAGTTTTTGCCCAAGCCTCGCCATAATTTCATAGGGAAGGGATACTTAGGACAAGACGTCCCACTTATCCCTTTCTTGTCCCTATCCTTTTATCCTAGGATGTTTAATTTAGACGTGACGTCTTATTAGCATTCTCTCACCCCCTTTGTCTCATATCAAAATCGAGCTTAGTTCGGACAAAGCGTCCCCATTAACCTCGCTTTGAAGTTTTATGTCTGTACAGTTCTTTACTCCATTCTATCATTTTCAGAATAAAAGGGAATAAATCATGTTTTATTTAAGGCTATTTACGTTGTGCTTTCAATCTTGGTACTGTCTTTGACAGGCGATGTAGGGTGCTAATACCTTCCCTACTCGTAACCGACTCCCAAACTTGGATTTCAATTTTTTACCAGTGCCTTCCTTAAACTTAGTTTTTTCCCAATGTTTTTCCTGTGGATAAAAACGTTGGTGGCGACTCCCTGTTTCATGTTTTCTCTCTCGTTCGCCACGCCGTCGCGATCCAGGTTGCGACAATGACAACGGAGCATTCATTTAAAGAACGGATCTTCATGATATAATAATGCACTTGTAAAAAAACATTTCCCACATAAGTATACCGGCATCTAGACCTCTCGCAGGTTGAATAGCTTGTGTGAACAACTATACAGTCCCTCACACAAGCTAGGGGACATATGATCCGGTCTCGATACCGGTATCCGTTCTACAAGGCATATTTCAACGTCTTTAACAGTTTACCAACGTGCAACCGGTGTCATCGGTATACATCCAGACTCTAATTCTGTATCAGGCGTTCTCCCTATACCGGTTGTCCAGGATAATGCCATGCACATCGAATAATATACACATCACCATACAGAAGACAAAGGGCATTGCAAAAGGAACAATGATAAAGATTCCATTTACACACTACGAGCCAAAATCTACTCACGGGAATGATCAACTTGTCCCCTAAATCCAACCCATCCTCCCTACGCTCAATATAAAATAGCCACTTGACTCAATCATACTGGCAAGTGCATAATAAAATAATTTATAATATTATTGGAGGTTAGTGGTTCCCCACTAACGAGTCCTCGTATATTGAGCCAATCAGGTATAAGAACTCTCTTCATCAATGGAGAGAGGGATCTTCAACTACTTCTTTTCAACTTATAATTACTCTCTGAAAATATTCCTCACTTGGAATACGATTACTGACTTGAGCGTCGGAGAATCTTCGCAGGTGACACCACCTTTCGCCCACATCAACACGTGAGGACGGTGTGAAGGACCTCCAGGACGCCCAGACTGCTCTCTTCATACAGAGACATCGGATACATAGACCGGATACTCATATAACCGGTCTTCAGAGACGTAATCTTCTCATTATTTGTGACTGGCCAGACACCGGATCTCTTGACCCCGGTTTAGGACAGATCAGATGGGCAATTTTAAATTTCTTTCATCGCCTAGGACAGACACTTTTAAGCTTCCATTGCCAAGGATAGGCACTTTTAGGATTTTCTATTTGCCAAAATTGGCCTTTTCAAGCTCTCATTGACAAGGCTGGAACTTTTAAGTTTTTTTTTTGACGGCCAAAGCTGGCATTGTTTAAGTCTTCTTTTTGTCAAAACTGTCACCTCTTTAAAGTTGTTGATGTCAAGATCATCTCTAAAGAAAGGATGTTCACATCTTTACTTCCTTTCCTCGATATGAATGAATCATTCATATTATCGCGAAAAGAAAGTAAAGAGGGGCAACTGTGAACACTATTTTTTTTAATAATAATAATTAAATAATAACTCCCTCCTCCATTCCAGAAATTCCATTCGGAATTCGGAACCTGTCCCCAATGCTCCACTTACTTTCACCTTCATCTTCTTCATCATACCCAACAACTCGGGATCTTCAAAAAGATAACAACAGAGAACCACCATCACAATTTTTTTCCCTCTTATTCAATAACAACCCCAAAAACCAGTAGCAATCTACCGAAATAAAGAACACACAACAGATCAAAAAAAGGACAAGGAAATAGAGATCAGAAAATCAGAAAGAAGAACACTCTCTGGTATATCTCTCTTCCACTCTCAGTTTTTCTCCCTCTCCCTCACTGTCTCTCTGCGATCTCCCTCTCCGTCTCCGATCATCTCTCACTCTCTCCCTCTCGGCATCTTTCTCCCTCACTCAGTCTCTCACTCCCTCACTCGATCTCTGACTCCCTCACTCGGTCTGTGACTCCCTCACTCGATCTCTCACTCCCTCACTCGTCTCACTCTCTGTCGGTCCCCTCATCCTTTCCCCCTCCAGCGATCTCACTCTCTCTCACCGTCCCTCTCTATCTCTCCCTCCGCCTACAGCGATCTCCCTCTCTCTCGATCTCTCTTCTCCGTATCGGCTTTCACCCATCGAGAACCCGAGCAGGCCTCCCTTTGATGTCGTCCAAGCTCCTCTATGTGTGCCACCAGATCTCCCTCCACCCTCTTGGTTTCTGTCTCCCCTCTCTTCTCTGAACTCACCCTGTCTCTCTCTTGTAGCTTCTGCCGCCCCCTCCTTTTCTTTCTTCCTTCCCTTCTTTTTTTTCTTTATCTTTTACTTTTAGGTTTTTAGGTTTTTTTTCATTTTGGGCCTCAGATAGTGAGGCCCATTCTTAGGAGACCCCTTCCTTTTTTTTTCTCTTTTAAAAAATAATGGGTTCAGGGGCCCAAAACTCTTTTCTTTAATTTTCTTTTCTAGAAACACCAATATATTAGTATTATTATTGCAAGTGTTATTGGGTTTGAATTTTAAGAAGAAGCAAATTTTGTTTATCCATTTCAAAAATTGTTAAACATTGCTCTAAATAAGTGTTGTTCGTCTATTTTGAGAGATGTTAAACTAAAAAATAAAATGAACAAAATATTTAAAATATAAACACCTTTTCCTTTAGAAAAATAATAAGTAGACAAATGAATAATTTTACTCTCATGTCAAAACAAAGTATAAAATATTAAAAGTCTAAACACCTTTCTAAGAATAAAGATTAGTACTTTTACTTATGTTAAATTTTAAAAAAAAATCTAAAAATGTTAAGTATGTATTTCTTTTAAAATAATTGTTTCAAAATCCTATGAGCAATGTCGTACAAAATTACTTATGGCTACATCAGCTCTATATGATCTCGAAGGTTTATGCACGTGCGAAATACTTCGCCTTGTATTTTTTCCTTCCCATAAATTTCTTTCATTATTAAAAATCAAAATCAATCCAAAATAATTTAAATATTTTTCTTTCAAAATTAATTTCCACAAAGAACTATGTAAGTCTGATTTCTCAATACCTTTGAGGATACGTAGGAGCGGGAATCAATTTCTGTCGGGCCCATTTTCTCGTTATTAATTTTTGTGTCCCTGCTATTATTTTGATTAATTTTATATAGTCAATATTTTAAATTTTATTGTCACAAGGAGGTTAATTTAGATGCGACGTCTTGTTAATCTTATATTTTAATATTTTTATTTAAAATAATATTTTCTTAAAAATAAGGTTAATTTAGATGAGATGTCTTGTTAATCTCATGTTTTAATATTTTTATTTAAAATAATATTTTCTTAAAATGAGGTTAATTTAGACGAGACGTCTTGTTAATCTCATGTTTTAATATTTTTATTCAAAATAATATTTTCTTTAAAAATTTTGGTTAATTTAGACGAGACGTCTTGTTAATCTCATATTTTTAATATTTTTATTTAATATTATTTTCTTTTAAATGAGTTAATTTAGACGCGACGTTTTGTTAATCTCATGTTTTTAACATTTTTATTAAAAATAATATTTTTTAATTAACTTATATTTTTTATCTCATTAATTTTATTTTAATCTTTAAATTTATGTACAAATTAAGGTTAATTTGGATGAGATGTCCTGTTAACCTTTATTTTCACTGTTTTACTTTTTCTTATAGTTGTTGTTTTGTCGAGTTTCTTACTGTCATTGCTTTGTCATTTCTTATTATTACTATTTTAATCTTCTACTGTTATTATTTGTTTCTTTTTTTTTTTACTGTCACTGTTTAGTCTTCTGTCGTTACTGTCTTCTTCTTTCTTACTGTCACTATTTGGTCAAATTTCTTACTGTCACTGTTTGGTTTGTTTTGTTTGTTTGTGTCTGCATTGTCGTTTTGTATGTTTCTTTTCATAAAAGAAGTTAAAATAATTTCTAGACTATTTTGAAATAAGTGCTATCAATTTGAGGTAACCATTTTATAACGGACAGTTGTGAGGTGCTAATACCTTCCTCACTTGTAATTCGACTCCCGAACTTAGAATTTTATTTTCATAACCAGTGTTTTAAAATAGGTTTTCCCAGTATTTTACCTTTAAAAAAATATTGGTGGCGACTCCCTGTTTTCTTTTCGAAAGGATTTCGAAACCCGTTTTATTTTTAAAGGTCGGCCATCCCGTCACGATCCCGATCGTGACAATAATATATGAAACAAACTCTATCAGAAAAGTTATAACTCCAACATGATTGTATCAAGTAAGTGATAAATGTAGTTAAACTTAAAAAAGAAGTTAATTAATTATAATTAAAATTTAACATAATTGATAGATAATTATGTTTTTTTTAATATATTATTAAGAGTTTAAATTTTATTGTAAATGTAAATATAATTTTGTTAGATAAGAGAAAACTTACTTTGAAGATATTAGTGTTTGAGAATTATTCTTCCACCTTTTTTTAATGGAAAAACTCACCCAAAAATCAATTTGAAAAATAGAGGTAATGTGTGATGAAATGCAAGTGAAAACGACGTCGTGGCGTGGCTTGTGGGTTTAAGAGGATAACCTTTATACGAGAGGCGAATGAGCCACGTGGCGGGATCCAGATCTGGAAGATCGTATTGGATTCGACTCGCTCTGTATTAACCTCGCAGCTTTTGATTTTGTCCACCTCATACCCATCAATGCCTCTCCAATGCACCAAGTCACGCGGGCCCAACATTCCACATGGAACCCCGAGCCGTTCACACCTTCATTTTGTCCACCTCAGCACCTCTGAGAATAATCCAACAATATCTGCACTCCCACTCTTTCTCTCTCCCCCTCTCTTTTACTCTTTCCTCTTATGTCTAACCTTTTCACTTCGCTATTTCTCTACCAGTCAAGTGTTTTTTCCACGGGAAATTTTTTCCCAACCGAATAAGAAAAAAAGAATAGAATAGAAAAACTTTGAAACAAATGTTAGAACCTCGTTTCCTAGTTGTTGATTTTTTTCTTCTCTATTGTAGTTTTCTTTTTCTATTGTTGTAATTTCTTCTTCTTCTTCTCTAGTTTAGTGGAGCTCTGACTGTTGTGTGTTTTTTTTTTTAATTTTGGTTTGGTGTTTTTGGATTTTTTTTCCAAGTTGCTACATCGAGCTTGCAAATGGAGGTTTAGTTCTTGTCAGTGAAGCTCTGAAGGTTTGTTTCATAGTCTTATTCTGCATATGCTATTTGGATTTTCTATGTGGAAAACGAGTTAAACGATTCAAAACGTGGTTTTAGATTGTGCCTTTTTGTTATTGCTCATTAAGAAAGTTTGATGGAATAGACGAAGTGAAACAGGAACGAGGGAGCGAGAAACAGAGAGAGAATATTGAATGAATTATACTTCTTCATTAATTTGGCAGAAAGGAAAAAAACAATATATATACAATAAAAGTGGGAGTATAGATGCACAAGGAACGCAAAATGAAAACCCATCTAACTAACTAACAAATACCTGTAACAAACTAACTAATTGACTTTATTACTCCCCTTCAAACTGAACTATGGTACAAATTAATCATGTTCAGTTTGCTGCAAGCTGAGCTAAAAACACTAGGAGGTAATGGCTTAGTGAACACATCCGCAAGTTGATCCAAGGAACTCACTGGCAGTAACTTAAGTTAACCCTTCATAAGCTTCTCTCTAATGAAGTGACAATCTATTTCCAGATGTTTGGTTCTGAAATCGAAAACTGGGTTCTGTGCAAGATGTCTTGCACTTTCATTATCACAAAATAGTGCAGGCATTTTCTATGTTTCAATTCCAAGATCCTTCAGCAGATAAGAGAGCCAAAGCAACTCAGATGTTGCCTCCCCAAGTGCCCGATATTCAGCTTCTGTGGAAGATCTTGCCACAGTGGACTGTTTCTTTGATCTCCAGCAAATCAAAGAGTTTCCCAGCTTGAAACAAAAGCCAGAAACTGATTCCTTGTAATAGGACATCTTCCCCAATCTGAGTCACTAAATCCCAATAGTTGAGTAGCGGAATCCTTGCTCATGAGTATTCCCATGCCTGGAGAACCCTTTAGGTATCTTATGATCCTTGTAGCTGCAGTGTAATGAACCTTGGTGGGAGCATGCATGTGCTGACTCAATTGTTGAGTAGCATAAACAATGTCAGGTCTGGTATTGGTAAGGTAGATTAGCTTACCAACAAGTCTCCTGTAACTTAAGGGATCATCAAACAGCTCTAAGTCTGAGTCTGAAGCTTTGGCAGAAGAAGAGTGGTAATCCATGGGCATCTTCACTGGTTTGCAACTGAGCAGGCCAGTGTCCTTTATTAAGTCCAGGCAGTATTTCCTTTGTATGAGCACAATGCCTTGGTCTGTATGAGTTATCTCCAGGCCAAGAAAATAACTAAGTGTGCCCAGGTCTTTGATCCCGAATGCACCATAAAGGCTGGATTTGATAAAATTGAAATCAGAAATAGAGTCACCTAAAAGTATAATGTCATCCACATATACTAGCAATGCTAAGAAGGAATTTGATCCATGTTTGATGAATAAAGAGTGATCTGATTATGTTTGTGTAAATCCAGCTTGAAGAAGAAATGCAGTGAGCTTGTCGTGCCAACTCCTACTTGCTTGCTTTAACCCGTACAAGGATTTAAGGAGCTTGCATACTTTATTAGGGCCACCAGAATGATTCAAGCCATCTGGTATAGCCATGTAAACCTCCTCCTTAAGATCTCCATGCAAGAATGCATTATTAACATCCAATTGATGAACCAACCAGCCTTTAATTGAGGCTAAGGCAAGAAGAACTCTAATGGTTGTCATCTTAGCCACAGGTGAAAAATTTTCTAGAAAATCCAGTCCTTCTATTTATGTGTAACCCCTTGCTACAAGCCTAGCCTTGTATCTTTCTATCCTTCCATCTGCATGTCTCTTGATTTTATATACCCATTTGCTTCCAATAGGATTGACATTGGGTGGACAAGTAACTATTTTCCAGGTATTATTTTTATTGAGGGCATCAAACTCTATGCATTGGATCACTCCATTCAATCATGCTACAAGCTTCCTTATAGGAAGTAGGTTCTGTTTATTGATCTATGAGAGCAGTGTAAAGCTGATGATTAGGTGGAAGATATGTGTATGTCAAGTAAGAAGTGATTGGATAATGGTACTTTGGTTTGGTGATGGTTTGGTTGCAGTGATAGTCTGAGAGATAGGGGGTGGTTTTCTTGCTTGGGATGGTTTAATGAAAGGAGCTGAGATAGATGGATCAGATTTTGATGATGGTTCAAGGAAAAGAATTGAGGGAGTAGCTTCTGGTGTAGTGGGCTCGAGGGTTGGTGAGGCTGGTTAAGGTGGTTCTTGAGGAAGAGGAGTAGAATCTGGATTGGGTAAAATAGATGATTGAGGGGGTTTTGAGGTTTCAGCATACCTCCAAGTTGTGGAAGGAAGAGGATTTTTGTATGGTAGGTACTGCTCATAGAAGACAACATTCCTTGACACAACAATCTCATGAGTTTTAAGGTCCAATGTCATATATCCTTTTGTTCCAGCCTTGTATCCTAGAAAAACAGAAGGTGTAGCCCTGGGATCTAGTTTCCTCCTGTGTGCCATTAAGGTTGAGGTGTAGCATAGAGAACCAAAAACCTTAAGGTCTTTCAAGTCAGGATGTTTCCCAGTCAATAACTTGAGAGGACTTTCATTTTGCAACACTGGTGAAGGGACTCTGTTAATGAGATATACTGCATGAAGCACAACATAAGACCAATATGCACTTGGGAGACCAGCCTGAATCATTAGTGCCCTGGCAACAGTGAGAATGTGTTGATGTTTCCTTTCTACTCTAGCATTTTGTTATGGAGTTTCCTTGCAAGAGGTTTCATGAACCATTCCATGTTCTGCATAATATTCAGGCATATTGAATTCCTGTCCATTATCACTCCTAACCACTTTAACAGAACAGTTAAACTAAACCTGCACCATTTTCATAAAATTCTGCAAGTGCTTCCTGACTTCATGTTTACCTCTCATCAAAATAACCTAAGTGAACCTTGAGTAATCATCAACAATGGTCAGGAAATATTTAAAACCATGCACAGAAGTTATTGAATAGGGACCCCATATGTCTATATGGATTAGATCCAGAGTATGTACAGCTCTAGAACGACTCAGAGTAAAGCTATTTTTCTTTTCCTTTGCAAGATGGCAGATATCACATACACCACAGTAAGAGTCAGAAACAAACTCATATTGATTCTTTATTAATGACATTCTCTTATTTGAACAATGACCAAGGCGAAAATGCCATAAGCTGGCCAAAGGAATGGAAGGGATCATCATATTACCAGACCTAACATTTTCTTGACTACAAGGATCAATAACAGAATTACAGACCTGAACTTTGGTTAAATGGAAAAGACCTCCCTGTAACTTAGCCGAACCAAGTATCTTCCTCCTCCTCTTGTCCTGTATTGTACACAGGTTGTTATCAAACACTAATTGACAGTCTAGATCTGCACACAATGTAGACACTGAAATTAAATTCAGTGAAAAAGTTAGCAAGTAAATAGTGTTGTGTAAGGTGAGGTGAGGTGCCAAGTCAATAGTTCCAATTATGTGTGCTGTAATAATATTTCCATTTGGCAAATGCACATTCAAAGGATCATCTTTAAGTGAAAGTATGAACTGAAAAGATGGTACCTTTTAAAGAAATCAGATACTATGCCTTTTCCTCTTCAAAACCCAAGGTTCCAGCGTAAAGAGTTAGGGTTTGTACACTGAGAGGGTTTTATACTGTTGGACCCAATACCTAAGGTACGCTAAAATCTTGGCGTATAAACGCCCAAATTAAAAACACACAGGTAGCATCAGGTATGAATCACGCTCAAACGAACCATTATTCGCTTAAGCGAATGATATGTAGGTGAATGTCACACTCAAGCATGAAGAACTACGCTCAAGCGCCAAACAAACAGGTATCAGATTGCTTCATTGGGACAATTACCCTTAAGCTTACAGCATCGCGCTTCAACGACAAATTTGAAACAGGACTGCCTTAACCCGATCACGCTCAAGCGTGAGCTTGGGGTGCTCAGGCGAGAAACATATATACAAGCCACGCTTAAAGCGTGAATAGCTAAGCTCAAGCGTGGGATTCAATTAACAAGCACCAGTGACGATCACGCGTAAGCGTGGACTTGGGCGCTCAGGCGAGGGACACATTCAGGCAAGTAATGAAACTCATGCTTAGGTGTGAATAAACACACGCTCAAGCGACAAGAAGTCACGCTCAAGCGTAAAGGGAAACTTCACACTCACGCTCACGATCATGACCACGCGCAAGCTTGACGAGTTCTCGCTTGAGCGTGTAGGAGAAACAGGGCCTTCTCATCACGATCACGCTCAAGCGTGATGATCCAAGCTCAAGCGTGAAAATTTGCTATGAATCACGCTTCAAGCGTGAATGAATTATGCTCAAACGCAAGGCATGAAACAGTGAGAGGTTTGGTGCAGGCACGCTCACGCTTAAGCATGGACTTACTCGCTCAAGCGCAAGGCCAAATCCAGTCCAGGCGTGATCATGCTTAAGCATAAATATGTCACACTCGAGCGTAGAGCCAAATACAGTAGTCACGCTCAAGCTCACTGATGCCATGCTTAAGCGTGAGGAAAAGATTTTATCCATGCTTGAGCACGAGAGGGATTCGCTTGAGTGCCAGGAGGGTCTGATGCTAATTCTAGCTAATAGATTTTCATGTAGGTACACTAGGAATTGAGCGTATTAACGCTTAAACTTTATTCAAAAAATTTTTTTTTCAAGATTATTCATACCTTGATCAAAATTTTTAGTTTTCTTTTACTGTTTTAACACAAAATGCAACAAATCAAAATGTAGGGTTGCCTCCCTAAAGCGCTTCTTTAAGGTCACTAGCTTGACCTTCTGACATCTAAGAAGATGCCTCCAACAGCATGGAGGTTTTTTGCCTATCAAACTCTCCTCCAAAGTAGAACTTGAGTCTCTGGCCATTCACTTTAAAAGTTCTATCAGTGGCTGGATCTTTCAATTCAATGGCACCATGAAGGAAAACCTCAGTCATAATAAAAGGTCCAGACCACTTAGATCTAAGTTTTCCTGGGAAGAGTCTCAGTCTAGAATTAAACAATAATACCTTATCACCCTTTTGAAAGTCTTTTCTATTTATCCACTTGTCATGCCACCTCTTAGTTTTCTCTTTATAAATTGAGGCGCTTTGATAAGCATTGAGTCTGAACTCCTCAAGTTCATGGAGTTTTAGGACTCTTTCCTCTTGAGATTGGTCAAAATCCATATTTAACAGCTTTGTGGCCCACCATGCCTTATGTTCTAACTCCATAGGGAGATGGCAAGCCTTACCATAAACCAACTGATAAGGAGACATGCTAATTGGAGTTTTAAATGCTGTCCTATAGGCCCACAATGCATCATTCAATCTCATAAACCAATCCTTCCTAGACTTCCTTACCATTTTCTCTAATATCCTCTTAATCTCTCTATTAGACAGGTCAACTTATCCACAAGTTTGTGGATGGTATGGAGTAGATACCTTATGCAATACCTCATAGTGTCTTAGGGCTTTTTCCATGATTCTATTACAGAAATGTGACCCTCCATCACTAATGAGGACTCTAGGGACTCCAAATCTAGAGAAAATGTTCTTCTTTATAAACCTAAGCACCACATGTACATCATTGGTTCTGGTAGGGATTGCCTCCACCCACTTGGAGACATAATCCACAACAACAAGGATATACTCATTGGAGAATGACTTTGGAAAAGGTCCCATGAAGTCAATGCCCCAAACATCAAATAACTCCATAACTAAAATATTTGTCAAAGGCATGCCAGCTTTAGCAGAGAGGCCTCCACTTCTTTGACACTTATCACACCTTTGAACATACACTCTAGCATCCTGAAAAATTGTTGGCCAATAAAAGCCACATTGCAAAACTTTTGCTGCTGTTCTAGAGGCACCATGGTGTCCTCCATAATAGGAGTCATGGCAGTGCCATAAGAGTCTTTCTTGCTCAAATTCAGGCACACATCTCCTGATAATTCCATCTACTCCTATCTTATAAAGAAATGGATCATCCCATAAAAAAGTTTTACTATCATGAAAGAATTTTTTCTTTATTTGGGATGTCCACCATTCAGGTACAACAGAGGCACTTTTAAAGTTGGCCATATCAGCATACCATGGCCCTATAATAATTGCCATCAGCCTCTTATCTGGGAATTCCTCTTTAATTAAGATAGAATCAGATTCACCCTTCAGACGAGAGAGTTGATCAGCCACTGAGTTCTCCACTCCCTTTTTATCTCTTATTTCCAAATTAAACTCTTGGAGTAATAGAACCCATCTGATCAACCTTGGCTTTGATTCTTTTTTATCTAGCAAATACTTGATTGCTGAATGATCTGTATACACAATGACCTAAGCACCAATCAAGTAAGCTTTGAATTTATCAAATGCATACACCACAACAAGCATTTCTTTTTCAGTAGTGGTGTAATTTATTTGATTCTCATTCAGCACTTTACTAGCATAATAAATGACATGTGTTAATTTTTCTTTCTTCTGACCCAGCACAGCTCCTACAGCAAAGTCACTTGCATCACACATAAGTTCAAATGGTAAAGACCAATTAGGTGTTGCAAGGATTGGAGCTGAAATTAATCTTTGTTTCAGATTTTCAAAAGCCTTGACACAAATTTCATCAAAAACAAAAGCATGATCTTTCACAAGTAAATCAGTCAAAGGCTTAGCTATTTTTGAAAAGTCTTTTATAAATCTCCTATAGAAGCCAGCACATCTTAAGAAACTCCTCACTCCTTTCACATTAATTGGAAGATGAAGTTTTTCAATGATATCAATCTTGGCTCTATCTACTTGAATGCCCTCAGCAGAGATTTTATGGCCAAGGACTATCCATCCTTTAACCATAAAATGACACTTTTCCCAGTTAAGAACAAAATTAGTCTCTTGATATCTCACCAGCACCTTAGATAGGTTGTTGAGACATATATCAAAGCTATTTCCAAATACAGAGAAGTCATCCATAAACACCTCAATGAACTTCTCTACCATGTCCCCAAAAATTGCCAGCATACACTTTTGAAAGGTTGCTGGTGCATTGCACAAACCAAATGGCATGCGCCTATATGCAAAGATTCCATAGGGACAGGTGAAGGCTGTCTTCTCTTGATCTTTTGGATCAACCACAATTTAGTTGTAACCAGAATATCCATCAAGGAAGCAGTAATACTCATGACCTGATAGCCTCTCAAGCATTTGGTCTACAAATAGTAAAGAAAAGTGGTCTTTTCTAGTGGAGTCATTAAGCCTTCTATAATCTATGCATATTCTCCAACCTGTAGTTGGTCTAGTGGCAATGACTTCACCTTTTTCATTTTTAACAGTGGTCATCCCTCCTTTCTTAGGCACCACTTGGACTGGACTAATCCAAGCGCTGTCCGAGATAGGATAGATAATTCCTGCATCAAGAAGTTTAACCACCTCTTTTCTTACAGCTTCTTTCATTATGGGGTTTAATCTTCTTTGTGGCTGAACAACCGAGGAATAGTCATCCTCCATCAAAATTTTATGCATACAGAATGATGGACTAATTCCCTTTAAATCAGAAATATTCCAACCAATAGCAGACTCATGTTTTCTTAAAACCCCTATCAATTTTTCTACATCCTCGTCTTTTAAATCAGCATTAATGATTATAGGATGTGATTCATTATTTCCTAAGAAAACATATTTCAAATGAGAAGGCAAAGGTTTTAAATCATGTTTTTCTTCAAACACTTCCTTACCTTTCTCAAGTTCAGTATTATTCAAATTTCCTTTCTTTTCATGTTCTAATTCACCTACTTCACATGCTTCTAGTAGGTTCAGCAACTTATTATGTGAGTCATTTAACTCCTCAGTCTCAGAGTCAAAATCATTAAGAAAGGCTTGTAAAACCTCTTCTTCAGTTCTCAACAGCATAGGAGTCTTATAACTTTTAATTTCTTCAATCATAAAATAATCCATCTTCTCAGCTGGATGTTTTATAGCATTAAAGACATTAAAAGTTACTTGCTCCTCTTGAACTCTCAGCATGAGTTCTCCCTTCTCTACATCAATTAAAGCTCTACCTGTAGCTAAGAAGGGTCTTCCTAAAATCAAAGGAGTTTTTCTATCAGCTTCCATATCCAAAACTATAAAGTCTGTTGGAAAGATAAACGTATCTACCTTAACTAATAAAGCTTCCAGCATCCCATGAGGATATTTGATAGACCTATCAGCCAACTGCAAAGACATACGAGTTAGTTGCAGGTCATTAATTCTTAACTTCCTCATTAAAGACAAAGGCATCAAGTTTATGCTAGCTCATAGATCACATAAAGCACTTCCTACATGAACATCCCCTATTGCACAAGGTATTGTAAAAGATCCAGGATCTTCCAGCTTTTGAGGGAGTTTCTTTTGAATAATTGCATTACACTCTTGAGTGAGAGCAATCATCTTATCTCCCTTCATCTTTCTCTTCTTAGATAGAAGTTCTTTAAAAAATTTAGCATATGAAGGCATCTCTTACAATGCCTCAGCAAAGGGAATATTTATGTGAAGCTTTTTAAACACATCCAAGAACTTAGCAAATTTTTGCTCCTTTATCTGTTTCTTAAATCTATGTGGAAATGGAGCATTCTTTAATTTTTCAGGAGTTAGCTTGACAGCTTCCTCCAAGATCAAATCAATCTTTTTCTTTTTCTTTTGATGGACTTGATTTTCTTTTTCTATTTCTATTTCCTCTTTATTTTTAGTTTTATCAACAACTTGCTCACTTTCCTGCTTTATTTCTTTTTCAGCATCTTTTTCTAAACTCACTTCATGACTTAGAAGTGGGAGAAGAATTTTCTCACTCCTAGTAGTTATTGCTTTACAATGTTCCCTTGGATTTACCTCAGTATCTCCAAAAAAATTGCCTGATTGTCTCTCAGCTAATTGTTTTGACAGCTGCCCAACCTGATTTTCTAAATTTTGAATGGACGCTTCTTGATTTTTAAAGCTAGCTTGAGTGGCCTTAATGAATTGAGATAGAACATTCTCTAGTTCATACTTTTCTTTAGAGGGAGGGAGAGACGATTGTTGTCTATTTGTGGTTTGATTTTGTGGAATGTTTTGATTCAAATATGGACCTTTCTGCCATGAAAAATTAGGGTGATTTCTATAGTTAGGATTAAAGGAATTATAGGAATAATTCCTTTAAAATTGTTGCTGCCCCATATAATTCACTTGCTCAGCAGGCACATTTGGATCACACATGCCATTTTCATGATCTCCACCATAAAAATCACAACTCATCATACAAACTTGACTAGGCTTTTGAAATTCTGAAATTTGTATACTTAATTTCTCTAACGCCTGAGTCATCAACTTACTTTGAGCCAAATAGGCATCCTGTGCTTCTAATTCTAATATCCCTCTCTTAGGGATTTGGCTCCTTTCACTAACTAAACATTCATTTAAAGCCATAACATCTATTAGCTCTATAGCTTCTTCTACAGTTTTTGTGGTCAATGAACCTCCAGCTAAGGCATCAATCAAGACCCTAGTTACTGGTCTTACACCATTATAAAAGATGGTAACTTGCTTCACATCAGTGATTTGATGATGAGGACATTTCCTTAAACTCTCTTTATACCTATCCCATGCTTCCATTAGAGATTCACCCTTTCTCTGCTGGAAACAAGTGATTTCAGTGCGCAATTTAGCATATTTGGAAGGAGGGAAATATTTAATCAATTTTTTTTTGTAAATCCTCCCAAGTAGCTATACTACCTCTTGGTTGGCTTTGCAACCAAGCCTTAGCCCTGTCCCTTAAAGAAAAAGGAAATAATCTCAGTCTTATTGCCTCTTCAGGGACACCATTCATTTTCACAGTATCACAGATTTGGAGAAAGGTTGCTAGATGCAAATTTGGATTCTCAACCTCACTTCCACCAAATTGATCATTTCTAACCAACTAAACCAAAGCTGGTTTAAGTTCAAAGTTATTGGCTGTAATTGGAGGCCTAAGGATGCTTGATTGCGATCCTTCTTCAGTAGGCTTAGAGTAGTCACCTAGTGTAACTCTCATCTGTTCCATTTCTTGCTGTTCTTTTTTCTTTTTCTCCTTTTTAAGCTTACGCTCTAACAAATCAATATCAGGATCAAAGAAGAAAGGCTCTCCTCTATTCTTTGACTGCATACACCAAATGTTAGACACAAACAATTCAAAGCTACTGCTACAATTACACAAAAACTACTACTATACTAAAAATGAGAATTAAACTACTACTAAATGCAAAACAAAATTAAACGATTCAGTCTAGTACCAGTCCAAGGATTGTTGATATTACTCAACAATCCCCGGCAACGGCGCCATTAACTTGGTTGGTAAATCCTGAGCCATTAACTTGATGTGAAAATCATGAATCATTATCGACTTATTGTGTGACTCTCAAAGGATTTATTTTCCTTTGGCAAGCGCACCGATCGTTAAATTTGTAATATATTTGATCGTTCCCACAGGGTTTCTGGTAATTACCGTAATCTTGGACTAATACAAGCTGAACCAACGCAAGCAGATGTAACTTATTCTGTTTTTGTTGTTTTAAACTTTCTATGTTTTTGAATTTTCAGAAACAATATAGAAGATGAAATGTGATTAATGGAAGATAGGTTAGGATTACTTCAGCTTACAACTTTATCAAGAAACATGCAATTAAGGTTCAATTAAACTCCAGATGTAAGAGGACAATTCACAGTTGGTTAATCCCTAATTCCTTAGGTGAATAACACTAATTCTTAAGCATTAAACCCTAATCCCTTAGGTGTTCAATTACAGAGAAATCTAATGAGAAATTGGGGGTTGAACCCTAACTATTTACCTAATTACTAGGCCTGAATTAGTTAGGAAGCCAGAAGTTACCTAAGCCTCAACCATGATTCCTTACTAGTGAGATTCTTCATTTAGATCTGAATTTTTCAATTCAGCAGATTAGATCCACTTCTTAGCTTGTTCTCCTCTTGTTTCAGAAGATAATTTCGTCAATGCAGCTTTAAGATTCCATCGGAAGCTTCAGCAATCCCAACCCTAGGGGTTTAGAAACCCATGGAAATGGATTCTGACGAAGGAATGTGAAGAGACATGGACGAGAGAATTTAGAGAGAGAAAAGAATTAGAGAGAGATTGGAAAAAAGAAAGTGAATCGTGTTATTATTCTGTACTCTGCCTCCTTTCTGTACAGAGTATGTACAAATATATATATATATAGGTATCCAACTAACTAACTAATTTAATTAATTACAAAGAAAACTTAATTAACAATTAACTAACTAAACTAAATACATAATTACAAATAAATAAATAATTACAACTCAATACTTAAGTTACTAATGTACAACAGCAAAACAAGAACAGCAATAGTGCAGCGCTTCATTTGGAGGGAAAAATAACAAACTGGGCAACAGAATCACGCTTGAGCGTGATGGACTCACGCTTGAGCGTGATCATTTTATTCACTGCACTATGTCTTCACGCTTGAGCGTGAATTGGGAAGCTTGGGCGTGCTCGTGTTTTATGCTGCATGTTTTGATTTCCTTTCTTTGTACGTAGATCTGCATGGTTATCAAGCTTAAGCGTGAACTTGTCAAGCTTGAGTGTGAACTGCACATGCTCATGCAAACAAATAATTCCTAGCGTTTGTACGCTGGTTGTCCAGCGTATGTACGCTGGGTTAGTGAATTTATAAATAAACAAATTTCCTTAACTAATTATTATTTTTAATCATTTTCTTACATAAATTAAACACTTTTGAAATAAATAAATAAAATAAGAATTATTGACAATTTATTAAATTATAGTGCCAAACTAAACAATATTTAATGGATTAAGTTAAATTAAAGGTGAAATAATTAAGTCTTTTCAAGACTTATCGATTCCCAATTACCGGTTTATAGCACTTTGATTATCTAGACAAATCATTTGTTGATTCAGAAATTTATAACGCAAAACTAAATGACATAAACAGAAAACACTAAGCAATGACAATGAAAAGATTTACTTGGAAACAATGGAGATTAACTTTTTAGGAGATAAAGGTTCACATGAATGTGGGTGCTAACATTTAATGTAATTCAATTTCAAAATTATTAAATCCTATTTCTTAAGGCGAGTTTTCCTAAATTGATTAGTGACTTTCTCTCAAAACCTCACTAACGTACCTAATTATTGAAGAACCGCGTTCAATTCACTTATTAAATCCCTTACGCTTTATGAAAACTCGAATATCCCTCAAAGAGTCTCGTTTACTTTCGTAACCCGAATCCCTAGGTTCAATTTTTTGTAATTCAAACTATACGCCAATCTTTCGATTACCCCTACCGTTTATAATCATCCACACTTATCTCTAAGCTTAATGGAAGCATTACGAACTCACAAAACCGAATAAGAACATACAATTCAATAATCATGAACGAAGAATATTTAATATGGTTCACATAAATGCTACACCTTAATTCCCAAGAGTAATGTTTAATGTGCCATGGAAACAAGAATCACAATGCCACAATACAAAGAAATTAAACCAAACATAAAAGAAAATTCAAAGATGAAGCTAGGGATTTAGAAAATACAAGATGAGTTCTCACTAAATCTCTCAAAATCTTCCTCCCCAAATCTACAAAATTGATGTCCTTCCACGTTTTTGGCCTTGATCCCATTCGAAAATCCTTTGCAAAGCTCTCTTTTTTTCTTCAAAAGAGTCCCTCTAATGTCTGTCTATTTTTTCCTTTCAAAAACTGTCCTTTTCTATTTAGAATCCACTCCAAAAATCAGGGCAAGTGCCGAACGTGCAAAAACCCATGGCTAGTGGGTTTCACCAGGGGTCCAAAATTCCATTTTTTTCACTTCTAGGCAGAGAGATCCATGGCCAGTAGGAAAAACCCACTAGCAGTGGGTTTCCAACAGCAACACATGTAACACCCCCTTATATACATGAGATATATATGTATTCTTCTTACTTTTAAAAAAAACTTTTAGAAAGATATACATATTTATCACTCTTTATCTCGTGTATATAAGGACGTATATACATCTGATTTCCTTTGAATATTGAAAGTAAAAAAAAATTGTCTTTCAATATTTGTCCATAATGACAAAATAATTTATAGAAATCATAAGTGATAAATCATTACAATATTATATCCAAATGAAAGAGTTTATCAAAGTTTAACCTTTACCTTGTTACAATTATCTACTTGATATTGTAATAAGGCAAAATAAAACTAAACTATACCTCTACTACAAATGTGAACAATCATTTCCTAGTCCTTGAACCATTGAGTTTTTGAATCCTACTCTTGTCATATCTCTTCATCTAATCGATTGAGGATGAGACCACTTTATCCTCTTGTAATTATATATCCTTCCATCTTGGACTGCTAGCTATATATCATATAACATATATTTTGGACACAAAAATTCAAACAAGAAGGAGTGAGAAACAAAATATAATATATTACAGATAAGACATAAGCATAAGGGTTTTCACAAACTAATATAGTAATATCAGTCATAATCTCATATACAATCAATTATGAATATAGGGTTTCCACATACATAACACTTATATTTTCATTCATAACCATCCATATAGAATGTCACAATCACATGAATGTTATGTAATGCTTATGCTACTATCTCATTCAGTTTATACATGTCGGCCCTTAAAGTTTTAGTTTACACTGGACCAACCAGGAGTTTACACTGTTTTATAAATTCTGGATAATAATAAAATAAATGCCTTCATGGCATATGAACAGCTCAACTGGCGTGGAAACACTTAGAGACTAGTAAAACTGAGAAAGTTTTTATTGTGAAAGTACCCGACACTAAGGAGCGACCCCAGGTCACCTGAAGCACCCTTTCACACTCTCTCATCCCAAGGCTCGCAATTAAGCCTCCTCTAATGTATCCTCGGTTTCTATAATCCGTCCCCAGGCAATATCACATCTCATTTCTCTTTAATGATTCATGATGCATGAACTACTCGCATATTTAGTTGGTTAAGGCTTTTAGAAACTCAATTATTAAATACCATAAAGGTTCACAAAATCATCACAATAAACTGTACATTTCCATAAGTTCTTCTTTGAACTTCTGTTATATTGAAATAATTTAGTACAGTCTTCAAATTCAGATCTTACCAAAATTGAGTTTCCAAGCCTTAAATAGCTTTCTCTTAAAAATCTTCACATATTTACATAATCTTTCTCAATTTGAATCTTAACTAGATTGAGTTTTTGAAATCTCCACAAAATATTCTTTAGTTATTTCGTTGGGGAAAACCAAAATAATTTACTTTAAACTTCTAATTTCTAAAGAAAATAATTTTAAATCATTAACTAAGAATACTTAAAACTATAAAAATTTTCTTTAATTCAAGAATTAATTATCTCAACCTCTGATTTTCATAAAATAGCTTCTTTCTAATACTAGATTTTATTATAGAGATTAAAAATAAAGTTAATAAAAATTATTTCTAAGAAGAAATAAAAGACTAAAATAATTATAAAATACTTTCTCTTGGAATAAAAATTTAAAGAGTAAGGTAAGAAAATTCTTACTGAGTTTTAACTTTCCGTCATGCTTGCTATATGCTCAAACTTCATATCACAAGGTCATCAATCATTCATCAACCACAATCAAGTATAGTAATCTCATCAATCATAATTAAATATCATCAATCATAATTGCATATTATTAATCACAGTCTAATATTATAAATCATAATATCATTAATCAAAATCAAATATAATTAATTATAATCAAGTCAAATCAACTAAATATCGCTTATAAATATAATTCAAATTTTTAATGGCTATTTAAATTAGTAGATTTGATTTTGAGTCCTTATAGTCCATTCCTCGCACAGGTCTATATAAGTCCATATATCCAGTCTTCGCATAGGTATAGTTCAGTCTAGACAGGTCATAATAATCCAAGTCCTTGCATAGGTTTAGTTTGATCCATATAGGATATAAAAATCTAAGTCCTTGCATAGGTTTAGTCCAGTCCGTATAAGTTATAATAATTCAGATCCATGTATAGATATTTCAGAATAAGTTACACAATATATTAAATTTATTATAAATTTTAAGTTGAGAAGTTATTACTTTAAAATAATAATATTATTAAATTTAAAAGGAGTAGGAGACTCCTCCCTTTATTCTTATGTCTTTCATATTTGTTAGCCAAGGCCTCAACGCTCAAGAGGGGGGGTGAATTGAGTGTTTCAAATTTTCGCGCGGAATCCCCTTGGAAATGGTTAGTAATATACAAATGATGCAATAATGAAGAAACAGCAACTTTTATGCACATATCACACTATGACACACTTGATGTGCAATGACAATATTTAGCTTTAAATGTGATAAACAAGCAAGTTATTGGTTTGAACAATTTATCAAACAGTTAGTGTGCACAGATTTATTTAAGAAATGATGTGATGTTTCCTATAAAGATTCAGCTCATTCAAGTTATCAAACACCTTGTGTGCATGTGAAAAGTAATAGCAATCAAGTAAGTATCACACAAGAGTTGATGGGAAACAATGTTCTAGATACTTGGCAAGTTATAGCAAATTCCAATTTTTAAGAACTTCACCAAATATTGATTCAAGCAAATTATCAAACACTTGGCATGCAAAGTTAGTTTTCTACTTGAACAACAACTTTTGATTCACACATTCAGCTCAAGCATTTCAACAAATAGTTTATATGTGCAGTTGTATAAAGAGTTCAAGGTAGAGAGAAATGCAAACCAAATTTAACGAGTTCCACCAACCCGGTGTACGTCTCGCCTTCAAGCAACCCACTTGAAGGATTCCACTATTGAAGATTTGAGATACAAGCTTTGAGCAATTGCAGCTTCCTAGTGTCCCACACTCAAGAACTCAATCCTCACAAGCAAAGGGCAACCCACCCAATCTCACAATCTCTCAATACCCAAAGGTTGAACCCCAACCTTTGTGACCACTCAACCTAGAGTGAACAACCACTCAATCTAGAGTGAATACCTTGTGTTTTGGTGTTTGGTTTACAAGCAATTAACTCTCTCAATAGAGTAGATACACAAATGAAAGTTCTCACAAATTCTAACTCTCAACAAGAGAGGATATGCAAATTGAAACTCACAATCTAACAACTCTTAAGCAATATGCAAGTTTGGAATCAAGAGTTGCAGAATATACAAGAGAAATCTGATAAGAAGACCTCTAGAAGAAGGATGTTGATTGCCTTGTGTTATGCCTTGGTCTCTTGCTACTCTTGCTTGAATCCATGCTTCTTTTATAGCCATTTTTAGGGTTTTCAGCTATTGCATAGTGTCTCCAACGGATACCTCAAGTGGGCATAAAGTGGGAGTGAAGAAATGAGCTGGAGTTCCACTTAAAAGCATTTTCCCACGTTCTGACACTATGGTAATCGATTAGCCTTCGAGCTGTAATCGATTAGCTTTTGAAATCTTCAGTATTATGCAGCAGGTAATCGATTAGCATTTGTATTGTAATCGATTATCTTAGAAACAGAACCATTCTAATCGATTATTCCTTGCCTTGTAATCGATTATGATTGATACCTGATGCTCTTACTTTGTGTCTCGCAGCATGGTAATCGATTAGGACTTCATGTAATCGATTATGGACAAAACAGAACTTACGTAATCGATTATGCTTGACTTGATAATCGATTATGGTGAATACCTGATGCTCAGTCTTCAAACTTTCAACTGGTAATCGATTAGCCTTTTATTTGTAATCGATTATGTTCATTCCAGAACCTATGTAATCGATTGTCCTTCTTATTGTAATCGATTGTACCATAAACAGAGTTATGGTAATCGATTATCCCATTGTGGTAATCGATTAGTACATGTACCTGATACAATTCTTCAAGGTTTTTGATATGTTCTTGATATGTATTGACCCATGGCTTATTCCTTTGATCCTCATGCTTGTTTCCTTGATTCTTCTTTAACTTATGAGCTTGTTCTTCATGATTTAGTTCATGTCATCAACCTTGTCTTCCATAGCTCATGTTTCTTTAACTCTTTGTGAGGCATCTTCATCTCTTTGTTCTTAGCCATTGTCTTTGTGCTTGAACCTTCTTGTTTCTGAACCTTTACCATTCCATCATCATCATGAATACTTTGTCATTCATCAAAACTACTTTGCATACTTACATATGCAACTTCATTCTCCCCCTTTTTGATGATAACAATTAATGTTCCATATGGCTTGTATTCATGTGTTGCAAATTCATCATATTGGCTTCATGGTAATATCCTTTCTTCCTTTAGGAGTCTTTGCCTTAGTCTTCACATTTGTCATTATCAAAACCTGTTTCAACATTTAAACACAATATTATATTCTTATCTCACTCCCCCTTACCTTTTGTATACCGATTCGTTATTGAAAATCCATGCGCGTCTCGTCTCCGAGTTCAAAAACATACCAATTTCATTTTAATATAATTACAAGATGAAAATTAAGATTACAACTTAAAATAAAAAATAGTAAATTTTGAATAGTGAATAGTGAATAGTGAATAGTAACAGTAAATAGTAATAGTAAATAGTAAAACGTGAATAGTAACGGTAAACAGTAACGGTAAATAGTAAATCATGAATAGTAACAGTAAATAGTAAAACATGAATAGTAAAAGTAAATAGTAACAGTAAAGGTAAATAGTAATTTACTATTTAAATAGTAATTTACTATTTGAATAGTAATTTACTATTAAAATAGTAATTTACTATTGAAATAGTATTACTATGCAGAATAGTAACTTAAAATAATATTATTTCCAGTATAATAATAGATTTCTAAAAACGATATAAAATAACCCAAAAAGTATAAAAGTGAGGTATTCGTACCTTAGAATTTTAGCAGAACCTTCTTCCAAAAAAAATTATTTCTCTCTCTCACTTCCACCACTGTCTCACTAGCACTACTATATTAAGAAAACTTAATCTGAAATTGTGAATTCTAAAGAAGAAATCCTTCGGTATTTATAGGAAAAAAATTTACTATGCATTCCATTATTTTAATATAAAAGTACTATGCATTTTTGAATTTTTTATTCCTGGTTACTGTGCATCTTTTGAAAATTTCATATATGCACAGTGTTTTGCATAGTAACTGTCGGCAAAATTATTAAGTCAAATAGTAACCTTTCACTCGGTATATTTTAAATATTCAAAATGAGTCCTTTTTGAAATTTAGCGATATTATATCAGTCCTCACTAATTTTATAATAAGCAATATAAAGCTGAAATTTTAAAAATCTAAAATTTTCTGTTAATAAAAATTTATTGATACGTTTCTAATTTTTTAACGATTAGAAAAAATCAAGATTTTTCTCAAACCGATAATTTTTAGATAAGTCTACTGGAAATGGATTTTAGAAAATTTTCTTATAATTTAACTTTACATTCTTGTAAATATTTTTAATTTTAAGCAACTTTATATGAATTTAAAATTATTTAAAATATATTATTTTATTAAAATAATTCAAAATTTTCAAAAAATTCTAGAAAATCATAAATATTATGTAGATCAAAAAGTTCAAAAGAACCATAGTCTAATTCCTTCAAAATTTTATTTTAAAATTCTAATAAGAGTTAAATCTTAAATATGTAAAAAAACAAAAATATAACAACATAAAATAAAAATGGTGAATAATAAAGATATTAAAAATTCTTAACATAATTTTCTTAATTAGTGAATACTAATTAAGTCACTTTAAAATTCTCATTCAGAAATATTTTCATTTTTTTATTATTATTTTTATTTTAAAAAAACAAATAATAAAAATATAAATACCAAAATTTTAAAAAAATGATAATAATAAACTAACTTATAGTAAGTATTTCTCAAGAAATATATATTAATATCTATTTCCTATTTATGATGAAAATAGGATGTTACAACACACACGGCCAGTGGGAAAAACCCACTGGTAGTGGGTTTTTTTATGGCTCAATTCTCCCACTCCAGAGAGGTCCACGGCCAGTGGGAAAAATCCACTGGCAATGAGTTTTTCTGGACTTCATTTTTTTACACTTTTCTCACTATTTTGAGGCCCCGGGATGTCCATCTTGGTAGATCCTTTCTCTATCTTGGTTTTGAAGGTGGATAAGGCTTTATTTTTGAGCTCTTAGTGGCTTAACTCCTTTCCATGCATCCAATGCTTCCTTGAATGCTTCTTGTTTTTGAATTTATGCACCTGTAACCAAGCTATTCCTTCAAAACTTGAAACACCCAAGTAATAAATGTGGAATGAAGGAAAACACTTGGAATTAAGGAGAAAAACAACACAAATAACCTAGAAAACCTAAACAAAATACCACTAAAATAATACAAATTAAACAACTATCAAACAGACAAAAAAACTTATGAATTTTTGAAGTTCATCAAGCAAAGCAACTACCAGATAGTTGACAAACTAAAACGTTCCCCTGCTAAGATATCTCTTCTGTCTCTTCTACTTGATTTAGAACCACATCATGAAATGTTAATGAAAGTCTTAAGCAAGGGTCATGTGACTTAAGATATTTCTCCTGAGAAATTTGGGGGAATAGTCAATCATATTGCAGCTAATGATTATTTAACTTTCACGGATAAGGAAATACCCCCTGAGGGAAGAGGTCACAAGAAAGCTCTGTATATCTCTGTTTAATGCCGAGATTACATCTTGGCAAAAGTGCTTATCGATAATGGCTCTTCTTTAAACATAATACCCAAGACAACTCTCACACAACTTCCTTTTGATGGAACACATATGAAACCTAGTACCATGGTGGTGAGAGCTTTGGACGGTACAAGAAGGGAGGTCATAAGTGACATTGAGATTCCTATTCAGGTAGGACCATGCACTTTTAGTGTCCTATTTCAAATAATAGACATCATCCCTGCATACAGTTGTCTATTGGGTAGACCTTGGATCCACACCGCTGGGGTTGTTCCATCTACTCTTCACCAAAAGCTGAAATTCATTATGAATAATAAGTTGGTTATAGTTTCTGGTGAAGAGGATTTCCTAATCAGTAAGCCCGTGTCCACTCCCTATATAGAGGCTACTGAAGAAAGTTTGGAAACTTCTTTCTAATCTTTGGAGATTGCCCATACCACCTATGTATGTGAGAATGTGACAACAGCTCAATTACTTAAGGCATCCTAATGATGGCAAAAATGATGATGAAGGCTGGATATGAGGCAGGAAAGGGACTTGGAAAGAATTTGGGTGGAAGAACAGAGCCTGTGTACGTTAAAGAAAACAAGCACTACTACAAAAAATGGATATGAGCATGGGATATAAGCACGGTTATTCAACAACCGTGTTTAAAAGTGCGCGGTGGCATTTTTGTAAATACGAGAAAACGCATTTTGAATTAAAAGAATTTTGAAACGGGTATATGAAGACGGTTAAAATTTAACCGTGGTTATAAAGTAATTTTTAGCACGGTTTTAGGGGACCCGTGGTTAAAAGTGATGTGATTTTATTTTTTTAAAAATTTTTAGGCACTTACGAACACAGTTGTAACTGAACCATGTTTAAAAGCTATCTGATTTCATTTTTAAAAATTTTTTAACGCACCTACAAACATGGTTGGCTGTAACCGTGTTTAAAAGTTTACCTACAAGGATGGTTGGATTGTAACCGTGTTTAAAAGTAAGCTGAATTAATTTTTTTAAATTTTTTAACGCACCTACGAACACGGTTGGCTATAAACCGTGTTTAAAAGTTTACCTACGAGGACGGTTGTATTGTAACCATGTTTAAAAGTATTAATTTTTTTAAATTTTTTAACGCACCTACGAAGACGGTTGGGTGGGAACCGTGTTTATATGTATGATTTAAACATGGTTTGGGAGGGAACCGTGCTCATAGACCCCGTCATAAAGCATTTTTGCACGAAGCTCCATGCACTTTTTGTCTTCCCTCCATAAACTTTTCGTCTTCCCTCTTTCCTTTGCACGAAGCTCTATAGACTTTTCGTCTCCCTCCCCACGAACTCTATCATTTTCCTTTTCTTCTTCCCTCCCTCACCAAACACATTTTCCCTCTTCCTTTCGTCTTCCCCCTCATCACAGTAAGTTTCCTACCTCCTTTCCTCCTTTACGAAGCTACATTGGCTCCATTGTTCCAACTCCATTTTTGTCTCCCTCTAACAAAGACCATTTGTATCAGAGTCACCGCGTTCGTAACATGATCGACACTGTTACCTCCACCACTCACAAACTCGTATACTTCTTTGCTTATTAGGTTTTTCTTCTTCACTCTCAAATCCTTACCTACCAACTGCGCTTTTCTCAGATTGAGATTTATGAAGATAACGACTATGCACGCAAGGACGAGATTGCTGCTCTCGGAGGACAAACCGCCACTGGAATCAACGTTTTTAGTGCCTTTTATGATAGACTCAAAGAGGTCATTTCCATTCTCTATTTTTTTTTCATTTCGTTTTAATTCGGTCTTGTGTTTTTGAATTTTTAGGTTTTTTTTCCTAAATAACAGATTGATTGGTTTTTTGGTATTGTAGATACGGGAGTATCATAGGAAGCACCCGGTTGTGCGTGTGGTTGACGCTAATGACGATTACGAAGCTCTTCTTAAAGAGGAACCTCAAATTGAGTTTAGTGGAGAGGTCTTTCTCTCACACACACAATTCCTGTATGCATAAATTGTAATAACTAATCAACAATGCTCCAGTGACCATGAAAATAGAGAAGACTGATGTTTAGTTTCTGTGAAATTTAACTTGACTTTGCATTTTGGTTCAACACTGTAGAACTGCAAATTTAGGGTCTCGTGATTTTAAAGATTAGTGATTACAATTCCTTAGGATATTTGGTTGCACAATCTATTTTGAGTGTGATTGAATAGTTATCAGTAGCAGTGTTGAGTGGCTTTGAGATGCCATAAGGTGCTATAGCAGTGTTGATTACAATCTGCATCTTTTTGTTTGTTTCTGATAGGAGATACTAGCACGGTTCTAAGGAATCGTGCTTAAAAGTCCCCCACCTACGAGCACAGTTAATAGTAACCGTGCTTAAAACCCCCTTACAAGCACGGTTGAGAACCGTCCTTAAAAGCCCCTATCTATAAGCACGGTGGGAACAAGCACGGTTCTTGAACCGTGCTTAAAGGGTCACCAGAACCGTGCTTAAAAGTCCTTTTTCCACTAGTGAAGGATGGATGTGGGTTAGGATAATACCCATCTCCAGTAGAAAGAAGGAAGGTCGCTGAAGAAAAGAAGGAAAAATAGATGGCTCATTTGGAAAATTGAGAACCCCGAACTGCAAGATCCCCCATTTGTGACCTCTACAGGAGTTTCAAAAGTACGGGCTTGACGTCTCCTGATCAAGTTGCAGTAGTCAGCAATGATTTTCTTGGAAAAGAAAGTCATGTTCATCCCTATTCATCAGACACTATTCTATATAATTGGGAGGCCATCGAGTTTCCTAAGATCAATTACATGTAATTTATTACTCCGAGATAGTTGATCCTTTAGCTATGTTCAAAGCCTTATGGCCGTTCTTTTCAATAAAAAAGTTTCTTTATCAATTATAATGATCCAAGTAAATGCACATTAAGGATTCTTGTCTATTTTCTTGCAAATAAACTAATTACCATTAAATGAATTACAGATCTGAAACTGACCCCTCAATGAAAAAATTACATTTTCACATCATGATTTTGAATATTCAAATGGAGAAGATGAAGAGGATAATGAACCATTAGTTGAATTATTAAGATTGCTAGATCAAGAAGCTAAAGAAATTTCTCCCTATCTAGAAATCGTTGAAGTCATAAATTTAGGGAGTGAAGAAAATAAAAGGGAACTCAAGATCGGTACTTCTCTAAGCATCGAGCAAAGGAAAATTCTGATAGAGATGTTAATTGAGTTTAACAATGTGTTTGCCTAGTCATACCAAGACATGCCAGGATTGGATGATAGTATTGTTGAGCATAACTTACCATTAAAACCAGAATGTCCTCCTGTAAAACAGAAGCTGAGAAGGATGAAACATGAGATATTTTTAAAGATTAAAGAAAAGGTCATAAAACAGTTTGATGTAGGTTTCCTAGCTGTTGCAAAATATCCTCAATGGATAGCCAACATTGTCCCAGTTCCTAAGAAAGATGGGAAAGTATAAATATGCGTAGACTATCGAGATCTGAATAGGGCTAGCCCCAAAGATGATTTCCCACTACCACATATTGATATTTTGGTTGACAACACAGCTCAACACTCCATCTTCTCATTCATGAATGGATTTTCTGGATATAATCAAATTAAGATGGCACCTGAGGACATAGAGAAAACAACATTTATTACTTTATGGGGAACTTTTAGTTATAAAGTGATGTCCTTTAGTCTGAAGAATACTGGGGCAACATATCAAAGAGCTATGGTCACCTTGTTTCATGATATGATGCATAAAGAGATAGAGGTTTATGTGGATGACATAATTTCTACATCCAAAATAGTAGAAGGCCACATCAATGACTTAAGAAAGCTTTTTGAACGTCTTGGAAAGTTCAAACTCAGATTGAATTCGGCCAAATGTACTTTTGGTACTAGATCTAGAAAGTTACTTGGGTTTATAGTCAATGAAAGAGGGATTGAAGTAGACCCTGATAAAGTAAAGGCGATGATGGAAATGCCTACTCCTAGCAGTGAAAAAGAAGTACAAGGATTCCTTGGAAGATTGAATTACATAGCTTATTTCATTTCTCAACTAACAGCTATATGTAATCCAATCTTTAAGTTGCTTCAGCAGAATCAACCAGCATAATGGAATGATGATTTTGAAGAGGCCTTTGACAAAATAAAGCAATACTTGCAATCCCCACCGATCTTGGTTCCTCCAACTCTGGGAAGACCACTCCTGTAGTATTTGACAGTGATAAATGAATCTATAGGTTCTGTGTTGGGATAACATGATGAGTTTAGGAGAAAAGAGCACGTTATTTACTATTTGACCAAAAAGTTCAATGAATGTGAAACATGATATTCCACTATGGAACGAACTTGTTGTGCATTAGCATGGGCCGCTCGTCACCTAAGGCAATACATGTTATCTTATACTACTTGGTTGATATCTAAGGTGGATCTAATTAAGTACATCTTTGAAAAATCAGCTCTGATGGGAAGAATAGCTCGTTGGCAGGTTCTTATGACTAAGTATGATATCATTCATGTCACCTAGAAGACTGTAGGAGGGAATGCTTTAGCTGATCACTTACACACCATCCCTTGAATGATTACCAACCTATGTCATTTGAATTCCCTGATGAGAACATCATGATGTTATCAGAAGAGAAAAAGTCTTCAAAAGAAACTAGATTTTGTTGTTCGATATGGCATCGAATACATTTGGGCACGGGATTGGAGCCATTCTAATCTCACCAGATGATAAAATTTTTCCATTCACTGCTAGACTCTGCTTTGATTGCACCAATAGTATTACAGAATATAAAGCTTGTGTTTTGGGAATTCAGGAAACACTGGAGGAAGAGTGAAATCTTTACAAATATATGGAGATTCTGCTTTAGTGATTCACCAGTTGAAAGAAGAATGGGATACTAAGGACAGCAAATTGATTCCTTATCAAGCTCACATCATGGAGCTAATCAAGGGGTTTGATGAAGTCTTTTTCCATCATATTCCTCGGGATGATAACCAGTTGGCTGATGCTTTGGCCATGTTGGCTTCCATGTTCAACGTGAGTAGAGAATGTGATATGCCTCTTATTAAGGTAGAAAAATGTTCCAGGCCTGCGTATTGCCATGTGATTGAAGATGAACTAGATGGAAAGCCCTGGTTTTATGATATCAAGAGATATATTCAAAATCAAGAGTATCCATTAAATGCTTCTAAAAATGAAAAGAAGTCTAAGAGGTTTGGCTATGGGGTTCTTTCTAAATGAGGATGTATTGTATAAAAGAAATCATGATTCAGTCCTCCTCAGATGTGTTCATGCCACAAAAGATAATGAAATTATAAGGAGTGTTCATGAAGGATCTTTTAGAACTCATGCAAACCGACATTCAATGGCAAGGAAAATATTGAGGGTTGGATATTACTAGATGACTATGGAGACAGACTGTTTCAACTATGTCAGGAAATGCCATAAATGTCAAAAATATGCTGATAATATCCATGCAACCCCATCATCCCTCAATGTCCTAACAGCCCCCTGGCCTTTTGCAATGTGGGGTATCGATGTTATTGGTCCCATTGAACCAAAAGCATCAAATGGGCATCGGTTTATTTTAGTCTCCATTGATTACTTCACAAAGTGGGTGGAAATAGCTTCTTACGCCAATGCAACCAAAACTGTGGTAGTCAAGTTTATCAAGAAAGAATTAATATGCAGATATAGTTTGCCAAGTCAAATCATAATTGATAATGGTACAAACTTAAATAACAAAATAATGAGGGAGCTCTGTGAAGATTTCAAAATCAAGCACCTTAATTCATCTCCATACAGGCCAAAGATGAATGGAGCGATTGAAGCTGCCAATAAGAATATAAAGAAAATCATACAGAAGATGGTTGAAACTTACAAGGACTGAAGTGAATTACTTCCTTTTGCTTTACATGGATACTGCACTTCTATTTGAACTTTGACAGGGGCAACACCATTTTATTTGGTGTATGGAATAGAGGCAATACTACCAATCAAAGTGAAAATCCCTTCCTTGAAAATAATCATGGATGCCAAATTAGAGGAAGCCGAATGGGGACAATCCCAGTATGACCTGTTAAACTTGATAGAAGGAAAAAGGTTAAGTGTACTTTGTCACGGGTAATTACATTAGAGACGTATGAAGAAAGTATACGAAAAGAAAGTATGCCCTTGTCAGTTTCAAGAAGGAACTAATCTTGAAGAAGATTTTACTAAATCAGACTGACAATCGGGGAAAATGGAGGCCTAATTATAAGGGACCATTCATAGTCAAGAAGGCCTTTTCAGGAGGAGCTTTGATTTTGACCAATATGGATGGTGATGACTTACCTTTCCCAGTGAATTCGGATGTTGTTAAGAAGTATTATACCTAATGAGGGAAATTCAAATTTCAGGAGTAGTACAGATGTCAAAGCAGATACTGATGTTCATTATAAATTTGAATCATGATGTGAAACTTGTAAAAAAGATGTGTGTAGAATTCCACCAAATAATATTTTTGTTTATGTCATAATCTCGTATCGTAATATTTCTTCCTTTATAAGCATTTTGTTGGATCATTTAATTAATGGGAAACATTTTTAAACGAAATAAATGAAATAAAAATAATAATGGAAGACATATAAGTGGATCAAAGTGACTTCAATCTTGGGAAACTTGATACTCTTTAAGTATATAGTGGTTGCTAGTTGAAGATATTTAGCTCTGCCATATGAGTCATATAGATTCCTATGAAGATCACGGGTGTCACCGAGGGAAACGAGATCATTAATCTTTAGTTTTCCACTTGATTATTTTCCATGCAGGATTGAGGCACGCCCCTAGTTTCTTTTCCCAGAGTTCTTAAAAGATTCAAAATATAGTCAAACATGCTACAAGAAAGTCAGCCAAATAATATTCTCATATTTGCTCAAGCTGATAGGCTATAACATGAACAAATGTTCCCCAGGAAGAGTCAAAATCAATAATCCCAGTAAAGGTGATTTGCTAAGATAAATGTTCAGGGTAAGAATCCTTGTGTTCACTCAAAATTCCCCGTGAGTCATAAGACTAAAAAGTCTGTCTCTTTTAAATCTCAGTCCTTCAAAAAGTCTCAACCTTAAGAACATATTCTTCTCGAGTATAAATTTCAAGTTTCATACCATTCAATTTTCTCTTGCAAAAGTCAAAAAACCTATCCTCCACCATAAGTCACAGTGGCAGAGATATGTCCCCTAAGTCTTACCTCATGTCCAAGCCTCAGGTATCCATTCCTAGGCTATGTCATGTGATCAAAACATGTCAGAGCAATCCCCTGTGTCATTTATTTTTCTTCAAAGCTTTAGGTACCCATTCCAAAGCTATGTCGTGTGATCAAAACATGTGTCATTTATTTTTCTTCGAAGCTTCAGGTACCCATTCCTAAGATATATCATGTGATCAAAACACGTGTCATTTATTTTCTTCCAAAGCTTCAGGTACCCATTCCTAGGCTATGTCATGTGATCAAAACACGTCAGAAAAATCCCCTGTGTCATTTATTTTTCTTCTAAGCTTCAGGTACCCATTCCTAAGCCATGTCGTGTGATCAAAACATGTGTCATTTATTTTTCTTCAAAGCTTCAGGTACCTATTCCTAAGCTATATCGTGTGATCAAAACATGTGTCATTTATTTTCTTTCAATGCGTCAGGTACCCATTCATAGGCTAGGTCATGTGATCAAAACACGTCGAGATAATCCCTTGTGTCATTCATTTTCTTTTTAAAAGCTTCAGGTATCTATCCCTAGGCTATTTATTTTCAAAGGCAAATGTTAGGGCAACACCCCTAAACGGTCATCTTTTGTCGAAAGCCTTAGGTACACACCCTAGGCAACCTAATTCCTAAAAAAGACATCAAAGCATTATCAAAGCCTCAGACATATACTCTGGGCTGCCTTACCCCTACTAGAAAACATCAGGCATATTCCTAAGTTTTTACGCCCCAAAAGAAAAGTCTAAAGTATTACCTTAAATGTCCTATCAAAGTCTTTGGCAACACTCTTTGGCTGTCTGTTTCCTATCAAAAGCTTCTAGTACTGCCTTTATTGTCAAAGTTCCCTAAACTCAAAGGGAACTTAGATTATTTATTTTCTGTTAGAAGCTTTTCCTTGAATTCTTAATGGTGTTCACGTCTTTACTTCCTTTTCACATCAATAATATGAATAAATTTGATATTCTTTCATGAAAAGAAGTAAAGAGGGACAGTTGTGAATACCTATTTTTGTCCTATAAAAAAATTTAAAAATAATTTAAAAGAAATAATATTAAAAAATTGCATAGTAACTGTTGGGAACAGTACCTTCTCCATTTCTATAAATACTCAATCTCTACTCATTTCTTACCACACTTCTCCTTTCATCAACTTCCTTTCATAATATTCCTCAAGCAATGGCCAACGGGTGTCGAAGCCAAGAGGAAAGAATAAGGGAGGGGAACCGATATTTGGTGACTACCTTCTTGCTCCTTGTAGCATGGGTAGTAGTTTATCTTTATTGGGTATTTTATTTATGGTCACATGCGTAATAATCATTTTAGGATTTTAAAATAGTTTATGTTTCCATAAGAGTAAGTGATTACTCATTTATACTCAAAATATTCCCAAAAAAAATTTTTAAAAATTTTTAAAAATAAAAAAATGAAAGGCCTAAAAAATGAAAATCCAAAAAAAATTAGAAAAAAATGGGCCAAAAAAAGTCCAAAAAAATAAAATCAAAATGGGCAAAAAAAATAAAAAAATGAAAATTCAAAATAAAAAGAAAAGAAAAGAAAGGTTCAGTGGTTTATTGAGGTGGGACCTAGTTTGGTTAGATAATTGGAGAAAATTGAGGAAATGGACATCAAATTTGGACAAATTGAAAAAGTAGGAAAATGATGGCATGTGATGAGGGATCCAAGGCTAATTTTTCTCTATAAACAGAAGGTGATGCAAATGAAAAAAAGAAGAAAGAAGGAGAAGGAGAGAAAAGAGTGATAAATTTTTATGTAAATTTTTTAGAAATTTGGCTTTCAAAAATAGAGATATGGAAATGTTGTTAGGAAAGTGTGTTTTACTCTAGTATGTTCTAGTATGTGAGTTGTGTGACCCAAATTACATGAAAAGTCTTGTAACCGATGTCTAAACACCCTTAAATCGAGTCCAAACGAAGCCAAAAGCAAGAGAAATCTACACAAAGTTAATTTCCCGAGTTTCATTCTGGTTCATCTTTAATTGTTTTTTTACTAAGGTATTTTAAATAAATATGAGAATATTCATTTATTTCTTTAATATATGTTTATTTTATTGATATTGCAATTTTTCTTTGTGAAATTTTATTTATAATTTGATTGTCATAATTAGGATCATAATTTCACTTATTTTCTTTTTTAGTCCCTTATTTCGTATATTTTTTTTATGTTTGCTATCATTATTATTGTTATTTATTATTTTATTTTGTGATATTGTGTTGTGACATCATATTCCATTCCATTTATTTTTCTTTATTTATTTTTTACAGTTTATTTTTCTATACTTTATTTTTCTGTAGTTGTTTGTTTATTTATTTATTTTATGCATTTTTATTTTTTATTTATTTTTCAGTATTTTTATTTTTATTTATTTATTTTTCTGCACTTTTATTTTTATTTATTTATTTTTCTACACTTTATTTTTTCACACTTTATTTTTTTGTATTTATTTGTTTACTTATTTATTTTCTGCACTTTCACTTTTTTCTTTATTTATTTTTTTGCACTTTTATTTTTATTTATTTATTTTTCTGTATTTTTATTTTTATTTATTTTATTTTTCTATACTTTATTTTTCTACAGTTATTTGTTTATTTATTTATCTTTTGCACTTTTATTTTTTTTATTTTTTTTGTACTTTATTTTTATTTATTTATTCTTCTACACTTTTATTTTTTTATTTGTTTATCTTTCTGCACTTTTATTTTTATTTATTTATTTTTCTGCACTTTATTTTTTGGTACTTTATTTTTTTGCAGTTATTTATTTATTTATTTTCTGTATTTTTATTTTTCTTTATTTATTTTTTTGTACTTTTATTTATTTTTTTTTCTGTACTTTTATTTTTATTTATTGATTTTTCTACGCTTTTATTTTTTTATTTATTTTTGCACTTTTATTTTTATTCTTCTATACTTTATTTTTCTACACTTTAATTTCCTGCAATTATTTTTTTTTTCTTCTCAATAATTTTGTAGTTATCCTTTACATTTGTCTATCATTTTATATAATTTTTTAAGTTTTTATAAGTGATTATTTATTTGTTATCATTATTTTTATGTTTCTCCCTATTACTTATTTATTTATCTATTCATCTTTCTTTTAAGTTTGAAATGAGATTAATATGGATAATATATCTTGTTAATCTTAATTTCTAAAGACGATTGAATAAAATTCACTTTGTTAATTCTAATTAATTAAGTATATATGTATTTTTTTACGTATTTAATTCTATGTTTCCTTCTTATGTTTATCTATTTATGCCTTTTCATTTACTTATTGAAAAACTTTTGCAAACCATGTATTTCTCAGTAAAATAATGAGTTATCTTTTAATAAAAAAATACTTGAGACGAGACATCTTAGTTTTGGTTGTCTTTTAAGCACTTGTCTGTATATTTCCTTTCAAACTCAAAGAATAAAAATAATTTAGATGGGACGTCTTATTGTTTTTATATTTTTTAATCACTTGTTTGTTTTTCCTTGAAACTTAAAAAATGAAAATTAGAAGGCATGTCCTATTATTTAATTTTTTTAAATGTTCTTATTATCATTTTGTCAAGTAAATATTATCTGTAAATAACCCCTATTATTGTTGCATTTTTATGAAGGATGAAATATTTAATAGTCATTTTTAATTTATATATGATCAATTTGGGTAACCGTTTTAGAAGGGACAGTGTGGGGTGCTCATACCTTCCTCATCTGTAATTCGACTCCCGGACCAAACATAATCTCATTTTAAAAACCAGTGTCGTTTAAAGGTTTTCCTGATATTTTCCTTAATAAATATTAGTGGTGACCCCCTGAACCCTTTAGTCTTTTTAGGCCTCCCAAGGGCCTTGTTCCAATACAAGTACTCCAAGCAACTCATCCAGAGAGAAGGTGCTCAGATCCTTAGCTTCTTCTAGAGTAGAACATTTTACATCAAATATTTTAGGCAAGCATCCGAGAAGCTTGACATTTATATCTTATATGGAGGGAGTGGTTCCTAGATTTTTAAAGCCATTTAGAAGTGTTTAAAATCTTCCAAACATTTGATCTACTGACTCATGCTTCCCCATTTTAAAGTTGTCATATTGTTTAGTTAATAATATCTTCTTTGATCTTTTGACATTTGAAGTTACTTTATAATTACATTGTAGAGCATCCCTGACTTGTTTCGCTGTTTTATAGCTTAATACCTTATTGTATTCAGACTTACTAAGAGCACATGTGAGAATAAATCTGGCTTTGGCATTGATCTCCATTTTCTTTATTTCATCAGAGCTTCATTCGCTTTCAGGTTTAAGTTGTCCTTCACTATTGACAGGATAGACATAATCATCGTTGATGATGACCGCCCAAAGATTATATTGAGGGGATTTTATGAACATTTCCATCCTGTCCTTCCAGTATGGATAATCTTCCCCAAAGAAAGCTGGGGGTCTATTGATGAAAGATCCTTCTGTGATCAATTGATTACTTTAAGATGCCGTTATAGATCTTGATCCTTTTTACTTGAGAGTGATTAACTCAAAGGACAAGCTCTAATACCAATTGATGGTTCAAAGTCAGACTTAGAAGGGGGGTTAAATAAGTCTCAGACTCTTTTTGAGAAAATTTTAAATTAAAAACAAATATAAGTAATCAAATGATAAAGAGAGGGATAGAGTAAACAAAGTTTATACTGGTTGACTTCCAACACAGAAGCTACGTCTAGTCCCTTCCAACTTGAAGGATTTCCACTATTGTAAAATCTCCTTTACAATATCAACACCAGACTCGTGCTCCAAGTATTCTTTCAATAAGCTATTTCTGCCTCAACCTAAGTATTCTTTCAATAATTCACTCCTAACTTAACCCCAAGTATTCTTTCGAAAGCCTCTTCAGGCAAAAGTATTTCCCAATACACAAACTAGTCCTGGTAACTTACCAAACTTATACAAACAGTAAGAATTAAAATGTTCTAGGAACTTAATGTACAATAATAGGCAAATTTTGAGATCAAACACTAAGTATTTTTGACACAAGACCTGAGTCTGCTGGGAGCAAAGCTAGGGAGTTGTGAGGGTCTTTATCTTTTTACAAGAAATTGAACTAAGATTGAACGATGACTTGATGAGCTTTCTTTTTAGATGTTTTTATCTTCCACGAATGTTCAAACTTTCTTGATATTTATAGTGACTTGAAAGATATAATCGTTATCACTTCTTGAATGAAGATATATACATTGGAAATCCTTTAAAGGTGTTTTGCCATAGGCTTCTTGAGATCAGACCTTGAGTTAATTTTTGGCTTAAGAGAGGTCTAAGTCATATTTCAGAATTTTTACGAGAATAGTTTCTCATGCATTTCCATGCACGAATCTTTTTGTGAAATTATTCTTGATTAAGAGAGAACTTGCTATCAGAGTTGTCCTAATGAGTTTTCTGACATAGGATCAGAGTTCACAAAGGTAGGTACGCTGACAGCTGTTGCTCAAATTGATCTTGTTCTTTTTATTCTTTGATGATAAGCACGCAGATATGGTATAATCATTTTTCCTGAAGCATCACAAAAATAGATTTTTGAACGTTGACGAGGAGTTCTTTATTCAAGATACTTCTATCAGACTTTTGTTGTTCTGCCATACTTTTGGAACATACGCCTCCCCTTTTTTAACTCGATCTTCATATCCTGGAAATAGTTTTACACTTAAAAAAAACATTATGAGCAGTTCAAACTTTATTCTTTTTATGAAAATACTTGATGAGTGGTATAAACAAATTCAGGGATTATACAGTCTAGGGTCTGGTCCAACAAGACTTAAAAATTATATTTTCTACCAAACTTTTTCTTAACAAGGGCGGTAAAAGCAGTTGAATTATGTGAGGAGATCGTGGATGAGATGTTCAGTTTGTGGTATACTGTGAGTGCCAGAAGCCTAAGGACCTCTGTTATGAGCTGGCGGAGCTGCTACCATCACAGTCCATGACTGATCAACTTAGTCCTTCTGAGATTGAGGATGTTCAGCCTAGGCCGTCCGAGATTGAGAATGTTCAGCCTAACCCTTCCGAGACTGAGAATGTTCAACCTACCAGAAGGTAGCGCTATTCCAAAAAATCATGCTCCACCTCCTCTAGAAGCCAGGCTCTTCCCTCCAATGAAGATAACGCTCCCCCCTCATGACTATCTTTTGTCTTAATCAATTCAAACCTTTATTTTCCTCTTTTAAGGTTGAATCAGTATAGATAGCCTTGTATCAGATGGGCATCAGTTTTTAACTTTAAATTACATGAATGAAATTTGACTTATTGTCTTCATTGTAGAATTACTTTACTCCGCCTTTTGTATGAAACTTAAGCATAGCAATAAAGACAATATCCCTGTCGAGTATGTAATACTTTAAGTGTTCCATTATAAAGATTTAGGCTATGCTTGGCATGTCACCCATTCAGATCTTTTGTACATCATTCCATACATAGAACTATGGTTCTCTTCTATTAACTAGACTGAAAAGGACTAAGTATATAGTGAGGTAAATACCTTGTTGACTTAGTTCCTTAGGATCTACTCATACCGCTCATTAGGGCTCGGTATGGTTTTGATAAAAACCAATCCTTGCTACTTACTGGGCCAAAGTAACTAACCATTGGTTGGGGTGCCACTCGTTAGGGCCTGATATGGCCTCAATAAGGTCTGATCCTCGCCACTTGTTGGGTCTTAGTTATTCTACTTGCACCACTCGTCAAGGTCCAGTATGGTCTTAAAGAGAAATAATCCTTACCACTCGTTAGGGCTAAGTAGCCAATCCTTTTTTAAAGGACTGGGGTGCCACTCATTGGGGTCTGGTACGGCCTTAGTGCGGTTTGATCCTAGTCACTCGTTGGGGATGAAAGAACGTTTATTTGCAAGATGAATGGTTTATAAGTTAAACATGAAGGCTTAACAAACATATATTTATTAATGGTTAGTATACATAGGAGTTATGTTGGGGCATGCCTCATTAAAACCTTTTTGAGGAAAACCCAGTGGGAAAAAACCTCAAGTTAGGACAAAAAGTACATGTCAAAAAATCCAGCTAGCTGTAATAAATACACAAATTTAAAACATTTCATTTATTTCTTATGGAAGTCCTATCCAAACATTTAAGCTGGTAAGTTGCTTTACCTAATACCTCAGAGACGCGGTAGGGACCCTCCCATGTGGGTGCTAACTTGCCCTGGTGTGTAAACTTATTTCTAATGTTGGCGCGTCATAACACTAAATCTCCTGCTTTAAAATGTCATTTTGAGACTTACTTATTGTACCGTTGTGAAGTCTTAGCCTTGATTACCTGATCTCAGACAAATGCTTCTTCTCTGAATTTACCAATCACATCTGGTTCTTTCAACAAGTTCTCCTTATTGTTTTCAGCAAGGAAATATTGGGCCCTAGCGAAGGACATTTGGAGCTTAACTGGTATCATGGCCTCCATACCATATGTCAATCGGAATATAGACTCATTGGTTGAGGAATAGGGTATGATTCTGTAAGCCCACAATACATGGCATAATTGATTGGTCCAGTCCTTCTTCACTTTGCCTAGATGTTTCTTCAATCCTTTTAGATTTCTTAATTTGCCACCTCGCCTTGCCCATTGGTTTGGGGGTGCTTCACAAAAGAAAAGACTTATATAATCTGTCACCCCTCTAATAGCTCACTAAACTTGTGATCAGTGAACTAGATACTGTTGTTAGTGACAATCCTTCTAGGGACCCTAAATCTTGCAATGATATTCTCATAAATGAAAGGTTGGTCCTGGCCGAGGTGATGTGCACCATTGGCTCAAATTTGATCCATTTTATAAAATAATCCACCCCAACAATCAAGTATTTGATTCCCCCAGGTGTTGTTAGGAAAGGACCTATAATATCCAGACCCTACTGGTAGAAAGGCTAACGTATAGCTGAGGTAGACATTTCTTCCACGGATGTGTGGTGTAGGTTAGCAATCTGTTGACAAGGGTCACATTTTTAGACGTACTCCATAGTATCTTTCTTCATTGTGGGCTATCAATAGCTAGCCTGAAGCAACTTCCTCATCAAGCTTTGAGCTTAAGAATGATGGCCACATTGACCCTCATGAACCTCCGCCATGATTTCTTGAATCTTATTCTTATTCAGGCACTTGAGGTATGGGAATAAAAATCACATCTAAATAGGTAGCTATCAACCATGGTGAAGAAAGGTAACTCTCTCTCAACCTATTTTCGTTCTAACTCATCAACCGAGAGTTGGCCATTCACCAGGTATCAGATGAAAGACACAACCTATGAATCTTCACTAAAACCACAGACATGAATGACATTCAGGGAGGGCGAGCAGGAAATAATGGGCTCTAAAAGGGTGTTCAAAATGACCATTGTTGTGCTCCTCGGTCTCTTTGTACTAGCCAATCTCAAGAGAACATTTGCTCTTGTATTTTTCTTCCTTGGAACGTGCTTGAAGGTTATTATCTGGAACTTCTCCTTCAGCTCATTGACACAAGTTAGATATTGGTGTAACAGAGGTTCCTTGGCCTGATATTCCTCGAGGATCTATGAGATAACTAGCTAAGAGTCACTGCACAAGGTTACAGTTCTTGTGCCAATGTCAAGAGCTACCCTCAATCCTGCAAGACAAGCTTCATACTCCTCTTGATTATTGGAAGTAGTAAAAATGAAATGTAGGGAGATCTCAAGGTGAACCCTATTGTCATTCTCAAGCACGACTCCTACTCCACACCCTTTACTATTGGATGACCCATCAACATACACCGTCCAATGAAAGCGAGACTCTTTGAGGTCTGAACCAGATAGATCTACGATGAAATCTACCAGGACTTTCACATTGATAGCACCGCGTGGTTCATATATGATGTCGAATTTAGATAATTCCACCGCCCATTTAATTATTCTACCTGCCAGGTCAAGCTTAAAGATAATAGTGCGAAGTGGGAGGTCTGTTCAAACCACGATGAAATCAGCATGAAAATACAGCCTCAGACACCAAGATGCCCAAATAACTGCTAATGTGAATTTTTTTAATCTTCTGATAATGATATTCTGCTCCTTGTAATATCTTACCAGTGAAGTACACTAGCCTCTGTTATTTTATGGTATCTTTTACTAGAGTGACTCCCAATGCCTCATCTAAAATAGACAAATAAAGGATCAGACGTTCACCAGGGTCAGGTCTTACCAAAATAAGAGGTTTAGATAGAACTTCCTTTAAGTTTTGAAAAGGTTTAGAGACTAGTGGGCCATCTTTGGCATGAACCGTGTCAAGGCTATGATCTTACCATTAAGGGACTGCACCTTTCATAAGTTCCTAGCACTTTGGAGCTCCTGAATAACCTTACAGTTATCTGAGTTCACCTCAATGCCTCACTGGGTCAGCATGAAACCTAAAAATTAACCACCTGGTTTTGCAAAAGTGCATTCAGAGGGTTGAGGCGCATGTTGTATTATCGAGGATGTAAGAAAATCTTACAGAGATCCTCTATATGATCTTCTCTAGCTGGTATCTTGGCAATAATGTCGTCAATATACACTTCCACCAACTTTGTGTGTATTACCCTCAAAAACTTTATTAATCATACGCTATTATGTTACTCCAACATTCTTCAAACCAAATGGCATGAAGGTGTAACAAAACACACCCTTGTCATTTATGAATATTGTCTTCTCTTAGTCTCCCTCCCATATCAAAATTTGATTATAGCCAGAATATGCATCCATGAAGGATAGAAACTGGTACCCAGACGAATCATCTATCATTCTATTAATGTTGGGTAAAGGGTAGGGGTCCTTGGGGAAACACTTATTTAGATCAATATAGTTCATGCACATATGCCACTTGTCATTGGACTTCTAAACCATGACCACGTTGGAAAGCCAGGAAGAATACCAGATCTTCTTGATGAAACCCACCTTCAATAGTTCCTCTGTTTGTTCGCAAGTGACCTTTTACTTATCCAGGCCCAAACGTCTTTTTTTTGGGATATGGGTCTGGTCTCAGGATGCACAGAAAGTTTATGACAACAAAAATTTGAATCCATACTAGGCATATCAGTTGCGGTCCAGGCGAAGAGGTATTTGAACTCTTTAAGCAACATTAACAATCATTGCTCCATCCCCGGGTCAAGTCTCTCATGAATGTGAGTTGCTTTTCTGGAGTGTTACCCATAATAAATGCCTTAAACCCTCCATCTGGGGTAGTCTTGGATGGATTGAACGGGTCAATCTTTAACTCTGCCCTAGGGTCTAGATCCACTAGGTTGACGGAAGCTGTAGCTACACCTCCTTCATTCAGCTTTCGCTTCTTATTTATGTTCTCTATCTTTACCATGTTTAGGCTAAGGTTATAGTAATACCTTGCCATCTTCTAATCACCCCATACTGAGGACACCCTATTGTCCTTGTCGATGAACTTGATAAGGAGGTGCAAAGTTGACACAATAGCCTCTATTGCATTCAGCATAGGACGACCTATAATGACGTTGTAAGGGGATTACACGTTAATGACCAGGATTCTTGATTTCACGGTCCGGGCTTCAGGCTCGCCATCAAAGTGATGTGAGTGTCAAGATATCCTTTCATGGATTGTTTGGCCCTATTGAAAATTATAAGATCGTGTGTGTAGGATAGCAAATCAGCATCAGTAAGACCCATCCTCTTGAAACAATCATAGAAGAGGACGTCACAGGAACTCCCTTGGTCAACCAAGATCCTCTTCACATCCATGTTGGTAATTACAAAACTATCACCATAACGTCATCATCTATGGGGATGTGGGCCAAAATCAACGTCGAAGAAAGAAATGGGAGGGGTCTTCACATCGTCCTTGAAAAGATAATTATCTTATTTCTTTCCTTGAACAAACAAGATCATATGGTGATGCTTCTTCCGTGCTGTATTTGACATGCCACCCCAATAAAATAACCTACAATCAGATCGATGACTTCACATTTGCCCCGCTGAGGAGAAGACAACATACGCTTCTTCTTTTAAATTGTTTGTACTACCAAGCCATTTATTTTTAGTTGCAGAAAATCATTTTGGACCCCGGTCATCATCAGGATCAGGGGAGCGGTCCTTATGCCTCTTCTCCATACGATTAAGCTCATCCAGGGACTTGTTCTTAAAGAGGTACTATTTGAGCTTCCCTTCGCGGATCAAGACCTTGATCACATCCTTCAACTATCTACACTCATCATTTGAATGACTCGTTTACTCATGGAAGTCATAATACTTCCTAGGGTTAGCAGGCCTCTTAATTGGAGCATACTTCCTTACTCCATATACGTTAAACATCACCCAGCCCACCTCTTTCAGGATCTACGAAGGTTTGGTGTTAAAGGGAGTATAGTGACTAAACATTGCAATGTGTTTATCTTACTGCCTTGGTTGTTGTTTTCTACCCCGATCTTTCTAGCTCTTGGGTTTATCCCTCTCATTCTCCATATGCGGTGAGGAAGTTAGTGGCTTGCTCCCAGCCATCGTAGCCTCAAAATGCATCTCTATACCCACATATTTTGATGCCTTGTGCCTGAATTCCTCAAAGGTTATGGGTGGTCCTTTTGCCAAATACAAGGAAAAAGAAGGTTTAGGTTACAAAGCTTCAGTTACTATATATAGTTGAATAACCACCGTCAAATTCAGAACCACAATAGCTTACTTGTAGAACCTTTTTAGGAAGTCCTTTAGAGACTCTGTCTCACCCTGCTTGATCTACACCGGGGTATGGGACGTCCTGGGTATATCCCTGGAGATCACAAAGTGCTCTCCAAAGGCTTCAGCCATCTCCTCCCAAAAGTCAATGGATCCAGAAGGGAGCCCTTTGAACCAACTTAGGGTTTCTCCAATCAACATGCACGGGAACATGCGACACATGATGTCAGCCTCAGCTCCAAGAAACATGGCCTTGTACACGTAAGCATCAAGGTGCTTGCATGGATTTGTCTCTCCTGAGTACTTGCTAATGAAGAGAGGATGGGTAGTTTGAAGGTGTCATGGAATAGGAACACTCATAAGCCTTCTTGATAAATGAATGCTTAACTTATACCTAAAGGAAGGAGTACCAGATGAAATACCCTTTCTCTTAGGGTTTTACAACTCTACCTGTGAATGAGCCTGTTGCTCCTCATCATATGTTACGACCTTTGAGTAGTGAGGTGTATGAGATACCTCAGGCTTTGAAACCTCAGGTTGGTGAAATCCAAGAGGACTCACCCTGTAATATCCCTGATGTTTTTCATATTAAATGATAAATAAAAGAATGGAGTGGTTTGGAATAATAATAAAAAGAAGAAATAAGAGTTTAAAATGGAATTTTAAGGGAAATGGAATCAGGACCCTGACGCATGGCGTGGTTGGGACGCGTAGCGTCAGGTATGAATTAATGAGCTGACGTGTAGCGCCAGTGGGACGTGTAGCGTCAACGTCACAATTAGTCTTAAATGAAGGCATACAGAACAGAACTCGCGAGCTTCTTCCTCATTTTCCTTTCCTTCTCTCATGTGATTCTGCTTGAAAGCTTGAAGATGACCTAATTTCTTGAGGTTTTGGGGATTGGAACCAAGGTAAGGTATTTAGGACCTCTAATCTCTAGTTTATTCCTCTCCCTCCTATGAATCTGAATATTCATGTGATGATTGGGGTTTTGATTTTGTGTTTTAGTTAGTTGAAAGGCTTCGATAATGAGTTTGGAAGTGTAAGGAAGGAAATGTACTGATTGGTTTGACGTTTCGGTGACTGTAGGTACCAGAACGAGTGTTAGGTGAGCCATCGATGAAGTGGACGTCACACATGGAAGAGGAACGGTGAATCCAACGGCTGAAGGATGCAACCAACATCTCGAGCAAATTGTGGAAGCTTGGAATCGATGTAAGAGGGTGTTCGGGTCATAATTAATTAGAATCGTTATTTGAATAAATTTCAGGAAGTTTAGAATTTGGGTAAGAGTTGTTATAAATAGCATAGATTGTCTAAATATATTTGCTATAATTATATGAGATGTTAAAGTAAGATCAAATTGTCAAATAATGGAGAAATGTGTTAATCAAATTAATTATGTAATTGAATAGTTATTCGATTAATATGAATGATAATTCGAATGGTAAAATTAATATATGTGTGTGTGATAATTCCACTACAAGATGTATATGCATATTTGAGTATGAATAAGAATATGGAATTATGGATTATCAGTGATTATGTATGTATGATAATATATGCGATGACATTGTACGGATGGGCTTGACAAGTCGGTCTCCCTGTGTTGTAAGCACACGTCAGTTTCTGGCAGTTGTGTATGCTTACTATTGATTGATATGCCATATTTATGCTATGTGATATATGATTATGTGGTTTGGGACGGCCAACGGTATGTATACCCCTCATTTTCTGGCTCCCGTGGTCTTTATGCCCAGTTAAGCTACCCAATAGTCAAGTCGAACCTAGTGGTTGGGGTGGAGAGCCAAGTCAGGCTCAGTGAACCAAGTCGGGTTCACGGGATGTCAAGTCGGACTCCCAGCTGAAGGCCGATCCTTAGAGTATCCGGATACTAGGAGTCAAATGCATGCCAGTCAGTTGTGAATTATGTGAAATTGACTATTGGTGTATATTGGTAAATGTAAGACTTAGATGATTCCATGATATTATGATGTTAATTAAGTGAGAAAATATATATATATATATATATATATATATATATATGATCATGAAAAAGGAAATTAGGGAAAAAGATAGTGGGTATATGAATATATATATATATACATGTACTTATATGAATGAGTGCAAGGAATTGGAGGAAACCATTTCATGATATAAACTGTAGGTATTGTTAGGTTTCATTATTTCATTCTATATTAATTATGATATTCCAAACACTCACCCTTGCTGTTGTTTAATTTTAGTGACCAGTGACAGGGAGGATGCTAATTCCGCGGAGGTGCACCAAGCGGAAGATTGATGCCAAGGATGAATGGATGAATGTAATATATGTAATGTATAATTATGCGTGTGATAGATAACCAATCATGTGTGATGAACTTATTATGATTATGCTTGATGTGATGTGATAAATTGTTGATGATGATGATGAATTATGGCACGGAGCCGATGATGTGTGAATGATGAATGATATGGGCAAGATCTGTTATATGTATGAATGATATGTGTGCTATGTGAATGATGTTTGGATTGATTTAGGAATGTTATGCATATAGCTAATTTAGGGATTTAAGGAATGGAATAGGTGGTTTTGAGATCTGGAGGGTTTCGGGACCCTAGAAGGTACCAATAGGTCCTTTAGGACATTTAGGATTTGTGTGCATTGGCTTTTGGTCAATTGGAATCCATTTAGGATGTTTGGTGTAAGGGTTTTGCACTTAATTGAGTTAAACTTCATTTTGCGCATAACTTGCGTATATGATGAAATTTTGGCGAACGGACAGCACCAGCAGTTTCGGAATGGGGGAAACATGTGGCTTGTGATGTTTCGTGCCATTCGGACTTGAAACGGGCCAGTTGGGTAGGTTAGAAGTTGGCCGTTTAGGCTAAAATATGTATTAGCACCTGTTTCTACTACTGTCATGCCCATGCTACGTGTGAGGCTGACGCGTAGCGTGAGGTACGCAGCTTGGGCTAACGCTACGCATAGGGCTGGCGCGCAGCGTCACACCCCTGTTTCAGGTTCTTGGTTTTCTTTTCAATCTAAATGATTTTTAAAACTTATAAATAGGGTAATTAACTTATATGTTGGTACATTTTATTTAAAATACATATTTTCCATTTAATGTGTAATTTAATTGTGAAAAATGTGAAAAATTTATTATGAAATTTAATAAAATTGGTAAAAATAATTATAAATTCACGTAGGACGTCACAGGTGGTATCAGAGTGGTTCTTTCTAGAGCTGGGGAAATAGGCAACGTTAGTGGATTATTTGAGTCTCATACTGGACTATTTTTGCACATTATTGCAATTATTTGTGTGTTTAAATTGTAACTGTAACGCCCCGAAACGTTAATTAAAATTTTCGAGTAAATTTTTCACTTTTTCAAAAGATCATTTTAAAATTTATAAATTTAATTCAGAGTTTATGTAACAATTAATAACAGCGGAAAAATTATCATATATACTAGTCGTGAATAATTAAATTCAAGAAAATATTTAAGTAGCGGAAACGATTAAGAAGATAATGGTACATGACATATTATATTTATTACAACCCATAAAATCAAAGTTCAGGTAATAATTCAAATAGACATCCATCATGGCATCACTCTGCATTCTGCGTGTCATTCACTGTAAAAATTAATGTAAGAGTGAGACAGAATATAGAATAAATATAAAATAGATAAAATTGCACAAACACAATCAACAACTCATAATGATATGATGAATATGCCAAACAAGTCCATTTAATAATTCTTCAATTAGTTAAATGATGTCATGCTGGATCCATTTGGTTTGGTGGGAATACTGCAGTAAAAGTCTCATAGAGACACAATTAGGGCTTTAGCATATACCATGAATCCCTATACTTCATGGCGCTTACACAATTAGGGCTTTAGCATATACCATGAATTCCTATACTTCATGGCGCTCATACAATTAGGGCTATAGCATATACCATGAATCCCTATACTTCATGGCGCTCACACAATTAGGGCTTTAGCATATACCATGAATCCCTATACTTCATGGCGCTTAAGTACCGAAGTACACAATTATCATAAGTAGGGCTTTGCATAGACCATGAATCCCTACACTCCATGGCACACAACAAAATAGGGCTTTACTCGTCATAGAGTAACCCCCCACCAGGGTAGGCAATCACGGAACCCCTAAATTCCATGATGCGTCCAATGCTTATGATGCATGAATGCCTTTAATTCTCTTTATCAATTAACACACCATGATATCCACATTTCCAAAACCTCTTGGATAATACAAGTCCTCATGGGACACAATACACATAATAATTCATAAAATCATGGATTTACTGTTTCAACCACATATGTCAATAACCACAAGGCATTCATGTATATATATATTAATTATGTCATTCATAATTATTCACCATCACAATATACAAACTGTGTGATACTCAACAGCATTTATAATAATTCATAATCACTCAAGAATTTAATAAATAATCTTTATCCATAGAAAAAATATCATTTTCTTTCAAAATAGCCTTTTTAAGTGACTTTCAGCATCCCCAACAGCAATATACATTAGCAAAACAGTCATAACATGGGCAAATCAACTCCTTTTTAGATGATTCCACTTTCTATAGCTCAATAATACAATTATCTACAACTTTCATGAAGAACACAGTTCCAGATTCCAATCAGAAATACCACTTTTTCATAAAATACCATACTGCCTCAAGATAAGTTTTCCAAAATGTACACAGATTAGTAATTAGAACATATTTGGAGTTACAAACGTGATTTTGACATGAAACCAATTCTAAATTATTCTTAACTTACATATCTACAATTTCCATGAAGACACCAACCCCTAATTCTCACCACAACTTCCCAGTTTTAAAAACAAGATTCGGATTTCACAATTTCAGAATTTCAGAATTTCAGCTTGCACATACTTCAGTAATGTGAGCATAACTTGAGCTACAAAAATTATTTTGATGTGAAACCACTTTCTAAAAATCCAAAACTTAATTATCTACAACTTTCATGAAGACATCCAAGGTTGATTATGCATGTATAATTCCCAGCATATCAAAATATGCACTAATCATGAAGTAAATCTTTCACTCAGACATACAGTAGTATTTTGGCTATAACGTTTGCTACACATACTCAAATCAATCGGTTCAGGTCTCAAAATTCACATAACAAAAATATTTACAACTTTTATGAAGACACTGATGACTAATTCTTACCACAAAATTCCCAGTTTTTAAAAATAAGATATGGGTATCAAGTTCACAGATTTACAGCTTGTACATACTTCAGTATTATGAGTATAACTTGAGCTACAAAAATTATTTTAATGTGAAACCACTTTCTAAAGATTAACAACTTAATTATCTACAACTTTCATGAAGATATCCAAGGCTGATTATGCACGTACAGTTCCTAGTAAATCAATATATACACAAAACAAAGGATAAATCTTCCACACGAACATGCTGTAGTATTTGGGCTATAACTTTTGCTATACTTATTCAAATTACTTGATTCAGGTCTCAAAATTCAGATATCAAAAAGATCTACAACTTTCATGAAGAAGTCAGAGTCAAATTCACACGTTTTCAATTTAAAAAATGAGCAACAAATTACGAAGTTAATTCTGGAATCCTAGAACAACATACAATTCTACCCATTTCACAAATATTCACAACCCTGTCCCCTCTTACTTGGTTTGAAGACTTTTAGCTGACTGGAAAAGAGTCCCCTGGCTGTCCTGGTTCTATACGAAGGTGTGTTGATGGAGAAGAGTAATTGGGAGTTTCAGAATCAGTGGTATGTTTAATAATGCAAGGTGGGAGACAACTTTCCATAAGTGGGTTTCTAGTGGGCTTTTAGTGGGAATTAAGAGTGGTTTAGGTTGAAAGCAAGCTCCACTTCTGTAGCCCACCCACTGGAGTGCTCATAATGGAAGATGATTTATTAAAAAAATGCATGAAGGGACAAAACAGAAGTCAACGTCGATCTGGCAGTGAATTCCGAGTGAAATTTCACTTGGTCAGCCTCTTGGCCGACTGGAATTCCACTCGGTCCATGTATATACCGACTGGTAGTGGTCGGTATTGTGAAGAGAGGGAAATCCGAGTCCCTCTCGCTCAAGCGGATACCGACTCGCTTGAGCGAGTTCCACACAATGCACTGGCAGAGGGGTTTCGCTCAAGCGCATACCGACTCGCTTGAGCCAAAACCGATCTTTCACTCACTCGGTTTTCACTTAAACAACTCAATCCACTCGGTAGAACATCCTAAAACCGTGTCTGTTCTAGTCAGTCTCACTCGGTAATTTCAAACTAAACCCGAGTCATCTCTACACACTATTCCACCTGGTACAACTCATCCATTCACTCGGAACCTTATTCCAGGATTGACATATTACCTGGTTAACTTTCACTCGGTGTTCATTCTAAACTTTTTTTCTTCCTCTCCAATAATCTATCCAGCACAAGGTCTTCCTCTTCAATCGGTATCTCCTTACTCGGAGTTGCACACTCGGATTCCACCATTAAGCTCTATTTGGTATTATTCTGACCTTTCATTACTCAGACCTAATGAATTCTTGTCTACTCGGAACCATTCAAACTTCTTATCACTTGGAGGGATTCATTCACTCGGTTTTATTTCATACTTAGCTACTCGGACTACAAGTTACCTTTTTCACTCAGAATGGTTACTTCCTAGTCAAAATACATACAACATTGTTCACTCGGAATTCGGAAGAGGCTCACTCGGATTACTCCCCAATTAAACACCACTCGGTGTATTCCAAACACTATTCAATCGGAATGCATTATCCATTCACCACTCGGCACGTTTACACCTTTCTCACTCGGAGAATACAGAGTTTCCTTCCCTTGGAAGGGTCCCCAATGTTATACGTCACTCGAAATATCTCCCAACCTTATTTCACTCGGAATTATACTACAAGTTTATCAACTCATCTTCTGAACAGCATCTCACTCGGTAACTAATACTAAGACTGACTAACACTCATTCGGCCTCATACTTGACATTCTTGCCTATTCTCACTCGGAGAAATACCCTAGCCATTCATTTCACTCACTCGGAGATCCTGACTTGGACAACTCACTCAGATTTTGTAACCTTCAGTCAGAATTGGTAATCCTTCACTCGAAATTCACTCAGTTTTCGTACTTGACAGATTCTCCTGAAAACGTCTCAAGGTACATAAGTTATCACTCGGTATAATTGATCCTAAACCGACCCAAGACATATATGTTGTCAATCGGAATCCCTTCATTCAGGATTGCAACTTCTGATCCTAATTTGACTCGAAAACGAGTCTTTCTAAGTAATTTTGTAACATCCCCGTTTTAAAATTAAATGCTGAATGAAAAATAAACCATTAAGACTTGATTGCATTTAACTACTTAAGATTAAGCCATTAAAATATTAAAAATAGTGGTGGTCAGGGGATGGGGTGGAGTGCACGTGACTGCTGGGCACGCACTCTCCCATCCCACTCTTCTTTTACTGTGCGCATGCACATATATATATATATATAAGCGTGAGCCCTTGGCAGAGAAAACGCACTTGCTATTTCTTCAGACTCTCTCCTCCGTCACTTCATCCTCTACCTCCTCCCTTCGTCTTCATCTTTCTTCTTCTTCTATCTTACTTTTCGCTCCTGGAGGTCTTGGTTGCAGTACTGGAGAATGGACCACACTTCATCCCAGAATCAGGCGCAGAATACGACAAAGCCAAGGAAGACCGGACGAACCAGGAGAAGGACATCGGACCCAACAACAAGAACGAAAAAGGTTTCTGAGGATTCTTCTAAAGGTAGGGGGCACTTGCATGTCGAATGCATGGTCTAAGAACGGTACCGGATGAATGTATCGCTGAATGTGTGTGTGTGTGTGTGCATGTTTTGTAATCATTAGAACTGATGCTGTGCATGTGTGCATGTATTCACAATTACTAAGACTGATGCATGATTTGAGATTCTGATAGTGATCTTCGTGGCGACGGCGTAGTCTGCTCGTGTATGATAATGATGGATCTATTTTGTTGTCATTATGAAAAGTATGTATGTGCATGTTCTTAATTGGATTGCTCAATGTTGTTAGTCTGATGACCGATTGTAACATACGCTGGTGTGACTGACTGAATGATGACGAGTAGTGGAAGATATTCGTTCTTACTTAATGACTACGGTAATGTGTTCATGGCGCGATGATGTGTAATAATGAATGTGTTAGTTGCATGAGTAAGAGTGGGGTGACCCATGGAAGGTCAAGAACCCCAAGGGAAACGACTTCCAGTTACCAACCCTGGCTAGATCCCAATAGAGCTCGTGGTAGCCGTTGGAGCTAGAGAAGAGAGTCTCGAGACGCCGTGGGGAGGCTGGTGCCACCTGGTAAGAGCTGAGGGACGAGGGGCCAAAAGAAAAAGGGGGCCGTAACTGAGAGTCTTTACCCGAGTCGGATCCGCAGGCATGCATATAGAAATAAGGCTAATTGTGGTGATGTATAAATCTATATCTGTGCATGTGTATAATTTTGAATGCATGAATATATATATATATTTGGATGTGGGATAAACTCTGTGAATTATGTGTGTCATGAATGTTGTTTGAATTGTATGAATTTGGTTACTTGAGAAAGGTTGAGTGATAGCAGGAGCGTGTACTGACGCTGATACCGAGTCTGTGAGTATCATTTTACATGTAAAAGCTCACCCCTGCAGTGGCCATTTTCAGTGAATGTCTCCCGTGAGGAGGATCAGAAGCAGAGCTGGAATGCTGGGCGGAGTGCTGATGCATTTCGAAGGTTTAATTAAGGCGTTGTTAGATGAAGCCCGGACTGGCTCATACCGGATGTTAATGTTTTTGGGAATGAATGGAACTTTACGGGCAAGGAGAAGTCCGATTTTGTATTGTAAATATTGACGTGCACTTTTATGTATATATATATATATATGGATGTATGGTTTTGGTGTGCGTGATGCTATGTGCTGCCTTGTTTCCTAATTATGCTTTAATAGATACGCAGGGACAGTATGATTTGAGCAGGCTATAGCCAAGTCAGAGTTAATTGAGAATTATCTTAGGAAAAACTTATGTCGGATACGTTGGGCGGAGTCGTACCCCGCCTGAAGTATGGGAGCAATCCGCCCAAGCGAGAGGACTCGCGTTGGAGCGATGTAGTTGTTAGAGTGGGACACCGTCCAGTTATCCTTTCTATCCGTTGTGATGCTAACGCAATCCGGACCCCGATGTTGACCCCGAATTGGTCGTTATGGCTAAGTCCGCCCAGGCGTCGTCATACTTAGTTGAGCTGGGTGGAATAGGTTCAGATCCCTCCTTTCTCCACAACCTACTAACGTACCCTGTAACTTCTCATTTTTCTGAGTGAAAGGCGAGTGTGAGGATTTACTTCGTGAACCCTTGTCCATACCCGATGGAGGGAATTACCTTGTGGTTGTGTTAAAGAGGCGTTATGTAGATTTCGTTTAGGCGGCGTCATACCTCGCCCAAGTAACTAGTATAGCCCGCCCAAGATAAATATACCCCGCCTAGCCTAGTAGGATGATTCTAACTTCGCCTTTCCACCAAATGCTACGCGTGTGAATGTATTAACATATTTCCCTCATCTATTCCTCCTGTTGAGTGACCAGTATTTCTCGAAGGGAAGCCTCAGTGCGAAATCTCCTCTATCCGCTGCTGTATTACCATACTCCGCCTGGACGGTGTAAGACCCCGTCTGAGCGAATAAACGGTGTTGTGCAATCCGCCCTAGTGTTAGTGCGTTACGATAAACCCATCGAGCCGGCCTCAGTTTTAGTTTTCCCTGTAGGTTGCTATGTGCGAGTGAAGGCTTTTCGTTCTTCCCTTGCCTGCTCCCTCATATATCGAATAATACGGGACTGTTTTGTGAAAAATTTTCTGATATTTGTTTGGGAATTTTTTTAGTTGCAATTAATTAGGGTGTTACATTTTGGTATCAGAGCGGACCGAAAAGTCCAAGGCCAAAGTATGCTTACCAAGTGTAAGCGGTGGTGTTTGTGTCTTTTTGATTGAATGGTTGAAATTGTTCTGATGCTGGTTGACCTGATTGATGATTGTCTTGAGGACAAGGGGTTGTTTCCCCTGGTCCGATTGTGTGTATGACTTAGGCGAATGACATAATGTGCTAAGTTATTAATTGTTGGACAAATAACTAGATTGGTAGTAAGTGGCTCCGTATACTTATCCTTAAATGCCGATTTCAGGATAAGGAATGGCGCATCGTCAAAGTATGGAGGCTATAGCCACAGCATTCCAACGCTTTGCTGATGTGTTTGAAAGGCAAGGCCAAACTCAACCTGAGGATGGCCATATGCTGGACCGCTTCCTGAAGAGGAAGCCGAGTGAATTCTTAGGAGGACGGAACCCTGAGGCGGCGTTCAAGTGGACTCAGGAATTAGAGAGAATTTTTAGGGGTCTTCGCTGTACCGAAGCCCAGAAGGTGGAATGCGCAGTGTATATGCTGCGAGATGAAGCGGAGAATTGGTGGAAGATAGTCAGGAGCCGATTCCCCGAAGATGACAATCAACTGACGTGGAACGATTTCAAGGCCTGCTTCCTAGACAAATACTTTCCCGACACAGTGCGGAGTCGGAAAGAGCTGGAGTTTATGGAGTTAAAACAGGGTTCCATGACTGTGGAAGAATACGCGACCAGATTTGAAGAATTGTGCCTATTCTATCCGCCCTTCCAGCAGCCGGGAACGGAGCACTCCAAGTGTCTTAAGTTTGAGAACGGACTGAGATCGGATATCAAGAGGGCCTGCAGGTACCATGAAATCCGGAGTTTCCCTACCTTAGTGAACAAGTGTAGAATATTCGAAGAGGATGACAAGGCCCATTCGGGCCAGTGCAGCAGAGCCAATCAACACCTGAGGCCTCAGCAATCACGTTTCAAGAGGCCAGAGAACGTGAGGAGGAATGAACCCTTCACCAGATATCAGAACCATAATGACCGAGGGAGACAGATGAGTGGGCGACCAAGGTATGGCGGATGCTTTAAATGTGGCGGTGATCATTTTGCTAAGGAATGCAATGATACAAATGTTAAATGCTACCACTGCGGAGAGAAGGGACACGTTCGCCCGGACTGCCCCCAACTCCGCCAGACAAACACCAATGTGCGTCAAGGAAGATTTCAAGATCGAACCAGAGTGAATGATAACCAACGACCTGGTGGCAGAGGCAACGGAACCAGAGGAAATATGATGCATGCCCTGAACAGTCGAGAGAGGAACACCGGCTCAACAGCGACAGGAAGGATCTACACCATCAATGCAGAGGATGTTGCACCAGCAAACGATCTAGTACAATGTAAGTGCTCACTTGGAATGAATGCGCTTAATGTTGTTTTCGATTCGGGGGCAACCCATTCTTTTATAGCTGATGAGTGCGTGAAACGGTTGAAGCTACCAACTGTGTCTATGAACCGGACTTTAGAGGTGGCCAGCCCCACTGGCCCTAGTGTGTTCACATCGTCAATATGTAAAAATGTAGCATTTGAGTTGTATGATCAGAGTTTCACCTTCGATCTGATTTGCATGCCCTTAAAGGGTCTTGATATTGTGCTTGGAATAGATTGGCTTTCAGCCAATAAGGTATTAGTAGATTGTAGAAACCGAGAGATAGTTTTCCCAAAACAACCCACTGAAGATGGCACGGCACTAGGTATAACTCAACTATTTATGATGCTTTGTCTAACCGAAGATGAGATTGAGCCCCTAGTGAACAAAATTCCGGTTGTCTGTGAATTCCCAGAAGTGTTCCCAGAGAACGTCCCGAGTGTGCCTCCCCATAGAGAAGTTGAATTCTCTATAGACTTGATCCCTGGAGCCGAACCGGTCTCCAGTGCACCCTACAAAATGTCCTCAACTGAATTGGTAGAGTTGAAGAAACAAGTGGATGAGTTACTTGAGAAGCAGTTCATTAGACCAAGCGTGTCACCATGGGGCGCACCTGTGCTACTTGTTAAGAAGAAGGATGGCAGCATGAGACTTTGTATAGATTATCGACAGCTTAACAAACTCACAATCAAGAATCGATACCCACTGCCTAGAATTGATGATTTAATTGACCAGCTGCGTGGAGCCTCAGTCTTCTCAAAAATCGACTTACGATCGGGATATCACCAAATCCGAGTGAAGGACTCGGACATTCCTAAAACTGCCTTTAGGACTAGGTATGGTCACTATGAGTATGTAGTGATGCCGTTCGGTGTGACAAACGCCCCTGCTGTTTTCATGAATTACATGAACAGCATATTCCATTCCTTCTTAGATCGGTTTGTTGTTGTCTTCATCGATGATATTCTAGTTTATTCTAAGACATCTGAGGAGCATGAAGGACATCTCAGGGCGGTACTCCAAGTGTTGAAGGAGAAGCAATTGTTTGCAAAGCTTTCAAAGTGCGAATTTTGGATGGATGAGATTCACTTCCTCGGGCATATGATCTCCAAGCGAGGCGTCTCGGTGGATCCTGCGAAGGTAGTTGCTGTAATGGCATGGGAGAGGCCCAGATCGATCTCGGAAATAAGGAGTTTTATGGGCTTGGCAGGTTATTATAGAAGGTTCATCGAAGGTTTTTCTAAGTTGGCATTACCTCTGACTAAATTGACTCGGAAGAACGTTCCTTTTGTGTGGAGTCCGGAGTGTGAGAGCAGCTTCCAAGAGCTGAAGAATAAGTTGACAACTGCTCTGGTGTTAGCATTACCTGAGTTACGAGAAAGCTTCGTGGTCTATTGTGACGCGTCCGGACTCGGATTAGGATGTGTACTCATGCAGAAGGATCGAGTGATAGCATATGCCTCTCGACAATTGAGACCCCACGAACAATATTATCCGACCCATGACTTGGAGTTGGCAGCAGTAGTTTTTGCATTGAAAATCTGGAGGCATTACTTGTACGGATCCAAATTTGAAGTGTACAGCGATCATAAGAGCCTTAAATACCTATTCGACCAAAAGGAGCTGAACATGAGGCAGAGAAGATGGATTGAGTTTTTGAAGGACTATGATTTTGAGTTGAAATACCACCCAGGTAAGGCAAATGTCGTAGCAGACGCATTGAGCCGAAAATCCCTCCACATAGCAGCCATGATGGCAAAAGAAGTTGAGTTGTTGGAGCGGTTCCGAGACATGAACTTGCATGTTGACGCCCCTTCCTCTCAGAAGATGACAATCGGTACGTTGAGGATTGCCAACGAATTCTTAAAATCCGTGTACGAACAGCAACAGGCGGACTCTTACCTAGCTGAAATGAAGGAAATTCAGGCTAAAGGAAAGGATTTATCCTTGGCAGAAGGGTCAGATGGGATCTTCCGGGTGAGGAACAGAATATACATACCAAGTGAAGGAAGATTGAGAAGAATGGTGCTTGATGAAGCTCACAAAAGCCTACTCAGCATTCACCCAGGAACCACGAAGATGTACCACGACTTGAGGAGACAGTTTTGGTGGCCCGGACTAAAGAAGGATGTGGCGGAGTACGTGGCCCGGTGTATCACTTGTCAGAAATCGAAGGTAGAGCACCAAAAACCGTACGGTGCAATGCAGCCTCTAGAAATCCCCGTGTGGAAATGGGACTCAATTGCGATGGATTTTATCATGGGATTACCCAAAAACCGAGCGGGCCATGATGCCATTTGGGTCATTGTTGACAGATTGACGAAGAGTGCACACTTCTTACCTGTAAATATGAAGTACCCATTGCATAAATTGGCTCGAATCTACATTCAAGAAATTATTCGACTGCATGGCATACCTACTTCCATCGTCTCAGATAGGGACCCTAGATTTACGTCCAGGTTTTGGACCAGCATGCATCAAGAACTGGGGATGAAGCTTTGGCTTAGTTCTGCCTACCACCCCCAATCGGATGGACAATCCGAGCGAACGATTCAGAGTCTAGAAGACTTATTGAGAGCGTGTGTGTTAGAGTACGGTGGGGACTGGGAGCAGTACCTTCCCTTGATCGAGTTTACGTACAACAACAGCCATCATCACAGCATTGGCATGGCACCTTACGAGGCATTATATGGGCGTAGATGCCGAACCCCACTCTGTTGGTCGGAAGCGGGTGAAAGTCTATTACTGGGACCAGACATCGTGAAGCAAACCACAGAACAGATCCGAGTAATAAGGGAGAAGATGAAAGCATCATAAGACAGGCAGAAGAGCTACCATGACAAACGCATCAAGCCAGTGGAATTTCAGGTCGGAGATCGAGTGTTTCTGAGAACCTCTCCGAGTAAAGGAGTTGGACGAGCCTTAAAAAAGTGGGAAGTTAAGCCCTCGCTACATCGGACCTTATGAGGTAGTAGAACGGATTGGCTCCGTGGCATACCGCCTTGCGTTACCAACTCACTTGTCCCGATTACACAACGTTTTTCATGTGTCTCAGCTAAGGAAATATTTGCATGACCCCAGCCACACGATGCCTGACGACGAGGTAGAGATCAAGGAAGACCTAACCACTGTGACTACACCGGTTGGAATCGTGGATCAATCGGTAAAACGCTTAAGAAACAAGAACGTAAGGCTGGTTAAGGTGGAGTGGCAGCAAGGCAAGATCACCTCCTACACGTGGGAACGCGAAGACGCCATGCGACAGCAGTACCCTGAATTGTTTATCTACGTAAGTACCGACTGAATTTCGGGGACGAAATTCTTTTCCAGTGGGGGAGAACTGTAACATCCCCGTTTTAAAATTAAATGCTGAATGAAAAATAAACCATTAAGACTTGATTGCATTTAACTACTTAAGATTAAGCCATTAAAATATTAAAAATAGTGGTGGTCAGGGGATGGGGTGGAGTGCACGTGACTGCTGGGCACGCACTCTCCCATCCCACTCTTCTTTTACTGTGCGCATGCACATATATATATATATATAAGCGTGAGCCCTTGGCAGAGAAAACGCACTTGCTATTTCTTCAGACTCTCTCCTCCGTCACTTCATCCTCTACCTTCTCCCTTCGTCTTCATCTTTCTTCTTCTTCTATCTTACTTTTCGCTCCTGGAGGTCTTGGTTGCAGTACTGGAGAACGGACCACACTTCATCCCAGAATCAGGCGCAGAATACGACAAAGCCAAGGAAGACCGGACGAACCAGGAGAAGGACATCGGACCCAACAACAAGAACGAAAAAGGTTTCTGAGGATTCTTCTAAAGGTAGGGGGCGCTTGCATGTCGAATGCATGGTCTAAGAACGGTACCGGATGAATGTATCGCTGAATGTGTGTGTGTGTGTGCATGTTTTGTAATCATTAGAACTGATGCTGTGCATGTGTGCATGTATTCACAATTACTAAGACTGATGCATGATTTGAGATTCTGATAGTGATCTTCGTGGCGACGGCGTAGTCTGCTCGTGTATGATAATGATGGATCTATTTTGTTGTCATTATGAAAAGTATGTATGTGCATGTTCTTAATTGGATTGCTCAATGTTGTTAGTCTGATGACCGATTGTAACATACGCTGGTGTGACTGACTGAATGATGACGAGTAGTGGAAGATATTCGTTCTTACTTAATGACTACGGTAATGTGTTCATGGCGCGATGATGTGTAATAATGAATGTGTTAGTTGCATGAGTAAGAGTGGGGTGACCCATGGAAGGTCAAGAACCCCAAGGGAAACGACTTCCAGTTACCAACCCTGGCTAGATCCCAATAGAGCTCGTGGTAGCCGTTGGAGCTAGAGAAGAGAGTCTCGAGACGCCGTGGGGAGGCTGGTGCCACCTGGTAAGAGCTGAGGGACGAGGGGCCAAAAGAAAAAGGGGGCCGTAACTGAGAGTCTTTACCCGAGTCGGATCCGCAGGCATGCATATAGAAATAAGGCTAATTGTGGTGATGTATAAATCTATATCTGTGCATGTGTATAATTTTGAATGCATGAATATATATATATATTTGGATGTGGGATAAACTCTGTGAATTATGTGTGTCATGAATGTTGTTTGAATTGTATGAATTTGGTTACTTGAGAAAGGTTGAGTGATAGCAGGAGCGTGTACTGACGCTGATACCGAGTCTGTGAGTATCATTTTACATGTAAAAGCTCACCCCTGCAGTGGCCATTTTCAGTGAATGTCTCCCGTGAGGAGGATCAGAAGCAGAGCTGGAATGCTGGGCGGAGTGCTGATGCATTTCGAAGGTTTAATTAAGGCGTTGTTAGATGAAGCCCGGACTGGCTCATACCGGATGTTAATGTTTTTGGGAATGAATGGAACTTTACGGGCAAGGAGAAGTCCGATTTTGTATTGTAAATATTGACGTGCACTTTTATGTATATATATATATATATGGATGTATGGTTTTGGTGTGCGTGATGCTATGTGCTGCCTTGTTTCCTAATTATGCTTTAATAGATACGCAGGGACAGTATGATTTGAGCAGGCTATAGCCAAGTCAGAGTTAATTGAGAATTATCTTAGGAAAAACTTATGTCGGATACGTTGGGCGGAGTCGTACCCCGCCTGAAGTATGGGAGCAATCCGCCCAAGCGAGAGGACTCGCGTTGGAGCGATGTAGTTGTTAGAGTGGGACACCGTCCAGTTATCCTTTCTATCCGTTGTGATGCTAACGCAATCCGGACCCCGATGTTGACCCCGAATTGGTCGTTATGGCTAAGTCCGCCCAGGCGTCGTCATACTTAGTTGAGCTGGGTGGAATAGGTTCAGATCCCTCCTTTCTCCACAACCTACTAACGTACCCTGTAACTTCTCATTTTTCTGAGTGAAAGGCGAGTGTGAGGATTTACTTCGTGAACCCTTGTCCATACCCGATGGAGGGAATTACCTTGTGGTTGTGTTAAAGAGGCGTTATGTAGATTTCGTTTAGGCGGCGTCATACCTCGCCCAAGTAACTAGTATAGCCCGCCCAAGATAAATATACCCCGCCTAGCCTAGTAGGATGATTCTAACTTCGCCTTTCCACCAAATGCTACGCGTGTGAATGTATTAACATATTTCCCTCATCTATTCCTCCTGTTGAGTGACCAGTATTTCTCGAAGGGAAGCCTCAGTGCGAAATCTCCTCTATCCGCTGCTGTATTACCATACTCCGCCTGGACGGTGTAAGACCCCGTCTGAGCGAATAAACGGTGTTGTGCAATCCGCCCTAGTGTTAGTGCGTTACGATAAACCCATCGAGCCGGCCTCAGTTTTAGTTTTCCCTGTAGGTTGCTATGTGCGAGTGAAGGCTTTTCATTCTTCCCTTGCCTGCTCCCTCATATATCGAATAATACGGGACTGTTTTGTGAAAAATTTTCTGATATTTGTTTGGGAATTTTTTTAGTTGCAATTAATTAGGGTGTTACAAATTTAACTCGGCAGTGAGTCACCCCAAGGTGAGTCACTCGGATTCTCTCACCCAGAAGTGGTTCTATCAGTTCCACTTCACACACAAGTGTCTCGGGTGCAGGAATTTCACTCGGAATAAGCTCACTCAGCCATATTCCACTCGGCAAACACAACCTTCACTCGGAATTTATAAGCCTTTCCTCTCGGAAGTGAAGCTTTTGGGCAAATTTTATTCATAGATAGAAATGCCTAGCAATGTATGACTCAGAATTGAGTCATTGGACAATATTTGACTCGGAATTGAGTCTTTCTGACATGCTTGACTCAGCAGTGAGTCTGTGAGACAATATCTCACTCGGAATAAGTCCTCCTGACCATGTTCCACTCGGAAAACACCATTTTGCACTCGGTATTTCCATTTTCCACTCGGAATTCCTCTTGGTCACTCGGAATTTGCAGTTTTCACTCGGAACAGCCTCTCTTTCTCACTCGGACAGTTCTTTCTAAGGTATTTTCACTCGGAATTTGGGCCTCATCCTTAAAGGTTTATGTAATTCCTATAATTATACCCAGAAAATGAAATTTTGGAGTACCACAACCATCCATAGAGTGTTTTTATTCATTGAGTAACACTAACAGATCTTTTATACTTCAAAATTTACCAAATAAAGCTATTATTAAAAGCAGGATGTTACATTTCTCCCACCCTAATAAAAATTTCATCCTCGAAATTTCAAAGCTGGAATTATTCCGCACTATTATCCGAAACACAATCCTATCACAACTATACATATTCATGCTATTATTATACCACCATAAGACATCTTCCCCCAAAACTCATTATCAAGTTCTTAACTTGTTTATATCCAATTTACACGTCTATGTTAGGCTTTGGGAATTCCTTTCCCAACACCTAAATTCTCTAAATCTTAAAGAGCTAACTAATCCTATCAATAACGATACTATGGCTCTTAGCTTTCCAAATCATCACATGAATCATTCAACCATTATTAATTCCACTATTTCAAAGTGATTCTAGTATTTATTCCCTTAATTCACTATCAATTGCTTGCAACCATTTTTAACATCATCATAAACATCAACAATCTAAATTTAAGTCCTCTAATCACTCACATACCCATATACATCCTTCTCCTAGTCTCTAATACGAATGTTTCAATAATTCAATTCCTCATATATAATCATCCTAGAGTATTAAAAGTCATCAGAATCATCAACTTAACCAAAATCCTCAACTCATCAAAACTTAATAATCATTCCTAATAACCACTAATCTCCATTATTAAATAACACCTATACACACATCACCATGGTTTTCGCTAAAAATCATCTCACATGACATTATTACTTATTTCCCTTAAATTCTAAAGTTAAAGTTCCACTAGAATCAAACAATCACAATTATCAACCATTATCTTCCATCTCAAATCTTAAAATCTTCGTATACTATTTCACACCTATCCAAAGATACTTAAGACATATTCCTCCTTTGGGTTTCACATGAAAATGATTTCTATTCTTAGACTCATTCATAATGCACTCTTCTATGATCATAGAAACCAAAACCTAAAACAACAAAAGAGTATAAGAATTGCACCTTAAGTTCCACGCTATCCCTAGCCTTAGTATATCCACGAAAATGAAGAGAGAATATAAAGTTTCTAAACATTTGAACCATCTTTATAATGAAAAATAAGACAGCATGGTTGGTTGGTATGGAAGGAGACTCATAAGATGGTTGTCTGTAATAGGATTTTCTTCTAATGGAAATACCCTGGTCTCGTTATGACAGTCTATTAAAACTTAATTCACTGATAACCAATTCATTCCTAGAATTACTTCCATATTCTTTAAAGATAAGCAGGATTGACAAGAAAGTTCCTACCTTCTGTGAGTTCAGAATAATCGTTACACACCTTAGTAATCCTAAGTTGTGTACCGTTGGGAATGGAAATAATCAGGTCATATATTATAGGCTTCACAGATAATTGAAAATGTCTAACTTACTTTTGTGTAGCACCAAAATCAGACAACACAGATAAAATGGTATCATTGATCTCACACTTACTTTGCATGAGGTCGCCTGCTTGGTCTGCCTCTGAGCTGCTAATGTCAAAGACTCTTTCTGTATGTGATCTTTCGTCTGTTGACTCCCTATTCTGTCTTAGAGGTTGATTAGCATGAGTGTTTTCTCTACGGACTCCTTGATAATTAGAATCTCTTCGATTATTCATGGTATTATTGTTGTTGTTGATTTGACGGTTCTGTAGACAATTTGGGCTGATGTGACCCCTCTGATTACATCGATAGCAAGTGACATTTTCTAAGCGTCTATTGCAATCACGAATATGGTGATTACCTTTGCAGCTATGACACTTTATATTCACATGATTGTTACGTTTTTCAGAAGAAGATGATGATCCTCCCTTGAAACAATTTGGATAAAATGATCCTCTCCTTTTGAAGGTAGTTGACTGAGGTTTCAGTTGTCTATTAATCTCTTCTCATGCCAATCTGTCTTGGTGATTTTCTTCGAAAATTCTTAGTTGATTCTGCCTTTTTATAGCTTCAGCCAAACGGTTGATAGCAGCTGCCATAGCGTCGTTCTCGTTCCTTGTCATCCTATATTCATGGTTGGATTTATACTAATCCTATGGGAAAATATATCGTATGTATATATATATATATATATATATATATATAATATTATAACATAACTACAATTTATCAGATAAGCAATAAGTCATATAACGCATATTTATCATATCATCAAGCTAGTAATCAAACAAATCACTTTGCAGTTTATCAATCAGGCACAAGTCATATAGCACACATAGGACATATTCTCAAACAAATAATCAAACAATTCACATAGTATATCAAGAATCAAGGCATATCATAGTAATTGGTCCTGAATTTTTAAAAATGCTCTGATACCAACATTGTAACGCCCCGAAACGTTAATTAAAATTTTTGAGTAAATTTTTCGCTTTTTCAAAAGATCATTTTAAAATTTATAAATTTAATTCAGAGTTTATGTAACAATTAATAACAGCAGAAAAATTATCATATATACTAGTCGTGAATAATTAAATTCAAGAAAATATTTAAGTAGCGGAAACGATTGAGAAGATAATGGTACATGACATATTATATTTATTACAACCCATAAAATCAAAGTTCAGGTAATAATTCAAATAGACATTCATCATGGCATCACTCTGCATTCTGCGTGTCATTCACTGTAAAAATTAATGTAAGAGTGAGACAGAATATAGAATAAATATAAAATAGATAAAATTGCACAAACACAATCAACAACTCATAATGATATGATGAATATGCCAAACAAGTCCATTTAATAATTCTTCAATTAGTTAAATGATGTCATGCTGGATCCATTTGGTTTGGTGGGAATACTGCAGTAAAAGTCTCATAGAGACACAATTAGGGCTTTAGCATATACCATGAATCCCTATACTTCATGGCGCTTACACAATTAGGGCTTTAGCATATACCATGAATTCCTATACTTCATGGCGCTCACACAATTAGGGCTATAGCATATACCATGAATCCCTATACTTCATGGCGCTCACACAATTAGGGCTTTAGCATATACCATGAATCCCTATACTTCATGGCGCTTAAGTACCGAAGTACACAATTATCATAAGTAGGGCTTTGCATAGACCATGAATCCCTACACTCTATGGCACACAACAAAATAGGGCTTTACTCGTCATAGAGTAACCCCCCACCAGGGTAGGCAATCACGGAACCCCTAAATTCCATGATGCGTCCAATGCTTATGATGCATGAATGCCTTTAATTCTCTTTATCAATTAACACACCATGATATCCACATTTCCAAAACCTCTTGGATAATACAAGTCCTCATGGGACACAATACACATAATAATTCATAAAATCATGGATTTACTGTTTCAACCACATATGTCAATAACCACAAGGCATTCATGTATATATATATTAATTATGTCATTCATAATTATTCACCATCACAATATACAAACTGTGTGATACTCAACAGCATTTATAATAATTCATAATCACTCAAGAATTTAATAAATAATCTTTATCCATAGAAAAAATATCATTTTCTTTCAAAATAGCCTTTTTAAGTGACTTTCAGCATCCCCAACAGCAACATACATTAGCAAAACAGTCATAACATGGGCAAATCAACTCCTTTTTAGATGATTCCACTTTCTATAGCTCAATAATACAATTATCTACAACTTTCATGAAGAACACAGTTCCAGATTCCAATCAGAAATACCACATTTTCATAAAATACCATACTGCCTTAAGATAAGTTTTCCAAAATGTACACAGATTAGTAATTAGAACGTATTTGGAGTTACAAACGTGATTTTGACATGAAACCAATTCTAAATTATTCTTAACACACATATATACAATTTCCATGAAGACACCAACCCCTAATTCTCACCACAACTTCCCAGTTTTAAAAACAAGATTCGGATTTCACAATTTCAGAATTTCAGAATTTCAGCTTGCACATACTTCAGTAATTTGAGCATAACTTGAGCTACAAAACTTATTTTGATGTGAAACCACTTTCTAAAAATCCACAACTTAATTATCTACAACTTTCATGAAGACATCCAAGGCTGATTATGCATGTATAATTCCCAGCATATCAAAATATGCACTAATCATGAAGTAAATCTTTCACTCGGACATACAGTAGTATTTTGGCTATAACCTTTGCTACACATACTCAAATCAATCGGTTCAGGTCTCAAAATTCACATAACAAAAAGATTTACAACTTTCATGAAGACACTGATCACTAATTCTTACCACAAAATTCCAAGTTTTTAAAAATAAGATACGGGTATCAAGTTCACAGATTTACAGCTTGTACATACTTCAGTATTATGAGCATAACTTGAGCTACAAAAATTATTTTAATGTGAAACCACTTTCTAAAGATTAACAACTTAATTATATACAACTTTCATGAAGATATCCAAGGCTGATTATGCACGTACAGTTCCCAGTAAATCAATATATACACAAAACAAAGGATAAATCTTCCACACGAACATGCTGTAGTATTTTGGCTATAACTTTTGCTATACTTATTCAAATTACTTGATTCAGGTCTCAAAATTCAGATATCAAAAAGATCTACAACTTTGATGAAGAAGTCAGAGTCAAATTCACAATTTTTCAATTTCAAAAATGAGCAACAACTTACGAAGTTAATTCTGGAATCCTAGAACAGCATACAATTCTACCCATTTCACAAATATTCACAACCCTGTCCCCTCTTACTTGGTTTGAAGACTTTTAGCTGACTGGAAAAGAGTCCCCTGGCTGTCCTGGTTCTATACGAAGGTGTGTTGATGGAGAAGAGTAATTGGGAGTTTCAGAATCAGTGGTATGTTTAATAATGCAAGGTGGGAGACAACTTTCCATAAGTGGGTTTCTAGTGGGCTTTTAGTGGGAATTAAGAGTGGTTTAGGTTGAAAGCAAGCTCCACTTCTGTAGCCCACCCACTGGAGTGCTTATAATGGAAGATGATTTATTAAAAAAATGCATGAAGGGACAAAACAGAAGTCAACGTCGATCTGGCAGTGAATTCCGAGTGAAATTTCACTTGGTCAGCCTCTTGGCCGACTGGAATTCCACTCGGTCCATGTATATACCGACTGGTAGTGGTCGGTATTGTAAAGAGAGGGAAATCCGAGTCCCTCTCGCTCAAGCGGATACCGACTCGCTTGAGCGAGTTCCACACAATACACTGGCAGAGGGGTTTCGCTCAAGCGCATACCGACTCGCTTGAGCCAAAACCGATCTTTCACTCACTCGGTTTTCACTTAAACAGCTCAATCCACTCGGTAGAACATCCTAAAACCGTGTCTGTTCTAGTCAGTCTCACTCGGTAATTTCAAACTAAATCCGAGTCATTCCACCTGGTACAACTCATCCATTCACTCGGAACCTTATTCCAGGATTGACATATTACCTGGTTAACTTTCACTCGGCGTTCATTCTAAACTCTTTTTCTTCCTCTCCAATAATCCATCCAGCACAAGGTCTTCCTCTTCAATCAGTATCTCCTTACTCGGAGTTGCACACTCGGATTCCACCATTAAGCTCCATTTGGTATTATTCTGACCTTTCATTACTCAGACCTAATGAATTCTTGTCTACTCAGAACCATTCAAACTTCTTATCACTTGGAGGGATTCATTCACTCGGTTTTATTTCATACTTAGCTACTCGGACTACAAGTTACCTTTTTCACTCAGAATGGTTACTTCCTAGTCAAAATACATACAACATTGTTCACTCGGAATTCGGAAGAGGCTCACTCGGATTACTCCCCAATTAAACACCACTCGGTGTATTCCAAATACTATTCAATCGGAATGCATTATCCATTCACCACTCGGCACGTTTACACCTTTCTCACTCGGAGAATACAGAGTTTCCTTCCCTTGGAAGGGTCCCCAATGTTATACGTCACTCGGAATATCTCCTAACCGTATTTCACTCGGAATTATACTACAAGTTTATCAACTCATCTTCTGAACAGCATCTCACTCGGTAACTAATACTAAGACCGACTAACACTCATTCGGCCTCATACTTGACATTCTTGCCTATTCTCACTCGGAGAAATACCCTAGCCATTCATTTCACTCACTCGGAGATCCTGACTTGGACAACTCACTCGGATTTTGTAACCTTCAGTCAGAATTGGTAATCCTTCACTCGAAATTCACTCAGTTTTTGTACTTGACAGATTCTCCTGAAAACGTCTCAAGGTACATAAGTTATCACTCGGTATAATTGATCCTAAACCGACCCAAGACATATATGTTGTCAATCGGAATCCCTTCATTCAGGATTGCAACTTCTGATCCTAATTTGACTCAAAAACGAGTCTTTCTAAGTAATTTAACTCGGCAGTGAGTCACCCTAAGGTGAGTCACTCAGATTCTCTCACCCAGAAGTGGTTCTATCAGTTCCACTTCACACACAAGTGTCTCGGGTGCAGGAATTTCACTCGGAATAAGCTCACTCGGCCATATTCCACTCGGCAAACACAACCTTCACTCAGAATTTATAAGTCTTTCCTCTCGGAAGTGAAGCTTTTGGGCAAATTTTATTCATAGATAGAAATGCTTAGCAATGTATGACTCAGAATTGAGTCATTAGACAATATTTGACTCGGAATTGAGTCTTTCTGACATGCTTGACTCAACAGTGAGTCTGTGAGACAATATCTCACTCGGAATAAGTCCTCCTAACCATGTTCCACTCGGAAAACACCATTTTACACTCGGTATTTCCATTTTCCACTCGGAATTCCTCTTGGTCACTTGGAATTTGCAGTTTTCACTCGGAACAGCCTCTCTTTCTCACTCGGACAGTTCTTTCTAAGGTATTTTCACTCGGAATTTGGGCCTCATCCTTAAAGGTTTATGTAATTCCTATAATTATACCCAGAAAATAAAATTTTGGAGTACCATAACCATCCATAGAGTGTTTTTATTCATTGAGTAACACTAACAGATCTTTTATACTTCAAAATTTACCAAATAAAGCTATTATTAAAAGCAGGATGTTACAGTAACAAGTTAACTTGGCATCATTGTCTTGGCACTCCAGGAAGCATCTTATTATATGTATATGTTTGAGGTAAATATTTTACTCCCTAGTCAATTATTGGTTATTAATGGTGATGTGTTTGGATATTGTAAAATTGAGTTATGGCCAAATGAACTAGTTCGGGTGATGGTGATGACTTCTTTGCAAGGTTCTCACAAATGATGAGTGGGGTTGAATATGGTGAGTGATGTCTCCACAGCTTATGCTATTTTGTTTGTTGCCGAGGGATGGTATAAACTTAAACCTAGTGATATTTTGCTAGTGTATGATTTCCCTGATGTGTTCCCGGAAGATATTCCAGAATTGCCTCTTAACAGGGAGATTGATTTTGTTATTGACTTGATTCCCGGGGCAGGACCTGTGTCCCGTACACCATATTGAATGTCTTCTATGGAGTTGGCTGAAGTAAAGAAGCAAGTAAATGAGTAGTTAGACAAGAGGTTTATTCGACCGAGTGCTTCACCTTTGTCGCTTCGGTGTTGTTGGTGAAAAAGAAAGATGGCAGCATGCGTATGTGTATTGATTATCAGCAGTTAAATAAATTAACAATCAAGAATAAATATCCCTTACCATGAATTGATGATTTGTTGGATCAACTCTGAGGTGCCGTGGTATTTTCCAAGATTGACTTGAGGTCTGGATATCATCAGATAAGGGTAAAGTCGGAGGATATTCCGAAGACGGCGTTTAGGACGCGGTATGGACATTTTGAATATGTTATGATGCCTTTTGGAGTAACCAATGCTCCAACTATCTTCATGGATTATATGAATCGGATTTTCTAATCTTACTTGGATTGGTTCGTTGTGTGTTTATTGATAAGATTTTAGTGTATTCAAGGTCTATTGAAGAGCACACACAACACCTCCAGATTGTTTTATAGGTATTACGTGAAAAGAAGTTATATGCTAAGTTATCGAAGTGTGATTTCTGGGAAACAAGTGTGCAATTCTTAGGGCACGTGATCTCTCGTGATGGTCTGTCTATGGATCCATCCAAGATTAAGGCGGTTATGGCTTGGGAAAGGCCTAAATTAGTGACCAAAATTAGGAGCTTTCTTGGGTTGGCTGGTTATTATCGTCATTTTAATGAAGGATTTTCTCGTATTGTGCTTCCTTTGACTCAATTTACGAGAAAGAAGAATCCATTTGTGTGGACGAAAAGGTGTGAACTAAGTTTCCAGACTTTGAAGTAATGCTTGACTTCAGCGCTGATACTTGTACTACCTGATATGACGAAAGAATTTATGGTATAGTGTGACACATTTAAGTTTGGTTTGGGATGTGTACTGATGCAAGATGATCGGGTGATTGCTTATGCTTCTAGGCAATTAAGGCTGCATGAGCAGAATTACCCCACTCATGATCTAGAACTTGCTGTTGTGGTATTTGCATTGAAGATCTGGCGGCATTATTTGTATGGTTCCCGTTTTATGGTATTCAGTGACCACAAAAGTTTGAAGTATCTGTTTGATTAGAAGGAATTGAACATGAGGCAATGGCGATGGGTGGAATATCTGAAAGATTATGATTTTGATTTGAGGTACCATCTTGGTAAAGCGAATGTTGTAACTGATGCTTTAAGTAGAAAAGTATTACATGCAGCCTTCTTGATAGGCAAGGAACAAGAATTATTGGAAGACTTCCGTGATATGAATATTGGGGTTATTATGCAGGCCCCAAATCAGATGGTAATTGAAATGCTGAAGATCTCCAATGAATTTTTGGAATCTTTAGGTATGGCTCAAGAGGATGATGAAGAGTTGTTGGGATTGCTTGACACTCAAGGAAAAGGTAAATATGAAGTTAACCAGAGGTGGTGATGGGATTTGGCATTTCAAAAACCATGTTGTTGTGCCTGCAGAAGGTGATTTCAAGCAAGTTGTCTTAGCTGAAGCATATAAAAGTTCTTTAAGTATTCATCCTGGTATCACTAAGATGTACCATGATTTGAAGAAAGAATTCTGGTGGCCGGGAATAAAGAAAGCAATAATTGAATATGTGAGATCTTGTGTGATATGTCAGAAGTGTAAGGTTGAACACCAGAGACCTCCTGGTTAACTTTAACCTCCAGAGATTCTAATATGAAAATGGGAAAGCATTACCATGGATTTTGTATCCGGGTTACCTCGTACCCATTTTGGATGTAATACAATCTGGGTAATTATGGATAGATTGACCAAGAGTGCTCACTTCTTGGCTATGAACATGAAATGGTCATTGGACAGGTTGGCTAGATTGTACATTACTGAGATTGTAAGGCTACATGGTGTGCCTTCGAGTATTATTTCAGACCGTAACCCCCGATTCACTTCTAGATTTTGGGGAAGTTTGCAGCAGGAGTTGGGTACTGAATTGAGGTTGAGTTCAGCTTATCACCCTTTTACCGATGGCCAAACAGAATGTACCATAAAGACTTTAGAGGATATGCTTAGAGCTTTTGTATTGGAGCAAGGTGGCTAATGGGAAAGATACTTGCCATTGGTGGAATTCGCTTATAACAATAGCTATCATAGTAGCATTAGAATGGCTCCTTATAAAGCTTTATATGAAAGGAAATGTCTTACCCCTTTATGTTGGAACAAAAATGGTGATGCGATTCATTTGGGACCTGATCCGGTCTGGATACCGGTCCTATAAGTTGTGACATCAGCATGACTGTTCAGAGGGATAACCAGTATCACAGGGCAGTATCTTCACACCGGTTATCCGTTCTCACTTCTTTAGATACTTTATCTGTCCTCACTCCCCCGTCACATATAACCGTTTGCCTCAGTGTCACAATGAGATAAGAGGGGTTATAACTTATCAGTATAGATACTCTGCACAGCGGAATGTGCCAATATCACTTACAGAAAGGAGTAGGTACGATCGCAGGCGTGATGTACGAAAAAGGTGATTATCCCCATCCCTATGTCAGAATCGTACACTGATAATTGACCTACCCACTGTCACTCTGAGCACTGAGCCACTGTGATTGACACTTTGTACACGGTATTATAGCCTATGGGCCCACCTGCATCCAACGATTCATTTTTCGCATCTAACTATAAATAGCATATTACAATACACATGCAAGGTTACGTTGTTCTAACTCTCATCTTACTATTGAATAGCTTAAGTATTCACTGAGTTCTTATACACTCTTCTAACTTGAGCGTCGGAGAATCTTCACAGGTGACACCACCTTTTGCCCACACCAACGTAAAACTCTGGTATAAAGGATCTCCAGGACAACAAGACTGGTTTCTCCCACTGAGAGGCCGGATTACAATACCGGATACCCACTGTACCGATGTACAAACACTAAAATATATATACTTTTGTGCCTGATCCTACACCGGATCGTAGACCCCGGCTCGGACTAGTTCATTGGCGTCCTCCAGCTAGTTGGTAAGACAGCATGTACTCTTTTTCCTCACTTGTGTTTTTTCCCATTGGTTTTTCTCAAGAAGGTTTTAATGAGGCATGACCCCAACTATGCTCCTTTTGTAATATACGCTCAATTTAATAAGAATACAGTTTATGAATTTATCACTCTCACCGTTTCCTTTCTATGTTGTGACTCGTAGCCATAGGCCGTTGCGCATAAGGACCCCTAGGACGGATGATCTTAATCACATATTCTGTGAATTGACGATGTAACTCCTTGAGGGGTGAAATGGGTTGTAGGATTAAACCGAACCCCATTTGAAGGCCCATATTGTAGGATTAAACCGAACTCTGGGTACGGTTAGTAAGTTTGGCTGAACACCGGTGAAGGCTTGGATTGTAGGATTAAACCGAACTCTAAGTATGGTTAGTAGGATCGAACCGAACACCATTCGAAGGCCCAGGTTGTAGGATTTAACCAAACTCTACGTACGGTTAGTAGGATTAAACCGAACCCCGCTTAAAGACTTGAGTTGTAGGACAAAACCAAACCTCAAGAAATGGGTTGTAGGATCTAACCTTTTTCAAGGTTGTACCGTACCCCACATGAAGGCTTGGACTGTAGGATTGAACCGAACTCCAAGTACAATAGCCATCCTCACTTCTAAAATAACTCCCCCAAGGCGAATGATTGCAAACACTGTGATATTGCATTGTACAGGTCAAATGAAATTTTTCACCCTCCAAGGAGTTAAAGGTAACACTTCACAACAGATATTTACTTCCCGAAACACTTATACTTGGGGACAAAACATGCGTGAGTAATTCAACAAAATATTGTTTATCTGTTACGATGTTCGTTATTTTCTTCGGGGTGCAGACTACGCTTTTAATGTTAACATGGTTAAACAGAGCGGCCTTGCGATTAATACAAAGGTAAAAGCATAGCATGTATATCTAACTTATTTGATAACTATACACTTGTCACAAATGATAAAAGCAAGGTGAAGGAAGATTTTATTTACTTGAAGAAAAATTGTATACATGTGAGCTTATGGAAACCGGAGCTGATCCCAGTACACAGCTATAAAATAAAAGTGCCAAGAACTAAGGAGCAGGTGTTTGATTCTCCGCTGTGGGCATATCCGTTCCTCCCTCCTTGGCTCCTTCAGCTCCGGTCTCCTGGCCAGATTGGACATTCTCTTGAATAACATTTTCAGAGCCAGGAGTAACCGGTGGTGGTTCCATACTCTGGCCCTCAGGAAAAGGAGGCAGTTCATAAAGTGCCTCCGAAGGATCCACGTGTGAGTCGTCATTCTTCACCATAACAAGTTTCCCTCCGTGGAACTCGTAGAACGGATCCAGCCCGTACAAGTTGAGTTTCACATCAGGATTACGATAATAGACCTGACGAAGAGCTAGGCCGAAGGACTCGAAGACCACCTTCTTGCATATTTCCAAAGCTTTGGCAGCTTTAGCCTTGGAGGCAGCTAGCCTTTTCTGAAGTTTGGTGACCTCTTCCTCTAATGGCCCAGTGGCCGCATTCCCCTTCTTTAGCTCCTGAATCTGAGCCTGCAACTCCTTCCTGAGGGCCTCCTACTCTCCCAAGCTTTTGTTGTGACCGGCCTCTGTTGTTGAGAGATCTTCACTCAGTTTAGCGGTCTTCTTCTTCTCGAGCTGGAGTTCTTCCTCCAGGAAGGGAATGGACTTATTTTGTTGCTGAAGTTCAGACACCTGCTGCTCCAATGATTTATTGGTAAAGTGGAGCTGGCTTATGTCTCCGGTCTTCTTCTCCAGCAGCTCCTTAGCATTTTTCAGCTCTGATTCAACACCCCTGGTAGTTTTAGCTTGCTTGGCCGCCCAGGCCTCCTTCACGGTGATGTCAGCCTCAAGTTTTTCAACTTGCTCTATATAATCCGCCTTGTCACTGGGGGAGTCTAGCAAACTGGAAAGTTCGTGTAGTTGCCAACGGCTGGCCTTGCATACGCCTCAAACTTCTGTAGCCTCGAGAGAAGGGCGGAGGCAGTACCGTGCCTTAGGAAGTGTGGGAGGCATGGACCCCTAGAACCAAAGGTAGGGAGAGAGGAAAGATTCCTTTGGAGGAGAGCTAGTAGGGGGAGGTAAACTCTCCGACCCCGTCTCTGAGCCAGTGTATGAAGGAGAGGCAGAGGAAGAGAGAACGGGTTTCTTCCCCTTGTCTTTCTTCATGCCAGACTCTTCTAGAGTTTTCTGGCATTTCCTTGGAAAGTCACCAGTAGAAGACTTCTCCTTGTCTACGGCTTTGATCAGGATTCTTTTTTTCTTCTTCTTATTCTCAGGCGCAGGCTCCTCCTGATCTTCCCCTTCAGCCTGAGATTGCTCCTCATGCTCTTTCCCCTCAAGGAAAGGGACGTCGTCCCCTACAGCGGATGTAAAGGGGATAGTGGGAGCTACATCCTTGAAGGAGTTCCTCTTGGCCTGGATTTCATTTTCCTCAGAAGAGGAATCGCCATCTGCCAGCATGGACTTTAAAGACAGTATTTCGGGGGAAACTTTTTTGATTTGCTCTGCAAGACAAAGAAAATTGAGTTAAAATATTGAAGGAAAAGCAATAAATATAGAATGAATGTGCAACGCAACACAGTTAGAGAATGGTTATTACAGAGGTAGGTATCTCGGACATCGGCACTCCCCAGGAGAACCCTGCAAGAGAACCCCTTGAGGGCCTTTGAGGCCGACTGTATGGCACTCAACACCTCCACAGAGTGAGGGGAAAGTTCGCCCTCTTCAGTATAGTAAGCACGGCTCAGCAACAAGAAATGCTCATGCATCCAGCTAGTGGGGAATTTTGTGAATCCCTCATTGTTGAGCCAGAAGACCGGCTTGTTTGCTTGCACTCGAATCCGCGTATAGTAATGCTTGAAAGAGTGCCCATCGATCTTCGCAGATTCGGTGTAGGATTCAGAGCGTTATGAACCCAAGGTCGCCCTTCTTGTTGGCACGACAGACCACTTAGCAGTAGTAGAAAAGTTTTGCCACAGTGACTGTGAAGATAAAATGCTCCCGAAGGATTTCAAGAGTATGCACAGGCCCCAGCCATTGGGGTACAGTTGTGTAGGGGCATAGGGAGGGCGGTCATTTGAAATTCCGTCATAGGAAAATGTACCCCCAAGTTCTGGAAGACGAAGTCGTACATGTAAACCGACCTCTCATCTAGGACTCGGTGGCAGACTCGCTCCACAGGCCGGGGTGTAAGGATGAGAAAACGGTCCTTGTACTTCTTTTGGGAGTAGACTTTACATCAAAGCTTAACAGGATTTCCGTCCTCTCTTACGTGATGCGAAGGAATGTCCAAGAATTCCTCTTTGACGCAGCAATATGGTTTCTCCTTATTCAACCTTTCCCAGTTCAGCCGATGTGCCACAACGTTGACACACCCTTCTGCAGTCCTCAGGATTAATGTCTTGCCAGACCCAGGAATCTCCATCACGCCTGATGCGTGTTGAAACGCCTCTGTACTATGATAAAAGGCAACATCGTTAGAGAGGTAGCCTTCAGTATTTGACCCACTGTCAGAGAGGCTGGTAGCCCTCCAGTCAAAGGAACCCTCAGTGCGGTGCCTAACCACTGGCGCTCGCGAGAAAGAAGTTTCAACCCTCTCTGAGCGACGAGGCCCAGCCACAGGAAGATTCACAGGAATCCTCCCACCACGGTGGCTAGAGGGGGCACGTGAACTCAAATTCCCCCTGTTCGAGGTACCAGCGCTGCTTGGCCTAGGGCGCATGGTTAAAGTTAAAGCAACCGAAAATAATATGAAGGTAAGAGATAAGGAGGTTACCTAAAGAAGGAATAATGGAAAGAAGAACTTTGCGAAAGGAAAGAACAACAACAGAGTCTTTAAAATTTCAGCAGAGGTTCACTAAGCTTGAAGGCGAAAGTAAGTTCCAAAACTTGCTAAGTCACCCTTTTATAGGTAACGAAGGGGCACAGAGACCAGCCAAGAGTTATATCGTATGCCCTAAAATGCAACTTTTTGGATTTGAATGACTCCGTCATTTCATGGTCCAAGGCGCGAAATGGTGACGCTTCATGAAAAGTTTCAACCGAAACGAGCCCATGGAAGCCAAAGTCCAGGCCCAATAAGCCCAACTGACGATTATTGTTAGGGCAATGATGGCTCATGTTTTAAAAAGGGCATTAATTGTCCAATAATTTCAGACGCATTAAATGCACCCCAACAACTATTCGAATACCAGGTGATCCGGTCTGGATACTGGTCCCCAATGTTATGATGTCAGAATGACCTCTAAGGAGGGAAACCAGTGTCATAGTTCAGATGATGCCACACCAGATATCCGTTGTACCTTCATCCGTTCTCATTCCATTAGACGTTCTATTCATCCTCGCAACAACGGATGCTTCATTCGTCCTCATTTCATGTCGATAACCGTTTACTTCAGGGTCACTGTGAGATAAGAGTTCCTTATAGCTTATCAGCTGTAACACCCTGAATTTTATAAAAATGAGTAATTGATGAGAACGACAAATAGTTGAATATGAGTTGAATGGAAATTGTTATGCACGAACACTGGAGACAAGTTTTAAATGATTATTATAAGATATATGAAGGATGGAATTGAGTTAAATTGGCTTTGAATGGATTTTGTTATGTGTGATATTGAGAGCTCACGTTTCTACCCAGGTCCTGATACTTCTCGCCTAAGCGAGAGGGATTCTCGCTCAAGCGAGAATCCTTTGTGTTGATTACAAGGGCTCTGGCCCGATCTCGCCCAGGCGAATGAGGGATCAGCGTGAGCGAGCGAGAGAAGAAATGGATTCTGAGTGTTGGTCGCTCAAGCGAGCTTGGGACGCCCGAGCGAGGGCGAAAGGAATCAGTTGCTGGATGGAACCCGCCTGAGCGAAAGGTCTTGAAGGATGAAATTCGCTCAGGCGAGGCAATTGATTAATGAGGGACCACTGGTGCTCTTGGATCATTGTAGGGCCCGGTTTCCCTTTTCTCTTTTCTTTTTTTGTGTGGTCCCCATAGTGATGACTCATGTGCCTTGATGGTCAAATGGGTCCGGTTTTCTCTCCCTCTTTGTCCACGTGGTGTTTGTGTAATCATTGCTGAGAGAATTGGCATTAAATGTTGATGGACTTGCATTAAATGAGGGTGGGATATTGTGATGAATTGGATGCTGATGAGGTTGAGATAATAAGGCCTTGGTTGCATGTTTTTCTTCTCACTCTCTCCCTTCATTCCTTGGAAGTGTATATCCTGATGAGAGAAGTGCTCCTCCTTCTCTCTAGAACTTGTTGGAGCTTCTGCTTCATCTTCTTCCTCCTTTTTATCCTCTTCTTCCACTCACGCATGGTGTAGAACCGAGTGGAACTACGTGGTGATGAGGAGCTGCATGGTGATGGTGAAACTGCGTGTGGCTGTGTGTTTTGGAGGTTGGGTTTAGGTCCCTCCTCTGTTCCCTGGTGTTCTCTTTCTTGCTGGTCTTTCTTCTTCTCCTCTTCTTCCTCTTGTTGATGAGGCTGTTTGTGGCTCGGTTGGGAGCCTGTGCCAGCAGCATGGAGTGTCTTGGTTTGTGGAAGATGACCCACTGTGTTGAGGTTGGGACGTTGCAAGGAAGAAGTCATGGTTGGGTGGAGCTTGGAAGCTTCTCCACTGACTGGGTGGCAGAGCAGAGTAGAGCATGGAGTGTTGATGAGCTTCTGGACGTATCTCGCTTAAGCGAGAATGGTCACGCTTGAGCGAGCCAGTGAAGAAATGGTCACTGGACCTGTTTCGCTCAAGCGAGTACATGTGTGGCTTGAGCGAAAGGCTGAAGACTGATGCTGGTTGGCAGGGAAGCTGTGTGGCTCTTCCCACGTTCAGAAAGCCGAGCAGAGTGTTGCCGTGGCTGGGCCGAGTGTCCATGTGACTCTTGGAAGCTTCATCCAGGTAAGGGGAGCTTTGCATCTCAAATGCATGGCTTATGGACAGATTTCCGGGTGACATAATTGTATTGTGTTGTGTTTGATATGTATTGTGTGCTGTTGTTGAGTTGAACCCGGTTGTATGATTATTTATTGCTGCATGGTGCATGCTTATTTGTCCATATGATGTATGATGATTATGTTGTGATGCTTGAGACGCATGTTACATTGATGCTGAGTGCATTGTGTGGTGGTTATTGGTCCCTATATTTGTGATAATATGATTAAATGCGTATGATGCTTATTCATGCATATACTTGTGATAAATGCATGTATAGGGACTGTTATGATGAATTCCGAGTGGGCTTTATGGAGGAAAGCATGAAATGCTTACTGTAAAGGATAAATCCAAGTGAATAGATGATAATCCGAGTGGATGGCATAGGATTGCCGAGTGAATGTGGTATAAGCCGAGTCATCTGACTGTTGTTGAGTTGCCGAATGAAATTAATGTTGAACGCAGACTTCGGAGTGGGCAATCGAATGAATATGAGTCGAATTTATACGCATACGTGTTATTGTGTTACTGAATATGAACACCCTGCGGGTTGCCACGAGGGTATTATCCCGAGTGAAGAGGACATGGTCCTAATGTTGAATATGATGAAAGACCCGGGTTGGACTCGGGCAGTGCCTGGGGCACTAAGCGTGAATGAGACGCTTGATGAAATGCCGAGTGCATTGGCGTTGAACGCCGAGTGAATGAAACCGTATGCATCTGATTCGCCACTGGAATGCGTTGGATTTTTATACCGATCGGCAATCAGATGACAACATGTGATGAATATATTTAAGTCCTGGAGCTGGGCTCGGACAGACTCCTTGAGTATGGCTCGGAGTATGAATATTGTTGAGATAGTCTTGGGATAGACTTGAGGTGAAATCCGATTGAGGGATTATATTATTGATAAGGATATTAGGCTTTATAGCCGAGTGGAAGGGGTAAGAAACCCGATTGAAGATGGTTGTGATTGTTTATATTTGAATGGTAGTGAATGTTGAGCTGATTGATGTATGTGTTATGGCATGTTATGGATTCTATGATTAATCCGAGCCAATATCTGTCATTTAATATGTAATGCTCACCCCTACACCGTTTTTCAGTGTATGCAGGTCGGTTTGGATGATGTGGTGGTCTTAAACCCGAGTGTTGGGTGTTTATTGATGTGGTTGTGTACATAATGTAATGTACCGAGTGTCTTTGATGTGTTAAATCTTGGTCGGCTCATATTAATGTTGTATAATGAATACACTTTATATATGTATTGAAGTTGGGTTATTGGAAACCCGAGTGCATGTTAATATATATATATACTTCGAGTGATGGTATTATATGCATGCCGACTGAATGTGTTGGTGAATGGAAAGTATAAAGTTAATAAGTATCCGAGTGTATGCGTATGAGTATATACATATATATGTTATGTTGATAACATGGTTATGAATCGGTGGAAGTGTATTGCTGTAGTGGTAGTCGGACTTGGAATTAGAGAATATATATATATAAGTGATTTATGTTGATTTGATGCTTCCTACCGACTAGGAAATGATGATGTATGAATATTTCTAAGTTAATGAATCCGGAGTGAAATATGAGTGGCTTAGATGCTTTTTCGAGTGAGTCTTGTGTAGGTGACTCTTTATCTGAGTGTGACACATCTGTATATTAATAACCTTTGTGGATTCCGAGTGAAAAATATATAGTGAACCCCGAGTGGGGAATGATCTTGTATAATTCGAGTGAACTTCTCCGAGGGAAGGGTTGTTGGTGGCTCAGATAAGAAATAATCTAAGTGTTTATATATATATATGATCCGAGTGGAGTTACGCATGTATTCCGAGTGAACATGGTTACCTATTCCGAGTGGATAGGGTAATATGTAATTTGAATGGCTAAGTTATGGAATAAATCCGAGTGAACTACTTGGGAAATTCCTCTAAGTATTGAGGAGTTCAGACAATTCCGAGTGGAATTATTTAGGAAGCTATTTCCTAGTGATGGATGTTAAGGTATTCTCCGTGTGAGAAATAAGGAATATTCTGAGTGGAGTATGGTTGTGGAGATCCCTTCTGAGTGAAGGAAGATCCATATATTCTCCGAGTGAGAATAGGCTTGAATGCCGAGTGTATGGCCGAATGAGTATTGGTCGGCAATGATATTAGTTACCGAGTGGAATACCACTCTGATGATGAGTTGGTTAAGAATGATTAAACCGAGTGATTTATGGCTGAGAGGAAGCCTATGTATTCTCTGAGTGATGGAGTTCAATATACCGAGTGCTAAAGGGTTGATGTTTACCGAGTGACTCGAGGTTGAATTATACTGAGTGGTGTTGGGTTGGAAGATATTCCGAGTGAGGGTTTATGGAATCCGAGTGGGATAACCTTCAGTTACTGAGTGGATTGTGTGTGTGCCTTGGTGTATAAATTTAACGACTAAGTTATGGGGTGTATGAGTGTTGGGGTTGTTTCCCGAGTGACGGAACCCCATAATGCTGAGTGGACTAAGACATTAAATTCCGAGAGGACTTAGGCATGAATTCCGACTGGACCTGATCATTTACCGAGTGAATGAATGTCTCGGTTTCCCGAGTGATTGTATGCCGAGTGGCTTTTCGCTTCAGCGAGTGATTCCTCGCTCCAGCGAGTATGTTGTTTGGGAAGGCTTTCGTATTCGGTTTCGCTTAAGCGAATGTGTGTTCGCCCGAGCGAATTGTGTTGTCTCGCTCAAGCGGAGTCGGATCTCGCTTGAGCGAATGCACGCTGTTTGTGGGATCACTCAGGCGCTGTTGTTTTCCGCTGTGGAAGATTTTATTTGCCTTTGTCTTCCTTTCCTTTTTCTCCTTGGCCATGGGACCAGCTCTCATATCCTCATATATGAGAGTGGATTTTGATAGATCCAGGTATGTTCTTGCAAAAAATTGGCCCCTATTTTTAGGGTGTCACAAGGTGGTATCAGAGCAAACAAAGAGGTCTATGGTCAAGGTATGCTTACTGAGTGTAAGCGTTTGGATGTATGATGGTCAGTTGTCATTATTGCTGGTGGTATTTTATTGGTTGATGCATGCCTATGCATAGTTTGTATGGCTGTATGCCTATGTGCTTTGCTGGGACAGTAGTGAAAGATGCTACTGTTGTGAAGGTTGATTTGAGAAATAAAGTGACATAATGTTGTGTCCTTATATTTGTGGAAGTCGGATTAATTGACTAGGATTTATGTAGATGGATTGATGGATAATTATTATGATACTCTTGTGCTGGGTTGGAAATCTCCAATGAAAATATATAAGGATATTGATAGATAAAAAGAAATATTATGACATTCTAGCGGTGGATACAAGTAGTTGACTTGTATGTGTGTAAGGCAATGATAATTGCCAAGTATGTGAATGGTGAATCTGCCTCAAATGATTTTTTTTTTGTGGATTGATATTAGTATGTGTGCTATGCCTTTGATATTCATGTGTGGATCGTTATGAGTGGTGTTTGTGGCCACTGAATGCCAATTATTTGAATGATGTGCCTTGAGGGGCCTTGTGAATATTTATATGCCATTGATGATAAAACTAAACTATATAATATACCCCTGATTGAGAGGGTGAGATATCCTTGCGAGGTTGTTGTTGAACATATGCATTGTTACATCTTGCATTCATGGCATGGCATAGCATTGATATTATGTGGTTGCGATCACAATGATGAAAGATCCTGCGGGATTCTATGAAGGGAGTACCCCTTGCGAGGTGGGAAACCAATGTGATGATGATATGATAAAGGGCTTGCGAGCACCTATGATGCCCATGGTTGCGATCATGAGGCGGGAGTACCCCTTGCGAGGAGGGAAACCTATATGAAATATTGAACGTGGTTGCGATCACGGGAAGCACCTTGCGAGGTTGCCAGAGGGAGTACCCCTTGCGAGGCGGGAAACCAATAATTATGATTGATTGATTATGGTGGTTGCGATCACCCGTGATATGAAATCGGATCCGTTGCATATGCATTACACAGTTGACATATGCATTTGTTTAAAGACCATGGCATTTGAGATGGGATGACCACGAGTGTTGAGAAACCCCTTGCGAGGAGGTATTGAGTGAGACCTTAGTGAATTAATGATGATAATAATTATGAATGCTCTTGTGGATAAGTGGCAAAGTGACAGTGTTAGTGATTATGGATATGTTGTGCTTATTTATGATATGAATTGTGATTCGTGAGGCTGGTATGCTATTGTGATACTTTAATAATGAAATATGTGAAAATGTTAATGAAGGAATTCCCTAGTGTGTTGGATTCGGATTATGGATGTTTGACTGTGTCATTTCTTAAATGATGATTTATACCCTTGGCATGAGAACTCTGCTGGATTAATACATATATATATATATATATATATATATATGATTAAGATGATTTATGGAAGATTCCTAATTCAAGAATTTGAATACGATCATGAATGTACAAATGTGAAATCAAGTATATGTTATATTGGAATTATGTTTCGGTTTTAATGCGTTAAAACCGAGTGATGGATTAATTGATGATAGTGAAGTTCTTACAAGTATTAAGACTGTGTTAATTGATTTAAATTATGGTGTATGCCATGCTAATGATTCATGGCAGAGTCATGATTGCGAATGGATTCAAATTTACATGCTAAGTTGGCTGGGTGAGTGATGTTGGGAAATCTCATGATGTGAGGATTTTAATATGGGATAGGTGATTGAATGTAAAACCTGATGCCTGCTTGGTTGGAATTGTATCTCGGTTTGAAGTGTGAAAATAGAGTAGATGATTGGATTAAGTACTCGGCCACAAAGTGTGGTAACCCAATTGGTTGGGCATAATCATGTGTGGTTGGATGTTATGAGGATTGATATGGTGATGTACCTGTTAGTTTGGGTACTGTCTCGGTTTTGTGATTGAAAAACCGAGTGAGTGGTTGATTGAATTATGACTCATAAGGTGTAGTAATCCAATTGGATTCGGTATGATCTTACACTGTTAGACCTTGTGGAACAAGACTTTGTGTTGATTTTGACTCGGTGATAATTGGATGTTGTGGGGGTATTTGGTAACCCTTGAAATTCTGAGTTAGAGAATCTGATTGATCATGTGGATTGTTGAGTCAAGTAATGGTATAACAAATTGTTGAGGTTTGAAGTGTCTTAAGGTTGAAATCCGAGTACACCTTGGTACTGGATATGGTGATAATGGAAATAATATTATGATGATTGTATATCCGACTGGTGGACTGTGTTTTGCTCAGTGAAGAGAGTTACCAATGTAAAACCCTATTGTTATGATTGAAAATCACATTAAAAACCGAGTGGTATATCTAAGAGAATTTAATGAATTCCTTAGGCTTTAATTAATTGATGGCTAATGATGAATGACGAATTGGGGGATTAATTAGCTGATTGACTATGATTTTGTAATAAATAAGATTAAATAAGAGGTATTTATTCGGTTTGTATTGGAAACCGATTGCCATTGTGCCATTTTATGGTAAGTGTGGTTGGTATTTGATGATTATTATAATGAGGATTGACTTAGAATAAGTATAGGGACTGGAAATATGTCTTGAATGAGTTGAAAATTTATTGATAAAATACATTTTACTGTGATAATAACTGATGTTTGCTGACTGAGGACATGAGATGCATCACTGTTGGTGCCTAAGAATAATGTTGATTCGGATGTATTGTTTATAAAATTGTAAGAACTGCCATTGATTTTCATGAAAATTGGTGTTAACCGAGTAAATTTGGTCGGTATGAGTGACATAACTGTGAGGATGCTATTCCAGTATGATTCTACATGCCATAGGTATTGTGGCAGTTTGCATTTTGCAGTGACTCTATGCAACTGTTGTGACCCTATAGGAATGAGACGTCATCCTATAAGTTGGATGCAACAGTTCATAGGTCAGCAAATGAGACTGTAGCTGCTTATGGGAATGGCTTGAGTCTATTGGATTGCTCCGAGCAAGGTGAGGATTTGAATCTGAATAGATGAGTATGTGGTTAAGTATTAAAATGATGGACAAGTGAAAGAGTTGCTGAATGATGTGGAATTGTGGATACCCGAGTGGGTGATTTCCGAGCCAATTGGTGACACTTCCGAGTGGAAGATGTTAAGAGTGTGGTGTCTTGGAATTTCTTGTTGTGTGGTACTTAACTACTTGGAAAGTGTTAGTATGTAAATGATTTATTGGGTATATAGTGAATGCCAGGTTGTTTATTGAGGTAGGTTCATGATTGAATTTCGAGGACGAAATTCCTTGAAGGTGGGGAGAATTGTAACACCCCGAATTTTATAAAAATGAGTAATTGATGAGAATGGCAAATGGTTGAATATGAGTTGAATGGAAATTGTTATGCACGAACACTGGAGACAAGTTTTAAATGATTATTGTAAGATATATGAAGGATGGAATTGAGTTAAATTGGCTTTGAATGGATTTTGTTATGTGTGATATTGAGAGCTCACGTTTCTGCCCAGGTCCTGATACTTCTCACCCAAGCGAGAGGGATTCTCGCTCAAGCGAGAGGGATTCTCGCTCAAGCGAGAATCCTTTGTGTTGATTACAAGGGCTCTGGCCCGATCTCGCCCAGGCGAATGAGGGATCAGCGTGAGCGAGCGAGAGAAGAAATGGATTCTGAGTGTTGGTCGCTCAAGCGAGCTTGGGACGCCCGAGCGAGGGCGAAAGGAATCAGTTGCTGGATGGAACCCGCCTGAGCGAAAGGTCTTGAAGGATGAAATTCGCTCAGGCGAGGCAATTGATTAATGAGGGACCACTGGTGCTCTTGGATCATTGTAGGGCCCGGTTTCCCTTTTCCCTTTTCTTTTTCTGTATGGTCCCCATAGTGATGACTCATGTGCCTTGATGGTCAAATGGGTCCAGTTTTCTCTCCCTCTTTGTCCACGTGGTGTTTGTGTAATCATTACTGAGAGAATTGGCATTAAATGTTGATGGACTTGCATTAAATGAGGGTGGGATGTTGTGATGAATTGGATGCTGATGAGGTTGAGATAATAAGGCCTTGGTTGCATGTTTTTCTTCTCACTCTCTCCCTTCATTCCTTGGAAGTGTATATCCTGATGAGAGAAGTGCTCCTCCTTCTCTCTAGAACTTGTTGGAGCTTCTGCTTCATCTTCTTCCTCCTTTTTATCCTCTTCTTCTACTCACGCATGGTGTAGAACCGAGTGGAACTACGTGGTGATGAGGAGCTGCATGGTGATGGTAAAACTGGGTGTGGCTGTGTGTTTTGGAGGTTGGGTTCAGGTCCCTCCTCTGTTCCCTGGTGTTCTCCTTCTTGCTGGTCTTTCTTCTTCTCCTCTTCTTCCTCTTGTTGATGAGGCTGTTTGTGGCTCGGTTGGGAGCCTGTGCCAGCAGCATGGAGTGTCTTGGTTTGTGGAAGATGACCCACTGTGTTGAGGTTGGGACGTTGCAAGGAAGAAGTCATGGTTGGGTGGAGCTTGGAAGCTTCTCCACTGACTGGGTGGCAGAGCAGAGTGGAGCATGGAGTGTTGATGAGCTTCTGGACGTATCTCGCTTAAGCGAGAATGGTCACGCTTGAGCGAGCCAGTGAAGAAATGGTCACTGGACCCGTTTCGCTCAAGCGAGTACATGTGTGGCTTGAGCGAAAGGCTGAAGACTGATGCTGGTTGGCAGGGAAGCTGTGCGGCTCTTCCCACATTCAGAAAGCCGAGCAGAGTGCTGCCGTGGCTGGGCCGAGTGTCCATGTGACTCTTGGAAGCTTCATCCAGGTAAGGGGAGCTTTGCATCTCAAATGCATGGCTTATGGACGGATTTCCGGGTGACATAATTGTATTGTGTTGTGTTTGATATGTATTGTGTGCTGTTGTTGAGTTGAACCCGGTTGTATGATTATTTGTTGCTGCATGGTGCATGCTTATTTGTCCATATGATGTATGATGATTATGTTGTGATGCTTGAGACGCATGTTACGTTGATGCTGAGTGCATTGTGTGGTGGTTATTGGTCCCTATATTTGTGATAATATGATTAAATGCGTATGATGCTTATTCATGCATATACTTGTGATAAATGCATGTATGGGGACTGTTATGATGAATTCCGAGTGGGCTTTATGGAGGAAAACATGAAATGCTTACTGTAAAGGATAAATCCAAGTGAATAGATGATCATCCGAGTGGATGGCATAGGATTGCCGAGTGAATGTGGTATAAGCCGAGTCATCTGACTGTTGTTGAGTTGCCGAATGAAATTAATGTTGAACGCAGACTTCGGAGTGGGCAATCGAATGAATATGAGTCGAATTTATACGCATACGTGTTATTGTGTTACTGAATATGAACACCTTGCGGGTTGCCACGAGGGTATTATCCCGAGTGAAGAGGACATGGTCCTAATGTTGAATATGATGAAAGACCCGGGTTGGACTCAGGCAGTGCCTGGGGCACTAAGCGTGAATGAGACGCTTGATGAAATGCCGAGTGCATTGGCGTTAAACGCCGAGTGAATGAATTCGTATGCATCCGATTCGCCACTGGAATGCGTTGGATTTTTATACCGATCGGCAATCAGATGACAACATGTGATGAATATATTTAAGTCCTGGAGCTGGGCTCGGACAGACTCCTTGAGTATGGCTCGGAGTATGAATATTGTTGAGATAGTCTTGGGATAGACTTGAGGTGAAATCCGATTGAGGGATTATATTATTGATGAGGATATTAGGCTTTATAGCCGAGTGGAAGGGGTAAGAAACCCGATTGAAGATGGTTGTGATTGTTTATATTTGAATGGTAGTGAATGTTGAGCTGATTGATGTATGTGTTATGGCATGTTATGGATTCTATGATTAATCCGAGCCAATATCTGTAATTTAATATGTAATGCTCACCCCTACACCATTTTTCAGTGTATGCAGGTCAGTTTGGATAATATGGTGGTCTTAAACCCGAGTGTTGGGTGTTTATTGATGTGGTTGTGTACATAATGTAATGTACCGAGTGTCTTTGATGTGTTAAATCTTGGTCGGCTCATATTAATGTTGTATAATGAATACACTTTATATATGTATTGAAGTTGGGTTATTGGAAACCCGAGTGCATGTTAATATATATATATATACTTCGAGTGATGGTATTATATGGATGCCGACTGAATGTGTTGGTGAATGGAAAGTATAAAGTTAATAAGTATCCGAGTGTATGCGTATGAGTATATACATATATATGTTATGTTGATAACATGGTTATGAATCGGTGGAAGTGTATTGCTGTAGTGGTAGTCGGACTTGGAATTAGAGAATATATATATATAAGTGATTTATGTTGATTTGATGCTTCCTACCGACTAGGAAATGATGATGTATGAATATTTCTAAGTTAATGAATCCGGAGTGAAATATGAGTGGCTTAGATGCTTTTCCGAGTGAGTCTTGTGTAGGTGACTCTTTATCTGAGTGTGACACATCTGTATATTAATAACCTTTATGGATTCCGAGTGAAAAATATATAGTGAACCCCGAATGGGGAATGATCTTGTATAATTCGAGTGAACTTCTCCGAGGGAAGGGTTGTTGGTGGCTCAGATAAGAAATAATCTAAGTGTTTATATATATATATATATGATCCGAGTGGAGTTACGCATGTATTCCGAGTGAACATGGTTACCTATTCCGAGTGGATAGGGTAATATGTAATTTGAATGGCTAAGTTATGGAATGAATCCGAGTGAACTACTTGGGAAATTCCTCTAAGTATTAAGGAGTTCAGACAATTCCGAGTGGAATTGTTTAGGAAGCTATTTCCTAGTGATGGATGTTAAGGTATTCTCCGTGTGAGAAATAAGGAATATTCTGAGTGGAGTATGGTTGTGGAGATCCCTTCTGAGTGAAGGAAGATCCATATATTCTCCGAGTGAGAATAGGCTTGAATGCCGAGTGTATGGCCGAATGAGTATTGGTCGGCAATGATATTAGTTACCGAGTGGAATACCACTCTGATGATGAGTTGGTTAAGAATGATTAAGCCGAGTGATTTATGGCTGAGAGGAAGCCTATGTATTCTCTGAGTGATGGAGTTCAATATACCGAGTGCTAAAGGGTTGATGTTTACCGAGTGACTCGAGGTTGAATTACACCGAGTGGTGTTGGGTTGGAAGATATTCCGAGTGAGGGTTTATGGAATCCGAGTGGGATAACCTTCAGTTACTGAGTGGATTGTGTGTGTGCCTTGGTGTATAAATTTAACGACTAAGTTATGGGGTGTATGAGTGTTGGGGTTGTTTCCCGAGTGACGGAACCCCATAATGCTGAGTGGACTAAGACATTAAATTCCGAGAGGACTTAGGCATGAATTCCGACTAGACCTGATCGTTTACCGAGTGAATGAATGTCTCGGTTTCCCGAGTGATTGTATGCCGAGTGGCTTCTCGCTTCAGTGAGTGATTCCTCGCTCCAGCGAGTATGTTGTTTGGGAAGGCTTTCGTATTCGGTTTCGCTTAAGCGAATGTGTGTTCGCCCGAGCGAATTATGTTGTCTCGCTAGAGCGGAGTCGGATCTCGCTTGAGCGAATGCACGCTGTTTGTGGGATCGCTCAGGCGCTGTTGTTTTTCGCTGTGGAAGATTTCATTTGCCTTTGTCTTCCTTTCCTTTTTCTCCTTGGCCATGGGACCAGCTCTCATATCCTCATATATGAGAATGGATTTTGATAGATCCAAGTATGTTCTTGTGAAAAATTGGCCCCTATTTTTAGGGTGTCACATCAGCGAAGATACCCTGCATAGCGGAATGTGTCAATGTCAACTACCTCAGAGAGTAAGTACATGTGTCAGCGAAATATGCGGAAAGGTGATTGTCCTCCATCCTTATCACAGGATCGTACTCTGATAATTGACCTACCCCCCCTGACACACTCTGAGTACTGAGCCACTTTGATTGACACACTTCACACGCTATCAGAGCCAATGGGCCCACTTACAACCAACGATTCATTTCCTACGTTCAACTATAAATAGCATGATTTAAAACACATACAAGGTTACGTTGTCTTAACTCACTCTTTTACTATTGCATTGCTTGAGTGTTCACTGAGTTCATTCACTCTTCTAACTTAAGCGTCGGAGAATCTTCGCAGGTGGCACTACCTTTCGCCCCTTCTCAACGCGAAACGTCGGTGTGAAGGATCTCCAGGACAACAAGGCCGGTTTCTCCTACTGAGAGATCGGATTATAACATCGGATACCCACTGTACCGGTGTCTAAACCCTAAAATACCTAAACTCTTGTGGCTGGTCCCACACCGGATCCTAGACCCCGGTTCAGACCAGTTCATTGGCACGCCCAGTGGGACTCGTTAGAGTTATTCCCACTTTTTGTAGAAGTTTGGTTGTCAGAATGGAAGGTGATGGACGTGATTTTGTTAATGGTCATGTGGAGGATATGACCCACCAACAGACTGGAAGAAGACTCGTCTTCGAATCCCCTATTACCAACACTCGAAGGATGGTGCAAGTGCAAACCCCTGATCCTCGTGATGAGGTTATTAGGCAACTCAGGGAGGAGTTGATGGAGTTGAAGCGGGAGAAGAGAGGAACTGGGGACAGGGTAACATCCCAAGCAGAAGAGGCTCACCATGCATCAGTGAGGGAAAGATCTACAACCCTTCAGTACTTAAAAATCCCCACGTACGAGGAGAGGGAGCAGACCCAAGACTCTGGTGATAGGGTCAGTACCAGGAGAAGGGAGCAAGCAATGGTGACCTCTGGTGTTTATAGACTCAGTGTTCCTTTCTCGAGGAGGCTGATGAATGTCATCATCCCTAAGCACTTGCAAACGACTCAGCCACTGTCAATCGACAAGTACAATGGTGAAACCAATCCCACTAAGCACCTGGATGCTTATGTGTATGAAGCTATGTATCTGGGAGCTGATGAAGACGTCATGTGTAGGATGTTCCCAAGAACACTGACGGAGGAGGCTCTCAGCTGGTTCAAGAGTCTGCCCTCAGGATCCATAGATTCTTGGGAGGAAATGGCAGCTGCGTTTGAAAGCCATTTCGTCATCTCTAGGGACATCCCAAGAACTTCATACACCTTGGCCCAGATAAGGCAAGGAGAGACTGAAACTGTTAAGGAGTTTTTGAAGAGGTTCTACAAGGAGGCTGCTTTGGTCCCCAACCTTACGGAGGCCATACAACTCCATATTGTTAAGGAAGCTTTGCAACCTGGATCCGCATTTGCCCTATCTTTAGCAAAGAGCCCCCAACAACCTTCGAGGAGTTTCAAAGGAAAGCTTCCAAGTACGTGGGTATAGAAATGCATCTGGAGGCTACAGCAGCTAGAATGAAGCCTCCAGTACCCTCTCAGCAGCCATGGAAGGAGAAGGAGAGGATAAGACCAGAGAAGCATACCTTCCGAGAGGACTTTGCAAGCGTTCGACCTCATCAATGAGACAGGCGTGTCTCGTCTTTCAGTAACTATGCTCCTCTGAATGCCAGGCATTCCCAAATCATGAGGGAGGTTGGTTGGCCAACGCTCTGTGTTTTTGGTATAAGGAAGCCACCCCCAGTCAAAAGAATTGGTAACCCACGGAAATATTGCGCCTTTTATGAACAAACTGGTCATCACACAGATGAGTGCAAAGCGTTGAAGAATACAGTGGAGACCCTCATTAGGGAAGGAAAGTTGAAACAATATTTGTTCAGAGAAAGATCCTCTGACGAGCCTTATAGGATGGACAAAAGGGGGAGAGATCCAGACGATGAAGATTACAATAGTCGTAACCCAGTCAGGAAGTTTACAGCAGCTAAAAAGCATAAAGGAGTGGTAATCGCTGAAGGAGCCCAGCAGAACAACATGCCTTAACAACAGAGGCAGGGCAGGCGTGAAGTGATTGATGTGATTGCTGGAGGATTTACTGAAGGAGGAGCATCAATCACAGCCCAAAAAAATCACCACCGGATGATTTTATCTGTCCAGGGCAAACCCAGAGATAACCGCCCTTTCAGGGATGGTGTGGCAGCCCCGATGGTGTCATTTACCGATGATGACTTTGGCCCGACGATCCCAGGAGGAGACGACGCAGTGGTGATCACTGCTGTCATTGCTAACAAGGATGTGAAGAGGATCCTCGTCGACCAGGGAAGTTCTTGCGATGTAATTCTTTATAATTGTTTCAAAAGAATGGGTTTTAATGATGCAGATCTGCAGCCGTACACACAAGATCTCATAGTGTTTAATGGGGTGAAGCAACCTATTAAAGGGTATCTTGATACCCTCATTTCTTTTGAGGGAGAGCCTGGTACGAGAACGGTAAAATCGAGAATTCTGGTGATCAATGTGGAATCCCCCTACAACGGGATTATAGGTCGTCCTACCCTGAATATAATGGAAGCAATTGTGTCCACTCCTCACCTCTTGATCAAATTCATTGACAAGAACAACGATGTGTCCTCTCTCCACGGAGATCAAAAGATGGCTCAATACTGTTATAACCTGAGCCTTAACATGGTTAAGTTGGAAACGTTTAATAAGAAGAGGAAGCTGAACGACGGAGGAACAGCGGCTGGGTCTGTCAGTCTGATTGACTTGGACCCCAGGGCGAAATTGAAGATCGACCCTCTTAACCCCTCAAAGCCCACACCGGATGGTGGTTCCAGGGACGTCGTCTTAGGAGATTCCCCAGAAAAGGTCAGCACATCAATGATAACCTGGAGACAAGCATGGAGAAGCGTTTGTTAGCTCTCTTGCAGGAGTTTAAGGACCTTTTTGCATGGACTGCAGCAGACATGCCTGGGATGGACCCTGATTTCTGTTGCCACAAACTTGCTGTTTACCCAAAAACGAGTGGTGGCCCAGAAGAAGAGGAGGTTGGGACCGGAGAAGCAGAAGGCAGCGTGTGAGCAAACAGAGGAACTGTTGAAGGCTGGTTTTATAAGGGAGATTCGTTATTCATCCTGGCTTTCCAACGTAGTGATGGTGCAGAAAGCTAATGGCAAGTGGAGGATGTGCACGGATTATGTGGACCTTAACCGGTGTTGTCTTAAGGATCCATATCCTTTCCCAAATATTGATCGAATGGTAGGTGACTCATCTGGTTATCAGTACCTCAGTTTCATGGATGCTTATTCTGGGTACAATCAGATTTCGATGTGGGAAAGAGATCAAGAGAAAATGGCCTTTGTCAATGACCAAGGTGTTTTCTGTTACACCGTTATGCCATTTAGACTGAAGAACGCTGGTCCTACTTATCAGCGCATGATCAACCAAGTATTTGAAGGAGTGCACACTAAGCTGGTGGAAGTATATATCGATGATATCATTGCAAAGACTCCTGCTGGAGGAGATCACATTGAAGATCTGCGCCAAGTGTTCACTAGGCTGCGACAGTATAACATGAGGCTAAATCCACTAAAATGCACCTTTGCAGTTCCAGCGGGGAAGTTTCTAGGCTTCATGTTGACACAGCGGGGTATTGAGGCCAATCCTGGAAAATGTCGAGCCATACTGGATATGCAGAGCCCTAAGAATTTAAGGGAGGTACAATCATTGAACGGGAAGGTGGCCGCTCTAGCTCGATTCATGCCCAAGATGGCGCATAGATCCCTTCCTCTGTATAAGGCGTTGAAGAAACACAAGAGCTTTGAATGGGGAGAGGAGCAGGAGCAAGCTTTCCAACAGCTTAAGGTCGTGCTTTCAAGTCCACCAATCTTGGTAAAGCCTGACCCTGGTGAGACTCTGATTTTATACTTGGCAATTTCTGATGAAGCCCTAGGCGTGGCTCTAGTTAAAGAAATTCCGAAGGGGCAGAGGCCGGTGTACTTTACCAGCAAGACGTTCCAGGGGGCAGAAGGAAGATATCAAAAGATTGAGAAGGCTGCTCTAGCAGTCGTGTGGGCTTCATGACGGTTGAGGCCATATTTTCATGCGTACCCAGTTCTTGTGAAAACGGATTTACCCCTCCACTCAGTACTTAGCAAGCCAGATCTGGCTGGAAGGATGATTAAGTGGTCTATCGAGCTTTCTGAGTTCAAAATTTCTTATGAACCTCGAGGCGCTATTAAAGCTCAAGTACTGGCAGATTTCATGGTGGAAATGACAGGGTCGAATCCAGCCACACCTTGAGTGCATTGGACCACTTACGTTGATGGGTCGTCAAACAGTAAGGGTCGTGGAGCCGGCGTTGTAGTGGAGAGTGATGATGGTGTGTATTTGGAAATTTCCCTTCGGTTCAACTTTAAAACCTCTAATAATCAAGCTGAGTATGAGGCATGCCTGGCCGGCCTCTGAGCGGCGATTGACATCGGGGCATCAGCAGTTATATTGGGTAGCGATTCACAGTTGGTGATTTCGCAAATCCAGGGGGAATATCAGGTCAGAGAGCCACAACTTCAACTATACTTGAATTGTGTGAATGAGTTGAAGGGGAGGTTTGATGTTCTAGAATTCAAGCATGTGCCAAGAGAGGAGAACACCAGAGCGGATATCTTATCAAGGCTTGCAAGTACAAAACAGCCTGGCAGTACAATGACGGTAGTTCAGAGCATATTGACAACACCAAGCATCCCTCTGTTTCCCTCTTTGAATGCCATAATGGTCAATTATCCTTATGAGAATTCTTGGGTCATCCCTTACATCCGCTATCTGGCAAATGGACAGCTCCCTACTGATGAGAAGGAGAAGAGACGAGTGAAAAGAGAACTGCCGTACTTCACCATGGTTGATGGTGTTCTTTACAAAAGGGGATTCTCTGTCCCGTACCTCCTTTGTTTGAGAGAAGACGAGGTACAAGCAGTGTTGGAGGAAGTACACGAGAGGCAGTGTGGGCACCATGCTGGAGGTCGGAGCTTAATTAGAAAAATCCTCAGGGCTGGTTATTGGTGGCCCACGGTGAAGCAGGATTCAGTAGATTTTATGCAAAAGTGTGATGCTTGCCAAAGATTTTCTAATCTTCATCACACACCGGCCCAAGAACTCTCTTCATCCGCTGTGCCCTGGCCGTTCTACCAATGGGGCCTTGATATCTTGGGTCCGTTCCCCACCGCTCCAGGAGGTATCAAATACTTGATTGTGGGGGTAGACTACTTCACCAAGTGGATCGAGGCTGAGCTAATAGTGCATATCACATCTGCGCGGACAAGGCGCTTTGTGTATGAAAATATCATAGCTCGATTTGGTGTTCCAAGACGGATCGTGACTGACAACGGCACCCAATTCACAGACAGAAAGTTTACTGACTTGCTCGAAGGACTGGGGATAGTCCAAATATTTTCATCTGTAGAGCACCCCCAGACGAACGGCCAGGCTGAGGTAGCTAATCGGGAGGTGCTGAAGGGGTTGAAGAAGCGTCTTGGAGAAGCGAAGGGGGGTTGGACTGATCAGTTATGCCATGTTTTGTGGGCATACCGTACTACACCATACTCCTCCACTAATGAATCCCCATATCGGCTTACTTACGGGGTCGAGGCGATGATACCAGTAGAGTTACAAACCAGATCAGCCCGGGTGGAATATTTTTCAGCAGAAGATAATGATGCCAATATGGCATCAGAATTGGACGTTCTTCACGAGTTAAGAGAGGGAGCATTTGTCAGAGACCAAGCGATAAAGGCTAAGGCAGCACTCCGATACAACAAGCGTGTCCAATACAGAGCATTCAACACTGGAGACCTTGTTTTGAGGAAGGCAAGTGTGGGTAATAAATTTGCTCATCAAGGGAAACTAACACCAACATGGGAAGGCCCTTACAGAGTTACTGAGGTAACAGGAAAGGGATCATACCGACTCGAGGATGGAACCCCAATTCGTAATAAGTGGAACATTCAGAACCTACGTATTTATTATAGTTAGTTGGTAAGACGGCATGTACTCTTTTTCCTTACTTGAGTTTTTCCCATTGGGTTTTCTCAAGAGGGTTTTAACGAGGTATGACCCCAGCTACGCTTCCTTTGTAATATCTATTCAACTTAATGAAAGTGCAATTTACGACTCTATCAATCTCACTCTCTCATTTGTATGATGTGATTTATAGCTATAAGCCATTCTTAAATGAAGATCCTCAGGACGGATGATCTCAACTACCCATCCTGTAGTTGACGATGTAACTCCTCGAGGGACGTTGGAAGACCCTCAGGACGGATCATCTCAATCACCTATTCTGTGTATTCACGATGTAACTCCTCGAGGGGGAAATGGGTTGTAGGATTGAACCGAACCCCATCTGGAGGCCCAGATTGTAGGATTGCACCGAACTCTGGGTACGGTTAGTAGGATCGGACCAAACACCGTCTGAAGGCTTGGATTGTAGGATTGCACCAAACTCCGAGTATGGTTAGTAGGATCGAACCGAACACCATTTGAAGGCTTGGGCGCAGTAAGCTGGTTCATCTTCGAAACCACGCTGAGCCCCGAGTAATGGGCGCAGTAAGTTCAGGATTAGCCCTGATCCGAACCCCGTGTTAAAGGCCCGGATTGTAGGAATTAAACCAAACTCTGGGTACGGTTAGTAGGATCGAACCGAACACCGTCTGAAGACTTGAATTGTAGGATTGCACCAAACTCCAAGTATGGCTAGTAGAATCAGATCAGACACCATTGAAGACTTGAGTTGTAGGACAAGACCGAAGCTCAAGAGAAAGGTGTAGTTCACTAACCTTTTACAAAATCATACCGAGACCCACATGAAGGCTTAGAGGAAAGGGTTGTACCAAACTCCAAATATAAGTTCCGTCCTCATTTTCGAAGTGCTCTGAATGGGGCGGGTGAACGCGAATATGGCCGTTCTATACCTCCGAGATCGGATGAACCTTTCTAATTTCCAGAAAGTTAAAGGTAACGTTTTGCAACAAATTCTCTTTTCCCAAAATACTTATACTTGGGGACAGGGCACACTTTAACTTATTTGTTGCTTCTTTGATTACCATTTTTGTTATCTTACTTCGAGTTGATAAACACGCTTTAAACAGTAATATAGCTAACCAGAGCGGATTTGTAAGATATTGAAAAGGTAAAGTATTGTGCATACGACTAAGTTATCCAGCAACTGTATATTTGACACAAATGATTGAAGAGAAGCAAAAATATATCTTATTTTTATGAAGAAAAGTTTCATGTGTCTCAAAGTGTTAAAACTGGAGCTGATCCCAGTACACAGCTATAAATGAATGCATAAAATCAAGGAGCAGGTGGTTGATTCTCCGAGGTGGGCACTTCCGCTCTCTCCTCTTCAGCTCCCTCAGTTTGAGCCTTATCCGCTCCAGTCTCTGGGCCAGTTTGAGCACCTTCTTATGTTTCACCTTCGGGGCCAGGATTGGACAGTGCAGGTTCCATGCTTTGACCCTCCAGAAGTGGAGGCAGTTCGTAAAGAGCTTCGTGAGGATCCTGGTGCGAGCCGTCCTTCTTCACTTTGATAAGTTTCCCTCCGTGGAACTCATAGAACGGATCCAATCCATACAGATTAAGCTTTACATCAGGGTTGCGGTAAAATACTTGACAAAGTTCCAGGCCGAAGGATTCAAAAGCCACCTTCTTGCATATTCCAAGGCTTTGGAAGCCTTGGCCTTAGCAGCAGATAATTTCTTTTGAAGCTTGGCAAAATCCTCCTCCGATAGACCAGTGCTCGTACTCCCCTTCTTCAGCTCTTCGATCTGGGCCTGCATTTCCTTCCGAAGGATCTCCCACTCCTCTAGGCTTTTATTGTGACCGGCCTCTATTGTTTTGAGATCATCAGCAAGCTTGGCCAATCTCTTTTTCTCTAATTGTAGCTCTTCTTCAAGGAGTGGGATGGACTTATTTTGCTGTTGAAGCTCAGTGACCTGCCGCTCTAAAGCCTTGTTGGCAAAGTAAAGCTGACTGGTCTCTTCTATTTTTTTCTGAAGTATTTCCTTAGCTTTCTCCAGCTCAGCCTCCACACCCCTATGAATCTCAGCTTGCCTGGCTGCCCAGTTTTCCTTCTTGGCGATGTCGGCTTCATTTTCAACTTGCTTCATGTAGTCCACCTTTTCGCTCAAGGAGTCCAAGATGCCAGATAGCTCATCCAGTTGCCAACGGCCGGCCTTGTAAGCACCTCGAACTTCAGCAGCATCGAGGGAAGGGTGAAGATAATACCTTGCCTTTGGAAGAGTAGGGGGCACAGATCCCTGGAACCAGAGATAGGGTGAGAGAAAGGATTCACCTGGAGGATCAAATACTAGGGAAGGACCGCTCCCAGAATCCAGCCCAGATGTGGTCTGTGAGGGAGGGGCAGTTGAGTCAGAGACCGGCTTCTTCCCTTTGTCCTTTTTTAACCCAGATTCCTCAAGGGTTTTTTGACGCTTCTTTGCGGGGTCACCAGAGAGAGGCTTCTCCATGCCCGACGTCTTGACCAGATGCCTCTTTTTCTTCTTTTTCTCTGGGACGTCCTCTTTATTACTCTACTTTGTAGCCTCTGTTTGTTTTTCAGGCTCCTCCTCATCAAGGAGAGGGACCTCATCTCCTACTGTGGAGGTCAGAGGAATGGTTAGAGCCTTGGTGGAATTCCGCTTGGCTTGAATTTCATTCTCTTCGAAGGAAGAATCGTCATCAGCCAGCATGGTCCTCAGGGACAACATTTCGGGACAGGCTTTTTCGATATGTTCTGCAAAACAAGGAGAAATGAGTTAGCACTTGGGAAGAAAAACAATTAGAGTGGAATAAATGCATAATGTAACCACAGTTAAGAACGAGTATTACGGAGGTAGGTGGTTTGGACATCGTTACCCCCAGGAGGAGCCTGCAGGAAAACCCCTTGAGGGTCTTTGAGGCCGTCTACATGGCACTCAAAACCTCGACAGAGTGAGAGGAAAGCTCACTCTCTTCAGTGTAGTAAGCACGGCTCAACAGCAGAAAATGCTCGTGCGACCAACTGAGAGGGAATTTAGTGAATCCTTCCTTGTTGAGCCAGAAGACCGGCTTGTTGGGTTGAATTTGGACCCGCGTGTAGTAGTGTTTGAAAGAACGTCCATCCACCTTCGCAGATTCGGTGTAGGACTTAAAGTTCACCATCCTTGAGTCACAACGGAGTGTTATGAACCCAAGGCCGCCCTTTTTGTTGACACGGCGGACCACTTGGCAGTAATAAAATAGCTTGGCCACAGTGGCGGTGAAGTTGAAATGCTCTCCTAAAACTTCGAGAGCCCGTACCAGACCCCAGCCGTTGGGATGCAGTTGAGTAGGAGCGCAGTCAAGGAAGCGCAGGACGGCCATTTGAAACTCCGTTAGGGGGAAGCGAACTCCCAAGTTTTGGAAGACGAAGTCGTACATGTAGACCGACCTCTCGTCAGGAACACGGTGGCAGACCCTCTCAGTTGGAAGGGGGCAAGGATGAGAAAGCATCCCTTGTACTTCTTCTCAGAGTAGATTTTGCAGCGAAGAGTGACCGAGCCACCCTCTTCATTTGCGTGATGAGAAGGAATCTCCAGGAATTCATCTTCGACCCAGCAGTACGGCCTTTCCCTGTTCAGCTTTTCCCAATTTAGCCGGTGTGCCACGACGTTGACACACCCTTCAGTAGTTCACAAAATCAACGTCTTGCCAGACCCCGGAATCTCCATGGTACCTGATGCACGATGGAACGCGTATGTGCTATGATAGAAGGCAACATCGACAGAGAGATAGCCTTCGTTACTTGACCCATTCTTAGAGCTGCTGGTGGCCCTCGAGTCAAGGGGATCCTCAGAGCGGCGCCGATCTCTGAGCGGTGAGGCCCAGCCGTAGGAAGATTCACTAGAATCCTTCCTCCACGGCGGCTAGAGGGGGCACGAGAGCTCAGATTCCCCCTGTTTGAGGTACCAGCACTGCTTGTTCTAGGGCGCATGATTGAAGCAAATGACTAAAGATAATACGGAGGTAAGGGTTAGGGAGGTTACCTAAAAGAAGGAAGAACTTTGTGAGGATGAAAGGCAGCAAGGTAATCTTCAGGAATTTCAACAGAGGTTCACTAAGCTTGATGGCAGGAATGGATTCTGAAACTCGTTAAGTACCCCTTTTATAGGTAACGAAGAAACACAGTGAACAACTAAGAGTCGCAACGTTTGTTTCAAAACACAACCTTTAAGATTCAAACGACTTTGTCGTTTCATTAAAGCGCGAAAATGGTAACGTTTCAGTAAATGTTTTTACGAAGTGGGCTTGAATAAATTGCAATCCAGGCCCAATAAGCCCAATCGACGGTTACACTCTTGGGTAATGATGGTTCACGTGTTAAAAAGGGACATTTAATGTCCAATCATTTCAGACGCATTTAATGCATCCCAACCACTCCTCGAATACCAAGAGTTTTGATTTTCAAAAACTCTTGGGATTTCCCTCAATATGAATCTTTGTCCGAATCCGTTATGGATAATATAAGAAGAGCGGTCACATAGTTGGCAGAGCGGATGTTGAGAAGTCTTCAGAAGGAATTTCTAGAACGGTCCACCGTCATCCAGACTTCTCAAAGGCTGTATAGCTCATGTAAGCAACCTAACAGTCCCTCACATAAGCTAGGGGACAAATGATCCGGTCTGGATACCGGTCCCCAATGTTATGACGTCAGAATGACCTCTAAGGAGGGAAACCGGTGTCACAGTTCAGACGATGCCACACCGGATATCCGTTGTACTTTCATCCGTTCTCATTCCATCAGACGTTCTATTCATCCTCGCAACAACGGATGCTTTATTCGTCCTCATTTCACGTCGATAACCGTTTACTTCAGGGTCACTGTGCGATAAGAGTTCCTTATAGCTTATCAGTGAAGATACCCTGCATAGCGGAATGTGTCAATGTCAATTACCTCAGAGAGTAAGTACATGTGTCAGTGAAATATGCGGAAAGGTGATTGTCCTCCATCCTTATCACAGGATCGTACTCTGATAATTGACCTACCCCCCTGACACACTCTGAGTACTGAGCCACTTTGATTGACACACTTCACACGCTATCAGAGCCAATGGGCCCACTTGCAACCAACGATTCATTTCCGACATTCAACTATAAATAGCATGATTTAAAACACATGCAAGGTTACGTTGTCTTAACTCACTCTTTTACTATTGCATTGCTTGAGTGTTCACTGAGTTCATTCACTCTTTTAACTTGAGCGTCGGAGAATCTTCGCAGGTGGCACCACCTTTTACCCCTTCTCAAAGCGAAACGTCGGTGTGAAGGATCTCCAGGACAACAAGGCCGGTTTCTCCCACTGAGAGATCGGATTATAACATCGGATACCCACTGTACCGGTGTCTAAACCTTAAAACACCTAAACTCTTATGGCTGGTCCCACACCGGATCCTAGACCCTGGTTCAGACCAGTTCACCAGGAGTCACGACTTCCAAAAACTCTTGGGATTACCCTCGCTGTAAATCTTTGTCTGAATCCGTTGTAAGGGCATCAAGAGAACGGATATGCTAGCAAAACAGCGGTTCACAGTTGACAAGAGTTCTGAATAAGCATCCTCAGGGTACTTTACCGGCATCCAGACTTTTTGAAGACAGTGTGGCTCGTATGAGCAACTTAACAATCCCTCATACAAGCTAGGGGACAAATGATCCGGTCTAGATATCGGCCCCATAAGTTGTGACGTCAGCATGACTGTTCAGAGGGACAACGGATATCATAGGGAAGTATCTTCACACTGGTTATCTGTTCTCACTTCTTCGGATACTTCATCTGTCCTCACTCCCCCGTCACATATAACCGTTTGCCTCAGTGTCACAATGAGATAAGAGGGGTTATAACTTATCAGTATAGATACTCTGCACAGCGGAATATGCCAATATCACTTACAAAAAGGAGTAGGTACGATCGCAGGCGTGATGTACAGAAACGGTGATTATCCCCCATCCCTGTGTCAGAATCGTACACTGATAATTGACCTACCCACTGTCACTCTAAGCACTGAGCCACTGTGATTGACACTTTATACACGGTATCATAGCCTATGGGCCCACCTGCATCCAATGATTCATTTTCTGTATCCAACTATAAATAGTATATTACAATATACATACAAGGTTACGTTGTTCTAACTCTCATCTTACTATTGAATAGCTTAAGTATTCACTGAGTTCTTATAGACTTTTCTAACTTAAGCGTCGGAGAATCTTTGCAGATGACACTACCTTTCGCCCACACCAACGCAAAACTTATGTTTGAATATGTATACAAGTTCAAGGATGTTCAAAGATTTTGATAATGACAAAACACTCTTGAAGAAACCTATGCAAAAACAAATATATGGAATCAGGTGCTAAGTAACAGCGAAGATAATCGATTATGTCACTTATGCTAATCGATTAGGAGCTTTCTGTTTTGGAAGAAACTGCATCAGGATTGAAGCTAATCGATTATGGGAATGAATATAATCGATTATGAAGTCACTGGAATTAAGATAATCGATTACACACTTGAAATAATCGATTATGAACTCACTGGAATTAACATAATCGATTATACATTTGAAGCTAATCGATTACAATTATCAAGATTGGGATTAAATGTATCAGGTATAATATCTAATCGATTAAGGAAGCTATACAATCGATTAGGAAGCCACTGGAATTGAGGTAATCGACTACAAGACATGCTAATCGATTAGGAAGCTGCGAAATCAAATTAAATGCATCAGGTATTGATGCTAATCGATTACAGGAATTGAAATAATCGATTAGTGACTCTCTGACTTGAAGCTAATCGATTACAACGCGAGGGTGTAATCGATTACGCTAGTGGAAAAACACATTTAAGTGGGAAACCAGCTCATGTCTCCACCATTCTTCAAATTTCCACTAAGTGCAACGGCTATGAAGAATGAAGGGCACACCTCAACAGCTATTTTGGCTCTATAAATTGAAGAGGAACACAAGCACAAACACACAACAAGAAGCTACAAATCCTTTACTCTATTTTATGCCTTGAAAGCCCTATTTCTTGTATCTTGAAATACATTTGTATATCCTCTCATCTTGAGAGTTAGAATTGGTTAGAGCTTTCATTTGTGTATCTACTCTATTAAGAGAGTGTATTGACTGTAAACACAACACCAAACATAAGGGATTCACTCTAGGTTGAGTGGTTGTTCACTCTAGGTTGAGTGGTCACAAAGGTTGGGGTTCAACCTTTGGGTATTGAGAGATTGTGAGATTGGGTGGGTTGCCCTCTGCTTGTGAGAATTGAGTTCTTGAGTGTGGGAAACTAGGAAGCTGCAATTGCTCAAAGCTTGTATCTCAAATCTTCAATAGTGAAATCCTCTAAGTGGGTTGCTTAGAGGCGAGACGTACACCGGATTGGGTGGAACTCGTTATATCGGTTTGCAAGCTTCTCTTCCTTACTCCTTACTTTCATATACTGCTTGCTAATTGATTGTTGTTGATTGTTTGTGAAGAGCATACTTGAACTTGCTTAATTTGTTACTCTTCAAATACTGCCCACCAGGTGTTTGGGAAATTGCTTCAGCAATACTTCTCATTATTGTGCTTTGCATATTATCCTCTTCTTAATTTCACTTGCATATTCTCATTAACTTGGTTATAAAAATCAATTTCAAAGGCATTCCAACCAAAAGTTTTAAAACTCAATTCACCCCCCCCTCTTGAGTATTGAGGCCACTTGAACAACAAGTGGTATCAGAGCTTGACTCTTGGTAGATCGAGCTTAACAGCTTCAAGAGACTAGATGGCCTCAAGTTCTCAAAATGTTTTTCTCGAGGGTGGTGCGATAAACAGACCTCCCCCTTTTAATGGGGAAGGGTATACCTTTTGGAAAGAGAGAATGAAAATCTTCATTCAATCAGTTGACTTGAGAATTTGGAATGCCATTGAAAATGGCCCTTTTATACCAATGCATGTTGTAGATAGTAAAAATATTGAAAAACCCATAGATGAATGGACAAGCGAGGAAGAAAAGAAAGTTCAATGTGGCTACAAGGCCAAAAATCTTATTACTATGGCTTTAGGTCAAGATGAATTTTTTAGAATAATGACTTGCCAAACTGCTAAAGAGATGTGGGATACTCTATGAGTAACTCACGAAGGCACTAACGATGTAAAGGACTCTAAGATTAGTACTCTTACTAGTCAATATGAGTGCTTTAGATTAAACTCTCATGAATCAATTGTTGATATGCAAAAAAGATTCACTCTCATCATTAATCAACTCATTACACTTGGAAAGACTTACACTAACAAAGAGCTCATTCATAAAGTGTTGAAAAGTCTTAACAGAGAATGGCAACCGCTAGTTACCGCCATCAAACAGTCTCCTAGCATAAACGAAATGTCTCTTGCCACTCTATTTGGTAAGTTGCAGGAACAGGAACAAGAGCTGAAAGAATTAAAGATGGCGGAAGAGGAAGAAAAATCTTCCAAGAAAAAGGGTCTTGCTCTCAAGGCTACTTCCATAAATGAAGTAGAAGAATCCGAAAGCGAACTTGATGAAGAAGAAGAATTTGGACTATTTGTGAAACGCTTCGGGAAATTCATGAAAGGCAAACGCATTCAAAGAAGCTTCAAAAACCCAAGTAAGAAACCTATCACTAAAGAAAATTCTTCCTCACCCAATTGTTTTGAATGTGGCAAGGAAGGGCACTTCAAAGCGGATTGCCCAAATCTTAAGAAGAAGGGAAAAGAGAAAAGAGGAAGAAGGAGAGCATATATAGCATGGGATGAAAATGAGGTAAGCAGCTCGGATGACTCAGAAAATGAAGAAGCAAACCTTTGCCTCATGGCCAATCACCAAGAAGAAGATGATGAGGTAAACTTCCATGACTTAGATAAGGATGAATTACTTGATGCTCTAGAGGAATTGTATGATAAATTTACAAAAGTCTCCAATAGACTTAAGGTATCTAGAAAAACTAGTGACACTCTAGAGATGCACCTTATGGAGATTTGCAAAGAAAATGAATGCTTAAAAGAAGAATTGAAAAACGCTCAAACATGTTCCAAAAGTAAACCATGTGATTTTGCAAAAAGGTGCATTGTGTTAGAAACCAAGGTTGAAGACCTAAATAGGACACTAGAGAAGTTTACTAATGGAAGAGATAATTTGAATATCCTACTTGGGCAACAAAAATGCATGTTTAGTAAAACCGGTTTAGGATATGACCAAGAACATAGTAATCATAAAATGGAGAAACACTATAAAAATTTCTTTGCACCACCAAGCAAATCCTCCTCACCTTTTATGAAATGCAATCATTGTGGTTCCAAAGGACATAGTGCTTATAAGTGTAGTGTTAGGAAACTAGGACCAAAGGTCTTAAGAAAGGTGTGGGTTCCCAAAGGAACATCCCCACAAGCTAGCCTAAAAGGACCCAACATAAAATGGGTACCTAGTTCTCTAAACTGATTTTGTTTTGTAGGTATGCTTCAAGGCAAGCAACACCCATTGGTACTTGGATAGCGGGTGTTCAAAGCATATGACGGGAGACATAAGTAAATTTACATCATTCACTCCCAAAAGGAAAGGAAGTGTCACCTACGGAGACAACACTAAAGGAAGAATCCTAGGCATTAGAAATATTGGTAAAAATTCTTCCACCTCCATAAATGACGTATTGTATGTTAAAGGCCTCAAACATAATCTACTTAGCATAAGTCAATTATGTGACAAAGGATATAGAGTTTTATTTGAATCCAATTGTTGTATAATTGAGAATAAGCTAAACAAAGAGGTCAAATTTGTTGGAAAAAGAATTAATAACATTTACATGATTGATGTGGATAGTTTGTCTACAAATGATGAACAATGCTTCATTTCTAAAGAAGATGAAACTTGGCTATGGCATAGAAGAATAGCTCATATACATGTAGACCACTTGAATAAACTTGTTTCTAAAGATTTAGTAATTGGTCTACCAAAGCTTAAATTTGAAAATAGATTTTGTGATGCATGTCAAAAGGGAAAACAAGTAAAGGCATCGTTTCAATCCAAAAACATTGTCTCTACTCAAAGGCCTTTACAACTCTTGCACATGGATTTATTTGGACCATCCAAAATCAAAAGCTTTGGAGGAAATTACTATGGTCTAGTTATAGTAGATGACTATTCTAGATATACATGGACATTGTTTCTTGCTCATAAAAATGAAGCATATCATGCATTCAAGAAACTTGTAAAGATTATCCAAAATGAGAAAAACTCAAAAATTGCATCCATTAGAACCGATCATGGGGGAGAGTTTGAAAATCAATCTTTCGAAAAGTTTTACGAAAAACATGGTATCAATCACAATTTTTTAGCTCCTAGAACTCCACAACAAAATGGAGTGGTTGAAAGGAAAAATAGATCTTTAGTGGAGCTTGCTAGAACCATGCTAAATGAAAACAATATTGTAAAACATTTTTGGGCCGATGCGGTAAACACCGTGTGTTATGTAATGAACAGATGTTTGATAAGGCCTATTTTAAAGAAAACCCCCTATGAGCTTTACAAGGGTAGAAAACCCAACATTGCATACTTTCATATTTTTGGATGTAAGTGTTTTGTGCTCAACAATGGAAAGGATAATCTAGGAAAGTTTGATGCAAAATCTGATGAGGCAATATTCCTAGGATATTCACAATCAAGTAAATCTTATAGAATTTTCAACAAACAAACAAATACTATTGAAGAATCTATTCATGTTAAGTTTGATGAAAATAGCCATAACCCTCCGAGAAAGGAAGATGTTGATGATCTTGTAGGTACTTTCCAAGAAATGAACTTGGAGGACAAAGAAGAAGTCAAAAATGATGGAGGTGCAACACAAATTGAGAGACAACAAGATTGGGTAACCTTGAAGGATCATCCCTTGGACAAAATCATTGGAGAAATAACCAAAGGGGTAAGTACTCGAAACGTCATTAGAAATGCATGCAATCACTTAGCTTTTGTATCCCAAATTGAACCCAAAAATATTGATGAAGCCATTATTGATGAGCATTGGATGTTGGCCATGCAAGAAGAGTTAAACCAATTTGAAAGAAACGAAGTTTGGGAACTTGTGCCAAGACCCAATGACCATCTAATAATAGGCACCAAATGGGTTTTTAGAAATAAGTTAGATGAAAATGGCATAATAACAAGAAACAAAGCTAGACTAGTTGCAAAGGGATACAATCAAGAAGAGGGAATAGATTATGAAGAAACGTATGCTCCCGTAGCTAGGTTGGAAGCCATTAGGTTATTGCTAGCTTTTGCATGTTGTATGGATTTCAAACTTTATCAAATGGATGTCAAAAGTGCGTTTTTAAACGGCTTCATTCAAGAAGAAGTTTATGTAGATCAACCTCCCAGTTTTGAAAATCATAAATTTCCAAACCATGTCTTTAAATTGAGAAAAGCTTTATATGGTTTGAAACAAGCCCCAAGATCTTGGTATGAAAGACTAAGCAAATTCCTTTTAGAACACAATTTTGAAAGAGGAAAGGTTGATACTACACTGTTTATAAAACGCAAAAATAATGACATTCTCTTGGTACAAATTTATGTGGATGACATAATATTTGGTGCTACTAATGAAAATCTTTGTCAAGAGTTTGCCAAGATTATGCAGAATGAGTTTGAAATGTCCTTGATGGGAGAACTCACCTTCTTCCTCGGATTGCAAATAAAACAAGCAAATGATGGAACATTCATTAGCCAAACTAAGTACTGTAAGGAACTACTTAAAAGGTTTGGAATGGACAAGGAAAACGAGATAGCTACACCCATGAGCACATCCTGCTATCTAGACAAAGATGAAAAGGGTAAGGACATCGAAATCACCAAATATCGAGGTATGATTGGATCCTTATTGTATTTAACTGCTAGTAGACCCGATATTATGTTTGCGGTATGCATGTGTGCTAGATATCAAGCTTGTCCTTAAGAATCACATTTAACTGCCGTAAAAAGAATTTTGAAATATCTTGTGGGTACTCAAAATGTTGGTTTGTGGTATCCCAAAGGTGTTGAATGTAATCTTTTTGGATATTCCGACTCTGACTTTGCTGGCTGTAAACTTGATAGAAAAAGTACTAGTGGCATATGTCATTTACTTGGTAGCTCCCTTGTTTCTTGGCATAGCAAGAAGCAAGCAAGTGTTGCATTATCGACGGCTGAGGCAGAATATGTAGCCGCCGGTAGTTGTTGTGCTCAAATTCTTTGGATGAGACAACAACTTCTTGATTTTGGCATTATTTTAAACAAAGTACCCATCAAATGTGATAATACTAGTGCCATTAACATCTCAAAGAATCTAGTTATGCACTCTAGAACCAAGCACATTGAGATTAGGCATCACTTTATTAGAGATCATGTGTTAAAAGGGGATTGTGTACTTGAACATGTTGAAACTTCTAGGCAACTAGCTGATATCTTCACAAAACCCTTGGCTAGAGAACAATTCATTCACATTAGAAGAGAATTAGGCATTCTTGATATGTCAAATTGTGTTTGAATGATGGAATATTTTGATAAGAACTATGTTGTATGGCATGATGAATGGTATATGTTACATTTCATGTTTGGAACTTTGCTGTATGAAAAACTTGAAGTTTTTGAATCAATAATCGATTACATTCCTCCCCACAATCGATTACTATGCTTCTGTTTCCTTCATAATCGATTAGTCCCATCCCATAATCGATTACACTGATTCTGTTTCTAAACTAATCGATTGCCCTTGACCCACAATCGATTACTCAGCCTCTGTTTCAGGTACAAAACGTTTCCTCTTCTCCATAATCGATTACCATCCTGTTCCAATCGATTAGGACGGTTCTGTTTCTTATATAATCGATTAGTCTAAGGTGATAATCGATTACTCTCTGCATGAAACGTTTGGGATTCCCAGAAACAGCGATCTAATCGATTACCCCTGCCTCGTAATCGATTAGCCTCGGTTCTGAAGAGTCAAAATTGCAACTTCCAAGGTATACTCGAAGTACTCTCTCTCTTAACTCCCTTCACTCCTTTCTAAACCCACTCTCCTCCTTCCTAAACCTAATTCTCACCTATAAATATCCCTCCTTTCACCTTCTCATCTCACACTACCTCCTTCCTCTCAAACCTCTCCAAAACTCTCAAGCACTCTTCTCTCTTCATCATCTTCCTTGTCTTCTCCACCATGTCTACATCTAGAAATGTCAAGAGAGCAAGATCCTCTGTAGCTCAAGCCCATAACCCCCTTGATTTTTCAAGGTTCTTTTCTTCTCCTAGAGACCTCCAAAATTTCATGAAAAATTTCTCTGAAAAGGAGATAATGACCCCCCACTACACCATTGCCGACACTTTCGACAACCCCAGCCTAACTTTCACCCAAATCCTTCACCATTACAACCTCTTTCCCTTCCTCTCCCTCAAAGAAGAAGAGTACTACCCTGAGCTAATAAGGGTCTTTTACTGCAACCTCCGCCTTGTGAATGGCATGGTTGAGTCCAAAGTAAAGAACACAACCATCAAGCTTTCCAACGCCCAATTCGCGGAAATCTCTAAGCTGCCCCTTAATGATGCTGACTTTGACGGAGGAGAACCCGAGGATGAATGGGGTTTTAATCCTATCACTGCCCGTCGCTCCTTGTGGAAAGCGGATCCTCCTATGAGCAACCACAAGCTGGTAGGCCACTTGACCATGAACAACCGTCTGCTTCATTTTTTCTTGGTCAAGATGATTGTTCCCCGTGCTGGGAACTATGCTTTGGTTGAAGAGGATGACGTCCTCTTGATGTGGGCAATGCTAACCTCTAAGGAGATCAACTGGATTCAGTTGGTCAAATTTCACATGCGCCATGCGAAGGACCAGCAAAAGCTTCCATATGGCATTCTTCTCACCAAAATTTTTAAATACTGTGGAGTTGATTTAGCAGGAGAACTCTCTGAGAAAGTGCCCCCAAGAGCATGCATTGGCATTCCCCACCTCAACAAAATGGGCATGATTTGCATCGCTGGAATGTGGATTCTCAGGAGTGACCGTGAACATGGTGCCAATCCATTTGCTGAACCTGCTGCTCCTCCTCCACCTCCTCCTCAACCACAAGCTGCACCATCAGCCTCTTCATCTGCACCCCAAGCTGACCCATTTGCATCGCTTTACGCCCATGTTGACCGCCGCTTCGATCGCCTTGAAAACTCCATTCAAGAGTTTTCAATGACCGAGCAGCAACACTTCGAAATGATGCAACAACGCTATGAAGAGCTGTCTCACCAAATCGCTGAGATTCGCTTTTTCAATCCGGATAATTAGATCCTTAGTCATGCTTTTGTTTAGGGTGCTTATGTTATTGTCTTTTTAATTTTGAATATTGTCTCTTGGTTTACTTAATGCAATTCCCATCCGTTTTCAATTCAATAAAATTATCTCGTTTCAGTTCATATTATATCTCTTTAATTGCACGAATTATTTTTTGATGATTACAAAGGGGGAGAAGAATATCTGTTCATATCTTGTTTAATTCTTGTTTAAAATATGGAGAAGAATATCTGTTCATCTTGTTTAAAATCTAAAAAAGATAGGATTAATAAATTCCTTTTTGATAGGGGGAGATTTAGCAAGAGATAACAGATAAGAGTTAAAAAGGGATAAGATATTTGCTGCTGAATGTGATAAAGATTCTGACTTTTGAACTTGGTAAATAGATAATATTTTTTGAAAAACTGATAATGCAGCAGAAATGTTTTTTGCAAAGAGATAAAATTAGAGATAAGTTTAAAATTGTTTAAACTAACAATCCTCAAGAGATGAACATAGTTGTCATCATCAAAAAGGGGGAGAATGTGTTTGAATATGTATACAGGTTCAAGGATGTTCAAAGATTTTGATAATGACAAAACACTCTTGAAGAAACCTATGCAAAAACAAAGATATGGAATCAGGTGCTAAGTAACAGCGAAGATAATCGATTATGTCACTTATGCTAATCGATTAAGAGCTTTCTGTTTTGGAAGAAACTGCATCAGGATTGAAGCTAATCGATTATGGGAATGAATATAATCGATTATGAAGTCACTGGAATTAAGATAATCGATTACACACTTGAAATAATCGATTATGAACTCACTGGAATTAACATAATCGATTATACATTTGAAGCTAATCGATTACAATTATCAAGATTGGGATTAAATGTATCAGGTATAATATCTAATCGATTAAGGAAGCTATACAATCGATTAGGAAGCCACTGGAATTGAGGTAATCGACTACAAGACATGCTAATCGATTAGGAAGCTGCGAAATCAAATTAAATGCATCAGGTATTGATGCTAATCGATTACAGGAATTGAAATAATCGATTAGTGACTCTCTGACTTGAAGCTAATCGATTACAACGCGAGGGTGTAATCGATTACGCTAGTGGAAAAACACATTTAAGTGGGAAACCAGCTCATGTCTCCACCATTCTTCAAATTTCCACTAAGTGCAACGGCTATGAAGAACGAAGGGCACACCTCAACAGCTATTTTGGCTCTATAAATTGAAGAGGAACACAAGCACAAACACACAACAAGAAGCTACAAATCCTTTACTCTATTTTGTGCCTTGAAAGCCCTATTTCTTGTATCTTGAAATACATTTGTATATCCTCTCATCTTGAGAGTTAGAATTGGTTAGAGCTTTCATTTGTGTATCTACTCTATTAAGAGAGTGTATTGACTGTAAACACAACACCAAACATAAGGGATTCACTCTAGGTTGAGTGGTTGTTCACTCTAGGTTGAGTGGTCACAAAGGTTGGGGTTCAACCTTTGGGTATTGAGAGATTGTGAGATTGGGTGGGTTGCCCTCTGCTTGTGAGAATTGAGTTCTTGAGTGTGGGACACTAGGAAGCTGCAATTGCTCAAAGCTTGTATCTCAAATCTTCAATAGTGAAATCCTCTAAGTGGGTTGCTTAGAGGCGAGACGTACACCGGATTGGGTGGAACTCGTTATATCGGTTTGTAAGCTTCTCTTCCTTACTCCTTACTTTCATATACTGCTTGCTAATTGATTGTTGTTGATTGTTTGTGAAGAGCATACTTGAACTTGCTTAATTTGTTACTCTTCAAATACTGCCCACCAGGTGTTTGGGAAATTGCTTCAGCAATACTTCTCATTATTATGCTTTGCATATTATCCTCTTCTTAATTTCACTTGCATATTCTCATTAACTTGGTTATAAAAATCAATTTCAAAGGCATTCCAACCAAAAGTTTTAAAACTCAATTCACCCCCCCTCTTGAGTATTGAGGCCACTTGAACAACAAAACTCTGGTATAAAGGATCTCCAGGACAACAAGATTGGTTTCTCCCACTGAGATACCGGATTACAATACCGGATACCCACTGTACCGGTGTACAAACACTAAAATATACATACTTTTATGGCTGGTCCGACATCGGATCGTAGACCCCGGCTCGGACTAGTTCAGGACCCGAATTAGTCCAGGAAATGAATGATCAAGTAGCATTGATTTATGAAAAGATGAAGATTGCTCGGGATCGTCAGAAGAGTTACTATGACAATCGTTATAGGCTACTTGAGTTCCAGGTGGGAGATTGGGTATTTCTAAGGGTTTTACCTACCAAAGGTATAGGTCAGATACTGAAGAATCATAAGCTTAATCCGAGATACATTGGGCTATACCAGACTGTGGAAAGGATTGGTGATGCAGCTTACTGATTAGATCTTCCCCAATCGTTAACTAATACCCACAATGTGTTTCATGTGTCACAACTTCGAGCGTACATTCCTTGTGATTCGATGATTATGCCTGAAGATTCTATTGAATTGAAGGAAGATTTGACTGTGGAGGAGAGCCTATTTGTATTGAAGAATATCGGACCAAACGATTAAGGAGCAAGGAAGTGTCTTTGGTGAAAGTAAAGTGGCAGAATGTAAATAGAGTAACCTATACATGGGAGCTAGAATCTGATATGAGGTGGTTGTATCCAAATCTTTTTCAATAAGGTACGTTGATTTCGGGGATGAAATCTCTTTTTAGGGGGAGTGGATGTAACATCCTTGATGTTTTCGTATTAAATGAAGTGGTTTGGAATAATAATAAAAAGAAGACATAAGAGTTTAAAAGGGAATTTTAAAGGAAATGGAATCAGGACCCTGACGCATAGTGTGGCTGGGACGCGTAGCATTAGGTATGAATTAATGACCTGACACGTAGCACCAATGGGACATGTAGCGTTAGCGTCACGATCAGTCTTAAATGAAGGCATGCAGAACAGAACCCGCGAGCTTCTTCCTCATTTTCCTTTCCTTCTCTCACGTGATTCTGCTTGGAAGCTTGAAGGAAGCCTAATTTCTTGAGGTTTCAGGGGATTGGAACCAAGGTAAGGTATTTGGGACCTCTAATCTCTAGTTTCTTCCTCTCCCTCCCATGAATCTGAATATTCATGTGATGATTAGGGTTTTGATTCTGAGTTTTAGTTAGTTGAAAGGTTTGGGAAATGAGTTTGGAAGTGTGAGGAAGGAAATGTATTGATTGGTTTGACGTTTAGGTAACCGTAGGTACCGGAACGAGCGTTAGGCGAGCGAGCGATGAAGTGGACGTCAGAAGCGGAAGAGGAACGGTGAATCCATCGGCCGAAGGATGCAACCGACACCTCGAGCAAATTGTGGAAGCTTGGAATCGAGGTAAGGGGGTGTTCAGGTCATAATTAATTAGAATCGTTATTCGAATAAATTTTAGGAAGTTTAGAATTTGGGTAAGAGTTGTTATAAATAGCATAGATTGTCTAAATATATTTGTCATGATTATATGAGATGTTAAAGAGGGATCAAATAGTCGAATAATGGAGAAATGTGCTGATTAAATTAATTATGTAATTAAATAGTTATTCGATTAGTATGAATAATAATTTGAATGGTAAATGCATATTTGAGTATGAATGAGAATATGGAATTATGGATTATCGGTGATTATGTATGTATGATAATATATTTGATGGCATTGTACAGATGGGATTGACAAGTCGGTCGCCCTGTGTTGTAAGCACACGTCAGTTTCTGGCTGTTGCGTATGCTTATTATTGATTGATATCCCATGTTTATGTTATGTGATATGGGATTATGTGGTTTAGGGCGGCCAACGGTATGTATACCCCTCGTTTTCTGGCTCCCGTGGTCTTTGTGCCCAGTTGAGCTACCCAGTGGTCAAGTCAGACCCAGTGGTTGAGGTGGAGAGCCAAGTCGGGCTCGGTGAACCAAGTCGGGTTCACGGGATGTCAAGTCAGACTCCCAGCTGAAGGCCGATCCTTAGAGTATCCTGATACCAGGAGTCAGATGCATGCGAGTCAGATATGAATTATGTGAAATTGACTATTGATGTATATTGGTGCATGTAAGACTTGGATGATTCCATGATATTGTGATGTTAATTAAGTGAGAAATAATATATATATATATAATCGTGAAGAAGGAAATTAGGGAAAAAGATAGCCGGTATATCAATATATATATATATATACATGCACTTATATGAATGAGTGCAGGGAATTAGAGGAAACTATTTCATGATGTAAACTGTAGGTATTGTTAGGTTTCATTATTTCGTTCTATATTAATTATGATATTTCAAACACTCACCCTTGCTGTTATTTAATTTTAGTGACCAGTGATAAAGAGGATGCTAATGCCACGGAGGTGCGCTAAGCGGAAGATTGATGCCAGGGATGAATGGATGAATGTAATATATGTAATGTATAATTATGTGTGTGATAGATAATCAATCATATGTGATAAACTTATTATGATTATGCTTGATGTGATGTGATAAATTGTTGATGATGATGATGAATTATTGTACGGAGTCAATGATGTGTGAATGATGAATGATATGGGTAGGATCTGTTATATGCATGAATGATGTGTGTTCTATGTGAATGATGTTTGGATTGATTTACGAATCTTATGCATATAGCTAATTTGGGGATTTAAGGAACGGAATAGGTGGTTTTGAGATCCAAAGGGTTTCGGGACCCCTGGAAGGTACCAATAGTTCCTCTAGGACATTTAGGATTTGTGAGCATTGGCTTTTGGTCAATTGGAATCCATTTAGGATGTTTGGTGCAAGGGTTTTGCACCTAATTGAGTTAAACTTCATTTTGCATATAACTTGCGCATATGATTAAATTTTGGCGAACGAATAGCGCCAACAATTTCGGAATGGGGGAAACATATGGCCTGTGAAGTTTCATGTTATTCAAACTTGAAACGGGCCAATTAGGTAGGTTAGAAGTTGGCTGTTTAGCCTAAAATATGTATCAGCACCTGTTGTTACTACTGTCATGCCCACGCTATGCGTGAGGCTGACGCGTAGCGTGAGGTGCGCAGCTTGGGCTGACGCTACGCGTGGGGCTAGTGCGTATCATCAGACCCCTGTTTCAGGTTCTTGGTTTTCTTTTCAATCTAAATGATTTTTAAAACTTATAAATAGGGTAATTAACTTATATGTTGGTACATTTTATTTAAAATACATATTTTCCATTTACTGTGTAATTTAATTGTGCAAAATATGAAAAATTTATTATGAAATTTAATAAAACGGGTAGAAATAAATATAAATTGATGTAGGATGTCATACACCCTGTCAACAGGCATTGAATGCTCACACTTGAGCTCAACAAGTTCTTCTCTCAACTGCCTGATGACTTCATCCTTGGGATCAGGAGTCACCACAAGTACGACTCGTTTAACAGACACACTTGCATTATTAAAAGCCAAACGCCTTAGCTCCAAGTACGTAAGATCCTCAACGTGCCCATCAGGAAGTCTTTTCTCCATGATGACCTAACTTTCTCTAAGAATATAGGAGTAAAAGTTTACAAGTCTCATTGGGCGTGCCAATGAACTGGTCGTGGTCGATGTCCAAGTGTTAGCCTGGAGACAATCCTTAATATGTGTTGTATGATCAGATTTTAGATTGGTCCAGTGGGGATCCAGTAATATAACCTTTATTCCAGTGAGGAAATAAAGATCTTAGAGTGATTTCTCATATCAAATCACCAGCCTTATGCGTTGTGGGGTGAAAGGGGTGTCACCTACAAGGACACTCTGATGCTCAAGTCAATGAATATTCAAAGAGAATATCAGTGCTCAAGTGTAAGTTCAAGTGAGAATGTTCTACCTATTATTGTTGTTACATGAGTATTTATACCTAGGGTAACAAAAGAATTGTTTCGAGTATGTGGGCTTACCGTACAAGGTATTAGTGTGATTCTGATCATTTGCAGAAAGGCTGACACGCAATAGTGACCCTACCTACCTACTGTACCCTTTCATCAGTCACTTTGCTGGTTGTTTCTCCAACACGCGATTATATAAGCCAACTTTGACTATCCGGTGTTAAGAGATAACTCACACCGGAATCAAGTCATGAGTCTCATAAGTAGTGTTGGGGCCAGTGTTAAACATTAGTGCTTTTAGTGATGTTGGTCTGGCACAATGACTTTTAGGTCAAACGACCTTTCTATCCAGGGGCTGATATCGAGACCAGATCAAATATTATGTAGTTGTACCCAATATGAGACCTTAGAGAAATTTACATTACTTAGAGTTTGATGAGGTTTGCACTTCTGGAGGCTTAGCAGGTGCCCCATGACATGCCACGGGCTTTTTTCTAGAACTATAGTAGCCACCTCAGATTGTCTCCATTTGACCATAATAGTATTTTTACCCATTTCAATAATCTAGAAGACACCATACTTCTGCCAAGAAGCCTCTAAAGTTTTCTAGATTGAAGTAAAACTAGCCATCTTCTCTGTTGTGAACTTTCCAAAAAGAGTGTTTTCATAATGTTTTAAGATTTGTTATTTGTTAGATTCTAGTTCTATAATTGTTTCATTCCATCTTCCAATTTTATTAACATATTGAAGGAATTTTTTCTTTGGATTCATTCCTCCTAAGATAGCTAAGGAGATTGATAGAACAAAAGGAACAAAAAGGTAGAAAGGGAAAGATTGAGCCAGGACAGGACAAATACAACAAGGAAAACAAAAAGAGGGTTAAAGGGAAATAAAGGAAACAACCAAGACACTATCCTAAACTCCTAAAACAAAGGAGAGGATCATCTATTCCATAGTACCAAGATTTCCTAAAAGGAAGGGCATACTCTTCCAGGAGAAAAGAGGATCATAGTTATGGTCTTTAATAAGACTGAGTTAAATTGGTCTAGGTTAAACTCTATTTTTCCATTTCCATTCATAATGGGATAAAATACTCTTAGCATTGGTGAATAATTCATGCATCAAAACATATGACTCTTTATTTCTAATTTACACATTTTACAGGCCTATCATCAATATGGGTCGTAAGAGGCCCATGTCATATCTGAAAAGTAATAGATTGTGAGCCTACCAGCAACAAATTTGGGTCGGTTTACCAAAGTGCCATCATTGGTTTTGTGTAAGAGAGGCCCATACTTGAAGCTTAAGGCTTATAAGGAGTAATGAGGGAGAGGCCCAGTAAGGGGAAGGCTCCTTATAATGGGCCATGGTTTTGGGCCTGGTGGCAGGTAGCGCAAGAGGAAGAAAATAGTAAAGGTTGCAGCAAGCCATACGACCATGTTTGAACTACTCCAACCAGAAAATGCAAATTTTGATGCCTTATTGATTGTTGAGTTATATGATGAATTGTGCTTATGATAACATTAATGGAAAATAGACCTTTTACACCTGGGTTTTCACACCGGTTATAGTGTGACCGGTGAGAAATATAAGGCGGTGGAAGTTTTGTAATTATAAACAAACTTTAGACCGGTCTACATTTTGGACCGGTGAAAAATAGTTATGTCTGTACCGGTCTAACATTTGGACCAGTGAGAAATAAAAACTTTGTACCGGGCTTCTATTTGGACCGGTGAGAAATAAAATAGGTCATACCGGTCTTGCATATAGGACCGGTGAGAAATGTTACCTTATCATTTTGGAGCCTTGCTAACCCGTCAGTCTCTCTTCCTCGAAAGCCCTAGACTGTTACGAAACTCACTCCTCTCGATTCAGCGAAGCCCTCTCCCTCAAGCATCCTCACCAAGCTCATCCTCTCAAAGCCCCTTCCCTCTCGAACCAAAGCTGCGAAGCCCTCTCTCTCAAGCCTCAATCCTCTCAAAGCCTCTTCCCCCTCGAAGGTCATTCTTTGTGCGTCAGTGTAGCCCGAGACGTTACAAAGCCCTCTGTATGGATATTAAACTCACGGAGTTACAAACACACACTTTGCTTCTCACTCTCATTCACTGTGTGGATTTTGAGGATCTAAAACCACAGAAATCGAATAACCCCCAAGCCTGAAGTAAAAGAACAACTGGGTATGCATTTTCTCTCTTTATTGCTTCCTCTGTGCCAACATTGTGCTCTCGTTGTTCCCTCATTCCGTTCTTCTTGATCCTTCATACCCATAAAGAAAATCCACTTGTTTTGTACTCTTTCTTTGTCAATGCAAGGTTTTAACTTGGATTCTGCATTGTGCTTCTCAATATTAGGTTCCAAATTTGAACTCTTTTTTGTTTTTCTTGTTGGGGTTGTCAGCGATTATGATGTTCATGTAGCTTCTTTGTGAAGGGTTTTTATGTGTTTTTTTCATTTTCTGCGTTTGTCATTGTGTTGATTTAGTGCTGAGGAGGAATTATGACTTTATACTTCTTGTAGTTTCTTTCATTGACTGTGGTCCTTTTTTCCCTTTGCATTTGGATTGAATAGTTTCTGATTTTTGTTGTTATTTCTTTGAGAATGTTTCAGAAATGGGTGAAATTTTGCAGCTTTAGTAGTGGTTCTTACTAGGTGCTGTGACTTTTGCGTTTGAATTCCATGAAGGAGTGATGATTTGTATGGGTTGTGTTCATTCGATTGGTTAAAGTTTGACTCATTTTGTTCATTTTTTGTGATCCTTCCAGCAATGTGTTTAGTTGTGTAACTGGGTATTAGTTAGATTATGCTTTTATGTGGAATGGAGTTAAGAGTTGAAATAGCAGTTTACTTTTGAGATTACAGTTTGCAGATGCAATTGCATTGGTTTCAACAATTTAGAAACTATTTTTGTGTATTTTATCTTTCTTTCATAGGAATCTTATTTGAATTTGTTGTTTAAACTTTGGACTCTTCCATTTACTAGTTCTGTGTCTTCTTAGGTATCTCCTAGGTAAGTTAACCGATCTCCTAGGTATCTCCATGAAGTTTTCTTTACTTTCCTCCGAACATCTGAAAGGACTTATTCCTGTGCATAGTGCCACCAATATATTTGCCAACCTTCACATTTTCTTGGTAATGTTCTCCTTCCAATTTAATATTGCTTGCTGAGTAAGAGTTACCTATACTGTTCACAGTAACCAAGTCCATTGAACTTGGAAACATTCTGGAATAAAATTCCAGTCCCTTCACCTCTACAATTTTATGTTCATGGCCCATTCTGACAGTTCCATTTGAAGACCCAATAAGATTTTGCTTCATTGTCAAGCTAGTAAACTTCAAACCAAACATATCATGCCCCAGATCATTCGAGACATCGCTATATAATACATGAAAATTTCGAATGTCTACTTGAATGTTGTCAAGGATCTACTTGAACAGCATCAGCACTCCACTCATGGTCACCTCACTGTTATTCTCTTCACGTCTCACGTTTCTTCTTCCTCTTCTTTTGTTATGGTGTTATCCTCTTCTTTGGTTTAACTTCCTACCCCTCCTCCTTTCCTCTGAATCCCATATGGTCTTATCCTCTTCATTTTCTCTTGTTCTTTGTTTTTTCTATTCGTAGCCAATCTTCTACTGATAATACTGCTACAGCGTTTGAATTCATGATGCCTCTCTTTCCTTTAATGATCTACATTATAAGTTGATTGATTTACACATTTAAATTCAACTAGGAATCTGCAAGAACTCTCTTTCAAACTTAGTTATGTAAACAAATCCTATGACTACTAGTTCAAAGAATGACATGTAAATATGCCTATAAAGGCCATTCTCAATTACTAAATATCTTTTACCTTCTTTTGTAGAACCAATTTATGTGTTAAAGGTTAAAAATGATGAATTTTTTAAAATGAACCTTTTTTGTTAATTTGTATTTAATGGTATGATGCTGTAGCAGTCGCATATAGCTGTAAAATCTAGAGCTTGTTTAAATTTCCCATGTTCTTTTAATAATGAAAGGCCGTTCCTGTATTATAAGTCTCTCTTAATAATAAAAATCTATTGAAAGGCCATTCCTGCATTCTCCATTTTCTTTTTTATTTGGCTGTTGTTAATTAGCATCAATTCATATAATATTATACCACTTTCCCCTTTTTCCTCTGTTCCAGTATCCTGTCATATTCCAATCATTTGAGGCATTGAAACTTTGTTTTTTAGCAATAAGATATTGGAGTGAAATTGTAAGTAAAACTAGTTACAGTGTTATATGGGATCTCTAAAATACTGTCATACCTAATTTTATTAGCATAAATTACATTATCTCTCCAAGTTTGAGGAAATTCACCTAGCTACAAGTTATGGTCACTGTTATTGTTTCAAACATTGTATTTCGTCCCAATTTGATTTAAGAGAATAGAATATTCTGCTATAGTATTTCGGATGGAAACTGGAACTCACTTTTACATAGTGTAATTTTTTGCATTGATATTAATTTTAAGTATTGATGTAAAGTTTTATATTGATGTTACGTTTCAGCAACTGGTTTTAATTTTTAACATCTGTTTTAATTTTTTACATTAATATTGCTTTTTAACATTTATATTAATTTTTTGTGCTAGCTTTTATAGGACCTCGGCATTTCAATCAGCTCGGCCTCCGCTTCCTCAGTAAGTCAGCGTAGTACAACTGCAGTTATTTCTGTTTCCCTCAATATACATCGATTACGGATATATAAATAAATATAAAATACTTTCCCTCATCCAGTTTTTTAATCTATATAGGCTAAAAGTTAGAGGATTTCTCCTTGCAACTGGTTACTTCTTAGCTACCCTCTTACTTGTTATCCTGGTAACTCTATCTTGCTTAATAGTCCAAGTTTTTTTTTTTAGATAGGAAAGTTATTGAGTCTCCTTGCTTTAAATTTGGGATGAGGCTACAACTTTGTCTTCTGTTTTTGTTCAATCTGAATAGTTTACATTTTTAAGACTTCATACATATATGGTTTCTGAATAGAGTTTTAAGACTTTATATTTACATGAAAAATACAATGATGTAAATATGATAATTTTACTTTTGAATCACTAGAAGTGTTTGATATTTATTAATGATATTGGAGTCGAGGTATTTATCTGTTATGTATAAGAATCATTCATCTCTTGCATGTTTAAGTCCTTGATATTTATTTTTTGTTTTGTCCTTTAGAGAACCTGTATAGATGAATGATTAGTCTTTTTTAGATTTTCTTTTTCTTTCCCCACCTCCTTTAATTTTCTTATTCATAATTTTGTAACCTTGTATTAGAGTTAAGTAGTCCTGGATTCCTTAATTTTAATTCGTGATAATGGATATGATATTAATATCTATGAATGATATTTGTGTCATATGTGATCATTGTTTAAATAGGGTGTTCCAACTCATGGATCGTAGTTGGATGAGTGCACTACGCACAACTGAGGAGTATGAGAATGGTGTTGAAGAGTTTCTTGCTTACGCTACAAGAAACGTTGATGTCATCAACGGAAGATTGTATAGCCCCTGTGTCAACTGTTTAAATAAGACTCAGTTGAAAGTTGAAGAAATCCGAGAGCATCTCCTCTGTGATGGAATTATGCTAAGTTATAAAAGATGGATATGGCATGGAGAGGCACTATCTACCATGTCAAGTGCACCCCAAACCGACCGAGTAGATTCAGATATGGAAGATCGACTAGAGGACATGATCAATGATATTAGAGTCGAGGCTTTCCAACAGGCACGTGTGTATGATAATATACGCAGTGACGTCAAAGTGCCTTTGTATCCAGGTTGTACTAAATTCACACGAATGTCAGTCGTGCTAAAGTTAGTCAACCTGAAGGTAAAAAATGGATGGACTAATAAAAGCTTCAGTGAATTGCTATAATTGTTAAAGGAAATGCTACCTAGAGGTAACACACTTCCGAATCGCACCTATGAGGCGAAAAAGGTTTTGTGTCCGGTGGGTCTGGAGTATAAGAGGATACATGTGTGCCCAAATGATTGCATATTATACAGGAAGCAACATGAAGACTTGGATGAATGTCCTGTTTGCCATTTATCACGATACAAATTGAAGAATAGAGGTGTTAAATAGGACGACAGCAAAAACAAGCCTCCGACGAAAGTTTTATGGTATCTTCCAATAATTCCAAGGATCAAGAGGTTATTTGCTAACCCAATTGATGCAAAGAACCTTACATGGCATGCAGATGAAAGGCAACGGGATGACAAGATTCTCCATGTAGCTGATGGTTTACAATGGAAGAAAATTAATGAATTATTTCCAGAGTTTGGTGACGATCCAAGAAACCTTAGGCTTGGGCTGGCTACAGATGGGATGAACCCTTATGGCAACTTAAGTAGCAGACATAGTTCATGGCCTGTTCTTTTGATTATCTATAACCTCTCCCCAAACTTATGCATGAAACGCAAGTATGTAATGTTGTCTATGATGATTTCAGGACCAAGTCAGCCTGGAAACGATCAGCCCCTTAATTGATGATTTGAAGATGCTTTGGGAGGAAGGTGTTGAGATTTTTGATGGGTTTCGACATGAAAAATTTAAATTACGGGCGATGTTATTTGGTACAATTAATGATTTCCCAGCATATGGGAATCTTAGTGGGTAAAGTGTTAAGGGTCATCATGCATGCCCTATATGCGAGGAAGGCATATGTTACTGTCAACTTACTCATGGGAAGAAGACTGTTTACCTTGGTCATCGAAGATTTCTCAAACCTAATCATTCACACAGGAGATTGAGAAAAGCTTTTAATGGGTCTCAAGAGAATGGTATTGCTCCAAAAGTGTTGACTGGGAAGCAAGTTTATAAATGAGTGAAGGACATCAGTGTTATCTTTGGGAAGACCCAAAAGAAAGACAACATAAAAAAAATATGGAAAAAGAGATCAATCTTCTTTGATCTTCCATATTGGTCTCATCTTGATGTAAGGCACTTCATAGATGTGATGCATGTGGAGAAAAACATATGTGATAGTATCATTGGAACATTACTTAACATACCAGGCAAGACAAAGGATGGGGTGAACTCTCAAATGGACATGGTTGAAATGGGTATACGAGAAGGGTTAGCTCCATAAACAATTGGCAAGCGGAAGTATTTACCACCGGCATGTTATACATTGTCTAAAGATGAAAAAAGAAGTTTTTTTGATTGTCTTCATGGTCTCAAAGTACCACTGGGTTATTCTTTAAATGTCAAAAAGCTGGTTTCAGTTAAAGACTTAAAGTTACTTGGTTTAAAGTCACATGACTGTCATGTCTTGATGCAACAACTATTACCAGTTGCTATTCGTGGCATTTTGCCCAATAAGGTGAAAGAGGCCCTTACTAGGTTGTCTTTCTTTTTCAATGTTGTTTGTAGCAAAACCATTGACCCTGGAATATTAGATGACTTGGAACATGATGCTGTTGTCATCCTAAACCAGTTGGAGATGTATTTTCCTCCTTCATTTTTTGGTATTATGGTTCACCTGACTATTCACATAGTGAGAGAGATTAGGTTATGTGGCCCTGTTTATTTACGATGGATGTATCCAATTGAACGATACATGAAAATATTAAAAGGGTATGTGAAAAATCAACAACGCCCTGAAGCTTCTATTGTTAAAAGATATGTTGTAGAGGAGGCCATTGAGTTTTGTACTGACTATTTGTCGGAAGTGGATGCTATTGGGCTTCCAATGTCTTGTCACCAGCAGCCGCATAGAGGCAAAGGATTACGAAATCCAAGGATAAAGAGTATGAGTCGGGAAGAAATACATCAAGCACATTTGTATATACTGAATAACATTGATGAAGTGCAACCATACCTGGCTAAGCATAAAAACATCATCAAGGCAAACAACCCAAGAATGAAAGAAAAGGCTTTGTTGATTGAGCACAACAAGAGCTTCTTAAGTTGGTTTAAGGAGACTATTAAGAATGATGTCACTATTTCTGAAACATTAAAGTGGCTAGCATATGGGCTTAACTATGATGTAATTTGCTGGAATGGATATGATATTAATGGTTTCTCATTCTATACTGAGTCCGAAGATGATAAGAGCACTATGCAAAATAGTGGAGTTATGGTAACAGCTGAGTCCATGCACTTCTCTAGCTCAAAGGATAATAATCCTGTTATGGCATCAATATCATACTTTGGACGTATTAAAGAGATATGGGAAGTTGATTACACAAAATTTAGGGTTCCTGTTTTCAAATGCAAATGGGTTGATCTTTATAGTGCTGTATATGTTGATGAGTTGGGATTTACTTTGGTGAACCTTGGCAAGTTATCTTATAAAGAGGATCCTTTCATCATCGCATCACAAGCAATACAAGTGTTTTATATCAATGATCCTTCTAACAAGCAGTGGTCAGTGGTTCTTCCTGGGAAAAGCACACTTGATATCAATGACACTTTACATGTTTCAGAGACACCTATGTCAACAAGGATGCCAAATATGAATTCTGAGGATGAAGTGGATGATGTTCATGCCACACGGAATGATCATCGTGAAGGGATATAGGAGAACATTCCAGCATAATAATAAGTTAGTCATACATCATTTAATAATGCTATAATTCAACATTACCTTATATTGCTTGAAAGTATCAATATTGACTATGCTAATTTTTTTTATATGTTTGTACAGGAACAATGGTTGATTCATCTGGCAACCAACCATCACAAGAAGAGTCTTCTGAAAGAGTTAGAAGACGAGTTACATGGTTGAAAGAGCTCGCAATTGGTAGGAATAGAGACCAAAAGTTTCCAATTGAGTTTGATTCAGTAACTCTACTACCAAAAGGGGCAAATAAAGCTAAATTCAATAGCTACCTTGGGATGCTTGGACGTGAAAAAGCTAGTATCTTGCGTAACCGCTGGAGTGAGGTCGATGAGGCGACAAAGGATAAAATTTGTGAAACGATTACGGTATTACTATTACTGTAATATCTTATAAAGTGATTATAAGGCCATTTGCTAATTTAAAGTTACTTTGTTGCAACATGTAGATCACATATGACGTTCCGAACAACATGGATTTGAAACGAAAATGTCTTTCCTATGTAGGGGAACGTTGGAAGCAATTCAAGACACAGTTGAGTAGTGGATGGGTGTTTGGAAAAAACAAAGACAAGTCTCCTTGTGATAAGTGGACATTTATTGATGAAGAAACATGGAAGGAGTTTATTAAGAGTCGCCAACATGTGAACTTTACTGTAAGTGTTTCTAAACCCTAAATAAATATGAGTTGGGTTATTTCATACTTTTCATACTATTTAATTGGTAACTTTGCTTTAATCAACTTAACATAGGGGAAAAGAAAAAAGGCATAGGAGATTGCAGCAATGAATAAGTATCCTCATAGATTATCTCGTGGGGGTTATCCATTGCTTGAGGAGAAGATAATGGCTAAAAAGAAGAAAGAATATGAGGAAGCATCCCAAGCAAACCCATCCATAGTACTTCCTCCCCCATCTCCACCTAAGCGTTATGAGAAATGGAAGTTAGCACAGATGAAGGAGAATGGAGAATATACATCTGCTGCAACTCGTGAGATTATAGACAAAATTGTAAGTTAATTGATTTATTCATGCTTAAGAAAAGATTATAACTTAATTGCTATTTGTATATTTTGAATGTCATACATGATTTAAAATGGTTTGTAGGATAATTTGACATCACTCAGCTCGGAAGGATCCTTCATACCATCTGGTCGAGAAGATATTCTATCTATTGCTATTGGACGTCCAGAACACAATGGTCGTGTTCGTGGGGTTGGACAACGTGTGGGTATACGTCAATACTTTGGAAAACCTCCAAGCAGAAAAGGACTTGGATCCTCTAATGTGACTCGGGATGAGATTATGCATATTAGAGAGGAGATAAGGCAAGAAGTCACTCAACAAGTTGAAGAGCAAGTGACTCAACGAATCACAGAGCAGGTCAAAGAGAAGCTAAGGTTGGAGTTTAGACAAACTTTGGAGTCCTTAGGCATTCCTTCTCTATTCACAAAAACCCAAGACATAGGGAATCCGCCTTCAAATAAATATGTGAGCACAAAAGGTAATAATTATGTTCCAGAAGGTGAAGATGTACCAGAAAATGATATCATTGATGTCCCAGAGGATTGTGAGTTATACATAGAGAATCCTTATCATTTAGTAGCCTTTGGAAAGGTTTATAACTTGGGATCCACTGTACACCATAAATAATTAGATGATCATAATGTTAGAGTCGTGGTTGAACGGATTGAGGATGGAGATGCCCATGTCCCTATACCCACTGAGGAGGTATCAACAGTTGGACAGGCCCCTAACCACTTCATTATGTGGCCGAAAAAGCTTATCATCTTACTTGGAGCCAAGGTATTAATGATAATTTACTCTATATCTTTAACAAATACTTTACATATATCTAATGAATTTATTAAATTGGTTTGGAGGGCGAAGCTGATTTTCCGCAACAACAAGAGCAAGACCTACTTGAGCGTTTAGGGACATTGGCCGTGAAAATTGGCAAGACCCCTTTGAAGTTGGAGTTAGGAGTTGAGGTTATAGGAAAAGATATTCCTATCCCATTGTACATCACCAAGCATGATGTTTTGGAGGTCGCTTTAGGTGATCAAATGCTAAACGTATCTATCATACAATTTTGGATGATGTAAGTTAATTTATAATCTTAGTGCGTTGTTTTGTATTTATGTTTAAGGTTTAAATGTTAATAATCCAAGTTGTTCAATTAGGTACCTATATCACTTGTGTAAGAAGAAGGAACTCACAAATACCTATGGATTCATTGATCCTGTGCTTATTCATGATAAAGGAAACAAAAGGGAGGACATACAAAACTACATTCAAAGCCGATTATCAGAAGGAAAATTGTGTTACCTTGCACCGTATTTTATTAACTCGTAAGTAATATGACATTTTATATGACTTTATGTTACCTATGGTCTTCGTTTTAAAAATCATGGATTTTATATGACTTTATGTAGGTTGTAACACCCTCTGTTACACCTTAATAAAATATATAAAAATTCGTAATTGTTTTTTAAAATGTGATTGTTAAAAAGAAACTATTAGAATAAATTACATACATTATTTCTGAAATATCTCATAAATATTATTAAAATTTTATAAAGTATTTGTATATTCATCCGAAGAAAATAAACATTAAACATTATAAGAAAGAGAGGAAACTCCATGGCCCAGAAGCAGTTACTTATTAACATTATTTATTCATTAGACCACGGTATTCATACTGAGCTCCCTTTCTAGAACGTGCTATATCTACTGCCAAAATTCTTCGATCCTTCCCTCTGAACCATCAATTTAGAATATATGAAACAAAAACACGGAGAAAAGAGTGAGAAACAGAATATAATATTCTTGATTAAGACATAAGCAACAAAGGGTTTTCACAAACCAATACATAATAATATCAATCATAATCACATACACAATCAATTATGAATGCATGAATGTTATGCAATATCTTCATCATAACTTACTTATATATGTGGGCCCTTAAATTTTAATTTGCACTGGGCCAACCAGGAGTTTACACTGTTCCATAAGTCCGGATAATAATAATATGAACAGCTCAACTGGTATGGAAACACTTAGAGACTAGTCAGATTGAGAAAGTTTTTATTGTGAAAGTACCCGACACTAGGGAGCTACCCCAGGTCCCCTGAAGCACCCTTTCACACCCTCTCATCCCAAGGCTCGTAATTAAGCCTCCTCTAATGTATCCTCGGTTTCTATAATCCGTCCCAAGACAATATCATTTTATTTCACTTTGATGATACATGATGCATGAACTACTCGCGTATTTAGTTGGTTAAGGCTTTTAGAAACTCAATTATTAAATACCTTAAAAGATTTACAGCATCATTTCTATAAACTGTACATTTTCTCAATTCTCTGAATTTCTGTCCCACAGAAATAAATTTGGTATAGTTTTTAATTCTCACTGAAATTGAGTTTCTAAGCCTTAAATATCTCAAAACTTTTTCATATTAAATCTTAACAAGATCAAATTCTCAATTATTTTTAAATATCTTTAGTTATTAATTTGGAAAAATAAAATAATTTTCTTTTAAAAATTTTATTTTATTAAAAGAGAATAATCTTTAAATCATTAACCGTAAATACTTAAAATTACAAAAAAAAATTCTTTAATTCCAAATTTAATTATCTCAATTTGTTATAAATTAATTTTCATAAAAGGTCTACTTTCTAAAATAAATACTAATTTTTTTTATTCTAAATATAAAAATAATTTCTAAGAAGAAATAATAAAAATTTAAAGAGTAAGGTAAGAAATTCTTACTGAATTTTAGCTTTCCGTCATGCTCGCTATATGCTCAAACTCCACATTACAATATCATCAATCAAATATTATCAATCACAGTTAAACATCATCAATCATAAATCAATCATAATCAAATCAATTAAATATCATTAAATACATATCATAATGCAAAATTTAATGATTATTAATATAGTTGATTCTTTTTTTTAATTCCTTTTTGTCCATTCCTAGCGTAGGTATATGTAAGTCCATATAATCCAGTCCTTGCATAGGTATTGTTCAGTCTATATGGGTCATAATGGTCCAAGTCCTTGCATAGGTATAGTCCAGTCCATATAGGTCATAATGGTCCAAGTCCTTGCATAGGTATGTTAGAGTTAGTTAAACCGGATATTTAATTTAAAATTATTAAAAATTTTAAGTTAAAAGTTAATATTTTAAAATAATATTATTAAATTTAAAAGGAGTAGGGGACTCCTCTCATTATTCTTATGTCTTTTCATATTATACTCTTATCTCACTTCCCCTTACCTTGAGTTGTTACCAAAAGAGAGTTTGCTTTGCGCCTCCGATTTCTAGAAATATTAATACCAATCTTATTTCAGTATAGGCATAAGATGAGGATTAAGATTACTACTTAAAACAAAAATGGTAAATTTTGAATAGTGAATAGTGAATAGTGAATAGTAAATCGTGAATAGTAACAGTAAATAGTAAAACGTGAATAGTAATGGTAAATAGTAAAATGTGAATAGTAACGGTAAATAGTAATAGTGAATAGTAATTGTCGCAACCTGGATCGCGACGGCGCGGCGAGAAAGAAAGTGTAGAATGAAACAGGGAGTTGCCACCAACGTTTTTATCCATAGGAAAAACATTGGAAAAAACTAAGTTCAGTAAAGCACTGGTTAAAAATTGAGATTCAAGTTCGGGAGTCGGTTACGAGTAGGGAAGGTATTAGCACCCTATATCGCCTGTCAAAAACAGTACCAAGATTGAAAATGCGCAACATAAATAGCCTTACAAAAGATGGTTTATTTCTTCCCTTTTATTGTTGTATTTTTTTAAAAAAAAATGACAGAATGGAGTGAGAGAACTGTACAAACATAGAATGTCAAAGCGAGGTCAATTGGACGTTTCATCCGAATTAAACTCGACTTCGATATAAGACAGAGAGGGGAAAGAATGCTAATAAGGCGTCACGCCTAAATTAGACGTTCTAAAAAAAAAGGGATAGGAAAGAGATAAGCGGGACGTCTCATCCTAAGTATCCCTTCCCTATGAATTATGGCGAGGCTTGAGCAAAAACTAGGGGGAAATCAACAAGACGTCATGTCTAAATTGATTTTCACGGAAGAAAAAAGAACATTTATGAAAGAAACATGAAAGCGAGGAAATAAATCAATAAAAAGAAATAAGAAAGATGGGCCCGACAGGAGTTGAGGTCCTACTCCTACGTATTCTTGAATTATCAAGAAATCAGGGTTACGTAGTTCTGAGTGTTTTTTCTTTTAGGAAAAGACTTGGGAGATGATGATGGATGTTACTGAGGTGGGGAACTCGTACAAGGCGAAGTTCTTCACACGTGTACGAATCCTAAAGAGGTTGTGTAGACGGGAGTGCTCCCGTACGACACTATTTAAAAATGATTTGTTTCCCTTTTTTTTATTTTATTTAGATTTGAAAGAAAACATAGGAAGCATTTATTTCCCTTTATTATATTTTTACTATGAAGTGAAAGGGGAAGGTAGCAGAAGCTACAAAAGAGAAAGGGAAACAGTAAGTTTGGAAAACATAGGGAAAAATGAGCGAAAACTGAGGGGAAGAAGAGAAAACCGAGTGAGAAAGAGGGAAAAACCAAGTGCAAATGGAAAAAACCGAGTTGAAATGGAAGAAACCGAGTAAAAAATGAAATACCGAGTGATAAAAGCAGAAAACTGAGTGAGGACGAGGAAAACTGAGTAAAAAAATGGTAAAACCGAGTGGAAATAGGAAAATACCGAGTGAAAGTAGTAGATTACCGAGTGAGGAGTGAATACCGAGTGAGACTGATTGAGAAAAGGGAAGGTGTTGGAGTTGAGAGGAGAACAGTACCGAGTGGTGAGGACGGAGTGGTAAAAGGGAGTTGGGGAGGTCAGTTTGGTGAGGGACAGTGTTTGGAGTGAGGAGTGAAGAGGTTGGATTTGGTGGACTTGAGGGGAAGGCTGGACGGTGTTGGTGGTTTTAAGGAAGAAGGACGGTTGATGTGGGTTTGAGGAGAACGGTTGGTGGAGAAGGGAATTGGGACGGTGTGTAGGAGAGAGGAGTGAGGAGGTCAGATTGGAGAGGAGAAGGAGGAGTGGGGCTGTTGGAGAGGGTGAGAGGAAGGAGCTGGAGGGTGTTTGGTGGCTGGAAGGGGGCTGGACAGTGTGTGAGAGAGAGAGGATGATGGTGAATTCAAGCAGAGTTTTCTCACTTAATGAATGCCTCCGTTTCAAAGCTTCAGCCCTCTATTTATAGGCTTTTTCGAGTGGAAACCAAGCTCAGGCTTCCACTCCGAGTGGAATGCCAGCTCAGGCTTCTACTCGGTCCTGGTAGTGGGGGACAGTGGCTGGTAAGAATTTTTAATTCCTCCACTTCTGCCCCTTGTCTACCAGCCACCTCCAGGATTCCTGGATCCACTTGGGTGGTGGAATCCAGGTCAGCATGTGCAATCCGAGAGAGGATGGTAGAAATCCGAGAGAAAATAGTAGAAATCTGAGAGAGAATAGTGGAAATCCGAGTGAGGATGGCTCGGATCAGCCTCCCAATCAATATTCGTCCATATTGGGAGTCAATTCCGAGTGGAATGAAGCATTTCCCATAAAAATCTGAGTGAAAAATACTCCTTTCTGAGTGACAAGTGACTCGGAACCGACTAAAATGGTTGAATAATGACTCAGAATTGGGTTTAAAAGGACTCAGAATTGGGTGAGAAGTAGCTCGGTAATTGTTTAAAGGATGACTCGGAGATAGGTGAAAGATGACTCAGGAACGACTGAAAAGTGGCTCGGTGATGGTTTGAAGTATGGCTCGGAAATTGGTGGAAATGGGCTCGGTAATTGGCTTGAGGAGGGATGAGAGGGAATCGGTTTGAAAAGGGCTCGGATTTGAGTGAGAGTGGTCATTTGGGAGTAGGTGAGAAAGGAATGACACGGAATTGGTAAAAAGTGAGTCAGAAATGATTGAAGACTGACAAGAACTGACTGAAAAGTGTCACTCAAAAACTGATCAAAGATTGACTCAGAACTGATTAAAAATAACTCAAAATTAGGTGAGAATGATGACTCGGAACTTGGAAATGAGTAAAGGATGACTCGGAATCCGGGTGAGAATGGTGAGTCAGATTTGGGTGAAAATTGGTGACTCGGGTTTGATGAAAATGAGCTCGGTGATGTTTAAATATGGCTCGGAAATTGAGTGAAAGGACTCACTCGGTTCTGATTGAAGAAGCAACTCTCGGTTCTGATTGAAGAGGCAACACTCAGAATTCTTTCAGTCGGATGTATTTTGCTCGGATCTTATCTCTGTGTGAAGCATTCACTCAGAATTTCTTCAAAAGTGACACAGAACTTTACTGCATGAAGAATTTACTCGGAATTGACCTTAGGAGCTTTTAATCAGAATGGAACTTGGACATTTTCACTCGGAACCTTCCTTCCTTGCACTCAAAAATTGGAAATTTGAATTTTTTCACTCGGAATCTACCTATTTTCCACTCAGACATTGGAATTTCACTCGGAAACACATAACTATATCCCAACTCACTCGGAGTCGGCTTCATGCTTCAATCAGAATTAAAAACTCAGTTTCATCAATCAGTATCTCCTGAACCACTCGGAGAGACTTTGCACACATTCATTCAGAAATCATTTCATTCGGTTGTTGTCACCCGGGAACCGATTGAAGATTGACCATTCGGCACAGGATCAGTCGGAACTTAGCATTTTCACTCGGAAAGGGCTTGCTTCCCACTCAAGACTTGGAGACTTGGTATTTTTACTCGGAAAAGCTTCCCCCCAATCAAAATTTGTCCTTCCAATTACACTTTGAGTCAGATTTTCCTTCACTCAGACTTGTTTTCACTCAGATCAGTAGCAATCAGAAAGCACTCACTCGGATTTAGCATTTCTTCACTTGGATTAGATACAACTAGAAAGCAATCCTTCTCAGCATTCATCCTCCAACAGAGTCAGCTATTCATCACTCGGAATGGCTCTGACAGGGAGTCATTCCACTCCTATTCACCTTCATCAGTGAAGCATTTCACTCGGAACTGACCCATTCTGAGTAATTTCACTCGGATTTACTCCAACAGGGGCATATTCCACTCGGATTTGATCCATTCTGAGTAATTTTACTCGGATTTTCTCCAACAGGCACACATTCCACTCGGATTTTTGTTCAACAGGGCTATATTTCACTCCTAAATGCTTCAATCAGAGTCATCTTACTCGGATTTGCCATTTGTGGGCCATTCCACTCGGATTTTCTTCATTTTGACTCAGATTTGACTATTTTTTGAGTTTTTCCACTCGGATTTATTTCCACCAGGGCTGTATTTCACTCAGAAATGCTTTAATCTGAGTCATCCTGCTCGGATTTGATCATTTTGAGTCATTCCAATCGGATTTGCTCCAACATGGCTGTATTTCACTAAGAAAAGCTTCATTCTGAGTTATTTCGCTCGGTTCTGATTATTTTGGAGCCATTCTACTCGAATTTGACCATTCTGAATTAGAATTCAGTATAAAAAAGATTCATTCCACTTGGACCAGACCAAAAGAGGTGTTCACAGATGCCCCTCTTTACTTCTTTTTCATAAAAGAAACATGAAGCTTCTGTGTTTTTGAAGTGAAAAGGAAGTAAAGATATGAACACCGATGTAGGGGCCAAGTGGGACTTTTTGATGGCGTCTAATAGTGTCGGCAATCACGAGTCAGTGTAACCTTTTTTCTTTAAAGACGAGCATTTTCCTCTTCCGTTTCGCTTTTCTCTTCTTCTTCTTTCTCTATTTTTCTTCTTTTTTTTTGCATTTTGTTTTTGTTTTTGTTTTTGTTTTTTTTTTTGGTCCTAAATCTGGGAAAAAGAAGTGGGGCAGTGCTCCAATTTTTTAGCAAGAAGTGGTTAACTGGGAATTATCCTTTGAATGACATGAAGCAGAAGGATTGTCTTCCAGTTAACAAGAGGCGAGAGGATTGAGTGTCTATTCTCAATTGATTGGAGATGAAGGGTGCCTCATTCGGCGACCGGAAGAAAAAGGATGCCTTCTTAGGCGATTGAAAGGTAAAAGGATGCCATTTGTTCAGCGACAGGAAAGTAAAGTGGTGCCATTTGATCGGCGATAGGAAAGTAAAGGTGTCATTTGATCGGCAACAGGAAAGTAAAGGTGCCATTTGATCGGCAACAGGAAAGTAAAGGGGTGCCATTTGATCGGTGACAGGAAAGTAAAGGGGTGCCATTTGATCGGCGTCAGGAAAGTAAAGATTGGGGGATAAAGGGGTGCCATTTGATCAGCGACAGGAAAGTAAAGGTGCCATTTGATCGGCGACAGGAAAGTAAAGGGGTGCCATTTGATCGGCGACAGGAAAGTAAAGGTGCCATTTGATCGACGACAGGAGAGTAAAGGTGCCATTTGATCGGTGACAGGAAGATAAAGGGGTGCCATTTGATCGGCAACAGGAAAGTAAAGGGGTGCCATTTGATCGGCGACAGGAAAGTAAAGGTGCCATTTGATCGGCGACAGGAAAGTAAAGGGGGTGCCATTTGGTCAGCGACAGGAGAGTAAAGGTACCATTTGATCGGCGACAGGAAAGTAAAGGTGCCATTTGATCGGCGACAGGAAGATAAAGGGGTGCCATTTGATTGGCGACAGGAAAGTAATGGGGTGTCATTTGATCGGCAACAGGAAAGTAAAGATTGGGGGAGCTAACAGGACGTCTCGTCCGAATTAACTCACTGTTGGCAGGAAATGTAAAGGTTAGGGTTGACCCTCGGTTGTCATGACTGCGGGTCCTTGGGGAACTACCCCTTGATTGAGAGGATATACGTGGGGTGATGCCCCAGTTTGGCAAGTTTTGAAGGAATCTTGGGGAACTGCCCCTTAATTGAAAGACAATAAACTTGGGGTGATGCCCCAGTTTGACAATATTTGACGGAATCCTGGGGAACTGCCCCTTGAATGAATGAGAACGAACCTGGGGTGATGCCCCAGTTTGACTGTATTTAATGGAATCCCGGGGAACTGCCCCTTGACTAAGAGAATAAACCCGGGGAGATGCCCCAGTTTGACATGATTGGATGAAATCTTGGGGAATTGTCCCTTGAATGAATGAGAACGAACCTAGGGTGATGCCCCAGTTTGACATGATTGGATGAAGCTTGGAGGGTTGTCCTTTTTGACGAAGAGAGGCCCTGGTGATGTCCTAGTTCAGACATTCTGGGAGCGTGGGGTACTTTCCTGGGGTCGACAAGAGATAATGACCTAGGGAAGATGCCCCGGTTTGACATGATTGAAAGAGTCTTTGGGGAAAACTATCCCTTGACCGAAAGAAGAATCTGGGGAGATGCCCCAGTTTTGGGTTAACTGGGAAGTGTAGTCCCACTGGGGAAGGATTTGGGAAGTGTAGTTTTTGGCAATTATAGTTCCACTAGGGGAGAAAATTTTGGTGATTCGGGGTAATGTCCCTTTGGGTGAAAGAGAATAGACTTGGGGTTTACTGCGGATATGCCGAAGGTCTGCTAAGGAGAGAGTTGGGCAACTACACATCTTGGGGATCATGGTTCCTGGCCATCCTTTAATAGAGAAACGTGAAACTAATTAAAAACTTACAGGCGTAGTTCCTTGGCGACAGGCGTTGAAGTAACTCATGGCCAAAATAATTATTACTTCTGACTTCATTGAGGTTGTTTCGCAAAGTTGGTTGAGCTTGCCCGAGGTAAGATCTGGCAATGGTGTATACTTCGTTCCCTATAACTTTGTGTTTCCGTCCTTCTCAAAAACTCATTTTTAAGAAATTCTTTTTAGGCAAAACTTGTTTATTTATTCTAGTCATGAACACATGTGAGAAGAAGGGAAACTTTTTATTTATGAACAACAGATATATACAGGTGACACCAATAAATGCAAAAATATGACAAGGTGTGAGGAATTGATGGCAAGGATGGAAGGGAAGGCCTTTTAGATCCTCCATCGATTTCCTGAGAGTGACAAGATTCCGGCCTTTTCCATGATTTCCTGCTTATCTTCTGATTTTGCTTTCGAGGGCGTGACTCGACAATGGCTTTGATGCCCTAGACCCATCCTCTTGTTTGTGACTTGAAAAATTGGCGTTGTAGTGTTGAATCTATAGGGTGTGAATTTGTCTGGGCCGCTTTCGATCCACCAATTGCTCTAACTTTTGCCTAGGTCGCCTTTTCAGGTTTTCAACCTAGCGAGCCCTTTTTTTTTTACGCGTAGTATCTTCTCACTACATCCGCGTTTATAGGCATCGGTAGATCTTCCCCATCCATGTTGGCGAGTATGAGAGCACCTCCGGAAAAAAGCCTTCTTCACGACATAAGGCCCTTCGTAGTTAGGAGTCCATTTGCCCCTGTGATCTTTATGCATCGACAAAACCTTCTTGAGCACCAAGTCTCCTTCTTGGAACTGTCGGGGTCGTACTTTCTTTTCAAACGCTCGCTTCATACGCCTTTGATATAGCTGACCATGGCAGAGGGCAGTCAGTCTTTTACCATCAATCAGATTTAATTGGTCATGTCGAGTCTGGATCCATTCAGCTTCAACCAGTTTGGCTTCCATGATTACTCGGAGGGAAGGAATCTCCACTTCAAAAGGCAGGACTTCTTCCATGCCATAAACTAAAGAGAATGGGGTTGCCCCAGTCGAGGTTCGGACTGAAGTACGATAACCGTGTAGAGCAAAGGGAAGCATTTCGTTCCAGTCTTTGTAAGTTACCACCATCTTCTGTACTATCTTTTTGATATTTTTGTTCGCCGCCTCGACTGCCCCATTCATTTTTGGGCGGTACAGAGAGGAATTATGGTGGGAGATCTTAAAGCTCTCACAAAGCTCCTTCATCATTATGTTGTTCAGGTTTGTACCATTGTCTGTGATGATTTGGCTCGGTAAGCCGTACCGACATATCAACTCACGCTTGACGAATTTAACAACAACACCTTTGGTTACATTAGTGTATGAAGCTACTTCCACCCATTTTGTGAAATAATCAATGGCGACCAAAATGAAACGATGGCCGTTTGAAGCCTTTGGTTCAATGGAACCAATGACATCCATGCCCCACATCGAGAAGGGCCATGGTGCTGACAAAACATTTAGAGATGACGGGGGTGCGTGAATATGATCAGCATATATTTGGCACTTATGACATCTCCGAGCATAGGCGAAGCAGTTTGCTTCCATGGTCATCCAAAAATAACCAGCCCTTAAGATTTTCCTTGACATGGCGTGCCCATTGATGTGGGTTTCGAAAGATCCCTCGTGGATATCCCTCATGATTCTATTTGCTTCAACGGTATCAACACAGCAAAGAAGGATAGAATCATGGTTTTTTTTGTAAAGCACGTCTCCATTTAAGAAAAACCCCATAGCAAGCCGTCGCAGGGTTCTCTTGTCGTTTTCTGTGGCATTGTCGGGGTATTCTTGCCTCTGGATATACCTCTTGATATCGTGATACCAAGGTTTTCCATCCGATTGTTCTTCGACTACTTGGCAGTATGCGGGCTCATGACGCCTTTCTACCTCGATGAGGGGCACGTCATAGTCATTGTTTACTTTGAACATTGAAGCGAGAGTGGCCAAAGCGTCAGCCATCTGATTATCTTCCCGAGGAACATGATGGAAAGAAATCTCTTTGAAATCTCTGATCATTTCCATAATGTGGGCGTGATAGGGGAGAAGCTTGCTATCTCTGGTTTCCCATTCACCTTTTAACTGGTGAACGACTAAAGTAGAGTCTCTGTAGACTTCCAGTGTCCTTACTTTCATATCTAATGCCACTTGGATCCCTAAGGAGCACGCCTCATATTCAGCGATATTGTTGGTACAATCGAAACATAGCCTGGCGCAGATAGGGATGAATTCTCTTTTTGGCGAAATCAAAATGGCCCCAATTCCGTGCCCTAAAGCACTAGAAGCTCCATCGAATCTTAAAATCCATTTGTCTTTGTTACCACCTTCTTTTTCGTCAGACAATGCCAAAATATCCTCGTCTGGGAAGTCGAATAGTATTGGTTGGTAATCACTTACGGGTTGATGGGCTAGGTAGTCAGCCAAAGCGCTCCCTTTTATGGCTTTCTGAGTGACATATGTTATGTCGTACTCAGTTAGCAGCACTTGCCATCGAGCAATCCTTCCGGTCAGGGTTGGCTTCTCAAAGATGTACTTGATAGGATCCATCTTAGAGACTAGCCAGGTAGTGTGACTCAACATGTATTTCCTTAAACGCTTCGCAGCCCATGCTAACGCGCAACAAGTTCGTTCTAATGCGGAGTATCACATTTCGCAATCAGTGAACTTTTTGCTTAGGTAATATATGGCATGTTCTTTCTTTCCTGTTTCATCGTGCTGACCCAATATGCAGCCCATGGACTCATCCAGTACCGTCATGTATAAAATCAGTGGTCTCCCAGGGGTTGGTGGTACCAATATTGGTGGTTCTTTCAAGTATTACTTAATCTTCTCAAAAGCCGTTTGGCAGTCCTCATTCCATTGCCCCGGTTGGTTCTTGCGGAGTAGCTTGAAGATCGGCTCGCAGGTCGATGTCAATTGTGAGATAAATCGAGCGATGTAGTTTAATCTTCCCAAGAACCCTCTGACTTCTTTTTCTGTGCAAGGAGGTGGCATTTCTAGGATTGCCCTGACCTTGTCGGGATCCACTTCAATTCCTTTCTTGCTTACAATGAAACCCAACAGTTTGCCTGACCTTGCGCCAAACGTGTACTTGGCAGGGTTCAATCTAAGCTTAAACCTTCTCAACCGTTCAAACAATTTCCTTAAGTCGCGGACATGATCTTCCGCGGTTCTGGATTTTGCAATGATATCATCCACATATACCTCTATTTCCTTGTGCATCATATCGTGGAATAAAGTGACCATTGCTCTCTGATAAGTTGCCCCTGCGTTCTTTAAACCAAAGGACATTACTTTGTAATAGAAAGTACCCCACAAAGTGACGAACGTGGTTTTTTCCATGTCTTCAGGCGTCATTTTAATCTGATTGTACCCGGAGAAACCATCCATGAAAGAGAAGATGGAGTGTTGGGCTGTGTTATCGACCAACATGTCAATATGTGGAAGAGGAAAATCGTCCTTAGGGCTGGCCCTGTTTAGATCTCGATAGTCCACACACATCCGCACTTTTCCATCCTTCTTCAGGACCGGGACTATGTTGGCTACCCATTGTGGATATTTGGCTACGGCCAAGAAACCGGCTTCGAATTGTTTTTTGACCTCTTCCTTGATCTTGAGAAGCATTTCCGGTTTCATTCTCCGTAGTTTTTGCTTAACTGGTGGACACTCTGGTTTCAGAGGCAACCTATGTTCCACTATGCTGTTATCCAACCCTAGCATATCTTGATATGACCAAGCGAACACATCCTGAAATTCCCGGAGTAGTTCAATCAATTCATCTTGTCGGCCTTTGCTCAGGCCGGTGCCTATCTTGATCATTTTATCTTCTCCTTCATCTCCAAGGTTGATGATTTTAATTTCCTCCTGATGTGGGCGGATCTCCTTATCCTCTTGTTCCAACAATCTCGTCAATTCAGATGAGGGTCCAAAGTCTTCCTCACTTTCCTTGTAGACGCAATCATTTGGATAAACAGGGTCATGAAATATATCCAGGTTTTTGTCGTTCTCAGGGAAATCATTTTTGGATCTGCATTCGGGTTATATTATAAAGTGAAAAGAGAACAAACAAGTGAAAGGTTTGAGAAAAATAGAGTGCACAAAGACGAGGTGATGGGAAATAAAATGTGTTCATTGGTTTTCAAAAATAAAATAAACAAGTTCTGCCCTTGTTACAAAATGGATCCCGGAGCCTTGGGCATGGCAAGGGGACCACCAAATTATGAAATACAGTGATTACTCTGATAGAACGTTAATGGTTGTAGGGAACTCCGTGACTTCCCAATTGCTCAGCTCTTGATCTAGATGGCAAGCATATACCAGCTCCATATTGAGGTCAGGCTCGTTCTCAACCATGGCAACTTAATCCGGATATATCACTCCGGCGCTCTTAAAGCTCTGATAGAGATCGCAGATAGGGATTCTCGCAGCGTTGATCTCTTGACTAGTAAGGCGAGCAACTCTCCTCCCCTTCTTTTCCTCTTCAACCCTTTTCTTATCCATCACAGTGGGCTTATATCCCAAACCATATCTGTTTTTATTTTCCGGGAGACTTACCGGTTGGGTTCTGCCTTCCAAATCCCGCCCTAATCCTTTTCCGGGTTGGTACCCTTTCCGCAACATGTTCAACGTCACCATTAGAGGTACGTTGGGGAAAGACACCTTTACAATGCTTGTTGCATTGGCAATCTCCAAGGCTTGGAAGGATGTTTCGAGGGCTTCCTCGGCGGCCTTGATGTATGGAGTGGATATGGGTTTGCTGACCAAAAGGTCCTCCTCCCCAGAAATAGTCACCAACTTGTTATTGATGATGAATTTTAGTTTTTGATGCAGTGTGGAGGGGACCACCCCCGCCAAGTGGATCCATGGTCGCCCTAATAAACAGCTGTAGGCGGGCACAATATCCATCACTTGGAAGAGTACTTGGAAAGTACAGGGTCCGACTTGTATAGGCAATTCGATTTCTCCTATGACTTCCCGACGTGTCCCATCGAAAGCCCGCACAACCATAGAGCTAGGTCTCATGTATGTCCCATCAAAAGGCAGTTTTGCCAATGTGGATTTCGGCATGACGTTTAGAGAAGATCCATTATCCACAAGTACTTTTGCCAGGATATAATCCCGACATTTCACAGAAATATGGAGGGCTTTGTTGTGCCCTCTTCCTTCAATAGGTACTTCCTCATCTGTGAAGGTCAAGTAATTGTTGGCAACGATATGCCCCACTATGCCTCCAAATTGTTCGACGGGTAAGTCATGCTTCACGTGTGCCTCACTTAACACCTTCATCAACGTGTTCCGATGTGGTTCGGAACTTGTAACATCCCTGTTTTTAGTAGCAGTCTTATTTAGTAAAAAAATTGAAGTTTGGAAGGTCTGTAAGTGGTAATAAGTGAATATACACCCCGTTGATAGTCTGTGGTATCTCAGAAATATCATTTTTTTACATAATAATGGAATTTATACGGACTATTAGTAAAATTATGCAAATTCCGAGTGAAATAGGCTCTGATCCGAGTGACAGAGTGAAATTCCGAGTGAAGGATTAGAGATTCCGAGTGAAGGATGAAATTCTGAGTGAAGGATTAGAGATTCCGAGTGAGGAATGAAATTCTGAGTGTAAGTTAGGATGACCGAATAAAACATTTCCAAGAAGGTTACTACCGAGTGGATCCTTGATCACAGAGACAGCTGGAGTGAAGTGGGTTCAAGGGAACCACTTCTGGATGAATATTCCGAGTGAAAACACCCTTGAGAGACTCATTTCCGAGTCAGACCTTTCCAATTGTTTCTTTTCAAGTGACAATCGTTATAATTACAGTATACCGAGTGAATAGACTCAATTAGAATTATAACCAAGTGCAATCCGAGTGAGTTGTCCAACTCAGATCTTCCTAGAGAAGAAGGGAATAGCATTCCGGGTAGAAAGATCTTCGAGTGTGGTGTTTTGGGTAGTAGAGTTCCGAGTAAGGGCATATTTGAATCCAGTATAACCTATTCTAAGAAGCATAACTCCAAATATGCAATTCCGAGTGAAATATAGAGTGATAGAAGCTCATTCCGAGTGGAATATATAGGGCAGAGGTATTTCCAAGTGAGGCTTATATTCTGTTACTCAATTTCCGAGTGAAAATAGATCTGAAAGGATTCTGAATGAAATGTATTGTGAGGAAGAATTCTGTGTTGTTAAAGAGATGAAAAACCGAGTAAACCTGAATGTAAAGGACTTAATTGTTAAGTGGTAAATACTGATTGATTAAGAAGTAACTAGTCCGAGTGAAAAAGGCAAGACTTTATTAGGTCTGAATGAGAACCCCGAATAAATAATGTGAAGTTCCGAGTGAATGAATACCTGTAAGTATTTTATACCGACTGGAATGTGTTGTTGAAAATTATTTGGGAAGAATTGTTGGATGAAATAGTGATTGTTAAGGATTCCGAGTGGTTATATATATATATATATATATATATATATTGTATGGTTAAAGCATTACTTGGCTTGAATATGGGTGGTGATGAATGAATAATGCTAATTGAGTGGATACCAAGCGGAAAATGGTATAGGGAACCCATTCCGAGTAAATTGTAGTAGGAAGGGCCATTTCCGAGTAAGTCTATGAGTATGACTCCTCTTCCGAGTGAGAAGTACTCTACTGGACCAAGTCCGGGTGAGGTTTATACATGTCTGTCTTTTTCCGAGAGGTGATGGCCTTAAATGGGCTTTTAATTGGAAAATGTAGATGAAGAAGGTCTAAACCGAGTGAAAGGAGTAGAGAAAGACTTTAATACTATTCTGAGGAGAAACTATATATATATTCCGAATGAATATGGATACCTTTTTCCGAGTGAGCCTAAGGTGTTATGAAATCCGAGTAAAAAGTGATTTGATGTTGAGTTGGCTAAGGAATGATTTAGTTAAAGTGTGAAATAAATAAAAATAGGTTATTTGCCGAATGGAAATCCCGAGTAAAGAGAATCCGACTGAATCCAAAAGGAATCCGACCTAGAGAGAAGAAATCCGACTTGATACTTTAAAAATTATGAGTGAAAGGCCAAGCAAATTAGGAGTCAGTATGGGGGGTGAATTACTGAGTGAATGATGGGAAAATGAGTCGGTTTCATGGGAATGCCGAGTGAGGATTGGCTGATTCGCTCAAGCGAGCAAGCCACGCTCAAGCGAGCCTTGTAATTGTTGACTCGGAAGTGGGAATTCCAGTCGGAATTCACTGACAGAAGTGTTAACCGAGTGTAATTTCACTCGGTATTCACTGACAGAAGTGCGTTTTGACTTTAATTTTGTCTTTTAATGATATTTAAATCCAATCGTGCGCATTATGGATGGTGGACGACCAGAAATGGACACTGACTCAGCATATATATTTGTTTAATCCCTAGTGACCCTTCCATTATCACTGACTCAGCATACCACTCAGAAAAGCTGTCTCCCACTTGTCTTCCCACTCACTTCCTCCCTATTTAAACGAGCTCAAGGTCCTCAGAACTCACACCACACACACAAACCAAACACTCTTCATCACTCTTCTTCCCAGCAAGTTTCTTTCTCTTTTTTCCCTTCCATTTCACTCGGATTTGAAGCAGGACAGTGAAGGGAGCCTCTTTCTTCTCCTTCAGGAACTTCATTGAGGTAAGGGGGGTATAATCTTGGGTGCCTTGTGGGAAAACCGAGTGGAGGACAGATTCAGTGTGTATGAATTAAATGCTTTAAATTGTTATCTGTATATGCATGTATATATATATATATATCTGTTACCGAGTGTATATAATCAGTGATGAATTGTGAAATATTGGATTGAAAACACTAAGAATCATGGGTACCGTGTGATTTTCAGTGAAAATTATGAATAGAAGAAGGATTTAATGATAACAGGTTCTGTTTTATGATATTTCGACCGGTTTTACACCTATAACAACTCGGTTTTGCTTAGTTTCAATCGGATTCGACCTTAATTGAATGAATTTCAGTCTGATAGACCAATTTTTCACTCGGTAAACAACCTAATTCCACTCAGAGAACTTTTTTCTAGTTTATTTCCACTCGGACAACATCTTCTCAGTTGATTTCACTCGGAAAACACACTATTTCTCTCGGACAGCATCTCCCAAGTCTTATTTTACTCGGAAATCTCTTTCTTATATTATTTCACTCAGAACTTGACTTAATTTCACTCAGAAAATATAATTACTTTTTATTCAGAACTCTTTTTCAGTAAATTCACTCGGAAACACACTATTTTACTCGGACAGTAGCTTCTCAACCTTATTTCACTCGGCAAAACAATTTATTTCACTCAGCAAATAGTTATTTTCACTAAAAGAACTCTTTTCAACTTGATGTAACTCGGTATATAAAGTCAACTCACCAGAAGACCTTTCCCAACCTGATTCCACTCGGAATCAGGATTATCTTACTCGGATTTGCTTTATTCACATGTGTCTTATTCAGACAGAACCCTTTTTAATTAATTTCACTCGGTAAACTCATGTTTCACTCGGAACTTAGCTTATTTTTACTCAGGAACCTTTTTCATGCTGATTCCACTCGGAATCAGATTTTATTTCACTTGGAGACACGTTTTCACTCGGATTCACAAACATTTTTACTCAGAAAATTCCTTTTAGACTAATTCCACTCGGAATCCTATTTTATTTCACTCAGAATTATATTAATTTCACCCAGAAAACTGTTTCTTCATTATGTTTCATTCGGAAGGCATTTTAACTTCACTAAGGAAACTCTTTCAGATTGATTTCACTCGGATTTTAAACTGTTTTACTTAGAAGACCCTCTCAGCTTGATTTTATTTGAAATCGTGCTTATTACACTCGAAATCTTCATTATTTCACTCGGTATTACACCTATTTTACTCAGAAAGCTTTGATATCAACATTTTCACTCGGATATAACTTGTTTTAATCGGAAGAATTATTTCCACTCGGAATCAGATCTGTTTCAGTCGGAAAACAGCCCTTCCAGTACAATTTCACTCGGATTTTTAGTCAGATCGCTTGGAGAACCCTTCCCAGTATGATTCCACTCGGAATCATACATATTTCACTCGGATTTGCCCCTTTTCACTCGGAAAACTCTATTTTTTAATGGTTTTCGCTTGGATTTTCATTTAGAAACTACTTCTTAATACTTTTTAAATAAATGAGAAGTTATAATTATTATTATTATCCTTATTCTATTATTATCCTAATTATTATTAATCTTATTATTATTATCAGTAGTTTTTCTTGTTATAAACCTTGTTAACATTTTTAATTATGCGTAATTATATAAAGAATAAATTATTTTACTCCTTATGGAAAATATTATATAATAGATATACTTACAATGTTTAAATAATTGATAGAATCCAAAGAACTTGGAAATGATATGATGAGACTGGAAATACATAAGATACCCAAAGGATCAATTGATAAGATAAATGCATTTCGCATCATGAAAATATTTTGAAGAAGAAAAACCTCTAGAGCATACACTTGGTACAGTGAAGGACACTCACGTTCGATCTCAGTAGAAGAATCTTGGGAGTACAACTGGAACGGCAACCCAATGGCATCAGAGTCGCGCCCTGATAGCCGGGTGAGACGAATAATTCTGGTGTACTTTGACTAAATGACGGAGTGTGACCATGATTGTAGGGATCCAAGTCTCAAATATATATATAAATCAATGATGAGAACCAATGAGTTCATTTGTACCAGAGCTTGGGCGGACCCTGATCGCTCTAGAGAATTGGAATGGTGATATTCCAGAGAAGAAGAAATAATTTCTTGGGCCCACATGCATCATGAGACTTAATCAAAGATAAATCATAATGGATCCGAACTCATGCATTCATTACATCATATTTGATTGTTATGATTGTGAATATGTTATATGTATGATTTATTTCATAGTAATATGCTTGATTGTTATAATTGTGAACATGCTAAATATACGATTATGTGATGACAACATGCTTGATTGTTATAAATATGCTAAATGTGTGATCTATGTGACATTGTATGTTAACTGGATTATGTCCGCACCGGATGAACCAATCAGGGTCTTGGGTTATACTCACCCTTACTGTTGACCATTTTTCAGAGGAAATAGAAACTCAAGAACCCGAGTGTGAAGATCAGCAATACGCTGAACCCATTGAGAATAATCATTAAGGATAGAATATTTATGATTAATAATCAGACATCGGATGACTGTATAATATCTAAAGGGGCCTGCGTGCCCCATTCTGTTAAGAGTACAATTACTTACAGTTTGTGAATGACTATGTGATATATACATTATTGCTTCCACTGATCTGCCACGTACTTATTTATTAAAAAAAAATATTCACTTTTTCTGAAAACTGTTAACACACTCAGTTAAATAGGATGAACCTACAAAAGGATTTGTCTTATCTAACCGAGGGTGTTACAAGGTGGTATCAGAGCATAGTCGATTCATTAAGCTTGTGGAGTGGACCATTAGGTTTCCACGTACTCTGATAGAAATATTTAACAGTCCATAAAACATCTAAGACTAGATTTCCTATGTGGAATACTTCACATGACATATACACAGAACCTCTTTGTTGATATTCTATCAACAAATTCCTAAGCAATTCACTTAAACAATGATCATGACCTGGAGAAATTTCTTACTCAAATCATGGAGACGATAAGACAACGAGAATTATCCCATACTCTACTAGGCAGAGCCAAGGATTAGCTAACTTTCAGCGAAACGATCTTACACAATTCGAAGAAGAGCTACGACAGAAAATCCGTCAAGTATTATTAGACCATAAGAGTTAAAATAAGAACCGATTAGAAATCTGAGTTTAGGACCAAGTAGCTCCGATTGAGATACCATTGGTTAGGACTATTAAGGATATTAGTGGAATTTTTTGAAGTTAGTAATAAGCCCAAAACTGAGATCCTATTCAGAAACAAGATATGACCTATTTTCTTATTCTCCCTTCATTTTCGTGTATATACTAGGACTTGGGATACCTTGGAGTTTAAGGTAAAATTCTCTAATCCTTGTTTCTAGGTTTTGAATTTCTATGTGATTAAGAGCATGCCTTGTGAATGGGTTTTAGGAATAGAAACCATTTTCATGCAAAACCCAAAGGTAGAATACACTTATGTGTGTTTCAGGATGGATGTGAAGTGGTATAAAAAAAAATTCAAGATTTGAGACAAAAGATGATGGTTGTTAATGACGATTGTTTGATTCTAGTGGAACCCTAACTTAGGATTTAAGGGAAGTGAATAATAATGTCATGAGAGATGATTTTTAGCGAAAACCCACGATAATGTGTATGTAGGTGTTGTTAATGGAAATTGGTGATTATTAGAAATGATCATTGATTTTTGATGAAAAACCCTAAGTGTAGTGATTTGAGGATTTTAACTAAGTTGATGATCTTGATGGCTTAAAATACCCTAGAATGATTACATATAAGGAAATGAATATCTGAGGCATTAGGTGTTGATTATTGAGGATTGGTAAAGAAGTGTATGTAATTGGAGTAATTAATTTAGACTATTGATGTTATGATAGTAGATTAAGGAAACAATTGATAGTGGATTAAAATATTTGAAATGATAAATAGGCATGTCATTTTGGAATAAGATGAATTGGTGATGATCTTAGATGAAACCAAGAGACTTATAATGAGTTTGACTAAATTTTAGTAATGATTAAATGATTCATGTGATGATTTGGAAGTCTTAAGGCTAAGGAATCATAGTATTGTTATTGTTAAGTGTAGTTAGCATTTTAAGATTTAAAGAATCTTGGTTTTGGGAGAAGAATTTCCGAAGTCTAATACAAACGTGTAAATTGGATTTAGACAAGTCTAGGACTTGACAACGAGTTATGAGGGAATAATGCCTTATAATGGTATATTAGTAGCAAGTATTTCTCAAGTTACCCCTACCATTGGAATAGAAAGAGCTATAAAGACCAAGAAGTTAAGTCTCAGATACATAGAACCTATCGAATTCTGCAAAAGATAGGAACCAATGTGTGCCGTATAGCCATTTCAAACCTTCATGATGTCCACACATATGTACTAGGCCCTGATCATGTTCGGAGTCCCGATCAATTTGTTCTGAAAAGAAAACCTTACCTTTGAAGCATCACCGGTTAAGATTGTTAATCGATGTCAAAAATAGTTAAGGGGAAAGGAAGTCCCTTTGGTCAAAGTAGTTGGAGTCAGTTGAATGATAGAGACGCTACTTGGAAAGTTAAGGAAAAGATTAGAGGATTGTACTCTCAATTATTCCAACCATGAATTTCGGGACGAAATTCCTAAAAGGGGAGGAGAATGTAACATCCCTGTTTTTAGTAGCAGTCTTATTTAGTAAAAAAATTGAAGTTTGGAAGGTCTGTAAGTGGTAATAAGTGAATATACACCCCGTTGATAGTCTGTGGTATCTCAGAAATGTCATTTTTGTACATAATAATGGAATTTATACGGACTATTAGTAAAATTATGCAAATTCCGAGTGAAATAGGCTCTGATCCGAGTGACAGAGTGAAATTCCGAGTGAAGGATTAGAGATTCCGAGTGAAGGATGAAATTCTGAGTGAAGGATTAGAGATTCCGAGTGAGGAATGAAATTCCGAGTGTAAGTTAGGATGACCGAATAAAACATTTCCAAGAAGGTTACTACCGAGTGGATCCTTGATCACAGAGACAGCTGGAGTGAAGTGGGTTCAAGGGAACCACTTCTGGATGAATATTCCGAGTGAAAACACCCTTGAGAGACTCATTTCCGAGTCAGACCTTTCCAATTATTTCTTTTCAAGTGACAATCATTATAATTACAGTATATCGAGTGAATAGACTCAATTAGAATTATAACCAAGTGCAATCCGAGTGAGTTGTCCAACTTAGATCTTCCTAGAGAAGAAGGGAATAGCATTCCGGGTAGAAAGATCTTCGAGTGTGGTGTTTTGGGTAGTAGAGTTCCGAGTAAGGGCATATTTGAATCCAGTATAACCTGTTCTAAGAAGCATGACTCCAAATATGCAATTCCGAGTGAAATATAGAGTGATAGAAGCTCATTCCGAGTGGAATATATAGGGCAGAGGTATTTCCAAGTGAGGCTTATATTCTGTTACTCAATTTCCGAGTGAAAATAGATCTGAAAATATTTTGAATGAAATGTATTGTGAGGAAGAATTCTGTGTTGTTAAAGAGATGAAAAACCGAGTAAACCTGAATGTAAAGGACTTAATTGTTAAGTGGTAAATACTGATTGATTAAGAAGTAACTAGTCCGAGTGAAAAAGGCAAGACTTTATTAGGTCTGAATGAGAACCCCGAATAAATAATGTGAAGTTCCGAGTGAATGAATACCTGTAAGTATTTTATACCGACTGGAATGTGTTGTTGAAAATTATTTGGGAAGAATTGTTGGATGAAATAGTGATTGTTAAGGATTCCGAGTGGTTATATATATATTGTATGGTTAAAGCATTACTTGGCTTGAATATGGGTGGTGATGAATGAATAATGCTAATTGAGTGGATACCGAGCGGAAAATGGTATAGGGAACCCATTCCGAGTGAATTGTAGTAGGAAGGGCCATTTCCGAGTAAGTCTATGAGTATGACTCCTCTTCCGAGTGAGAAGTACTCTACTGGACCAAGTCTGGGTGAGGTTTATACATGTCTGTCTTTTTTCGAGAGGTGATGGCCTTAAATGGGCTTTTAATTGGAAAATGTAGATGAAGAAGGTCTAAACCGAGTGAAAGGAGTAGAGAAAGACTTTAATACTATTCTGAGGGGAAACTATATATATATTCCGAATGAATATGGATACCCTTTTCCGAGTGAGCCTAAGGTGTTATGAAATCCGAGTAAAAAGTGATTTGATGTTGAGTTGGCTAAGGAATGATTTAGTTAAAGTGTGAAATAAATAAAAATAGGTTATTTGCCGAATGGAAATCCCGAGTAAAGAGAATCCGACTGAATCCAGAAGGAATCCGACCTAGAGAGGAGAAATCCGACTTGATACTTTAAAAATTATGAGTGAAAGGCCAAGCAAATTAGGAGTCAGTGTGGGGGTGAATTACTGAGTGAATGATGGGAAAATGAGTCGGTTTCATGGGAATGCCGAGTGAGGATTGGCTGATTCGCTCAAGCGAGCAAGCCACGCTCAAGCGAGCCTTGTAATTGTTGACTCGGAAGTGGGAATTCCAGTCGGAATTCACTGACAGAAGTGTTAACCGAGTGTAATTTCACTCGGTATTCACTGACAGAAGTGCGTTTTGACTTCAATTTTGTATTTTAATGATATTTAAATCTAATCGTGCGCATTATGGATGGTGGACGACCAGAAATGGACACTGACTCAGCATATATATTTGTTTAATCCCTAGTGACCCTTCCATTATCACTGACTCAGCATACCACTCAGAAAAGCTGTCTCCCACTTGTCTTCCCACTCACTTCCTCCCTATTTAAACGAGCTCAGGGTCCTCAGAACTCACACCACACACACAAACCAAACACTCTTCATCACTCTTCTTCCCAGCAAGTTTCTTTCTCTCTTTTCCCTTCCATTTCACTCGGATTTGAAGCAGGACAGTGAAGGGAGCCTCTTTCTTCTCCTCCAGGAACTTCATTGAGGTAAGGGGGGTATATTCTTGGGTGCCTTGTGGGAAAACCAAGTGGAGGACAGATTCAGTGTGTATGAATTAAATGCTTTAAATTGTTATCTGTATATGCATGTATATATATATATCTGTTACCGAGTGTATATAATCGGTGATGAATTGTGAAATATTGGATTGAAAACACTAAGAATCATGGGTACCGTGTGATTTCCAGTGAAAATTATGAATAGAAGATGGATTTAATGATAACAGGTTCTGTTTTATGATATTCCGACCGGTTTTACACCTATAACAACTCGGTTTTGCTTAGTTTCAATCGGATTCGACCTTAATTGAATGAATTTCAGTCTGATAGACCAATTTTTCACTCGGTAAACAACCTAATTCCACTCAGAGAACTTTTTTCTAGTTTATTTCCACTCGGACAACATCTTCTTAGTTGATTTCACTCGAAAAACACACTATTTCTCTCGGACAGCATCTCCCAAGTCTTATTTTACTCGGAAATCTCTTTCTTATATTATTTCACTCGGAACTTGACTTAATTTCACTCAAAAAATATAATTACTTTTTACTCAGAACTCTTTTTCAGTAAATTCACTCGGAAACACACTATTTTACTCGGACAGTAGCTTCTCAACCTTATTTCACTCGGCAAAACAATTTATTTCACTCAGCAAATAGTTATTTTCACTAAAAGAACTCTTTTCAACTTGATGTAACTCGGTATATAAAGTCAACTCACCAGAAGACCTTTCCCAACCTGATTCCACTCGGAATCAGGATTATCTTACTCGGATTTGCTTTATTCACATGTGTCTTATTCAGACAGAACCCTTTTTAATTAATTTCACTCGGTAAACTCATGTTTCACTCAGAACTTATCTTATTTTTACTCAGGAACCTTTTTCATGCTGATTCCACTCGGAATCAGATTTTATTTCACTTGGAGACACGTTTTCACTCGGATTCACAAACATTTTTACTCAGAAAATTCCTTTTAGACTAATTCCACTCGGAATCCTATTTTATTTCACTCAGAATTATATTAATTTCACCCAGAAAACTGTTTCTTCATTATGTTTCATTCGGAAGGCATTTTAACTTCACTAAGGAAACTCTTTCAGATTGATTTCACTCGGATTTTAAACTGTTTTACTTAGAAGACCCTCTCAGCTTGATTTTATTTGAAATCGTGCTTATTACACTCGAAATCTTAATTATTTCACTCGGTATTACACCTATTTTACTCAGAAAGCTTGGATATCAACATTTTCACTCGGATATAACTTGTTTTAATCGGAAGAATTATTTCCACTCGGAATCAGATCTGTTTCAGTCGGAAAACAGCCCTTCCAGTACAATTTCACTCGGATTTTTAGTCAGATCGCTTGGAGAACCCTTCCCAGTATGATTCCACTCGGAATCATACATATTTCACTCGGATTTGCCCCTTTTCACTCGGAAAACTCTATTTTTTAATGGTTTTCGCTTGGATTTTCATTTAGAAACTACTTCTTAATACTTTTTAAATAAATGAGAAGTTATAATTATTATTATTATCCTTATTCTATTATTATCCTAATTATTATTAATCTTATTATTATTATCAGTAGTTTTTCTTGTTATAAACCTTGTTAACATTTTTAATTATGCGTAATTATATAAAGAATAAATTATTTTACTCCTTATGGAAAATATTATATAATAGATATACTTACAATGTTTAAATAATTGATAGAATCCAAAGAACTTGGAAATGATATGATGAGACTGGAAATACATAAGATACCCAAAGGATCAATTGATAAGATAAATGCATTTCGCATCATGAAAATATTTTGAAGAAGAAAAACCTCTAGAGCATACACTTGGTACAGTGAAGGACACTCACGTTCGATCTCAGTAGAAGAATCTTGGGAGTACAACTGGAACGGCAACCCAATGGCATCAGAGTCGCGCCCTGATAGCCGGGTGAGACGAATAATTCTGGTGTACTTTGACTAAATGACGGAGTGTGACCATGATCGTAGGGATCCAAGTCTCAAATATATATATAAATCAATGATGAGAACCAATGAGTTCATTTGTACCAGAGCTTGGGCGGACCCTGATCGCTCTAGAGAATTGGAATGGTGATATTCCAGAGAAGAAGAAATAATTTCTTGGGCCCACATGCATCATGAGACTTAATCAAAGATAAATCATAATGGATCCGAACTCATGCATTCATTACATCATATTTGATTGTTATGATTGTGAATATGTTATATGTATAATTTATTTCATAGTAATATGCTTGATTGTTATAATTGTGAACATGCTAAATATACGATTATGTGATGACAACATGCTTGATTGTTATAAATATGCTAAATGTGTGATCTATGTGACATTGTATGTTAACTGGATTATGTCCGCACCGGATGAACCAATCAGGGTCTTGGGTTATACTCACCCTTACTGTTGACCATTTTTCAGAGGAAATAGAAACTCAAGAACCCGAGTGTGAAGATCAGCAATACGCTGAATCCATTGAGAATAATCATTAAGGATAGAATATTTATGATTAATAATCAGACATCGGATGACTGTATAATATCTAAGGGGGCCTGCGTGCCCCATTCTGTTAAGAGTACAATTACTTACAGTTTGTGAATGACTATGTGATATATACATTATTGCTTCCACTGATCTGCCACGTACTTATTTATTAAAAAAAATATATTCACTTTTTCTGAAAACTGTTAACACACTCAGTTAAATAGGATGAACCTACAAAAGGATTTGTCTTATCTAACTGAGGGTGTTACAGAACTCATTAGCAAAGACAATAGGGAAATTTTTGCAGGGGTGTGGTTCAATTGGTCCAACACCTGGTAGTCACTATGGCGAATAAACTTCAAAAATTCCTGGGCTTCCTCTTCAGTCGCAGCCCCCTTTGTTTCGCCAAAGGCTACTTCTTTCCCAGTTTTTCCTTCTCCGGTAGTCTTGCCTTGTTTGGGCTCAGGTGGCGTATATACCCTTCCACTCCGTGTCATTCTTCCCACTCTGGTTATATTTGTAATAGAGGAGGATGGCATGGAGTTGATCGTTTCAGGATTGGTGACGACCACATCTGTATTGTACCTCCATGGCACAGCGTGGGAACTCTGGAAGGGGAAAGGGGTTGGTGCCTTTACCGTGAAGACAGTCTTGGCAGGAGCCGAAGCCGTTGGCGTATCCTTGTTATAGTATACAACCAGGGGTTTCGGAACCCGTGCCTTGCCATGTCCCTGTACCATATTTATTTGTCCTTCACGGTGCCTGCAAACCTCTATGACTCAAGCATTCATGAGTCTTTGAAGGGTTTCCTGGAAGCCCCTTCGCTTTACAGACTGGAGGTCATTATACTCTTCATCCCATGACCCTTCTATTAATCTCACCTTCAGCATATGGGAGTGTATTGTTTCCAAAGGCATTTGGATGTCCTCTACTTTGGAAATGCATTCTTTATCCCCTTCTATGGCGTTGACATCCGGTCCTTTATGATTTGGAAGGGGATTGGTTGTCACACTTGGGCTCCCTTCTTTAAAGCTTATCCAGTCGGCCCGGATTAGGTCCCTTACCTTAAACTTCAGTGCCAGGCAATTCTCAGTAGAATGTCCCGGTGCACCAGCGTGGTAATCACACCGTGCATTTGGGTCGTACCCTCTAGGATATGGCGGCTGAAGTGGTTTTAGAGGGCATGGCACTACCATCGTGTTTTCGATGAGGTAAGGGAGAAGCTCTGTGTAAGAGATGGGAATCGGATCAAATTACGGTGGGGCACGGTTATTGTTTTGCCTTCTCTGATTTAGATTCAGCGGGTTCATTTGTGGCTGTTGGTACGGCGCTTGTGGTGGTTGATATGGTGCCTGTAGTGGTACAGACGGTTGCATGACAGGTGGGCGGAAATGTGGTGGATGTGGTGTTTGAACGGCAGCCACATATGGATGTGGTGTATTATGATAGGTTGATGGAAAGACGACCGGCGTGGGTGGCCTCGGCTGGTTTCTTCTCTGATTATGGGAGATTAGATTAGTCTCTCCCTCTCTTCTCTTTCCTTCCCCATGGGAGGGTCTTCTTGCTGCATTAACCCCAGCTGGACCTCTGGTGATCTTCCCTGTCCGGAGGCCATTCTCTATTCTTTCTCCGATAGTGACGATATCGGAGAAGTGGGATGAAATACTTCCAATCATCTTGTCATAGAATGGCGATTGGAGTGTGTCAATAAATGTCGAGATCACCTCTTTCTCAGACAGAGGTGGGTCAACTTACGCTGCTACTTCACGCCACCGTTGGGCGTATTCTTTGAACGTCTCGTTGTCTTTCTTAGACATGTTCTGCAATTGTACTCTATCTAGCGCCATGTCCAAATTGTACTTATACTGTTGCATGAAAGCATCTGGCAGATCCTCCCAACAGCGTATACGAGATTGTTCAAGATGGTTGTACCAGGTCAGAGGCGCTCCAGCCAAACTATCTTGAAAACAATGGATGAGCAGAGAGTCATTGGAGGCATGCGAAGCCATCTTCCGACAGTACATGGTAAGATGGTTTTTCAGACCTGTCAGCCCCCGATACTTATCAAATTCAGGCTTTTTGAATTTGGGAGGAATAACAACGTCGGGAATTAGATAGAGTTGTGCAACACTGCCTAATCCAAATCGATTCATTCCATCCATTTCCCTTAAACGCCTTTCCAAGAACTCTAATCTTCCTTCCTGGGTAGCAGCAGTGGCAATACTTGGACCTGTAATGACATAGTGACTAGCACTCCTGACTGGTCGGTCAACATGTGCCGGGCTCTCATTCGGAATCAAGGCTTGGTGTCCAGCTGTGGCTTGGGCAGCTTGTGGTTGTTCAGCCTGTGTATGGACCGGAATCGTTTGAGGATTCCAGACAGGTGGGATGTTTGGTTGAGCCGTGTGAAGGATTGTTTCCTGATAATCTGGCTCCTCTTGGAGTGGCGGAAAATAGCCCGGGGGTAACCCATACTGTGGGAAGGGTATGACATTCCCTTCTTTATCGACAAAAGTGTGTTGTTGAACATGGGCAGGGTTCGACTTACCAAGGCGAACGGTAACAGTAGGCCCTGCAGGGTTTGAGCTCGGTCCTCCAGCATGACCTTGCGCGTGTTAGGGGATGGGAGGTTGCTGCCTAGCATTTTCAACTTCTGCTAAAGAATCCCTTTCTGCGATTCTCCTTTTGACCATCTTGGCCATTTCAGCCATTTGTTCTTTCAACTGATTAACCTCAGCTCGCAAATTCTCATTTTCTTGTTCTATATCGGCCATGAGTTTCTTTCTGAGCCTGGTCGCGTAGGGATGCTTACCCGTAGTGTCTAAAGAATCACGATAAACGGTTAGAAAAATAAAGGGAACAGTTAAAGAAGATAAAAGAAAAATAAATGGGCATACGCGGGATACAATTCCGAATTTGACACGTATTCCTCAACCTTTCCCCAGAACATCGTGTTCAAAAGTACTCGGTATAACAGTATATTGGAAATTAACATGAGACAACTTGTGGAGATGAAAAGAGCTTCATTATTTTATTCTTCCAAACGATACAATGTTGCTAGAAAGATTCAGATTACAAAACTTTAGCCACTCCTGGCTCGGGCAATCATGGCCCTCATTTTACAAAGTCTTTCCTGGCAATAGCTCAGAAATGATGATATCTCTTTGGGAGTGGACAGGGGATTGACCATGCTTTCGGCTTGCTCCAACATTGAGGGAAAATCTTCCAGGACTCCATTGGCTAGGTAAGCCAATTTAGCGAAACGATCCATCCATGAATGAATGATTTTGTCACTTTAGGCCAACTCTGCCCTCAGAGCCTGTGTAGTCTCCTGGCAACGTCGTTCAGCATCAAGGGCTTTTTTATGCTCTGTGTTTATCTCTTGTTCGTAGGCATTTATTACTTCCTCTAGCTGTAGTTCCAATTTATGGACCTGGGTTTGTAACATCTCTTTCTACACCAAAGCCTCCTTTTCCTTCTCCTTGGATCGTACCAGCATGTCCTTCAAAATTTGTTTTTCGGCCAATACAGCATCGCTCTGCTGACCTTTCATCTTTAACTGTGAATTGGCCGCCCGAAGGCATTGATCTTGTTTTATTCTGTAATCTTCATCAATCTTTCTCTTTTTTCGCATTTCTTCCATAGCATGCCTTCCTTCGGAATTCTCTTTCTTATAGAGGGCGCACTCTTGTTGGCACTTCAGGAGATCTTCTTCCAGTTTTTGATTCCTTGCCTTTAGCTCTTCTACTTAGGCTTTTAGCGACATGGTAACCTTGTCCTCCATAATGCACGGCGGAGGAACTGTGTCCACAGGTTGGTATGAAGGGCCCTTGAAAGGCAATTTCACAATGGAGACTCTATTCACCACCCAATCTAAGTATTCAACTTTCACAGCATGGCTTCGTGCTCCCAGTTCTTTGCCCATCCTATGGACCTTCTTCCAGGCCTTGGCTATGTCCCGAATAGTGGAGGTGTAATTCCCATTTGCATAGTACAAAATGAAAGGAGTAAGCAGTGCTTCGTCCGGTGGCCCAAGTAGAGGATAAGCCAACTGCCGCTTAATAATAACAGGATTATAATTGATGCAACCTTGTGTCCCCATTAGAGGAACATTTGGATATCCTCCACAGCTATAAATGATGGACTCAACTTCTAGCCATTGAGGACACCATCTCACCTTTTCTGCTGTAAGGCCCACAAGGTGATTAGCCCACTCACACCCATTCTTCGTTGCTAACTGACACAACTTCAAATCAGAGATGGGACACTCGGCTTTGTATAGTTGATGAAAAGCATGGGATGTGAGCCACACATACAGAACAGGCAAACAGCAAATAATCCTCTTTCCTCCTTGGGTATGACAGAAATCCAAGGTGCAATAGACATTGGCCAATACTGCTGTGACGGGATTTTCCAGTCTGTGCTTGCGAGCGGTGAAAACACCTATAGCATCATAATCCACGTAGTTGTCTAAGTTAGGGAATAAGACAACTCCATAGATAGTGATGGCCAAGGTATCGATGAAAGCTTCCCATTCTTCCCTCTCTGCCAGGACATGCATGTGTTTCTCTAGAAATTCCCTAGTAAATCCGGGAATCTGGTTTCTGTTCATCTGTACACTTTTTAACATTTCAGGATGGACCTTCAAAATACGAGCGACAGAAGTAACTGATGTATGACAGTCCAGATGACGATAAGGTATCTGTCCTTCCACTGGCATCCCCAATATTTGTTCAAACTCTTCTATGGAGGGTGCCAGTTGAAAGTCTAGAAAAGTGAAACAGCGGAGAGGTGGGTCATAGAATTGAGCCAGAGCTGTGATGGCTTCTGTTTGGACGTCTACCTCTAAAAGTTTTAGGATCTTCCCATACCTCCTTGCGAAAGTCATCTTTTGTGTCAGGCTTAGTTTCTTCCCTAGTACTTGTAGACTGTCAGTATCGATCTTTCTAGCCTTGAGGTGCAATAACTTCTTTAATTCATTCACCCCTATATCACAATTACTGTGTCCCATGTTAATTTCCATACTGATTTAGAAATACCGACAAATTCAGAATCGTCCCCTGCGAACATCAAGACAAAAAATGGAATCAGTTATTATCAAGTCCTAAAGACCAATGTTCCTCCCAGGGATTTGATACAAGTTAAAAAAAATAGGGGGAACATGGATTTTTAAAACTCATGCGAGCTCAAAAGTCATAGGTTTTTCCCAATCGTCATTGCCATTTCAACCAGAGGGAAATGAATTATAATTTTTTTGTGGATTTTTCCTTTGACGATTAGGAGAACCTATGACTTCGGACTCAGAGTTACATGACAAAAAAAAAGAAAAAAAAGAAAAGAGGATCATCCATTCACCCGAAGAATACTTATGTGTTCCAAAGATTTTGACTAAGCGAATCTTTGGGTGATAGATAATCCCCCTTTAATAACAGGAAAGTGAAAATTACATAAGGTAAAGTAAAGTTTGCCCTTTCGTGGCCAAAGTCAGGTTTTGTTGAAGGTTTTCTCTGGACCCTAGGGCTTATCTAAAAGTGACTCTCCACACCGGGTGGCTTATACTAGACTTCTAGAAGGTCACTAGAGCCAAGATCCTACCCATGACAGGGACGCAACAGTGGGGAACCACTAGGTGCGTATGTCACAAGAGGTCGAACTCTAGTTGGGGTTCTCACGATCACCGGATAGGAAGTACATCCTATACGATTCTGTATACCAACCCCTCCTAACTTAAGTTTCATTTGGGGCCTGGGTATAGGGCGCCACTCATAAGTGTGTGTGAGTAATTTGTGAGTGTAGTGTGTGAAAGGGCATTCAATACCTTTTACCTTACTTCATTCTGCATAAAGAACAAACACAGAACAAATATACAAAGTCATCTACCCTAGGGTTCAATGATTATAGAAAAGTAACAAGCTCCTCTACCCTAGGGTTCAACAAACATGTAAAACATAGACAACGAAACAAATAACAAGATACAATCAAAACAAGAACAAACATTCACAACAATCGACAGAAAATAAAACAAGGGGAAGAAATCCGAGATAACAACGGCTATATAAAAAGAACATGCGCTTTCAATCAAACTGGCCTGACTCTCTTAAGTATCCCCAGTGGAGTCGCCATCTGTCGCAACCTGGATCGTGACGGCGCGGCGAGAAAGAAAGTGTAGAATGAAACAGGGAGTCGCCACCAACGTTTTTATCCATAGGAAAAACATTGGAAAAAACTAAGTTCAGTAAAGCACTGGTTAAAAATTAAGATTCAAGTTCGGGAGTCGGTTACGAGTAGGGAAGGTATTAGCACCCTACATCGCCTGTCAAAAACAGTACCAAGATTGAAAATACGCAACATAAATAGCCTTACAAAAGATGGTTTATTTCTTCCCTTTTATTGTTGTATTTTTTTAAAAAAAATGACAGAATGGAGTGAGAGAACTGTACAAACATAGAATGTCGAAGCGAGGTCAATTGGACGTTTCATCCGAATTAAACTCGACTTCGATATGAGACAGAGAGGGGAAAAGAATGCTAATAAGGCATCACGCCTAAATTAGACATTCTAAAAAAAAAGAGAGATAGGAAAGAGATAAGCGGGACGTCTCGTCCTAAGTATCCCTTCCCTATGAATTATGGCGAGGCTTGAGCAAAAACTAGGGGGAAATCAACAAGACGTCACGTCTAAATTGATTTTCACGGAAGCGACCAAAAAAAGAACATTTATGAAAGAAACATGAAAGCGAGGAAATAAATCAATAAAAAGAAATAAGAAAGATGGGCCCGACAGGAGTTGAGGTCCTGCTCCTACGTATTCTTGAATTATCAAGAAATCAGGGTTACGTAGTTCTGAGTGTTTTTTCTTTTAGGAAAAGACTTGGGAGATGATGATGGATGTTACTGAGGTGGGGAACTCGTACAAGGCGAAGTTCTTTGCACGTGTACGAATCCTAAAGTGGTTGTGTAGACGGGAGTGCTCCCGTACGACACTATTTAAAAATGATTTGTTTCCCCTTTTTTTTGATTTTATTTAGATTTGAAAGAAAATATAGGAAGCATTTATTTCCCTTTATTATATTTTTACTATGAAGCTAAAGGGGAAGGTAGCAGAAGCTACAAAAGAGAAAGGGAAACAGTAAGTTCAGAAAACAGAGGGGGAAATGAGTGAAAACTGAGGGGAAGAAGAGAAAACCGAGTGAGAAAGAGGGAAAAACCAAGTGCAAATGGAAAAAACCGAGTGGAAATGGAAGAAACCGAGTAAAAAATGAAATACCGAGTGATAAAAGCAGAAAACCGAGTGAGGACGAGGAAAACCGAGTAAAAAAATGGTAAAACCGAGTGGAAATAGGAAAATACCGAGTGAAAGTAGTAGATTACCGAGTGAGGAGTGAATACCGAGTGAGACTGATTGAGAAGAGGGACGGTGTTGGAGTTGAGAGGAGAACGGTACCGAGTGGTGAGGACGGAGTGGTAAAAGGGAGTTGGGGAGGTCGGTTTGGTGAGGGATAGTGTTTAGAGTGAGGAGTGAAGAGGTCAGATTTGGTGGACTTGAGGGGAAGGCTGGACGATGTTGGTGGTTTTAAGGAAGAAGGACGGTTGATGTGGGTTTGAGGAGAACGGTTGGTGGAGAAGGGAATTGGGACGGTGTGTAGGAGAGAGGAGTGAGGAGGTCGGATTAGAGAGGAGAAGGAGGAGTGGGGCTGTTGGAGAGGGTGAGAGGAAGGATCTGGAGGGTGTTTGGTGGCTGGAAGGGGGCTGGACAGTGTGAGAGAGAGAGAGGATGAGGGTGAATTCAAGCAGAGTTTTCTCACTTAATGAATGCCTCCGTTTCAAAGCTTCAGCCCTCTATTTATAGGCTTTTTCGAGTGGAAACCAAGCTCAGGCTTCCACTCCGAGTGGAATGCCAGCTCAGGCTTCCACTCCGAGTGGAATGCCAGCTCAGGCTTCCACTCAGTCCTGGTAGTGGGGGACAATGGCTGGTGGGAATTTTTAATTCCTCCACTTCCGCCCCTTGTCTGCCAGCCACCTCCAGGATTCCTGGATCCACTTGGGTGGTGGAATCCAGGTCAGCATGTGCAATCCGAGAGAGGATGGTAGAAATCCGAGAGAAAATAGTAGAAATCTGAGAGAGAATAGTGGAAATCCGAGTGAGGATGGCTCGGATCAGCCTCCCAATCAGTATTCGTCCATATTGGGAGTCAATTCCGAGTGGAATGAAGTATTTCCCATAGAAAGCCGAGTGAAAAATACTCCTTTCCGAGTGACAAGTGAATCAGAACCGACTGAAATGGTTGAATAATGACTCAGAATTGGGTTTAAAAGGACTCAGAATTGGGTGAGAAGTAGCTCGGTAATTGTTTAAAGGATGACTCGGAGATAGTGAAAGATGACTCGGGAATGACTGAAAAGTGGCTCGGTGATGGTTTGAAGTATGGCTCGGAAATTGGTGGAAATGGGCTCGGTAATTGGCTTGAGGAGGGATGAGAGGGAATCAGTTTGAAAAGGGCTCGGATTTGAGTGAGAGTGGTCATTTGGGAGTGGGTGAGAAAGGAATGACACGGAATTGGTAAAAAGTGAGTCAGAAATGATTGAAGACTGACCAAGAACTGACTGAAAAGTGTCACTCAAAAACCGATCGAAGATTGACTCAGAACTGATTAAAAATAACTCAGAATTAGGTGAGAATGATGACTCGGAACTTGGAAATAAGTAAAGGATGACTCAGAATCCGGGTGAGAATGGTGAGTCAGATTTGGGTGAAAATTGGTGACTCGGGTTTGATGAAAATGAGCTCGGTGATGTTTAAATATGGCTCAGAAATTAAGTGAAAGGACTCATTCGGTTCTGATTGAAGAAGCAACTCTCGGTTCTGATTGAAGAGGCAACACTCGGAATTCTTTCAGTCGGATGTATTTTGCTCAGATCTCATCTCTGTGTGAAGCATTCACTCGGAATTTCTTCAAAAGTGACACAGAACTTTACTGCATGAAGAATTTACTCGGAATTGACCTTGGGAGCTCTTAATCAGAATGGAACTTGGACATTTTCACTCGGAACCTTCCTTCCTTGCACTCAAAAATTGGAAATTTGAATTTTTTCACTCGGAATCTACCTATTTTCCACTCAGACATTGGAATTTCACTCGGAAACACATAACTATATCCCAACTCACTCGGAGTCGGCTTCATGCTTCAATCAGAATTAAAAACTCAGTTTCATCAATCGGTATCTCCTGAACCACTCGGAGAGACTTTGCACACATTCATTCAGAAATCATTTCATTCGGTTGTTGTCACCCGGGAACCGATTGAAGATTGACCATTGGGCACAGGATCAGTCGGAACTTAGCATTTTCACTCGGAAAGGGCTTGCTTCCCACTCAAGACTTGGAGACTTGGTATTTTCACTCGGAAAAGCTTCCCCCCAATCAAAATTTATCCTTCCAATTACACTTTGAGTCGGATTTTCCTTCGCTCAGACTTGTTTTCACTCAGATCAGTAGCAATTAGAAAGCACTCACTCGGATTTAGCATTTCTTCACTCAGATTAGATGCAACTAGAAAGCAATCCTTCTCAGCATTCATCCTCCAACAGACTCAGCTATTCATCACTCGGAATGGCTCTGACAGGGAGTCATTCCACTCCTATTCACCTTCATCAGTGAAGCATTTCACTCGGAACTGACCCATTCTGAGTAATTTCACTCGGATTTACTCCAACAGGGGCACATTCCACTCGGATTTGATCCATTCTGAGTAATTTTACTCGGATTTTCTCCAACAGGCACACATTCCACTCGGATTTTTGTTCAACAGGGCTATATTTCACTCCTAAATGCTTCAATCAGAGTCATCTTACTCGGATTTGCCATTTTTGGGCTATTCCACTCGGATTTTCTTTATTTTGACTCAGATTTGACCATTTTTTGAGTTTTTCCACTTGGATTTATTTCCACCAGGGCTGTATTTCACTCGGAAATGCTTTAATCTGAGTCATCCTGCTCGGATTTGATCATTTTGAGTCATTCCAATCGGATTTGCCTCCAACAGGGCTGTATTTCACTTGGAAAAGCTTCATTCTGAGTTATTTCGCTCGGTTCTGATTATTTTGGAGCCATTCTACTCGAATTTGACCATTCTGAATTAGAATTCAGTATAAAAAAGATTCATTCCACTTGGACCGGACCAAAAGAGGTGTTCACAGTAATTTACTATTTGAATAGTAATTTACTATTGAAATAGTAATTTACTATTGAAATAGTATTTTACTATGCAGAATAGTAACTTAAAATAATATTATTTCTAGTATAATAACAGATTTCTAAAAACGATATGAAAATAACCTCAAAAATATAAAAGAGAAGTATTCTTACCTTAGGATTTTAGTAGAACCTTCTCCCAAAAAAATTTACTTCTCTCTCTCACTTCCACCAATATCTCACTAGCACTACTATATTAAGAAAACTTAATCTGAAATTGTAAATTCTAAAGAAGAAATCCTTCGGTATTTATAGGAAAAAAATTTACTATGCATTCCATTATTTTAATATAAAAGTACTGTGCATTTTTGAATTTTTTATTCTTGGCTACTGTGCATCTTTTGAAAATTTCATACATGCACAGTGTTTTGTATAGTAACTGTCGGCAAAATTATTAAGTCAAATAGTAACCCTTCACTCGGTATATTTTAAATATTCAAAATGAGTCCTTTTTGAAATTTAGCGATATTATATCAGTCCTCACTAATTTTATAATAAGTAATATAAAGCTGAAATTTTAAAAATCTAAAATTTTCTGTTAATAAAAATTTATTGATACGTTTCCAATTTTTTAACGATTAGAAAAAATCAAGATTTTTCTCAAACCAATAATTTTTAGATAAGTCTACTTGAAACGGATTTTAGAAAATTTTCTTATAATTTAAATTCACTTTCTTATAAATATTTTTAATTTAAGTCACTTATATGAATTTAAAATTATTTAAAATATATTATTTTATTAAAAAATTTAAAAATTCCAAAAAATCATAAATAATACGTAGATTAAAAAGTTCTAAAGAACTATAATTTAATTCCTTCAAAATTTTAATATAAAAATAAAAATAGGGGTGTTACAACTCTACTCCCCTTAGAAAATTTCGTCCTCGAAATTTACATTATTCAGTAAAACAAATAAGGATGAGACTCTTTCATCTCAGTTTCTAGTTCCCATGTAGCATCTTCTCCTCTCGTTTCACTCCAAATGACCTTTACAAGCGGAATTGTCTTGTCTCTTAATTTTTTTATTCTTCTATCACCTATTCTGATAGGTGGTGCATCATATGTAAGATTATCTTTAACTTGTATGACATCAGGTTCAATAACATGTGTAGGATCAGATATATACTTTCGTAAGTTTGACACATGAAAAACATTATGGATATTAGAAAGAAAAGGTGGTAATGCTATTTGGTAGGCAAGAGGACTAACTTTATGAATTATTTGATATGGACCAATAAATCTAGGAGTTAGTTTTCAAGATTTCATTGCCCGACTGACCCCAGTCATAGGTGTAACTTTCAAGAATACATGATCGCCTTCTTGAAATTTGAGAGGCTTTCTTCTTTTATCATAGTAACTTTTCTCCCTGCTCTGTGTTACCTTCATCTTTTCCTGAACTATTTTGATTTTATCCATGGTTTGTTGTACCAACTCTGGTCCTAGCATCAAGTTTTAACCAGTCTCAAACCAACATAGTGGGGTCCTACATTTTCTTCCATATAATGCTTCAAAAGGTGCCATGCCAATGCTAGCATGGAAACTGTTGTTGTAGGTAAACTCTACATATGGTAAGAATTGACTCCAACTTCCTTTATGCTCCAACACACAAGCTCGTAACAAGTCCTCTAAAGATTGGATTGTTCTTTCTGATTATCCATCCGTCTGAGGATAATATGCTGAACTTAGACGCAGTCTTGTTCCCAAAGCCTTGTGCAAGCTCTTCCAGAATTGTGATGTAAAACGAGGGTCCCGATCAGAAATGATACTTGAAGGAATTCCATGCAATCTCACAATCTCCTCGATGTATAATTTTGCCAGCTTCTCCATAGAGTAACGAATATTGATGGGAATAAAGTGGGCAGACTTTGTTAGTCTATCAACTATTACCCATATTGAATCATGTCCTAATGGAGTTTTGGGTAGAGAAGTCACAAAATCCATGGTAATGCTATCCCATTTCCATTCTGGTATTTTCATTGATTGTAGCATTCCAGGGGGTTTTTGATGTTCCACTTTAACCTTCTGGAAAATTAGATATACAGCCACGTATTCTGCCACCGCTTTCTTCATTCCAGGCCACCAAAATAACTTCTTCAAATCTTGATACATTTTAGTAGCTCCGGGATGAATGCTCATATAACTTTTGTGTCCTTCTTCCAGAATTACTTTCCTCAACTCCTTTTGATTAGGGATACACACTCGATCCTTATACCTCAGTAATTGGTCATTTCTTACATTGAACTCGACTTCTTTTCCTTGTTTCAAAAGTTCTTTCTTTTCTTGTAGGAATTCATCATCTCGTTGAGCCTCTAAAACTTGCCTCAGGAATTCATTTGTCACTTGCAACGCTCCTAATCTGTAGCTGTTAGCATTAACCTTTACTGCTAGGTTAAGATCTCTGAAGTTATCTGTCAATTCCAGCTCTTTAATCATCATTGTGGACGCATGTAGAGACTTTCGACTCAAAGTATCAGCTACTACATTCACTTTTCCAGGATGGTATTGCAACTCAGAGTCGTAGTCCTTTAAGAACTCCATCCATCTCTGTTGCCTCATGTTTAACTCCTTTTGGTCGAATAAATACTTGAGACTCTTATGATCACTAAACACATCGAATGTTTCACCGTATAGATAATGCCTCCAAATCTTTAAGGCAAAAACTACAGCGGCTAACTCTAAGTCATGGGTAGGGTAGTTAATCTCATGTTGCCTTAATTGGCGTGACGCATAGGCTACAACCTTCTTGTCTTGCATGAGTACACTTCTTAGTCCTTGTTTAGACGCATCACAGTAAACTTCAAAACTTCGATGTGGATCAGGGAGTACTAACACCGGCGTAGAAGTAAGTCGATCTTTCAGCTCTTGGAAACTACTCTCGCATTGTGTCGTCCACACAAAAGGTTGTCCTTTCCGTGTTAACTTGGTCAATGGGTATCCTAGCTTTGAAAATCCTTCAATGAATCTCCTATAGTATCCAGCCAAACCCAAGAAACTTCTAATCTCAGTGATCGTGGTTGGTCTCTCCCATTTTAAAACTGCCTCTACCTTGGAAGGGTCTACAGCTATTCCTCCTTGACTAATTACATGTCCTAAAAAGTTTACTTCTTCCAACCAGAATTCATACTTCGACAACTTTGCATACAGTTGTTTCTTTTTTAGGATTTCCAACACAACCTTCAAGTGTTCAACATGTTCTTCTCTGCTTTTAGAGTACACTAATATATCATCAATGAATACCACTACAAATTTATCTAGATATGGATGAAAAATCCTATTCATGTAATCCATGAATACGGCTGGTGCATTAGTTACACCAAAAGGCATTACTAGATATTCGTTAGGGATGGCAAAACGGGCCAGGCCCAACGGGCTGGCCCGCCAAGCCCGCCAAATTTGGCGGGGCGGACAAGAATTTTTAGCCCGCCTCCCGCCAAGGCCCGCCCCGCCTGGCCGGCCAATTTGGCGGGCCAAAACCTTGGCGGGGCGGGCCGGCCCGACGGGCCCCCGCCAAAAGAAAAAAAATATAAATATTACTAATTTATACTTTATTTTATTAAAATATATACTTTGATTTTCTAAAATTAAAAAAAAAAGTAACATCTCTTACTATTTATACATTTCTTTTAATAATATTTTCTTTAATTTTTTTAAAAAAATTATTTTTTTAATTTTTTAATCTTAATTTGACATATTTTTAAAAAAAAATTACAATTTTAACTTTGACGGGCCGGCCCGCCAGCCCGCCTTAGGCGGGGCGGGCCCTAAATTTTGGCCCGTTTAATTTGGCGGGGCGGGCCAACCCGGCCCGCTTTTTGGCGGGCTTTGACGGGGCGGGCCAGGGCCCGGCGGGCCAGCCCGTTTTGCCATCCCTAATATTCGTAATGGCCATAACGTGTTCTAAAAGCAGTTTTTGGTACATCTTCTTTCTTCACCCTTATCTGATGGTATCCAGACCTCAAATCAATTTTGGAGAACACCGTGGCACCACGTAGCTGATCCATCAAGTCATCAATCCTTGGCAGAGGATATCTGTTCTTGATCGTCACCTTGTTCAGTTGTCGATAATCTACACACAACCTCATGCTACCATCTTTTTTCTTAACCAACAACACTAGTGCACCCCAGGGGGATACACTGGGTCGTATAAACTGCTTCTCTATCATCTCTTCAAGTTGTTTCTTCAAATCTGCTAATTCTAGAGGTGACATTCAGTATGGTGCAATTGAAATGGGTCCAACTCCAGGTACTAGATCAATGGCAAATTCCATATCTCTTTCTGGGGGTAAACCAGGGATATCTTCAGGAAAAACGTCAGGAAATTCACACACAACCGGTAGATTTTTTATTTTTAATTCTTGCTCTCCTTTCGTTGAAAGCAATAGCATGAATCCTTGAGCCCCTCCTTTTAAAGAGGCACTCACTTGGTTGGCGGTTAGAAATCTCGAATCCTCAGGATTCAAATTCACTGGTTCTTTAAACATTATGGTTTTATTATGACAATCTATTAGAACATGATTGTCAGACAACCAATCTAGCCCAATAATAACTTCTAAGCCAGAAAGGGGTAAACAGAAAAGATTAGCCTTAAAGTCCCTACCATCTATGACAATAGGGCATTTCCAACAGGCTTTAGAAGTGACAATGGGATTGTTTCCAGGAGTATGTACAGATAAGTCAAATGGCAGTTCTATCACAGGTAATTTTAGTTTTTCTACATAGTCATTGGCAATAAAGGAATGCGATGCACCTGAGTCATACATAACAGTTAAAGGAATCTTATTAATGATACACTTACCTTCCACCATGGAATCAGAATGAGATGCTTCTTCTCCAGTGATTGCAAAAAGCTTTCCTTTTTCCTTCGGCCTTCCGACTGCACTGTGCACGCCTCCTTGAGTATTTATGCTTGTACTTGCACCTTCAGGGTTTTCCCTCTTCATCTCTGGACAATCCTTGATGTGATGACCTGGTTTGTTACACTTAAAGCAAACATAAGTGTTTTTAGGACAATCCCTTTTCAAATGGGGTCCTCCACAGATAAAACATTTAAAATTTGGTGCAGATATCGGGTAATAGCTTTCAGTTGAAGCTTGGGGTCTGTTAGGAATAGATGCTGCTCCAAACCAGCAAAATGGCGCTTGGTAAGGCTTATTTCTCCTGAAGTCTCTTCTTTGGTGATGGTGAGGTCCTCCACTTCTCATTTCTCCTGCCTTGTGAATGGGCTCACGACTTTTGGTTATTCTATCCTTATGATCTTCTTCAAAGATCCTGCAGCGATTTACCAATACAGAAAATTCACGGATTTCCTGCATTCGTATAGCTTCCTTAATTTCTGGCCGTAATCCATTTACAAATTTTGCACACCGATCTCTTTCATTAGTAGCATCATTATAATGAGAATGAAAATGAGATAGCTCTTCAAACCTGGATGCGTACTCTCCAACGGTCATATTTCCTTGGGTCAGCGACAGGAATTCGAATTGTCTTTTCTCTTTAACATCAGCTGGAAAGTATTTCTCCAGAAACATATCCTTGAAATAATCCCAAGTGATCTCCACGTCGTTGACTTCAAATTGTCTACGCATGCTATCCCACCAATGTTCGGCATCCTCAGATAAGGCATAAGTAGCGAAGACTACCTTATCAGCTTCATTACATTGCAATGCTCAAAAGATCTTCTCTATCTCTCGAATCCAGATTTGTGCTCCATCAGGGTTATATCCTCCCTTGAAACGAGGTGGATTGCGCTTTTTGAATAGGTCCAGCCTTCTCAAGGCATTGTTACCTTGACCTTCGCGTGCTCCCATTACATTGATTAAGCGTTCTTCAACTCCAGCAAGATCGTTTCCAGCTATTAGTTTCCTGTTTCACAGTAACTGAGATTTGTCACATCAATCACAGTTACTACCAAGTCAGATATTCTATTCTCTATCACCTATACAGAGTTTACAAACAAAGCAAGATAGACCTTTTCCCCAGGCCTATTAGATTAACTGCTCTGATACCACTTTGTAACACCCTCTGTTACACCTTAATAAAATATATAAAAATTCGTAAATTTTTTTTTTAAAATGTGATTGTTAAAAAGAAACTATCGGAATAAATTACATACATTATTTCTAAAATACCTCATAAATATTATTAAAATTTTATAAAGTATTTGTACATTCATCCGAAGAAAATAAACATTAAACATTATAAGAAAGAGAGGAAACTCCATGACCCAGAAGCAGTTACTTATTAACATTATTTATTCATTGGACCACGGTATTCATACCGAGCTCCCTTTCTAGAACGTGCTATATCTACTGCCGAAATTCTTCGATCCTTCCCTCTGAACCATCAATTTAGAATATATGAAACAAAAACACGGAGAAAGGAGTGAGAAACAGAATATAATATTCTCGATTAAGACATAAGCAACAAAGGGTTTTCACAAACCAATACATAATAATATCAATCACAATCATATACACAATCAATTATGAATGCATGAATGTTATGCAATATCTTCATCATAACTTACTTATATATGTGGGCCCTTAAATTTTAATTTACACTGGGCCAACCAGGAGTTTACACTGTTCCATAAGTCCGAATAATAATAATATGAATAGCTCAACTGGCATGGAAACACTTAGAGACTAGTCAGATTGAGAAAGTTTTTATTGTGAAAGTACCCGACACTAGGGAGCTACCCCAGGTCCCCTGAAGCACCCTTTCACACCCTCTCATCCCAAGGCTCGTAATTAAGCCTCCTCTAATGTATCCTCGGTTTCTATAATCCGTCCCCAGACAATATCATTTTATTTCACTTTGATGATTCATGATGCATGAACTACTCACGTACTTAGTTGGTTAAGGCTTTTAGAAACTCAATTATTAAATACCTTAAAAGATTTACAGCATCATTTCTATAAACTGTACATTTTCTCAATTCTCTGAATTTCTGTCCCACAGAAGTAAATTTAGTACAGTTTTTAATTCTCATTGAAATTGTGTTTCTAAGCCTTAAATATCTCAAAACTTTTTTATATTAAATCTTAACAAGATCAAATTCTCAATTATTTTCAAATATCTTTAGTTATTAAGTTAGAAAAATAAAATAATTTTCTTTTAAAAATTTTATTTTATTAAAAGAGAATAATCTTTAAATCATTAACCGTAAATACTTAAAATTACAAAAAAAATTTCTTTAATTCCAAATTTAATTATCTCAATTTGTTATAAATTAATTTTCATAAAAGGTCTACTTTCTAAAATAAATACTAATTTTTTTATTCTAAATATAAAAATAATTTCTAAGAAGAAATAATAAAAATTTAAAGAGTAAGGTAAGAAATTCTTACTGAATTTTAGCTTTCCGTCATGCTCGCTATATGCTCAAACTCCACATTACAATATCATCAATCAAATATTATCAATTACAGTTAAACATCATCAATCATAAATCAATCATAATTAAATCAATTAAATATCATTAAATACATATCATAATGTAAAATTTAATGATTATTAATATAGTTGATTCTTTTTTTTAATTCCTTTTTGTCTATTCCTAGCATAGGTATATGTAAGTCCATATAATCCAGTCCTTGCATAGGTATTGTTCAGTCCATATGGGTCATAATGGTCCAAGTCCTTGCATAGGTATAGTCCAGTCCATATAGGTCATAATGGTCCAAGTCCTTGCATAGGTATGTTAGAGTTAGTTAAACCGGATATTTAATTTAAAATTATTAAAAATTTTAAGTTAAAAGTTAATATTTTAAAATAATATTATTAAATTTAAAAGGAGTAGGGGACTCCTCCCATTATTCTTATATCTTTTCATATTATACTCTTATCTCACTCCCTTACCTTGAGTTGTTACCAAAAGAGAGTTTGCTTTACGCCTCTAATTTCTAGAAATATTAATACCAATCTTATTTCAGTATAGGCATAAGATGAGGATTAAGATTACTACTTAAAACAGAAATGGTAAATTTTGAATAGTGAATAGTGAATAGTGAATAGTAAATCGTGAATAGTAACAGTAAATAGTAAAACATGAATAGTAACGGTAAATAGTAAAACGTGAATAGTAATGGTAAATAGTAATAGTAAATAGTAATTTACTATTTGAATAGTAATTTACTATTGAAATAGTAATTTACTATTAAAATAGTGTTTTACTATACAGAATAGTAACTTAAAATAATATTATTTCTAGTATAATAACAGATTTCTAAAAACGATATGAAGATAACCTAAAAAATATAAAAGAGAAGTATTCTTACCTTAGGATTTTAGCTGAACCTTCTCCCAAAAAAATTTACTTCTCTCTCTCACTTCCACCATTATCTCACTAGCATTACTATATTAAGAAAACTTAATCTGAAATTGTGAATTCTAAAGAAGAAATCCTTCGGTATTTATAGGAAAAAAATTTACTATGCATTCCATTATTTTAATATAAAAGTACTGTGCATTTTTGAATTTTTTATTCCTGGTTACTGTGCATCTTTTGAAAATTTCATACATGCACAGTGTTTTGCATAGTAACTGTCGACAAAATTATTAAGTCAAATAGTAACCCTTCACTCGGTATATTTTAAATATTCAAAATGAGTCCTTTTTGAAATTTAGCGATATTATATCAGTCCTCACTAATTTTATAATAAGTAATATAAAGCTGAAATTTTAAAAATCTAAAATTTTCTGTTAATAAAAATTTATTGATACGTTTCCAATTTTTTAACGATTAGAAAAAATCAAGATTTTTCTCAAACCAATAATTTTTAGATAAGTCTACTTGAAACGGATTTTAGAAAATTTTCTTATAATTTAAATTCACTTTCTTATAAATATTTTTAATTTAAGTCACTTATATGAATTTAAAATTATTTAAAATATATTATTTTATTAAAAAAATTCAAAAATTCCAAAAAATCCATAAAATCATAAATAATACGTAGATTAAAAAGTTCTAAAGAACTATAAATTAATTCCTTCAAAATTTTAATATAAAAATAAAAATAGGGGTGTTACATAGGTCGCATTGGTAGTTGATATTAATATGTCCAAATCAGAATTTGTGTGTGTTATTATGCTCAACAAAGGGTAAACCATCCAAAGAACTCAAACAACTTCTACAAGTGTAAGTGTTAAATGTTATCTCAATGAAACATATCATCCAGTGTATATATCTTATTATTAAGCTTATTAAGTTAAGTATTTTTGTATTAAATTGTTTTTTATTGTAGACCAATACAAGTATCTCAGTTGTTGCTAGGTCGACACACAAAATGTTTAAAACCTCCTAAATGGATCAATCCAAGTGTAAGTTGGATGTTCATGATTTTTATTTGTTTGGTTGTGATATTTTTATCCTACATATTTCAATATTAATTGGTATTATTTTTATAGTGCCCAACACAACCAGTAGGTAGCATGCAGTGTGGATATTATGTAATGAAGCACATGTTGGATATTGTCTTGGCAAACACTCTTGATTCATGGGAGAAGGTAATTTTTTTTCAAAATATAGTTTTCAAAATTTGTTCAACTTGCATGTGCTTTATGTTCTTTCGACTAATGCATTCTGGTTTTGAATTTACAGAGATTCGATCGAGAACTATTTTCTGATGATGAAATCAAAGACATTCAAAAACGATGGGCAAGATATTTGTTTGAAGTGTTACCTCATTCATTCTAGAGATGTATGTCAAGATCATTGTTGATTATCTGGTGGTTTCATTAATTTCTCATTGTTTGGATTATTTCTCACAAAGTTTTTGTTTTGTTTATTAGTGGGGGTGTTTGGGCAGTTAAAATGTAGAGATTTTGTTCCATCTATCTTTTAAGTTTAGGTAAGGTTTGCATAAAAGACATATATTGGGCTAATTGCTGGAATTCATAAAAGGCAGAGGTTTGCATGATGTAAGTTGTTGTGTGTTTTAATATGAAAGGATTGCCATGTTGTTCTCTTAAAATGTTCCACTTTATTTCATCACAGAGTAAAAGATGTCATAGTTATTCACTACTACAGTTCTGCCTAGAGTTATTCACTTTCTGGTTTCAGAATGGAATAATTAGATTGGATACTAGAAGGAGTATTTCTTGCAACTGATTATGTAATGACTTCTGTATATATTATTGTACAGGTGAATGGTGAAATTATGAAGTTTCCTGGCCCTATTTACAACAACTTTTCATACCATCCCTTAGGACTTGGCTACTTTAAAGGTGACCCCTTACTACAAAAAGCATTCTATGAACTGGGTCTCCTTCTTTTGCTGTGTCATTTAATTAACCATGTTCCACTTTAATCATTTCATCTGGATTTAATTAACAGTTGACAGATAAATGTTAAGAGGTAAACATGATATGGTATGCTAAGATTTAGAAACTTACTATTTCTCCCTTTGTGAATATCACAGACTTCACACACATATGTTCTCTAGAACCAAATCGTCTATATGCTGAAATTGTGGCACCTGAACCCAGAGGCAAATATGAAAGCATTAGTGAAAACCTTAGACCAACAATCTCATTTATATAAAAATTGAAAACAAAGTAAAAAATCTAAAAGAAGGTAATCAATACTCTTTCTCTGTGAGTATTATAGGAGTTATCTTGTTATATTATTCTATAATTATCACTTACATTTTAAATCAAATAAAGACCATGCTTAAGGTTTAGTTCAATTATAGTCAATATTTGTTTTATATTCACATTGTTTTAAGAGATGCCCTGCAGGGTTTCAAAAAGAAGATATACCCGTCTGACCAAGTCTAATTAAGCAAAGATGGTACTGTGATTGATGTTGGATTTTATGTTGTACTGTAGGTGAAGCGATATTGGAGATGTTAGAGTGAGAGGCGTGGAAACAGACCCCACTTTTGATTGAAAATAGCCATGAAGATGCATAAAGGCATAAAGTTCTTTCAAAAGAATGACACTATTTTTTTTTGTCACACTGTTTTCTATGCCTGAGTATGTAGTTGTAAAGAACAAGTTGAAAGGGAATGGAAATTCTGTTTTTTTAGCTGTCTTATGTTTACTGATGATGCGAATGACACTATTTTTTTTGTCACACTGTTTTCTATGCCTAAGTATGTAGTTGTAAAGAACAAGTTGAAAGGGAATAGAAATTCTGTTTTTTTAGCTGTCATATGTTTACTGATGATGCTTTTTAAAATTGTAACGAAAGTGTGACAGGGATTGAAATGCACTGAATTTAAAAAAAATTGAATTTGTTGTACCGGGCGTAAACATAGGACCGGTGAGAAAAGTATAGCTTTGTACCGGTCCTATAGAACAAAACTGGTGAGAAAAGTCTACACTTGTACCGGGCCTAATGAAACAAACCGGTGAGAAAAGTCTAATTTTGTACCGGGTGCAATAAAAGGACCGGTGAGAAAGGTCTAACTTTGTACCGGGCTCTAACAAAAGGACCGGTGAGAAAACTAATATTTACACCATTTGTAAAGAAAAGGACCGGTGTAATTATCATTTTTTATACCGGTCATTTTAAACAGGACCGGTGTAAAAACTGTTTTTCTCACCGGTCCCAAAACCGGTGTGAAAAGTCTATATTTTTCTCACCGGCTCCATCCACACCGGTCGTAAAACCGGTGTAAAAGGCCAAAAAGGACCGGTGTAAAATCTCTTTTTTCTATTAGTGTAAGGTTGTTTAGGAGTTAGGTATTTATATTCTAATTGCATTGATTAGGTGCCTAAAATTTTTGTTTTAGATGTAGGGTTAAACACTTCTCATTCCATTTTTATTTAACTGTGTGGAGAAAGAAGAATTATGTAAAATATAATTAAGATTATTAATTTTTATAAAACAATTAATTGTTATTCTATTTTATCATTATCAATAAAGATAGTATTAGAAGAACAATAATTCATACTCTCTTAAAACTTTAAATAGACAATTAATACTCTCTTAATATTTTAAATAGACAGTTAAATAAAAATAAAGATTTTATTTTTAAGTAGATAATTAAATAGAACGGGAGAAGTACTCCTTGGGGTAGGTCTTCTAAATTTTTTTGTTTTTAATTGTGTTTTTTTTGTTTCTAATTGTGTTGTGTTTAATGAACTGGGTCTATGAATGTCCTTCTATATCTGCCTGAGTGGAAATATTTTCTTTGCAGGTTTCAAAATTGAATTGAATGCATAATAGAACCATATTCGTAAAATGACGACAATTGAACATTTTTTAAATAATGGTTTACATCAGTGTTGCAACGGTTCAAAAATCAATCAGTGGTCATAACAGAAACCGATAGAATTGCAGTGTATTTGATGATATATAAAAAGAGTATAATAGAAGATCCTCCAAAATTTTCTTTTTCTCTAAAAAGGAGTATAATAATTATATACTTGGGCATTGATGAATGGATCAGATTATTAGTTCAAATCGTGAAAAAAAAAACACTACATGATGCAGTACATATATATTCAAGTGAAGAGAACTGTCATGTTATGTTAATTCTTGATAGTGGTGAGAACGGTCATATTAATTTTTTTGATACGAAAATAATTAAATAAAATAAAAAAGTCAATCAATTTAGTCATCTTTAATAATTAAATTGATGTTAAAAGATTACTAAGTTGATTTACATTTTTAAAAATAGAATAAAAAAATGTTACTCAAATTGATTACCACTCCTGTTATGTTATCCGTTCCTTGTCCCTTAAAAAAATCATCCCCTTTACCCAAAGAACTCAGCTAAATAATGGCATTGTAGAATTACATTATTTAATTCTAAACATATTACCAATTTCGTATCGACAATTGCACACAGAGTTTTTTAAAACACTTGCGACCACCTAAATTTTTCATTCTTGAAACTAGTAATTCTCTTAAACAATTTAGGTTCCAAAAAGTCATTTTAAAGCAAGTCAATGAATTAAAAAAATATAATTTTTTTATAGAAAAATGTATTAATACTATCTTAAAAACTAGGGAAAATATGTTAATGATAATATTAAATAATTTGTTTCTTTTTCACGTTTTTCAACTATAAAACTAAAACATAACATTTTCATTGAAAATTATGTTAGATATAGTCTTATCATGATTACTAATGTAAGTCTAACCCAATATCAAATAAATTTTATGTTACTTTGGTTCAATCAAACATATGTTTACATCAATTATTTTTTTTACTTACCAACTTGTTAGTTATTTGTTAGAAATGTATAGAAAGATATAAACATGTGACGTTTTCCCTCCTTTCTCCTGTCACCCACCACCCAACCTTAAAGCTTAAATTTATGTTACAGAATCAACTTTTTTTAAAAAATAATTAATTAAATGATCCCAATAAGAAATAGCAACTAAATAATTTTTAGCATTTTGGTCATATTTTATGCAATAAATACTATTTTTTTATGTTTTTTATAAGGAAAGGCAGAAGAAAAATAAAAATTTTCAACATGCACAATCTCTTAGAAGGTAATAAATTCATTGTGTAAAATTTTACATGGCGTATTAATATAAATTTTTTAACAGTTTATTTATTTACTATATCGTAAAAAGTGATATATATATCTAGATAGACCTAATTATTAAAATTACACATTTTCAATTAACCCGAACATTGTTCGGTAAAGTCAACATATTTAATATTTGATGCATACATAAGTGATGTTTAGTATTAACCCTGGCGCTTATTTTTCTTTCCCACACCATTATTCCAATAGATAAGAAAAAAGAATTAACCTACTCTTTGACTAGATTTTGCTTCATGTCAACAATGGTAAACTATTTTATAAATAGAATTATTTTTGCAAATACCCATGAAACTAAGGACTTGTGCTCATATTACTTATTTGATCTAATTGTAAGTAAAGTGTGGAATGCGGAAGTATCAGATCAAGTCAATTGGAAATAAAGAGAAGTAAGTATAAAAGTAAGAAAATAAACATATGAGATTTATGTGGAAAACTTTCAACGGGCGATCACAAGCAACATAATTTTACTATGTAAAAAAAGAGAGTATAAGAAGTCCTTCAAAATGATAAGGACAGTATGAATAAAATTATCTTTCAACTTTTCTGATTAAAGCACTCTCAAATGTAACTAAAAAATATATCAACCTCTGACCAAAGCTCAAAAGTCTCTCGTGTTTTCACTTAATGAAAAATTGATGCAATTAATGTTAACGCATGCAGCCTTTTATAGCTGAATTGGATCAATAAAATATTGAATTCTTAAGTTGGAAGAAAGTTTGGGTGGTGAGTGGTATGAACCAAGGAATGCTAGCTATCCAAGTACAAGCTTTGTACAAATGACATATGCACAATAATTATGAAGGCACCCTAAAAATAAGAGATATGTATCTAACAATCTTCACCTTGGCTTGAATTTGATAAAGTGCTCATCACCAAATAAGCCCTCAAAAGGCATTCAAGTGTTGTAGAAACCAACCAAGTGCAAACAGTGTTGGATCTTGGTATTTGGACGTGGCTTAGGATGCATGTCTGTTGGATTCTCAAAAATATGAATCTTTTGCACCACAACTTCACCAACAATAACAATATCTCAAATAAAGTGATGTTTAATATTGATGTGTTTTCTCTTGTCATGATAATGAATTTTTTTGGTCAAATGAATAACACTTTGGCTATCACAAAACACAAAGAATATCTTATGTAAGACCAAGTTCATTTACCAAACCACAAATCCAAAGAGTTTCTTTTATACCCTTCGTGACTACAATATATTCTGCTTCAATTATATATAATACAACAATAGATTGAAGTGGAACTTTCCAACATGATAGAAGAATTTCAAAGAGTAAAGATGTAACTAGAAAGAGATCTTTGTCTATCAAGATCACCACCATAATTTGAGTCAACAAAACTTGCAACATCAATAGTTGTACCTTTGCTTTTATTAAACACTAAGCCAATATCTGAAGTACCTTTAAGATATCAAAAAATCCAATTCACAACACTCCAATGATTCTTTCTAAGATTATGCATGTATTGACTCACCACACTGACAACATATACTAAATCCATTTTAGTGCATACCATAGCATACATTAAACTACCAATTGCACTAGCATATGTAATGTGTGACATACGCTCCATCTCTTCTATTTTTGGGCAAAGGTCTGAAGATAACTTGAAATATGTAGCAAGTAGAGTATAAACAAGCTTACCATTGCTCATACTAAATTTGTCAAGCAATCTACACCTAATTTCTTCTTCTCAGACTCACTGTTGAGTTGAGCTTTCAATTTTCTGATCAAAGATTTGTCGCGTGATGTAATCAACATATCATTACCATAAAGTAACAAGTATATGAAAGTTCCATTAGGGAATTATTGGAAAAAAATAAAGTTATCATATTGACTCTTGGAACAACCTTACTCAATCATAAAGGAATCAAACCTTTTATACCATTTCCTAGGAGCTTTCTTGAAGCCATATAAAGATTTCTTCAATCGACAAATAAAATACTATTTATTAGGAATAACAAATTCCTCAGGATGATCCATGTAACTTCCCAAAAATTTCATTCTCATGTATAATCCTTTTAATTTAGACCATCAATGATATTATCCATTTTATCTCAACTTTCTACATAAATTTTAGTTAGGACAACATCTTTAATTTAACCTTTTACCATTGTAAATAATTTTAACTTTATACCTTAGGTAAAAGTTAACCAAATAACTTATTACCTATTTTCATAGTTATTAATTTCTTTGCCTTTTCCATTTACTCCCATCAAATTACTACATACTCCACTTAAAATGCGTCATCTTGTACATATTTTAATTCCTAGTTAGAGTCTAAATTTGAAAATATGGTAAAATACAAAGTTGTTCCTCTTCTTCTTAGCATTCCAACAAGACCAAAGTTATTAAAATCCATTAAGATTTAAGAGAGATATGCCCACAATACTGAAACTGTTTCAGAATTGGTATTTTACTTCAATCATATCATTTTGTACATATTTTAATGCCTAGTTAGAGTCTGAATTTGAAAAAGTCATCAACTAAAATGTTGTTACTCTTTGTCTTATCTTTCCAACAAAAGCCAATTCATTAAAATACATTATGATATGAGAGAGATATGCCTAAAATACCAAAACTGTGTCAGAATTGATATTTACTTCAATCATACAAGCTACATTATGTAGGCTACGGGAATGGTCAACAATTCAGCCCATTTTTCTCACCTAAAACCTCCATTATCACCACAATTAATGCACCTAACATCCCACTACAACCCCATTATCAAAAGCTTATCCCCCACTTGTCCTTTGCATGATTAAACCAACACTACATCTTGTTCCCAAGTCTGAATTCTTAGAACAAGCTAAAGTTAATGAAGTCTTTCTCTCATTTTCTTTCATTTTCTCCATCAAAGTCACTCTTGATCTGAAGTTAGGATAATAAGAGAACACTTTCAACCACTCTAGGATCCTCCATCAAGGTAAAAGGGATAGGGTTATGAATAAATATGGAATGGGTAGAATTGTATGCTGTTCTAGGATTTCCATATTTATTTTTGTAACTTGTTACTTAATTTTGAAGCTAAAAATATGTGAATTAGTGTTAGTGTCTTAATTAAAGTTATATATCTATGTATTATATAAATTTTAAGCTTTGAATGACATGATTTGGATGCTTGTAGCTCTAGTTATGGCTAAAATACTACAGTATGTCTGTTCTGGAATATGTACCTTTTATTTTGTGTAAATATTAAAATTCTGGGAATTATATATACCTATTTAGACTTTGATGTCTTCATAAAACTTGTATATATTTATTTTGTGGATCTTTAAAAGTTTTTTCAAGTTAAAAGGATATTTGTAGCTCCCATTATACCTTAAATACCGAGGTATGTTCATGCTGAAAATCTGTTAACGTGAATCACTGTTTTTATTTTAAAACTGAGAATTTTTTGATGTGAATCAGTGTTTGGTGTCTTCATAAAAGTTTTAAATAATTGTGTTATGAGTAATTTAGAACTGGTCCCATGCCAAAATTATTTTTGTAGCCCCAGAAATGTTCATTTTACTAACATTTGTACGTTCTGTTACTTTCTCTGAGATAATTTAGTGTACTGTGAATTTGTGATATTTCTGTTTAGATTTGGAATTTTTGGTCTGCATGAAAATTATACATAATGAAATTATTGAAAGACATAACTTCTCCTCATTCAACAATTATTTTTATATCAAGAGTTGTAGCAAATTTACTAAAGATTGTCAAAACAGAAAACTTTCCATGAATTGGTGATAATGATAATTGTTAACCCATTGACTATTTTGTGATTATGTGATGTTTCTGTTTAGAATTAGAACTTTTGGTCTTCATGAATGTTGTATATAATTTTGTTATGGAACTACAGAAAGTGGAATTACTTAAAAAGGATTTGATTTGCTCATGTTATGACCTTTTTACTAATGTATGTTGCTGCTGTAAATTTCTGAATTTTACCTATGATGGCTATTATGGATGAAATGATATTTTCCATGTGGGTAATGATTTATTTATGAATTATTGAGGGATTATTGATTATTATGGATGTTATTGAGTGTCCTATGAATGTTATACAGTATGTATATCTTTGTGATGGATAATTATGAATGACTAAATTAATGTATACATGAATGCCTTGTGGTTTATTGAGATATGTTGTTGAACTGTAAATCCATGATCTTGAGAATTGATATATGTGATGTGTCTTTTGAGGACTTGTGGCTTTCAAGTGATTATGGAAGTATTGATATCATGATATGTTAAATTGATAAAGAGAATTAAAAGCATTCATGCATAATAAGCATTTAGATGCACCATGGAATTTAAGGGTTCCATGATTGCCGGCCCTAGTGGGGGGTTACTCTATGATGAGTTAAAGCCTTATTTTTGTTGAGCGCCATGAAGGGTAGGGATTCATGGTTTATGCTAAGTCCTACTTGTGTACTTCGGTACTTGAACGCCATGAAGGGAGGGATTCATGGTATATGCTAAGTCCTACATGTGTACTTTGGTACTTGAGTGCTACGAAGGGTAGGGATTCATGGCATTATGCTAAGTCCTACTTATGTCTCTATGAGACTTTTTACTATAGTATTCCCACTAAATCAAAATGGATCCAGCATGACATCATTTAACTAAATTAAAAATTATTAAATGTAAATGACCTTGTTTGGAATATTCATCATATCATAATTGTTTGTTGATTGTGTTTGTGCAATTTTACTTATTTTATATTTATTCTATATTCTATCTCACTCTTACATTATTTTTACAATGCATGCTTCAAAGAATGACGAGTGGTGAAATTGATGAAGCTTTTATGTTTTATTGCTTGGACTTTGATTTTATTTGACTTTTAATGTGTTGTAATAATATTATTATATACCTCATACTGCAATCTTATCAATCATTTTTGCTATATAAATGTATTATGTTTTACTCATTCACGACTAGTATTCATGATAATATTCTGCATTTATCAATTTTTATGTGACCTCAAAATTTAAATTACGAATTTTAAAATGATTCTTTAAACGTGAAAAATTTATTATAAAAATTTGGGTTAATTAATTGGAATTTGTAATTTGGGTTTCGGGTGTCATAATCCATGTAAATTTCTTCTTCTAACTCCTTGCAGAAAAGTTATCTTAACATCAAGTTGCTCCAATTCCAAATCAAATAAAGCAACAAAAGCAAGCAAGACATGAAATGAAGGTATGACGAATAACAGGTGAGAAAATCTCATTAAAGTCAATACCTTCCTTTTGGTGAAAGCCTTTGATGATTAATCTTGCCTTGTATCTAGGATCTTCAACCCTGGGAATACCATTTTTCTTCTTGTAAACTCATTTGCATCTCAAAGGTCATTTGCCTTTAGGGAGATTTGTTAGACTCCAAGTGTTGTTCTTATGAATACTTTTATTTTTTTATTCATTACCACTAGCCATTTTGAAGAATCAGCACAAGAAACAGCTTCGATATAGGCGACAGGTTTAACATCATGATTTACCTCTTGTGCAGTAGACAATGTGTAACATCCTGATTTTTACCGATTGAGATTAAGCCACTAATTAAGGGTTAATTACAGAATTAAGATTAATGGTTGATTAGACTAATTGCTGATTGGTTAGAAATGATTGAATAAATAATAATAATAATAATAATGCCAGGTGAAAGGACGCATGTGCCCCTGGTGGTATAAAAGAACTTCAGCTTTCTCTCTCCCTCATTATTCATGCTGTTGGAGAAAAACTGGAAAGCTGGACATCTTTCTCTTCGTGCATGCATCTGGCCTCCTCTTTCCTGCTATTTTTCTTCTTCTTCACCCTCTTCTTTCACTCGAAGGCTAATGGCATCCTGAGAGGAAGTATGCAACGTTCAGTACCCAGAGTCGTTGAAGTATTTTATTGATGGTGAGACGAAGCTGCTCAAGAAGTGAGCAGGTAGATGAGTGTTTTGGAGGTTTAGGAACCTCCACTGTTCTTGCTTACGCAGTTGGATGCATGGAAGTCCGAGTGTCTTAGAGGCAGGACTGGTCAGGTAAGGGAACAGCTTTGGAATCCCCACTGTCCTTACATGCAGGGAGAGTCTCAGTGGCTGAATTGCTCGAGAGTGTGAGTCAGCTTCCGATTCCTTCAAGCTGTGCAGAATACGACGTCGGGAGCGTTCGGTGAAGGAGGGTGATTGGAGGATCGATCGGAGAGCAGCCGATCAGAGCTGTGAGCCAAAGGAGCTTCCGGAATCTTCATTCCAGGTAGGGGGCTGCCTTATATCTCAAATGCACGGTTTATGGATGGGTTCCGGGTGAAATCACTCTGCTTTGTATGTTATACTTAAAATGTGTTGTTTAGTATCTTGTGACTGACAGTTGAGTAACACCCGGGTTTGTAATAGTTACGAACTGTGTAGTGTCATGGTGACTCCACCTTGAGTGCATGAGATGTGGTCTGATGTGTCGATTCCTGTTGGGGATCTTATGTTGAAATACGTGTTGATTTCATCTAAAATGCTGAGTACATGTACTGAGACGTTGCTATGCCGGTTCTTGTTTATGAATTAAAATAACAAAATGCATGTGAATGTTACTAGGATCGACGAGTATATTATATACGAATGCAGTGTTGAATCCGTGTGACTTATGATAATTATATCAAATGCATGTGTGTGGTGTCATGAATACCAAGCCCATTATACTGGGAGATAGTGGATAATATCCGTAGATGTTATATATTAAATGCATGTTGATTCTATTGAGATGCCGAGTGTATGAGCTTGTTATGCTGATTTCGTAGGTGACTTTGTATTTAAAAGTACGGGATGCATGTTATTGACATTCAGTGCTGAGTGCATAATATGAGAACTGTGGTGTTAACCCCTGTCTGGGCTTTTATATTAAAAGACATATGATGTATACGATGAAAACGTGGATTTCCGAGTGAATGTATATGCTGTGTGGAATTGGTTGTAGTTCTATAATGGCTGCATGCAATGTATTTGATGAATACGACCATATGCATCTAATTCGCCCCTTGAAATGCTGTGAGCATATAGTGTGGGACACTAATACAGAAACAGTAATCAATGAATATGTGTGAAAAAGTCCTTTGAGCGAGGCTCAGGCACCCCCCTTGAACGAGGCTCGGGGTTTAAATTTAAAGTCCTTTGAGCGGGGCTCAGGCAAACCTCTTGAGTGGGGCTCGGGGTTTAGCCCGTGACACTGCCGTTGACGCTGAGAGTGTTTGTGTCACATGAGAGGGTAAACGGTTTGGTACCAGTAAAACGGCCGGATCAGCTAGGAGCTGAGTAAAAGGCTGAGAGCCTATGTTGCAACAATAACATTTAATAACAATGGATCGGATCCGATTGAATATCTGTGTGCACACTTATGATTGTCATTGAGCTCAATGTGAATTATATGAATATGTGGATATGATATTGAAAATGAAATCTTTGGTATAGTTTGGAATTGACTTGAGTGAATCCGAGTGGATGAATGCATGAATATTGATGTTATGGTTGTGATATATGTTGTGGTGAATAATATGAATTATATAGCCATGTATGAATTGAGTAATCCCGATTGGTAGATTGTATATATGCTGATGCTGTTGCCGAGTGCAATATGAAATTATGGTTGTGGTATATGTTGTGCTGGATATTGTGAATTATATCGCCTGAATGAATTGAATAATTTCCGATCGGGTAATGTTGTGTTGAATGATAGTGTGCTACAACTGATAGAGATATGTTATCCTATAGTTAAGGAATTATGGATAAATCCGAGCCAATAACTAACATTTAATATGTAAAAGCTCACCCCTACTACATTTTTCAGTATACGCAGGTCGGGTGGTGAATGACGAGAAGGCCCTAAACCTGAGTGATGGGTATCTGTGCTGTTGTAGTGTACAAAGTACATTGTACCGATTGTATATAGATATATTAAAGCCTTGGCTGGCTCTCCTGTAATATATTGTCTAAACGTATCTATTTGTGAGGATTGATTATCAGAATTGTGAACAAGAATGCACAAATATATATATATATATATATATATTATGTCGGTATGACGTTGTTTGGATTGACTAGGAAGAGGTGTTGAATGAATGATGTTAAATCTATGAATTCCGAGTGGGACATTGTTGTGAGATCCATTTCCGAGTGAGGCTTAGGTATGTAGTCCTTCCGAGTGAAGTAGGCTTGAATGATTCCGAGTAGATGTACTCGAGTGGACTACTTCCGAGGGAAGGCTAGTTCATGTGATGCTAAGTGAAAATAGCTAAGTAAACATTCCCGAGTGGGAAACTCCGAGTGAACCACCTCCGCGGTAAGGAGTATTGTGATGGTTCTGATTAAGGTATATTCCGAGTGGATAAGACTTAAGTAAGTCCGAGTGAGACTTAACTTAGTAATTCTTCGAGTGGTGTAGGGATAGAGTAAACCCGAATGGAATTTAGTTGTGGAGACTCCTTCTGAGAGAAGGAAGGTCTAAGTGTTCTCCGAGTGAAAAAAGTGAAAATATGTCGAGTGATGAATGTGTAATATATTTCCGATTGTGTTGAGGTTGAAATATACCGAGTGGTGTTTGACTGGGAAAATATTCGAATGAGGGGGAAAATTTATAGATTCTGAGTGGGATAACCATCATTGTCCGAGTGGATCTTGTGTGTGACCTTCCTGAATAAAAATAGGAAACTGTGTGTAAACTTCCAAAGGAAGTGTGACATGTTGGGATCATTCCCGAGTGAATGGAATCCCTGATTCCGAGTGATGGAATACCGAGTGTAATCACTCGCTTCAGCGAATAAGGGTTCGCTCCAGCGAGTGTGGAATGGGAAGAAAGGTTCTAGGTTGGTTCTCGCTTAAGCGAATGGGTGCTTCGCCCAAGCAAGATGGGTTGTCTCGCTCAAGCGAATTTGGGTCCCGCTTGAGCGAGTGAAAACTGTACTGGGCACGCTTAAGCTTTGTTCTTCCGCTGGCAGATTGTTTTATTCTATCCGGTTGCTTGTAAATTTTGGAAAAATTTCCCCTGTCTCGGTTTTACCTTTATTTAATCCGGGATATTTCACAATGCCTATATAGTCAAATTATCATCATCAATATATCTAGTTGGCCTTTTAATTTGTCATCTTGGCCTATCTCTAGTAAATAAAATAATCTTCCAGTTGCAGAACAAGAAAAGTGGTGTGATCATTGATATGATCAATAGTGTTAGACTCATTGGTAAAGAAGATGGGACATCAACATTAAGAGCTGTAGATTTCAATTCCAACTCCACTCTCTCATTGGTACCCTACAAGTTATTAGTACTAGAAGAAGACATAAAAGATTATTTCCCAAAAGATAGTAATACATCCTTATTAAAAATTATGTCTCTATTGAGAATTAATTTTTATAACTTATGATCAAAACACCATAAACGATATCCTTTAGATTCATATGTATAACCAAGAAATATGCACTTAATATCTGATAGAGCTAATTTACCATCATTGACATGTGCATATATAGGGCATCCAAAAATTCTTAAATTAGAGTTGTCAACAGGGTTACTTGACTAATTTCTTTTGGAATTTTGAAATCAAGTGAAAAGTGTGGAGATCAGTTGGTCAAGTAACAGGTTATGGAAGCTACCTCGACCCATAACTCACATCAATGCCATAAACATTTAAGAGCATATATAATGAACTCTCTCAACAATATTTCTGTTCAAACGTTCTATAACATCATTTTGCTGGGTTTTACCTATAATGGTTTTTTGTTCTAGCAATATGGTGATTTGCGTAGAACTCACTAAAGTCAACTTCACAAAACTTCAGTCCATTATCCGTGTTGAGCTTCTTAACTTTTTTTTTCTATTTGAGTTTCAACAAGAGTTTTCCATTTCTTGAAAGTGAGAAATGTCTCATTTTTATGCCTTAGAAAATAAACCTAAACTTTACGAGAAAAATCATTAATAACAGTCATCATATAGCGGCATCCTCCTTAAGAAGGAACTTTAAAAGGTCCACAAAGATTAGAATGAATGTAACCAAAGATACCTTTTATTTGGTAAGTTGTAGTGGAGAAGATGACTTTTTTTTTTGCTTCCTAAAGACACAATGTTCACAAAACTCCAACTTGTTGATGTTTTAATTACCAAGAAGACCTTGCTTGCTCAGAAGGTGCATGCCTTTTTCACTCATATGGCCCAGGCGCATGTGCCATAGTTTAGTGACATCATTATCAAGCATAGAAGATGAAACAATTGTTGAACTTGCCACCACAAATCATTATAAGATATACAAACTACCAACACAGTTAGCTTTTAATAAAACAAGGGCATATTTTGATACCTTTAGAACTCCACCTTCAATTGAATACTTGCACCTAAGAGATTCTAGGGTGTCGAAAGAAATCAAATTTGGCTTCAAGTCATAAATAAAGGAAATTTTAGAAAGAGTCCTGACAACACCATTATGTGTCTTAGTCTAGATAGTACCTATTCCTGTAATCTTGCATTGGGTATCATTACTCATCAAGACACCACCACCACCAACATGTTTAAAAGTGGTAAATAAGTCCCTATAAGGACATATATGAAAAAGTATATCCAAAATTAAAAATTCATTCAATTTAGCCCCTCTTATAAAAAAAGACTAAGATCATAACATCACCATCAAAATTATTCTCAACATTAGCAACTTCAGTGAGTTTTTTTTACCTTTATTCCTTGCTTTTCTTATTTATTTTTCAAGATAAAACAATAAAAGATATTATGCCTATATTTCTTGTAATAGCGGCAGGTTTTGTTAGATTTATGCCCTTTAGATTTGGATCCCCTTTTCTTATTACCGGTACTTCCTTTTTCTTGAGTTCTACACCTGACACTTAAATCATCACCCTTGTCCTCAGAATGAATCTCAAGATCAAAATTTTCTTTGAACAATAAATTAGATTTAACATCTTCAAAGGATAAGGTATCATTGTTACTATAAAACATAATTTCTTTAAAGTGTTTATAGGTAGTTTTGGTAGAGAGACAACTAACAAAAACAACTTTGTCTTCATCATGGATTTTAACTTCAATATTTTTTAGATCCATAATAATAAAATTAAATTCATTAAGATGAGATTGAATAGGAGCACCTTCGACCATACATATCGAATATAAGCTTTCTTTGAGACGAAGCTTGTTTGCGAGGCTTTTGGTCATGTACAAAGACTCCAATTTCAACCATAAAGCCACAAAGGTGCTTTCATTGGCAAATTCTCAAGAACCTCCTTGGATAAGCAAAGTTGGATTGCTAACAACGTCTTCTCACTTAACTCACCCCATTGCTCATCAGTTATAGTATTTGGTTTTTTATCTAAAGCTTTCTTTCATCCATTCTGGATAAGAACAACTTTTATCTGGACTCACCAAATAGAACAATTAATCTTGTCATTGAACTTCTCAATGTCAAATTTGGTGATGGTAGATATATTGAATGCCCAATCGGATAAGCGACTTTGATACCACTTGGAGAGTAAAGTGCAGAGTTTGGTACACTAAATCAAGTTAATTGGAGATAAAAAGAAGTAAGTATATATAAAGACAAGAAAATAAATACAAGATTTTTGTGGAAAACTCTAAATCTAAAGAAAAATAACAGACGGTCACAAGTAAAATAATTCCACTATATAACAAAAAAAAAGAGTACAACATAGGAAAAAATAATAATAAATCTCTAAAATTACAAGGCCTATGAATAAAATTACCTATTAATTTTTCTGACTAAAATAGTCTTACAAAAGTAAAAAGTTATACCACTCTCACCAAAGGTCACAAGTTTCGGGTTTTCACTTAATAAAAAATTGATATAATTAACGCAATGCATGCGGCCTTTTATAGCCAAATTGGATCAATAAAACATTGGATTCTTAAGTTGCAAGAAAGTTTGGGCGGTGAGTGGTATGGACCAAGCAATGCTAGCTGTACAAGTACAAGCTTTGTACAAATGACACAATACATGCATAGTAACTATGAAGGCACCCAAAATGAGAGACACGTATAGTAATGGTAGTTTGTTTAAATCCAACTTTCTTTAATTCAAGACGATGAAGTTGAAAACTTTAGAGCATGAAAAATGAAGGGAGAAGAAAATAGAGAAAGTAAACTCATGGAAAGAAAACAGTGCATGCATCAATTGAAAACATTTCACGTATTCTAAAATTACCACAAGTCTCTGACATGATAACATTTTTGTTTTTTTTTTTCTTTTCATCAATGATGACATTTAGCTTAGCTAGACATTACTCTGTTATTGAAGGGAAAACATTTTGGGCTCAAAGGGAATAAAGATGGTGTGGAAGTCTAGGGTCAGCAAGTGCTTCAAGAGGAAATTTCTTAGGAGTAGAGAGCCCGAAAATTTCCTCCATATTCAAGTCCTCTTTTTGAACATTATGTGGCAGTCTCCAATTAAAGCCATGCAAAAGATTGGCCAAACTTGCTTGAATGACCTTAAGGCCAAGAGAGTAGCCAGGACACATCCTTCTACCAGCACCAAATGGCAACAGCTCATAGTCATGCCCTTTCACATCTATCTCCTTACCTAGAAACCTCTCAGGTTGAAAATCCATTGGGTTGTCCCAAACTGAAGGGTCTCTGCCAATAGTCCAAACACTAACAAGCACTTGTGTCCCTTTCGGGATATCATACCCATCAACATTGCAATCCTCACGTGCTAGCCTTGGCACCAACATTGGTGCCACCGGGTGCAGCCTCATTACTTCCTTGACAATGGCATTGATGTAAGGTAAATTCACAATGTCCTTCTCTTCAACCCATCTTTCTCTCCCTATTACTCTGTCTAGCTCCTCTGTTGCCTTCTTGAATATCTCTGGCTTTCTCAATAGCTCTGAGATTGCCCATTCCACTGTTACAGCTGAGCTCTCTGTCCCACCAGCTATTAGGTCCTGACCAATCAAACTTTTCTCAACATCAATCATATAAAGCAATAATACTTAATATTTCCCCTAAACGACAAGTAGAATGAGAGAAACGCTGAATCAATGTCCACTCACGCTTCCAAGAAAATGCGTCCATGTTATATCATGCTTATTTATTTATTACACGTCATGTTTACTTAATTTAATGAATAACTATCTTTATCCACTATCCATTATTGGACCATATTTCACCTACACTTGTCGAGGGATTCTTTTTCAAACACGTAATCAGAATAGAGGTTTTGTTATTACCTAAGAGCCTGTTTGGTTATGAAGTTGGGTTGGTCAAACCTCGGTTTGACCAACCCCAAAAATAAATCCTACGGTCAAACGGAGTTTTGACTGTCTCGAACGACGTGAAGGATCAATATCAACCCTTAAATTTCTTCATTTCCCCAACTCCGTTTCCCCAACTGGAAACCAAACGGACACTAAATCGAGTTTAGGTAATTAAAAGTAATAGTAATCCTTTATATTGTATTTATCTAATAAAAGAAACTTAACTTTAATGATTAAGATTAACAAAACTCAATAATTGATAACTTTTAGGTCGGCAATCTATGATGAAAGAAAAAAGCCAATTATTTTAACACCAGATATACATTAGGGTAGGTATGGGAAGGGAAGTACCTGGGTAAAACCTTTGACTCCATGTCTTTCGAGCTTGACTTCAAGAGTAGGGTCCTCAGCAAGTTGCAAGAGCACATCAATCATATCCTTAACAACATAATCCTTCACACTTTTTTTCCTCTCAATGTGTTCATCCAACACATGTTCCATAAACCTATCGAATTTCTTGTTCAAAGCCTTCATCCTTTTTACGTACCCTTGAAAGTCTAAGAAATGAATCCAAGGAATAAAGTCTCCGATGTTGAGCACCCCATTAAGCAAAAACAACTCATCAAGCATTTTCTTAAACTCATCAGGTGAAATCACACTGTTTTCCGTTTCCTCCAAGTATTTTTTCCCCAACACCATTCGGCTTATAACGTTGAGGCTCAAAGTCGAAAGATGGTCCTTTAATAAAACTTTTTTATTGGAGGTTTTGAAGAGATCGCTAAGAAGAGCGCGTAGCTCTTGTTTTCTTATGTACTCGTATTCTTCAAGGCGTTTCGCGCTGAAAAGTTCCATCAGGCACATTCTACGGGCCTGGCGCCAGTATGGCCCGTATTGGGACCAAGTGATGTTCGAATAGTTGTAAGTTGTGTACTTACCGGCGGAGAATTTGGGCCTTCCGGCGAGTGAGGCGTCGTGGGTTTTCAGAAAGGCTTTTGCCATGTGGACGGATGAGCCCACGACGACTGGGCTTGACCCGAACCAGATGTGCATGATGGGCCCGTATTTTTGGCTGAGGTTGTGGAGGGATTTGTGTGGGAGGGGTCCAATGAGGTCGAGGTTTCCTATTATGGGCCAGGGTTTTGGGCCTGGGGGGAGATTGTATCGGCGGCGGAAGACACGGCGGCTGAGGAGGAGGATGACGGCGAGGGTGGCGAGCCATGTTGCAAATAATTCAATTGCCATCTTTGTTTGAAGTGAAGGTAAATGTAGTGTTTGTGATGGAAGTTTGCGTGGTTGAGAGGGGTATTTAAATATTTAGAAAGCATGTGTTGATGCCTCTCAAGGGCCTACCATTTTGTTATACCAACTTTCCGTGAAGCATGTGTCCAAAGTGTCTTTTGATGTTCACTGACTTTTTTCTCCCCTGCTTTGTTACGTCGGGAGAAGACTAATAAAATAAAAGTAGAAAGAATGCAGATTTTTTATATAATAATTATCTTTGAGCCCGTAAATAAGATTTTTTAACCTTCCCTCAAAAATATGTTTGAAATTGACCCTCTGAAAGAAATCAAGCCAAACTTCACGAACCAGGCTTGTATAGACCTTAAAAATTGTATCAAGTGTAGGTTAAGGCGAGTCATCCCATCAATCGTAATATAAATTAGTAGTTATTTTAATACCTTTTGTATGATTTTTTAAAAAAATTATTTTTAATAGATTATAAGAAAAATAGGTGATTAAAAAAATCATCCAATTTTTTAATTAAAATTTATTTTTAAAAAATGAAGTCGTCTAGCCCACCTGTGAACACCTTTTTTTGTCCGGCCAATTGGTACAGTTCTATCATTTGGGCATTCTATTCTGTACATGGTTCGCTTAAAAATTCATAACTCTTTCATACGACCTTTGATTTGCACAAACCCGGTCTCCAAATTTCCGTAACAAAATTGTCTACGACTTTTGTGAAGACCTTGAAGGCTATATCCTTATCAATTGCTACAGTTTTAATAATCTTCCTAGACCTGTTCCAGTTTCATGACTACTCTACACACCTTTAGGAAAAAATTCATATCTCCCTCATATGGTACCGAAATGACTCCGTTCTTTTTGCTATGGATCCACGTTAAGGATATCTACAAATTTCAAGAAGGGCATGAAAGCTAATTCTCCACCCATTTTTCCCAGTGAATTTATTTTGCTTGCAAATGTATTCCTGTTACACTCTAGAATAGTTTACATAGATGGGCCATATCTCCCTCGTTTCTTGATGAAAATTTTTATGCGTTATATCAAATTAAAGTTAAGAGAAAGACCTACAATTTTCATATTAAACTCTTTTTCAAATTTGGCACGCTTATGTCCTTAAATATGCAAGCAAGTTTCGTGATGAAGAAAATGGAACCCATCACCAAAATTGCTATGGTTTCCAAAACCCACCAATTTTGACGAAGTCTAAGTCTCTAAGTCAATCAATTTTCTATGCAAAATCAGCCCCTCCCTTTGTGTTTCAACGTGAATTTGGAGGCTTTGGTACAAGGGAATTGGTTTTCCACTTTATAAAAGGCAAGAGACAATATTAAATTGCAAATATTTAGAAAGCATGTTGATGCCTCTCAAGGGCCTACCATTTTGTTTTACGAACTTTCCGTGAAGCATGTGTCCAAAGTGTCTTGTGATGTTCACTGACTTTTTTCTCCCCTGCTTTGTTACGTCGGGAGAAAACTAATAAAATAAAAGTAGAAAGAATGCAGATTTTTTATAATAATAATTACCTTTGAGCCCGTAAATAAGATTTTTTAACCTTCCCTCAAAAATATGTTTGAAATTGACCCTCTGAAAGAAATCAAGCCAAACTTCATGAACCAGGCTTGTATAGACCTAAAAAATGTATCAAGTGTAGGTTAAGGCGAGTATCCCATCAAACATATTATAGTAATATAAATTAGTAGTTATTTTTAATACCTTTTGTATGATTTTTAAAAAAATTGTTATTTTTAATAGATTATAAGAAAAATAGGTGACTAAAAAAAAATCCAATTTTCTAATTAAATTTTATTTTTAAAAAATGAAGTCGGTTAGCCCACCGACATATTAGCATGCACCTAAACAAACCATCACAAATTTATTAACGTGTTTTCTTTTTTTGACCTGTCCTATCCCAACTCATAATCAAACATGCAGATCTAAACCTAGCCCACTATATTACTTTGTCAACCCTGCTTGTTATTAAAAATGGCGAACAATAAAATATAGTTACAAAAGGCATTCAAGTATACTAATTCTATTATGGAGGTTTTTTTTGTAATAAATGGGGTCAAGGTCCTAGGAAAAGATTATAAAGAAATGAGTTTAAGATCCCTATTACATCAACAATAAGCAAAGGCTTCAATCAGGGAGGGCTATTAGATAATTTGAGGAGAAGTTAAGGAACAAGAAAGGTTGGCTAACCCATATACGCACTTATTTGCTTCTCGAGAAACATGAAACATGGAAACTCATCAAGGTCTAGCAAGTAAATCAAGGATTTGGCGAAGAGAGGGGCAAGCAGGGAGGGTTGCTCTTCTCTTACTACCGCCAATGGCTATAACCAAGAAGGATGAGTCAACATAAAGTTGCACAATTCTGTAACCACTATCACAAGATGGGGACCACATATAACTACCTAGTGTAATTTCCTCTTATATATACGAGATAGATATCCTTGTAGTTTTTTTTTAAATATTTTTATTCTTTTTGATTCCTTTGAATTCCCTATATCGCACACATAAGAACACGTACATAACTTGGTTTGCAAAAAAATATGATACTTCAATAAGGTAAATTTAAAACTAAGGATAACTTTAACATTCTACCTCTATTACTATCATGACTATCCGTTTCTTCATCTTTGGATATATTTTTGGACATAGAAATCAAACAAGGAGTGAGAAATGAAATATAATACTTCACACATAAGACATAAGCTAAGGGTTTTCACAAATATCATAATAATATTATCATCCACAATCACACACAAATAGTCATAATCACATGAATGTCATGTAATGCTTCCAATGCCACAATTTTTTTTATCTATGCATGTGGGCTCTTTAAAGTCTTATTTTTGCATTAGGTCAATCAGGAGTTTAAATTGTTCTATAAATCTGAAAAATAATAATATAAATGCCCTCATGGCATATGAACAACCCAACTGATATGGAAATATTTTGAGACTAGTCAAAGTAAAAAAGTTTATTATGAAAGTACCTAGCACTAGAAAGCTACCCCGGATCACCTAAAGCACCCTTTCACACCTTCTCATCTCAAGGTTCTCAATTGAACCTCATTTAATGTATCTTCGGTTTCTATAATTCGTCCCCAGGCAATATCACATTTTTTCTCTTTTAAGTTTTCATGATGCATGAACCTCTCACGTACTTTTAAAAACTCAATTAAAAATTATATTTTTGGAGCCTACGAATCATGACATAGCTACCCTTGATAAACTGTACAGTTCTAAATCCTCAAATAAGTTTTACCACATGCAAAAAAAATAATTCAATACAGTATCTATATCATTCACAAATCAAATTTTGTCAATATTGAGTTTTAAAGTCTTAGATACCTCATGAGTATGTTGGAAAACACAAAATCAACTTATCTTAATTTGATCTTAACTAGTGAACCACTTTATATTATTGGCCAAAATACTTGAAAATTAGTGTATGAAAAGTTTAATAATATTTTCAAACATTTTAAAACTCAACTTTCATAGTTTCAAGAATTTAAACAAATTATTAATAAAAATTCACCCTTTCATTCAACAATAAAATATCTCAAACTTTGTATTTTTAATAAAATGATTTCTTTTATCTAAAGAATGACTAAAAGTCATCTTAAAAGTTTAATTTAAATAATTTTTTTTACAACTAAAAGAACCTTTCAAAAAAACTCTTATTGTTAAACAAGAATAATTTTTACATAAATCTAAATAAGTATTAAAAAAGTAAGAAGAAAAATAATTCCTTAAAAGGAATTAAAAATATATAAATGATCTCTAAAACAAAAATTAAGAGATAAGTAAATTTTTATTGAGTCTTAACTTTCTGTCACACTTATTATAAGCTCATTCTTCATATTTATACAAGATTATCAATCATAAATTAATTAAATAAAAATAATACAACCATTATACATAATCATCACAATTCATTTGAAGTGCGTTAGTTATTCAAAGTCTATAAGTCTTAGTGGTCTAGTCATGATATTATTTGGTTCATATCAAGTCCAAAATAGTCCAATGATCATATGGTCCATCATAGTCCAATTATCACATAGGTTTACCTCAGCCCATCTGAGGTCATAATAGTTCAACGCCTAAATGATACGATATATTAAGTCAATCAATATAAATCACCCAATGAACATTACTTTAAAATATAATACTCCTTTCATTCTTTTTTATCTGTCTTTTAAGGTTAAATCGCACAAATTAAGAAAAATAATTAATATTCTTGGATTATAATATTTTTACATCTACTTTCTTACTTTATCCTCATCTTAAATTAAATTTTTATTAATGCTATTAGTGTTTTGTTATTCTCTAGGTAAGGGTATAACAGGAAAAAAATAATAAATTAGTTCTTGAAAATTTAAAGAGACAAATAAAAAGGAACAATTTTTTTGGAATAAAAACAAATAAAAAGGAACGAAGGGAGTAGTTATTTCAAGTTTGAAAAGAGCAAGTCCTCCCATTGTCCTTATATCTTTCCATATTATATTCTCAAATCTCACTTCCCCTACCTCTTGAAGTTCGATCCTCCATGAACCATTTGTGTACACTAAGCCTTCAAATGCTAAAACACATTAATGTCACCTTAGTTTAGTATGAAATACCATATTTGAAAGTTCTTATAAGAAAATTATTTTAAAATGATTTGTATAATATATATATATATATATATATAATCTTAACACTCATTATTTTAACAAGGTAATAATATATATAAGTATGTTATACTTAATATACTTAAAATAAATGTTATCTTGTATAAAATAATCATAAAAAATTTTATTTATAGAAATTATTATTTTAAATAGTAATGGTAAATAGTAAGATACTAATCGATAAATAATAAATGATAAATAGTAAATAGTAATCAGTAAATAGTAAATAGTAATTGGTAAATAGTAATTAGTAATAGTAATTCATTATTTGTAATAGTAACTTACTATTTAGAATAATAACTTGAAATAATATTATCATATCCAGTATGATGATTTTGAGAACAAACTTAGAAGGGGGTTGAATAAATCTGTTCACTTTTTTAAACTAAAAGTGACACTTACTTTTATAAACCATTTTGCACGGCGGAAGAGACAACAGACTTTTGCAACAGAGAGAAAATTAGCGAGATTGCATCAGACTCTTGTAATGATAGGGATAGAAAGACCACACAAGAGATTTATACTGGTTCACTTTTAACATTGAAGCTACATCCAGTAACTTCAGACTTGAAGGGTTTTCCACTATATAAAATTATCTTTTTTACATGAGCTGCATAGACCGTGCCCTTGAGTATTATTGAATCCAGCCACTCATGGCTTAAGCACATCACATGCTTTTAAGTATTCTTGACACCAGTCACTCCTGGCTCAAATAGAGTATTCTTTTACAGCACCCACTCCTAAGGCAGACCCAAGTATTCTTTCACAAGTCACTATTGGCTTAAACCCAAGTTTTTTTTCTAAAAGCCTCTTCAGGTCAACAATGTTTCCCGACAGATCTACCAGACTTGCGCTTACAGAAATTTGGAAGAATTGATATAATAAGATTAATAATCCTTTTGACTTAGCTGAGCTCAGTAAAGAATTTATTCAACAGACTGATACAGATAGTGGAAGACTTATTTTGCATATGACTTAGTGCAAGTAATAAAGAAGTATGAAGCATACTAAGTCTAAAAGCTTAGTCAAAGACAATGTTCTTACAGAGGAGATGAATTGACACATTGATTGCATGTCTTTGACTTTGGATACTATGGCATATGAAGATAGGAATGAGATACACATAGTGAGTTTTCTTTATCTTCAATAGCATTTCTATGATATCTTTTGTTCTATATGATCTTTTGCCATTTATGATTTTCCTAGGCTGAATGTTTTTCATATTTTTCTTTTCATTTTCACTGAGTGCCCATTTTCTCTAAGTGCCCTTTTTTCACTCTTTTCTTTTTCTTTTTCTCTCTTTCTTTTTGCTCACAGATTTTCTCTTTTTATCACTCTATTCTCATCACTTGTTTTTTTTCTTATCTACTCTCTCTTTTCTCTTTTCCACCACACTTTACAGAAGAGAAAAGTTATAATTTATAGATATTTCTCTTAGATGTGCAACAGAGGAAGCAGAGACCCGTTAGATGATCGTTGAGGGATGATACAACTATTGAAGGGTGTTTTTCTTTAATGGATAAGTGCTTTTAGTCAGAGAGAGAGTCGTTCTGCACATGAATCATAGGGCAGAAAGCTTTTGGGACTTGTGTAAATATAGGCAAAGTAGGATTGTATAAGTTTCACCAAGATGGAAAGTTCTCATTCAAAGGTTTTTTGAATCATCAAGATGTTGGTGAAAATAGATACTTTGAGATGAATTTTGATCCTCCTTGCTTGAATACTTTCTTTGTCAAAAATAACATCTTCACGCTTTGATGGTGACTGCTTTAACATACTGAGGACTAGACTTGTTTAGGAAAGACTTCTGAAATGATTTTGGGTCTGGTGATCCATAAGGTGTTGATGATGAGACTCATAAATTAAGAGCAAACCCGATCAGACTATTGCTTGAGAAGGTTCATGAGGTCTAAAGCAGGTTCCAGCTTGATGAAGTAGGAAGATAGAGTCTGGTTGTTAAAGTACTTTGCTTTAAGGAAAGGAACTCTTCCACATACTTGATGCATGCAATATGGTTTAACAGGTCTAGGCCTGGTATGATTCTAGATGAGATGGCCTTTTACTTTGAAGATCGTTCCTAGTTTTTGTTTCTTTCTTTGATGTTTCTTTATATTTAAGAAGTCTTGTCGTGAAGTTTCCATTGACCATACTTTGGTTTGTCCTACCGGACTTTTGTTACGCAGGGACTACCTCTTTATTTTATAGCCCAAGCTTTGTATCCTGAACACTTAAATAAACTTTTAGATGATAACAAAATATGACTTTACTTTAAATTAGAATACTGAATGTTGGTTATCAACAAATCTAAGATTTCTTCAAAGTCTTCTTGACTCTAACATAGTATAATAATATATTTTAAAACGATAATAAAAAAACTTAATAATCATAAAAAGAGTATGAACGAAAGTTATTATTACTTTATAATTTGGATAGAACCTCTACTCTTTAGAAAATAATTTCTTTCTTACACTCACCATTCTCTCTCACTACTATATTTCTAAAATTTTTATCTGAATGTATATGAAAACTCTGTTCTTTCCTTCGCTATTTATAGGCAAAGAATTTACTATATATTTTAATATTTTATTATAAAACTTACTGTTCATACTTGAAATTTTCGTCCATAAACAGTGCAATATAGTGAAATTCTCGTGATTGCACAGTGAAATGGCGATTGAATTGTATAATTGGGGGTGGTGCAAATAGTAAAATAAAGAGGTGTGAAAAGTACTTATGTGTTCTATACATTTGTGAAGTTAAAAATTAATTTATTTCCAGATATAACGTTATTATAACAAACCTCACTAATTTTAAGAAGAGTAATATAAAATTTAAATTTCTAAATTCTAAAATTTTGTTAATAAAAATGTGCTAGTACCTTTTCGGTTTAGTAAAAATTAACAAAAATCAAATTTTTTGTTCAAACTAACTATTTTTAGATAAATCTACTTGAAATACATCTTTCTTAATTTTTTATACTTTAACTTCACACTTTTATGAAAATATAAAATTATTCAAAATATATTATTTTTTAAAATATTTTTGAAAATTCATAAAAAATTTTAGAAAATCACAAATATTATGACTATCAAAAAGTTCTAAAGGAATATAGTCTACTTCCTTCAAAATTTTAATTTAAAATTTTAGTAATAATTAAATCTTAAATATGTAGAAATAGACTTATAGAAATGTAAAAATAAAAATAGTAAAAATTAGAAGATATTCAAAATAATTCCTTAAACTTTAAAAACTAATTCAATTTTTTTAAATTCTCATTCTAATTAAATTTCTAAAAAATATTATAAATATATCTAAAATATATCCTTTATTTCCTAATGACAAAAAATAAATATATTTATATTTTATTAAATTACAAAATATCCTCATAAGAGTATCTTATTAATATATGAGTAATAATGAAATTTTTACATGTAATAAATTATATGATAGTAAAAAATAATATTTTACTAGTATCAGATGAAATAAATATGTGTACCAAAATCTCATAATTAAAATAGTTAATTGGTTAGTGATAAACTATTTAATAGTAAACATTTCACAAATAGGATTACCTTAGTGGTCACTAGTATGATTAAAAAGGGAAAATGTTTGAATCATAAAGGGTTTGAAACATAGGTCATCCACCTCACAGGATAAACCAATTGAACTAGTATGAACCGGGGTCAAGTATCCGGTGTGGGACTAACCACAAATATTCTTTGATTTTAATGATTTGTACACCGGTCCAGGGGAGATCCGGTATTATATCCCATATTTCAGTGGGAAATAAGGGTCTTGTAGTCCTAGAGATCCTTCACACCAAGCTTTCCCGCTGATAGGGGGCGAAAGGTGGTGTCACCTGTGAAGATTCTCCGACGCTCAAGTCAGTAACCAGAAAAAGAATTCAAGGTTATCGAGCGTAAGTTTGAGAATGAGTCTAATGTACCTGAGTTATGAAAATGTTGGTATTTATATACGTGTATACAGAGAATGAAAAGTCACTTAAGGTTGGGGGACCATTTGTACAATATGCCAGTACGATTCTGACACACGACGTGGACGCCTCCACGTCACCTATAAACGTTCCCCTGCGACTATACCTTGTACTGTTTATCGGGTGACATAGATGCTTTCCGGTGTGTATGGTGCTAACCTGGACTTCTGGTATAGAAATGTATCTGATACGAGTTTACAGTCTGGAGGTTTACCTGTGACATCGGTAAACGAGTAAGATCGGGTGAAATTATCCTCTTGCCCATGTGCTGGTATCTAGACCGAATCACCAGTTTTTAGAGTATTGACGACTCTATATACTTCATCTTATTCATGATAGGTAAACATCTCACATTAAACATTCATTAGAACCTATCTATTATTTGAGCAGAAAATGGGATGTTACACCTTGAGCTTTGATTGATAAGCTGAAACTGGACATAACAACCAAGAGAATCCCTTAACTTATCTACTATTTTTCATTTGTTTATTTCCTACCCAAAAAACAAAGGAAAACCTTTTTTCTCCCACTAGTAAGTAGTATTCCCTGAACCGAACTAGATACTATGAACTAGGCAAGGCATCTAACCACCCACTAAGTACTGGTCCTGTCACCTAGCCAACAACCATCCATTGCTTGTAGCATTGAAACCACAAGTAAGTAGTATGTCCTGAACCGAACCAGCCACTATGGACTAGCCAAGCCACTTAGCCACCTATCAAGTACTGGTCCTATCACCCATCCACCAACCATCCACTGCTCTTGTTACTAAAACCACAAGTAGTATGCCCTGAACTGAACCAACCATTATAGAGTAGGTAGGCTGCCTAACCACCCATCAAGTATTGGTCCTGTCACCTAGCCACCAACCACCCACTCCTCCTGCTACTGAAACCACAAGTAGTATGTCCTGAATCGAACCAGACACTATGAACAAGGTAGGGCACCTAACCACCCACTAAGTATCGGTCCTGTCACGCAGCCACCCAACCACCCACTATGACACCCGAAACCCAAATTACAAATTTCAATTAATTAACCCAAATTACAAATTCCAATTAATTAACCCAAATTTTTGTAATAAATTTTTCGTGTTTAAAGAATCATTTTAAAATTTGTAATTTAAATTAAAAATTGATAAATGCAGAATACTATCATGCATACTAGTCTTGAACGAATAAAACATAATACATTTATATAGCAGAAAGAATAGATAAGTTTGTAGTACGAGGTACATAATAATATTATTACAACACATTAAAAGTTAAATAAAGTCAAAGTCCAAGCAATAAAACATAAAAGCTTCATCAATTTTCACCACTCGTCATTCTGTGAAGCATGCACTGTAAAAATAATGTAAGAGTGAGATAGAATATAGAATAAATATAAAATAAGTAAAATTGCACAAACATAATCAATAAATAATTATGATATGATGAATATGCCAAACAAGGTCATTTACATTTAATAATTTTTAATTTAGCCAAATGATGTCATGCTGGATCCATTTTGATTTAGTGGGAATACTGTAACACCCCCTTATATACACGTAACACCCCCTTATATACACGAGATATGTATATTATTATTGCTTTTAAAAAAATTTAGAAAGATGTATATATATATATATCATTTCTTATCTCGTGTATACAAGGACGTATATACATCTGATTTTCTTTAAAATTTTGAAAGTAAAAAAAAGAATTATCTTTTAATATTTGTCCATAATGACCAAATAAATGTATAGAAATCATAAGTGATAAAAGATTACAGTATCAAAGTTTAACATTCACCTTGTTACAATTATCCAACTTGATATTGTAATAAGGTGAACTAAAATTAAATTATACCTCTACTACGATCATGATCAATCCTTTCCTAACCCTCGAACCATAGGTTTTGGAATCCTACTCTTGCCATATCTCTTCACCTATCCGATTGAGGATAAGACCACTTTACTTTTTTGTAATTACGCCTTTTCATCTTGGAATGCTAGCTATATATCACATAGCATTTATTTTGGACACAGAAATTCAAACAAGAAGGAGTGAGAAACAAAATATAATATCATACAGATAAGACATAAGCATAAGGGTTTTCACAAACTAATATAATAATATCAATCATAATCTCATACATAATCAATTATGAATATAGGGTTTCCTCATACATAATAATTATATTTTCATTCACAACCACCCACATAAAATGTCATAATCACATGAATGTTATGTAATGCTTTTAATGCTACTATATCATTCAGATTATGCATGTAGGCCCTTAAAGTTTTAATTGCACTGCGCCAACCAGGAGTTTACACTGTTCCATAATTTCGGATAATAATTGCTTTCATGGCATATGAACAGCTCAACTGGCATGGAAACACTTAGAGACTAGTCAGATTGAGAAGGTTTTTATTGTGAAAGTACCCGATATTATAGAGCGACCCCGGGTCACCTAAAGCACCCTTTCACACCCTCTCATCCCAATGCTCGCATTTAAGCCTCCTCTAATGTATCCTCGGTTTCTATAATACGTCCTCAGGCAATATCACATCTCGTTTCTCTTTAATGATTCATGATGCATAAACTACTTGCGTATTGAGTTGGTTAAGACTTTTAGAAACTCAAGTATAAATTATATCTTCAGGGCCTACAAATAACAACATAGCCATCCGATAAACTGTACATTTCCAAACTCTTAAATAAGTTCTGTCTCACGCAGAAGAATTTTAGTACAATTTTCTTTATCACTCACAAATCAATATTATTGTGATTTGAGTTTCAAAGTCTTAATATATATTCCAAACATTCTTTAGAGCATTTATAGTAAATTAATTTACTTTAGACACAAGTTTGAATTATCGATCTTTTTTATCTTTAATTACAATACTTGAAAAATATATAATAAAGCATTTTTATTAAAACTCTTATTTTCAAAAGTTTAAAATGAAATATTATTGAAGTATCTTATTTCCATTTGAGAATCAAATATTTTCATATATATATATATATGAATATATCTTATTTTCATAAAACAATTTCTTTTTCTTTTTTTAACTAAAAATGTATTCTAAAATTTGATTAAATAATTTATTTTGAAAGATAAAAGTAAGTTATAGAAATTATATACTTATATTGAAAATTAAGAAAAATTTCTTAACAATAATCTAAATAAACCTTGAGAAATTATTATAAATAACTTCTTTTAAAGTAATACTTTAAAGAGTAAAGAATAAGTATATTCTTACTGAGTTTTAGCTTCCCGTCATGTTTGCTATATGCTCAAACTTCACATCACAAGATCATCAATCACTCATCAATCAAAATCAAGTATTATAATATCATTAATCACAATCAAATATCATCAATCACTAATATTATCAATCATAATCAAATCAAATAAATATTATTTATAAATATCATAATTTAAAGTTTAATAATTATTTAATTTAATAAACTTAATTTCAAATCCTTATAGTTCATTCCTCGCATGGGTCTATGTAAGTCCATATAAGTCATAATACTCCAAGTTCTTGCATAGGTTTAGCTCAATTCGTATAGGTTATAAAAGTCTAGGTCCTTGTATAGGTATTTCAGAATAAGTTACACAAGATACTTAATTTAAAATTTATTATTTTAAAATAATATTATTATTAGATTTAAAAGGAGTAGGGGACTCCTCCCATTATTTTTATGTCTTTTCATATTATATTTTTATCTCACTCTCCCTTACTTGGAATTGCTACCAAAAGTGAATTCACTTTGTGCCTCCGAGTTCTAAAAAAAATATTAATACTAATTTATTTTAGTATAGGCATACGATGAAAATTAAGATTACTATCAGAAATGATAAATAGTAATTATGTATAGTAATAGTAAATAGTAACGGTAAATAGTAAATCATCAATAATAATGGTAAATAGTAATTTTTAAATAGTAATGGTAAATAGTAAATCATGAATAGTAATGTTAATAGTAAATTTTAAATAGTAACAGTAAATGATCAATCGTAAATAGAAATGGTAAATAGTAAATTTTGAATAGTAACAATAAATAGTAAATTTTAAATAGTAACAGTAAATGATAAATCGTAAATAGAAATAGTAAATAGTAAATTTTAAATAGGAACGGTAAATAGTAAATTTTAAATAGTAATAGTAAATGATAAATCATAAATAGAAATGGTAAATAGTAAATTTTAAATAGTAATAGTAAATAGTAAATTTTGAATAGTAATGGTAAATAGTAAATTTTGAATAGTAACAGAAAATAATAAATTTTGAATAATAACGGTAAATAATAAATTTTGAATAATAACAGTAAATGGTAAAGTATGAATAGTAACAGTAAATAGTGAATAGTAATAGTAAATCGTAAAAATAACAGTGGCAATTTATTTTTATCGTAGTAACTTATTTATAATAGTACTAGTAAATTAATGGTTTAAGAGTGCTAAAAAGAATAAACTAAATAATCATAACAAGAATATAGAAGAAAGATGTTATTACCTTACACCTCCGGCAGAATCTCTTTTTATCAAAAAAATTTACTTTCCACTAATTTATTGAGCACTATCTCTCTAGATTCTCTCTCTAATTTTGGTGTGTAAATGTTGTAAATGAGTCATCTATTTATAGGAAGAGAATTTTACTATTTACGATTACTTAAGTATTTATTTTACTATTCATGATGTAAGTATTTACCAACCGATGACTATTCATGATGTAAGTATTTACCAACCAGTGACTATTCATGATGTAAGTATTTATCAACCGGTAACTATTCATGATATAAGTATTTACCAACCAATGATGATGTAAGCAATAAGTAAGCGATGATGTCGGCAGTGGCATTTCGGTTATTTTCTTAAATATTTATTAAAAAATTCAAAACATTCCAGAAAATCATAAATAATGCATAGATCAAAAAGTTCTAAAGAACCATATTCTAATTCCTTCAAATTTCAATTTTAAAATTCTAATAAGAGTTAAATCTTAAATATGTAAAAACATAAATATAAGAACATAAAGTATAAATTGTGAATAATAAAGATATCAAAAATTCTTAATATAATTTTCTTAATTAGTGAATACTAATTAAGTCATTTTAAAATCTTCGTTCAATATATATTTTTATTTTATTATTTAAAAAATAATTAAATATAAGTACCAAAATTTTATAAAAATATTAATTAGTTAAAAATCAACTAACTAATAGTAAATATTTTCTCATTAAAGAGATATTAATATTTATTTTTTATTTCAGTAGAAAATAGGATGTTACAAATACTGCAGTAAAAAGTCTTATGGAGACACAAGTAGGACTTAGCATAATGTCACGAATCCCTACCCTTCGTAGCGCTCAAGTACCAAAGTACACAAGTAGGACTTAACATATACCATGAATCTCTACCCTTCATGGAGTTCACGTACCGAAGTACACAAGTAAGACTTAGCATAAACCATGAATCCCTACCCTTCATGGCGCTCAACAAAAATAAGGCTTTAACTCATCATAGAGTAACCCCCACCAGGTCATGGAACCCTTAAATTCCATGGTGCGTCCAAATGCTTATGATGCATGAATGCCTTTAATTCTCTTTATCAATTTAACATACCATGATATCAATACTTTCATAATCACTTGAAAGCCACAAGTCCTCAAAGGACACATCACATATATCAATTCTCAAAATCATGGATTTACAATTCAACAACATATCTCAATAAACCACAAGGCATTCATGTATACATTAATTTAGTCATTCATAATTATTTATCACAAAGATATACATACTGTATGACATTTATACGACACTCAATAACATCCATAATAATCAACAATCCCTCAATAATTCATAAATAAATCATTACTCATATGGAAAATATCATTTTCATCCATAATAACCATCATAGGTAAATTTCAGAAATTTACAACAGCAACATACATTAGTAAAAAGGCCATAACGTGATCAAATCAAATGCTTTTTAAGTAATTCCACTTTCTATAGTTCCATAATAAAATTATCTACAATATTCATGCAGACTAAAAATTCTAATTCCTTATAGAATTTTCTCTATGTTATAAACAACACACTGACTTTTGTAAATTTTTACTGCATGTACATAGTTTGGTAAGATAGGCATATCTCCTTGTAAAAAAATTATTTTAAGATAAAACTTGTGCCAAATTTTCAAAAACCGAATTATCTATAACTTTCATGAAGATTATATGTCCCAATTCTATAAGTATAAAATGCACTTTCAAAATTACTTTCTGACTTCAAACAGTAATTTCACTATTACAGATTCAGTTACAGCTTTGACAACCTTTGGTAAAAATTGTATATCTCTTAATAGAAAAATTATTTTTACATAGGACTAAATCTGGCATGTTCATAACTTAAATATCTAAAACTTTTATGAAGGGCTCAAAAATTAATTCCTTATAAATTATTCCCAAACAGCTAGACAAGCACTGACCTATACATAGCTTTCAGAAACGTCATACTTTAATAAATAAATCATAACTCAAGTTTTACTTATCCTTTTTGGAAGATTTTGGTCTTTAAATTTATAGTACACAAAGATTTACAACTTTTATGAATATATCATTTTCAATTTTGAAATATATGAATTACCAAACTTTAATTAAAGACACTTATTTTCAGAAACAATTAAACAACATGAGCACATGAGAGTAATTTAAGCATAAATTCCATATTACTTAGAATTTTGATATAAGACTAAATCTAACAGAATTATAACATCTATATATACAACTTTTATGAAGATAAATATGACTAATCATACTCACAAAATTTACAATATCAACATATATCCATAACCAAGTCATGAAACATTCAAAAGAAACATACTTCAGTATTTTGACTATAACTCATGCTATACATATCCAAATTAGTTGGTTCAAGTCTCAAAATTTATATAACAAAAAGATATACAACTTTTATGAAGAAGACAAAGTCAAATTCACACATTTTCAGCTTTGAAATTAAGTTACAAGTTACAAACATAAATCTAGAAATCCAAGAACAGCATACAATTCTACCCATTCCATATTTATTCACAACCCTATCCCCTCTTACCTTAATGGAGGTTCCTAAAGTGGTTGAAAGTTTTCTCTTATTGTCCTAGCTTCAGATTAAGGGTGAACTTGATGGAGAAAAAGAAAGAAAATGAGAGATATATCTTCACTAACTTAGCTTGTTATAAGATTTCAGACTTGGGAACAAGATGTAGTGTTGATTTAATCATGTAAATGACAACGGGGGACAAGATTTTCATAATGGGATTATAGTGGGATGTTAGGTGCATTAATTGTGGTGATAATGGAGGTTTTAGGTGAGAAAAATAGGTTAGATTGTTGACCATTCCCGTAGCCTACATAATGTAGCTTGTATGATTGAAGTAGATATCAATTCTGACACTATTTCAGTATTTTAGGCATATCTCTCTCTCTTATCTTAATGGATTTTAATGAATTTGGTCTTGTTGGAAAGATAAGACAAAGAGGAACAACTTTGTAGTTGACAACTTTTCAAATTCAGACTCTAACTAGGCATTAAAATATGTAAAGATGATATTATTAAAGTAAAATACCAATTCTAAAACAGTTTTAGTATTTTGGGCATATCTCTCTCAAATCTTAATGGATTTTAATAAATTTGGTCTTTTTGGAAATTTAAGAAGAAGAGATACAACTTTGTAGTTTACCATATTTTCAAATTTGGAATCCAACTATGAATTAAAATGTATATAAGATGACGCAGTTTGAGTGGAGTATATGGTAATTTGATAGGATTAAATGGAAAAGGCAAAAAAATTAATAACTAAGGAAATAGGTAATAAGTTATTTGGTTAACTTTTACCTAAGGTATAAAGTTAAAATTATTTATAATGGTAAAAGGTTAAATTGAAGATGTTGTCCCAACCAAAATTTATGTAGAAAGTTGAGATAAAATGGATAATATCATTGATGGTCTAAATCAAAATGATTATACATGAGAATGAAATTTTTGAGATGTTACACCCACCATTGTAATCATAAGACTTAAAGAAATAGCAATGCATAAACAAGGTCGAAAATGTTATATATGGTTAAACATGTTACGACCTAAAAGGAACATAATGCGTAATTATACATTTAGACCTACCCATGCCTTAGTGGAACTATGGTCTAATATTATTTTAATTTCTCATTTAGACAAGCAACTTCTATTCTCAGATTGAAGATATCAACCTTTAAACATTTATTTTTCTCTTCAAGTTCTTTAACTTTGACATAGTTGAAGTCCAGGATAACCTTTCCTGTTTTCTCACACAGGTGTGCTAATATTTTGTGTGAAACATCCTCTTTTCTATCTGGTCATGAAATGAAAACCCTGGAATGCATCATGGAGAGAGTACTAGTGGACCAAGGGAGTTCCTGTTGGTGTATGCACTATGAGCTATTAATGTATCAATTTTAACTTATCAATAAAATTAGTATTTTCAGTTTTAGACTAATGCTATTTATCCTGGAATAATAGGTCATAAGAGAATTATTCCTAAAACGTCCCTAATCAAGTATTTACATGGGGACATGTAAATACATTAAGATTAGTGTGTGAATGTACTGATGATTTGATCTCACAAATCATGGATATATGATATCAAGTCTTTACACGGGTACACATTAAGAGTAATGTTGTACTGGACAGACCCACCATGAGAACGTTGCATGGATCGTTACATGAGTGTCATAAACGGTTCTCAATGTGATAATGATATATAGTCCTTCGACTTGAAGTCACTACGATTCCTACATAAGGAGTTTATTGTTTTAATACAATCAAACGTTATCTGTAATAAGATGACCATAAAGATTGTGATTAGGCAATAGATAAATTATGCAGAGGGATGTGAGTGATGTAGATGGAATTTGTCTCTCCTATGTGACAGGAGTGATATCTATGGGCTACTTGATGGAGTGAGACTAATGAAATGCATGGCCATGCTAGGACGAATAAATATTAGATGTTTACTCTGTAAAGTCTACTCTAGTATCAAGTAAAATGAATTGGGCCATACAAGGATGACGACGACCATGCCTTGGGCCCAATTAGATATCGTGACAAAAGGAATAAATATATAAAATAATTATCACGTATAGGTCATGTCGATGATAAATAATATTCGGACATAATGATGTATTGCTAGATACTGCTCTTATTTTATATTAATAATAAAATAGTTTATTATTAATATAACCGAATATTTTACCTATAGGGTCACACACATAGAGTAAGCCCACCAAAGGATAGTTTTATTTTAGTTGGACTGAAAATAAAACTATTTGGGCCTAACTCATTTAGAATGAGTCAGGAGCCTAATTTTTAATGAGAGCTTAGGTCAAGACCTAAGCCTATATATAGAGCATGAGATGCTCATAGGCTGCTGCTCAGAAATCATACCATAAACAAAATTCCGTACTAGCATTCGGAGCTCTATTTTTTGGTGGGAGTGCTCATGTGGACTCCTAAGGGCGAAGCTACAATTGCTTCGATCGAGAAACTCATTCTACGTCTACAAGAGGTAAACCCTAGCCGAAATTTTTATTTAACATAATGCCTTAAGACATTTGTGTTTGTAATTCTTTTGGGAATCCTTTGTGTTTCCGCTGCCTGACCCTAATGGGATTCCCTAACAGTTCCACGATTGGAAGGTCTACAAGTGGCTTCAACTGTAACATCCTAGGTTAATTTACCTTTTTATTTACATACGGCAAATTATTTTCACAATAAATTTTTCGTGTTGAATAAAAATTTGTATCTTAATATGAATTAGTATTTACTCCCTTTAACAATTAATCCACTCGGGCTCGATGTAAAATAATATTTACCTCTTTTAGTTACACAAAATTATACTCAGTGTGAACAAAACCATTCTAAAATAACTCTTTTGGTAAATGGAGGAAGAAGAAGAAGAAGAAGAAGAAGAAGAAGAAGAAGAAGAAGAAGAAGAAGAAGAAGAAGAAGAAGAAGAAGAAGAAGAAGAAGAAGAAGAAGAAGAAGAAGAAGAAGAAGAAGAAGAAGAAGAAGAAGAAGAAGAAGAAGAAGAAGAAGAAGAAGAAGAAGAAGAAGAAGAAGAAGAAGAAGAAGAAGAAGAAGAAGAAGAAGAAGAAGAAGAAGAAGAAGAAGAAGAAGAAGAAGAAGAAGAAGAAGAAGAAGAAGAAGAAGAAGAAGAAGAAGAAGAAGAAGAAGAAGAAGAAGAAGAAGAAGAAGAAGAAGAAGAAGAAGAAGAAGAAGAAGAAGAAGAAGAAGAAGAAGAAGAAGAAGGAGAAGAAGAAGGGGACTGGGGTCATTCGCCTGAGCGAGACCCAAGGTACCTAGGCGAAATCCGTGAGTCGCTTAAGCGAGTTCTGACTCGCTTGAGCGAATGCCACCCTGAAGTCGGAGCGAACAAGACGCACACGCGGACTCACATGGGGTTCCACTCGGTAAAATGGTTTACTCGGCAAAAGGGTTTCACTCGGAAAACACTCAACTTCCATTCACTCGGACATTCCACACTTGACTCCTTACTACCCTTCACTTAGAAAGCTTCGCTCGGTCACAACTCCCTCAGAGATAATTCAACCTCCTTCACTCGGTTATAGCTCCTCCGGATATCCTCGCTCGATGAATACCCTATCTTTACTTCCCTCGGAAGAAACTCAGATTTCCCCTCGGACACATCCAACTTCTCTGCACTCGGAATCATGATACACTTTTCTTCACTTGGAACTATCCCCCAACCAATCCCACTCGGGACATTCTAACCTTCCACCCGGAAGGGGATCTCTTAGTTATCCTTCACTCGGACAAGGGTGGGAATTTCACATAGTGGTGAAACAGACATCAAACCAACTGACCCTCACTCAACAAGGGATGAATCGACTCAGGCAAGACTCGCTCGGTAAAAGACTGTCACAGTAAACACGTAAAAATATAAACTAAGCATAACACAATGTCAGTTCACATCAGATTCAGTTTAAGTCAGCACACAAGTAACATTACACACTCAGAAAACTTCTTATACACAATTATATTATACAGTTACTCAAAATCACTCGGGCCTTGGCATCGATCTCCCCCTTGGCGCGACTCCATGGCTCCAGCTTCCTTCCTGTCACTGGTTACTAAATTAAAATAACATCAAGGGTGAGTGTTTGGCATTATAATTAATTTAGAGCGGAATTTAACAAGTTAAATATATATATATATATATATATATATGTGTGTGTGTGTGTGTGTAAGTCTCATTCAGAAATCGTAGTAGTTCACTCGGCAAAACCCAACAACAGCATTCAGTAAAGATAACAATTCATACTCATCAAATATATCGAATTTTCACTCGGAGATTTATCAAGTCACACTCGGAAATTATAGCACATTGCACATAACGAACACATCCACTCAACTTAGCAAATATATCAAATTCATCGATAATCACCACTAATTCTCATGCAATCTGACTCCTAGTATCCGGATACTAAAGGATCGGCCTTCAGCTGGGGGTCCTACTTGACACCCCGTGAACCCTGCTTGGTTCACCGAGTCCTGCTTGACTCTCCACCTTGACCACTGGGTCCTACTTGACCACTGGGTAGCTCAACTGGGCACAAAAACCACGGGAGCCGAAAATGAGGGGCTATAACATATCGTTGGCCGTCCCACACCACATAGTTATACATACAGTTCATATTTCACCTATCAAACGTGACCATTAACATCAATTTCTCATCACTCGGGTGACCTGCTTGTCAAACCCGGATTCACATTATAACACCGATCATCTCAACATTAAATATTTCAAGCTCATGACATAATCAACTCAACCACATACCCGATCCTCAACTGATCGGTGTACATAGTCACACATACACAAACATAGGCACACCACAACATTTAATAACGTTTTCTTACCCTGTTCATACCATTCAACGGCTCGGGTAGGAAGTAAATCCTATTCTAATTAATCATAACCCGAACACCCCCTTACCTCGGTTCCACGCTTCGATGATCTGCTCCTAGTGTCGGTCCCTTCCTCTGAGCACGGGATTCGCAGTCTCAGCTCCGTCACTCAGCCTTTCATTGCTTAATCTACTACCTACGGGTCAGAATGTAAAAACCCGTTAACTCAACGCCCTCAGCTCTTAGGCCACATTTGAGCTTACACTCACCAAAGGAGTGGAGAACAGACTCGAATACAACCATGCATGGCCCTTGGCTACCAGAGAAACGAAAGGGATAGGGAGCCACAAATAAAACGGATCAGTGGACTCACCTTGAGGCCATGATCACAGGAATGGGGTTCGATTGAAGCTTTAACACAAACAGAGTCCTCCTCCGGGGCATGCAATTCAGCAACGAGAGAGGAGAAAATGAAGAGGAAGGAGAACAGACCAAGAAGAAGAGGAAGTGGTTCGTGAATAATGAAGAGGGGAGAGAGAGAATTTCCTTTTATATAAAGCTCAGGGGCAAGACAGCCTTTTCCCCTATTTTATTTGCATTCTCATTAAAAGTTTTTAATCAATTTCATCACATTGGACTCTTTTATAATTACCGACCAACTACGCTTATTTGCTTTCACAACGTTCAATTATTCGTAACTGTCTAATACTTCATAAGAGTATCGACCCGAGCTGGATACCGGCCAACCGGTGTCCAGGCGTAGTGCCCACACCTCGGTAATTCGAGCTAATGCTTGAGAGGTCGGACACTTCATCCGTCCTTACATCTTTGCTATGCATATCCGTTTGCCTCAGCCATACAGGAGGTTGATCCAGACTATAATTCCGAGTTAGGCGTTCTCCTCACAACGGTTAGTCCAAGACCACTCCAGGCACACCGGATAAGCATCAGTCACAAGACAGCACGTCTTTTACCGCTCTCCCCTGTATAACCGATCTTCAACACTGCTTGGTCCTCACATCTGAGACCGGCCCGACACCGGATTCCTTGACCCCAGTTCAAGCAGATCAAATATTAAATAAATCTCTAAAACATTTGCTAATATTTTCCACTCTCCATAATTTTTATTAAAATACCAGGAATGTTACATCAACTGCCCCCAAAGTGATATATTGAGCAATAAAACCTAGTTCTCCTAGAGTAATTCTCTAGGAATTTTGTCTTATATACTTATCATGAACCGCTACTATGTATAATGGTAAGTAAAGGGAAAATGCGGTTTGGTTATATAAAAATAATTAATATGGATATATTAAAAATGCACTCGGTTTAGTTTTATCAATAGGAATTGAAAACTGAACCAAATCGTAATAAGTAAAAAAGAAAATCCATTTTTCAAATTTTCAATTTATAGTTTGACCGGTTTTCCAATAGTTAACTTCCTTTTTTTGGCATTTGGAACTCAGTTAGAGAACATGACTATGTATATACCTATTATTTTTTTGTCAATATACTTTAAATATAAAGGATGATCGCGTACGAATAACATTTAATATGAACAAACAAGGTGGGATGAGTCCACATTGATCAGGATGAGATACTATTTTCCTTTTCACTCAGTAAGCAACTAACCATTGCATCATCCAATATGTTAATTGCAATGATTCATTGAACTTTTCAAATCATTTAAATATTTTTAAATAGTGCTTACAACTTATTATTAAAATCGGACAATTAGGTTTTCAATCTCATTAGTCAAATTAATTAATCGGTCTATAAAATGTTAATAAATAATTATATATAACTTAATAAATCATAATAAATATATTAGAGGTTTAGAATCACAATCTTACATATATAATTTTTAATCAATTAATAAATAATAGAGATACATATTATAGTCTCATCGGATATAATAATAATAATAATAATCGTATTATTATTATTATTATTAGTAACACCCGATTAGAAATAAAATTATAAAAGAGCAACATCATATGATAAATAATAGGATAATTCAAATTCTATCTTGTTGTCACACCAAAAATAAAAATAATAATATAAAATAAAACCGATCTTTTATCTTATTTACTAAATGTGTTTAAAAATATTTAATATTAAAAATACCATATTGTATTTAAACTCCCATCATCTTATATACTATTTTTTTAAAAAAAGTAAAGAATTTAATAAGACATTTTATAGAAACAAAAATTCTGAAATTAAGTTTTTTAGTTAGGTTAACTTATGAAAGTAAATTCTATAGTTTGCTTTAATTGCATGTATTATTCCTTAAAAACAATTTTGTTTGAGTTGTGAATATGAGCTAATTAATTTTTTTAGCTGATTTTTTTTTCATTTATAAAACTCAACTAAAAAGTTTATTTAAAGGAAATTAAACCTATATTACTTAAACTAATGTGTTTGTGTAAATTCACCACTTTACGGTTTTGTCGCTTCGCTTTACAAGCATGTTCTTAGAAAAAAGTGGTTGTTAAAAAAAGGATGACAATTGACCATAAGGACTTGCCTTTTATAAAGTAATTGGACATAATAAAATACTAGTGATTGACTAGACTTACGCTTTTAATTATTAAGTAGTAGTTGTCAATTTACCATTTCTGTGAAATTTCATTATTATTGACTTGTAGACTCACCTTTACTTGGTCAACATGGGTTACAAAGTTGTTTAAAGATTTATAAAATAGGGTTTAAAAAATTGGGATTTTAAAAACGTGGTTGATAAAACTGGAGTTTTAAAAACAGTGATTTATGTTTGGATAGTTTGTTATAAAAGTAAGTTGAAAAATAGTGACTATGTTTGGTTGGAAAATGTTTTGGTAACCTTGGTTTAGAAACGAGAATCCACTAAACCTGCATGGATGGCTTATTATGTTATTAATAAGATGTATTATAGTTTTTGTTTAGTTTTTACTTAGTTTTTATTTTATTGTTTGGCTAGGATGTGTCTTTCCCTACTACTTTTACCACATATATTGTTTGTGATAAACCCATTTTTCCTTAGAAGGGTGAGATCCCTATAGATGTTGAGTCATGACATTGACCATGAGTACATCCCAGAGGAGTCGAAGTAACTATACTATCACTATTGCTAGTTGTGGATGTCTATTTTGGTAGCTAGTAGTTAGACTTTTGTTGTTGTTTGTTGGTAGTTTTTTTATTTTGTTAGGTTTTAGTTTACTTTTGTTGTTTAGACTCTGTTGCTTGGTAATATGCTTTTTGACATTGAATTCCTTACTCTTTGCATAGCAATGTTACCATAATGTCTTTTTGTTGAAATCATTTCTTTGTCTCATTTTATTATATGCTTGTGCATGATTAGGGTATAATTTGAAGGAGCTTCTTGCTTGTGTTGATAGTCAAGAACCTTGTGTGAATCGGGTATGCTATAAGTATCATATGCTTTCAAGTGTCGACTCAATTTCTTACAGTTGATTTTGATTGATTCTTCATGCTTGTCACCACAAAGAGAGAAAATAAAAGAAAATGAAAAAAAATGGAAAAAGAAACGCGTGAAAGGATAAAAACACCTTTGGTCTTAAATTCCTTTTTCAATTCCTTCTTCTCCTTTACATTTATGTGTGAAAACAAAGAGAGAAAGAAACAACGTGCTCCATTTCCATGGCCATGAATAGGGAGGCATAATCGAAGTCTGATTCCTTGTCGTAACCTAAAATTGAAGGCACCATCATGACCAAGGGAACGAGGTAAGTATATAGGCGAGCTCAAATTTAGGATTTCCTTTTTTCTCTCTCTAGGCCGAAAGTGAGGGCTCATTAGGGGGGTTTATTTTTCATTTATGTGGCATTTTGGAGCTTGAAAGTGGAAATTGGTAGGATGGATGTTCCTAATCGGCTAATGGGTGATTGTTTTGGCATTGCTAGGTTTTAAACCAAAGATTGGAGAATCGCTAGATAAGGTAAAACTTGAAAATGAAGGTCAGAAGTGACAATTGTGAGGTTCAGAAACTTTAAATATGTGTTTGATGTCATTTGGATATAATAGATTTTAATTTCGAAGGTCGACATGTTAAATTGGTTCATAATTTTCTTGAATTTGGATTGTTAGTGAATTTAGTGAAGTCGACGGTTGATTTGAAGCTCCAACAGCATGGAATCGAGGAAAGGGGGTATACGTGGCATATGAATAATGAAAATAATATTAACGTCAAACTCGAAAGTGTAACATCCCATTTTCTACTCAAATAGAAAATAGATATTGATATCTCTAATGAGAAAACACTTACTATTAGTTAGCTGATTATTAACTAATAAATATTTTTATGAAATTTTGGTACTTATATTTAATTATTTTGTTTTAAAAAATAATAATAAAATAAAAATATATATGTATTTTGAATGAGGGTTTTAAAATGACTTAATTAGTATTCACTAATTAAAAAAATTATATTAAGGATTTTTAATATCTTTATTATTCACAACTTTTATTTTATATTTTTATATTTTTGTTTTTAGATATTTATGATTTAAATCTTATTAGAATTTTAAAATAAAATTTTGAAGGAATTAGATTATGGTTCTTTAGAACTTTTTGATCTATGCATTATTTATGATTTTCTGGAATTTTTTTGAATTTTTGAAAATAATTTTTTAACAAATATATTTTAAATAATTTTACATTTGTATAAAGTTACTTAAAATTAAAAATATTTACAAGAAAGTGAAGTTAAATTATAAGAAAATTTTCTAAAACCCATTTCAAGTAGACTTATCTAAAAATTATCGGTTTGAGCAAAATCTTAATTTTTACCAATCATAAGAAGACCGGAAAGGTATCAACAAATTTTTAGTAACAAAAAATTTTAGATTTTTAAAATTTAAACTTTATATTACTTATTATAAAATTAGTGAGGTCTAATATAATATTGCTAAATTTCAAAAAGGACTGATTTTGAATATTTAAAATATATCGAGTGCATGGTTACTATTTGACTTAATAATTCAGCCGACATTTACTATGAAAAATATTGTGTATGAACGAAATTTCAAATGATGCACAGTAACTAGGATCGAAATTTTCAAAATTACACCGTACTTTTATAATAAAATAATGGAATGCATAATAACAATTTCTGCCTATAAATATGCACAGAAAACCGAAAGAAACTCAATTTCTAAATAAATTTTCTTAATATAGTAGTGTTAGAGAGATAGTGGTGGGAGTAAGAGAGAGAAATAATTTTTATAGAAGGAGATTCTACCAAAATTATAAGGTAAAAATAACTTTTTTTATATTTTTAGGTTTATTTTCATATCGTTTTAGAAATCTATTACTGGATATAATATTATTTTAAGTTACTACTCTGAATAGTAAATTACTATATTAATAGTAAATTACTATTTATTGTTACTATTTACGATTTACTATTTACCTTTACTATTCACGATTTATTATTTACTACTACCTCCGGTTCCAAATATAAGCAAAAATACCTAACTTCACACATATTAAGAAGGTTAGTTAATGACAGTTAGTTTCATTAATTTTCTTAAATATGTGATGTACTTTACAGAAATGCCCTTCATGCTGTTTAGATGGTAATTTAATTATTCCATGCTGTTTGTATTCTCTAGGCGGAACTTTAACTACACCCATGATAAATTAAACCAAGCTTACCTCCAAAAATTTTCACTCAAATAGTTGGCGGAATAAATTAAACCAAGATTACCTCCAAAAATATTTTGAGATGATTTGAATCAAAATCATAACACACAAAAAATTTATAAAACAAAGCTTTAAATTGAATTAGACCCATTAGTTCTTTGCATTCTTATTTCATTAGAGCTTCACAGTTCCAGTCAGTATTATCCAATTTATCTCATAAACTTGATGAGCAAAGATGCCTCTACAAATTGATTTGAATATTCAAAATATAGATGTTGCCTTTGAATTGTGCAAAACACCTGAGGTGGATTTCAATTCACGTGAAAACAGAGGAAATGCATTAGACAAAGCTTCTATAGAAAAATCATCCATTTTGCAAAATGAGGATGCATCAGACGCAGACGCAGAAGAAGAAAATGACGAACAGAATGTTTTCAGTGGGCTTAGTCAAGATGCAATCATTTTGCCGCAAGGTATGTGTAGACCTTTAATTTACATGTCAATTGTTACAATTGAGGTAGTACTATCATGCTGTAATTTTTGTCATTGGTAGGAACCGAAAACCATCTAAACAGTCATGGTGATATACTTAATGATGACACACTAATTAATGATGGACTTGACACTAACATCAGAGTTGAAGATGAGACACAACCATCTCTTAGAAAACGTAAGTTCTTGAGTAACGAACAACGTTTGGCCGTCTCTGCAACATTACAAAACTCATGTTCTGGTGGGAAGCTTAATCTAAGGATGGCAAAAAGGGTGGCTACATTACATGGAGTGTCGACAAATGTGATTTATCGTATTTGGAAGCAACAAAAGCAAACAGGAGATGTTTGTCATAAGAAAACAAAAAATTGTGGCAGGAAAAGAATTGAGTTTGATGCTGACATAATACGTCAAGTTCCATTATCTAAACGTGTTACCCTTCGAGCTTTATCATGTTCAACTGGCATTGATAAGAAAAGGTTGATAAAATATTTAAAAGAAGGAGCTATTTGGAGGCATTCAAACACGCTAAAGCCATATTTAAAAGAGGAGAATATGAAATCGCGTCTTAAGTTTTGTTTATCCATGCTTGAAGAAACTTCTATGCCTCATGATCCAAAGTTTAAGTCTATGCATAATATGGAGCATATAGATGAAAAACAGTTTTATATGACCCAAAAATCCACAAATTATTACTTGCTTGCAAATGAGGATGAGCCACATAGAACATGTCAGAACAAAAACTTCATTGGTAAAGTTATGTTTCTTGTTGCAGTGGCTAGACCAAGGTTTGATAGTGAAGGCAATGAGATATTCTCATGAAAAATTGGGGTGTTTCCTTTGGTGACCAAAGTTCCTTGATGCTAAAATCCTGAGCCATTAACTTGGTGCTAAAAATCTTAGTAAAAACAAAATATGACTCTCGGATTTATACTTTGGCAAGCGCACCAATCGTTAAAATTATAGAATATTTGATCGTCCCACAGGGATTGTGGTAAGTACCTCAATCTTGGATTAGTACAAGCTGAACCAACAAAAGACACAGGAATTTCATTCGGTTTTTGGTTGTTTTAGTGTTTTATAGTTGTTTTTGTATTTCCAGAAATAGAGTTAAAATGAAATGTGAAAGGTGATTAATAGAAAACAGGTCAAGATTGCTTCGGTTCACAAATTCATCAAGAAACATGCAATTAAAGTATAATCAAACTCCATAATCCAGAGGACAATCCGCTTGTGGTTATTCCCTAATTCCTTAGGTGAAAAACACTAATCCTTAAGCATCGAACCTTAATTCCTTAAGTGCTCAATTAACCTAAGAATCTAATGCGAAATTGGAGGTTGAACTCTAACTATTCACCTAAATTGATTAGGCCTGAACTAGTTAGAAAGCTGGAAGTTACCTAAGCTTCAACCATGATTCCTCACTGGCGAAGTTCTTCATCAGTTCTGGATTTGTCAATCCAGCGATTTGGATCTACTCCTCAGCTTGTTCGCCTCAGGATCTAGAAGTCGATTTCCTCGCTCATAGCTTCAAGATTCCATTGCTAACCTTCGCAATCCCAACCTCAGGGAATTAGAACTCCATTGACTTCGGTTCCATCGAAGGATTGTGGAACGTCATGGAGGAGAGGATTTAGAGAGAGAAAATACGTAGTGAGATGTACGAAGTTGTGAATGAATTGTATTCTATGTATGAATCTGTCTCTCCTCTGGCTCTAGAATATGTACATGTATATATAGGCATCTAACTAAACTAGCTGACTTAAATAATACCTGAAAACTAAGTTAATAATTAAACTAACTAACTAGTTAAATAATTTCGGAATAATTAACTACTCACAGCTCAACACTTAGCAGATTACAGTTTAGCATTAGCTAATTTACAGCTCATCACTTAAATTACTAAGGTACAAGTAGAAGAGAAGGCAATGGAAGCGGAAACAGCACTGCGTCGAGTGTGTTGTTGGAGGAAAGGAACAATATTTAAGTTACTGCCTCTACGCTTCAGCGAACTGGGTTCTCGCTTGAGCGGATTAAACTCTTGCTTGAGCGAGTTCGGCTCTTGCTTGAGCGGATTGATAAATGAATCAGCGTTCTGAAGTTGACGCTCGGGTTCTCATGCAGTATCCGGTTCCCTGTTCTCTTTTGGAGTCGGTATCTTTGAAGTCTTTGCAGTCGGATTTTTGTTAATTCTTTTCGGTCAACCTTTTGGGAAGTCTTTTCAGTCAGCCTCTTTAAAGTCTCGCTCAGTCGGACTTTTGGACTCCTTTCAGTCGAATTTACAAAGACTCACTCGGATTTGTAAATTCTCGCTCGGCTTTATGATTTCTCACTCGGCTTTTTGTAATTTTTTACTCGAATTTGTCTTCTTAGTTTGAACACAACCTGTTTCTGCACCAAAAATCAACTAATTGCCTAGTATTTGTATGCTGGCTGCTTAATGAAATTACAAATAATCATAAACTCTTAACTAATTAATGTTTTTAACCATTTTCTTACATAAATAAAACACTTTTGAAATAATTAAATAAATTATAAATTATTAGCAATTAATTGATTAATAAGGCTAAACTAATCACTTAAACAATGAATTAATTCAAATAAAAGGCATAATAATTAAGTCTTTTCAAGACTTATCACATCCCCAAACTTAAAACTTGCTTGTCCTCAAGCAACTATTCAGATTATTTAACTAACAAGCTATTATTTAACACAATCAACCTTTCCTTAACTTAATTCATGCTATAATTATTGAATACCGACCATGCTTTCTTTTCGCAATTTCTAAAAGTATAATAACTTACACCTCCTTTGGGAGACAAGCTGCTGATGCTTTCCTCACTGGTCGGTGTTTAACTCTTCTCTCGGTGTATAGGGTGAATAAAATGCACTCATCACCTGCATACTTGTTAGATAAACATAGGCTTGCAACAGTTCTAAATGTCATGCCATATGCCATATACAATCAGATCAGTAAGGGCTTTTTAAGCTTATAACGGGGCTGGGCTATAGGCTCAATTATTGTTTTTCGAGTGAATGTCGGGTTACAAGATGTATCCACTGATGCCTTGACTCAATTTTAACTTAACTGCCTCTACTTAGCAAGCTCCATTATTTTCTGAGTGAATGTTAACTTAACACTTTCGGTGCTTTGCACCTTCTTTTTCTTTCAGTCCTTTGGACTTTTCCTTTTCTTTCTCCTTTTCCATCTTTTTCCGATCACATTTCAATCGGTGCTTTGCATTTTTTTTTCTTGCTGATTTTTTTCATTTTTCTTCTCAGCTTTTCTATTTTTCCTTTCATTTGCCTCTATTTATTCATCTATAACCAAGGTCGGAGTGTGTCCTTAATTGATGCTAGGCACACTCTTCATCCCCAAACTTAGAACTTGCTAGTCCCTAGCAATAAGTAAGACTGAGCAACTCATCAGCAGAACATCCAGGGGTAAATCAGTCGGTTTTTTTTCGAGATAAAAAGGCTTGTAATGTTAGGTGAATAAACAAAATAAAAGGGTCTCAGGCTCAAACATAATTTTTGGGTCAAAAGATAATTAAATATATTAGGAAGGCTACTTTTTGGCCCTGGATGAATTAACAAAGAAGGCCTTCATCATTTTCGATTGGCTGGTATACAAACAATTAGCAAGTACTGAAGCAAATTCTGTCTCACTAACTAGCATGCAGGTTCACTCGGAAAAAAAAAAAAAATAAAATAGGCTCAAAAGCTACGAATATAATAGTTAATCAGCCAGTCATGTCCCCAAGCTTAATGTAAGATCATACATTCAGATTGCTAACTAGCATGCCGAGTAAACAATTAATTAATGATGAAAAAGTTATGGCCAGGTATCATGAGTTAAAGAAAACTGATCAATTAATTTATCCGACTAAAGCCTGAGAATCAGCAAGAGTTAAATAATTGAGATGGATTTTAAATTACATAAATTAATGAGTAAATAGTTAAGATAGTTTAACAAATAATGAGTAGGAAAGCTAGAATACTTCCCTTTTTACCTGATTGGCAGTTCATGGAAAGCACCTGGTTGGACTTTCTCAGAAATTAGAAGATGTGCCTTTTCCTGCAATACGCGTAAGTACGCTGAAATATTGGCGTGTCAACGCCCAATTTAAATAAAAAAAATAAAGCATCAGGTATGGTATTCGCTCAAGCGTGTCAAACCCCGCTCAAGCGTCACACAAATAACATCAGGTATCATCAATATGGTACTCTCGCTAAAGCTCACATACCGAATAGATAAAAGACTGAAAAAAAACTGAAAAAGAGATACCGAGAGAGAGAAAGACGAATGTACAATTAGTGAATGAGAGACGAGTGTGTGACAGAATGAAAGATCGGATGAAGAATAAAAGTGACAGACTGAAGGCGGAAGATCTAATGAAATAGACACTAAGTGGATCAAAAACGAATAAAGAAAGGGACCGAGTAAATAAAAACGAATGAAAGAACTATACCGAGTGGATGAGGTCGGGGAAGGAAGTGGTGAGGGAAACAAGTGAACAAATCGTCGAGTGACTGGAAGGCCGAGTGGACAATATATGTGTATTAAACATACGTGAACGAAAGACAGAGAGAGAGACGAGTAGAAAAACAAAAGAAAAACCGAGTGAACGAAGGGATAACAAACTGACTGAAATAAACCGAGTGAATGTAAAATGAGTGAATGATATACTGAATGGAAAGAATACTGAGTGAATAAAGAATGAGTAAATGAAAGACGAGTGAAAGATTGACTGGGTGAATGAAGAACCGAGTGAATGGAAGATCGAGTGAGAGTGAAGAAAGATACCGAGTGATGGAGATACTAAGTGGTAAAGGATGAGTGGAAGAGTAAACAAAACAACGAGTGCAGAGAAGAAATGAGTAAATGGAAGAACCGAGTGAATGAAAGACGAACGGAAAATTGAGAGCAAAGCTGAGTGAATGAAACAATAAGTGGAAAAACGAATAGATAAAAGATAGAATGCGATAATGAAAGACTGAATGATAGGTGAGAAAAAGAAAGAGTGACCGAGTGGAAGAAAGACGAGTAGATTGAGTGTGGATGAAAAAGACCAGTGGATGAAAGAATGAATGGGAGAACGAATGAGAATATCCCGAGTAAAGGAGATGAGTGAAGGGTATACCGATCGGTTGAAGGAGATGAGTAAATGCATGAGCGAGTGGAAGAAACCGAGTGATCTAGTGAGAAACAAAGTGAATGAAAAAGAGACTACGAAAAGAGACGCATGAAAGAGATACCGAGTGGGGGAACCTAGAAAGAGATCGGGCAAAGGAATAAGAAACTGAGTGACGAGTGAGTGAGAAAAATACGGAGAAATGGGTGAAAGAACGAAAAAGAAAGAGTAGATTGAAAGAACAAGTGAATAAAACATTGAATGAAAAAGGTACTGAGTGAATGAATACCGAGTGGATCATAGAACGAGTAAAAGAATGAATGGAATAAAGAAAAGAGCATGAGAAACGAGTGCGACAATGAATGGACGAGTGAACAAGCGAATGGGAGAAAGAACGAATAAAAGTAATACCGAGTGAATGAATTAGAGACGGTGAATAGAAGACAGTGAATGGAAAACTGCAGAGGAAGAGACCGAGTGAATATGGAGAAATATACCGAGTGAGAAAGATCCGAGAGATGAAGAACGAGTGAGTGACAATGAGAGTTCGGGTGAAGAACAAAAATGACAGGAGTGGAAAATCAAATGAATGAAATACCGAGTAAATGAAAGGCCGAGTGAACAAAATGAATGCAGCGAGGGGCCGAGTGAATGGAGAAACTGGGGGAATGAAAAACAAAATGACATGAAACTGAGTGACTAGAAATACTGAGTGTGACAATCACGAATGAAACACGAGTGGATGAAAAAGAAAAATACAGCGTGAGAAAATCGAGAAAGAAAGTAGATGGAATGAAACAACGAGTAAGTGAATACCGAGTGGATTATACCGGGTAAAAATGAAAAACGAATGAACAAACAACGAGTGGTCAAAAAATGGAAAAACAAGTGAAAGAACATGAAAGAATGACTGACTGACCGGGCGAATAAACATGAGTGAAAGACAGACGAAGAAGGAGATAACCTGAGTGGATAAAAGAACAACTACAGTGGAAACTAAGTGGATGGAAATACTGAGTGGCTGAAAAAGAAAAACGGAAGACGAAGCATTCATGAAATAATGAGTGACAAAGATCGGGTGAATAAGTGACGAATGGAAGAATGAAAGAATGACCGAATGAATGGAGAACGAGTGAAATAGAGTGACCGAATGAATGAAGGCCGAGTGGGATAGACGAGTACAAGTTATACTGAGTGGATGAAGAACCGAATGAAAAATAAGGTGAAAAACGAAAGTCAGAATAAAATAAAGTGACTGAGTGAGAAAGACGAGTGAATGCAAGAACGACTGTAGAGGGGTCCGAGTGAACGGAATACCGAATGGATGAAGAAGAATACGATTGAGTGACAAAATGAGTGGACAAAAGAATGAGTGAATGAAAGGCTGGATGAATAACCAATACATGCAGAGAGATTGGTTGAGGACACCAAAAGACTCAGAAAAATGAAGGACAGGGTGACACAAATTACCCTTCATCATCTGACCCCCCTTCATCATCTGAAACCATTTATTTAAGTACCCCCTTGGTCCAACATCAAAGGATGTTAGAAATTTCCGGTCGGAAAGGGTCAAGCACGAGTAACAGCACATCCTCAGGCCCGATTGCGCTCAAGCGAGAGCTTGAAGCGCTCAAGCGTGGAGCAAATATACAAGGCACAATTGGCCACGCTTAGAGCGTGTTAATGTACGCTCAATCGGAGGTGCAGAAAAAGTCATGCATCACAGTCACGCTTTGAGCGTGTGGAATGACGCTCAAGCGGAAGGAGAAACAGGTCCAACGCTCACTCAAGCGAAAAGAATGCACGCTTAAGTGAAAAGACTTATACAAAGTCACGCTTAAATCACGCTTAAGCGTCACTCTCCTCTTGCTCAAGCGTGGAGGGAATCTGATTCTATTTTCTTCATGTTGTTCAGTCTCTCACTATTTTATTTATGTACAAGAGAAACAAACACGAGATCATCCTCCAGGATCCCATTTCTTATGACCATACACTCTTGGTCTTTTTACTCCTTGTTTTTCTTTGTTATGTTTAAAGCTAATGCTCAACATAACTTTCCTCCAATCTTTATTTTTCCAAACTTTCTACTTTTTCTTCTTTTTCTTTTCTTCATTGTTAGTCTTCCTCTTTTTATGCCACAAGCAATGTTCTTCTTGACTTGATGATTCGCGTTTCCTTTTGAATTCCATAGCTGCAGTAGTCACCACTAGCAAACGCTCCTCATAACATGGCTGAATTTCTTCTTCTTCTTTTATATTCTCAACATCTACACATGTTAACTCTTCTTGTGCATGAACTTCTACTTCTTTCTCTGTGTTCACACTTGGCTCCCACAAAATTTCAGCATCATTATTATGTTGCCAAGATATGGTTTCCATCTCAGCTAAGACCTCAACCTCTTCTATCACTTCTTGCTCAATAATAGTATCTATTTGATTCTCAGGTTCCTCAATGGTTTCTGTTGTCATTTGTTCAATTTGCACTCCTACAACACTTGCATCATCAAAGAAATTATTCAATGACAACTCTTGCTCTTGTTCATCTTCAGACCAATCTTCTTCATTCTAATCATCAAAGAATGCTTCACTAGATATACTATCATCTTCCACTTCTGAAGTATAATCCATATCACTTTCTTCTTCATATTCTTCAATTGACTCTTCTTCCATCAAATATCCCTGAACTTCCTTATTTTCTTCTTATTCTTTTGTTTCTACATCAACTTCAAGTTCAGGTTCATCCATTTCAATGTTTTCTAACTGATCTTCTTCTTCCCCAAACTTAATTTCTTCAGCTAGAGCAACATCATCATCCCATGGCTCTTCATATTGGTCTTTTCTTCGTACAACCTTTATATTCCTTTGCTCTTCGGCTAACTGCTTTGCAATAAAATCCACTTGCTTTTGAATATTCATGATTGAATTATCGAAATTTTGGAGGCCGGTTTGAGTGACTTTTATAAATTGAATTAAACTCCTTTCTAACTCTGATGGCTCCTCCTCAATTGATTGTACCTCCTCTACCTGGTTCATGCATAATGTTTATGAATATTGAAGAAACTCTGCTAAGGTGTCATCCAGATCCATTACCTGTAACTTTTCACTTTCCAAAGGAACTAAAGAAAACATAGATGTAACAACTGACTACAAACAACGTTACTGCAACGGTTAGTGCTAACAACTAAACAACTAAAATCAAAGAGTAGTAACTAAGAACAACAATTCACGCAAGACTTAACAAATCTTACTCTTACAACAAAATTTACTAAAAACTAACAACATGTACAGAAACTAAAAAAAATGGTTCAGTCTAGTACCGGTCTAAGGATTATTGATATTACTCAACAATCCCCGGCAACGGCGCCATTAACTTGATGCTAAAATCCCGAGCCATTAACTTGGTGCTAAAAATCTTAGTAAAAACAAAATATGACTCTCAGATTTATACTTTGGCAAGCGCACCAATCGTTAAAATTGTAGAATATTTGATCGTCCTACAGGGATTGTGGTAAGTACCTCAATCTTGGATTAGTACAAGCTGAACCAACAAAAGACACAGGAATTTCATTCAGTTTTTGGTTGTTTTAGTGTTTTATAGTTGTTTTTGTATTTCCAGAAACAGAGTTAAAATGAAATGTGAAAGGTGATTAATAGAAAATAGGTCAAGATTGCTGCAGTTCACAAATTCATCAAGAAACATGCAATTAAAGTATAATCAAACTCCATAATCCAGAGGACAATCCGCTTGTGGTTATTCCCTAATTCCTTAGGTGAAAAACACTAATCCTTAAGCATCGAACCTTAATTCCTTAAGTGCTCAATTAACCTAAGAATCTAATGTGAAATTGGAGGTTGAACTCTAACTATTCACCTAAATTGATTAGGCCTGAACTAGTTAGAAAGCTGGAAGTTACCTAAGCTTCAACCATGATTCCTCACTGGCGAAGTTCTTCATCAGTTCTGGATTTGTCAATCCAGCGATTTGGATCCACTCCTCAGCTTGTTCGCCTCAGGATCTAGAAGTCGATTTCCTCGCTCACAGCTTCAAGATTCCATTGCTAACCTTCGCAATCCCAACCTCAGGGAATTAGAACTCCATTGACTTCGGTTCCATCGAAGGATTGTGGAACGTCATGGAGGAGAGGATTTAGAGAGAGAAAATGCGTAGTGAGATGTATGAAGTTGTGAATGAATTGTATTCTATGTATGAATTTGTCTCTCCTCTGGCTCTAGAATATGTACATGTATATATATAGGCATCTAACTAAACTAGCTGACTTAAATAATACTTGAAAACTAAGTTAATAATTAAACTAACTAACTAGTTAAATAATTTCGGAATAATTAACTAATCACAACTCAGCACTTAGCGGATTACAGTTCAGCATTAGCTAATTTACAGCTCATCACTTAAATTACTAAGGTACAAGTAGAAGAGAAGGCAATGGAAGCGGAAACAGCACTGCGCCGAGTGTGTTGTTGGAGGAAAGGAACAGTATTTAAGTTACTGCCTCTACGCTTCAGCGAACTGGGTTCTCGCTTGAGCGGGTTAAACTCTCGCTTGAGCGAGCTCGGAATTGCACTGCAGTGTTGCTTTCTCGGTTATGGAGAAGCTTGGGCGAGGGTGGTATTTTGAAGTTACACTTGAGCGAGTTCGGCTCTTGCTTGAGCGGATTGATAAATGAATCAACGTTCTGAAGTTGACGCTCGGGTTCTCATGTAGTATCCGGTTCCCTGTTCTCTTTTGGAGTCGGTATCTTGGAAGTCTTTGCAGTCAGATTTTTGTTAATTCTTTTCGGTCAACCTTTTGGGAAGTCTTTTCAGTCAGCCTCTTTGAAGTCTCGCTCAGTCGGTCTTTTGGACTCCTTTCAGTCGAATTTACGAAGACTCACTCGGATTTGTAAATTCTCGCTCGGCTTTATGATTTCTCACTCGGCTTTTTGTAATTTTTCACTCGGATTTGTCTTCTTAGTTTGAACACAACCTGTTCCTGCACCAAAAATCAACTAATTGCCTAGCATTTGTATGATGGCTGCTTAATGAAATTACAAATAATCATAAACTCTTAACTAATTAATGTTTTTAACCATTTTCTTACATAAATAAAACACCTTTGAAATAATTAAATAAATTATAAATTATTAGCAATTAATTGAATAATAAGGCTAAACTAATCACTTAAACAATGAATTAATTCAAATAAAAGGCAGAATAATTAAGTCTTTTCAAGACTTATCATTCCTGCGAAAAAGAACAGCATTAATAGAGCAGCAGGAACACTTGAAACTAAACCAATTGCCTCTATCACTAAGGAAGTCAATCGGATGTTCTTAGTTAATAAAGTTTTGCCAGTCATCAAAGAGAAATGGCCAAGAGAAGACATACAGTACCCAATTTTTATTCAATAAGATAATGCGCGATGTCATGTTCAAATTGACGATGAAGAATTTTGCAGGGTGGATCAAGAAGACGGGTTTGACATTAGATTAACATGCCAACCACCAAATTCTCCAGATTTGAATGTTTTGGATCTTGGTTTCTTCAATGCAATTCAATCATTACAGCAACAAGAAGTGGCTAAATTAGTTGATGAGCTTATTCAAGCTGTGGAAAAATCTTTTGATTCCTTTTCAAGTTAAAATTCCAATAAAATTTTTCTTACACTTCAAGCATGTATGATAGAGATCATGAAGCTTAAATGATCAAATAGATACAAGATTCCTCATATAAAGAAGGACATGTTGGTTAACCATGGAAGCCTGCCTAATGAATTAAAATGTGACCGCCAACTTATTGAGAAAGTTATAAAGTGCTTACAAAATAGTGACAATTGATAACAACTTGTTACTAAGCCACTTGTTACTAAGACAGAGTCATTCAACTCTTGAGTGGTCATTCTATACCTGATATTGGATTAGGCACTTGGAAATCTGGTTCACAAGCCAGTAACTTTGTCTTTTCTATGATTGTTGAGTTAATCAATTATTATATGCTACCTGATGAATTTTTGGCATGCTTGTGGAGTTAAGTTCTATATGATCTATCTTTTGGTTGCAGGATAGTTATAGACACATAGACACTGCAACATAGTATGGAGTTCAAGAATAAGTATGATTGTGTTTCGTTAAAAATTTTGTTTACATTGAACCACTATACAGGTCTCAATATCATTAAATAAAAGTGAAAATATTTCACTTTGACATGGTTGGTGTTGAAATAACCTCAAATTAAACATGCTTAGTTATAAATTGTATAATATCCTAAGCATACGATTTTTTAATTCTATTATACTTTAGCATACGATTTTTTAATTCATGATGCATGTGATTTAGCATTTATAAATTGAATAATATCCTAATCTATAAAAATGAAGATTCATTGGCCATTTTGTGTGAGGCTAGCAGACCTCCTAAAGTAGAAGTGTTAGAGTTTGACAGATGTTGTCTTTTTGGTTGAATATATTGTATTGTTTGGTGAAATATTGTCTTGTTTGTATTTTCAGTTTATGTGACTATGGAGTTGCAATTTTGGTTGAGTACATATGACAGAAAACTATCAGTTATATGCAAAAAGTTGATCACGTGCTACTGATAAATTGCCATCCTATTACAACCAGCTACTATCCCATCTTCATTTCTTATAATAACCTCATAAAGAAACCAAACTTTATAATCAATATGATAAACAAATACGCAATAATTAAAAATAAACTTTCCAATAATGGAACACAATCAGCAGTACAATCTTGGTATATAAATTTTTAGCATTTCATGAACCACTTTGTTTAATTCTTCATTTTGAAGTCCAAAGTCAAGGTCCTCATTAGGTAACTTGTTGAGGTCAAAAATCTTCTTATTCAAATCAACAAGTTCTTTTTCAGGCATTTGACTTGATTTCTCTGCACCCATCTTCATTTTATTTTTCGCATCACGAGTGAATATGCTCACTTCTTTGGCTGGAACCGCATGCCTTTCTGCTATTGACGTTGCTTCATATGGAACTTCATTTACATCAAAACAAAGCTTTAACTTACCTCTACTTGATATTTCACTTTCAGCTTCATCGTCTCTCTCATTGTAATTTGCACTAACATCATTCTCCAATGAATCTGGAACGATCAAAATTTCTTCATAGTAGTTACATGCCTCTTCATGTGTAGTTACTTTCCCATCTTTCTTCAATGAGTCATCCATAATCAATACAGACCCAATTTCCATGTCTTTTTCATTATGTATAGACTGGACATCATTCTCTAAAGAATCTTCAACAATCAAATTAAAAACTTCATCACAACTGTCACAAACCTCCATGGAAAGTGAAGCTCCATTACCATGCTGTACACTCATTTTCCAGGTTCACATGAAGAGGTTCTTAGCTTGGTTAAATACATGAACAGAATGACGTTAAGCGAGACTTGATGTGCTTTTAATATACTTGGTCATAAATTATGTTTTCAATATACACAGTGCCTCCTTATCGTAAATTGCTGTGTAAATCGTAAATTGCTGTGCAAGTGCGTTTTTAATATTCCCGGTAAACAAAAATAATTAACCGCCTCAACAAAGCTTTAAGAAGGGTATTTCTGGTATAGATTTATTTAATGATATTGGAAAAGCAAAATTTGCTTATATTAGAGGACCAAAAGATTCCACTAAAATTTACTTATATTTGGAACCGGAGGTAGTATTATCATCCATGATTTACTATTCACTATTACTATTCATGATTTACTATTTACTGTTTCTATTTATAGTAACTATTTAAAATTTACTATTACTATGCATAATTACTATTTACCATTTCTATTTCAAATAGTAATCTTAATTTCCATCTTATGCCTATAATGAAATAAATTGGTATTAATATTTCTAAAAGTCGGAGGCGCAAAGCGAACTCACTTTTGGTAGCAAATCAAGGTAAGAGGGAGTGGGATAAGAATATAATATGAAAAGGCATAAGAATAATGGGAGGAGTCCCTACTCCTTTTAAACTTAATAATATTATTATTTTAAAATAATAACTTTTTAACTTAAAATTAATAACAATTTTAAATTTAAATATCTTGTGTAACTTATTCTGAAATACCTATGCAAGAACTTGGGCTATTATAACCTATACTGACTGGACTAAACCTATACAAAGACTGTCATGGACTTACATAGACCTATGTGAGGAATAGACTATAAAGACTTGAAATTAAGTTTATTAATTTAAATAACTATTAAACTTTGAATTATGATATTTATGAATGATATTTAATTTATTTAATTTGATTATGACTGATTATATTTATTTGTGATTGATGATATTTAATTGTGATAGACAATATTTGATTGTGAGTGATGATATTTAATTGTGATTGACAATATTTGGTTGTGATTGATGATCTTGTGATATGGAGTTTGAACATATAGCAAGCATGACAGAAAGCTAAAACTCAGTAAAATTTTTCTTACCCTACTCTTTAAATTTTTATTCTGAGAGAAAGTATTTATAATTATTTTAGTCTTTTATTTCTTCTTAGAAATTATTTTTATTAACTTTACTTTTAATCTTTAGAATAAAATCTAGTATTTATTTTAGAAAGGAGCTATTTTATGAAAATTAATTTATAAAAAGGTTGAGATAATTAATTCTTGAATTAAAGAAAATTTTTATAGTTTTAAGTATTCTTGGTTAATGATTTTAAGAATTATTTTCTTTTAGTAAATTAGAAGTTTAAAGTAAATTATTTTGGTGTTCCCCAACGTAATAACTAAAGGATATTTTGATATAATCAAGATTTCTAAACTCGATCTGGTTAAGATTCAACTTAAGAAAAATTATGTAAATATGTAAAGTTTTTTATGAGAAAGTTTTGAGATATTTAACGCTTGGAAACTCAATTTTGGAGAGATTTGAATTTGAAAATTGTACTAATTTTTTTTTGTATAACAGAAGTTCAAAGAAGAACTTATGGAAATGTACATTTTTTTGAGATGATTTGTGAACCTTTATAGTATTTATTAATTGAGTTTCTAAAAGTCTTAACCAACTAAATACACGAGTAGTTCATACATCATATAATATTAAAGAAAAGAGATGTAATATTGTCTGGGACGGATTATAGAAACCGAGGATACATTAGAGGAGGTTCAAATGCGTGCCTTGGGATAAGAGGGTGTGAACGGGTGCTTCAGGGGACCTGGGGTCACTCCCTAATGTCGAGTACTTTCACAATAAAAACCTTCTCAGTCTGACTAGTCTCTAAGTGTTTCCATGCCAGTTGAGTTATTTATATGCCACAAAGGTATTTATTCTGAAATTATGGAACAGTGTAAACTCTGGTTGGCCCAGTGCAAATTAAAACTTTAAGGGTCCTCATGCATAAATTGAACGAAGTAGTAGCATTAAAAGCATTGCATGACACCCATGTGATTATGATAATCTACGTGTGTGGTTATGAGTGAAAGTATAATTATTGTGTTTGTGGAAACCCTAAATTGATTGTGTATGTGAATATGATTTATATTATTATATTAGTTTGTGAAAACCCTTATGCTTATGTCTTATCTATAAAGTATTATATTCTGTTTCACACTCCTTCTTGTTTGAATTTCTGTGTCCAAAATATATGCTATGTTGATATATAGCTAGGTTTCCAAGATGAAAGGATGTAGTTACAAGAGGGTAAAGTGGTCTCATCCTCAATTAGATAAGTGAAGAGACATGGCAAGAGTAGGATTCCAAAACCCTATGGTTTGAGGACTAGGAAATGATTGGTCACAGTCGTAGTAGAGGTATAATTTTTAGTTTTAGTTTACTTTATTACAATATCAAGTTGGATAATTGTAACAAGGTAAAGGTTAAACTTTGATAAACCTTATCATTTAGATATAATACTGTACTCTTTTATCACTTATGATTTCTATAAATTTATTTTGTCATTATGGACAAATATTGAAAGATAACATTTTTTTACTTTCAATATTCAAAAGAAATTAGGTATATATTCATTCTTGTATAAGTGAGATAAGAAAAGATATATATATATATATATATATATATATATATATATATATCTTTCTAAAGTTTTTAAAAGCAATAAGAATATATATATCTTGTATATTTAAGGGGGTGTTACACGAAGCGTAGGCAAAATGTAGGATAGATTAAAAGTATTGAATTAGATATAAATGTAAAAATGTGGATATAAGTATAACGATAGAATTAGATAACTATATGACATTGATGGATGATAACTTGTTTAGAAATATAGATGTAATTAGTATGGAGATAATGTAGACTTTGAAACATGAAATTGATGTACTAAGTTTTAAGTGTGTAATTGCAAAGAGCATTGCTATGTGATGGTTGTAATATGAAAATATTATATGATGATGATTATGATGTTGATGAGTTGAAATGTAATATTGATCATTTGAATTATGAATGGTGTAATTGTTGAGTTGATGATGAGTGATGATATTAAAATGGAATGAAAATAAGTATGAATTGTTTAATGTAATGAACCTGAGCTATACTACGCTTTTTCCCTTATATATTCATATGGGATGTTATTTACATTGATTTGCATTTCCAGTCACTCACTCTTATATTTATTTTTAGTGACTGAAGATAGGGATGTTATAGATGTTGAGGAGACCAGTGCCTGATGAATAGGAAGCAATACCAAGGGAAGAGATTTGATTGTTAATATATGTATATATATATAGTATTTATATGTATATAGTTTGAGTTTTAATGCTATGGTGATGATTTACGTAAACATGCGTGAATATAATGCTTGGAGATGCATGATGCTTTATGGCCAATGAGTATAATGGTTTTGTTGAATTGTTTATGGTGTGGAAGACCTAGGTTAATGGTCATGGATATATATATATATATATATATATGGGTGTGTGTAGTTGTATGATGTGAATGATAATAAGTATGATAATTGATGCCCGGGAACTGTTACATGGCATTGAGCCATTGGTTGTGAATGTGTGATTATATGGGCAGGTTATTGTGATGATGTTATGTTGTGTATGTGAATGTAAATAGTGATTAAATGATAAGAAGGCAAGAAGCCAATTTTGTATGAATGATATGTATGTTGGAATAAACCTTGATATGGACCAAAGTGCAATACACCAAAGTGCAATACTAGAGTATTGTGTGTGGTGTAATCCTTAGATGGTATGAGGCATGCGTGATTAAATTGCTCTAGTGTCATGGTGATGTTAAATTACAAGTAGTTGAAGTTAGAAACATCAACTGGAAAAAGGAATGCATACAGTTATTGATGGTTCAAAGTCAGACTTAAAAGGGGGTTGAATAAGTCTTAACTCATTTTTACTTATTTTTACGGACTTTGAACAATTAATATTTTCAAACAGACCTTGAGAGTAAAGAGAGAATCATACAACAAATTTATACTAGTTCACTTCCAAAGCAAAAGCTACGTCTAGTACCTTCAAACTAGAAGAATTTTTACTATTGTAAAAACACCTTTTACAATCACAGCACCAGACCAGTGCTACAAGTAGTTTTGACACCAGCCACTTCTGGTCCTGACTCTAAACACCCAAGTATTCTTTCAAAAGATTCTTCAGGCCACAAAGTGTTTCCCACTTATCTTATGAGCCGGTGAACGACACTAGACACAATACACAAAGATGAGTGATAAAGAGTTTTGTGTTACAATAGATAACTCGGTGTACAAAGATATGGAATATAAAGAGAGGTACGCTTAGTTATAAACTACAATAAGTCAAAGCCTAATAGAAAGAAAACTACAAAGAAGACTTATGCAAAAGATACAAGAACTTAGAAACTTAAGAATTTTTATAGTGAAAGTCTTTCAGACTTTTTGGTTCTTGTAAGAGATCAGAGAGTGTTCAATGCATTAACCTTTATGTTTTGAAATCCTCTTATATTTATAGACTCTCTTGAGATAACCGTTGATTCAGCCATTGATGGGAATGGATCCGTTGATCTTTTTAAGGACAGGATAAACGTGCATTTGTAGGCCTTGAATCTGTCATGCTTCAGAGATATATACCAAAATGGTTTTCCTTGAAAGTCTTTATCAAAAGATGTCTTTTTGCTTATCCATTTAAGTAATTAGGTACATCTTTATAGTCGTTGACCTTTAGGCTTTTTGATTTGCTCAGGTTTGGCTTTTTTTGACATTTTGGAATATGCGAGACAGTTTTCTTGATTGATGCGAGTAGTCTTTAACTTTTCCGTTTATTGCCTTTTTTATGATAGACATAAAGTTGATATATGAAAGTCCTTTTAGTCCCTTATTCAGAAAAGAAAGATTCTTTCCAAGCGCTTTTAGAGGGAAATGAGTAATCATCCTAGGGTTTGTAGCTTCAATCAGGCTTGATTCATTGATGCCTTTGATGAGTACAGACTCTTTGCTTCAGGAGTGATTTTGAGTTTATGGATTCCCTCTATTTCTTGATGATGGTTCAGAGAACAGACTTAGAATGAGGTTGAATAAGTCTGTTCATTTTTTCAAACCAAAAAATGATATTCAAACGTTATTGCATTACACACAGCGAACCAGACTTTTGTGAGATTGATAAGTGTTGATTAGTCATTGATTTCATGACTTATTTGAACTAAGTTTGTAAAGACTTGAGCTGAATTGATGAATTATTGAAGGAATTAAGCATGACTCTTTTAAGTAGTAATGGATAGATGTATAAAAGAAAAATTATGTTAAAACTCTTGGAAAGTTGTAGGAAATTCAACAAGAAAACAAGGCAAGCTTAAGCTTGAGCAGGCAAGCTTAAGCGTGAAAGAGCAGCTTAAGCTTGAAAACGCAAGCTTAAGCATGAAAGGGCAAGCTTAAGCGTGAAAGGGCAAGCTTAAGTGTGATCGGGAGCATTTGAAGACAACAAGCTTAAGCTTGAACAACCAAGCTTAAGCTTGAGCAAGCAAGCTTAAGCTTGAACAAGTTGGAGAGCATCAGGACCTCTCACGCTTGAGCGTGAACACTAGGCGCTTAAGCGTGGAATGATAAAAATGAAAGCCTAAGCGTGGATTAAGCGTGGAGCAAGCGTGAGTTGGATAGGAAGGCCACGCTTGAGCGTGGCTACAGTGGTTTAAGCGTGAAACAATTAATGAGTATCTGGACCCTTCACGCTTGAGCGTGACCATCAAGCTCAAGCGTGATTCATGCAGCATGGGACCTCCAATTTTTTATTCACCAATAATGCGATGCCAACTCACCCATTTTCTTGTGTTTTTGAATGGCTCTGAAAGATGCTTCATGGGCTCTATGCAAGTAGGCAAGGGAAGCTGGAGCATAACCTCTATAAATCAAGCAGAGAACAACATCAAGATAATCAAGTTGGATCGAAGAGATCATCTTCTTCATTTTATCAAACACTTTTCCTACATTTTTCACTCTGTATTTATTGCAAAATCTTCTTAGGTGAAAATGCATAGCATGAGTGGCTAAAATTTCCTTTATGGGGTTGGTTGTAATCCATTCAATCCTGAAGTAATGCTGCTGTAAGTTTTTATGTGTGTAATAAGATTTGATAAGTTTCTGTATTTCTTTCTACGTTTAATGCCTGAAAGTACTTGATCACTATTTTTTTGTTTTAAGTTTTCTAAAGTATGCTGGGAAGTGACTTTTGAAAGCAGATCTGAAAGAAATACTTGTTGTGAGTAGGTGGCCAGGGATGGCATCTAACGCAATAAACGTCAAAACAATCGATTGATAATGCTGGAATGATTTCAAGGTGACTAATGGATCAGCAGTTTGAAATCATTCTTATGAATTTTGTAGTCGAGGGATCGATGCAAATGACTTTGATTGTGGCGTAGAAATTATCTTTTCAAGTTACTTACATAAAAACTTATGCAACTTACAGAAGGTGAGATGTGATGAAACCAATCCCTGTTTTACAAAACTGATTTTTTTCTCAAAACCATTCACTGTTGTCTTTTGCAAAATTTTACTTTCTGTTATTTATATTTTTTTATCAGCATCATTCATAACAAACTAAAACAAAATCTTCTGTCAACTCAATTCAAAACTAAGATTTTCATGCTAACACCTCCTCAGTGGAACGACATCTATACTATATTACAATCTCTGTGTTTAAACTTGGCACAACCATTCCATTGAGTTCATATTATACAACCTTGATTCTCTTTCCTTGAACTCTTCATTCTTTTGTATGAACCATAAAAACAACCTTACTAGAGATGGAAAGCGTGATATTTTGATTGAGTGAGCATATTTTTACCAGACTTTTACTATCGAGTATAACAATAATAATGCACCAAACTTTTGATAGTAAAGAGTAAGAGAGAAAGACAATACACAAGCGATTTATACTGGTTCACCTCCAACTTGGAGACTACATCCAGTACCTTCAAATTTGAAGGATTTCCACCATGTAAAAACTTTTACATAAGATGTTGAGTATTATTGACTCCAGCCACTCCTGACTTAAGCACAACTCATGCTTTAAGTATTCTTGACACCGGCCACTCCTGGCCCCTGAGTATTCTTAACACTGGCCACTCCTGGTCCTTGAATATTCTTGACTTTGGCTACTCCTGGCCTGAGCACAACTCATACTCTGAGTATTTTTGACTCTAGCCACTCCTGACTTAAGCACAACCCATGCTACAACATACCAGACCCCTCTGGATTTCTATGAGTATTATTTTGCAGCACCTACTCCTGGGGCAGACCCAAGTATTCTTTCATAAGCCACTCCTGGCTCGAACCCTGAGTATTCTTTCAAAAGCCTCTCCAGACCAACAGTGTTTCCCACATTAACAGAGTCTGGCAACACACCAGACCTGTACTACCAGAGGATTGGAAGAATTAGCTTAAATAAAATAGGCCCTTGACTTAGCAGAGCTAAGTGATAAACCATAAAAAAAGGTTTATAAAGAAGGAAAGGGCTTATTTTCCCATAGGGCTCAATACATTTATAGAATAAAAGATCATTGGAAAATGTACTAAGCCAGAAAGCATGACTTGGGATAATATGCATTTTGTTACACAAAGGCATATCCTAAGTTACTACGGCATCTAAGTAGAAAGATGAATGCACATAGCGACTTTCTTTATCTTCATGGCAGATCTTCCAGGTAGAGTTACTTATTGTTGAGTAAACTGCCATTTCTTCATTTCATATGAGCTTGAGTGCATGAACGTCTGATGCTCATTCATGATTTTTCTTCTTCTTCCGTTACACTTTTTATGGTGTATTCTAGCTCATCTTTTTATTTTCACAAGCTCTCTCTTTTTTATTTTGCTCTTTAGTACTTCTTTTTATCCTTAAATCTCGGTGATAGATTTTTCTCTCCTCATATGTTCTTCTGTATTTTTCAAGAGGCTCACATGGAGAAGAGATTGATTCTGTTTATATAGAATCATCTTTTTGAGCTCATGGAGAGTTTGTTAATTATATGACCATTGAGAGTTGTTGTACATGGGATAAAAACCTTTTCTTGTAGGACATACTCAATGGGTAAAGGCTTTCATTGCCAGAGAGAGTGAGAGAGAGAGAGAGGCATTCTGCACAAGAAATGTAAATATGAGAGCTTTTAGGATGTGTGCAGTCGTAGGTGAAGTAAATATAGCACTAGTTTCACCAAGAAGGAAAGCTTTGATTCAGAGAATCTCTGAATGCGTGAGATAAAGGTGAAACTTAGATGCTTTTCAGGCTAGACTAGAAACTACCCTATTGAGTCAATCTTCCTTTTAAGAATCTTTTCTTTAAGCTTTGATGGAGATGACTTGTGACCATTGGTGCTTCATGTATTAGACCGCTTCTAAAAGTTTGAAAGGAGAGGACAAGATCTGATGCTTTCGTTTCTTCTGAAGCTTGAATGATGTTTTTCAAGTCTGGGTCTAGAGAGTTATTCTAATGCGAGAGAATTTCTTTTGAAGTGAATTACTAGACCTTTTGATTTTTCTTTTCTCTTAGATTATAGAGTTCATGTATCGATTAAGTTTTCCAGACTTTTGATGCGTAAGCTCCCCCTTTCTTCTATAGCTTAGGCCTTTTCCTGAAACACTAAAACACCTGCATCAAGTGATAACAAATGTCTTCATTTAATTTAGAATTCATAATGTTAGTTATCAACAAATCTCATGAGTTCTGGTTTATATGAAGCGAGATTAACCAGACTTTTCTTTCAACACTTGCAATTAAAGTATTACGGACTTTTCTGCCATACTAATCAGAAAGTTAGAAAAACCATATGGACAAACTTCATTTTAACTAAGAGTCTTGATGGGTGTTATTAACAAATCACAGGGGTTCAAACTTCTTAGTCTTGAATTCAGACTTGGTTCTAACAGTTATATTGAGGAATAGTGATTTTAGCCAACTGAGATGGTGAAATGGAGTTCTAGTGGGATCAAGAATCCTTGGAGGGTATCAATGAGACCCTAGAGGCATTCATGATATATGTATATGAAGAAATTGAAGTTTGCATTACATTTGATGTATTTTAGGGGATGAAGTTGCATAAAGTTAAGTTAAATTGTGCATATCTTGATGATACAAGTGAATTTTTTAGTACGGATAACGTCTGCAGGTCCAAAATGAGTAGCATATAGTGCCCATGAAGGTTTGTAGCAATCGGAGTTATAACGAGCAAGTTAGATAGTGTAGAAATTGGCCCCAGGGCCAAATTCTACATAATTATGCAGAACATGGTGTTTGGTAATCGATTACGTAATTGATTACCAGAGGACCATGTTTTCTCCCTACGCAGGATGCTTGCAGGTAATCGATTACCAACCTTGTGTAACCAATTACCAGGGCTCGTGTAATCGATTATAGGATTTTTGTAATCGATTACTAAAGTTCCTACTATTTAGTGTGGAGAAGTTTAAAAAGCAAAAAATTTACTCTGATTTTACCAAACCCCAAAATAAATCTTAGGAATTGATAAGGGAGTGTTACATCAAGCCTCATTACAACCCTTAAAATTCCTTATGATCCTTGTTCAATTTTTATGGCAATGATTGATAAGATGATAATCAAAGTTGACTCAACTTAATTCAATATTCGAGTGAGTGAAAGTGCAACCCTTGTCTTCATTTTGAGTGATACACTATAAGGGATAACCCTTATAGCTTGCTTGATTGTTTGGCACTTACTTTTAATGATTCTTGGTTCTAAGTTTTTCATGCTCTTGTATCGTTATTTTGTCACTTTGGATTATGATTTGATAGCCCTTTGTTGAACTTTCCTAATTTGTAAACATGTTCTATTCTTGAAAGGCTTGTGGGTCCTTTTCATCATTTTATGAGTTATGCATGTTATGCCTCATCTCAAGTGATGTTGAATTATGGATGTTTGCTTAAGGACTAGCAAATTCCTAAGTTGAAAGTAGTTATTTATTGCTAATTTTAGATAATTTATGTAAATTCTACCTTTAATTTGGTGTTGAAAAAGCTCAATTTATGTAATTTGAGGTCTTTAGTTTGGTCATGAAGCAACGTCCTAATTGTTAATTAACTAAATGATTTCAGTGATTTTTGAAAAATTTTGGTGCCTATAAGGCTTTCCTTAAGGCGTTTTTTAAGTAATGCCCCTACAAAGTAATGGCTCACTTAAAAGCTCAAAACCTCATTTTTGGATATCTTTGACACGAGGGAAGAACGCTTCATGTTTAGAGCTTGAAACCATTATTCAAGGACCTTGGAGCTTCATTCTTCTAGTGTTTCTTTCTCTCTTTGTCATTGAATTATTTTGGGTTAGCTCTTATAAAATTTTGTGGTAAACCTCATTTTTAGCTGAGAATGGACATAACTCACTTTTTATTATGAGTTTATGGTGAATATTTATGTATGCTTATGTATTTGTATCATGTAAGCATTTCATTTCTTAATTCTTAATGCTTATTTTGATTTGGCAGAATGTTAAATGTGTATGTTTGGTTTACCGAATAAGTTTTAAGGATTAAATGTCCATGAGATTCTTTTTCTAGGGATAGAGTTGATTTTAATAGTTGTTATAATCTTTTCTTAATGCAAATCCTAGCATTAAATTGTCAAAGGATTATGGTTTCATGTTAGGGTTTAGAATTTATTTGCTAAGGGATTAGATTTAGTTACTTTTATGTCATATTAACCTAATTAAATGTGTAACCATTCATCATAGGATCTTAAAGAATTAATTACAAGGGGTCCGATCTCGACATCTTTTATACACCACTTTCCTTAGTCTTTATCATTTTTCCATTCATGAAATCAATTATTTTTTCACCAATCAATCAATGAACAAATAAATGAACATAATGTACATATATCTGTTGTGATTTATAAGTAATTATTGTTTTATTGTTGAATAACACGCAAGTTCCTATAAATACAATAATTCAAATACTTATCCAAATTATAGTTGATTTGATACATTTATCAAAGGATGAACAACAACCTTAACCATTTCCTTAGAATCTAAGTAAATTCCATAGCTCTAGGAGCTTTACACTTATCTCATATCAATTATATTTCTGACATTTTTATGAAACCAACATGCTTACTCTAACGTCCCTTATCAATTCGTAAAATTTATTTTGAGGTTTGGTAAAATCAAAGTAATTTTTTTTGCTTTTGAACTATCCTTGGCAATAAACAATAGAAACCTAAGGGCTACTCACTCAAAACCCCAAATTTTGGCTCTAGTAATCGATTACATGAACATGTAATCGATTACATCACATCTGATAATCGATTACAGCAGGCTAGTAATCGATTACCAGAGACCAACCAGTGGAGGACAACAACATTACTCTCTGGTAATCAATTACGTAATGGATTATTAGGCAGTAAACCTGTAGAATTATGTAAAATTTAGTATTTGAACTAAATTCCACCCTACCTAACTTACCTGTTTTAACTATAAGCACTATATATGACCTATTCCAGACCTGCAGGCGTTGTTCGTACTCTAAAATTCACTAGTATCATCAAGATATGCACAAAGATGCATTTAACTCAACTTGATGCAACTTCACCCTCTAAAATACCTCAAATGCAATGCAAATGCCAATTTCTTTGCTCACACACATCACAAACATATCTAGGGTCTTATTGCTACACTCTGGGGATTCTGGATCCCACCGGAATTCCATTTCACCCTTTCAGTTGACTAAAATCACCTATTTCACTCTAATTCAACCTATTTTCACATTGTCAATTATAGCATCAATGTATGATTGGCTCTGTGTCATTCAACCGCAACATATTCACACATATATAGAGTCATATTCTACCACAGCCACTAACCCATATAATCACACATTCATAAATAATGGCTCAATGCCATGTAACAGCTTTTGAGCATCAACTATCCTACTCACCATCATTCACATTATGCAATTATATATATATATATAACCACCAATTTAGTTTTCAATACCGTAAAGCCATCATTAAAATAACTATGTTCATCGTTTATAAGATATCATGCACCACCAAGCATTATATATACATATATTTACACCTATACATTGACCATCAAATCTCATTCCTTGGCATTACTTTCAACTTATCGGGTACTAGTATTCACAGCATCTACAACATCCCTGTCTTCAGTCACTAAAAACAAATGTAAGGGTGAGTGACTGATAATACAAATCAATGCAAATAATTAATAACACACATACACACATGCACGCGTATGCGCGCGTGTATACACACACACATACACACACACACACACACACATATATATATATATATATATATATATATATATATATACTTGAGGAAAGGTATAGCATAGTCAGGTATATATTTAGCCATTTCTCATTAATTCATTTCATTCCATTTCTACATTGTTCATAATTCCTCAACCTCATCAATTTAATAGTTAGCCATTTACTTCACCAACATCATAATTAACCACTCAATTTCTCAATATCATCATTTATCATTCAATTCCTCATCATAAGTAATCACTCAATTTCTTAACACTAAATTAATCATTCAAATCATCAACACGATAATAAATCCACACAGTTTCATAACCGACTCTCAACATAAGACTCTCTATAGTATCTGGATACTAAAAGGATAGACCGTCAGCTAAGGGTCCTACCCGACCACCCCTGAATCCTGTCTGGTCCACCGAGCCCTACCTGGCTCCCCACCTCACCACTAGGTCCTACCTGACCACTAGGTAGCTCAACTAGGCCATGCTCGACCACGGGAGCCGAACGAGGGGTAATTATACCAATTGACTATCCACACCATATTGTAATCACACATAACACCTTTATCATAACTTATTTCAAATAAGATCTTAATCATCTAGTGTCGGCACTATGACCATTAAAATAGGACCGCCACTTACAACTCAGGCGTATAAATCTTTCATATCATCAAAATTCTCAACAGTTCCAATTCATTAATTCACAACATTCTTTATAATTTATCACTATTTTTACTTTGTCATCATGTATCAACATCATAGTCATCATCATATAATATCAACATCATATAATAATTTCATATTACAACCATCACATAACACTTTTCTTTGCAATTACACACTTAAAACTTAGTATCATCAATTTCATGTTTCAAAGCCTACATTATCTCCGTACTAATTATATTTATATTTCCAACACTACTAAAAAAACCACTAACAACTACTTTGATTTAGCGACCTCCTGATACCGTCACTAATTAGCGACCAAATTAGCAACCGCCATGTGAAAAGGGACCCCCAAAAGAAAATTAGTGACCCCCTTAGCGACTAGCAAAATCCCGTCACTAAAAATTGCAAAAAGTCTGTCACTAAATCCGTCGCTACAACTAAACCGTCACTAGTTCAGTCGCTATCTTTTACTTCCCTCTTTTTTGTTTCCCTCTGAAGGTTTTTGTTGCGTGCATAACTTTAGTGACCGCTCTGGGCCGTCGCAACATTTTTTGAATTATGTAGCGACGGACACTTCTGTCACTAATCTTTGGCGCCAACAAAAAAAAGTGGAGGGAAACCAAAAAAGAAAGGAGGGAAAGTTAGTGACGGCATACATGTCGTCGCTATGTGGTATGTTAGAAATCTCGTTGCTAGTTCCGTCGCTCATTATATCTAATTTTGGTTTCAAGTTTCGTGGTGGCCCCATCTCAGCGACGTTTTTGTTGCGGTCGCTAATGTTAGTCATTGTGATGGTTCAGCGATAGGTTTATTACGTTGCTAGTTAAGTCAGTGTAGCAACGGGTTTATTAGCGTCACTATATTAGACACGTGTCAACCTTTTTTAAAACTAGTGACTTGTGTAGCGATGGGGTGGGTTTCATCGCTGAATCTAATAAACTTATCGAGGGTTTCCCTCTTTTTTCTCAATTTCTATCTTGCCTTAAATCCTCCCCTCTCTATTTCTCTCTTCCCCTCTCCTTTATCAAACCTTCCCCTCCAACGTTTATGGACCTCTGAGCAGCCTCTGACCCTCCAATGTAAGTCCGTCTTTACTTTGCTTTTGAATGTCCCTCATATTTCCTTCTCTCGCGATCTCTCACTCTCTCATTGTCCCTCTGTGTTTTCCTTGTGAATAGCAGCCTCCGATGTGCACTCTGACGACCTCGGCAGTAACTTTTGTTCTCTCCCCTCTGACCTCAGTCTGGTAAGTCCCCTAACTTGTTCTTGCAGTTTTTATTTGAAGAAAATGCATTGGAGTTTCTTACTTGAACAGTACTGGAATATATTATCTACAATGATCAGTGTTGTCTATTAATTATGAACAATCCATTATTGAACATAGTATCTCAGAAGGTTAAATAAAGTTTTAGATATCTTTGTTTTCAACTTTGAAGTTTTATTCCATTTCATTTGATGAATGAAATCAACATAAAATCCCATTTTCCCTTAAAAAAACCAACATAATTAGTTCTTAACATTGACATAGAGTATTGAGAGCAAGTTTGAATTCTCATTTTCACACTTCTCCTTCAATACTTGTTATTATAAAGAATTAAAAAAAATCTAGTTTTCTCTATGCAATAATTCATTTGTATCACTCACCTTTGATGACAAAAACTGAAAAGCTCACTGAACAACCAATGAAAGATGAAGCTCAATGTTGGCTATGAATGTGTGATTAGAAAAAATGGATAAATAACATAAATTGAAACATAACATGTCACTAAAATCATCAAACATATACTACTCATGATCAACAACATCACCAAAATAAATAAATAAAAGGACAACATCAATCCATTAACCCAACAACATATGTCCTGCACATGGAGATTCTATGAAATCTAAATTCAATGCAAAAAACTTAAAAGAAACCATTAGAGTTATCATATATATATATATATGTATGTATGTATATGTATGATATGGCATCATGAACAACATGCTCAAAAAGTCTAAGAAGTGCAAAAAAGAGAAAAGTAGAAAGAATCACAGAAAAGACATACCCAGAGAAAGAGAAAAGGTTGTCACTAGTCTTTAGCTATTGAGTGTTATGCAAGTTATAAACTTTCAGTGATAGAAAACTCATACACTTAATGGGGAACTAATAAGTTATAGTTCAGACTTCATATATATTTATAGCACTAATGGTTCTTTTTTTCTCCCTCTCTGTGTCTCACATGGGTCAGTGAGAGTCTCTGAGTTTGGTAGAGGTTCTTGGTTCTGCTTTTAACCTTTAACTCCCTACGGGGAGTGACATGAAAACGCTTCTGATATAAATAGGACTTGTTTTTTTAGAAGTATAATTAATACTATAATGAATGTTATTGTCGTATATATCTTTTTGAGTAATTTTTTATTATTTTATTATAGTTCATCTATATATTATTTCATAGTATTTGAGAAAAACATATTAAATTCAGATTTTCTTCTTATTTTAACTTGTTTAGGTAATTCAGTGATGCTTCTTTCAATATGGTTACTTTTGTAAGGATTTCCTTTCAAGTAAATAATCAAATTCATTTATTTGTAGGTATCTTTGTTTGTTTGACTTGCTGTGACTATTTTATTATTTATATTTTCCTAGTTTATATGTTTTGGACATATTGTCATTAAATACGAATTATCTCCGGTTAAGAGAACTTTAAAAATAATTTTATTAAGAAAAATGTTAAGAGCTTAATTACAACTATAAATTAGGAAAACTACCGTAGTGAGGGTGAAAATAAGTTGGACCGAATTAGGTTTTATATATTTTAGCATATTTTATTTTATGATATAAGAGATTTGTGTTTGACATATTTACACTAATATATACCTAATTGTAAAACATAATTTAATCTTTTGTAAAATATGACTTAATTTAAAAATTTATTTAAAAATTGTTTTGTAATTTTACTTATCAAATGAATCTAGAAAGATACATCAAACATATTAATAAAAAAAATTTATATAACATAAAAGAAGAAATTTAGCACATAAAACAAAATAGCAAATATATACTTATTAATATTATTATAAAATATACAATATCAATATATTACATAATATTATATTAAAATAATTATAACTATATTTTTATATTAATTTAAATAGATTGAATTATAAAAAAAAAATTAATAGCTTGAAGTTTGATTTATTAAACTAAATAGATTTTTAAAAAAGTTCAAGTCTAGCTCATTGGATAAACTAGTTTGACCTAGTCAAATATAAACTTTTGTTGATTAGTCTGACTTATTTTCCCCCCGTATTGGTAATAGTTCTGGTTTTTAACCTTTTTTTTCTTAAACTAGTATCTTAAGCATTATTAATATTGCCCCAAGTTATTAATCCCATTAATTAATTCTCAATTAATAAATTATATACACTGATTAGGATGAGATCCACGTTAAAAAATATATCGTTGGCGACTGTTTGACTAAAATAAAATAAGTTTTAAATAAAGTATGCAAAGAATTTAAAGAGTTGGTTCTTTCATACAATAGCAATACACAAATCATATCAATTGTTAATTTTGGGTGTAACTGTTATGGTTTTGTGATTTGAGTGAGACGTAAATCTGATTATGGGATATAGTGGAAGTGTATAGGTTGAGGCTTCAATTTTATGAGTTACTGTTTTTGTTTTGTTCATTTTTTTGTTCATTAATAGAGTTGTATATAAGGGACTATGGATAGATAGAGCCTTTCTAACCAAAATTTAATGGAGCTGCAGTTGAATTATTCATAAAATACTTAGTTATTAACATTTTTTAAAATAAGTATCTGTTCTAACCCAAGGGACATTGGATACAATTAATACAAATTGGATACAGTGAATACAAAAAAAAGCCCCGTGAAAATACTATAAGTAGAATAAAGATAAATGAGAATGTACATAATTTATACTCTTTTCTCTTAAAACTATTATTACTTTAAACTTTTTTACCCCTAAACTATTATTATTTTAAAAGTTTAAAGTATTTATACTTTTTAATTGTATTCTCTTGTAATTGATATATCTCTCTTATCACTTTTTGTTTGGCCAATGAATACAATTTAAGAAGTTAAGACATTATATTACTAATAAAATAATAAAATTAAGTATAAATATTTTAGTGCTTATCAACTCAAATAGTTTTTGTTAATGTTTGACCTTGACCAACTCTTTTAAATTTTTATCTAGCATATTGACCTATTCAAAAAGATATTTCATAACAAGACTTTTAAATATGTTAAGAGACCATTTTTCTAAATAAATCTATAGACTAACGGACCTAATTCAATATAAAACTCAAAAAATAAAATCCCGTTGAGGTTTTGGGATTTTTGTTTTTTGAATATTTAGATATTTTTTTATTGATTCCAAATGTATCAAACTATTATCTTTCTTTGTATATGCAATCATTTTGGTTTATATATTTTACTTACAAATGAACAATCTTGGTTTGAAAGGGTATGTGTCTTTCTAAAAAGATCTCAATCTATTTTTTGATTGGATTTTACTTCTTCCATCTTGTAGAATAGTACTTGATCGTTACTAACAATATAGCTGTTGTAGCAACGAGAGCAGAGCTCATTAGGCATTGATTTTATATGCTGATAACATGATGTTTTTATGCATGTGTATTGTTGTTTGTTAGTGGAGAGCAGAGCTCATTAGGTTGTGGTGTTGTTTGCCTCAATTTCATATACAATGTGTAGCATATATATTGAACTGTATTAGAAAATCTTCTATGTGTAACAGGGCATTGTAAAAAATTTGGAATTATCTAGTTTAAAGGGAGACTCTACCGAAATTTCGATAGGCTCCCTATTTTAGGGTACATAAAAAACTACATTAAAAGTTAACATTGTAGGGTTTAGTCATGTCTGTACCCACTAGCTTCCCGTTCAAGATTCAAGACAACCGACTGACATACCGTGTTGCAATGGATCTTGAATCATCCCGGTTGGACAGTAAGGGATGAATTTGTAACCAGTAGGGCGTAACCTATAATCGTTGTTATTTGTGTTCTATCTTGTGTTGTTGATGTCCATTTGGAATTCCGGTTACTGTGTTTCGTATTGTCTCTGGGTGCATGCCTACGTGCGGTGTATCATACCTCACGTATCTTTGTGTACTTAGGGACCAATGTGAAATGTTGCCGAAATTTTAAATGAACGTCAACAACACAAGATAGACTACATACAACATTGATGGGTTACGGATGGTTACATATTCATCCCGAACGGGATAGGGCCCCACCTACTTACAATATCAAAGAGATAGAGAGTGATTCACAAACGATAGTCACATAATGTTTAAATTAAAGTAACTAAAACTATGCTTGTTAGATATCATGAATGGAGGTTCTGGAAAATCGGTCATGGATGTACAACCGCCTAGATCGCGGTCGACGAGTGGCTGAGGAGTTTATGATGGGCTTGTCGGAGTTTATTCCGTTCGCTACGGCACACACGTCTGGTTTTGAAGTGACACAGAAGGTTCGTTGTCCAGAGTGAAGGGATGCGTACCCATAACTACGGGGTTTGTGTTAAAGGCACGGCCGGATAGTTAGAGGAAGACTTCTATGCAGTGCTGACAGAGATTATTGAAGTTTCTTTCTCCGGGCGACTAAGAAGAGATATCGTTCTATTCAAGTGTGATTGGTACGACAACACAATCAGTGTAGGAACAAAGGTTGACAACAACTACAGCTAAGTTGAGGTAAAAAATGGTAGACATAAAGGGTTTGATCCCTTTATTTTTTCCCAACAAGCCAACTAGGTTTATTACACGGACTTCCCTGGAGGGCATTGGGACTAGTACGCAGTAATCAAGGCCAAGGCCCCAAGTCAGATCCTGATAATGTATCCGATGAGGTTGAGGATGCTTATCAGCTCGTTCTGAATGAGCTCAACGATGGTCATCTGCTGTTCAACATTGATCCAATAATAATGGATGAGACACTCGCCACTACGAGGGTGAATACATTGACAAATATATTGTCTCCCAGTCAAAACGGTCTAGGGATGATTTGGAGACTGAGGAACCTATTGAAAGAAATAGCCATAGTGACACTAAAACTGAGGGGGAATTTCAAATTGAAACGTACATAGAGTATGCAGTTATTAAACATATATATATACATACATGCATATCTTTATAGTCTGAGACTAACATTTGTTTTCATGGTTTATTCCACAGATGGCAGGACGTCGGCTACCCTTCAGTCGGGGTGGTGGTTCGAGGACCCCCGTATCTTGTCTACAGGCCACCACCCCATAGCAGGCCACCAATCCTTCACCATAGGGGCCCACCATCCCACAACAGACCACCCCACAATAGACCACCTCACAACAGACTCTTTCACCTGGTGGTTTGGATGATGTTAGCCTTAAGGCCACCCCACCTCCGGCATCCCCCTACCCATGTTGGTCCCACTGCCGGCCGGAGACGAGTAAGTATACTATAATTTGTTTTAAGTTTCTTAGTTGGTAACTTCTTAGTTGCTTTATGTATAAAACTCATATAATGCCTAAATTGATTTATTGTATGTAAGTTTATTTAGTAGTTGTATAGATTGAACTATACTAGGAACTCTTCTGTTTGTAACAGGGCAACCATTTAAATTTGAAAATGTTATATTTACAGGGGAGACTCTACCAAAATTTCGGTAGCCTCCCGGTGTGTAACTTGTTTTATTTGTTTTTAACTATTGTTTATTACAGTTTTGTTGATGGTAGTCACACTACCAAAGTGATTACTAAGGTTCTAAAGGCCTAGTGGGATGGTCCATACATCTCTTGGACAGATGCAGGGAAGGCTGTCTAGGATAGGTGGTTTGACACCTTTTCAGTTAGCTAACACTCCCCTTTGTTATGAATTTATGGCTAATTCATACACCTATTTTTAATATTAAAATCTTATTTTATGTAACAACGTGATTATCAGTGGACAAAGGGTATGAGTGACAAGATTAGGAAGGTCTTTGCCACAAAGACCTCCAAAATCATCAAGAGTACCCTTTGGAAAGTAAGGGACAAGAGCGAGCGCCCTCGTTGGATCCCCGAGGACCACTGGGACGGGATGGTCCAAAAGTAGGGGGTGTCTTGTTCCAGCAGGCGAGTGCTCGAAATAAGACGAACAGAGCCGTTGATGCTGCAACATCCGTCTACATTGGGGTTAGCATTTCAACCCTCGAGCATAAAAAGAGATTTGTAAGTATATTTAATTTACAACATTTCTTTTATGAATGATGGAACATTAGTTTCTAACAATAATTTCAATACATTGTCAACTACAGGAGCTGAAGGAGCACCGCGAGCCTTCCCTGTTTGAGGTAATGCAAATGACCAAGAAGAATAAAGTCGGTGTATGGGTTAACCAAAAGATGACAGATCTGGCGGTATTTTATTTTAACTTACACATGCCTATTATTTACAAATCAGCTTACTAACCCTATCACTATTTTACATTTACAGGAGATGTATCAGGCCATGAGGGCCGAGAAGGAGGCAGAGTTAGTGGCTTCCACTCCTAAGGGGAGGTACCTCTCACCCTGTCTTGTTCTGACGACAACGCCATCTATATGGAGACTGTTGGCGGCGTAAATAAGAAAGGGGGGATCTTTGGATTGGGCTGCGTGGGCACGCATCTCGCGAAGAAGGGAAAGACCTTTTCCTTTTCCTTTTCCTTTTCCTCCTCTGGCCTTCCGACGGATGTTGTCCAGGTCATTCAAAACCTGAGCAATGAGCTACAGGAGTAGCGAAGCCAGAGGCAACTTTTACAGGAGCGGGCCGAGGCGGACTGACGACAGGCCGAGGAGAAGCAGGTCTAGACTCGTCGACAGCTTGCTCAACAGCAGGAGCTACTGATGCAGTTGATGACGAGGTTTTCTCCCCTACTTCCGAGTCACCACCACAACCACCACAGGATCCCCCTCCCCATGATTTTACTTTTTTTATGTTTCATTTGTTTGTATATTTAGCGACTAGCCACGACATTGTATTTTTTATGTTTATATCATATTAGTATTTATTTTTATGTCATTCTCTATTTATAATTTTTGTCATTCGATATTTCTAGTTTAAAATTCAATGAAGAAAAACCTATATTGTTAATATTCAACCTATATTAATAGTTTAAAGTCAATAAAAACTAAATAAAAAATATAAATTAATATTAGCGATAGAAGGCAAGCCCATCGCTAGTATATAACATATTAGCGACGGCATAAGGTGGTCGCTGAATACCCAATAATAGCGACGGCGCAAGGTGGTCCCTCAATACCCAATACTAGCAACGACACAAGGTGGTCGCTGAATACCCAATAGAAGCGACGACACAATGTGGTCGTTGAATACCCAATACTAGCAACGGCTATAAGTGGTCGCTGTGTAGCCACTAAAAGCGACGGTGAAAGGTGGTCGCTATGTAGCCACTAATAGCCACCATGACAAGTCGTCGCTACTATTGAGTATTCAGCGACCACATACGACTGTCGCTACTGTTTGGTATGTAGCGACAGTGAGTTATGATCGCTGTATAGCACTCATAGCGACGGGATACGTCACCAACATAGGGACCCCATTAGCAACGATATTATACCGTCGAAACGTTAGTGGCAAATGTCTTCCGCGTCGTTGTGATGTCAGCGACGATTGATGTAGCGACGGTGTTCGTTCCGTCATAATTGTCGTCGTTAATAGTCTTAGCGACGACAATAGCATAACTTAGCGACCGGTTTTGTCCGTCACTAACAGGTTTTTTTTAGTAGTGCAAATAGGTTATCATCCATCAATATCTTGTAATTATCTAATTCTACGATTATACTCATATCCATATTTTTACATTTATATCTAATTCAATACTTTTAATCTATCATACCCTTTTCCCATGCGTCGAATTTGATATTAATATTATCCTCATTAATTCATAAGAAGAAACCCCCATGAAAACCTTAATTCTATTAGAGAGAGAAAGGAGAGAGACATGAAATTGGAACTACCCATCACATCTAGCTTTATTTCCATGCTTCAAAATGCCACAAAAGTGAAGAACAAGAACTCCCTATGCATGTGCCAATTTTGGCCTAGTGAGAGAAATGAAGAATCATAAAGTTGGGCATATCATTAAGCTTTCCTCGTTCCCCCGACTCCAAAAATACGTTCAATTTCAAGTTCCGACAAAAAATCGAGGGCCAACCCGTGCTTAGAAGCTCACGACCATGTGATGGGAGTGAAGAAACTCGTGCGTGTGGGAGGAAGAAGGAAATGAAATTGTATAATTTGTTTTACACTAAAGAGAATTTTCGTCTTTTCGCATATTTCTTTTCTATTTTCTTTTAATAAAATTCACTTTTACCATAAGTAATTATTCATTTTACTTTTACCATGTAGTAATCAATGATTTATCATCATAATTTAATTCAAAACTAATTTCTTAATCAATGCCTTTTAATTAATTGATTCAATCTCATTTACAGTTAATATTCCCCAATTTATTTAATTTAATTCACAACATATTTAGATAATTTATGTATAAATTTTTGATAGTGCAATCAATTAATTTTTAATAACCTGAATGTTACATTCACTGCTAAACATATGACGACTGAAATCTCTACTGATATAAAACTCAAATTAATAAGATCCTACAATTTTTGAAGATCCTCAATTCTATAGGTTTGTAGTAGAAGCCCTGTAGTATGTCCTCGTTGGTGTGTCAATTTATACACATATGACCTTCTTCTTGTTAAATCCCCTGACCTGCCACTAAGAACATTTTTTATGTTGATCCCACGATCACAAGTTCACTAAGAACATTTTAAAAATAATTTTGAAAAACGAACACAAATTATAAACACTTACAATGTTTCTTAATACAGGAATATTCCATAATATTTACAACTTGTAATAGCTACTGAGTGTACAAAATTTTCCTTGTGGTGTCATTATCGTGCCAATTAGATTTATTTGTTTTCATTTGACAGATAAATGAATCTGCGGTTTTGGGTTAGTGTAAGTAATATAGCCAATCCATGGAATGTTGTTGTATGTGTCCTAATTTCTGGATGTCTTTAGCTAGTTAATAGTTACAATTGAAAGTAGCACAAGGATAGAAGCTTTTGTTAATTAACACCTATTACTGTCCTTTTGTTGAGAATTGCAATATTGCACACGCAGGCTTTTGTATGTTTGGACTGTGAGTTTATTGTCCTGTGGCTACACTGAATGATAGACAAGTTTTGTTGCTTTTAAAGATATCCATGCATATAATGAGTAATAAGGACGTATAAAATTAGAATCAATTAATTTGCATTGCATTCTTTTTCTTTTAACTTGCATTCTTTCAAGCCCAATCTTCAAGTTCTAGCTCTAGTATGGCATTTAGTAATTTACCCTTTGTTCCTTTTCTAAGAAAGCATAAGAAAACTTTAGAATTTTTTTTTCTATATTTGAATTATTTTGCCCACTTGTAATAAAAAATAATAAGTATTTTGAATTCTCTTTTTAACATATTTTCACACTTTAGATAAAATGATATAATAAACGTTAATTTTAATTGTTTCACATTTTTTATAGGAGGGGCAAAGTGAGTCAACCCATAAAAAAACATAAACAAAATGAGTTGATCACCCTTTAGTGATACATTAAAGAATGCAACCACATCTCATTATGGTGGATGGATGAACGAGTGAAACCACTAAACTTTAAATAGAAATATATTCTAAAAACTTAAAAAGGCTAAAAAACATTAAATAAATTATAAAAAATAAAACAAATAGATTAAAATATAAAAGCCACCGAATCTACGTGCAATTAACCGGTCTTGACTCACATTACAATATAGCCAACTATATGTTAATAGTTTAATATGGTTAAGTTTTTTGTTTTCACATTATTGTTTTGTGGCAAAAAATACATACATAGCCATCCAATTCCAATGCTTAGAAATCTTCATATATAATTAGAATATAACTAAAATTAACTATTTCCAATTCTTATTTCATACTTTTTGAATTACCAAATTCTAACATCAGTTATATTGTCATCGTCGACATTCTCACTCACTCCTTATAGTCACACCACTACCACCACCATTATTTGTCATCATTATCAACACCACCACCCATATTTCCCCTATTATTATTGCCACTGCTGCCATCACGACCACTACCCCTCCCTATTGCCATCATCCACACCATTGTCATCTCTACCATCAGCACCACCACCACCCATACCATAACCACCACCATTGCTACCGCCTATCGCCATAACCACTATAATCGCCACCAACAACCCCACTGCCACTACCATTGATACTCTCATCATCGCCATTATCATTGTTATCGTCACCACCATACCATTGTTGTTGTCTACTGCCACCCTCATTTAAACTTAAAATTATAATTCCACATCTTAATTTTATATAATATAAACATAATTAATAACTAGTAATTATACAAAAATTAGAAATTAAAATTATTTCAAATTACATTTCCAATTCCATATACACTAGTTTGAAAACTTCATTCCTTATTAAAATACAAAATATTATCACTAAAAAACCAAAACTCCATAACAATGCACAAGAAAATTACTAATTGTAATAATAATTTTATAAACAATCACACATCCAAAAACACCACCAAACTAATTCTTGTTATACAGTCTATACAGCCCTAAGGTTACTAATATATACTTATAAATTATCAAATCTAGATGCAAAATGGGCATCCACAGAGTCACTGTCCATAGTATATAGTAATTAACTAGTAAGCCGACCGCATATTAATTAATAATTATCAAAATGTGAGAAAGTGACTCCCTTTTATTTATGTAGATTTGGACATTTATGTGGACACACTATTAGGTACTCCTCTGCATGTAACACCAGGTTCAGAGCTAGGAGCAAGTAACTCATAAGGCAACACCCCAGCACCACAACGGTTCCTTAGAGTCCTGTCAAGGTTCCTGTTATCAATGACCTTCTCAATCTGCCCAATTTTTGCAGAGAAATCATAGAATGCCTCAATGATCTCAGCATCACCAGACCAAATAGATGGTTGTTGCCTTTCTCCCAAATACTCCTCATCAGGTGAATGTGTGGAGAGTGTGTCAACCACAGCCATAAATTTTGTAGCTTGCAAAAGGCTAGGCAATGCATTCAGAAAGTACTTTTGTGGGTCAGCAAGGAAACTTGCATACTCTGGATCACCCTCTTCTGGTATTAGTCTTCTCATCAGAGGAGGACGGTTTGGCACATAGCCACCATAAGGGTACTGCCCAAAATTAAGTGCAGCATGTTGTGCAGATGCATTCCAAATCAGTATTGAAAGAATTGAGACAAGATCTTCACTGTTGTTCAACGTGGGCCACCAGCTTTCATGCCTCTTATCAGCATGCCCCACATTGATTGACTCAGAATACCAAGCTTGTAGCTCTTTGTCATTGTGTATAAGGCTTGAATGTGGGTAGTAATGATTCACATAGGTACGAACCCAATCTTCTATTGCAGACCAGATTAGTAACCCATCAGCTGCATAAGGGTAGTCTTCCAACACCAGTTTTAGACCATGTGGTTGTGTTGGGTCAGGAACTGCCATTCCCCTTCAATGTCAAAGGTGAAAAAATCTTCGTTAGATTTGCTTGCAATTTTCATACACCGTATAAATGAAACACCTACACCAACTTAAGAAAAAGAAATTGCCCCTTTTCTCTATAAAGGCCAAAGTGGTAAAAGTTGGTATTAGGAATCTAAGATATTTAACAAGATATGTCTCTTACACTTAAAAGGCCAACCGGTAAAAGTAACCAAGAATGAGATACTAACTCCATCCCTTTATAGAAAAAATCATTTAAAAATTTATTTTCATTCCTTTTTACAAGATGATTAGGTATCATGAAAGGCCACTTTTCCTCTATTATTTTTATATCTTCTCGTACGGAGACAATAAGATGATAAGTCTCAATCATTTTAAGGGTAATTTTGAAAAAAACTAATACAAATTATAAGAAAAGTTAATGACTTTTTTAATACCCGTATAGCAGATAAAAGGTTCTACTATAAAGGGGTGGATGGAATATCGTATTACCTGCGGACGAGATCTGCAGGGAGGCTATCCATGTCAAAGCGCCAAAAGTTTTTGTAAGCAGCACAACTAATCTCCATAGCATAGCGACCAGGGGTGAAACAATTCTCAATTATTCCATCAGCATTGATCAAGCCTTGGCGTGCTAAGGCATTGATCTCCAGTGTGTACCTCATGTGTGGGTCTAATAACTTGTAAATTGGGTGCATAGCACTTAATTGCCTATGTGTCGCCAATATAAATGGTTCCATGCAAGCATGTGTGCGTAACCTGTATACAATTGACCAAAGAAAATAAATTAGTTTACAAAAACTGCCCTGTTTGATTAAGTTTAGTATAATTGATTTTGAAGCATTGAATATGATTGCAATGTGTCTAAATTAAGCTAATCATGCATATTCACATTAGAATATGTATTTTTTACTATAAAGTGAGAAAAGAAAATTGATTTGCTAACACTATAGAAAATGGTTACCAATGGTTAACAAGTTGGTGCACCCCAGCATCATTGGAGCAAACATGGGCCTTGGCAAGCATCCACATCCAATTAGTAGTTGCATCAACAGGAGGTGTAACCACACGTTTTGAACGGGAACTAGGTCCAGCATGAGGCAAGCTAAGTTCTATAGCCACGGGCTTGAGAGTGCCAAGGGGTGTCAAGAAAAATATGGTGCGTGTAGCATATGATTTTCTACCATCAAGTGCATTGATCCCTTCAAGGAAAGGAAGGTATATATCATGATAATCTATGATAAACAACTTATTTTCCTCTAGTGCCTGCACAATTTAAAAATAAATGAGTCAATACAAGTAGGTAAGGTATTGAATAAATACAAGGTACTTGATTACACAACATGATTAGCACTAATTAAATTGACAAAAGGGAAATGTTAGCTAAAGTCACTAGTTAAGGATAGAGCTGTTAAAATAGGCTACTCAACCCGAATCAACTGGTTTTTTAAAAAAGTCCGGATTAAATTCAAGCTTTAATAAGAATGATCAAGCCTTATTAAAGCCCTTAAAACTATAATTTTGCAGTCTATTGACGGTTTTTTGCGGGCTTAACCTGCATCAAGTTTTTTTCTAAGTAATTTGGTCTTACATTTTTGTGCCAAAAAAATCCATCTATTTTATGGGTAGGACCACCTGCCCATCGGTCTTGGCCTATTATAATAGCTCTAGTTAAGGAATCAGAATGGAAATTTTTCATTTAAATTATTATTAATACAATCTCCTAGATTTCATAACCCATAATAAAAAAATTTCACTTTGAATCGTTAAAACTTGTTAACATGGACCTTTAAGAAAGACTTTGATGGGTACCTGTTGGACAGTCATGCCATTGAGTTGACTCAAAATGTGCTCTTCTTTAAGAGCAGACTCTTGTGGGCCATAAATTTCTGGGTCCAGTTTGCTAACTGGTGGGAAAACTTTAAGGGTCTCAATGCTAACAGGGTTAACTCCTGCTATTGCTTGCCGGGCAAATTCGTCATCTCGCAACCAAGCAAATTTGTCCTCTGCACATTAGACACGTGACAACATTAGTTTAATAATAAGCAAATAAATAAAGGTAACAAATTGAATTCGAAATAATGACAATTATTTAATATACTATACCCACGTGTGAAACATTTATATTAACAATTATGCAGGCTAACTGTGTAAGATAAGAACCCGTGACAAGTATCACTGTGATTATAGAAGAGATTTTACTGGTAAAAACAATACCAACTTTAGTATTTCTACACTCTGAGTTAATTTTTGGGTAAAGGATATCTTTTGGTGCCTAAAAAGAAAGAACCCTTTAAATACACTCATATAAAAGGAAGATGAACAACCTATCTAGCTTTGAACTGATAAACAAAGTACAAACGTGTCTTTTTAAGTGAAACTCAACTGACAAACATTAAAGGCCAAATGACAGGCTATACATATTAAAGGTTAAAGCAATATAATAAATTCCAATTCTCATTGACCCCACTATATTTGTGCTTGAATTAACTTATCATATATATGTAGCATCCAAAATATAACTAGGAAGGTATTCAGCAAATACAAATTAATGCTAAGAAAAAAAATCTAGGGGAAAGTTCAAAAAAACCAGCCAATAATTTAAACGGCACATGAGTAATTTAACTAAAAAATTACAAAAGATTTTTTTTTGTTTTGAAAAAAATCAAACACACCTAAGGAGAGCTTACAACAACTCAGAGACCGTGTTCAATGAATACCTTCTTAACAATATATACTCATTTGTGTAGCCAGCCAAATATTTAATAAAAAGAAATACAAGGATAAGGAAAATATACTCACTGGAAATAATCTTAGGAGTGTCATATTTAAGAAGTCCTTGGCTAGATTCTTGGATCTTGCTGACAAATGGAACTTTCTTCAAAACATCATCTTGCAACCCAAATTTCAACAGGAGCCCTTCACTGTAAAGGCCATCAACATCAGAGAATTCATTGAAGTCTTGGTTGTTAGCAGAAAGGCTAGCCTTTAGGCCAGGGATCAAGTTATGCAGCACTGCTTTGAGCCTCTTCACAGAGAATGTGTTCTGCTTAGACTCCTCAAAACGTTCATCTCTTGGTACATACATAGGCAGAGGCTTCTCCACTCGACTCTCTGCATACATGTCTGCAGTACCATCCAACCAAATACTGCTTAGTTACAATTATAAGTTCATAACATAGTAACATTACATTAAATTCAATTTCCACTCCAATTATAAAAATCCATTAATTAAATTAGTTTCATTTTTATACATGTCCACATCAGTGTGAGTATTTTGACCTGATAATATACCAATTAAAAATATGATTTTTAAATAATTATATATTATAAAAGCCAATAATTAATAATTGGATATCAGTATAATTTTTTTTTACATATTGAATATCTATTTGAATCAAATTCTAATTAATTTTTTAAATTTGTTAACCTCATGAACTTTGAGTTTTATTTTTGTTTCATTAAAAATTCAACACACATTTACAACAACCGGCACACTCCGCAGCTGAATTTAAACTAGTAAAAATAATAATCTTTAATTGGAATATATGTAATATTTTCAATACCAAAATAAAAGTATAATAAATACATCTATTCATTTCTAATAAAAAATTACTATTTTCAATTAGTTTAACACAATGTGTACCTTGAGGTTAATTACACCTTATTTTTTAATGAATTTATAAGAAAACAGCTAGCCTAACTTATCCCAAAAATTAACTCATGAATTAAGGGTTGTTTCAAACCTTATAAACTAAATTAAGGTTATTTACTAATAGATGTAAGACTTATGTTAACATTCTTAATAATCATTTTTAAAAAGCATGCATAAAGAGCTTAAGTCAAATTAAAGATAACTTTTCTCCAAACTTTAGTATTGAATATTTAGTTTTTCTTTTCCATTATTACCTGTATCGGATGGTTCACGGCCAGTACGACATCGTCTTGGATATGGATACATCTCTGATCCTCCAAGATTTGGTCTAGCAAGTTCAACTCCTTTATCTGGATTTCCCAAATCATTGTATATGTCATAGTCATATACTCTATCTGATAATTTTCTAACTCCTTTGCCATCACCTCTTAGATTTCTCAGCTCTTTCTCCCTCAATAATCTAAGCCCACCAGGTGTATCACTCGGTAAATAAGGCTGCTCCAATAAATCAAACAAGAAATAAACATTTTTTATTACTTTATTATGTAAAAAGAATTCAATTGGATACTACTACAAGTCTAGAACACTACTGTCATAAATTTGTTATAAATAATACACCAAGTGGGGTACTCAAATAGGATGGGTCAATTCAAAGGTGCTTGCTTGGCCCATGCACAACCATGACCAAATGGTTTTCCCACTTTAATGTTAATGGAACAGCTTTTGTTTTTTCATTGAAGGAAATTATAATATCACACACTAGTTGGCACTGAAATTTCAAAATAATAAATGAATCTTTGTTTAGGTAAATTGAACTCTCAACTTTTTTGTTGGCTTTTCCAAGATTCATTCAAAAGAAAAATTAATACTGATTTGACTTTTTTTTCAAATATTGGCTGTCCTTATGTATATATCTTGGATTAGTTGATTAGTTAAACAAAACAAAAGAAAAAAAATTAATTAAAGTAGAAATCAAAAATTTAAAAATGATTAAAATGTGTCTGTGCAAGGGAATATTAGTATTACCTTGTTAGAAAAGAAGACCCTCTTCCCGGGATGATCTTTTCTGGATTGTACCCATGAATTGCAAGGGAAATGAACTGGTCCACTAGCAAATCCTTCAATGGTTATACTTTCCAAGAAGAACTCTTTCTGGTGTTTGTTTGTAACAGTAATGGCCCCTGGCTCCCCAAAATTTGAGTCAACTATGAATTCAGCTGTGTAATTAACTCTCTCTGCCTTAACATTAGACTTCTTTGACCAGTCCTTCAGCACTGCCTCATTACTCTTCTTTGCAGCTTTGGTTTCTATGCACAACACAAAAAATAAACCACAAATTCAAACTCGATTTTAGTTTAGTCCAATTAGAACACCAAAAAAAAAATCAAGGAGACTTTTCTTTTTCATGTGAATAATATGAATTTAACTTTATTGAAGATTGAAATAAACCCAAAAAAAGGAACTTTTGTTAGAGGGTGAGATTACAACAAAAAAGTTACATTTTTTTTTCAAGGAATCAGAAATATTTGTGGCACTTTGTGAGAGAAAAGTCAAAACAATTACTTGGATCAATCTCTGTGCTAACAAGTTCAAGGACAACATTCCTTCCAATTCTGTCAGTTATAGCATCAATATGCTTCACAATGGTCTCTTTGAAATCCTCTTTGATCTTGTTTCTCACTGTGACCACAGCTCGAACCTTGAATTTCACAGGTTTCTCTGCAGGCAAAGGAGAAGAGGAAGAACTAGTACTTGAAGATGAAGAAGAACCCTTGAGCAAATCTTCACTTATAGCAGCAACAGGAAACTTTGTAGCGTTTCTAAACCTGAACACTCTTGTGGTGTTCTCTGAATAAGGAACCAAGAAACGGGAAGAAGGAACAAACAAGGACTTCTCTGTTAATGAAGAACCCAAAATTTGGTTTGTAAGAGCCATCATCACCCTCTTTGCTTTGAATAAGCTTTTCTATTCCTTTTCCTTTATTTTATTTTATTTCTCTCTCTGTGTGTAGAAAGAAAAGGTGCTTTTGCTGAGAATGGAGGTGGTGGCGTGTCGGGTGAAATGGAATTAGCTGGCTTGGATTATATTTATACACAGCAGAGAAGTAAATAAGATTAAATAAAAGGTCGCATTATCAAAAACAATAAAAAATAAAATAGCAAAATCATGAATCTCACTTCACCGTCCACATGTTTTCTTTAAGGTCATTTTCAGAGTACATGAAGTCAAACGCTAGTTTAAATATTGAATAAATTAACCCCAAATTAAAACTTATAAGCTAGTTAATTTAATTAATAGGTGTTTTGTAAAACTATCTGTTAATATATCACATAAAAATATTTAAAAGAAATATCAATAAGAGAAATGTGTAAACAAATAAATTAAACTTAAAATTTATATGTTCAAATACTACTTTAATTAGTCTTTTAAAAAATATTACAAACTAATAATAAACTCTTTTAGCAAACCAGATTATCTTGAATAAGAAAATTGTAAGTTGGTAAAATAGCTTAAAACATTACTCCTGTTATTAAACATAGCTTAAGTAATTTAAATTTATCAAATATATTAATGTTAATTAGAATATAAACAGTTAATGTTCTGACAAATAAAAAAATAGAAATAAACTCAAGATTTCAGAATTTTGAAATATTAATATAAAATAGTATGATTCCCATATGGAAACAAATCAGTCAGTAATATTAAGGTCACATCTCGAGAAAAAAAAAACTATAATAATAAAAGATATCCATAGACTTTCAAGAATGATAGTAATTTAAATTTACTGCTATAATATTATAAGAACTTGATTATCTAAGAAAGGTTAGGACAAAAAATAAAATGAATAAATTATATATGAAGGACTATAGTAATAAATTACAGTATTCTAATGTTTTTATAGGAATTAGAATGCACGTCTTTTTTGCAAAGAGAAAAAAAGGAAAAACAAGACATTACGTAACCACATTTATTCGCTTCATTCGGTCTTGGATGATATTGATAACTTGCTTTTACCGTGTTAGTATCTAGTAATACTTCCGGTTCTAAATATAAACAAATTTTAGTAGAATTTTTTAGTCTTTTAATATAAGTAAAATTAGACTTTTTTAATATCATCAAATGCTTGTTTACCAAATATGTCCTCATCATATATATTTTCAAGGCCACTAATTCTTTATGTAATAAATGATACTAAGGGTATTTTAGAAAATTAAATCAAATATATGGTAACATTAATGCAAATAACTACCTCAAACTACTATTCTTAATATGTGTGAAGTTAGGTATATTTGCTTATATTTGGAACCGGAGGTAGTATTAAACTATTAACTTAAAATTAAAATTTAATAAGTAATTTTTTAAAAAAGTTTTATTAAAAATTTTAATGTTAGTTTATTTTCAACGTTACTTTTAAATTAACTCTCTGATATATTAAAAATTAAATGAAAAATAAATGTATTTAATATTTTGAATATATATATAAGGGAAATAATCTTCATTTAATAAACCTAGAAATAGTAGACAAGGAAAAGTTAACTATATGAATTGTATGTCGTTATTATTATCGTGATTATTCTTCACTTCAAAATAAATGGGCTCGTGGGTCAAACTAATGTGGTGTTGGTTTCCAAGTAAAAGACGCGGTGTTAAGAAACAACATGGAAAGTGGGTTTTATATGGAGAAATTATTATGTCTACTTCACAATTCTCACATTATTATTTATGATCTTTTATTAACAACTACTACCCTTTCTTGAATTTAAACCAAAAAATATATTACTACACGAATTTTATCTTAAATTATAGCCTAAACAAATCTAGCTCGAAGTATTTATAAAATACACTTATTAATTTAATGAAAAAAATAAACATCTTTCAAGTTTCAATAAAAAATGTTATAGTAAAATAATGAAACATATGTTCTTAAATATAAGATCTTTTTGAGAGTTTTTTTTATCCCTTAATATAAGATTATTTTTCAAATTTCTATGTCATTAATTATTTTTAAACTAAAATACCTCTATTAAATGAGTAATTCTTATTGGCGTTTAAAAAAATAATAAATGAATTACATTGCTTAACATATTTATCTTTCTTATTATAATTGACAAACACAAAAATTAATTTTCCTTCTTATTGACTTTGTATTTTTATAAGAAATCCAAGTTATGAAATGAGAGAAAACTAATGGAGAGAGAATGAGGGAAAAGAAAATGTGGTATTCCTAATTATCTTGAGGGAAATTTTGAAAAATGACCTTTAATTTTAGACAAAATTAATGATTTTAAGTAAACTAACAAACTTTTAATACTCATGAATGTAAAATATCTTATATTTAGGGACAGATGTAATATATAATACATTTTTTAAATAAAAAATAACATTAAATAAGATCAACTAGTTTTCTTAAAGGATGTAAGTAATATCCTTTTTTTATATATTCAATCATAAATAATTAAATTTTAAATAATTTTTAAAAGATTTTCTCTTGATTTTTTTTGTTAGTTTAAAATTAAAACATTCTTTTTTTTCATTTACAAAAGACTCTTTCATCTAATCCACGCATATTAAAAAGTTAGTTAAATTAGTTAATTTTTATTAAATTTGTTTAAATTTTATAATACTTTTTAAAATTATCCTTAAAAAAGTATATATTATTTATTATTATTTTAATTTAGAAGTGATATCTATTAATATGGAATATTTTGATAAAGAAAAGTAAATAATTAGGGGATTGACGGAGTACTTACCTTATTTACGTTCACTTATTTTATTTTATGGCTTTATATGGGAAATGAATGAATATTATTCCACGTTAGCGAAATGAGAATTGTATTCCAAAATCTTGACTCCACTTGAATTTCGCAGATATGACCGCCGAAGGGAGAACAACATATATTCGCGGTCATTGCCGGTACGGTCAACTATAAAATTATATTCCACGAGGCCGCGGACTTTCAAACCAAATTTTGACAAGTTAAATTTAATTAATTTAACATTTTTTTACTTAATAAACTTAACTAATTTAATTAAAATTACTAAATTTGTGTACCAATTATATTAACTTTTTAAATTATCCTTATATTATTGTGTACATATCTAATATCTAATAAAAATATATAAAAGTTGTTCTATCTGATATAAGAGGACAAAATTCTAGTATGAGTATTGGGTATTTTGATTCTTATCTCTTTACAATGACTTAATGGAGACCTAGTATTATATCATTAAGCCCAATGAGAATCTCAAGATCTTTGTGTGATTTTGCAACAACCACGGATATCTTGCGTTGTGTAGAGAAATAAGGGAATGCTTATAAAGACACCCTAACACTCAAGTTAGTACTCAACAATCAATATTGTAGCTCGAGCAATGAGTTGGTGAACATACCTCATACTATAGTAAATGAGTGACATTTAAATGAGTTAGGTGAGGATTGTCTTCGTCGTATCCTATGCCAGTACTTTTCTGTAAAGAAATGACAAATCTAACATGGACCTATACATTCTTGACACCTCTATAAGTTTTCATCTGGTATGCCTCAAGCATGCTCCTTAGCCTCTACTTGATACCGGATCATTATGATCTAACATTGGGGCTTTGTGCAGGATCTATCATGCATGGATGATGTCAATATTAAGGCTGTGTTTAGTTACAGAAAATTAAAAAGTTTTCTGCTTGTTTTTTAAAATTTTCATTTCTTGGAATAGCTAGAAAAATTCTTGGAAAACTTCTTTAAAAACTTTTGTTTTTCTTAAAAAAATAGAAAACTCGGTTTTCAGTTTTTTATAAGTTTTCAGTTTTCTACAAGTTTTCTTTGAATATTTTGTAAACAAACACCTTTTCTATTTTTCCAACTTTTTCAAGAATAGCTTTCTATATTTCTTAGAAAACTTATGAACTAAACACGACCTAAATCGCTTGATTGTTTGTATGTTAAGTCATAGTGGATGCGCTTCTTTGCATATCGGTACGAGTCCTAAGGTATTTGGGCCGGTATGAGACCTAGATCATTTCCCTCCCAGCCTGTTAAAGTAACTTCGCATATAACTTTCAACTTTCACTTAACTTAATTTTAATATAATTATTATTAATATATCATAAAATATATTATATTATAGTAAAATTATAGTCCATAATTTTCCATGATAGGCTATATGCAACTATGTTTGGTTTATTTTTATAAACAGTGTAAAAAAAGATTATAAGTGTAAAAAAAGTTATACCGGTCATAAACATAGCCAGTACTAGTATAAAATATGTTTTTTACTTTGATTATGATACGGTCTAGACACCGGTACCAAGATAAAGACGTAATTTCATCCGTCCTCACTATGCTACCGAAGCTGTAGGTAGACCTCCGAACTGTAAACCCCGTATCCGGCGTTCTCCCTATACCGGTATATCCAGGTTGGCACCTCGCACACCGAAAAGCATCCATGTCACCCGACAGAAAGTACAGGGTACAGCTGCCAGGGGACGTTCACAGGAGATGCGGCTTCTTCCGCGTCGTATGTCAGAATCGTACACTATACAGTGTACTATTTGTCCCCTGGCCCTACCTGCACCTGACGATTCATTCTCCATGCTCACCTACAAATAGTTTATTCTCATACACAGAAAGGTTAGATTGTTCTCATTCTCTACATACTGTTTCATTGCTCAAGTTTCCTAAACTTGAATCCATATACTTGTTACTGACTTGAGCGTCGGGGAATCTTCACAGGTGGCACCACCTTTTGCCTACTTTCAACGCAAAATCTTGGTGTTAAGGATCTCCAGGTCTTCAAGGCCGGTATCTCCCACTAAGATATCGGATACTAATACCGAATACCTATTGTACCAGTGTAAAAATACACTTTATAGTTGACTTTTGTGGATGGTCCCACACCGGATCTTACACCCTAGATTAGACCAGTTCATTGGCACGCCCAGTAGGACCCATTAGAGTTATTCCCACTTTTCGTAGAGGATTAGTAGTCTATCATGGAAGGCAATGGCAGGAACTTTCAGGAGGGGCAAGTGGAAGATGTCACTACCCAGGAGTACCAAGTTGGAAGGCGTCTAGCCTTTGAGTCCCCTATTGGGAGCTCACGAAGAATGATGCCTATCAGAACTCCAGACCCCCATGATGAGGTTATAAGGCAGCTTAGGAAGGAGCTTGCTGAGCTAAAAAGAGAAAGGAGACAGATTGAAGAGAAGGTGATGTCTCAGGATGAGAAGACTCACCACACTGCTGGGAGATAGAAGTTCACAACTCTCCAGTATTCGAAGATCCCTACATATGAAGAGAAGGTTGGGGCTTGAGAAGCAGAAGGCAGCTTGTGAGCAGACAAAGGAGTTGCTGAAAGCCAGATTTATTAGAGAAATCTGATATTCCTCATGGCTCTCCAACTTGGTAGTGGTGCAAATGGCCAATGGTAAATGGAGGATGTGCACTAACTATGTGGACTTAAACTGTTGCTGCCCAAAGGACCCATATCCTCTCCCAAACATCGATCGTATGGTGGACGATTCATCTGGTTACCAGTACCTATCCTTCATGGATGCTTATTCGGGGTACAACGAGATTCCGATGTAGGAGGAAGATCAGGAGAAGACCGCTTTTGTCAATGACCGCGGTGTGTCATGTTACACTGTCATTGCGCTTCGGTCTGAAGAACACTGGAGCCACATATTAGCGTATGATCAACAAAGTTTTTGAAGGCATGCACACCAAGTTAGTGGAGGTGTACATTGATGATATAATTGCCAAGACCTCGACCGGGGGTGATCATATCAAGGATTTACGCCAAGTTTTCACATGTATGAGGCAATACAACATAAGGTTGAACCCATTGAAATACATTTTTGTTGTCCCTGCTGGGAAGTTCCTTGGTTTCATCTTGACCCAATGAGGCATTGAGGCCAATCCGGGCAAATGCCAGGCGATTCAAGACCTACAAAGTCCCAAAAATCTGAGGGAAGTTTAGTCCCTGAACGATAAGGTGGCAGTCCTAGCACGATTCATGCCTAAAATGGTGTATAGGTCAATCCTCCTGTATAAGATCCTTAAGAAGTCTAAGAAGTTTGAGAGGGAGCAGACCCAAGACTCTGGTGAGAGAGTCAGTGTCAGAAGGAAGGAGCCAGTAATTGCAGCTCCGGGGGTGTATAGACTTAACGTCTCATTTTCCCAGAGTTTGATGAGTGTGCCTATCCCTAGGCACTTGCAAACGACCCAGCCTCTCTCCATTGGAAAGTACACAGGAGAGATGGGCCCTACTAAGCATTTGGATGCTTACACGTACGAGGCCATGTTCTTGGGGGCCGAAGAAGATGTTATGTGCAGGATGTTTCCCCGTACATTGGTTGGTGAGGCCCTCAGCTGGTTTAAAGGGCTCCCTTCAGGCTCTATAGATTCCTAGGAGGAAATGGCAACAACATTTGGGGATCACTTTGTCATTTCTAGGGATGTTCCCAGGACATCTCACACCCTTGCCCAGATTAGGCAAGGAGAAGCAGAAACTCTTAAGGAGTTTTTGAGAAGACTCTATCAGGAGGCAGCTATGGTTCCCAACCTCGCTGAGGCCATCCAGCTGCACATCATCATCGAGGTGTTACAGCCCAACTCAGTTTTCGCTTTGTCTCTGGCGAAAAGCCCTCTGACATCGTTTGAGGAATTTCGGAGGAAGGCTTCCAAATATGTAGGAATCGAGATGCATTTGGAAGCCAAATCGGTGAGGGTCGGGCCACTAGCTCCGGTGTCCCAGCCAAGGAGGGAAAGGGAAACGTAGAGGCCAGAGAAACCTTTCCAGAGGGACAAGTTCAAGAGCCCTTAGCCCTATCATCAAGAAAAGCGTATGGCGTCCTTTAACAATTATTCCCCTTTGAACACCAAGACCTCTCAGATTTTGAGAGAGGTCAGATGGCCCACACTTAGTGTATATGGCATACGGAGGCCGGCCCTGTTCAAAAGGCCTGGAAACCCACGTAAGTATTGCGACTTCCACGAGCAGGTTGGCCACACGATGGATGAGTGCAAGGCCCTGAGGAACGTTGTGGAAACCCTCATCTAGGAGGGAAAGCTGAAGCAGTACCTCTTAAAGGATAAGTCTTTGGATGAGCCAGACCGGATGGAGAAGCAGGGCCGGGATCGCGACGATGAGGGCGACAATAGTCATGCTCCGGCCAAAAGATTCACTGCCGCTGAAAAACAGAAGGGTGTTATCATCAGTGAGACTGCTCATCAAGACAACATGCCCTAACAACAACAGTGAGGCCAGCGCGAGGTGATTGATATGATTGCTGGAGGATTTGCTGAGGGCGGAGCTTCAATCACAACAAGGAAAAATCATCATCGCATGATTCTTTCGGTTCAAGGAAAGCCCTGGGACAACCGTCCATTTAGAGACGGTGTGGTGGCGCCAATGATTTCTTTTTTTGATGATGACTTTGTCCTGACCATACCTGGAGGAGATGATGTTATGGTCATTATAGCTGTTATCATGAACAAGGTAATCAAGAGAATCCTAGTGGATCAGGGGAGTTCCTGTAACGTTATTTTTTATAGCTGTTTTAAAAAATAGGTTTTAATGACTCTGATTTACAGCCTTACACGCAGGAACTCACAGCTTTCAATGGAGCAAAGCAGCCTACAAAAGGCTATCTTGATACTCTAGTGTCTTTTGAGGGTGAGCTTGGAGCTAGGATGGTGAAGTCCAGGGTGCTAGTTATGACGCCCCAAAAATTGGGGGTACATTTTTCGCATTTTATAAATCATTATTTGATATAGAAATAAAGTGGTGAAGCTTTAATTCAACACCCTGGATCTATGAAAAACCTATCTCATATATAAAGATATGAGAAGGCGAGTTCAAAATGTTTCGTGATAATCTCATAATTAAAAACAATGGAAATATAATTTAAATTGATGTTATATGATTGGATTCGAAGAGAGTGAATTTCATGGAGTTTATTGATTCATAAAATGTTACAAGTATTAGTAAGATAATGCAAGAAAAAACTTTAATGCAAAAGAAAGCCAAATTAATTGAAACAAAAGCATTTGGAGGGATTAGGGGCATCTCGCTCTAGCAGATGCCTCACTCGCTTGAACGAGTTCTAATAGCCATGCCTAGGAGAGCCAGCGAACACGCTTAAGCGAGGGAAGCAGTGCGCATTAGGTACCCATCTCGCTTGAGCGAGCTATGCTCGCTTGAGCGAGATCACTCCAGTAGCTAAATGGTTCCTCTTCGCTCAGGCGAGACATGCTCGCCTAAGCGGAATTACTCCAGTGTCCAATCCCATTCCCTCTCGCTTGATCGAGCCTCCAGACACTAACCATTCGCTCAAGTGAAAATGGTCCAGTAGCTCCCCACCTCGCTCTCGCTCGGGCGAGGCCTTGCCCGCCTGAGCGCAATATGACCAGTAGTCTCACCTCTGATTCTCAGGGATCTTGCTTGAGCGAGATTTACACTCGCTTGAGCGAGTTCTGCAGAACAAGCGAAAAACATGGGGATTTCACATAACTTGACATACCAAATCTCTTTTCATGCTATTTTAGCCTATACCAATATATTAGATACACTCAACGATGCATTTGAAAGTTTATCCAATTGTTTATGCTCATCAAGATCAATTCTCATTCATCCAATGCATGATGTTTAAATCATTTTCACATAAACTTCATAAATTGCTGTAAATTGTAAAATACTTCATTCATACATGGAATTCAATATCAATTATCATCGTAATTCATCCCCATACACCATCTAGGTCATTAAGGAAAATTGACCATACACATCAAGGTCCAATTTTCATACATGGCCATCAAAAATCATCATTCAATCATCCAGATTACAAAATATACATATATCCATACTATATGTTAAACAAAAATTTAGATTTGCCGACCGATTCACTTCCTATACACCTATTTACCTCCTTCATCAAAATGTACTTCAAAAAAATTCACTCCACCCATGAGTGCCCTGCATCACAAGTCTAAAAATGTAGACAACATGGGAGAGTGAGTCATACATTCCAAAAATGAATATGAATACCATGTGATTATGTGCATATGCATTAAGATCATGTATACTTTGCATACACATATCATTCATTATCTTATTCATCATCATAATACTATCCTACATATATCACTAACGACATTATATATTGAGCAAAGTATACAAGCATGCACATAATCAAGTCTTTCAATAAATTAGGCTACTACACACCTTATCGTTTTACTCATTTTATCATTTGGTATCTATATCTTTCATGTTGTCTTGATACATGCTCTTATCCACAACACAACCATTATCACATCTCATCACCTTTGGCATACTTCCTGGTTATATGCAAATGCTCTTAAGCTAATGTTCATGCACAACAGATTATTTCAACAATTGCAGATCTAACTGTGGGAATACAACACCAATTATGGAATTCAAGTATGATCATCTAACCATACCCCTACTGCAGCAGTAAAATGTGTACACTTATCATCCAATTGCATGCATTTCATCAATCTTTTACTGGTACAAAACCGCATCGCCCATTTTGCAACACTGGTCATTTTCACCATGACTGTGGTAACACATAATCAACATATGGTGTTGCGAGCCAACCATGAATCATATCATGGCAGCTGTGATCCCAAGAACCACTAGGGACACCTACTCATCAAGAGCCACCCCTCACAAGGGTCAACCACATGTAGCTCCCCGTAGCACAACATGGGCAGCTTTGTGACTTATACACTGAGTCACAGGGGAAATAACAATTTGCTCATGCATAGAACCGCCCTCCCACTGGGCCAACCGGGGGAATCCCCTAAAATGCAATATACCATGGATGCAAATGCCAATCATATGCATCTCTCACTCTATGTATTCTATACAAGCCACTCATCAACATCTTAGTCTCTAACATCACCACAATGTTTTTAGTGGATTTATCATTATCGATTGTTGTCATTAATAAGTTTTAGTGTGGCATTTCAATAAATTTTCTCATTAACATAATTCAATTCTTTCCTCAAATCACAATGGCATTCATTCCTTATTTATGATAGATGTAAACACAATAATATATTCAAGGCTTACACTTGCCAAACAATTTAACACCACCATATAGCACACTTCTTATATTCTAAATACACAAGTGCAAGTTGCCAAACATCATCACCAACATCATATACAACATTACAATTCTTCATAACATTACAAGCAAGGCAAACATGCATATTGTTACATATGACAATCAAATGCTATTCAATTCATGCATTTAGAACATAAGGACTCCTCTCCTACCTCAAGAGAAGAATTCCGATTGATACGACGGACCCGCCTCATCGTTCAGAATAGATCCTACATTAACATACATGTAAAGTCCCAATCAATCATTCATTCAAAACATGATTTAGGACTCTTATTACTATTCACTATATATATTAATTTCAAGACATGAATAAACCATGCCATAGACACGTTTTTCTTCATTTATTAGGTTTCATTAATTCCTTATTACCATACCACCTCCACTATATCAAAGGCTACAAGACCCCATAGCCTAACATTCATAAAAATATTTCATTTACCAATACCCTTACTCTCAATATTATGTATTCCCTCTTAAATATATTATTCAACCAACATTTACCATTTTCCCAAACCTTAAAAGTTAGGGTTTTCACCAAACTCAACTACATTCATAAATACCCATTAATCTTCATCATCTTCCAACCATACATTCATCTAACTCATTTATTTCATTCAAATCTTGCATTTATGATAACCCACCTTAGGTTTCTTCACATGTATGGCTTTTCACCAACCCCCATTCAAATACATTACTCTCTCAAACCATAAAACTCATAACCATAGCATTAAACCCAACAAAAATGGTGAGAAAAGTTTACCTCACCCAAAAACGAAAATGGGTATTAAAGAGGGAGAGAGGGCTGTGAAAATGGGAGAGGGGAAGAGATATCTTCAAGCTCCAATGGCTTTTTCCAAGCTCTCTCTCAAGAACAAAAATGGAGGAATGGAATAGGTCACCACCTTTTGCTAGGGCTTTAGATGAGATAAAGAGAGGAAATAAAGAAGAAGGAGGAGAAATCTATTTAAAATAATGGCCTCAGCAAGCTCATGAAAATGAGAAAAGAGAAATGGGTTTTTGATTTCCCTTTTAATCCTTCTCATTAAAAGATCATCATTTTATGACAAACAAGATCTCTGTTTGAGCTTAATACTTTATCTAAAAATTATTCTTAATACATATTCGGACTCCCAATAATATTCTTAACAGCCCTGACTAATATCATCTCAATCGGAGATACTTGGTCCGACACCTATATTTTAATCGGGCTTAATTTCAGCTTATTCGGCTCCAATAAATTATGAGTAGTCCCCAAAAATCTTAATTTAATTATTTCAAATATTTTAGGACATTAAATAACCCACATACAACTATTTAATATTTATTTCCTTAGTTAATCCTTTATTTTAAAATTTAGGGTGTTACACTGGTGATTGATGTGGAATCACCGTACAACGGCATCATAGGTCACCCCACGTTGAACGCCATGGAAGCAATCGTTTCCATACCTCATATCCTCATTGAGTTCATCGACAAGGATAATCATGTGTCATCTCTCTGAGGTGATTAAGAGATGGCCATGTACTGTACTAAGCCTAAAATGGTGAAGCTGAAGGCGTTCAACAAGAAGAGGAAATTGAATGACGGAGGAGCCATGACGGGGTCAGTTAGCTTGATTGATTTGGACCCCAAGGCAGAGCTGAAGATTGATCCGCTTAACCTTTCGAAACCTATCAGAAGAAGGCTCTAGGGACGTCGTTCTAGGGGATTCCTTAGAGAAGGTCACGTACATCAATGATAAATTAGAAGCTGTGATGGAACAACGCCTGCTTACACTCCTTCACGAGTTCAAAGACCTTTTTACATGGACAGCAGCTGACATGTGTAACGTCCTAAATTATTTTTACATTTATTTTTATTCAAACGATTACATTTTACAGTAAATTCTCCTTTTTCCTTGAAAATTAATCGATATTTAGAGAAAAACAATGTAATATGAACACAACGGATGAGAGAAAGGAAATCAGGGCGTCTCACTTGCGCGAGGCCCCTACTCGTCTAAGCGAGATTCCGGACTCTCACTTAGACGAGGTGCTGTTCGTGAACGAACACCTTTCGCACATCAGATTATACAAAACATACAACCGGACTCCCAAAACTTTGCTCTAACAAATGGTCCAGTGAACCCAAGAAGTTACCATAAAAACATATGCACATAACAGTAATATTTTTGAAATATATATTTTTCATTCGATCCGGTCTGTATTACACCCAACTAGTAACTATAATAAGAAGTTTTTACACACAAATAAGACTCTATAAAGAGTCACTCAAATTCATCCGGACCTTGGCACCGTTCTCCCCCTTGGCCCAGCTCCACGGCTCCTTCCCCCTCCCTGCCTCTGGTTACTAAAAAAAAATATGCAAGGGTGAGTGTTTGGCATAATAATTAATTTAGAACGGATCTTAACAAATACACATGCATATCTATACGTACACATCAATCATTACTTCTAAATAAACATACTGGAACATAGAGTATTTTATACAGTAACTGTATTAAACCAACTACACAACTCCATCCATTTCCTCACATTCATCGCATTCATTACATACATCACATTCATTACATACATCACATTCATTACATACATCACATTCATTACATGCATCATGATCACAACTGACTCTCATACAATCTGACTCCTAGTATCTGGATACTAAAGGATTGACCTTCAGCTGAGGGTCCTACTTGACACCCCGTGAACCCTGCTTGGTTCACTGAGTCCTGCTTGACTCTCCACCTCGACCACTGGGTCCTACTTGACCACTGGGTAGCTCAACTGGGCACGAAAACCATGGGAGCCGAAAATGAGGGGCTATCATATACCGTCGGCCATCCCATACCATATAATCATTCAACAATTTACCTTTCATAATGATATCAATTTTCTCATCCCTCGGGTAGCCTGCTTGCTAACCCGGAGTCACATAACACTTATCATTTCACATTAGATATCAATTTTCTCATCCCTCGGGTAGCCTGCTTGTTAACCCGGAGTCGCATAATACTGATTACGTCAATATTAAATATTTCAAGATCATGCATGATAACTCAACCACACACCCAATTCTCAACTCATCAATGTACACTATCACACATGCACAAGTATAAACACACACCACGTTTAGTAACATTTTCCTTAACCCGTTTACGCAACCCAAGGACCTGAATTAGAAGCGAGTCCTATTCTAATTAATTATAACCCGAACACCCCCTTACTCTGATTCCACGCTTCGATGATCTGTTCTTTGTGTCGATTCTTTCCTCCGAGCACTGGTTTCACAGTCTCAACTCCTTCACTCAGTCTTCCGCTGTTTAGCCTACTACCTACGAATCATAAAGTATAGCTCATCACCTCCACGCCCCTAGTTCATGGACAACATCTGGACTCACACTCACCAGAGGAGTAGAGAACAGCCACGAATATAGCCATGCATGGCCCTTAACAGCTAAAGAATAAAAGAAATAAGGGAATCATAATTGGAACGGATCAGTAGACTCACCTTGAAGTCTCGATCACAGGAATGGGGTTAAATTGAAGTTCAGACACAAATGGAGTCTCACTCCAGTGCATGCAGATCAGCGTTAAGAGAGAAGAGAAAAACGGAAGAGAAGGAACAAACTGATAGCAAAGGTAACTTATGAATAATCCAGAGGGAAGGAAGAGAATCTTCTTATATATATATGGCTCATGGCAAGATCGTCTTTTCCTTTATTTTATTTATATTCTTACTAAATTTAATCAATTTCACTATTTTAAACTATTGCATGGTTATCAACTCAATTACACGTGTTTATCCCTTCAACGTCCCAGTAGTCATAATCCTCTAATAATTCGCAAGAGTATAGGTCCGATATAAATATCGTCCCGCCGTCCTAACTTAATGTTTATACCTCGGAAATCCGAGCTACAACCCGATAGGTCGGATATATCATCCGCTCTCGTCTCTTTGTCACACATACCCGATGTTTCAGTTAGTATGAGGTTGATCCGGGCTATGACACTGTGTGAGGCGCTCTCCTCACAACGGTTGGACCAGACCGCCTAGCCCTGCCCGCTCTTCCTTACTCATCCGATCTTCAGCTCCGCCTGTCCGCGCTTCTGAGACCGATCTCGACACCGGCTCAAACAAAATAAATACTAAATAGAATTTCTAAACATTCACTAACATTTCCCATTTCATAATTTTCATTAAAATATCAGGGATGTTACACTCACCCCCCCTAAAAGGAGATTTCGTCCCCGAAATCAGTGTTCCGGTTGAAAAAGATAAGGGTACATCCGCCTCATATCGGATTCTAACTCCCAAGTGTAGTTTATCCAATGAAAATTCTGCCACTTCACCTTTACCAGCTGTACTTCCTTGTTCCTTAAACGTTTGATTTGGTGCTCTTCAATACCAATTGGTACGGCCTCCACCGTCAAGTTCTCCTTCACTTCAATGGAGTCACTTGGTACAATCATGGTATCACACGGAATGTAGGCTCGAAGTTGTGATACGTGGAACACGTTGTGAATGTTAGTCAATGATTGGGGAAGATCCAGCCGATATGCAACTTCACCAATCCGCTCTAGTATTTGGTATGGTCTAATATACTTCGGATTAAGCTTTTGACTGTTCAAAATTCGACCTACACCTTTGGTTGGCGAAATTCTTAGGAACACCCAATCACCCACTTGGAATTCAAGGGGTCTATGCCGATTGTCATAATAGCTCTTTTGCCGGTCTTGAGAAATTTTTATCTTCTCTCGGATTAAAGTGATTTGTTCGTTCATCTCTTGAATCATCTCAGGCCCCAGATGAAGGGCATCGCCGTTCTCATTCCAACATAATGGGGTACGACATTTCCGACCATAAAGAGCTTCGTAAGGAGCCATCCCAATACTGCTATGGTAACTGTTATTTTATACAAATTCCACCAAGGGCAAGTATTTCTCCCATGATCCGCCCTGTTCCAGTACACATGCCCTTAACATATCCTCAAGAGTTTGTATAGTCCGTTCTGATTGGCCATCAGTTTGGGGATGGTAAGCTGAACTCAATTTAAGCTCAGTACCCAATTATTGTTGCAAACTTCTCCAAAACCTTGAAGTAAATCGGGGATCCCGATCGGAGATAATGCTTGAGGGCACACCATGCAGTCGTACGACCTCAGTAATGTACAACTTAGCTAATCGATCTAACGACCACTTCATATTTATTGCCAGAAAATGCGCACATTTAGTTAGTCGATCAACAATTACCCAAGTCGCGCTGTATCCGGTTTGAGTACGAGGTAGTCCGGACACGAAGTCCATGGTGATACTTTCCCACTTCCAGATCGGAATTTCTGGAGGTTGAAGCAAACCTGGAGGTCGTTGGTGCTCAACCTTGCACTTCTGGCATATTATACAGGATTTTACATACTCGATTATTGCCCTCTTCATGTTTGGCTACCAGAATTCCTTCTTTAAGTCATGATACATTTTTGACACTCCTGGATGTATACTCAGAGAGCTCTTGTGTGCTTCTGTTAACACCGCCTGCCTGAAGCCTCCATGTGCAGGCACCACAACTCGATTCCTGAATCTCCATACGCCATCCTCACCTCGAGTTATCTCCTCATTTTTACCTTGGGCCTGACTGTCGATCAACTTCAGTAACTCTTCATCGTCTTTCTGCGCGGCCATTACAGACTCCAGAAATTCATTGGAGATTTTTAACATTCCAACTATCATTTGATCTGGGGCATTTATAACAACCCCCAATATTCATATCACAAAATTTTCCCAATATTTCTTGTTCTTTACCCATCAAGAAGGCTGCATGTAATACATCTCTACTTAAGGCATCAGTCATAATATTTTCTTTCCCAAGATGGTACTTCAAATCAAAATCATACTCTTTCAGATATTCCACTCATCTCCTCTGTCTCATGTTTAATTCTTTCTGATCGAATAAGTATTTCAACTCTTAGGGTTACTAAATACCACAAAACAAGAACCCTGTAAATAATGACGCCAGATTTTTAATGTAAATACCACTGCTGCAAGCTCCAATTCATGAGTGGGGTGATTCTGTTCATGTGGTCTCAATTGTCTTAAAGCATAGGCAATCTATCTGTCATCCAGCATCAGTACACATCCTAAACCAAACTTAGATGCTTCACACTATACTACAAACTCCTTCATCATATTAAGTAGTGTAAGTACTAGTGCAGAAGTCAAGCATTGCTTCACAGTTTGGAAACCTAATTCGCATTTTCTCGGCCACACGACCGGACTCTCCTTTGGTTTATCTTATTTCCTTAATTCCTATCGATACTTCATCAATTCCTCACTAAGTGTACCTTAGGAGGGACTCGAGCTATCCAATTTCCTTTCAAAGAAATCTAGCAATAATTCATAATAACTACCATGCCACAATATTTACTTGTCTATACTCATTATTCGTCAGTTACCAAACCTCATCTCTATTTATTCCTCATTTCTAATCATTTACCAATTTCAGAAATACGAACCATACATTTCGCTTTTCTAAATCTGATCACCCAAGATTGGTCACAATATGTCTATCTCCTCGACTCCACATGATCTCGACTACCAGTGCAACTACCTGAGGTGATCAGTCTCAGGAGTTCAACACTCTGTAGTTAAGTCATGTGAAAGTCGGGTATACAATCCAACTATTTACATCATCGATCGATATGCAAACTGTTTACACCACAATTCATTTCCCTATGTCTATTGGCAACTCTATATTGAATTAGTGTTAAAAGGAACCCACGGTGGCCAGTCGCTATGATTCCCATGTAACACTAATATCAATGCAAAGTCCAAACGACTAGGTAAAACTTCTTTTCGTTCTCATTATCTATCTATTCAACTACTTCTTAATCACTTCCTTTTAATGTCATCCATTCATTACTTCTCTTATCATGTACGTAGCGATCCAATGTACATATACTTCACTTGACCATCATTCATATGATACATCCTCCTAGTCCTTTCCTGAGTAAAATATCACCTCGCCAATTATATCACTGAAAATTATTACTAGCTACTCTGCGTTTATTACCTTCAACTTGTACAGGTATTCTTACACCGTCATTCATCAATTACTCATAGTTTCTCTTAATATCCATTAATCAATCGTCTAACAATAGGAATATGACATACCTATAGCACTTAATTAAATCTGTTTCATAAAAACAATATAGGAGGTTCACCCCCCCTAAAATTAACCTTACGACAACGTTGTTAATTCACATTACATCATCATTCATCCATTCAATCCTCTATCCTCCAACTTCATAAAATCAACATTCTTTAATCACAAGTACCATTGCACCTAATCTCTTAAACTACGTCCAACCATCATCTCTTGATTTATTCATAAACCCCTTCTATTTACTCATACCACCAATGGTTCTCTAACTTTAAACTCAATACAAGACAGTTTATTACTACAATTCATTCCTTTATCCTGAGGGTTTTCGTATTGTTCATCACGTAGATTCAACACCAAAAAAAATAAGCAACTAACATCTATCATCGTTCACACAAGGTAGAAGGGTATAGGGAATTCACCCTTCCCAAGAATAATCATATTAGGGCATTCGTCAACTTATTTCATTCTATCAAACTTCAGTATTCAAACAGACTTATAGTTACCAACACACTTACCATTCTCATTTCACTACAAGAGTTAACCTTTATGAGTTATACCCATTTGTAGATGTCCACTTCAATACGCACATATATATATATATGCTTACTTTAAATATCATTTCCAATTCAATTTGTCGTTCGTGTGTTTCATCTCTGTCCTATCTCTCCTAATATTTGTAGGGTGGACTAGATTCAGTCCTGTTCATCATTTACAAAAATTTCAAGGAGAGGTCATCTCCTCCCACCGAAACTAGTTTTTTTTTTCGGCCATTTAGTAATTCTACAATAAGTAAACACATCACCATTAATAACCAAGATCAGTCAGGGGATCATAGATTTACCTTATATTCATAGAATACTACGCCAATGGAGTGCCAAGGGAACGGTGCCAGACCACACACAATCTCAACACTACAAAATACAATAATCTTTCATAAAACTATCACATTCACTAGATCGGCCCACACACCGGCTCTAGAAAGAACCGCTCTGATACCAAGTGTAACGTCCTAAATTATTTTTACATTTATTTTTATTCAAACGATTACATTTTACAGTAAATTCTCCTTTTTCCTTGAAAATTAATCGATATTTAGAGAAAAACAATGTAATATGAACACAACGGATGAGAGAAAGGAAATCAGGGCGTCTCACTTGCGCGAGGCCCCTACTCGTCCAAGCGAGATTCCGGACTCTCACTTAGACGAGGTGCTGTTCGTGAACGAACACCTTTCGCACATCGGATTATACAAAACATACAACCGGACTCCCAAAACTTCGCTCTAACAAATGGTCCAGTGAACCCAAGAAGTTACCATAAAAACATATGCACATAACAGTAATATTTTTGAAATATATATTTTTCATTCGATCCAGTCTGTATTACACCCAACTAGTAACTATAATAAGAAGTTTTTACACACAAATAAGACTCTATAAAGAGTCACTCAAATTCATCCGGACCTTGGCACCGTTCTCCCCCTTGGCCCAGCTCCACGGCTCCTTCCCCCTCCCTGCCTCTGGTTACTAAAAAAAAATATGCAAGGGTGAGTGTTTGGCATAATAATAAATTTAGAACGGATCTTAACAAATACACATGCATATCTATACGTACACATCAATCATTACTTCTAAATAAACATACCGGAACATAAAGTATTTTATACAGTAACTGTATTAAACCAACTACACAACTTCATCCATTTCCTCACATTCATCGCATTCATTACATACATCACATTCATTACATACATCACATTCATTACATGCATCATGATCACAACTGACTCTCATACAATCTGACTCCTAGTATCTGGATACTAAAGGATTGGCCTTCAGCTGGGGGTCCTACTTGACACCCCGTGAACCCTGCTTGGTTCACTGAGTCCTGCTTGACTCTCCACCTCGACCACTGGGTCCTACTTGACCACTGGGTAGCTCAACTGGGCACGAAAACCACGGGAGCCGGAAATAAGGGGCTATCATATACCGTCAGCCATCCCATACCACATAATCATTCAACAATTTACCTTTCATAATGATATCAATTTTCTCATCCCTCGGGTAGCCTGCTTGCTAACCCGGAGTCATATAACACTTATCATTTCACATTAGATATCAATTTTCTCATCCCTCGGGTAGCCTGCTTGTTAACCCGGAGTCGCATAACACTGATTACGTTAATATTAAATATTTCAAGATCATGCATGATAACTCAACCACACACCCAATTCTCAACTCATCAATGTACACTATCACACATGCACAAGTATAAACACACACCACGTTTAGTAACATTTTCCTTAACCCGTTTACGCAACCCAAGGACCTGAATTAGAAGCGAGTCCTATTCTAATTAATTATAACCCGAACACCCCCTTACTCTGATTCCACGCTTCGATGATCTGTTCTTTGTGTCGATTCTTTCCTCCGAGCACTGGTTTCACAGTCTCAACTCCTTTACTCAGTCTTCCGTTGTTTAGCCTACTACCTATGAATCATAAAGTATAGCTCATCACCTCCACGCCCCTAGTTCATGGACAACATCTGGACTCACACTCACCAGAGGAGTGGAGAACAGCCACGAATATAGCCATGCATGGCCCTTAACAGCTAAAGAATAAAAGAAATAAGGGAATCATAATTGGAACGGATCAGTAGACTCACCTTGAAGTCTCGATCATAGGAATGGGGTTAAATTGAAGTTCAGACACAAATGGAGTCTCACTCCAGTGCATGCAGATCAGCGTTAAGAGAGAAGAGAAAAACGGAAGAGAAGGAACAAACTGATAGCAAAGGTAACTTATGAATAATCCAGAGGAAAGGAAGAGAATCTTCTTATATATATATGGCTCATGGCAAGATCGTCTTTTCCTTTATTTTATTTGTATTCTTACTAAATTTAATCAATTTCACTATTTTAAACTATTGCATGGTTATCAACTCAATTACACGTGTTTATCCCTTCAACGTCCCAGTAGTCATAATCCTCTAATAATTCGCAAGAGTATAGGTCCGATATAAATATCGTCCCGCCGTCCTAACTTAATGTTTATACCTCGGAAATCCGAGCTACAACCCGATAGGTCGGATATATCATCCGCTCTCGTCTCTTTGTCACACATACCCGATGTTTCAGTTAGTATGAGGTTGATCCGGGCTATGACACCGTGTGAGGCGCTCTCCTTACAACGGTTGGACCAGACCGCCTAGCCCTGCCCGCTCTTCCTTACTCATCCGATCTTCAGCTCCGCCTGTCCGCGCTTTTGAGACCGATCTCGACACCGGCTCAAACAAAATAAATACTAAATAGAATTTCTAAACATTCACTAACATTTCCCATTTCATAATTTTCATTAAAATATCAGGGATGTTACAACATGCCTTTGATGGACCCTAATTTTTGCTGTCATAAGTTATCCGTCTATCCAGAGACGAGGTTGGTGGCCCAAAAGAAGATAAGGTTGGGGCCTGAGATATAGAAGACAGCTTGTGAGCAGACAGAGGAATTGCTGAAGGCCAAATTCATTAGAGAAATCCAATATTCCTTATGGCTCTCCAACGTGGTAATGGTGCAAAAGGCCAACGGTAAATGGAGGATGTGCATTAACTATCTGGACTTAAACCATTGTTGCTCAAAGGACCCATATCCTCTCCCAAACATCGATCATATGTTGGACGATTCATCTGGTTACTAGTACCTATCCTTCATGGATGCTTATTCGGGGTACAACCAGATTTCGATATGGGAGAAAGATCAGGAGAAGACCGCTTTTGTTAATGACCGCGGTATGTTCTGTTACACTGTCATTGCCCTTCAGTCTGAAGAACGCTGGAGCCACATATCAGCGTATGATCAACAAAGTTTTTAAAGGCATGGACACCAAGTTAGTCGAGGTGTACATTGATGATATAATTACCAAGACCCCAGCCGGGGGTGATTGTATCGAGGAATTACACCAAGTTTTAACGTGTCTCAGGCAATACAACATGAAGCTGAACCCATTAAAGTGCATTTTTGCTGTCCCTGCTGGGAAGTTTCTGGGTTTCATGTTGACCCAGTAAGGTATTGAGGCCAATCTAGGAAAATGCCAGGCGATTCAAGACTTGCAAAGTCCCAAAAATCTTAGGAAAGTCCAGTCCCTGAACGGGAAGGTGGTAGCCCTAGCACGATTCATGCTCAAGATGGCACACAGGTCACTCCCTCTATATAAGATCCTTAAGAAGTCTAAGAAGTTTGAGTTGGGGCAGGAGCAAGAGCAAGCATTTCAGGAGTTAAAGGAGGTCCTGTCCAGACCTCTAATTTCGGTAAAGCCTGACCCCGGAGAGACACTCATTCTCTACTTGGCAATTTCTAACGAAGCCTTAGGGTTGCTTTGGTAAAAGAGACCCCGGAGGGACAGAGTCCAGTTTATTTAACAAGTAAAACTCTACAATGAGCTGAGGGCCGGTATCAAAAGATTGGAAAGGACGCCCTTGTAGTCGTTTGGGCTTTTCGTCGCCTCAGGCCGTGTTTTCATGCTTATCCCATTGTTGTAAGAATGGATCTTCTGCTTTGCTCTGTGTTACGCAAGCCGAACCTCGCAAGTAGGATGATCAAATGGTCCATCAAACTATCAGAATTTGATGTTTCTTATGAACCTCGAGGTGCCATCAAAGCCCAAGTGTTGGCAGATTTCATTGTGGAGATGACTGGGGCAGATCCGACTGTACTTCGTACCCATTGGACGGTTTATGTGGATGGCTCATCCAATAGCAAGGGATGTAGTACAGGCGTGATGGTTGAAAGTGATGATGGTGTGCCCTTAGATATTTCCCTGCGATACAATTTCAAAACCTCTAATAACCAAGCTGAATACGAGGCTTGTCTCACCAGACTCAGAGCAGCAATCGACATCGAAGCTTCTAAAGTGACCCATTGTAGCGATTCATAAATGGTAATTTCACAAATTCAGGGAATATCAAGTCTGTGAGCCCCAGCTCCAGTTGTATTTGAATTGTGTGAATAAGCTGAAAGAAAGGTTCTTAATGTTAGAGTTCAAGCACGTCCCCAGAGAGGAGAACACCAGGGCAGATATCCTCTCAAGACTTGCAAGCATGAAGCATCCCAGAAGCACTACTACCATGGTGCAAAGTACTTTGAACGCGATAACGTATCATGCCTTCGACGAGGATTCATGGGTAGTCCCTTATATACGATATTTCGTCAATAGACAATTGCCCACTGATGAGTTGGAGAGGAGAAAAATAAGAGGGAGTTGCCTTACTTTACGATGGTGAATGGTATACTTATTCGAAGAGGATTTTCCATACCTTACTTCCGTTGCTTGAATGAAAATGAGGTACAAGGGGTTATGGAAGAGGTGCACGAAGGGCAATGTGGACACCATGCTGGCGGCAGGAGTTTGATGAGGAAGATTCTCAGAGCAGGCTACTGGTGGCCAATAGTGAAGAAGGATTCCACGGAGTTCGTCAAGAAGTATGATCCATGCCAGAAGTTTTCCAACCTTCATCACACGCCGATTGAGGAACTCTTCACATCCGTCGTGTCGTGGCCTTTTTATCAGTGGGGTCTAGACATCCTGGGCCCATTCCCAACAGCGCCTGGGGGCATCAAGTACCTCATTATTAGGGTAGATTATTTTATGAAGTGAAGTCGAGCCTGTTGTGCACATCACATCAGTTTGGACGTGCCATTTTGTTTATGAGAATGTCATAGCGCGGTTCAGAGTGCCGGCGTGGATCGTTATTAACAACGGTACCCAATTCATGGACAAAAAGTTCACAAAGCTGCTCGAAGGATTGTGGATAGTCCAAATTTTCCCATCTGTCGAACATCCGTAGATAAATGGCCAAGCTAAAGTGACCAATAGAGAAGTGTTAAAATGGCTTAAAAACACCTGGGTGAAGCGAAGGGCGGCTGGATGGACCAGCTATGCCATGTCTTGTGGGCGTATCGCACCACGCCCCATTCCTCGACCAACGAGTCCCCATACCGCCTCACTTATGGTGTCAAGGCAATAATACCGGTGGAACTTCAAACCACGTCGACTTTCTCTAAAGAAATAATAATGCCAATTTGGCATCAGAGTTGCATGTTCTACAAGAACTCATAAGAAGCCTTCGTCAGAGACCAGGCTATCAAAGCAAAGGAAGCCCTCTGGTACAATAAACGTGTCTAACACAGAACATTCAACGTGAGAGATCTCATGCTAAGGAAGGCCAGTGTAGGTAAAAAGTTTGCTCATCACGGCAAGCTAGCTCCAACGTGGGATGACCCTTATAGAGTATCTGAGGTGACAGGTAAAGGCTCATACCGCCTAGAGAATCTCGATGGCACACCCATCTGCAATAAGTGGAATACTTAGAATTTACGCATTTATTACAGCTAATTAGTAAGACGGCATGTACTCTTTTCTTGACTTGAGTTTTTTCCCATTAGGTTTTCTCAAGAAGGTTTTAATGAGGCATGACCCCAACTACACTTCATTTGTATATATTCAATTAAATAAGAAAGTTTGTCAATATTTTCACTTCTCTTCTGTGTCTCTGAATTTTAGTTTTACGATTGATGTGCAAGATAGCCCTCGGGACGGATGATCTCAAATGCCTATTCTGTAATTGACGATGTAACACCTAGAACGGTTCGATGGGTTGTAGGATTAGACCTTCTTCAAGGCCATACCGAACCCCAACGAAAAATCACTCTCAGGATGGATGATCTTAATTACCTATTCTGTAATTGACGATGTAACTCCTAGAGCGGTTCGATGGGTTATAGGATTGGACCTTCTTCAAGGCCATACTGAACCCCAGCGAAAACTCACCATCAGGACAAATGATCTCAATTACCTATTCTGTAATTGATGATTTAACTCCTAGAGCGGTTCGATAGGTTATAGGATTGAACCTTCTTTAAGGTCATACCGAACCCTAGCAAAAACTCACCCCCAGGACGGATGATCTCAATTACCTATTCTGTAATTGACGATGTAACTCCTAGAGTAGTTCGATGGGTTATAGGATTGAACCTTCTTCAAGGCCATATACTCCAACAAAAACTCAGGATGATCTCAATTACCTATTCTGTAATTGACAATGTAACTCCTAGAACGGTTCGATGGGTTGTAGGGTTGGACCTCTTCCGAGGCCATACCAAACCTCATTTAAGACCATTTTAATTACCCGTTCTGTAATTGGGTATAAGGATCAAAGCTCTGGGCAGATAGTTTCAGTCATTCATTTTTGAAGATGACGACATAACCGCACGGGAGAGATATCAATTATGTTAGCAATTGACACAAATGCAAGGTGATAAGTGTTTGACAATAGACACCTTCAGATGGTATAACCATACTGGTCCATTCCGAGTCTAAGTTTGAATAACGGCTAACAACTATCACGACTTAAAGTTAATAGCCCCTACGAAGAACTTAAAAGGTAAAATATCGCACAAACGGCTTGGCAAAATAAACAGCTTAGAGACAAAGAAATTATCAATGTAGAAGCAAATTTTTATGTAGATAATAATATTATTCAAATACCGAAGCTGATCCCAGAACACAACGCTATACTTTGAGAAAAAAAGAAATACAATTACGAAGGTAGAGTGTTTTTTTGGGCTTTCTCATCTCCGACCTGACCTTCAGGGATCCTACTGCCTCCGGTGTCGCCATCAAAGGTACCCTCCTTAACGCCTTCAGGATCCGGAGTGGCTGGGAAAGACTCCATACTTTGTCCGTCAGGGAGGGGTGGCAGTTCATATAAAGAATCAGTAAGTTCCTCATGCTGGCCATTTTTCACAGCAACCAATTTCCCTCTGTGAAACTCATAGAACGGATGGATTCCATATAAGTTGAGCTTTATGCTGGGGTTGCAGTAGAAGACATGACAGAATGCCAGACCAAAGGAATCATAAGCAACTTCAGTGCATGTGACATCTTGGCGATGTTGAGGACGGGGAGTGATCGTCGGTGCATGGGCACGGATAAGGAACGGCTCCTGGCAGGCTTCCAGCGGGGAATGTGACATCCCGGGCACTGTTGAGGGCAGGGAGTGATCGCCGGTGCATAGGCATGGACAAGGAACAACTTCTGGAAGGCTTCTAGTGGGAGGGACACATGAACAAACTGAATACATACCAGAATAAGAAGGATCCAAAGACTATATAGGTATGGGACTACACAGTCGAGGATAGCTTAAAGGAATGAATTCGTACTACCTATACCAACAAATGCATTAGCCTTTTCAGTGGCCCATTACTTAAGGACTCCAAAGTTAAGCGTGCTGTGATGGGTGACCTCCTGGGAAGTTATCGGGAAGTGTGTGATTGAGGACAAAACACACTAGTAAGGTCTCGTGTTGGTTTGTGGGAAGAGTCGTTCATTCTTGAAAAGCGGCCGGGGTGTTACAGTGATATTAGAGCCTAGCCTCTCCTAGTACGGTATGGTTCAGGGACGAACCAAGCGGAAGCTGGTGGGCATGTGACATCCTAGCGCTGTTAAGGGCGGGGAGTGATCGCCGGTGCATGGGCATGGACAAGGAGCGGCTCCTGGCAGGCTTCCAGCAGGGAATGTGACACATGAATGAACCGAATACATATCAGAATGAGAGGGATCCAAATACTGTATAGGTATGAGACTATACAGCCGAGGATAGCTTAAAGGAATAAATTCATACTACCTATACCAACAAATCCATTAGCCTTTTCGGTGGCCCATTACTTAAGGAATCTAAAGTTAAGCGTGCTTAACATGGAGTAATTCTAGGATAGGTGACCTCCTGGGAAGTTCTCAGGAAGTGTGTGATTAAGGACAAAGCACACTAATAAGGTCTCGTGTTGGTTTTTGGGGAGAGTCGTTCATTCTTGAAAAGTGGCCGGGGTGTTACAAAAAATATATTAAAGTCTATCAGACAACCTCATGACCATCTTAGTTAGGACATGCTAACCAAGAATGGTCCTCTACAGCTGAGATCAGAGGCTCATGGATGAGTTCTAATCTGCCCCAGCCACTTTTCATGAATAAACTACTCTCTCCACAAACCAACACGAGACTTTACCAGTGTGCTTTGTCCTCAATCACACACTTCCTGAGAACTTCCCAGCAGGTCACCCATCCCAGAATTACTCCAAGTTAAGTTTGAAGTCCTTAAGTAATGGGTCACTGAAAAGGCTAATGCATTTGTTGGTATAGGTAGTACGGATTCGTTCCTTTAAGCTATCCTCGATTGTATAGTCTCATACCTATATAGTCTTTGGATCCCTCTTATTCTAGTATGTATTCGGTTCGTTCATGTGTCACATTCCCCACTGGAAGCCTGCCAGGAGCCGCTCCTTGTCCGTACCCATGCACCGACGATCACTCCCTACCCTTAATAGCGCCAGGATGTCACCGTGCATATTCACAGGGCTTTCTTAGCCTTAGCTTTCACTTCAACGAGGCCCTTCCTCAGTTTAGTATTCTCTTCTTCCAGTGACCCAGCGTCAGCATTCCCCTGCTTAAGTTCTTCAATCTGTCGAAGCAGATTCTTCTCCCTCGAAGCCCATTCTTCGGTTTGTTTTGAGCGTCCAGCCTCAAGGGCCTACAGCTCGTTAGAAAGCTTAACAGAATGTTCTTACTCTTTTTTTAGTTTCTCCTTAGCTGAGGGACCTCCTTCGCTTTCTCCTTTAGCTTGAACATGCTCTCCTCCAGCACCCTTGTGGCTATTTTCAGAGCCAAAATATCACCAAATTATTCAGCATTCTCATCTTTGAGCTTCTTCAATTATTTGCCCGATCCCTAGCTGAAGATATGGTGAGTTCTTCGACCTGAGCACTCAGCTTGTCGACCTTGTCGATGTTATCGACTGTTTTACTCAGGAAGTAGAGGAGATAAGATAATTCAGCTAGTTGCCATCGACCAACCTGGTAAGCCTCCTCGATCTCAGATACCTCCAAGGTATAGCGGAGATTGTTCGTTGGTTTGGGAAGTGTAGCGGGCATAGGCCTTTCATACTTCAAGAAGGGTGAGAGGACATAGGTGTTTGGGGGAGAGCAAGTCAAAACCAGCATGGTAATACCCACATTGGGAGTCAACCAGGTTTCAGCCTCATAATCAGAGGAGGGCCTTACGACAGTGACAACCTTTTTCCCCTTCTGAGCATTTATCATCCTTGTTTCCTCCAGAGTCCTTTGCTTCTTAACTAGCTTGGGAAAGGTTGGCTTCGATGCTCCAGCATCCCGGTGATGTCTTTTCTTTTTCCTCTTCCCTTTCTTTTGTTCCTTTTCACTCTCTGTTTCAGGTTGCGCCCTGCTAACTTGTCTGGTATGCTCTAGCAACGGCACTTTACTGGTAACAGCGGATGTCAAGAGGATAGTCTCAACCCGGGCCTTGACGGTGTTCCTCTTGGGCTGGATGTTATTCTCTTCACTGGAAGAGTCCCTATCCGCCAGTAAGCCTTTCAATTTATCCATAGCTGAACAACCTTCTATTTCCCCTACATAAACAAGAGAAGGGTGTTAGGGTCAGATGCAATACATATCGGTTTCAAAATAATGACAGATGACTACAGAATTTTACTTAAATATCCATCGCACATGGCGGGAGATCCTAAAAGGCGTTTATGAGAAAACCTCTTGTATGCCTCGACGTATGCCTCAGCGTATGCCTCGGTGTATGCCTCTAGAGCGGCCACCACCATCACAGAATGAGGAGACAGTTCGCTCTCTTCCGTGAAGTATGCCTTGGAGGTCAGGAGAAAGTGCTCGTAGGTCCACTTCATTGGAAATTTTGTGAGACCCTATCTAGTCTTCCAGAAGACCGGTTTGTTAGGCTGGATGTAGATCTTGGTATAATAATGTTTGAAAGATCTTCCGTTCACCTTTGCTGATTCAGTTAAGGCCTCAAAGTTGACCAAGTTTGAGTCAAACCAGAGGGTGACAAAACTCATGCCACCCTTTTTATTTGTTCAGTGTACCACCTGGCAGTAATAAAAGAGCATTGCCACGGTGGGTTTGAAGTTGAAATACTCACCTAGGACCTCCAGTGTGCGGATCAGACCCCATCCATTTGGGTGCACTTGGGAAGGGGCACAGTCTAAGAACCTCAATACCCCTATTTAGGACTCTGTAAGAGGAACGCAGACTCCAAGGTTGACAAAAACATAATCGTACATGTATATGGATCATTCATCTGGCAGGTGATGTCAAATTCTATTAATTGGCCGGGGTGCTAGCACCATGAACCGCTTTTTCAAGCGTTCTTCTGAGTAAACCCTGAAGTTTGGAGATAATCTTCTCCCGTCATCTTTGGCATGCCAGGATTCGGTCTCACGTATCTCCTCCTCTACCCAACAATAAAGGTACTTTGCATTGACCTTCACCCAGTCCAGCCAGTGTGCTACTATGTTTACGCACCGTTCGACAGTCTGAAGAACGGGGGGATTCCCAGAAGTCCCTTCGGTGGCCATTCTGTTGATTGCAAGATTGAAGGCGTCTGTGTTGCTGTAAAAAGTCATGTCATCAGAAATGTAACACTCAACACTCATTTCACTCTCAGAAGAGCGGCTAGCCCCAGAGCTAGAGGAGGAGTTAGATAGGGGCAGAACCACCCTCCACCTTGAGTGAGAAACTTCACCCATTTTCGAACGGTAAGACTCAGCCCTTGGAGGATTCAAGAATATTCTTCCTCCATGGTAACCAGAGGCCCTTGCAGGGACTCTTCCCCCTCTATAAGTGGAACCAGCATGGCCTTGCCTATAATGCATAGTGAAAGTCTAGAATACAGAAGAAACTGAGAAGACGTGAGAGTTTGGTTACCTAAGAAAGATGGTGAGATTGGTTGAGGAAGGGTAACTTTGTAGAAGTCATAACAGCAGCTCTCTCAGAAGAAAATTTCGGTAGAGGTTTCTTAAGTCTCAAAGCAAGGTGGTTTCCAGAAATGCCTAAGTTCCCCTTTTTATAGCTATTGAAGGGGTACAACCACCGGATAGAGGAAGATGTCGTTTGTCAAAAAACACAACTCTTCATAGATTAAACGACGCCGTTGTTTTGACCTTTACACGCATGAAAAATGTGTCGCATGGCATAAAGGTGGAATCGAATGGGCCCAAAATTCAAATTTCAGGCTCAATATCCACACCCACGATGGTTAATAAACCACGTGATGGGAAATCATCATTATTCATGTGTTGATGGCAATAAATGTTCATCATCGATGGCGTCTCAAGACATTAAGGTTACAAAACTTTAATGTGAAGGTCACGAATTTCAAAAACCCTTGGGATTCTCTCGCAAGGTAAGACGTTGTCTGAATTCGTTGTTCACATCCTTATCAATCTGGTATCCATACCCATCGAATGGGGACTTCGAACTCTTAACCGGTATCAATATCCGCAAGAAGACAACTTAGCTTATATAAGTAACTCTACTAGTCCCTCACACAAGCTAGAAGGCAAAATGATTCGGTCTAGACACCGGTACCAGGACAAGGACGTAATTTCATCCGTCCTTACTATGCTACCGACACTGCAAGTAGACCTCTGGACTGTAAACCCCGTATCAGGTGCTCTCCCTATACCGGTATGTCCAGGTTGGCACCTTGCACACCGGAAAGCATCCATGTCACCCGACAGAAAGTATAGAGTACAGCTGCTAGGGGACGTTCGCAAGAGAGGCGGCTTCTCCTGTGTCGTGTAACATCCCTGACAATTTAGGAAAAATTACGTGTAGTAGAAAATATTATTAATTGTTTTTGAATATTATTTGGAATTTTTATGAATTATTGGACAATTATGAATAATTAAACATTATGAATGTAAATAAAATTATTTAATTGGTTAGTTAATAATGAAGTGAAGACCGGTTGAGAGAAGAGAAGTGTTTGAGGAGGAGATGGAGTGGCAACCGGTTGAAAAGGTTACCGGTCACCCTGGGCTTTAAAAAGGTTTCTTTTTCTTTCTCTCTCTCCCAATTACCACTCACACGTGAGCCACAATTTCTCCTTCTTCTTCTTTGCTTATTACTGTTCCTGTTCATCTCCTTCCTCCTTCATCGCTGGTTGCATGCTCTAGGAGAGGATCTCGTTTGCATCAAAACTGAGTGCTAAAGTTTCGTGACTGTGGCCTCAAGGTGAGTCCGCTGATCCGTTGCATTTTGTTTCCCTGTTCCCTTTTCGTTTCTTTGGTGACTGAGTAGCCGTGCATGGCTGTGAATGGGTCTGTTCTCCACTCCTCTGGTGAGTGTGAGCTCGAAAATGGTCCTTAGAACTAAGGAGGATGTTAAGCTAACGGGTTTTGCACTCTGACCCGTAGGAAGTAGATCGGACAATGAAAGGCCGATTGACGGAGCTGAGACGGTGAACCCAGTGCTCAGAGGGCGTAACCGACACCAGGAGCAGATTATAGAAGCTTGGAACTGAGGTAAGGGGGTGTTCGGGTTATGATTAATTAGAATAGGACTTACTTCCTATCCGAGCCGTTGAACGGTATGAACAGGGTAAGAAAATGTTATTGAATGTTGTTGTGTGCCTATGTTTGAACATGTGTGACTGTGGACATCGATCAGTTGAAGATCGGGTATGTGGCTGAGTTAATCATGTCATGAGCTTGAAATATTTGATGTTGGGATGACCGGTGTTATAATGTGAAGTCGGGTTTGACAAGCAGGTCACCCGAGTGATGAGAAATTAATGTTGATGGCCACTTATAACATGTGAAATGTGAACTGTATGTATGACTATGTGGTGTGGGACGGCCGACGGTATATTATAGCCCCTCATTTCCGGCTCCCGTGGTTTTTGTGCCCAGTTGAGCTACCCAGTGGTCGAGGTAGAGAGTCAAGCAGGACTCGGTGAACCAAGCAGGGTTCACGGGGTGTCAAGTAGGACCCCCAGCTGAAGGCCGATCCTTTAGTATCCGGATACTAGGTGTCAAATTTTATCTGAGAGTCAGTTGTGATAATTGATGAATTATTAGTTGTGATGTATAGATTTGCCGAGTGAAATTGTTATACTTGCCGAGTGAAATTTGTCATATTTGCCGAGTGAATTGTTATATTCGCCGAGTGAAATTTGTTATATTTGCCGAGTGATGTTTGTTATATTTGCCGAGTGAATTGTTATATTCGCCGAGTAAAATTTGTTATATTTGCCGAGTGATGTTTGCTATATTTGCCAAGTGAAATTGTTATATCTGCCGAGTAAAATTGTTATATTCGCCGAGTGAAGTTGGTTCTATTGGCCGAGTGTGAATTAATTACCGAGTATGATGTATCATAATTACCGAGTGTGATTTGCAAAATGATGAAAATGAAATCGGACGGAACTTATATATATATTACTTGCTAAATTCCGTTCTATATTAATTATGATGCCAAACACTCACCCTTGCTGTTGTTTTCAATTTAGTAACCAGTGACAGGGAGGAGGCCGGAGCCATGGAGTCGCGCCAAGGGGGAGATCGATGCCAAGGCCCGAGTGATTTTGAGTGATTGTGTAGAGTATATATATGTATAAGGAGTTTTCTGAGTGTGTAATATCACCTGTGTGCTGACTTAAATTGAATCTGATGTGAACTGATATTGTGTTATGCTTAGTTTATATTTTCACGTGTTTGCTGTGACAGCCTTTACCGAGCGAGTCTTGCCCGAGTTGATTCATTCCTGGTTGAGCGAGGGCCAGTCGGTTTGATGTCTGTTTCACCACTATGTGAAATCCCCGCCCTTGTCTGAGTGAAGAATAACCGAGAGATCCCCTCCCGGGTGGAAGGTTAGTGTGTCCCGAGTGAAATTGGCTGGGAGAATGTTCCGAGTGAAGAAAGAGTATAATGATTCTGAGTGAAGAAAGTGTATAATGATTTCGAGTGAAGAAGGTGTATCATGGTTCCGAGTAAAGAAAAGTAGAATGTTTCCAAGTGAAAATTTGAGTGCTTCCGGGGAAAGGTGAGAATGTTTCTGAGTAAAATGTGGCCGAGAGAGCTTCTTCCGAGTGAAGTAAGGATTTGGTATTTTTTCGAGTGAGGATATCCGAAGAAATTCTTACCGAGTGTAGGGGGTTAGATTATCCCCGAGAGAGCTGTGACCGAGCGAAACTTTCTGAGTGAAGGGTAGTAATGAGTCAAGTGTGGTATGCCCGAGTGAATAGAAGTTGAGTGTTTCCCCGAGTGAAACCCTTTTGCCGAGTAAACCCTTTACCGAGTGAAACATCGATGAGAGTTCCCGTTTACATTTTGTTCAGGCTTAGTGTGTGGCATTCGCTCAAGCGAGTCGGCACTCGCTTAAGCGACTCACGAGTTTCGCCTCAACACCTTGGGGTCTCGCTCAGGCGAGTGACCCCTGTCTTCCCCTTCTTCTTCTTTTTCTTCTTCTTCTTCTTCTTCTTCTTCTTCTTCTTCTTCTTCTTCTTCTTCTTCTTCTTAAAAGATTCAATTTCGATCGGTTTTGCTTACGCTGAGTATGATTCTATTATTTAGAAGGCAACTAAAAGAAGTGAAGGCAACTAAAAGAAGTGAGTATTATTTTACATCATGGCCGAGTGGGCTGTTTATTAAGGAAAGTAAATATCATTTTATATTAAGATCTAAATTTTTATTAAACGTGAAAAATTTATTGTGAAAATAATCTGCCGTGTGAAAAGAAAAAGGTAAATTAATCTAGGCTGTTACATGTCGTGTGTTAGAATTGTACACTATACACTGTACACTATACTATTTGTCCCCTGGCCTCACCTGCACCTGACGATTCATTCTCCATGCTCGCCTATAAATAGTTTATTCTCATACACAGAAAGGTTAGATTGTTCTCATTCTCTACATACTGTTTCATTGCTTGAGTTTCTTGAACTTGAATCCATATACTTGTTACTGACTTGAGCGTCGGAGAATCATCGCAGGTGGCACCACCTTTTGCCCACTTTCAACGCGAAAGCTTGATGTTAAGGATCTCCAGGTCTTCAAGGTCGGTATCTCCCACTGAGATATCGGATACCAATATCAAATACTCACTGTATCGGTGTAAAAATACACTTCATAGTTGACTTTTGTGAATGGTCTCACACCGGATTTTACACCCCGAATTAGACCACTTTAGATTAGAAAAGTAGTCAATATAAAAAAATATTTTTACACAAATTATGAGAATAATCCCTTTAAAAAATACTTTATATACTAATTATAAAAGTAATTAATATAAAAAATATTTTATATATTAATTATTTTAACCGGTGTAATAAACCAATGTAAAAAATCATCTACAAGCACTCAGTACTCACCGATGATTAAATAATATGAATAAATCAAAGCCCATATACATCACTTCATTCATCTGTTTCAAGTTATAAGATACAAATTTTAGGTGTTCACATATTTTTTATTAAAAATTTTATGAAATTTAAGAGCATTTACTACTCATTAATGATTTTCATTTTTATCCTTCCTAATTATTCAAAATTTCAATTTGTGTCTAATTATAACACAAAAACTTTATTTATGTTTAAATAAGTATAAATTTAAAATATCAAAAATAAAATTATTCAAAGCTTAATATATTATCTTGGGTTATAATTCAAAGATTTATATCCTGTTTGGATTGTGAAAATATTTTTTATTTTCGTTCTCTGTCAGTTTTAATTATAAACATGACATTATGTTTCTTGTTTTAAAAAATTTACACTAAAAAAAGTAAAAAAAATAAAAACAGGAAAGAAAAAATGTATTTTCAATATTTTTTGTATAAAAAATATTTTTACAATCTAAACAAAACCTTATACTTTGAAAGGGATTTAAAGTATTTGACAATGTGACCTACCCAAACTTATTTTGGGTAGTGAACAAATCTTTTTCTGAAATATCTAAATTTTTTAAAATAAAAAAAATTAAAAGATGAAATTTAAATTTAATCACATACACAAAACATGCTTAAATTTGTCACCGACTCACCGTCAAAGAAAATCAAGCTAGTGACGATTAGTTGGTTGTGACTTGTGAGAGGTCCCTTGAAAGCGCGGTCACAAACGCTTGTATACTTTTGTGTGTATGGTCCTTATTTCTGTAGCAAGGTCCTTCATGCACTACATTTCCATCAGTGCTCTCTCCCGTTGCAATCACCATCATCATTTCAAACTTCTTTTTTCTTTTATAATGGACATCAAACATTTTATATCATCAAATTAAATATTTATTGGTTAAAGAATAAATAACACACATGAAATTATCAATGAACATTTAATATGTGAGTCACTACGTCAATAACATTTAACACATAAAATAGTCATGTCAATAACGTTAGTGACACATTAGATCTCGATTAACTAACTAAGCTAATAAAACATGAATTGGGACCTCATTAAAACATTTTAAAAAATATATTCTAATTATCAAAGTAATAATTTTTACATTGGTAATTAAACCAACCAACATAAATAACTTTTTATAATTAGTTTTATTAGGAAAAGTTATTGTTATCAAAACCGAACCGGTTCGGCTGGTCCGACCGGTTGAACCGTGAACTGCTCAGGTGACCGGTCCGGGTCAATTCTTTAATACTACCGGTTCAACCACGGTTGAACCCGGTTTCAGCACGGTTTTCATAAATTGATGTCTTAACCGGTTCAATGACCGGTCTGGTTTTAAAACATTAGAAAAACTGTAAGTTTCTTCTTTTTTATGTTCTCTAAATAATTTTGGTAACTTTTGAAAAGTTATAAACTACTCGTATTAATAGACACTTAACATGTAGGACTTAAAACCTACTCCAAACTCGCTCATAGTTTTTTAAACTCTAGGAAAATTAATAAGCTCATCATTTTATATTTATTAAACAACTTTAATAACTTTTAAAAATATATAAACTTCTAAAATAACCATAACTACTTATGTGAAACAAGCACCTAACTTATACGACTTAAAAACTTCCTTTTCTACTAGTGTGCACATTTCATCAAAGTAAAATAACTCTTGTCAAATAATTATCTGCTAGACTAAAAGCTAGGATAATGGTATGAAATACTTTCTCGTGAACTAGAAGAAGAAACCGTGTGAAATTAATGCAAATAACTTGGGCTGTTTGGATTTCGATTTGAAAACGATTTTTATTTTTATTTCATATTTTTCAGTTTTAATTATAAAACTATCATCCTGTTTCTGTTTATAAAATTTTATACAAAATACATTGAAAATAATTTTTTCAGTTTCCTTTTTTTATTCTCTGTTTCTATTTTTTCTTGTGTAAAATTTTAGAAACAAAAAATAAAATAACAGTTTATAATTAAAATTAAAATACAAAAAATAGAAATAAGAAACGTTTTTAAATCCAAATGACTCATTGTTATCTCTTATTTTTGTTTTCAATTTTTTTACGAAACCCTCCTTTACACAGAAACTCATACCATTTTTTCATATACTATTCGTAGTAGAAGTTTTTACAACAATTTGAGATGTATTATAAGATCGATGTACTGACTGGAGGCTTAGAGTTTGAGTAATTTACCTGCAGTCATAGTTTTAAATCTCAATGTTTGCATTATAAAAAAAGGAAGTTTTAATAATAAAAACTTAATTAACGAACAATATACTGATTTCAATAAATAATTTTTTCCACGATTATTATATGGACTTAAATAAGCAGTCATGATAAGAGCTATATGTTGAATGATTCACTCATGGTAACAAATTTTGATTGCATTTTCGTGTAACCGAAGGAAGTTTTTTATCCATAACTTTCCCGTTTTCCACCTTTTTTGCCTTTTCATTCCATTAATAGTCATCCATGAAATATATAAGAAATTGCGTGGGCATGGAAAAGAAAAAATAAAATGCGTGGATATAAGGATAACAAATCTCTTTTGAGCAATCAACAGCAACCAAAAGATCAGGCATAAAGACTAAAAGACTATAAAAGTTTGTCTGCCTTAAATTAGATATTTAAATATGATATGTGAAATTCAGAATTAGGGTTTTTTTATGTACATTACACAAGGTTTTGAACTTAAATTTTTTTTTAAACAATATCAAATCACTTATCACTTGAACCAATCATTTCTTAATTACATATACGTACCATGTGAGCTTAACATATTCACATGCATCTTCATCTTTTTCTATCCCTTTCCTCTAATTCTTTTCTACCGTGATTTGGTCATCAGTCATGCATAAAGAATATTTTCCTCTCTGCACCATATATTAGTGGTTTGATAAAATAATCACTAAGAATAGTCTTGTTTACAATAAAAGATATAAATGTTTATTTTTGTTTGCAGTTAAACAAATAAACTGTTAGCACTTAATTAACGAAAGTTAATGACAGAGACCTGATACTAAAACTAAAATTTGTTAGAGGCTTAATTCTAAATTTTATTATTTAAAAGAGTTAATCTCAATTTTAAACTTTTACAAAAGCCAATTTATATTTCAACCGTATTTAAACAACATGATTTTTAGATAGAGTACTCAACAAGTTAGCTTGGCTCAATCGTTCATGACTTTCACAAATCATAGCGAACAGGAGAAACCTCTTGTAGCACCAGACCCAAACATGCACCGACCAATAGGAAGTAAGTCTGAAACATAAACCTTGTACCCTAGTTAATTCAATTAAAGTCAATATATTGACAATGGCCAAATACGTTATACGTAGTAGGTGCCACGTCTCTACAAATTATTATCAAAATTGAGGGGAGAAAAAGGACCGAATATTGTCAAGATGCCTAATAACCGCATTTGTTAACAAAATACGAAACCATGTTCTATATACCGTTTTATAAACTCTTGAGTCTTGATAGTGATGGAGATGGCTATCCCTAACTAATTGTTCGAAATTTCAACGAAGGAGAGTGTTTTAAGTATGGGAATTGAGAAACGCAATTTAGCTTGTTTCCACATTGCATGCTGGGACCCTTCATGACAGGTATGTATTTCAGCGAGTAAACCAAAGTCATAGAAAGAGAAAATAATTTAAAGCCATAACCCTACGTGAAATTATTAATAAGTTGGTTTATAAATTTCTTAGTCAATCGTTAATATGTATTTTCAGGGTTTTGAGTGATATTAGCTTATACAATGTGTTATCATTGGTGCAATATTAGCCCTTTTATGTCACATTGTCTTGTTCTAAGAATAAGCTTGTTTAGATGCGCTCGGAAGCTGACTCTTTATATGTGCAAAAAAGAAGACACAAATGCAAATTATGTTGATCATCGAAAGAAACGTTAAAACGTTCAATGCAAAGGGTGATGTAATTTGCATGCATCATAAAGCGTATACGCTCAATTTCTTTTGGCTCAACCAGGAGATATCCCCTAACATATATCCTCAAAGTAAGTCTTCACCCTCCTAACAAAATATGTACTTTACGTTCCCTTGAAACATGGGAAAATATACATAGGATCCTTAGACACGAGGATGAAAATAATCATTTCATTCATGAAGATGTTATAAGAATTGGACCGATCATTGAATTGATGAATATGTTTATTCAAGTAAACCGTAACAAAATTGAGGGTTGATTCGTAGGTGAACCAATTATTATAAAAAATTGACCCAGACAAGTCGTCTAGACAGTTTACGGTTCAATCAGTCGAACCGACCGACTCAACTCTTGACTTTTTTAGAATATGTTTTAGTTTGGTTTGTATATTAAATACTTAGATTTATACTTTTTTAAAAATTTGTTCAATTCAATAGATCATGTTTCAAGCTTTAACTTACCGATAAAAAAAAGTTTGAAGCTTTAAAGATGCATGTTAATTAAGTCTAATAAATCTATTTAACGAGCTTATTTATACTCCAAAATTATATATACATACACACACAGCTATACACGCGCGCGCACACACACATATGGCTTGATACCAACCCAAAGAGGAAGGAGCGTCAGTGTAGTGTTTTGCAGTGTAGGACACACATATATTGATTCTGGCTTGATACCAGCCTAAAGAGGAAGGAACTCAATATGGTGTTTTGCGGCGTAGGACACCTCTCATGAGCGTCCCCTGACATTGCTTGAACCCCATGCAATATTGATCCCTTGAATGAAATTCTTAAGGACCAAAGTCAAGGAGAGAATAGAGGACTTGTTGGGAGCACACTGATATTTGACCTACAAAAGGTGTCAAGAATGTTTGTACCCGTGACAGCTTTATCCACTTTTTACGGGTTTTGATTGACAAATGCCATGTAAGACATTTTCACCATCCAAATCTATAAAACCACATATTTATTCCTTATTAAGATATGTTCACCAACCCTCGCTTAAGCTCCTGGATTAGCTTATCCGATACTAACTTAAGCATAGAGTGTCTTTGCAGGTGATATCATTTTTCGCCTCACAATACGAAAGACCGATGTGTTGGTTGGATAGCTACAAAACTTTTTGTTCCTTATTAGACTAAGAGGCATGATACAAGGTCCCCACGGTGTAAAAGATAAGTGAGAGAAGTTTACCCCGGTATTAATACTAAACAAATTATATGTATATATGTATGTGTGTGTGTGTCTGTGTTTAGTGAGAGAAAGAGAGAGAATGAGAACCAAGAAAGAGGGAGAGTGAGGCAGCGACTGCAGTGGGGTCGACGGCAGCAAGGGCGAGACGATGATGGCCGGGCCTGGTCGGGGTACGGGATCTGTGCGGCGGCGGCGCGATGGTGCCGATCAGCCACGATGTCCAGTTACGCGGTGGACGACAACGACGCAAGTTTGATGGTTGTTTTCTCTCCTGTTTCCTTTCTTTTTATTTGTTGTATTTTTCTATGTCTTGTTGTATTTTGGGTACTATTTTTTTTATTTTGGGTTATAGTGTTGTGTTTTATATATTTGTTGGCTTGATAAAGGAGATAGGGTTCTATTTTTGGGGAAACATAAAGAAGATAAAAGGTTGTTCTTAGATGAAGATGGGGATTGATTCTCTTCCTCCCTCTGTCTTTTGTTAAAAAACTGAGTTGTTTATGTTTTGGTTGTGGGTTCTTATGAAATTTGTGTCATTTCCCTTTTCATGTTTCAAATTCAAGTTCAATGTTTTCCTTATTTCCATTCTACTTCCATTGCCATTTTAGTTGTCCTTAGTCTGAACCAATAGCAGGGCTAACATTTGACTCCATCACCTATAGCTTCAAGTTTTCCTTTACTATGCTTTGTGAGCTTTGCCTAAGCCACCCTTCCTCCAAAGTCTTTAGTTTTACTTAATGAGGAGGACAGATAAAGAAAACCAAAAAATAAAAATAAAAATAAAAATAAAATGGAAAACGGTGGTTCAGAGAATAGACTTAGAAGGGGGATTGAATAAGTCTATTCAATTTTTTTAAAACCAAAAAGTGATATTTAAATGAGAGTGAGATTTACACATCGGAGCAGACTTTTGCAAGTTAGTAAAGATACGAGAGAGATAGTAACAAACTTGTGTAAGAGATAGGGAGAGAAAGAACACACAAAAATTTATATTGGTTCACTTCTAACTTAGAAACTACATCTAGTACCTTCAGCCTTGAAGGGTTTTTCACTATGTAAAATAACTCTTTTACATAATCATCACAGACCGTGCCCTTGAGTATTATTGAATCCAGCCATTCCTGGCTTAAGCACAGACAGTGCTTCTGAGTATTCTTGACAACAGCCACTCCTGGCTCACTGAGTATTCTTTTGCTATACCCACTCTTGGGGTAAACCCAAGTATTCTTTCACAAGCAACTCCTGGCTTAAACCCAAGTATTCTTTCAAAATCCTCTTCAGGCCATAGTGTTTCCCAACAGGTCTACCATATACCTGTGTTTACAATAAATTGAAAGAATTAAAATAAACAAAATAAGCCTTCTAACTTAGTAAAGCTAAGTGTTAACTTGACAAAACAAGTTTGTGAAGAAAGAGAAGGACTTATTTTTGAATAGGGCTTAGTACATGTACAAGATGAGATGCAAGCACTAACTGCACTAAGCCTGAAAGCTTGATCAGAAATGATATGCTCATAGAAGGTGCTGAGATGTACAAAGTATATTTCTGACTTGGATTGCTAGTGCTTCTGAAATGGAAATGGATTACACATAGAGAACTTTCATTTTCTTCATGGCAATATTCCTTGGTCTTGAATATTCTTCTTGAGCAGATTGCCATTTCTTCTTTTTCTTGGGCTTTTGCATAGAAACTTCTGTAGTTTGTTTGTATTTTTCTTTTACTTGTTCACACTACTTTTTGTGTGTTTTGCCCATCTCTACTTTTCTTTTTCTCTCTTACAAACTCTATCTTTTTCTTTCTTTTATCTCATAGTCTTAGTGTTTCTTGCTCTTACTCTTTTTTTTCTTCACACTTCTTCTCACACCCTCTGAATGTGACATCCTAAGTCAATTTACATTTATTATTATTCCTTTTATTAAAATTTATGATAAATTTTTTCATGATTAAGTGGTTTAGTTATATCATAATTTAAGAAAATATTTATTTTTACCAAAAATTTCTAAAACTATAATTATAATACCATTAGAAAGTGTAAAACATCATTTAAATAAAAAATCTAAAATTTTAGAAACAGAGGGCCTGACGCTACGTGTAAGCTCCCCTGCGCAGCTCTGACGCTATGTGCCAGGCTGACGCTACATGTCAGCATGACAGTAACAACACCAGATGCTGATACATAATTTAGGCCAATCGACCAACATTTAACCCACCCAATTAGCACGTTTTAGGTCCGATTGCCACGAAACTTCATGGGCCACATGTTTTTCCCATTCTGGAACTGTTGGCGCCATCCATTCGCCAAAATTCCAACATATGCGCAACTTATACAAAATGCAGTTTAACTCAATTAGGTTAAAACCCTTGCACCAAACACCCTAAATGGGTTCCAATTAGCCCAAGGCCACTACACACAGTTCCTATATGTCCTAAGGGACCTATTGGTACCTCCTAGGGGTCCCAAACCCGCTAGGTCCCAAATTCACCTAATTTGTTCCCTAAATCCACCATAAATCTCTATATTCATAATTATCTAAATCCATTAAATTCAACAACACATCATTCAAGTGCATTACACCCACATATCATACCATTCATGCAATTCAACAGAACCTGCCCATATCAATCATTCACACAACATTGGCTCCATGTCATAATTCATAATAATCCACACGTTAAGTAACAAATCATCACAATTCAAATCACCAACGTCATCATCAATCATTTATATCTGCATCACATCACCTACTAATTATTTCACCATTCATTATCCTCATTCATTATCATCAACATACCAACCTAAGTTCAACTATTAACCAAAGCATAGTATAATTAATTCATCACACATAGTTAATTAGTTTGTTATACACATATTCATATATTACATCCGTTCATTTATCCTTAGCATCGATCCTCTGCTTGGTGCACCTCTGGGGTATTAGCATCCTCCCTGTCATTGGTTACTAAAATTAAATAAACCACAACAACGGTGAGTGTTTGGCATATCATAATTAATATAGGACAACAAAGAAATATTTAAAATACCTAATCGATTAAAGCATTATAATACCTATGAATTTATCACCTTACTTTTACATTTATAGTTCCATTATCATTAATAGCTTATGTTTATGATTTCCTGAACCTAACTCGATGTCCTTAACATCATCTATCACATACTATAATTACCATAAGTCCTAAAACTCATCAGGGTATATATTATAGGCAATAGTCCATATTTCTTCATCACACATTTATCAATCATTAATTTTATCATGAACATCAAAATTACTACCTCACATTCCATCATCAAACATATATTCCACAACTGACTCACATATATTTGACTCTTAGTATCCGGATACTAAAGGATCGACCTTTGGTTGGGGGTCCTACTTGACACCCCGTCGACCCTACTTGGTCCATCGAGTCCTGCTTCACTCTCCACCTCAACCACTGGGTCCTACTTGACCACTGGGTAGCTTAACTGGGCACAAAGGCCACAAGAGCCAAAAAAAACGAGGGGCTACATATACCGCCGGCCGTCCCACACCATATAATCACATAACCAATCATATCATACATGGCATATCATCAACATATCTCATATATATTGTTAAAAACTAACATACAATCATCACTCGGGTGACCCACTTATCAAGCCCATCATCACAAGCCATGTTACACATTCCCACGATCATCATCTCATTTATTCTCAACACTTTCATTAAATTATACATAGTAACTTTGTAACATCCTAGGTCCATTTACCTTTTTATTTACACCCGGTCGATTATTTCCCCAATAAATTTTTCACGTTTAATAAAAATTTAGATTTTAATATAAAATAATATTTACTTTCCTTAATAAACAATCCACTCAGCCTTGATAAAAATAATATTTACTTCTTTTAGTTACATTCTAAACAGTAAAATCATACTCAGTATAAACAAAACCGGTCGAAAGTAAGTCCTTTAATAAAAGTATGTTAAAGTAATGACCGATCGGAAATGATTCATCTCGGTCTCGATATAAAATAGTATTCACTTAAATATATTCAAAATAATGATAAGAGCGTACACGAAATAATATCCGATCAGAAACACATCTTTTGATAAAGTGGAGTTAAAAATAGCGAGAGAAGAAGAAGAAGAAGAAGAAGAAGAAGAAGAAGAAGAAGAAGAAGAAGAAGACAAGGGTCATTCGCCTGAGCGAGACCCCAAGGTATCTAAGCGAAATCCGAGAGTCGCTTAAGCGAGTACCGACTCGCTTGAGCGAATGCCACACATTAAGCCTGAACGAACAAGACGTACATGGGAACTCACATCGGGGTTTCACTCGGTAAAAGGGTTTACTCGGCAAAAGGGTTTCACTCGGAAACACTCAACTTCCATTCACTCGGGCATACCACACTTGACTCATTACTACCCTTCACTCAAAAAGGCTCGCTCGGTCACAGCTCCCTCGGGGATACTCTAACCCTCTACACTCGGTAAGAGTTTCTCCGGATATCCTCACTCAGAAAATACCCTAACCTTACTTCTCTCGGAAGAAGCTCTCTCGGCCACATTTTACTCAGAAACATTCTCACCTTCCCTTGGAAGCACTCTAATTTTCACTCGGAAACATTCTACTTTTCTTCACTCAGAATCATGATATACCTTCTTCACTCAGAATCATTATACACTTTCTTCACCCGGAATCACTATACTCTTTCTTCACTCGGAACATTCTCCCAGCCAATCTCACTCGGGACATTCTAACCTTTCACCCAGAAGGGGATCTCTCAGTTATTCTTCACTCGGAAAAGGGGCGGGAATTTCACATAGTGGTGAAACAGACACCAAACCGACTGGCCCTCGCTCAAATAGGAATGAATCAACTCGGGCAAGACTCGCTCGGTAATAGACTGTTACAGTAAACACGTGAAAATAAATACCAAGTATAATATAATATAAATTCACATCCGACTCAATTTAGGTCAGCACACAGATAATATCACACACTCAGAAAAACTCCTTATACACATATATATTACACAATCACTCAAAATCACTCGGGCCTTGGCATCGATCTCCCCCTTGGCGCAACTCCATGGCTCCGGCCTCCTCCCTGTCGCTGGTTACTAAATTGAAAACAACAGCAAGGGTGAGTGTTTGGCATCATAATTAATATAGAACGAAATTTAACAAGTTATATATATATATATATATAAGTTCCGCCCGATTGCATCTTCATCCCTTTTTCAAATTATACTCGGCAATCACGATAATGAATTTCACTCGGCAAACTTAATAACAAATTTCACTCGGCAATATAACGAATCACGCTCAACATATATATATATATATATATATAACAAGTCTCATTCGGAAATCATAGCAGTTTGCACACGGTAAACATATCAACTCAAACTTAGCAATTATATTAAATTCATCAATAATCACCATTGACTCTCATACAATCTGACACCTAGTATCCGGATACTAAAGGATCGGCCTTCAGTTGGGGGTCCTACTTGACACCCCGTGAACCCTGCTTGGTTCACCGAGTCCTGCTTGACTCTCCTCCTCGACCACTGGGTCCTACTTGACCACTGGGTAGCTCAACTGGGCACAAAAACCACGGGAGCCGGAAATGAGGGGCTATAACATACCGTCGGCCGTCCCACACCACATAGTCATACATACAGTTCACATTTCACATGTTATAAGTGGCCATCAACATCAATTTCTCATCACTCGGGTGACCTGCTTGTCAAACCCGGCTTCACATTATAACACCGATCATCACAACATTAAATATTTCAAACTCAACATGATTAACTTAAGCCACACACCCGATCTTCAACCGATCGGTGTCCATACTCACATACATACACACACACATACAATTTTCATTCAGTAATGTCTTCTTACCATTTTCACATTCAACTTAATGGCTCGGACTCACAGCACGTCCTATTCTAATTAATTATCACCCGAACACCCCCCTTACCTCGGTTCCAAGCTTCGATGATCTGCTCCTGGTGCCGATTTCATCCTCTAAGCGCTGGGTTCACAGTCTCAGCTCCGTCAGTCAGCCTCTCGTTGATCAATCTACTACCTACGGGGTCGGAATGCAGAAACCCGTTAGCTTTACGTCCTCCTCAGTTCTAAGGACCATTTTCGAGCTTGCACTCACCAAAAGAGTGGAGAACAGACCCATTCACACCCATGCATGGCCACTCAGTTAACAAGGAAGACGAGGGATGCATGGAAACACAGATATGAATGGATCAATGGACTCACCTTGAGGCTACGGTTACAGAAATGGATGTATCACTCGGTTTTGATGCAAACAGAGTCCTCTCCTGGAGCATGCAACTCAGCAATGGAGGAGGAGGAAGATGAACAGGAACAAAAGCAAATGGGAAAGAAGGGAGAGAGCGACAGAGAGACAGTGGCTCGCGCGTGAATATTAAATGAATGAAAAAGTGAAAAGGAGCCCTTTTAAAAGCCCAGGGGTAACTGGTAACCTTCCCAACCGGTTACCACCTCACTTCCTATCACTTAATCGCTCCTTGCTCCAGCGTTTTTCCCTTCAAACTCTTCACTTCTCCCCACCGGTCCTTACTTTATTATTAACTCATTAAATGATTTGATTTATTCTCCATATTTAATTATCCATACTTGCTCAATAATTCATAAAAATACCGATTAAATCTCAAAAACAATTATTAATATTTTTAGCTACACATAATATTTCCTAAATTGTCAGGGATGTTACAAACTTCATTAAATATCATGCCACACATCACTAACATCGATCAAAGTTCATAATTTATTTGATATTACTCATGTATATCAATTGTATATTTATTTTCCTTACTTCCTAGCTCACATTTACTTAATCGATATAGTTCTTTATCAACCGATAATTTAATCATACCCACACATACTTATAAAAATTATATTAATTATATTTAACCACCCTACATCATCCATAATATTTTCTAAAAAATTTCTAAGCCTCCCGAAGCTATCATATATTCGAATCCTAATTAATTACGACCCAAACACCCCCTTACCTCGATTCCACGCTTCCAGAAGTTGTTCTTGGTGTCAGTTACGTCCTCCGATCACTCAATTCACCACTTCACTTCTAAATTTAACACCCACTTCATCAAACGCTTGGCCAACGCCCGCTTCGGCACCTATGATTATCAAAACACCAATCCAATTAATACATTTCCTTCCTTACCCTTCCAAGACTCAACCCAAGCTTCCCAAGTCCATAAAACTCAGAATCCAAGCCCTCATTACCATATACACGTTCGGTTTCAAGAGAGGGGAAGAAGAGGAGAAGGAAAATCATGCAATTGAAGGTTTCCAAGGCTTACCGTAGCTTCCAAAGGGTCCAAAATGCAAGGATTTAAGGGTTTCTTTAATTCTTGAGTGCAATCCACGAGAGAGAAAAAAAAGAAAGAAAGATGAGTGTTTATGTATTCTGTTTTACATGTCCCTGTTTTAACCTGATCGCGACGCTGACGCTACGCGTCAGCTCACTAATCTACACCTGACGTTACACATCCCATCCACGTCACGTGTCAGGGTCCTGATTCTATTTTCCTTAAAATCCCATTTTAAATTCCATTTCCCTTTTCTTTTCTTTATTTTCTATTATTTTAAACTCAATAATACCTTCATTTATTTCTTACCATTAAAACATCAAGGGTGTTACACTGAATAGAGAAGATGACTCTATATATAGGATTTCTTGTTAAGCCCAGAAAGAGGATAGTAGTTAAGAGATCGTTGAGAGAGAATGTAACTGTTAAGAGGGTTGTTGCACAAAAGACAAAAGCTTTCTAGTCAGAGAGAGACGTTCTAAATAAGTAATTGTTGGTGTATATACTACGAGCTATTAATGTATCAATTTTAACTTATCAATAACATAAGTATTTTCAGTTTTAAGATTGTTTTAAAACCTTTTTATCCTGGAATAATAGGTCATATGAGAATTATTTCTAAAACTTCTTTAATCAAGTATTTACATGGGGGCATGTAAATACATTAAGACTAGTGTATGAATGCACTAATGATTTGATCTCACAAATCATGGATATATAATATCAAGTCTTTACACGGGTACATATTAAGAGTAATGTTGTACCAGACAGACCCACCATGAGAACGTTGCATGGATTATTACATGAGTATCATAAACGGTTCTTAATGTGATAATGGTATATAGTCCTTTGACCTAAAGTCACTACGATTCCTACATAAAGAGTTTGTTATTTTAATATAATCAAACGTTGTAACATCCCAAAATTTGTAATTTTTAGAAAATTCATTCATTAAGGATTAATGGAAAATTTCCAAATAAAATTCTGAGTGTAAATGGATATAATTCCGAGTGAATGCTGTTAGAGACAAGATTTTCTGAGTAAAATGGTATGATTCCGAGTAAAATAAGACTGAGTGGAATATCTCTGAGTAGTATGACTTTTTGAGTGAGGTGTCACTGAATGTGATAATTCCAAGAGAAATGACACCGATTGAGATAGACCGAGTAAGCCTTTACAAGGCGACTACCTCTGGACGAGGAAAGACTCCAGCTATTTCAAAGGAAACAAATGACTGAGTGATAAATTCATTCAATTTATATTCGGTCAAAGTTACTAAGTTGTGCTGGGATTATCTTTGAGATAGTTCTCAACCCGAGTGATCTTTTGGTTGGAAGATTTCCGAGTAACATAACTGAAGGTTTGACTCGGACAGAAATATAACAAAATGAGCTGTCTGAATGAGATATTTCCATGTGGGGTATTTTCGAGAGAGGAAAGCTGAGTGTTTCATGGGATGAAACCTTTCCAAGTGAATTTCCTCTGAATGAAGGAATTCTGAGTGGAAAGAGGCTCTGATGAATCTTCTCGGAAAGATATGCCCAGAATACTGAAACCGAGTCGGAATATGTTGGAACCGAGTCAGAATTAATAATTATTTTAATTATTAAAGCTTTCCACATCACTCTATTCTTCTACCTTCCAGCAAACTCTTTTTCTGATATTTTCCTAAGTATGGGACCCTTTCTGATGTGTTGTCCCTTTTCAATAAATGCTTATTCCTTACCTATCAATTGAAGAAACGTACAGCAGGCAATTTTCTATCGTTCACATCTCTCTTTTGCATGAACGATATGAATACCAGTTTCTACTATTGAATAAGGTTAGAAACTTTTGAAAGAGAAAACATCATCTATAGTCTTCCTTTTCCAATACTCACTGGAAACCATTAACGAAGGAGAAACTAATTTTCCTTTCTTTCCTTCTTGCGTAAAAGCTTGAACTCCATAAGAGAGAAAGCTGAGACTGATTCAGTGCTCCAATTCCAATCGAAGTTCGTGAAGTTAAAATTGATTAAAGCTTGAAAAGCTACTGGAACTCTTTATTTCCAGGTAGGGGGAGCGTTACATTTCAAATAGATAGTTTATGAATGGATGTGGGGTGATTTTGTTATGATGTATATATATATTATGTGAGACCCCGATTGAATTACATGATTTATGTTTTCTTATCTTCCATTCATATTATCAATACTGATGTTATGATTATATATAAGTGTGACCGATGATGAGAATGGTTTTCATGAATTTTTCATGAAATGCTTGTGTGATGAATGACTATGAAATATGTTGTGATTTCTACAAAAGACCTTGGGTGGGACTCAAGGCAAAAGACAAAAGACCTTAGGTGGGACTTAAGGCAACCTCTTGAGCGGGGCTTGGGGTTTAGCCCGTGGCACTCACCGTTGTCACTAAGAGTGATGGTGTCACATAAGGGTGTAAACGGTTTGGTACCTGTAAAACGGCCGGTTCAGCTGAGAGCTGAGTTATGGCTCGGGGAGCTAGTGTTGCAACACAATTAAAAGACTTAATAATAGATTTATTCGATTGAGCAGGTGTGTGTATTGATACATATATGTTATTGAGAATATCATACTGTTTATACTGAGTTGTTTGATTCGGTTGTGTTTATTTATATATAGTTATGAATTGGACTTTTAATCCAATTCAATAACTATTATTTCATATGTTTATGCTCACCCCCTACTTATTATTTTTTATAGTGGATAAAAGGCACAACGATGGCATATGAAGTCACTCAGCCGATGGGAGCATTATGTATTTACTTGTTTAGTACATAGTGCACATAGTTATTTGTAGAAGCCTTGGCCGGCTCCTGGGTATACCGAGTGATTTTATTTATTTGTATATTTTAAAGGGCCGGTCGACCATTGTAAATATGACAGTGTTAATTAATTCAAATTCTGTTCGAACTTTTGAATCATTTATTTTTATTTTTTTAAATGAGCTGGTCGGATTGAGGTAAAACTGATATTGTTAATTATTGAATCCGACTTCTGTTTAGAAATTTAAATTATTTACAAAAAAATCTATTTGGTTATTAAAATCTTATTTAAAAATTTAGAACGTTATATTTTGGTATCAGAGCAGACTTGAAAAGTCCAAGGCCAAGGTTAAACTACTAAATACTATGAATTGAGTAAAATCATATCATTGTTGTTGTTATATAATATAGTTGAGGAAATCAACTACGAATAAATTTCTTTCATATCCATGAGAGGTACTAAAGTATGATGATTATTTCAGGATAAGAAAATGGACCCTCATGGTATGGACGCAATGGCTGCTGCTTTTCAGTGTGTGGCTGACATTTTAGAAAGGCAGAACCAACCTCAGCCGAGTGACAATCAAAGCATTGATTGTTTCTTGAAACGAAAACCGACTGAATTCCATGGAGGATTTCAGCCTGATCAAGCTTATGCCTGGATCCAGAATCTTGAACGGATCTTTGGCAGTCTGCAGTGCACTGAGGCACAGAAGGTTGAGTATACTATTTTCATGCTTCAGAAAGAAGCTGAAAACTGGTGGAGGATGACTAAAGCCCGACTGGTAGCTGTTGGGACCGAGCTAAATTGGGAGAATTTCAAAGAATGTTTCCTTGAAAAATATTTTTCAAACATCGTTAGGAGTCAGAAGGAATTGGAATTCATGGAACTCTGACAAGGCAATATGAGTGTTGAAGAATATGCAGCAAAATTTGAGGAGTTGTGCTTGTTCTATCCTCCTTTCCAGATGCCGGGCACTGAAGTTTCAAAATGCATCAAATTCGAGAGTGCTTTGAGCCCAAAGATTAAGAAGGCTTTTCGACACCAGTTGATTAGAAGTTTTCCGATTCTTGTAAATAAATGCCCAATATATGAGGAGGATGATAAAGCTTCAACTGGGTCGAGCAGTAGATCGGGCAGTTCTTCAAAGCTACCACCAATCAGTTTTAAGAAACAAGGGAAGTCTGTTAGAGGAGAATCATCCTCTAGATCTCGAGGCCGAGTAAATCTTGGTGGCCAATCGGTGAATCGTCCAAGGGATATTAAATGCTTTAGATGTGGGGGCAATCACTATGCTCGGAATTGTGACAAAGATAAAGAAGTTATTTGTTACCATTACAACGAGAAAGGACATGTTCGCCCTAACTGTCATCTTCTCCAACCGACTAAATCAAATGCCAGTGTAAACCGTGGAGGCTTCCGAGGACGAGGCCGTGGAAATGGTAACAGAGGAGGTAGAGGCAATGGTGGACGCGGCAACAATTCTGTAATGCCGAGGAGTGATCGGGCTGGGAGTTCTAGTTCACTGACTGCAGGACGGGTGTATGCTATTACTACCGAGGAAGCTGCTCAAGCCAACGACTTGGTTCAGAGTAAGTGCCTACTCGAAAATACTATTATTGATGTGGTGTTTGACTCGGGTGCAACTCACTCGTTTATTTCTAATGATTGTGTGATACGAATGAGATTACCTGTTCTTTCTATGAATCAGCCATTAAATGTATCTAATCTGACTGGTGCTCAATTATGGACTTCCATGATGTGTGAGAACGTATCCTTCACTCTGGGTGATAGGAATTTTTCTGCTGGTTTGATATGTCTACCTTTGAGAGGTCTTGACATGGTTCTCAGTATGGATTGGCTCTCAGCCAATAGAGTCCTAGTTGACTGCCGGAATCGGCAAGTGATTTTCCCTAATCAGAAAGCTGATAAATACAAAATTCAAGGTATATCTCAACTATTAGTGTTATTCTGTATGATTGAGGGGAGGAGTAAGTCTAAAATCTGAGACATTCCTGTTGTTTGTGACTTTCCCGAGTTATTCCCGGAGGACGTACCTGGTGTTCCTCCTGATAGAGAAATCGAGTTCTCTATTGATTTAATCCCTGGAGCCGAGCCAGTCTCTAGAGCCCCTTATAGAATATCTCTGATTGAGCTAGCCAAGTTAAAGAAACAAGTTGATGAGTTGCTCGAAAAACAATTTATTCGACCAAGTGTATCACCGTGGGGTGCTCTAGTATTACTCTTCAAGAAAAAGGATAGTAGCATACGGTTATGTATCGATTACCGACAATTGAATAAGCTGACCATCAAGAATAAATACCCATTGCCCAGAATTGACGACTTAATTAATCAGCTACGTGGTGCATCGGTCTTTTCCAAAATTGACTTACAATCGGGATACCACCAAATCCGAGTGAAAGCTACCGATATTCCTAAGATGGCATTTAGGACCCGATATGGTCATTATGAATACGTGGTAATGCCATTCGGAGTTACTAATGCTCCGGCTGTGTTCATGAATTATATAAACAACATTTTTTATTCTTACTTGGATTGGTTCATGGTGGTATTTATTGATAATATATTGATTTGTTCTTAGTCTTATGAGGAACATGAAGAACATCTTCGATCGGTACTTCAAGTGTTAAAGGAGAGGCAACTATTTACCAAATTGTCTAAGTGTGAATTTTGGATGGAAAAGATTCAATTCCTGGGTCATGTCATTTCTAGAGAAGGTGTCTCGGTAGATCCTTCAAAGATCGAAGCTGTGATGAATTGGGAGAGGCCAAAGTCGGTCACTGATGTCAGGAGTTTTATGGGGTTAGCCGGTTATTATCGAAGATTCATTGAAGGATTCTCTAAAATCGCCTTGCCACTGACCAAGCTAACCCGGAAGAATGCTCCTTTTGTGTGGTCTTCTGAGTGTGAACAAAGTTTTCAAGAATTAAAGACCCGACTGACCTCTACCCCTGTATTGGCTTTGCCAAATCTGCAGGAGAGCTTTGTGGTCTACTGTGATGCATCCGGACTCCACTTAGGATGTGTACTGATGCAGAATGGCCGAGTGATTGCATATGCTTCGGGTCAATTACAACCACACGAGCAAAGTTACCCTACTCATGATCTAGAGTTGGCAGCAGTGGTCTTTGCACTGAAAATTTGGAGGCATTCTTTATGACTCTAAGTTTGAAGTGTATAGTGACCATAAAAGCTTAAAATATTTGTTCGATCAAAAGGAGTTGAATATGAGACAAAGAAGGTGGATAGAATTTTTGAAGGATTATGATTTCGACTTAAAATACCACCCGGGAAAGGCAAATGTTGTAGCCGATGCCTTGAGTCAGAAATCCATCCATATGGCAGCAATGATGATTAAAGAAATAGAGTTACTGGAACAATTCCGAGACATGAACTTGTAAGTGGATGTTACTTCACCCAGAAAAGTAACACTCGGTACATTGAAAATAGCTAATGAATTTTTTAAGGTTGTTTATGTAAAGTAGATGTCGGATTCTTATTTAGCCGAGATGAAAGAAACTCAGGCTAAAGGAAAGGACTTATTTTTAACCGAGGGTCCTGATGGTATTTACCGAATGAAAGGTCAGATTTATGTACCTGATTCGTGTGATTTACGATAATCGGTACTCGATGAAGCACATAGAAGCATGCTAAGTATTTATCCGGGTACTACTAAGATGTATCAAGATTTGAAATTGCATTTTTGGTGGCCCGGAATGAAGAAAGATGTAGTCGACTTCATGGCTCACTGCATAATATGTCAGAAAACAAAGGTTGAACACTAAAAACCGTCCGGTGGATTGCAACCTTTGGAGATTCCTATATGGAAATGGGATGCTATTGCTATGGATTTTATAATGGGATTACCCAAGACTCGGAGTGGACACGATGCCATCTGGGTTATCGTGGACCGACTGACAAAGTCTGCACACTTTTTGCTAATCAACATGAGTTACCCTTTGCAAAAACTAGCACAATTATATATTAAAGAGATAGTCCAATTGCATGGCGTTCCATCTTCAATTGTGTCGGATAGAGATCCGAGGTTTACTTTCCGGTTTTGGGGAAGTCTGCATCAGGAATTGGGTTCGAAGCTCCGACTGGGTTCAGCCTATCATCCTCAAACAGATGGGCAATCCGAGCGGACTATCCAGAGTTTAGAGGACTTGTTAAGGTCCTGTGTGTTAGAGCATGGTGGAGGTTGGGAGCAATACCTTCCATTGATCGAATTCACCTATAATAATAGCTATCACAGTAGCATCGGTATGGCTCCATACGAGGCTTTATATGGCAGAAAATGCCGAACCCCTTTTTGCTGGTCGGAATCGGGAGAGAGCCTAATGTTAGGACCAGAGATTGTGCAGTAGACCTCCGAGCAAATCCAAATGATTAAAGATAAAATGAAAGCATCCCAGGACCGTCAAAAGAGTTATTATGATAAACGGACGAAGCCGATTGAATTTTAAGTCGGTGATAAGGTCTTTCTAAAAGTTTCTCCAAGCAAAGGCATTGGGAGAGCCTTGAAAAGCAAGAAGTTGAGCCCGAGGTATATTGGTCCATATGAAATATTAAAGAGAGTCAGACCTGTAGCTTATCAGATTGCATTGCCTTCTCATTTGGCAAATTTGCATAGTGTATTTCATGTTTCTCAATTGAGGAAGTACTTACCGGATCCTACTCAAGAAATGTCGGATGATGATGTTGAAATCCGAGAGAACCTGACCACTATAGCCAAGCACACTGGTATAGTGGAGCGATCGGTAAAACAATTAAGAAGCAAGAATGTTCATTTGGTCAAGGTTGCATGGCAGCAGGATCAGGGAATCATACATACTTGGGAACATGAAGACGTTATGAGGGAACAATATCCTGAATTGTTTCATTAATGTATGATTCTACATTTAAATTTTGAGGACAAAATTTTTATAGGAAGGGAGAAATGTAACATCCCAAAATTTGTAATTTTTAGAAAATTCATTCATTAAGGATTAATGGAAATTTTCCAAATGAAATTCTGAGTGTAAATGGATATAATTCCGAGTGAATGTTGTTAGAGACAAGATTTTCTAAGTAAAATGGTATGATTCCGAGTAAAATAAGACCGAGTGAAATATCTCTGAGTAGTATGAATTTTCGAGTGAGGTGTCATTGAATGTGATAATTCCGAGAGAAATGACACCGATTGAGATAGACCGAGTAAGCTTTTACAAGGAGACTACCTCTAGATGAGGAAAGACTCCAACTCTGAATGAGTATATTTAGAGTGAGCTATTTCAAAGGAAACAAATGACTGAGTGATAAATTCATTCAATTTATATTCGGTCAAAGTTACTAAGTTGTGCTCGGATTATCTTTGAGATAGTCCTCAACCCGAGTGATCTTTTGGTTGGAAGATTTCTGAGTGATGTAAGTGAAGGTTTGACTCGGACAGAAATATAACAAAATGAGCTGTCTGAATGAGATATTTCCATGTGGGGTATTTCTGAGAGAGGAAAGCTGGGTGTTTCATGGGATGAAACCTTTCCGAGTGAATTTCCTCTGAATGAAGGAATTCTGAGCGGAAAGAGGCTCTAATGAATCTTCTCGGAAAGATATACCCAGAATATTAAAACCGAGTTGGAATATGTTAGAACCAAGTCGGAATTAATAATTATTTTAATTATTAAAGCTTTCCACATCACTCTGTTCTTCTACCTTCCAGCAAACTCTTTTTCTGATATTTTCCTAAGTATGGGACCCTTTCTGATGTGCTGTCTCTTTTCATTAAATGCGTATTCCTTACCTATCATTTGAAGAAACATACAACAGGCAATTTCCTATCATTCACGTCTTTCTTTTGCATGAACGATATAAATACCAGTTTCTACTGTTGAATAAGGTTAGAAACTTTTGAAAGAGAAAACGTCATCTATAGTCTTCCTTTTCCAATACTCACTGGAAACCATTAACGAAGGAGAAACTAATTTTCCTTTCTTTCCTTCTTGCGTAAAAGCTTGAACTCCATAAGAGAAAAAGCTGAGACTGATTCAGTGCTCCAATTCCAATCAGAGTTCGTGAAGTTAAAATTGATTAAAGCTTGAAAAGCTACTAGAACTCTTTATTTCCAGGTAGGGGGAGCGTTACATTTCAAATAGATAGTTTATGAATGGATGTGGGGTGATTTTGTTATGATTGTATATATATATTATGTGAGACCCCGATTGAATTACATGATTTATGTTTTCTTATCTTCCATTCATATTATCAATACTGATGTTATGATTATATATAAGTATGACCGATGATGAGAATGGTTTTCATGAATTTTTCATGAAATGCTTGTGTGATGAATGACTATGAAATATGTTGTGATTTCTACAAAAGACCTTGGGTGGGACTCAAGGCAAAAGACAAAAGACCTTGGGTGGGACTTAAGGCAACCTCTTGAGCGGGGCTCGGGGTTTAGCCCGTGGCACTCACCGTTGTCACTGAGAGTGATGGTGTCACATAAGGGTGTAAACGGTTTGGTACCTGTAAAACGGCCGGTTCAGCTGAGAGCTGAGTTATGGCTCGGGGAGCCAGTGTTGCAACACAATTAAAAGACTTAATAATGGATTTATTCGATTGAGCAGGTGTGTGTATTGATACATATATGTTATTGAGAATATCATACTATTTATACTGAGTTGTTTGATTCGGTTGTGTTTATTTATATATAGTTATGAATTGGACTTTTAATCCAATTCAATAACTATTATTTCATATGTTTATGCTCACCCCCTACTTATTATTACAGTGGATAAAAGGTACAACGATGGCATATGAAGTCACTCAGCCGATGGGAGCATTATGTATTTACTTGTTTAGTACATAGTGCACATAGTTATTTGTAGAAGCCTTGGCCGGCTCCTGGGTATACCGAGTGATTTTATTTATTTGTATATTTTAAAGGGCCGGTCGGCCATTGTAAATATGACAGTGTTAATTAATTCAAATTCTGTTCGAACTTTTGAATCATTTATTTTTATTTTTTTAAATGAGCTGGTCGGATTGAGGTAAAACTGATATTGTTAATTATTGAATCCGACTTCTGTTTGGAAATTTAAATTATTTATGAAAAATATATTTGGTTATTGAAGTCTTATTTAAAAATTTAGAACGTTATAAACGTTATCTGTAATAGGATGACCATAAAGATTATGATTAGGAAATGGACAAATTATGCAGAGGGATGCGAGTGATGTAAATGAGATTTGTCTTTCCTATGTAATAGGAGTGATATCTATAGGCCACTTGATAGAGTGAGACTAACAAAATGCATGGGCATGCTAGGACGAATAAATATTAGATACTCATTCTATAAAGTTTACTCTGGTATCAAGTAAAATGAATTGGGCCATACAAAGATCACGACGACCATGCCTTGGGCCCAATTAGATATTGTGACAAAAGGAATAAATATATAAAATAATTATCACTTATAGGTTATGTCGATGATAAATAATATTTAGACATAATGACGTATTGCTAGATGCCGCTTTTATTTTATATTAATAGTAAAATAGTTTATTATTAATATAACCAATATTTTGCTTATAAGGGTCACACACATAGAATAAGCCCACCAGAGAATAGTTTTATTTTAGTTGGACTAAAAATAAAACTATATGGGCCTAACTGATTTAGAATGAGTCAGGAGCTCAATGTTTAATGAGAGCTCATCAGGTTAAGACCTAAGCCTATATATAGAGCATGAGATGCTCATAGGCCGTTGCTCAAAAAAAAAATAGATTACTTTCTGAACTTCTGTACTAGCATTTAGAATTTTGGATTCTGGTGGGAATGCTCGTGTGGACTCCTAAGGATGAAGCTGCAATTGCTTCGATTGAGGAACTCATGTCGTGTTTACAAGAGGTAAACCCTAAAACAAAATTATCGTAAATTTTGTATGTAATGCCTTGAGACACTCGTTTTGTAATTCTTTTTGGGAATCCTTGTATTTCTGCTATCTGACTCTGAGGGATTCCCTAACAATAATATAGGTCAGAAAGCTTTGAGACTTGTGTAATCATAGGCAGAGTAGGAGTAGCATAAGCTTTCACTTAATAGGAAGGCTTTTGTACAGAGGTCCTTCAAATATATGAGGCATAAATGAAAGCTTGATGCTTTTTACGATGAATCGAGGTCTGCCTTGCTTGGTCAATCTTCTCGTAAATCTTCTTTATGACTTGATCCAGACTGACAATGTCCTTTGTGCCAGATTTGTACAAGGACGTCCTTTAAAAATGGTTTAGGGTTAGTGATCCATAAGGTGTTGGTGATGAGACTCATAAAGAGAAATCAGATTTTTGTTGGAGGATTTTCAAGATGTTTGTAGCAGCTTTTGAGAGTAGAGTCTGGTTGATGAAGGTTGCCTTTATTGGGAGACTCTTCCATATTCTTGAGGCTTGTAATATGGTTTGACGAGTCTGGGTCTGGTACGAGCCCAGATAAGTTTTTTGCGTTGAAGATTATTTTCCAGATCTTGATTTCTTCTTTGCTTTGTCTTACAAACTTATGTTGTGTAGAAGCTCCCTCTTTGTTTTATAGCCTATGCTTCTTATTTTGAAACACTTGGACAAACTATCAAATATTAATACATTATGACTTTGATTAAATTAAAGTACTTAATATTGGTTATCAACAAATCTAAGATTTCTTTAGAAGTCTTCTTGGTTCTAACAAAATGTATACCTATATAATAACAAGAAATTGGTACCAAATATATATTTTTTTATAAAAAAGATACGCAGGAAAAATAGAGTGTTCACATGTTGTATTCAGGTGTGTGATGAATGAGAAAATAAGAGAAATGGAGGACCCAGTGATGATAATATCGTCAACATATATAAGGACATAAAGAGTGCTCTTACTGTCTTAAAAGATGAACAAAGAAGGATCATACTTGTTGTTGTGAAATCCAAGGGATAGTAGGGTAGTAGAGAGTCTGCCAAACCAGGCTCTAGGAGCCTGTTTAAGTCCATAAAGCCCCTTGTGCAATCGGCAAACATGACTAGAATCCTTAGTAAACCCTGAAGGTTATTCCATGTATACATCTTCATTAAGAATGCCATTGAGAAATGCATTATTGACATCAATTTGATGAATAGGCCAAGACTGAGTGAGAGTAATGGTGAGAATCACTCTTATTGTGATAGGTTTGACAATAGTTGAGAAAGTTTTAGCATAGTCATAACCTTCTTTTGATTGAACCATTTGGCCACCAACCTAACTTTGTACTTTTGGATAGAACCATCTGGATTTTCTTTCACTCTAAAAACCCATTTACAACCTAATAACTGTTCTATGAGAAGGTAGAGATACAAGAGACCTAGTCTGATTGGCTAAAAATGCATCATATTCACTTTAATGACTGTAGTCCACTCAGCAAACTTAAGAGCTTGAGAAGCTAAAGTTGGTAGAGAAACAGACTTAGGGGACAACATGAAGAAGAGTCGGATGAAGTTTGGGTTTAACAATTCTAAAACTTGACCTGGTTTGTATAAGGTGAGAGGATCTTCTCTGCACAAGAAAGAAAGGTTCAGGAGAGAGGGGAGGTTCAAGGTAAGAGGCAGAGGTATTGGTCATGCTGTCGGGACTAAAGGACTGAACAACACAAGGTGAGTCTAAGAGTGGGGATTGTGAGGTAGTAGGCATGGAAAAGAAAGATATAGGACTAGGTGATAAGGAATGTGTATGTTTAGGTGATAGAGGACTAGTTGTAAGAGGTTTAACAATAAAGGTGGGAAGAACTTTAAGGATGGTGGAGACTCTAAAGATAGAATGAGAAGTAGGGGCAGAGGTCTGAAACAAAAATTAATACTCATTGAATGGACACTTTTAGAGATATACATCTTGCAATCAGCTGAAAGGCACTTGTACCTGTAACATCCCAAGTTTTGTAATATTAAACAAATTCATTTATGAAGGATTAACAAAGAAATTCTGGATGAAATTTCGAGTGAATGCTGTTTGAAATGTGATATTCCGAGTGAATATGGTATAATACTGAGTGAAGTAAGACCGAGGAACTTATCTCTGAATGGAAATAAGATGTTTCTGACTGAAACATCATTAAGCAAAATATTTCTAAGTTAAGAAAATAGTATCCGAATGAGGTACTTTCGAATAAGGAAATCCGAGAGAAAAAGTTCTGGATGGAGTATCTCTGAATTGAAACTTTTTAAGTAAAATGTTTCTGAGCATGACATTTCCGAGTGAAATGATACCGAGTGAGAAATTTCTTGGTCTGGATTATTTTGCCGAGTGGAAACTTGAGTAATGATGATCAGTCTTGAAATTAATTATCGAATGGAAGACCACACGAGAGAAGAGTCGGTTTTGAAATAATTCACCGAGTGAAAATTGATCAGATGCTGAGTCGGTATGAGGGTGAATTACCGAGTGAATAACCGACCGAGCGATAAGTCGACTTAAATGTAAGTTGCTGAGTGAAGGACCGAATAAGAGGAATCGGTTCTGGAATGACTTACTCAAGTGAAAAATCGAGTGTTAGGTCAAGTTTCGCTTAAGCAAGAAGATACCTCGCTCAAGCAAAGTAAGTATGAAATTCGTTACTGGATATTTCTCGCCCGAGCGAGTGGTTATTAGGAGGGAGTCTCGCTCGAGCGAAAGCATGGAAAGTGGTTACTGGGCAATTCTCGCTCAAGCGAGAGCGGTTCGCTCAAGCGAGAATCAGGTCTGATGCTTTCCACGTCAACCTGTTCTTCTACCTTCTAGTAAAGTCTTTTCTGATATTTTTCTAAGTATGGGACCCTCTTTAATGAGCTGTCCCTTTTCATTAAATGCTTACTCCTTATTCAGCATCTGAAGAAAAGTACAACAGATATCTTTTAGTTATTCACGTCTCTTTACATGAATAATATAAATACCAATTTCCACTGTTAAAGGAGTTTAGAAAAATATTTGAAAGAGAAGATATCGTTTGAATTTGTCCTCTCCTAAATACTGCTGAAGAAGCCGTTAACAAAGAAGGAATTAGTCTTCATCTCTTCTTTTATAAAGAAAACACTGAATTAGCACAAAGCTAAGATTCCAGTCAAAATTCATAAGCTGTGAATTGGATAAAGCTTTAAGTGTTGCAAGAGCTCTTAATTCCAGGTAGGGGGAGCATTCCATTTCAAATAAATAGTTTATGAATGGATGTGGGGTAATACTATTATGTTTTATATGCATATCGTGTGTTTTGATACCCCAATTGTGTAATGCTTTACGTTTTTACATATATATATATATATATTCCATTCATATTTCTGATGTAGATATTGACAGTATTATGAGAATGATGATGAGTATGGGAATTTTTCATAATAACAATGTATATGTTTGAGATGCATGAGCATGAGACATATGGTGATATTCATAAAAGACCTTGGGTGGGACTCAAGGCAACCTCTTGAGCAGGGCTCGGGGTTTGGCCCGTAATACCGAGTAGAGGACCGCTATCACTCTGGGAGTGGTGCTCGGTATTGCATTGGGGGCGTAGAGCGGTTTGGTACCTGTAAAACGGCCGAATCAGCCGAGGGCTGAACTATGGCTCGGGGAGCCAGTGTTGCAACACAAAACTAATAATCTTATGGATCCATTTGTTTAAGCATTGATATGTACAATGATTGGTGTGTATGCTTGATTACCAATAAAAAATGCTGTTTATGATATATGACTCGGTTTGTGGTAAGTGTATAGTTATGAATTGGGCCTTATATCCAATTCAATAACTATTATTTGATATGTATTTGCTCACCCCTACTCATTATTTTTGCAGTGGATAGAGGACACGGTGATGGCGTTTAAAGTCACTCGACCGACTGGAGTATTATGTATTAGTATGCATAATACATGGTGTACATAGTAAACTGGGTAGAAGCCTTGGCCGGCTCTTGCGTTTACCGAGTGAAAAATTGATTACCGAGTGATAAAATTTTTGTATCATGTTAAGGCCGGTTGGCTTTTGTACTGTGACAATAATATTGTTACTACAAATTCTATTTTCTTTTATTATGAAATAGTTATGAAAAGTTTATTTACGTTTAAATTGCTTTCCAATGGGTCAATCGGTTTAATGAAGGATTGATAATTTTAATGACTGAATCCGATCATCTGTTGGAAAATTTAAATTATTTGTGAAAAATTTACTTGATTTACTGGAAATTAATTTAAAAATTAAGGATGTTATAGTACCCTTTGTAGTTTGAGGAATAACCCAGGAAGGTGCATTCAGTATACCTGTAGTTTAATTTATGCTTCACATATAGCTTAAGGAAGGGAAACAAGCACAACCAAAGACTTTAAGGATAGAGTAGTCAGGCGTTGCTTTGTATAGTTGTGTATAGGGAATGAGATTTCTATTTTAGAGGTATGGTAATCTGTTAATTAGAAAGGTGGTAGTATAGAACACACGATCCCATAATTTAATTGGAAGTGAAGCTTGAGAAAGTAGAGTGAGTCCTATTTCCATAATGTGCCTATGTTTCCTCTCAATTATACTATTTTGGTGGTGACTATAAGGGCAGGTGAATTTATGTTGAATGCCTAACTTATTCAGAGGGGAGGGTGAAACACCTGAACTCACCTCTCTAATTAGACTACATAACTTTAATTTTCTTGTTCAGTTAAAGTTCAACTATAGACTTGAACTGTTTGAAAATGGGAAATGCCTTAGACTTCCTTTTTATGAAGTACACTCAGGTAAACTTGCTGAAGGCATCCACAAATGAAATATAGTATAAGAACCCACCAATATATTTAGTGTGAGTAGGTCCCCACACATCACAGAAAATCAGTTCAAGAGGGTCATTATACACAGTGGTTAAAGGAGAATAAGGTAATCTATGTGCCTTACCTAAGTAGCAGTTTTAGTAGAAGAAATCAACACTTTTATTTAAAACTGGAATATTATAGAGTTTTCCAAGAGTATTCATAACACCTATGTATAGGTGACCTAGTCTATTATGCCACAGATTATAAGAGGTGAATATGGGTGATACAAAAGGTATAGTAATGTATGTATGTGTGGTTAATTATTTAATGCAACTAAACTAACTAAAGCAGATAAGGTAGTAGTTGTTAGGGAATCCCTAAGCATGAGCAGCGGAAAAATAAAAGGGATTCCATAGGATTTGCAAGGTTCCATGTTTCAAAGCACAAAAACAATTTTGAAATTCATTTTGGATTACCTCTTGAAGAACTCCGAAGCAGTCGTAGCCTCGTCCTTTAGGAGTCCACACGAGCACTCCCACCAGAATCGCAACACTTGCCAACTGCTAGTTTGACGGCGTGTAGCTCTTGCAACTTTTGTGAATTTGTGTCTCACTTGAGTGAACGGCCTATGAGCATCTTATGCTCTATTTATAGGCTTAGGTTTGACCTAATTTGTTCTCTCTAAAAGTGGGCTCCTTACTCATTCCAAATGAGTTAGGCCCAATAGCTTTATTTTAGTCCAACTAAAATAAGACAACATTTTCTGATGGGCTTACTCTATGTGTGTGACCCTATAGGTAAAATACCCGGTCATATTAATAATAAACTATTTTATTATTAATATAAAATAAGAGCGACATCTAGCAATGCATCATTATGTCCGAATATTATCAACATAACCTATAAGTGACAATTATTTAATATGTTTATTCCTTTTGTCACGATATCCTAATTGGGCCCAAGGCATGGTCGCGTCATCCTTGTACGGCCCAATTTATTTTACTTGATACCGGAGTAGACTAGATTCGAATAAATATCTAATATTTATTCTTTCTAGCATGACCATGCGTTTTCTTAGTCTTACTCCATCAAGTGGCCTATGGATATCACTCCTGTCACATAGGAGAGACAAATCCCATCTACATCACTCACATCCCTCTGCATAATTTGTTCATTGCCTAATCACAACCTTTATAGTCCTCTTGTTACAGAAGACGTTTAATTGTATTAAAACAATAAACTCCTCATGTAGGAATCGTAGTGACTTCAGGTCGAAGGACTACATATACCATTATCACATTGAGAATCGTTTATGACAATCATGTAACGATCCATGCAACGTTCTCATGGTGGGTCTGTCCAGTACATCATTACTCTTAATGTGTACCTGTGTGAAGACTCGATATCATCTATATCTATGATCTGTGAGATCAGGTCATCAGTACACTCACACACTAGTCTCAGTGTATTTACATGTCCCCATGTAAATACTTGACTAGGGACATTTTAGGAATAATTTTTATATGACCTATTACTCCAAGGATAAATATATTTTAAAACAATTTTAAACTGAAATATTTATTCTATTGATAAGTAGAAAAATGATACAAATGAAAAAGCATAAAAGCTCATAGTGCATACACCAACAGTAGTGTCTGAAGCTATTGACAAATCCTGTGTCAAACAAGAAGGAACAAAGTTCAAGGTGGGAAAAGCATAGAGGCCCTAAAAGGTAACATGACCTTTAAGGAAAACTTGGTAGGAAACCTGAGATTTGGAAAAGTAGGAATAAGAATGGAATTCAAAATAAACTCCACTGTCTCTAGCAAATTTGCTTGTACTAAGAAGGTTATTTGTGATAGAAGGGACTAAGAGCATGACATTAAGTGTAAGAAGATAAACTGTGTGCAGTGATGCAAGAAACTGATAGGAGCCAACAGAGGAAATTAGTAAACCTTGTCCAGTGCCTAAAGTAACTTTGTCAAAACCAAAAGTAATTGATCGAAGAATAATCTAATGTGGATCAAAGGTCACATGATGGGTGGCACTAGAATCAGTAATCCATTGATGAGAAGAAGGAGAATGAAGTGGAGGTCATTGTGTAAACTGTGGTGGAAGGCATGGAGCTTACCCAAGGCGAAATAAATAGCATGGGATGGAGGATACATAGGAAGGTACTTAGGGGTAAGGCAGGTTGGCACGAGAGAGGAGGCTGGAGGTGTAGGGGATGAAGATTTGTTAGGTGGATAAGGTTGAGAAAACTAAAAGTTAATGTAGTAAGGCATTTAATGAAATTAAGGTGAGCTATGATTGAATTGGGAGTTCATATTAGGGTTAGAATTACTAGTGTAAAAATGAGTGTTAAAACTTTGATAGAAATATTGAGCATCATAACCATTCTTGTAGCAAATCTAGCATTGGAGATAACCACATCCTCTTCCACTATGACCCTAACAAAGCAACCACCACCACAAGGTCGAAAGCCTCGATAGCCAAGAAACTAGGTCATAGGGTTTAGATCAGGTACAACTGGGTTCAGAGAGAGGCCCTCTGACTGAGAGGCGACTTGATAATGATGAAAAACTTACGCTAGTGATGGAAAATTTATCGAAACTGAGTCACTAGAATCTTAAATGAAGATAGAAGTGTGTCCATGCGTGAGGTTTAGGGACATTGGTGGTCGAAGCTAACAATTTTGTTCTAGACGCAATTCATGTGCAAGAAGCAGATATTCCACCTCAGAAAACTTAAAATGGTCAGGTTTGCCAGTGAGGACGGCCACAATCGCATTATAATCTTTAGGAAGACCGTCAAAGACGATGTCAAGTTGTTTTTTCAGAGAGATTGGATCACCAATGACGGCTAATATGTGCGTAATAGTCTTTACACAAAGGATATATTCTGAAATTTGATGTGGACTCCTTCTTGAAATTACAAAGTTCCGACCTTAGTTGACGCGATCATGCTTGAGTTTTCCCATGGAAGTTCGTATGTACCTTTTCCCAAAGTTTGCATGCATGAGAGCATCCAATGACACAAGTAAGAATAGAGGTCTAGAGATAAGATTAAAGCCATGAGAGCAACTATTGATCTTGCTGCTCCTAAAGACGAAAGGTTGGATTTATGTGATTTACAACCCGATCCTCATCAATGAGAAATTGAGAAGGAACTTGTGGATCAACAACCAAATAATGAAGGGAATGGCATTTGAGAATTGGTTCCACTTACTGTCTCCAAAGAAGAAAGTTCTTATCATCTAGTTTCTCTATAAAATTTTAGGGAAAAGCCAATGGTAAGTGCAAGGAAAGAGAATAAAGAAAGGGAGGTGTGGCTATTTTGGACGTCTCAAAGCTCTGATACCATGATAGAATTAAGAATAGAGCTGAAAGAGAAAATTGAAATTTCCATTATACAAAATGAAAAATTAGTTCTAATAGAGTTTACAACAAGCTTATATAGTAAAGATGCATAACATAATTCTGTTATGAGCCTGAGTAGAAATGACTAGCTTAGCTGGTTACAGGTTAAAGCAATCTATTATATAATATTGCTAGCTATCTCTAATAATGGAATGACAAATGATTATAACAAGTTAAAGCAATCTATTATATACATAATCTACTTAATGAGAATTATTTATTCAATGGGCGATTAACAAAATTTAATGTATAATTCAAATTTTATTATAAAATATAGAGCGCATGGAGTACGTGTATCTTCTATCTCTATGTAATGTGTCTTATGACGTTCCCTTCTCAATTCGTAAAATTTATTTTAGGATTTGATAAAATTAAGGTAAATTTTTTGTGTGGCACATGCCCCTGACAATAAACAACAGGAATGTAAGGGATACATAACCCAAACCACTTAAAAAACATTTAAAATCACACACACACACACACACATACACATATATATATTATCTCGCTTGAGTGAGAATCCTTCAATAGCTCCCCCATTGAGTCTCGCTCAAGCGAGCTCATTCTTGCTTGAGAGAGATTGCTCCAGTAGCCACCCTCCACTTTCTATGATTTTCTCCCAAGCAAGCTCAATCACACTTGAGCGAGATTTGCAGCAATTTGGCCCTCGGGCCAACTTCAACACACCCTATCTTGCCTGTTTTAACTCAGATTGCTACAAAATTTTGTTGGCATTATCTAGGACTCATTTTTGGCCTGCATGCTTAGTTCGCGCTCTAAAATTCATTCAGATTGCGGAGATATGCACTAAAATGAATTTTGGCCCCTTTTCACCAACTTCATCACCTAAATCATTTGAAATGTTAATCAATTATCAGGTTCTTTGTACCCACATATTCTAAATATACTTAGGGTCCCATTAATACTTTTCGGGGAGCTCCGAATTCCACCAAAACTTAAAATCACCTGTACATTTGGTTAATTCAACCATTTTCTCTCTAAACAAGGTCTCCAACTTCAACTGTAACATCCCGTTTTCCACTTAAATAGAAAATAGATATTAATATCTCCTTAATGAAAAAAACACTTATTATTAGTTAGTTGATTATTAACTAATTAATATTATTATAAAATTTTGGTACTTATATTTAATTATTTTGTTAAAATAATAATAATAAAATAATAAAAATATATGTATTTTGAATGAGGATTTAAAATGACTTAGTTAGTATTCATTGATTAAGGAAATTATATTAAGAATTTTGAATATCTTTATAATTCATAACTTTTATTTTATGTTTTTATATTTATGTTTTTACATATTTATGATTTAACTCTTATTAGAATTTTAAAATAAAATTTTGAAGGAAATAGATTATGGTTCTTTAGAACTTTTTAATCTACGTATTATTTATAATTTTTTAAATTTTTTAAAAAATTTTGGAAATATTTTAATAAAATAATATATTTTAAATAATTTTAAATTCATATAAATTTACTCAAAATTAAAAATATTTACAAGAAAGTGAAGTTAAATTATAATATAATTTTCTAAAATCCATTTCAAGTAGACTTATCTGAAAATGATCAGTTTGAGTAAAATCTTAATTTTTACCAATTATAAGGGAACTGGAAAGGTACCAACAAATTTTTAATCACAGAAAATTTTAGGTTTTTAAAATTTAAAATTTATATTACTTATTATAAAATTAGTGAGATCTAATATAATATAGCTAAATTTTGAAAAAGATTGATTTTGAATATTTAAAATATACCAAGTGCGTGGTTACTATTTGACTTAATAATTCAACTGACATTTACTATACAAAACACTGTGCATGTATGAAAATTTCAAATGGTGCACAGTAACCAAGATTGAAATTTTTAGAATTACACAGTACTTTTATAATAAAATGATAAAATGCACAGTAAACTTCTTGCCTATAAATATCGAAGGAATTCTTTGTTAGAATTTATAATTTCAGATTAAATTTTCTTAATATAGTAGTGTTAGAGAGATAGTGGTGGGAGTAAGAGAGAGAAATAATTTTTACGAAATGAGGTTCTGTCAAAATTACAAGGTAAGAATAACCCTCTTTTATATTTTTTATGTTTATTTTCATATCATTTTTAAAATCTATTATTATACTGGATATAATATTATTTTAAGTTACTATTCTAAATAGTAAATTACTATATCAATAGTAAAACACTATTACAAATAGTAAATTACTATTTAAATAGTAAATTACTATTTATTATTACTATTTATGATTTACTATTTACTGCTATTATTCATAGTTTACTATTTACCATTACTATTCACGATTTACTATTTACCATTACTATTCATGATTTACTATTTACCGTTACTATTCACGATTTACTATTTACCATTACTATTCATAATTTATTATTTACTTTTACTATTTAGGTAACTATTTAAAATTTATTATTTTTTGTTACTATTCATAATTACCATTTACCATTTCTGTTTCAAATAATAATCTTAATTTTTATCTTATGCCTATACTGAAATAAATTGATATTAATATTTTTAGAACTCGGAGGCACAGAGCGAACTTCGCCTTTGGTAGCAAATCAAGGTAAGGGGGTGGGATAGGAATATAATATAAAAAAACATAAGAATAATGAGTGGAGTCCCCTACTTCTTTTAAATTTAATAATATTATTATTTTAAAATAATAACTTTTAACTTCAAATTTATAATAAATTAAGTATCTTGTTTAACTTACTCTAAAATATCTATGCAAGGACCTAAACTTTTATAACTTATACAAACTGGACTAAACCTATGTAAGGACTATTATGACCTATATGGACTAAACTTAACCTATGCAAGGACTGGATTATATGGACTTACATAGACCTACGCGAGGAATGGACAAAAAGGACTTAAAGTCAACTATATTAATAACCATTAATTTTTGAATTATGATATATATTAATGATATTTAATTTAATTGATTTGATTATGATTGATAATATTTATTTGTGATTAATGATATTTAATTGTGATCGATAATATTTGATTGTGATTGATGATATTTAATTAGGATTGACAATATTTGGTTGTGATTGATAAGTGATTGATGATCTTGTAATGTGAAGTTTGAGCATATAGCAAGCATGACAGAAAACTAAAATTCAGTAAGAATTGTCTTACCTTACTCTTTAAATTTTTATTCTTAGAGAAAGTATTTTATAATTATTTTAGTCTTTTATTTCTTCTTAGAAATTATTTTCATTAACTTTACCTTTAATCTTTAGAATAAAATCTAGTATTTATTTTAGAAAGAAGCTATTTTATGAAAAATAATATATAAAATGGTTAAGATAATTAATTCTTGAATTAAAGAAAATTTGTATAGTTTTAAGTATTCTTGGTTAATCATTTTAAGAATTCTTTCCTTTTAGTAAATTAGAAGTTTAAAGTAAATTATTTTTGTTTTCCCCAACGTAATAACTAAAGAATATTTTGATATAATCGAGATTTTTAAACTCGACCTGGTTAAGATTCAACTTGAGAAAAAATTTGTAAATATGTAAAGTTTTCTATGAGAAAGTTTTGAGATATTTAAGACTTGGAAACTCAATTTTGATGAGATTTGAATTCAAAAATTGTACTAAATTTATTTCTTTATAACAGAAGTTTAAAGAAGAACTTGTGTAAATGTACAGTTTATTAAGATGATTTGTGAACCTTTATGGTATTTAATAATTGAGTTTCTAAAAGTCTTAACCAATTAAATATGCGAGTATTTCATGCATCATGAATCAATAAAGAGAAATGAGATGTGATGTTGCCTGGGGACGGATTATAGAAACCGAGGATACATTAGAGGAGGTTCAGATGCGAACCTTGGGATGAGAGGGTGTGAAATGGTGTTTCAGGTGACCTGGGGTCGCTCCCTAGTGTCGGGTACTTTAACAATAAAAACCTTCTCAGTCTGACTAGTCTCTAAGTGTTTCCATGCCAGTTGAGCTGTTTGTATGCCACGAAGGCATTTATGTTATTATTATCCAGAATTATAAAACAGTATAAACTCCTGGTTGGCCCAGTGCAAATTAAAACTTTAAGGGTCCACATACATAAACTGAATGAGATAGTATCATTAAAAGCATTACATAACATTCATGTGATTATGGCATTCTATGTGGGTGGTTGTGAATGAAAGTATAATTGTTATGTTTATGAAAACTCTACATTCATAATTGATTATGTATGAAATTATGATTGATATTATTATATTAGTTTGTGAAAACTCTTATGCTTATGTCTTATCTGTAAAGTATTATATTCTGTTTCTCAATCCTTCTTGTTTGAATTTGTGTCCAAAATATATACTATGTTGATATATAGCTAGTAGTCCAAGATAAAAGGATGTAATTACAAGAGGGTAAAGTGGTCTCATCCTAAATCAGATAAGTGAAGAGACATGGCAAGAGTAGGATTCCAAAACCCTATGGTTCGAGGACTAGGAAATGATTGGTCATAGTCGTAGTAGAGGTATAATTTAGTTTTAGTTTACCTTATTACAATATCAAGGTGGATAATTGTAACAAGGTAAAGGTTAAACTTTGATAAACTTTATCATTCAGATATAATACTGTAATCTTTTATCACTTATGATTTCTATAAATTTATTTTGTCATTATGAACAAATATTAAAAACCAACATTTTTTTTCTTTCAATATTCAAAGGAAATCAGGTATATACATGTCCTAGTATACGCGAGATAAGGAATGATATATATATATATATATATATATATATATCATTCTAAAGTTTCTTTTAAAAGCAATAAAAATATATATATCTTGTGTATATAAAGGGTTGTTACATCAACTACTTGTGGTTTTATACCATAACAACTATCAAAGCAATTTAAACACCTATAACTCATGCAATTCACGATCCCCCTTATCCAACACTACCTTAACACTTCACCCTAGTTCCTAGCAACATTCACAATGTTATACTTGACATCCACATTTAATTGGCTTAATGTCATTGATTCATAACATGCACACACATATAAATATATTTTCCCATAATTCCCTACCTATAACCACACAATCATCAATCCAATGGCTCAGAGTCATACCACAATTCTTGGTCACCATTTCAATTATTCATCATAAACATCATTAGATCATCGCATATTTATTATCATCATTAGCAATATCAAATCAATTATCTCAAACATACTCATGCATAGGCATTCACCAGGAAATCAAGAGATGCCTCGGCATCCATCTCACGTCTTCATAAATACCAATTGATCAGGTCACCTGTAACATCCTGATTTAGATTTAATTACCGACTAAGGTTAGTTGCTGATTAAGGTTAATTGCAGATTAAAGCTAATGGCTGAATAATAATAATAATGCCAGGAAAATGACGCATGTGCCCCTTGGTGGTATAAAGGGGTTTGGTCTCTCTCTCTCTCTCTCACTCATTCATTCACGCTGAGTTGGAGGAGAAAGTGAGAGTTGTGCATTTCCTTTCTGTGCATGCAATCAGCCTTCTTCCTCTTCTGCCATTCTTCGTCTTCTTCTCCTTCTTCTTCTTCTTCCATTCGAAGACTGTCAGAGTCCCGATTGGGAAGTCGGCAGCGTGGGGTATCTCGGAGTTATGGAAGTACTCCATTGAGGATGAGACGGATCTGCTTTAAGGAGAAGACGGCGCTGGGTGCTTGGAAGTCTGGAAGTCCTCTATTGTTCGTGAGGATTGGACTGTTCGAGTGAGGGAACAGCTTTTGGAATCCTCCACTGTTGCCCGAGAGAGAGAACAGCGTTGTGCCTTGGAGGCTTGGAATCCTCCGCTGTCTTGTATGCAGAGCATGGAGTGTCATGGAGGCAGAGCTATTCGAGAATATAAACGGCTCGGAGTTCCTCCAAAGTTGAGTGCCATGGTGGATGACTGAATCAGGACGTTTTGTTAAGAACGAGTAACCGATCGGAGCTGTAAGCTCGGGGAGCTTCTGGAATCTTCATTCCAGGTAGGGGGGCTGATTTACATCTCAAATGCATGGTTTATGGACGGGTTTCGGGTGAAATTGCTTTACTGTGTTGTGTTATACTTGAAATGTGTTGATTAATGTGTTGTGGTTGAGTAACAGTTTATGAAACGCCCGGATTTATGATAGCTGTGATTTGTGTAATGTTGTGTTGATCTCCGTCCATGAATGCATGTTCACTTGCATGTGATGTATGTGGATATTATTGTGAATGCCAAGTGCATGTGCTGTGAACCAGTGTGAATACCGAATACATGTGGTGTGAAAATACTGTGCTGGTTCTGTTGTGATTTTATATAAAATGCATGAGATGCTTGTGGCTGTTAATGAGAAAGCCGAGCGCATATGTATGACTCTGCTATACTGATTCCAGAGAGTGATTTTATATTTAAATACATGAGATGCATGTTACTGACATTTCGAATGCCGAGTGTCTATGTGTGGACTGGTTGTCGATTCTCGTGTGGGATATTATCTGAATAAGCATGGGATGCTTGTTATGAAATGCATAAGGTTGCATATATGGAAAAAGGGTGACCCGTGGAAGGTCAGGAACCCTATGTGATGATTTCTAGCTACAGATTCTTGGGCCAGATCCTGTGAGAGCCCGTGATAGCCGACGGAGCTAGAGTTAAGTCTCGAGACGTCACGAGGTGACCAGTATCATGCGGGAAGGGCTAATGGACTGGGGCCGGGAAGGAATTTGTAACTGAAATTAATGTTTAAGTCGGATCCGCATGCATATGCATTGGTGCATTGTTATCAAGAATAACATGATTGATATAGTCTTGAATGACTTGAGTGAATTCCGACTGGATGAATGTATGTATATTGGTACTGTTGCCGAGTGCAATGTAATGATTGGTTGTGAGTTTATGATATTGAGAATAATATGAATTAAATTGCCCTGAGTGAATTGAATAATTCCGATCGGATGATGTTGTGTGAATGTCCATATTGAATGGCAGTGTATGTTATTGTTGATTGAGATATGTAATTGAATAATTGAGAATTTGAGGATTAATCCGAGTCAATAACTGTCATTTAATATGTAAAAGCTCACCCCTACTGTGGCTATATTTTCAGTATATGTAGGTTGGACTGGTGAATGACTAGAAAGCCTCAAGTCCGAGTGATGAGTAATTATACTGCTGCAGTGTACATATTGTACATATTGTACATATTGTATATAGTCTAATATAGCCTTGGCCGGCTCTTATGTAATCCGTTGTTTGAACGTATTTATTTACTCAGATTGGCTATCGGAGTTGTGAACATGTATACATATATATATATATAAATATTTGGCTAAAAGGTAAATTTAGCCCCTAGAAAATATGTGATTTTGGCTTTACCCCCTGAAATAATTTTTCTTGGTATTGTGTCCCTGAAAAATTTTTAAATGTAGTATATGACCCCTTCCGTTGACTCTCTCTGCCAAATGATGAGGTGGAACCAAGTCACATGTCAGTGATTGCATATATGGCATATGACTCATCATTTTAAATGCCTTGTAGGATTGAGTTTCTGATTAAGGGGCCTAATGCTATGAAACAACTTTTTAAAGGGCCTAATGCTATAAAAATAACTTTTTAAAGGGCCTATTGCTATATTCGCTGTGACTGAACATAACCTAAACATAACAACACCATCTCTTCAACCTCTTAAATCCTTCACAGCAATAGCCAATGGGAGATATGAACACAACACTGTGATATATTGCATACAACACTATGAATAACACTCTCATTCCTATCATTCTCTTCTTGTGCCCTCTCTCTTCTCTTGCTCATGACATCCATGGGAGCTTGAAGGGAGCTTCAATTTCTTGAAATTCTTAAAGGTAAAGTTGAACTCAAACTTAGCTTTGTGTAGATTATGAACCCCCATACTCAATTCTTACGATTTCTTGAACTTTGAAGCAATTTCGGAGCTTAGGAATGTTTGTAGTGAAAGATTTAAGGGGTTGAAGATATGGTGTTGTTATGTTTAGGTTATGATTCAGTCACAGCGAATATAGCAATAGGCCCTTTAAAAAGTTGTTTTTATAGCATTAGACCCTTTAAAAAGTTGTTTCATAGCATTAGGCCCCTTAATCAGAAACTCAATCCTGCAAGGCATTTAAAATGATGAGTCACATGCCACATATGCAATCACTGACATGTGACTTGGCTCCACCTCATTATTTGGCAGAGACAGTCAATGGAAGGGGTCATATACTACACTTAAAAAATTTTCAGGGACACAATACTAAGAAAAATTATTTCAGGGGGTAAAGCCAAAATCACATATTTTCCAGGGGCTAAATTTACCTTTTAGCCTAAATATTTTACATTGAAATGGTGTTACTTTTATCAACTGGGAAGTGGTGTGGAAAGAATAATGCTAAGTCAATAAGTTCCGAGTGGGATATTGTTAGGAGAGCCGTTTCTGGGTGAGGCTATAGCGAGTGGGCCTTTTTCCGAGTGGTGAAGGCTTAAAATGGTTCCGAGAGAAATGTATACGAAGGGACTTCTTCCGAGGGAAGAATAGTCCTGATGCCGAGTAAAATATAGCTGGGATAACCTCTTCCGAGGGAAGGAAAGTTTAATACTCCCGAGTGAGAATTGACCGAAGTAAGAACGGTTAAAATGGTTCCGAGTGAATAAGGTTGTATATTCCGAGTGAATAAGGTTGTATATTCCGAGTGAATAAGGTGGTATATTCCGAGTGAATAAGGCTGTATATTCCGAGTGAATAGGTTGTATGTTCCGCGTGAAGAGGGGTTAGAGTAATTCAGAGTGGAACTTGATTAAGGAGATCATTTCCGAGGGATGGAAGGTCAAGGTATTTGCCGAGTGGAACCTAGTCGATGGAACTCTTTCGAGTGAGACATACTATATAGACTCCGAGTGGATGAGGTTATAAAATCTTTAAGTGAGACTTGACCTAGTAAAGTATTCTCCGAGTGAGGAAGATTAAAATATACCGAGTAAAGAATGGGTAAAACACCTCCGAGTGAATTGTGATTGAAATACACCGAGTGGTATTGGACTGGGGAAAATACTTCCGTGTGAGGGAAAGCTTATAGATTCTGAGTGGAATAACCGAGGGAATCATTTCCCGAGTGGAGATTAAGACGCTTCCGAATGAAGCATGTCTGTGACCTTCTTGAATAAAAATAAGGATCTGGCTAAGAGTTTACCGGGTGAAGCATGACCCGAAGGGGACCGTTCCCGAGTGAACGTGGTCCTGATTCTGAGTGACAGAATTCCCGAGTGAATGGACTCGCTTCAGCGAATAAGGAATCGCTCCAGCGAGTAGATGCTCGCTTAAGCGACTTCTGCTGCCTTACGTTAAACCGAAGCTGGGTCTTGCCAGCGAGTGGCATTCTGACCCGGTCTTCTTTTTCTCTGATCGGTTTTCTGCTTCCCTTGACTTCAGTTTGTTTTATTTTATCCTGACTCCTGTTCTGAATTTTGGAAAAATTTCCCCTGTCTCAGGTTTTCTTTTATTTAAGTCGGGATGTTTCATCACCAACCATATACATCACAGATGCAAGATAATTATAATTACACCAACCAATATCATAACATAAAATTCATAAAACATAGCATATATACACATACACATGTACATCAAAATCTCAATTCTCCTTAGCATTGCTTCACCAGCTTATCTGGTATTGGTTTCCATGACATCAACAATATCCCTGTCTTGAGTCACTAAAACAACAGTAAAAGTGAGTGACTGACAATACAAATCAATACAAATAGTCCAAATTTTTAGGGAAAAGCATAACATAGCTAAGGTTACATTTGATTACACATTTCGATTAATTCATTCTCATTCAACTTCAATATAATTAGACATCATCAATTCATCAATTGCATAATTGGTAAATCAAGTCCTCAACGTCACATTCAAATCATCAAATATCATAATTGATCCTCATAATTTCATAACTGGTTCTCAGTCAATGATATAGGACTCTCCAGTATTTGGATACTAAATTGGATTAGTCGTCAATTAGGAGTCCTACCCGACCACCTATGAACCCTACCTAGTCCACCAAGCTCCGCCTGGCTCGCCACCACACCACTGGATCCTACCTAATCACTAGGTAGCTCAACTGGGCTACGCCCGACCAAGAGAGCTAAAAACAAGGGGTAAATATACCGATCGACCATCCACACCACATAACAAGTACATATATCAAATCATATCTCATCATTATTTCATTCAACTCATAATACAATGTCCCGACAAAATAACCGTCACCCTGGGACCACACTTAGGCCACTCAGACATATCAATCTCTTCCACTTTCTCAAATTAATAATACATCACATGGTATCACATAAGGTTATATTAACAAATCAACGGTTCTTATCAACCAAAAATTCATTTCTCACACAGTTTAAACACATAATTTATAACACTCACATTACAAATCTTAATGTCATCATACATTTAAAATTTCAATTCATCATCTATATATCTCGAGGTTCACTGTACCATTGTAGCATTTATATCCTCATTACCAACTAAATCATTTCTCATCAACATCGTTTATTCACACAAGTCTACCAATACATATACATACATACATACATACATACATACATACATACATATATACATACATACATACATTTATATAAAGTTTAACATTTTTAGTCTATCCTACCTTTTTCCTATAAATCAGAATTTCTGTCAATGTTATTTTCATTAATTCATACACCAATTACACCTCCTTACCTCTCTTCCACACTTTCTATGCTTCCACTTCAATTCCACAATCACCAAAATTCATCGAAAATCTATAATCAAAGAATTTACAAACCCACATAATGCTTCAACATTCAAAATTAAAACCCATTACATCAAAATGAATTCAAATACATTCTTGAGGTTTTCGAAGCTTACCTTTGTAAGTTTTGACCTTCGTTCCTATGTTCTGTTTCACTTAACGACTTCCCCGCATGCCTTCTGCCACCTAGCAACGTCAAAACAAAAACCCATTCATTCTTTAGCAACACCCATTATGCCAAAACTCATTTCCAAGCTTTAAATACAACAAAAACGATGGAACCCGAAACCCCTATGGAAGCTTGCCAATTTCAGTTTTGAAAAGAGAGGAATCATGAAATTGAACATGCCCATAAGCTTATATTGTTCCCCTGATTCTAAAAACGCGTTCAATTTTAGCTTTTGATAAAGAATTGATCTTCAGTTTGAGCTCATAAGTCACACTGCCATGGCAATGGTGTTTTCTCTTTTCTTGGGCTCCACTCTCGTGCATGAAGGAGAAGAAAAGAGTTTAAAAAGGTTTTAAGGCCCCAAGGGCACTTTTGCCATTCCACCCCTTTTTATTATCTTTTACATTTTCTTTCTCCTTTTCTAAAATTCTTTACTTTTCTTTTATTTCTTTTTAAATAAAACTTACCTTAAGTAATTAATTATCATACTTTCATTACATGGTAATTAATATTTTACCATCTCAAAATTTAATTTAATCTAATTTTATAATCAATCATCTTTAATTAATTAATTAATTTAATTTCATCATCAATTTAAAATTCCCTAATTAATTTAATTTAATTCACAATAACACCCAATTTATTTATTTATTTATTCTATACAACACAATTAATTAATTTTAATAGTTGGATGTTATAAGAAATGTTATTTTAAGTGAGAGTGAAAGGAACAAATCTAGGTCATACAACCATATACAGATAGTCATGATTAAATTTTTTTTAAATCATATAATCAATATATTTTAATTTCGACTACCCATAATAAGGTTTAACGATTCAGATTTATTCATCTTTTTGTCACTTTAAAAGAATATTTCTTGAAACATTCTTACTTAATAAAAACTAAATCCGAAACAAGGGAAAATTTTTCCCAAAAATAAACCAAGCAGTCAGGTAATTTAAAAACAACATAAAGGCAAGGAAGCAAAACCGACAGCGGAATAACAAGCTTCAGCGAGCCCTCACAAAACGTTCACTCGCTCAAGCGAGATCCAACTCCGCTTGAGCGAGACATCCCAACACGCTTGGGCGAACACTCATTCACTTAAGCGAAGCCAACCCAAAAGCCTTCCATCCATTCACACTCGCTGGAGCGAATCCTTATTTGCTGAGGCGAGAAGCCACACTCGGTAATTCCCATCACTCGAAATCCGGGGTTCCATTCACTCGGGATCGACCTCAACACACATGCCTCCCTCGGAAGCTCATACATAATTCCTTAGTTTTATCCAGGAAGGTCACAGATAAGATCCACTTGGGAATGATGGCTATTCCACACGGGATCCAAAAACTCCCCTCACTTGGAATAACTCCCCAATCAAATACCACTCGGTATACTCTAACCCCAAGTCACTCGGAGGATTACTAAATTAAGTCTCACTTGGACCAATTCAATACTTAGCCATTCGGAGTATATATGTAGCCACATTCAGTCGGAAAAGGATTCCCTAAGAATGGCTCAACTCGGACCATCACAACCCTTCTCCCTTCAGGAGAGGTTCACTCGGGATTTCCACTCGGAAATACCCATACACCTTCCCACTCGGAATTTCACTCATATCATTCACTTAGCACATATGGGCCAGTCTTCCCTCGGAAGTAGCCCACTCGAGCACCTCTCCATGGAATTATTCAAGCCTAATACATTCGGACAGAGTATATACTTAGGCCTCATTCAGAAATGGCTCTCACAACAATGTTCCACTCGGAATTCATGGACTTAACATCATTCCATCCACTATTACTTCTCAGTTTACACAATTATGTGGTACCAATGTAAACCATAAATACATATATAAGTATATATAAACATACGCTCAGAATAATGATAACTCGGATTTCTTATACATATAAATGTGTATTCATTATACAACGTTCTTAAGAGCCGGCCAAGGCTTTAACATAACTATATACAATTGGTACAGTATACTCTATACACTACAACAACACAGATACCCATCACTCGGGTTTAGGCCTTCTCACCATTCCGAGTCCGACCTGTATATACTGAAAAATGGTGTAGGGGTGAGCTTTTACATATAAAATGTTAGTTATTGGCTCGGATTTAACCCCAATTCTTAACTATATAATAACATCACTCATTCGGGTTCATGCAATTCAGTCAGGATTAAGTAATTCACATCATTCACAATCACATATGCTCACAGTCATAACACACCTTGCACTCGGCAACGGTACTAATGTACATACAGACACTCAGTCGGATTTCATACCAATTATTCATGGCTATATTGCTCATATTGTTCACTACAGCATGCACCATAACCATATCATCATATTGCACTCGGCAATAGCATCAATATATATATGTACTCATCCAATCGGATTTACTCAAATCAATACCAAACTATATCAAAGATTTCATTCACAATATCATATCCACATATTCATGTAATTCACATTGAGCTTAATGACAATCATAAGTGTGCACATAGATATTCAATCGGATCCCATCCGTTATTACTAAATTTTATTGTTGCAACATAGGCTCCCAGCCTTCTATTCAGCTCCCAGCTGATCCGGCCATTTTACAGGTACCCAACCGTTTGCCCTCTCTTGTGACACAAACACTCTCAGCGTCAACGGCAGTGCCACGGGCTAACCCCGAGCCCCGCTCAAGAGGTTGCCTGAGCCCCACTCAAAGGACTTTAAATTTAAACCCCGAGCCTCGCTCAAGGGGAGTGCCTGAGCCTCGCTCGAAGGACTTCTTCACACATATTCATCTGATTTTCGTCTCTGTATATGCTCACAACATTTACAAGGGGCGAATCAGATGCATATGGTTGTATTCATCAAATACATCAGTGTCATTTCACACGTTAAAGCACCACATATCACATGCGACTCATGCAACCATTATAAATCACACAGACTCTGAACAGCATTCATACATCTCATGTACTCGACAATCCATTCTTTCGTTTCATGCATGACATGTCTTTTTAATATGAGAATTCCCAAACAGGGGTCGACCCACAATTTACACATATACACTCAGTATTCGAATCATCAGTAACATGCATTTCACACGGTTAAACATAAACCACGCATTGGAATCAGTATAACAAATTCATACACTCGGCAATTCAAAAGAGTCAACAAGCATTTTAGTATAAACATCAAACAGATATTTTTCCACTGCCTCAATATAAAATGCGCTCGGCAATCACCATAATAGCATACACATACATTCACTTTGCATTCTCATGATCATCTACGCACATCTCATGAATGGAAACCAACATGCACCACACATTCGGCTACCACTCAATCCCAGTACCATAATCAACAAATTACTAGTACAACGCAACACAGTGAAGAGATTTCACACAGTATCAGTCCATAAACCACGCATTTGAGATGTAAGTTAGCTCCCCCTACCTGGAATGAAGATCCCAGAAGCTCCACGGGCCTACGGCTTCTAATTTAGGCGTCCGTGCCTCCAGTCATCCATCAGCGCTCTACTCTCAACTTTGGGAGAATCAACGCTGCTTCCTTTCAAGCAGCTCTGCTACCAAAGCACTTAACACTCTTGCATGTAAGGACAGTGGGGAGTTCAAGTCTCCAAAGCACACGTCGTCCTATTACTCGGTCCAGTGGAGGGTTCCCAAGCCTTCGAGACACACAGTGCTCTGCACCCTCACTTGAGCAGCCTCGTCTTACCATAAGTAGAACAACTCTACAACTCTGAGGCACGTCAACGCTGCCCACACATCCACTCAAAATCCCGTTAGCCTTCGAGTGAAAGAAGAGGGTGAAGAAGAAGAAAAATAGTAGAAAAGAAGAGGCCAGATGCATGCACGAAGAAAAGATGTCCAGCTTTCAAGTTTTTCCCAGCAGCGTGAATAAAATGAGGGAAAGAGAGAGCCGAAGTTCTTTTATACCACCAGGGGCACATGCGTCCTTTCACCCGACATTATTATTATTATTTATTCAACCATTTCTAACTAATCAGCAATTAGTCCAATCAACCATTAATCTTAACTCTGTAATTAACCCTTAATTAATGGCTTAATCTCAATCGGTAAAAATCAGGATGTTACAATTCTCCCCCTCTCAAAGAATTTCATCCTCGAAATCCAAACACAGACTTACCTCAACAGACAGTTCGGAATATCACTGTCATACTCCATAACCGATTGCAACTGTTCGCTTCTCAATGTTTTCGACTACTTCGCAATTTCCAATCGGCATAAATAAAATAACCCTTCATAGGATTCAATACATTGGGGACTCAATTACCCACGTACAGTTACCCGATCCAACTCTGCCAGTTCACCATAATTAATGGCACTTCTTAATTGCTTGGCAGCTAGGCCTTATTTTCTCAACGCCGATCGGTGTACCTCCACCGTCGGATCCTCAAATTCCAGGGAGTCACTCGGATCTCTCAATCAAAAGGGTTATTCATGGTTTGAAAGTAATTCTCACCTGGAAAACATTCCACTTACAGAATTTTCACTCGGCATTTAAGCCTACATCAAAAGTGTCATTTAGACTTAGTTCCTTAACTCAGTAGTGACTCTCAAATGATGTTTCACTCATAACATCATAACTCCACTCAGTAGTTCTTTCTCTCAGAAAGATTCGACTCGAAATCATCTCCACTTTATCACACTCGGAAATATACTATTCTTACCTGAGTGAATTCTCACTTCATCATTTATTCCAGCTCAGAGTCCTGATCCTCACTAAATCCATAGTACCACTCGGTTAGACCCATAAAACTTCTAATCTCCGTGACAGACTTGGGTCACACTTATACCATTACTACTATCACCTTAAATGAACCAATAGCAACGCCACCTTCGGACATAGCGTGTCCCAAAACTGGATTCCAACTGACTAAAAGTCATACACCGATAGCTTGGCAATTAATTTGCTTCTTATTCTGTACCACAGCTCCATGTGGAGGTGTCCTTCATGCCCCAGGCATGACTCGGAAAAACTCTGAAAGTCATCAACGAATACTTCCACAGACTGATCTAGTTAAGATTGGAGATATTGTTTGTACAACCATGAACACCGCCTGCACATTCACCACCTATCCAAAGTGGTCATAATAATTCCTGGACGCCGTTCTAGGGGTAACTGAAACCTTAATCCAATTTAAGAGTATTCTGACTGCAATTTGTTCTTAGAAAAACTGGATCACACCACCATTGATCAGCCAGATCATCCGCACTCGGTAGTGGGTATTATCCCCTTTAGTTAACTTATCCAATCGGTGGCAATCAAGGCATAACCACCACCACTCTCCTCGACTAGCAACATCGAGCACTCTTGTCTGAAGGATCACTCTTCTATTCTGACATTCAACCATCACTTAATAGCTAATTTACACTGAAACAATCTCTGATCCTCTCGGAGGTAAGAACACCAGAGCTAAATTAAATCCTCTACTCTCATTTTGATACACTACCAATTACTATCCACTCGGCACAACCCTCATCTTCACTCAGAACAGCCCGATAGACTCACCATCACCATAAGCAGCTACAACCTCACCTGCCTGACTTATGAATTGCTGCATCCAACTCATAGGATGACGTCTCATTCCTATGGGGTTACAACAATTACATAAAGTCACTGCAAAAGTGTACGCTGCCACAATACCTATGGTATGAAGAGTCGTCTCGGAACAACATCCATTACACTCCTTTCACTCACACCGACCAGCTTACTCAACTAATACTAATTCATAAAAATTAATGGCAATTTACACACACACACATATATATATACAATACATTTACATCGACATCATCATTATGCACCACCTAGGGCACATCACACAGCAACAATCATGAAATACAGTTTGCCACTACTGTAAAACAGTATAATGGTAATAGGCTTCCGACCCTCACAAGGTACATGCCTCATTATTACACATAATCTAGTATAAGTCACACGATGATAATCATCGAGTATCAGTCACCATAAAAGGGTATAATAACAGTCTAATAATCCTTGTTTCATCCTTCACCTTTGACCATTAATCAATTAAAGCCTAGGTGATTCATCAAGCTCACTTAAATATACATCTCCGAGTAACAACTTGGTCTCAATCTCATAGCAAGCTTCTGCATCAGCAAACTTTTTCACCCATCACAAGCACGATATAGTGGAGTACAATCATCATTCTTAATACCACAAGGTACTCGGATTTCAATCTTACCACTCACTATCCATCAGGTATCCCATTTATTATTTACATTTCACCTTAAGACAATTCTAGCCTCAACAATTCATTACACGATCACTCTACTCGGCTCAACAATCCATAAGGTCAATCAGATTATCCGACTCAGAAATTCTAGGGGTCACTTAGTATTCCTCGTGAGACACTCCCACAACATCCAATTACCACCGAGTCTAGACCCTTCACAAGATCCGGTCAACCACTAGACTTAATAAGCCTAAGGGTTACCTAGAACCCATTGTGGGACATTCCCACAACATTTAAATATCACCGAGTCTGGACCACCATAGGGCCTAGCACCACAAAATCTGATAGAATACAATCATACTAAATCCGGATTTCCATACCTTATGGGTCATAATTCAATCAATTATTCACTCGGTTTTCAACCACAAGGCCGAGTCTAACCCAAATCCTCAGTATTCAATTACATCAATTTCTCACCCAGTTTTCTAACCTCTCAGGTATCCATCTCAATAATATCCGATCATACATGATCATGCTCAATTAACTGTGTCACCACACCTAGTGGACTAACATCAACCAATCATTCACTCGATTTTCACACACCAGAAACCGAGACACTATCCCAATTAAACATGCATCGGATTTTATAATTAATCACCTATCACATACCCAGATTTCCAACTTAGGAACTATAACACACCACTTATACCATAAATCACGTACATCATATATCACTCAGGGTTCTCGTGCCAAAGGATGATCCCTTACAAATGACACAACCGATTACTTAAATTCGGAAACACCACACTAGGGAATTTCTTCATTATCATTCACTCAGCCAACTCAACATATGAGTTCTAATCCATTCAACAAGCATGACTCGGCCATGAACCATTAGCATGGCATACACAAGAGTCCTAGCCAATTAATCTGACCTTCACCTGTATAAGGGTCACAACGTATATCATTCTATTTCCTTTCTAATCAACCCAGGCTTAGAATAACCTCTAAGCATTTCATACATAATCGGGTCAGGGTAGCATCAAGTCTTCTATCCCCCAAATCAACATCGCAACAGTAGTATCTTTCACTACTGTCCCCAACAACACATAGTTATACAATCACACACTAATCATGCTTAAGCATGCCTCAAATCCAATAGATTACCACAAGCAATGATGACAATTAGTCATATTGCACACAACCACCCACTAACAGTAGGCATACCTTGGCCATGGACCTTTTGGTCTGCTCTGATACCAAAATGAAACATCCTTACTTAATAAAAAATAAATCTGAAACAAGGGAAAATTTTTCCCAAAAATAAACCAAGCAGTCGGGTAATTTAAAAACAACATAAAGGCAAGGAAGCAAAACCGACAGTGGAATAACAAGCTTCAGCCAGCCCTCACAAAATGTTCACTCGCTCAAGCGAGATCCAACTCCGCTTGAGCGAGACAGCCCAACACGCTTGGGCGAACACTCATTCGCTTAAGTGAAGCCAACCCAAAAGCCTTCAATCCATTCACACCCGCTGGAGCGAATCCTTATTCGCTGAGAGAGAAGCCACACTCGGTAATTCCCATCACTCGAAATCTGGGGTTCCATTCACTCGGGATCGACCCCAACACACATGCCTCCCTCGGAAGCTCATACATAATTCCTTAGTTTTATCCAGGAAGGTCACAGATAAGATCCACTTGGGAATGATGGCTATTCCACACGGGATCCAAAAACTCCCCTCACTCGGAATAACTCCCCAATCAAATACCACTCGGTATACTCTAACCCCAAGTCACTCGGAGGATTACTAAATTAAGTCTCACTCCGACCAATTCAATACTTAGCCATTTGGAGTATATATGTAGCCACATTCAGTCGGAAAAGGATTCCCTAAGAATGGCTCAACCCGGACCATCACAACCCTTCTCCCTTCGGGAGAGGTTCACTCGGGATTTCCACTCGGAAATACCCATACACCTTCCCACTCGGAATTTCACTCATATCATTCACTTAGCACATATGGGCCAGTCTTCCCTCGGAAGTAGCCCACTCGAGCACCTCTCCATGGAATTATTCAAGCCTAATACATTCGGACAGAGTACATACTTAGGCCTCATTCAGAAATGGCTCTCACAACAATGTTCCACTCGGAATTCATGGACTTAACATCATTCCATCCACTATTACTTCTCAGTTTACACAATTACGTGTTACCAATATAAACCATAAATACATATATAAGTATATATAAACATACGCTTAGAATAATGATAACTCGGATTTCTTATACATATAAATGTGTATTCATTATACAACGTTCTTAAGAGCCGGCCAAGGCTTTAACATAACTATATACAATTGATACAGTATACTCTGTACACTACAACAACACAGATACCCATCACTCGGGTTTAGGCCTTCTCACCATTCTGAGTCCGACCTGCATATACTGAAAAATGGTTTAGGGGTGAGCTTTTACATATAAAATGTTAGTTATTGGCTCGAATTTAACCCCAATTCTCAACTATATAATAACATCACTCATTCGGGTTCATGCAATTCAGTCAGGATTAAGTAATTCACATCATTCACAATCACATATGCTCACAGTCATAACACACCTTGCACTCGGCAACGGTACCAATGTACATACAGACACTCAGTCGGATTTCATACCAATTATTCATGGCTATATTGCTCATATTGTTCACTACAGCATGCACCATAACCATATCATCATATTGCACTCGGCAATAGCATCAATATATATATGTACTCATCCAATCAGATTTACTTAAATCAATACCAAACTATATCAAAGATTTTATTCACAATATCATATCCACATATTCATGTAATTCACATTAAGCTCAATGACAATCATAAGTGTGCACACAGATATTCAATCGGATCCCATGCATTATTACTAAATTTTATTGTTGCAACATAGGCTCCCATCCTTCTATTCAGCTCCCAGTTGATCCGGTCGTTTTACAGGTACCCAACTGTTTGCCCTCTCTTGTGACACAAACACTCTCAGCGTCAACGGCAGTGCCACGGGCTAACCCCGAGCCCCGCTCAAGAGGTTGCCTAAGCCCCGCTCAAAGGACTTTAAATTTAAACCCCGAGCCTCGCTCAAGGGGAGTGCCTGAGCCTCGCTCGAAGGACTTCTTCACACATTCATCGGATTGCCATCTCTGTATATGCTCACAGCATTTTCAAGGGGCGAATCAGATGCATATGGTTGTATTCATCAAATACATCAGTGTCATTTCACACGTTAAAGCACCACATATCATATGCGACTCATGCAACCATGATAAATCACACAGACTCTGAACAACATTCATACATCTCATGTACTCGACAATCCATTCTTTCGTTTCATGCATGACATGTCTTTTTAATATGAGAATTCCCAAACAGGGGTCGACCCACAATTTACACATATACACTCAGTATTCGAATCATCAGTAACATGCATTTCACACGGTTAAACATAAACCACGCACTGGAATCAGTATAACAAATTCATACACTCGGAAATTCAAAAGAGTCAACATGCATTTCAGTATAAACATCAAACAGATATTTTTCCACTGCCTCACAATAAAATGCGCTCGGCAATCACCATAATAGCATACACATACATTCACTTTGCATTCTCATGATCATCTACGCACATCTCATGAACAGAAACCAACATGCACCACACATTCGGCTACCACTCAATCCCAGTACCATAATCAACAAATTACTAGTACAACGCAACACAGTGAAGAGATTTCACACGGTATCCGTCCATAAACCACGCATTTGAGATGTAAGTTAGCTCCCCCTACCTGGAATGAAGATCCCAGAAGCTCCACGGGCCTACGGCTTCTCAATCAGGCGTCCGTGCCTCCAGTCATCCATCGGCGCTCTGCTCTCAGCTTTGGGAGAATCAACGCTGCTTCCTTTCAAGCAGCTCTGCTACCAAAGCACTCAACGCTCTTGCATGTAAGGATAGTGGGGAGTTCAAGTCTCCAAAGCACACGCCGTCCTATTACTCGGTCCAGTGGAGGGTTCCCAAGCCTTCGAGACACACAGCGCTCTGCACCCTCACTTGAGCAGCCTCGTCTTACCACAAGTAGAACAACTCTACAACTCTGAGGCACGTCAACGCTGCCCACACATCCACTCAAAATCCCGTTAGCCTTCGAGTGAAAGAAGAGGGTGAAGAAGAAGAAAAACAGTAGAAAAGAAGAGGCCAGATGCATGCACGAAGAAAAGATGTCCAGCTTTCAAGTTTTTCCCAGCAGCGTGAATAAAATGAGGGAAAGAGAGAGCTGAAGTTCTTTTATACCACCAGGGGCACATGCGTCCTTTCACCCGGCATTATTATTATTATTTATTCAACCATTTCTAACTAATCAACAATTAGTCTAATCAACCATTAATCTTAACTCTGTAATTAACCCTTAATTAATGGCTTAATCTCAATCGGTAAAAATCAGGATGTTACATTTCTCGTATAGTATATATATATATATATATATATATATATATATATATATATATATATATATATATATATATATATATATACCTTAACTAATTTATACATTTCTTATTTATTAAGTGGGCAGTCATGCTCAAAGAAAAAGCATGTATCAAATAATTGCGGCTTCAATAATTACATCAATATATTATTAGCGTTTATTTACTCATAGTACACATTCTTTTCAGATGTGTGCTTGCTTGCTTTCATTCAATAATTTATTATCTTTCCCCCCTAAAGCGAGCACTAAATTCTGGAAGAGGATACAATGTTTGATAATTTTGGCATCAGTGATGCTTTTATATTATGTTGATAATTTTATCTGTTTATTTTAAAATTAAATTATATTATAATTATATAATATTTTTCAATCAAAAATAGTTTTTGTCTAGTCTTTAAATTAACGATTTAATAAAAAGAAAAATTAATGATTCTATTTTAATTGAGAAATATCATATAGTTTCATCTTATTTTAATTTTAAAATGAACCGATAAAATCACCAATAAAATAAAATGAAAATTAATAATCTCAAACTCATAGAGCATTGCAGTCTCTTCCCTGTATTGTGCTGTGGATCACATGATTGAATGTACATTTGAACCTTTTTCTATAAGGAACAGGGGAAGAAACGGGAACGAAAATATATTTTTTGACTATAGTCATGTTTGATTCTGAATTGGTAATTAAGTCAAGATCCAAGATATGCATAACATTTTGTAAAATGTGATTCACGAGCAAATCTTATATGGTGTAGATCATTGTTTCAATTAATCACATATTAATAAATATAATATTATATTATATATCTTTTATAAATTTTTATATATTTATCTTACTAAATGATACCATAAATAACATAATAGTCTTAAATCATATAATATTTTCTTGTGATTCACAATAAGAAGTAAAAGCAGCACCTAACTAGTAGCTAGAAGATCAATTTGGTGGGTCATCTTATAAATCAATGAGCAAATGTTTTACTAGAAAATTATAATAATTTCAACATAATCACCACACAACAAGATTTCATGGAAAGTTTCAAAACGGAAATAAAATTATGGTCATTTTCAAACCGATAACCAAAAAATATTTAATAAAAAAATTAATCATACAAAACTTTTTTCTAACTCAATACCATAAGTATACCCACACTTTTCAAAATTCTAATCTTAGAACACTTTAATATAAAAGTATAATAATAATAATAACATGAAAAAACTTAACGTGTTTTTAAATATTTTTCAGTAATGTCTCTAAACACTTATTAATTACTGTGTTTTCACAATTTGATACACTTAAACACTTAGACATTAGACCTTTTGCCCCCCTTAAAAGTATACATGTTTCAACCCCATCATGCATAAAAATCTAAATGTTTTCAAGTAGGGGTTGATTTTTAATTCAAGAAAGTTGTTGCAGCTGGAAATTTTGTGATCTTTATATATTTGGTTCTTTTTAGTGTGGATTAAGAATATCATGTGAACCATAATTAAAGACGCATCTCATACTATGAAAAATGTGTGTAATGGTCTCATTGGAATGAATAAATTGATGGAATATGATATTAGTGGGGTGACCACCACAATTTTATGCACATGTATTGCATTGCTATTAAGCATAGATTGATCGAGCCAGTGAGGAGTACAAGACTACTGTATCAAATAAATTAAACTACATATTCACGTTTTGTTTGATATGAAGTTGAGAAAATAAAAGTATAAAAATAAAAAAATTTAAAGGTTAATATTAATGATTTACGTCTTCGATATAGTTAAAACTTTGTTTAATCGTAAGATCTTTTTTTTAGAGTTGATCAAATTGATATTTGACCAATCCCAACATTTAAACAAACACCCCTTAATAAGAGTTTATAGCCTAACTAAATTTTATTCACGTTATTATAGACTTGTTTTCCAAACTATATCATATTTTCTGCGGTTAACTGGAAATTCATTTAATTACATAATTCATTTCTAATGCATTTTCCTTGTATCATATAAAATAAAGTTCACTGGTAAATAATTATTTTAATGATAATGAATATTAACATCTAGATATTTCTTTAACATTCAAAATCGCAAAGGTTTTGTTTGGAAGAAAAAATATTAAGTGAGTAATTCGATTTTCGAGAGTGTTTATAATTCTGTGTGCTAAGAAAATTTGTTTGGGTATTCCATGTAAAAATAATTTAAAATTATAGTAATTTTGATGAAGAGTTTGGGTTATGTAAAAGCAAACCGTTTTAAATTCCATCTAAATAGCAGGGATTTGTGGGATTTGAAATTTCGCTATGTATTTTAAAAATTCCAACCATATATGGATGATCATGATTAAAAAATTTTAAAATCACATGATCACTTAAAAAGTCATATGACTTTTTAAAAATTCATATGACTAATATATTCTAATTTTGATCATTTATGATAAAATCTAACGGTTTAAATTTATTATTAATGATAAAACATTTCTCATTATTTCCCATCACTAAAAGCAAAAGCCTAGGATACAAACGGAATGGCTTGAAGCCCAAGGTGTTAGAAATACACTGGGCTTCTACAAGCTTCTAAAATTGTCACACCGGCCCATAAATGTCATAGAAATTCAGGGTACCTCTTGTTCATTATATAGTGTAATAGTTTAGAGATACTCGTCCCGTTAAAATCTATCAAAAAAATGGACTAGAGTCCCTCCTCCTTATCGCCTAAATAAATTAATCAAAAATTAGAGTCTGTCCTGCTTAATACTATCAAAGCCAAAAATTATGTGCTTTTTAGAAAAGATGATGGGTTGGCAGGATGGCCCGTCAATCTTTTTTAAAAATATTATGTCAAATTAAGATAAAAGAGTTTAAAAATAATTTTTAAAAAAATCAAAGAAGATATTATTAAAAGAAATGTACAAGTAGTAAGAGATATTACTTTTTTAATTTTAAAAAATAAAAGTATATATTTTAATAAAATAAAGTATAAATTATTTTATTATTAATATTTATAATTTTTTATAGAAGCCCGCACCAAGTTTTGGCCCGCCATACGGACCGGGCTGTGGCAGGACGGCAGGTTGAAAATTTTGCCTTTGGTGAACTTGACGGGCCAGCCCATCAGGCGTAGCCCGTTTTGTCATCCTTATACTAATTAATAATGTTTTTCACCAAAAAAAACTAATACAATTTTTTTTTTGCAAATCCCATAATTAAACCTACCGTCTCCTGCTTATCTTTATTATTTATTACCTTTTTTTGTTAACTCTTTATTAATACTTTTTTGTTTTTTTGGTCAAAAATAATACTTTTTTGTTGACTCGTGCTTATCGTTCTTTGGGTACCTCAAGCTCATTCATCACATTCTGGGCTGAAGGACATAGATCTCAAAATATACATATTAGGCCCAATCCGAGCTTAAAATTGCAATCAATTAAAGTGCGAAAAAATTATACTGATAAAAAAAATTAATGGGCGAAAAGAAATTATAGAGAGGAAAAAAAACTAATGGGTGATTGATTTAAGTATATGATTAATTCTCTTTAAACAAGATCTTGAGTTTAAGCCTTCTGAATAAAAAAAAATTTCCTTGAAAGAGGTGACCCAATTATGACGTGGATGTTCCGGTATCAAACAAGATTATTTTAAAAAAAATACTTATAGTTAAACACAAAAAATATAAATAAAAAAATGTTATTAGAAATTCAATCTAATAAATATCAATTTGGGTTGAATTAAATTTCGGTTTTCAAAGAAGCCTTAAAAATAAAACATATACTTTGGATGAATGAATGAATGTTTGTCTAGGATTTTTGTAATATGTGATATAAACTTCGGATTGGATTGGTTCAATTCTTAAGGATGGAATTAAAATCCAATCCAGTAAATGAAAAATTTTATTTTTTTGTAGTTATCGATTATTTTGATCATTAATTAGTTCAGTTTGATTGAGCGATTTGATTTAGATTGAATGAACACTTCTAAACGGTAATACTTAACCTCCCACAATGGTTTCTCAAATGATGCAATTCGAACTAGCTAGGATTACTAACCTTGGATACCAAGTGTGTGCAAACATGTTTACTCTCACATTTGAGGTTTAATGAAGTTGCAAATGATATCTTTCTGTTTTTACATTATGTTAACCTCACTTCACACGTATAACTACATTAAGACAATAAGAAATGTCAACATGATTAACTTAGTTGGTTGAATAGAGTAGGTGAGTTGTTGTAAGTGTCTAACACAAACTTGATTCTGAAAAAAAAGAGACAAGAAATGTTAAAATTAATAAAAAAAGTTACTCATAATTGTATCTTCATACAAGGGAAATGTTAATCAATACTCTAAAGAAATATACATTTTTTACTTTAAAAAATCATCAATATGATGTTACTAATTTTCAAAAGAAAAATCCAACACATTTCTTTATTATTTTTACTGTTTAAAATTATGCACTTAAAGCATTTGTTAACGAAAATTATGTATAAAAAATATTAAGGGGAGGTAAGAGTGTCATTAATCTAAGAATAGGTCGGCATTGTGTGATAAAATCATAAGTTGAAAGTTTAGTTTTTACAACTGGTAAAGAAATAATAATAATAATAATAATAATAATAATAATAATAATAATAATAATAATAATAATAATAAACATGTATTTACGGAACATAATTCTGTTTAAAATACTATTTAATAATTAATATTATAATTTTATGTGCTTTTCGAAATACATCATTCAATTTCATTTAATTTATTGATAAAAAATTTAGTTTCGTAGAAGCTACCGTTTTCCTGAATGTTGCCGAGTATAGGGAACATGCACAGGGCATTTGAGGTTTTGCACCTAATTCAAAGATCCTTACAAAATTCACATATGATCAAATTACTAAAGTTAAGGAGAATGTCAATTATAACTGTCATTGATTCAGTTTTTTATTCTAGAAATACTATAATATTAAATAATTAAAATGATTGAATAAAAAGAAATAAATGTATTGTTAATATAAGTCTTAAAATAAATAAAGAAAATAAAGAAGGTTTAGCAATTAATATATTTAATAAATTTCCCATGTTTTTTATAGTTAGAAATAATGAAAAATAATTTTTTCTTTTATTTATCAGGTAAGGGAAGGAGTAGCATTTTAATGTTTTAATGGCCATTCCTTGCATATTTACATCCGAAAAACATAAATTTGGTTGTTTAAGTATTGTTTATGTTGTTTATAATCAAAACTAATTAGAGTTTAACTTTGATAACTTTTAAAAATACCATTTGTATGTGTTCTTCCTGAGTCGGGAAGGGGCCCCATGAGACCTCCATCCCCTTACTCTTCGGGAAAATATCGTGGAATATTTTGATTCCCTTTGATTTTAAAAGATGATGGTTATCACTTAGTAGTTTAGCCGAATTCAAGGCCCCATCTTTTACCTATTGTATAAATAAGACCTCAAAGTCTCCTCGTAATTCAAGTGACATTTTGAGAGTAATAAAACCCTAATTTCTTAAAGTAATTATTTAGGGTTTTAAAGTCTTATGTATTCAGAGTGAACATTTTTGCGTCTATTGTAGGGCCAGTAAAATGATTATCACATCACACAGATAAGGACGAGCTCCAAAGAAGTAGAAGATGGTGACCACGCGTAACAACCCTAGTTGCAAAGACAATGGAAATCTCTAGGAGAACTAAGAAAGACGTCAAGACCGTGACAATCAGCTGGAGGAGATTTGACTCTCATCAAAATGCTACAACGTACGGTGGAAGAACTGTGAAAGGAAAACGAGGAACTACGAAACCACCGATCGGAGGAGAAGGTAACCTCTAGCTACTAGAATATCTAGGCCACCAAGTAAAAGGAAGACATGCTCAAACCCCTAATCCCCTATGCTATTCACCTATTCACATAAGAGATAATGACAACCCTAACATCATTGCACTATAAACCCCTAACGATGGAAAAGTATGACAACAGAGGCAACCCAGGAGAACATCTTACTATGCTCACCATCAAATTTGCTCTCTATTGGTTTTCACAAATTCCCCTAAGGAGTGTTTCATGCTTTGTAGAATTGACAGAAAAGTTCCTCACTCAGTTTGCTTCTAGCCGGGAGGTTCAACAAACCTCCCATAACTTGGTCAATTTGAAGCAAGGCAAAGAAAATACACTTAAAAAATTCATGGCTCGTTTTAACGAACAAAGCATCCAAATCCGAGACATAAGCTCAAAAGTAGCACTCCACGCAATCCAAACAGGGTTACGTCCAGGTAAATTTTCTAACTCCTTAGCTAAGAAACCATCTCTTAACATTGATGATTTTAGGTAGAAAGAAGCACGATATGTGAACATGGAGGAAAGTGAAGTCGACCGGGTAGGAAACTCTGAGTAGGTGATCATGAGGTCGGAGCCGAGAATGAAGAGTCCCTGATCAAACAAAGAACTGAGGCAAAAACTCTACCACAACCCAAAATATGACACATTCACCCCTCTGAACAACTGGCACGACAGAATCTTGCATGAAGTTTATAGTACAGGGCTACTCAAACTTCCCCCTCTTGGGGAGTAGGCAAAAGGATCTAATAGGATGAAATTTTGTAAGTTTCACAAGACTTTTGGCAATGGTACAGAGGACTATTGGTCACTCAAGAACCAGAAAACACCTTATCCGACAAGGATACCTGGAGAAATTTATTGACTAAAGAAGAGAAACACTGTGGAAGACTGGGCAGAAGAGAGAAATAGAATCCCCGAGGCAAGTGGAATTGCAACCACGTGAACATCCTCGATAGGAGCGTGAGCGTTCCTGATCCTGTAGACTGGAGGACGTAAGGAATGACAAGTAAAGAATCATATGTATTATTTCTGAAGGTTTACCTGGAAGTAGAATTGACACACCACACGAGGCACGACAGGTTAACTCCATACACTGTCTTCCAAATATCGAAGCCATCATTTTTCACAACTCAAACCTCCCTATAGGGTCCTGAACAAAGATAAGCCAATGATGGTCACAATGGAGATGACAAAATGTATTATAGGGAGAGTACTAATGGACCAGGGAAGCTCTATAGATATTCTCCATTGGAAGGCCTATAAACAAATCCAATGCCCCCCATTGTGCTTAGAAGGTATGATGGAGCACTGCTCAGTTTTAAAGAAGACTCAGTTTAGGTCATGGGTTACATAGAGTTAAAGAGGATCTTTGGATCGGGGGAAGACAACAAGGATATCATGGTCAAGTATCTAGTTGTTGACATCCCTAACTCGTACAATGCTATTCCAGGGCGCCTAGCACTCAATGCACTTGGCGTGATTGTTTCTACTCTACATCTTACCATGAAACTCCTGCTCGGTGATGGAGGCATCAGACTTGTTCGTGCAGACCCAGAAATTGCCCGAGAATGTTGCCACGAAAGTCTCTGACCAAGTGTGAGCACTACTTTTTATTATTTTATTATTTTCATTTCTTGAGAAGAAACAAAGACAGTGCCTTTTCCTTTTCTTTCTTTCTTTTTTTGTTTTTATTTTGCCCTTCATCTTTTCTTTGGTGCAAGGTTCAGAATTGGGAAGAGGAGTTATCTTTTTTTAGAACCTAAACAGAGCAATTGAAAAAATACAAAACCAGCCCCAAATCAAAAACAGAGGCCAAAAAGAACAAAAAAGAGAAAGAAAGAAGAAGGAGTAGCCGCCGACCACCAAGCTTGCCGATGCGATTCCGACCGGCTTCCCCTTAACCCGCCGACCAAATCTGACCGCCTGATCCGCGTGGAACCCGACGTCGAATGCCTCCCCTTACGCACGATAGAACCCGAATGGCCGGCCCTTCCTCGCGCTGCAGTGACCGACCGCCCCTCCGACACGCGACTGTCGATCGTCCAGCCTGAGCCCGCCTCACCGATCCCGGCCACCGTTGCCCGCTCCCTGACCGCCTCCGCTATCTCTCTCTCTCTCCCCCTTGGTCCACACTCTCTCTTCCTCTTCCCTTTCCCTTTCTTTTCTCTCTCCTCTCTAACCCTTCTTTTTCAAAATCAGAACCTTAATGGGTTCTACTTTCTTTCTCTTTCTTTTTTGTGTGTTATGTTAATGGGCTTTAGAATTTTCTGAAGCCCAATATGCCAAAAGGCCTTTTTCCAGAAAAAAATGAAATAAGAGGCATGTTTGTTATTATTAATGTTACTATTACCTTTATTAATACCATTAGAGATGCTATTAGGACTCTATATATCTAAAATTCCTAAGTAGAAAATAATTAATTTTCTTTTATTATTATTTTATTTTTTTATTATTTTAGAATAGTCATTATTGGATTTCTCTTGTCTTAACTCAAAAAACTTAAAGGAAAATAATAAATAGCTTTTATTTATGTTAAATTTAGAAAAATAAAATATGCCTTCTTAGAATAAAAGTAGATAGTTTTTATTTGTGTCAAATCTAGAAAAAAATGAAAAATATTAAGATTTGAACATCTTTTTTAAAATAAAATTAATAGTTTTTATGCTAAATTAAAAATAAAAATATTAAATATTTTCTTTGAAAAATGTCCTAAAATCTTATGAGTTATGTCGTGCAAAATTACTTTTGCCTACATTTGCGATACAAGATTTTGAAGGTCTATGCACGTGCGAATTACTTCGCCTTGTATTTTTCCTTCCTCATAAATTTTCTTTCATTATTCAAATCGATTAAAAATAATTTTAAATATTTTCTCAAAATTGACCATCCAAGAACTACGTAATCTTGATTTCTCGAAAACTCGAGAATACGTAGGAGCGGGAATCAATTCCTGTCAGGCCCACTTTACTCTGTTTAATTTCCATGTTTATTTTATTATCTCAATTAATTCTACATTGTTAATATTTAATTTTAAAACACTATTTCATCACAAGGAGGTTAATTTAGATGAGACATCTTGTTAATCCCATATTTTCAATATCTGTTATTTAAATAATATTTTTTATAAGAGGAGATTAATTTAGATGAGACGTCTTGTTGATCTTCTTATTTTTATATGCAGTATCTATAATAATGTTTTCTCATAAAAATAGTTAATTTGGATGAGACATCTTGTTAACCCTTTTGTTTGGTTTTAATCCACTTCACGCCATCTCATATTATTTTATCCCGTCTCATTCCATTTAATCTAATCCCATTCAACTTTATTTTCTCGTAATTTCTAAATTTTTATTACAATTTAAGGTTAATTTGGACGGGACGTCCTGTTAATCCTTACTGTTACTGTTTGGTTTCTACTGTCACTGTTTAATCTTCTACTGTCATCATTTGGTTTTTTTACTGTCACAGTTTAGTCTTCTACTGTTACTGTTTGGTTTTTCACTGTTATTGTTTGGTTTCTTATCATCACTGTTTAGTCCCTTACTGTCACTGTTTGGTATTTTACTGTAACTAATTAATTAAGTTTTCAATTTAAGATTAATTTGAACGAGACGTCCTGTTGATCTTATTTCGAAAATTTCTTTGTCTGTGTTGTTGGTTTCCCTTTTTTGAGAAGTTAAACTAGTTTTTAGGCTATTTAACATGTATGTAATCAATTTGAGATAACCATTTTGTAACGGACATATATGAGGTGTTAATACCTTCCTCACTTGTAATTAGACTTCCAAACTTGGAATTTCATTTTTATAACCAATGCTTTAACAAAAGTTTTCTCAGTATTTTATCCTTAAAAATATTGGTGGCGACTCCCTATTTTTTCAAAAGGATTTTGAAATTATTTAATATTTTTATTTTTAGGGTCGGCCTATCGCCGCGATCCCAGTCGCGACAGCTGGCGACTCCACTACGGATTTTGAGAGTCAAGCCTACGAAATTGATTATGCATGCTATTTAGCCTTTAATTATTTGACTTCTTTATTTTTATACCATTTGTTTTTCGTTGATGTTTGTTTGTAATCGTTACGTTGTTGTATTTTGCCATTTATTTTCAGTCAATGTTTGTATGTTATTGAACCCTAGGATAAGAGACTTTATTTTATTTGCTCTGTGTTTGTTCTTTATGAAGGATTGAGTAAGGTAAAGGTATTGGATGCCTCTTTCACACACTACACTCACGATTTGCACACACTTCTAAGTGGGACCCTATACCTAGGTCCAAATGAAGCTTAAGATTAAGAGGGGTTATTAGCAGTGTCATTTGGGGTGTACGTCCTGTCTGGCTATCATGAGAACCTCAACTAGAGTTTGACTTATTCATGGTGTCCTACATCTAGTAGACTTTCTACTGTTGCGGTCAACATCATGAGTAGGATCTTGGCTCTAGTGACTTTTAGATAGTTAGTACAAGCCACCTATTACGAGGTATCACTGTTAGACAACCTTAGAACCGATAGGAGGCCTTCAGACAGAACCCAATTTAGGGCGCAAAGGGGCAAACTTTCCCTCTAACTTTTCTCATTCTTACTTTCCCTTTTAATCCAAATTGGTGGACCACTTGCCCGTTCAATGGATTACTTTTTTTTCTAAAAAATGACACACTTTTTTAACTAGTGATCCTTTAATGGGCAAGCGGTCCTTTCTTTTTACGCATTCACTTAAGTCTTTGGGTCCTGATTACAGATTTTCTGAATCGTCAAAAATAAAAAACATAAAAAATCAAAAACATCAAAAAGTCAAAAAATAAAAACTATATATATAAAAAACTTTGACGATGATCAGAAGGTCCGTAACCCATGTGACTCTCGAACTACCATGAATGTTGTTAATCATTACTTCCCCAGGTATGAAAATGTTTTCCAAAAAAGTTACTAGGGAAGTAACGATTTATAAGGCACGTCAAATTCTGATGACTGATTTCCTTTTCTTCCTTCCGCTCTTGCCGAAAGCTATTCGGAGCTTAGTGAGTGCCTTTAAGAAAGACATGGAAATTAACATGGGATCGAATTTGTAGGATGAGGGCCATGGTTGTGCGAGCTAGGAATGGCTAATTTCTTTTCTTCTGTTGTAATGAACGCCTATGACAGTAACGTATCTTTTTTTGGAGTTTGGAATGAAGGATTCTTTCGTCTCCACAACTATCCTACATTAATTTCCATGTTTACTCTACTTAGTACTTTTGAAAGAGACGTTCTAAGGAATAGTTAAAGGACACTCGTCAAGACCCGTGATTGCTTCACGCACCATTTTATTTTAATGCATTTTACAATCTTGCTATTTTAATTCCTTTTATTTTCGCTTGACACATTTTGGTTTGACAAAAGACAACACGGGGAGGCACCCTTACGAAACCCGACTTCAAAAGAGACTCATGGCTGAAACAGAACATATGAACGAAGATCTCAGGGACGAGGTAAACCAGTTGAAAGAGCAAATAACGGAACTAACAAAACTCTTAGAAAGAAGAGTCATAAAAGGGGGCTCTTCTATGGGTAATGAGGGGCAATCAACTACCCCACTACATCCCTCGGGTTTTGGTCCAACACAAGCCCAAGTTGTGAATCCCTCGGTCGCTCCTTTCACCATCAACGTTGGGAAACCTAGCACTGATCCCTTACCATCCTTTGGAATGCATTATGATTATACACTACCACACACTTTCATCGGTCTAGACGGCAATCCCGTGCCTGTCCCGCCTTACGACTTACCACCGGGATACTTTCCTCCACTCCTTGTTAACCCACAAGACACCAATGAACAGCAAGCAGTGAACCCCCATGTCTCACACCCTGTCCAGCCAATAATACCACCAATCCATGAGCCATAAATTGCCCAAGCCCAAGTCACCTAGATGGCCTAGCCAGTCCATACTGCGCAAGCTACTGCCTAACCCCAGGGGTCCCCACTAAACACTAGCCCGATGAACCAACCTCATACGTCTGCACCCTTTTACCAGCCTTACGGTTACCCATATGGGTACATGGACTCCTGCACGGCTAATCCACAAGGCATGACCCATATGGTAAACCCAGCTGCCGACCGTAGCACAGTCGCTGCCTCCTAAAGGGGAAAGATAAAAATTCTAGAGGAACGGCTAAGGATTGTGGAAGGGGTAGAAGGCTTCAGATTGGTGGACGTCTCTGAACTCTCCCTGGTCCCAGATGTCGTTATCCCACCAAAGTTCAAAGTGCCAAATTTTGACAAATATCAGGGGATGACTTGCCCGCGAAGTCATCTGACAATGTACTGTCAGAAGATGGTATCTTATGCTTCTAATGACAAGCTATTAATTCACTATTTTCAAGATAGTCTGGTTAGGACCGCCTTCACTTGGTATACTCATTTGGAGCAAACTTGTATTCGTTCTTGGAAAGACCTAGCGAACGCCCTTATAAAGCAGTACCAGTATAACCTAGACATGACACTTGACAGAATTTAGTTGCAGAATATGGCAAAGAATGATAATGAGAGATTCAAAAAATATGCCCAGCAATGGCGAGAAACGGTTGCACAAGTGGATCCCCCACTCTCAGAAAAGGAAGTGGTCACAATGTTTATTGACACGCTCCAGTCTCCTTTTTATGATAGGATGATCGGTAGTATGTCATCCAATTTCTCTAACATCGTAATTATTAAAGAAAGAATAGAGAGTGGTCTGAGGACAGGAAAGATTGTTCGAAGCCCATCTGGGGCACCTATTGTAAGGAGGCTTGTGCCAGGAGATGAAAGAAGAAGAGCTGTGGAAACCAACTCCATTTCTTATGACCAGAGGAGGGCCAAGCCAAGACCATTCACCCCTACCACTTTTCAACCTGCCAACCTCTTTCCTTATGCAGCGTACCCATATGTGGCTACTACCGCCCATAATCAGACCCCTTATCCTAGCCCGCCACAATCCCATTTTCACCCATCTATCACCCGAGCACCAAATCCATAACTAATGCCAAACCATCCTCCACAACGGTGGGACCAACCTCCTACCTTTAACCAAAACCAAAACCTAAGGAGGACAAGAGGTATGTAAGGGATGTCGTCGCCATTGAAGACAGTTCTTGTGATAATCAGACTTTTTGGTTGCTTTCCCGCCAGGCAGGAAACTTTATAACTGGGAGGTCGTCGAACTCCCTATGACTTTAAATATTCAATGACTTTTTAACCCCATTGTTATGCCTAAGGCTTTCGGGATGTTCATGTAATAAGGGCAAAAACGTGTTTTTATCATTTCAAGTTTCCATCAATGAATGCGAGTTGATTTTCAAAATATCTTTTCTTGTTTTCCTTATCTCTGCTTTGAATCTTTTCCCTTTGTTCATTTGTTTCCTTTTTGTTCGCCATCATATATTGAATAAATGCAGATCCAAAAATGATCCTTTTGAGAATAGTGAGATCACCGTCATATTTCACGACTTTGACCACCCGGTTGATTACGCCGACAAAGAGGGTGAGCAAGTCTGTGAGCCGCCGCCCAAGTTAACAAGGTTGTTGAGGCAAGGGGCTGAAGAAATTTAGCCCAATCAATTGTTAATACCCTGAAGAACATTAGGGCAATTTGTCAAAGGGCGATGGTAGACCTGATGACATAATGAAGTAGATGTTTATGTGGACGACAAGACTGCCAGGTCCCGAGATAAGCAGGGCCATATCTATCATTCAAGGAAGCCTCAGTATCGACCAACATGGATGGGATGACTTACCGATGCCCATAAATATGAACGCCATCAAGAGATGCTTTTCCAAAAAGAAAAAAAAGAGAAAAATAGAACAAAAAGAAAAAATAGAAAACAAAAGAATCAAGGTTAGCGCCCTACGCACATACCAATTGGGGCAAGTTTATGCCCTCGCATCCTTATATCAGGGCACGTTTAGATCATCGAGCAGACCGTCACCTTTTTATATAGGGGTGACAGATGTCATCAAACCGGGAACATGACAAAAGTAATGTTTCATCCTTGTCGCCATCAACACCCCAACCTTAAGGGGGTACAACTACCTCCCATGCTGATGTAACCAAGGAGATGGTCTACTATGCTGAGTGATTGCTAACAACACCATTAGTGTCATATTGGCTAAGGACGAATAAAGTGGATAGAGCATAACAAAGGTACCAAGGGGGTTCATTTGAAGGTAAGAAAAGAAAAAGAATAAAAGCAAAAACAAAATAAAAAATCAAAAGAGGAAAGAATGAACAAAAGAGCAAAATAAAAAGAAGACTCGGAATGGATCCTTTTCATTGGTGCCAAAAAGGGCTCACCCCATTCCCTTTGGTGCATGGCGTTGGAGTAAAGCTTTCTGTTTGAAGTGACATCTGTTTCCCCAAAGGATGAAATTAACTCAAGAGAGGCCAAACGGGCTCAGTTTCAATAGAATCAGCTTAAACCTTTTTTTGTGAAGGACACTGTAACATCCTAAAAAATAGGATTTATTAGCAAAGCATGATTTCAAAAGAAATTTAGATGGAAAAAAGGAATTAATTAGAACAATTGCCAAAATGACGAACACGTCCCTAATAATTGCCGAAATAACCAACGCGTCCCTAAACCTTTTAAATTAAAAATCTTCTTCTCTTTCTGATTTTTCATTCGTTGGAAACAAATAGAGAAAGGAAAAGCTTTGCCTTTCTTCTTTTTTCTTCTTCTCCATAGCATAATCATCCAAATTCATAACTTTCTTGCTTGGATTCATCACTTAGAAACTTGAATCACTTCCTCCACTTCTTCTATTTCACGTGAGGAGCTTGAATTGAAAGGGGGAAGCTTAAACTTTTCAATTTAAGGTAAATTGAAGAACACCTATCATGGGTATTGGTTTAATCTTACTTCCATCATTCAATTCTTGCAATTTTATGGACTTTGAAGCATTTAGAAGCTATTCATAAAAGTGGACAGCTTTGGAGTTTTCAAAACCTTTGAGTTTTCATGAAAAAGTGGCATAAGTAGCTTCTAGATTGCTAATTTTGCAAAATTAAAGCTTGATAATTGTTATTTCAATGAAATAAGGTAGCTTCGGAGAGTTTTAGAGTGATTCGAAGCTTGGAGCTTGATTCGGAGGCGAGGGTCGAAGTTGGCGTCTTGGTTCGGTGAGTCGTAATTTGTCGAAATAGCTATACTTTAATTATTCTTTACTTGGCTAGCGGTATTTATGTCAAATATAAGGTTAAAACTAAGTATTATGAATTTTAGGAAGTTGTCAAATTTAAGGAATCGAGGTCGGAGCTTGCGATTAGAGGTTCGTTAGTATTCGATCGATTGAAAAGCTTCTAGGATTCTCTATTCAAGGTAAGGGGAGCTTTTACATTCTAAATGCATAGTGTATAGCCGGATATCTTGATGTGTCAAACTATATATGATATGATTCTTTGTATGATAGTAATCATGTAGTTTGTAATTTATGAGATTATGATGAAGTATTTAAAATGCAAATATAGTTAGTATGGTTGTGTGGTGTACATGATGCTTAAAATATAGGCTAAATACACCTTTTGGTCCTCTATCTCTTAAGTTATTTCCAGATTGATCCCCTATCATTTTTTAATTCAAAATGGTCCTCTAACTTTTTAAAAAGGTATCAGTTTGGTCCTTTTTTTGATTCAAAATGGTCCCCTAACTTTTTTAAGAAGGACCAAATTGACACATTTTTAGAAAGTTAAGGGACTATTTTGAAATAAAAAATAATAAAGGACCAATTTGAAAATAACTTAAGAGATAGGGGACCAAAAGTTGTATTTAGCCTAAAATATAATAGTTTGATTGAAAAGTGTTATGCATAAGACATAGTAGATGATGTAGGTATAGTATATGATACTAGTTTTGAATATGGAAATTCCATATGAGATGTAAATGATGTGATACGTTTGAATGAAAAGGTTCATCTCATCTATATAGCATGAGATGCTTCGTATAATTGTATATTATATGGTTTCGAGGATTCCACAAAGACCTTGGGTGGGACTCAAGGCAAACCTCTTGAGCAAGGCTCCGGGTTAGCCCGTGACACCACCGTTGTCGTTAAGAGTGATTGTGTCTTATGAAAGGGCAAACGGTTTGGTACCAGTAAAACGGCCGGATCAGCTGAGAGTTGAGTATATGGCTGAGAGTTGAGTATATGGCTGAGAGCTAGTGTTGAAAAACAAAGTTTCATGATGAATAAATGGATCCAATTATATAAGAATTTCATGTGTACATTTGTATACCATGGAGAATGTCATAATAATATAGAATGGTGATAAGAATTAGAGAGTAACATGATTATGGTGGAATTTGTATTGTTTGATTACGGTACCTCTTTGTTTATTAGCAAATGGATATTTGAATCGGTACTATAGCTATTGTTTATTATGTATGATGCTCACCCCTATTTGTGGTTATTTTTATAGTGGATTTAGGACACAACGATGGTATATGAGGTCACTCAGCATGCATGGAGCATTATGTATATATATGTATGGTACATGATATGTATAGTAGTTTGTAGTAGCCTTGGCCGGCTCCTGTGTATACCACTTTGTTATGCGTATGTGAATGTGTATGGATAAATATGTCATGGATTAAATAGTTTACAGCTTCAATTAGAAGCTTAGAATCCATTTTGATACATATGGTTTGGTTTGTGATGAATCTTTAAGCTTATTTGATGTTATGGAAAAGTGGAGACCATGGATGGTCCAACCATGTGCATATGAGTTTATTGACCAGGAATGGTGGACCTATATGAGATGCATAATATGTCCAGGGAATTATGATTGTATGAGAAATTGTAGTGATTATGTATTATATTGATGAAAGTATGATTTTGTGTGAATTTCATGTATAATTCATCAACTAAGATGGTGAAATTGCAAATTAGGAGGTATGAATAGCTTAGAACAATTTGATTAGCATCTATACATAATTTGTGGCTTGTGAAAACTAGAATGGATCAATTTGATAGAAAATTGACCTCTCTGTTGCTCAAAATGTCCCAAAACAGGCTATTCGTATTTTTGCACATAACTTCCTCATTTTTGGGAATTTTTGAGTACGGCCAGTGATTACACATCACAAAATGATATATTATTGCTTGTGTCAAAATTTGGTAGCCATCGGATTTAAAACGAAGAAGATAGGGTATCTAGAAGTTGGCTAAAATGCTTTTTCTGTCATTTTGGGTCCAGGACTGATTCTGCATAATGGGGAATCGATTCCCCAAAGTTATGAATTGATTCCTACCCCTATTTCATACATTTTTGGGCAAATTTTAAGGCATGAATTGATTCTCAGGTGGTAGGAATTGATTCCTGGCCCTGTCATGGCCCTGTTATGCTATTTTTTTCCAACTGTTTCATTTTTCTTGTTGTTTTTGTTCTATTTGGGTATTTTAATGACATTTTTGGCCTCTAACTTCTTCATTAAAGTTGGATATAATTATGTTACAGAGGTGTGAAAATTAGTCTTACCTTAATTGGAGTTTTCTAACTCTCATGAAGCGTAAAATACCAGACCCACTGCGTGGTAAAATTTAAATTTAAGAGGGTTTTGAACCCAACTTTTTATGACTGTCAAATTGGGACTAATAGATGATATTTGTGACATTTTCCAATATTTTTAAGACTAAAAGTGAACCATTCTCATATGTTTTAGTGTTGAAATTTGTTATGAGCCTATTATTACCTAAAACCCAGTTGTTTGAACTACAATTAAATCATGAAAAATTTTCTTTGGGTTCCAGACTTGTTTATTAAGTTAGGGTGTTTAGACACAACCTTGATTAGAAATAACATGTCATAGAGAAAGAAAGGCTCGCTAGGCTGAAAACCTGAAAGGGCGGCCTAGGTAAAAGTTAGAGCGACTCGGTGAGTCGAAAACCTAAAAAGGCGGCTCAGGCAAAAATTAGGGTCAAAATGTTGGTAATATGACTAAAACCTCCCATACAAGAAGTACAAGTCCAAGCTGGGGCACGTGGTCATGGTCGAACTACCTTCTCAGAGGCAGAGTCAAAGGGTGAACTCGAAGTCGTGATATGGGATTGAGATGTGCGCTGTGCTCAGGGATTCACTGGAGGATCTGTGAACCTTCCCCAATTCACCTGCTCTTGACCCTTTCTATTTGACTCTGTTTGTTTCATTTTCTTTCCCTACTTTCCTTTCTCTGTACCTATTTGATATCCATGAATTAAAATTTCACTCTTTTCAATGAGTGTTGATGTTGTGAGTTTCATTGATATGATAAAGAATGCGTTTTTCCCTAATAAATAAAATGAGAAGGTAATAACTGTTTAAAGTCATGAGGACAAGACGCTCCTGTTACTCGATCTCACCTCAAGCAATCATTATGAAGGCTGAGCCAGATACGATCCCTGAAGCTAGAGGTGTCTCGTTCGTTCTGTTTCAGTCACGAGTCACCTAAAGTCTGTAGGGGTCGTGGTTTCAAGGGAATCTCCTCGAGTTTCAATTTTCTTTTATCTTTGCACTGCTCTCCCATTTCTAAAGGTTTTTGTAGCATACAATCATGTTAAATCTCGATACCTTAATCGCCAAAGCTGGCACCTTTTAAGTTTCTTCATTGCCGAAGTTGGCACATCCTCAAGCTTTTATTGCCAAGGATTGACACTTTTATGTTTTCTTATCACCAAAGATGACTCCATTTAAGTTTTCCTTGTATCAAGATTGGCACCTCTTTAAACTTTTTCCCCAAAAGTTGACACTTTCAAATTTCTCTGTTGCCAAAACTGGCACCTTTTAAGCTTTCTCCTTGCCGAAGTTGGTACCCCTTTAAGTTTTCATCGCACCTTTTAAGCTTTCTTCTTGCCGAAGTTAGAACCCCTTTAAGTTTTCATCACACCTTTTAAGCTTTCTCCTGGCCGAAGTTGGCACCTCTTTAAGTTTTTAAACTTTCTCATTGCCGAAGTTGGCACCTAGTTTTTAAACTTTCCCATTGCTGAAGTTGACATCTCTTTAAGTTTTTATCACACCTTTTAAGCTTTCTCATTGCCAAAGTTAGCACCTCTTTAAGTTTTCATTTCACCTTTTAAGTTTTCTCATTGCTGAAGTTGGCACCTCTTTAAGTTTTCATTGCACCTTTTAAGTTTTCTCAATACCAAAGTTGGTACCTCTTTAAGTTTAGATCACAGCTTGTAAGCTTTCTCATTGCCGAAGTTGGTACCTCTTTAAGTTTTCATTGCACCTTTTAAGTTTTCTCATTGTCGAAGTTGACACCTCTTTAAGCTTTTATTGCACATTTTAAGCTTTCTCATTGTCGAAGTTGGCGCATCCTTAAGTTTTTATCACACCTTTTAAGCTTTTAAGTTTTCTGATTGCCGAACTTGGCACCTCTTTAAGCTTTTATTGCACCTTTTAAGCTTCCTCATTGCCAAAGCTGGCACATTTTTAAGCTTTTATTGCACCTTTTAAGCTTTCTCATTGCCAAAGTTGGCACCTCTTTAAATTTCATTGCACTTTTAAGTTTTTTCATTACCGAAGTCGGCACCTCTTTAAGCTTTTAAGTTTTCTCATCGTCGAAGTCGGAATTTCTTTAAGCTTCTAAGTTTTCTCATCGCCTAACTTGACACCTCTTTAAGTTTCTAAGCTTTCTCATTCTCGAAGTTGGAACCTCTTCAAGTTTTCTCATTGCCGAAGTTGGCACCTCTTTAAGTTCTTTCTCATCGTCGAAGTTAGCACCTCTTTAAGTTTTTATCACAACTTTTAAGCTTTCTCATTATCGAAATTGGCATCTCTTTAAACTTCTATCGTCCAGGATTGGCACTTTTGAATTTTCTTATCGCCAAAGCTAGCCCCATTTAAGTTTCCTTATTGTCAAAGTTGGCACGTTTAAATTCCTCATTTGCCAAAGCTGGTACATCTTTAACTTCTTGTTGTCAAAATCAATGCCTTTCAAGTCGTCTTACTACCAAAATTTGTACATTTTAATTTTCTTTCTCTCAAAGCTGACACCTTTTAATTTTCTCATTGTCAAAACTGGTTTCCTTTAAAAAGTAAATATCGGATTAGTCTCTTCATTGCCAAAGTTTGCATCCTTTCCACAATATGAATGAAACATTTATATTCCCATGAAAAGAAAGTAAAGAGGGGCAGCTGTGAACACCACTTTTTATTATTTTTATTAATTTCATTGCCTGAGAAGAAACAGAGACAGTGCCTTTTCCTTTTCTTTCTTCCTTTTTTTGTTTTTATTTTTCCCTCTATCTTTTCTTTGGTGCAAGGTTCAGAATTAGGAAGAGGAGTTGTTTTTTTTGAACCTAAACAGGGCAATTGAAAAGGACCAATCACAATAGTCAATGGTTCATCCCAAATAGGCAAACTTAATAAATTGAAGTTAGGGATTTTATACAATTTGCAAGCAAAGCATGAAAGTGGTAACAATAATTTCAATATAACAACACTAACAGCAACCAAGAACGGGGATCCCTCTATGAAAATCTCTTCTTCCTCTTCTCATTAACACCAACAGAACCATAATCCAATCCTAAAAAATCAAAACACCCCTCCTTTCATTTTTCTCAAACAACGAAACAAAAAAACCAGAACATTTAATCTTCTGGAAATCAAAACCTTTGTTCTCTCATCTTCTCTTATCCACAACAAAAAAAATACAAAACCATCAACCTAAATCAAAAACAAACAGAGGCCAAAAAGAACAAAAAAGAGAAAGAAAGAAGAAGGAGTAGCCACCGACCACCAAACTCACCGGTGTGATTCCGACTGGCTTCCCCTCAACCCACTGACTACACCCCACTCTGTCTCTGACCGCCTGATCCGCGGAGAACCCGACGTCGAACGCCTCCCCTTACGCACGACAGAACCCGAATGGCCAGCCCCTCCTCGCACCGCCGCGACCGAACGCTCCTCCGACGCGCGATTGCCGACCGTCTGGCCCGAGCCCGCCTTGCCGATCCCGGCCACCGTTGCCTGCTCCCTGACCGCCGCTGCTTTCTCTCTCCCCCTTGGTCCTCTCTCTCTTCCTCTTCCCTTTCCCTCTCTTTTCTCTCTCCTCTCTAACCCTTCTTTTTCAAAATCAAAACCCTAATGGGTTCTCCTTTCCTTCTCTTTCCTTTTTTGTGTGTTATGTTAATTGGCTTCAGAATTTTCGGAAGCCCAATATGCCAAGGGACCTTTTCTTCCAAAAAAAACGTAATAAAAGGCATGTTTGTTATTATTAATGTTATTATTACCTTTATTAATATCATTAGAGATGCTATTAGGACTCTATATATCTAAAACTCCTAAGTAGGAAAATAAGTAATTTTCTTTTATTATTATTTTATTTGTTTATTATTTTAGAGTAGTCATTATTGGATTTCTCTTGTCTTATCTCAAAAAACTTAAAGGAAAATAATAAGTAGCTTTTATTTATGTTAAATTTAGAAAAATAAAACATACCTTCTTAGAATAAAAGTAGATAGTTTTTATTTGTGTCAAATCTAGAAAAAATGAAAAATATTAAGATTTAAACATCTTTTTAGAATAAAATTAATAGTTTTTATGCTAAATTAAAAAATAAAAATATTAAATATTTTCTTTGAAAAAATGTCCTAAAATCTTGTGAGCTGTGTCGTGCGAAATTACTTTTGCCTACATTTACGATATAAGATTTCGAAGGCCTATACACGTGCGAATTACTTCGCCTTGTATTTTTCCTTCCTCATAAATTTTCTTTCATTATTCAAATCGATTAAAAATAATTTTAAATATTTTCTCAAAATTGACCATCCAAGAATGACGTAACCAATTTCTCAAAAGCTCGAGAATACGTAGGAGCGGGAATCAATTCCTGTCGGGCCCACTTTACTTTGTTTAATTTCCATGTCTATGTTATTATCTCGATTAATTCTACATCGTTAATATTTCATTTTAAAACACTATTTTATCACAAGGAGGTTAATTTAGACGATACATCTTATTAAACTCATATTTTCAATATCTGTTACTTAAATAATATTTCTTATAAGAGAAGATTAATTTAGACGAGATAACTTGTTGATCTTCTTATTTTTTATATACAGTATCTATAATAACGTTTTCTCATAAAAGTGTTAATTTGGATGAGACGTCCTGTTAATCCTTTTGTTCGATTTTAATCCATTTCACGCCATCTCATATTATTTTATCCTGTCTCATTCCATTTAATCTAATCCCATTCAACTTTATTTTGTCTTCATTTCTAAATTTTTATTACAATTTAAGGTTAATTTGGATGGGACGTCCTGTTAATCCTTACTGTCACTGTTTGGTTTCTACTATCACTGTTTAATCTTCTACTGTCATCGTTTGATTTTTTTACTGTCACAGTTTAGTCTTCTACTATTACTGTTTGGTTTTTCATTGTTACTTTTTGGTTTCTTATCGTCACTGTTTAGTCCCTTACTGCCACTATTTGGTATTTTAGTGTAACTATTTAATTAAGTTTTCATTTTAAGATTAATTTGGACAAGACATCCTGTTGATCTTATTTCGAAAATTTCTTTGTTTGTGTTGTTGGTTTCCCTTTTTTGAGAAGTTAAACTAATTTTTAGGTTATTTAACATGTGTGTAATCAATTAGAGGTAACCGTTGTGTAACGGACAGTGTGAGGTGTTAATACCTTCCTCACCTGTAATTAGACTTCCGAACTTGGAATTTCATTTTTATAACCAATGCTTTAATAAAGGTTTTCCCGGTATTTTATCCTTAAAAATATTGGTGGCGACTCCTTGTTTTTTCGAAAGGATTTCAAAACGATTTAATATTTTATTTTAAGGGTCAGCCTCCCACCGCGATCCCGGTCACGACACCATGGAAACTTTCATCGTAGAAGAAGAGGGATGAAAAAGAACATGAACAACCCTAACTAGTAGAATCTTTGAAGCTGGTGCGGATGGGGTCCAATCCAAGTCGGTACACTCAAGTCAGTGCAATGTTAGATCAAGTCTTGGAAGAATCTTTGATCAAGCTTCTTCGGGCCAGTGTCGACCTCTTCTCATGGAGCCTCTCAGATATAACTGGGATTGAACTGAGCGTCATATGCCACTAGCTGAATGTAGATCCGAAAGCTAGACCAGTGACGTAGAAACAACGTAAGCTTAGACCCGACAGAAGGACAATATTGAAAAAGGAAATAGACAAACTCTTAGCAACCAATTTTATTAAAGAAGTTAAATACCTAACTTGGCTCTCTAACGTTGTTATGGTAAATAAAGAAAATAGGAAGTGGAGGATATGTGTGGACTTTACCGACCTCAATAAGGTATACCCTAAAGACCCTTACCTTTTGCTTAACATTGACTGTTGGGTAGATGGTACTTTAAGGTATCAGATGTTGAGTTTCATGAACAGATATCCTGGATATAAACAAATACTAATGAACTTGAAAGACGAAGAGAAAATTTCCTTCATCACTGGGGCAACAAACTATTATTATTGGGTAATGCCCTTCAGATTGAAGAATGTTAATGCCATATACCAGAGACCAATGGACAAGATTTTTGCCAAACAGATTAGTAGAAACATGGAGGTATACGTAGATGACATGGTTATGAAGACCAACGAGGTAAATAATTACACCAAAGACTTGGAGGAAACATTCGTTGAGCTCAAAAGGCACAATATGTTGCTCAACCCAGACAAATGTTCATTTGGAGTCCAAGAAGGTAAATTCCTGGGCTACATGCTGACTCATAGAAGCATATAGGCTAACCCTAACCAATGTCAAGCCATCCCAAAGATGCAAAACCCCCTAGAACATTAAAGAAGTATGTCTCATCAGGAGGGTCACAAGCCTATCCTGTTTCCTCGCCAAGTTTATAGAGAAGTCCATACCTTTCTACTGAGTGTTGAAGAAGATATACATCTTCTAGTGGACCTAGGAATGTTGAAAAGCTTTAAAAGAGCTGAAAGCCTATCTAGCCTTAGTACATGAAGAAGGACTTATCCAACAACTAATATATTTCACAAGCAAAACTCTAAAGGGTGGAAATTAGATATTAGAGGTAGAAAAATTCACATACAACCTAGTGGTGCCCACTAAGAAGTTGAGACCCTATTTTCACAGTCATTAAATCGTTGTCAGAACTGATCAAGCCATTAGTAAAATTCTATAGAAGCCCAAGCTCGAAAGAAGAATGGTCACATGGGTTATAAAACCCTTAGAGTATGGGATCATGTATGAACCAAGAGAAGCCATTAAACCATAATTTTTGGCAGATTTTGTAGTAAAGTTGAGGGATGATAAAGAAGAGTATGACGCTAAACACACCCTGTGGGCCTTGTTGGTGGATGGATCATTGAATGAGAAAGGAAGCATATTGGGAATTATATTCCAGTCACCAACAGGAATAGCCATAGAGGAGTCATTGAGATTTATATTTAAAGTAAGTAACAACCAGGAAGAATATGAGGCACTTATAGTAGGATTTTGAATGGTGTTAGACCTAAGATCCTGATGCATACAGGTAAAATTGTCTTATAGTTGGTTACACGACAAGTGGAAGGAGCATACCAAGAAAAAGACCCTACCCTTGCAAAATACCTTTCTCGAGTCAGGGAGTTAATAGCAAAGTTCAAATTGTTCAAAATACTACACGTCCTTAGGGCAAAAAATGAAAGATAAGATCTACTCTCCAAACTTACTAGCATCAAGAAGGCAAGAAACCTGAAAACCCTCATACATGTTACTCTGAAGGACCCACTGTCAAGGGCACAAAACAAGTGAATAAAGTTATTATCTCACACGGGGAAAACATATGGATGATCCCAATAGATGATTTCCTAACTAAAATAGACCTGCCCTTGGATTCTTCAGAAGCCAAAAAATTATATAGACACACTCGATCAATTACACCATCATAAGGGGGTAACTTTACAAGAGGGGGTTTACCCTACTACTCCTTAAATGCCTCAACAAGGACCAAGCGAAATATGTGATGCAAGAGCTCTACTCGAGAATCTATGGACACAATGGAGGAGTACGACCCTTAGCTGCCAGAGTCCTCTGAGAAGGATATTTTTGGCCTACACTACACTTAGACTGCTCAGACTTAATCAAGAAGTATGATTCCTGCCAAAGGAATGACAATAGAATACACAGTCACCTCGAGCTACTGCATGAAATCCTTTCTCCTTAGCCCTTCAACACATAGGGCATGGACATCTTGGGACCGTTTCCCCAAGGAAAGGATAGGTAAAATACTTGTTAGTAGTCATAGAACTTTTTACGAAATGGATAAAAGCTGAGCCCCTCACCACCATTTCTGCGTCCAAAGTATAAAACTTCTCTTAAAGAAATATTATATGTAGACATGGACTTCCCCATACCATCATTTTAGATAACAGAAGACAATTCACAGATAAACATTTTATAGTGTTCTTCAAAATCTTAGGCATAAAGTGGAAGTTTTTATAAGTGGAACACCCACAAATGAATGGTTAAGCAGAAGCTGCCAACAAGGTGATCCTATAAGAGTTAAAACAAAGATTGGGACAGGGAAAAGGAAAATAGAAGGAAGAGCTACCCGGAGTCTTATGGGCCTATCACACAACTTCTCACTCGGTAAACCAAGAAACACTATTTTGACTCATGGATGGGGTGGATGCTATGATCCCCGTGGAGCTAGGAGAACCCTCATTTAAAAGAATCTCCTATAAGGATAAAGGGAATATTGATGAATTTAGAGGTCTATATGGCAAAGATCCTCTTAATCTCATTAGTCATACCCTTCCCCTACTGATAGTCATGTTATAAAATGAAATATAATTCTAAATTAAAAAATGGTGTATACAACAATCTAAAAGATAGATGAAATTAGAAGGCAATGTTAAACTTACTGAAAAAATGTCAAACCATCTTTACTTCAAAGTCTTAAGGACCATCCCAATGGGCCTTAAGGACCTTAGTAATCACTTTTAAAATACGAGTACTATCAACATAACTGTAGTAAAGATAATCAAAAAATCAATCAAGCAAACAATCCATAAAACTATGATAAAGACAATCAAACAAACTGTAAGTTAGACAACCTAATATAATTTTTTAGGTAACCTAATTATGCTATAATGACACAGGGAGTCTACCAAAATTTTGACAGAGTCTTCTCTGTAAACTCGACATTTCTAAATTTTTACAAGCACCCTGTTACACACAAAAGTTTCCAGTATAGTTCAATGTAAACAAACTATATGAATTATATATGAAATTAAGGAAAATATCACCAATACCCAGTGAGCTTTGCTCTCCACTAATAAAGACAACACATATGCATAATTTCATATGTTATCAATACACACACCAATACTTAATGAGCTTTGCTGTCCATAATGAAACAACAACCAAATTACTCTTAACTAAATACACAAAAATTACTCGAAACATAGTTCAACAATACAAATGCATATAAATATAAGTTAATAAGGTGTGTGTCAACTACCATACAACAATACAAATAAATAAACTTTAGGAAATATAGTAATACATACTCGTCCCTGACCGGTAGTGGGACCAGAGTGGGAAGGGTGTTGGGTGTAGAGGAAGGGCTCGCCTCATGGACCGACACTTGTCACTGACCATCTAATGCATCTAAGTTGTCTGTGGGTACACGATCACCATGAACCATTGCTAGGGGCATTTTCTATGTAAGCTCCTTTGCCATTGAATCCCTGGGTATACTAGGGTTACCAAGATGAGATGGTGGGGTCTATCTACCACCACCCTGAGCGTACAATGGTCTACGTCCAGTCATCTATCAATAAAACCATGAAAACAAGTTTTAGTAAAAAGAACACATATATATATATATATATATGACTACATAGTTATATAATAAGAATGACTATATGAAGTCATATAATGTGTCTATTTTAGTTTTGAATTCCCCTTTAGTGTCAATGTCACCCTCGTTATTTGTTTCAGTCGGATCTTAAGTCTCTAAATTGGCCCTAAACTATTCTAATTAAGCGACAACCTTTGTGTAACTGTGTTCACCCCTGTAGTCGTAAGTGTCTCATCCAATATCACTTGATCAATATTAACCACTAAGTGACTATCGTTAAGTTCATTCGGAGCTAGCTGATAAGTATCTTCAACCTCATCGAAGACATTATCAGTAATCTTACTACAAGCCTTGGTTTTGATGACTGCATACCAGTCTCAATGCCCTTTAAGGAAGTCTGTGTAGTAAACCTGCTCAGCTTGTTGGGCAAAGATGAAGGGATCAAACCCTTCATATTTACTATTTTTTCACCTTAACTAAACCATAATGGTTGTCAACTTTTGTACCCACACCAATTGTGTTGTCGTATCCATCACACTTGAATAAAACTATATCTCTTTTAACCCTCCCGGAGAAAGAAACTTGAATAATCTCTTTTAAGACCCATATAAGTTTTCCTTAAAATGTCCGTTTGTGCCTTTAACACAAACCTCATAGTTATGTGTTCGCATTCCTTCACTCCATTGGAAAATGTTAAATTTATAACTATTTACATAGTAAATTGGCCAATTTTTAACAGTTTTCATTAGCCTCCAAGAAAGAGCTTGGAGTAAAGGGTCTTCAATTTTGTTGCTTGGGTGTTGAATCTATTTAAAGTATAATATAAAATAATTTTAGATAATAAAAGTCTATCATTTTAAACAAAAGCCTAAGGTATATGGGGGCCTTACATGTTCTACAAACCAACTGATGAATTTGGATGATACCTCATTGTCATTAGTTATATCATTTTGCTCTTGTCTCAAAATATATGCATATATACTATTTAAAGAAATATAGTTTAGTTATAAGAAAATCTTATCCTTTAAAGTGAACTAAAAAACTAGGTGACTTACTCGAGATATGGTTTGACTTCCTCGTAATTTAGAAGAATATACAAGTAAGTCGCCTTCCGATGTTTCTCATCAATGTAACATTCTATGACCTTGCCCCTAGGACAACCGGGATAGTTAAATATTGAGCTTTGATCGTCTACATCGAGTCTTTTAGTGACCCCAAGGTTGCGAGGGATTCTAGTCATTCTTGTTTTAATCTCTGTCAAAAAGTAGAATGAAGCAAAAATGGTTATTTCTTCCACTAAGTATGCCTCACAAATCGATGTTTCCATGCATGCCTTTTAAAGAGCATAGGAATCTAGTAAAACATAAAGAAATGTGGAGTTACATATACATTATTTTACACTACAAAGTTTGAAATAGAAGTAAAGTTGTTCTGACGTTCACTTTTCAAACGGATACATCTAATGATATTGCACTAGACCACTAACTCTAGCCTCGTATGGTAGATGAATCGACACGTGCTCCAAAGAATAAAAAAACTAAGGGAAAAATATGCTCCAACTTACAAATAAATATCAAAATGCTTTCCTCTATCCTTAAAAGTTTCTCCTCAATTAATGATGTTACTATCAACTTTTTAAAAAAGTGACTCAACTCAACCAACGGTTTCCAAATGGGTTTCGGTAGGCATGAAAAATATATGGTAGTAGTCGTTGCATAAACACATGACAATCATGACTTTTCATGCCAAACACCCTGCCCTTCTTCATATCAACATATCTACTTAAATTCGAAGTAAACCCTTCAGGCATGGTCAACCCATTCACCTTCACACAAACAACCATCCGTTGAGGTTTTGTTAATGCATATTTGGCATGCGGTTTATGTAACATCCCAAATTTTATAAAAATGATTAAATATGATAAATAAATATTAAATAATTATAAATGGGTGAATAAGTGTCCCAAAAATATTTAAATAATTAAATTAAGATTTATGAGGATTATTTATAATTTATTGAGATTTTAGGAGCAAAAATTTTACCCGATTAAAATATGAGTGTCGGACCAAGTATGTTCGATTGAGATGCCGTTGGTCAGGGATGTTAAGAATATTATTGGGAATCCGAATGTGTCTTCGGAATAATTTTTGAATTTAGTAATAAGCCCAAACAGAGATCCTGTATGTTATAAAACGACAAAGTCTAATGAAAGGAGTAAAATTTAAAACAAAACACTCATTTCTCTCCTCCTTTTTCATGTTGTCCCTTCTCCCTCTCTGCTTTATTCTTTATTCTTCTTCTCTCCCCCTCCTTCATGAGCAAATCGTGGCACCCCCTCCATGACCATTACCCACTAAAATTTCTTGGTCTCCATGGATTCATGAAGCATGAGTGGAGTATTGGAGCAAAGCTTGGTTCTCCTCCTTCTCTCTTTTCCTTATTTTTGTGTTTGGCATAGAGCTAGGAGAAAGAGGTATGGTTCTTGAACACCCATAGCTTTTGTTGATGGTTTTGAGTTTATTTAAGTATTATGATGGGAGATTGAATGTTATTTGGGTGAATAATGGCCTTTGGAACCAAACCTTAGGTGGGATAACCATTGAGGATTATTATTGATGTTGATAATGAATAGGATACATTGTTGCTAGTCTTGTGATGTTTGAAATGAGGCATAAATGTAGTTGGAATTGATGATGGTGGATTTTGATGAAAACCCTAGAAATTAGGAATTGGGGCTTTTGGCAAAAATTGAGGAATTGATGATTTATTGTCATAGGGATAACTTCTGTGTGTAGCAATAATGTCTGGAATGATGGGCATTTCTCATTATTGTTGATGAGTTAAGGTATAATGTTTAAGTTTTGGTGATTGAGGTTGTTGATTGATGTTGGAATATTGTATTATCATAAGGGAGATTAGAATTAGGTATAGGAGAAAATGATGGATGTTAGATTTTGATGGGATCCTAATCTCAAGATTTGGGACTATAGATGTTGTGATTAGAAGGATTGAGTTTGAGAATGAGTATGTGATGTTTAAGGTGGGGTGTTGTTATTTATGATGATGATAATGATAATGATGATGGTGGATAACCATTGATGATGAATAGATGAGTTAAGATGAGGATTTGATGAGGCCTTAGGCCATGATGTGTGTCACTTGAAATTTTTGAATTATTGATGGCCTTGAGTGAAGCTAAGAGGGCTTATAATGAATTTAAGTGACAATGATGACAAATGGATGATTTATATAATGATTGGATGTATTATGGATAAGGGATGTGATATTGTTGTTGTTGGGTATGGTTAACCCTTTTAGATCTAGAGAATCTTGGTTTTAGGAAAGGAATTCCCGAAACCTAACACAAGTATATGAATTGGTGTTTAACAAGTCTGGAACTTGACATTAAGCCTTAAGATATATATATTTACATTGCTTGAAGTTATGATGATGCCTTGTGATGGCTCATTAATTTAGTGTATGTATGTATATATGGAATGTGTAGATCTTAATTTAGACAATGTGGCAAAACAATTGGAGCATTTGGATTGCAGTTCTTCCCTTGAGGTAGGAGAGGAGTTTTACATTCCAAATGCATGAGTTATATAATTGATAATCATTGTATGTGATGATACTCATACTGCCTTGCCATAATTATGTTGAATGATAAAATAATTGATGATGTGATGAATGTCATGCTTGGTAATTTATTGATTTTGGGAGTTATACATATATGGATTAGATAATGATGAATGTGTAGTGGTCCCTGGATGGGAATTGATGCATTGTAATGAATGATCCATAATGAAATGAAGTATAAATGGTTTGGATCATATTATAGCACACAAAGTGTATTTTTATGCATAATCATGGAAGTGGATAGGTCACATTTCCATTTAATGGATAAATGTTCATGTAGAGGTCACCTACAAGTCACAATATATATGTGAAACTTGTGTGCATGGTTGGTTAGGGCCAAAGAGGCTTAATTTGCAATTTCACATGCTTGGAGCTACAGAATGGAGCTGACAGCAATGAGATCCATGGCCAGTGGGAACTCCCACTGCCATTGGATCACTCTATTTATGGATATATGCATTTTTAGTCATGGAACTAGAGAACTCCACGGCCAGTGGGAATTCCCACGGCCAGTGGGTTTCTCTGTTTTGGAAAATTTCAAAATTCTAGGCATTTGGCAGGGGATTCCACGGCCAGTGGATTTTCTGACTGCCAATGGATTTCTCCAAAGTTAGATTTTCCATATTTTTATGCCTTTTCGGGTTATGATTTATGCTTTTTACTTCATGGAATATTTGTATGACTGATTGTACATGTTTGATTATGTCTTAGAAATCACCTTGTGGTATGCCTTGGTGGTGTTTGATATTAATCTAAGATGTTAGCAAAATATGTACATGCATGAGCTATGTTATGAACACATGAATATTCCACCACCAATGATATATTATGGTGATTGATAATGAAAAGTATAGGATATGGAAAGTAAAGCACACCCCTTGAATGATGATGTGGCTATTAGAGGAACAATGGCATGGCAATATAAATGTTAGGAATTGTTGTATAGGAGACCATGTCTAGGGTATGCTTATAGTGATGTCAATGATTGGTAAATGTAAGCCTTAAATGTTATGATTAATTTTGGATCACCACAATATGAATTGATAATTAATGATGATGAATGAGTTAATTATGGAAGATGAGCATACCTAGAATATTATCAAAGGATTGATGTATATTCTTGATGTTTCTATATTTGCTGCAAGTTGAGCTTGCAACGATAAATCAAAATTATGATTGATGAAAGGATATTAATGATGAACAAAAATATAGTTGTTGTGGGCATATGTATATTGCCACACATATTGAATGATGAATATGCTTGATTGATTTCCATGTGTGGATTAATGTTATGATGCTTGCTATGCTTCTTGATTTCCATGTGTGGATTAACTTATGAATAATATTGTGGCTATTAAAATGCCAAGTATATGAATGATGTTCCTTGAGGGGCTTTGTAAATGATTGTATGTTATTGATTAAAAATGCCAAATTAAAATATATCCCTATATGAGAGGGTGAGATATCCTTGCGAGGTTGATTGGCATATGTATTTGACATTCATGGCATGGCATAACATTGAAATGTGGTTGTGATCACAATGATGAAAGATCCTGCTCGATTCTATGAAGGGAATACCCCTTGCGAGTCGGGAAACCAACTTGATGATGATATGATATTGAGCCAGTGGTTGCGATCACCTGTTTGTTGAAATAAAAAAGGGCTTGCGAGTTCCTATGATCCCGTGGTTGTGATCACGATGCGGAAGTACCCCTTGCGAGGTGGGAAACTAATATGAACTATTGAACGTGGTTGCGATCACGAGAAAGCACCTTGCGAGGCTGCTAGAGGGAGTACCCCTTACGAGGCAGGAAACCTATGTGAATGAATGATATGGTGGTTGCGATCACCTGATGAAATGAAATGGATCCATTGCATATGCATTAAACAGTTGACATATGCATTAGCCATAGGTGCATGACATTTGAGATGGGATGACCACGTGAGATGAAAAACCCCTAGCGAGGAGGAATTGATTAAAGATTTAATAAACTAATAATAATGATTTGTGAACGCCCATGATTGATATCTGGCACTGTGATTGTGTATGTGCTTGTGCTTGCTTATGTTGTGAATTGCGATTCATGCAGCTTGTATTCCTATTATAACAATGTGATGATGATTGAATGATGATTTAATAATTTTATAGCAAAGCACACATGAAGAATGAATGCATGTACACTTAATCACAATATATTATATTCATTATTTTGAATGTATAATTCACTATCCCATGTGGTCTCCTTTCTAGCATTGTGATGCAGGTTTACCATGGGATGGGCTTGGGTTTTTGAAATTAAGGCTGTTGATGAAGGTAAATAGTGGTAGTAGAAGTGCCTTGGCCGGCATCATTTGTGAATTTTAATGTAAATAATAAAATGTATACGATAATATTGATGATTTAGTGATTTTGGTCACATATAAGATAATCGTGCATGTATGAATGGTGAACATATGTATTAGTACATAAGTGATGATTTGATGAGTACTTGAGGAATTAAACTTGAACAATATATACATTGATGATGGTGGTGTTTGGATTAATACCAATAGGTGAATAGGTAGGCCAATTATGAGATATGGGCAGTGGTGATAGTTGGGGCATGACCTCGGACGTATATGCATATTTATATTATATCTTAGGCAATGCATATGTTTGTTGTAAGTGGATAAAGGGGTTATGATCTAATAGGTTGATATTAGGTATTTGCATGCTTCCCGAGCCTTTTCTCATATCGTCATATATGGGACTAGGTGTTTGCCCGGTATACACAATCTTCTTCCGTTGTAAACTCTACTATTTTGTATACCGTTATGGGCGAATTAGTTATCGATCCAGTTATATGATGATAAATCTCACTCTTCGGTTCTTTGTGGTTCGGGTCTCGAGGTAATCGTTGGAGTGTTTTTGAAACTATTTCAAACATGAAATTTTTTTTCACATTTTTATTAATTATTATCTTGATTACATCAGGATTCGGGTCTGGAAAACCAGGGTGTTACAAAGGTGTATCAGAGCGTGGCCTGCTCTGTATAGATGTTGTTAATTTTGCTAGAATATGTTTGCTTATATAGAAGCTATTAATCATTTTCTGAGCATGGGTGCCCTATATAGAATTGGTATTATGGATATTTGGAGCACAATTACTCAATTTGGGAAACATTTTGGTGATCATTGTAATATTTTTATTTGTATAGTTTTAAGAGTGATTATCATTTAGAGGATGATGATATGTTAGAATGTTGATTACCCTATATGGGATTGTGAAGGACTAATTGTCTAAAAATGGTGAATTGATTATAAGGGCATTATTGTTTATGGGAGATTCCTTGTAGACCATTAGTATCGAGTTGTGATTGTTGTTTATGATATATGCCCAATATCATTAAGGTTGTGTGATACACCTATGGAGCATGGTTGCTCACTGTTGATTATGGTTGAATCATGGAATTGAATACATTTAGAAGGACTCCTCAATGTGGTTAATATGATTGTTTGTGTAAGACCGGCCAAGTTCCGTACCCTATTTCCTTCTTTGATGAGTATATTGTGATTATGCGTTGATGATTGATATAAAATTGAATATGAAATGACTTCATGATGGATCCATGTTATATGTTGATCATGAACATGAAATATTAAATTCATGAATTTGAGGTGATGGGTATGAATTAACTTGATGATGAATTTATACTATGTGTGATCATGGGTATGGTACATTGAGTATGGACCTATGCTATGTGTTGATCATGGATAGGGAGTATTGAGAAATGAATTGACATGGTGGTAGACCATGGATTTTGAGACCATGAAATATGTATTGAAATTAAATTGTTGGTTAGACCTCTTGCATGATTCATACTTGTGGCTCTTAGCCGAGGTATGCTTGTTGAATGAAATGAGATTCATATGCTTGAGTTGATTGAATGAATAATAGTAAAAGAGTTCCCTAATATGGGTAACTATGAATAAGAAATAGATTTCATGTCCTTAGGCATAAGGACCCTACATGTACATTATGATGTAATTGGTATGCCATGTCTCCCTAGATTGGGGACATGAATGAATGGTAAATGACATACATAATTATAAATGTGATTGAATTGCATAAGGACTAGGATTAACAAAAATGGATGTCCTGAAGAATTAAATTAGATTCGATTTTGGTATGTGAAAGCCAAGTAAATGATTAATTAAATTGTGACTTGTGAGATGTGATATCTCTAAATTGACTTGCCATAATTTTACATGAATGGGACTTGTGAAATTGGATCCTTCAACGGTTTAGGCTCTATGATATTTTAAGGAATAATGATTTGATGTTGCGATTGAATCCCACAACGGATACTAAATGACCCTTGATTTTACTAAGTATGATGATCGGCTAAGCCTTAGGGTTAGTTGACCTATAGTGAAGTTGATTGGGAAATAAAGTGTTGAGGTTAGAGCCGACATGTGATGGAATGTGAAGAATGAATGTGACCCCTGATGATTGATGAGTAATAATGTTGAATTCGGAGTATGAGTTGGCGTTGGATGAGACATGATTTTATGGTAGGACCTTGGGCTAGATTGTGTGCCTTTGAATATGTGATTAATGAATTAGCTAAGAGCTATGATAAAACATTAACATAACATATGTGATTATGGGTTGGTAAAAGGAAATTGTATCATGTCATTACTTCCATTTAATTTGAAAGATGCCTTATTTGTGAAAGAAACCACATAACGAAGTGATACGATATGTGATGTACGTCCAACTTATGAGTTTGAGTTGTAAATTGTAAGGAGAATCCCTAATGCATTGTCTGTATGTTTTGGTGTTTATCTTTATGTCAAGGAGGCTCTCAGCCAGTATTGGTATTAGAGCCTAATCGGTATCAAATTATTGTATCTCTTTTTTGAAGCAGGTGAATATGGTATAATAATACTAGCTGAGAGTGAGTAAGAAGATCTCTTTAAACATGAGTGAAATAAACCCTCGTCCCAGCGTTGTAAGTCTCTCTTCAAAAATTTCCCTTTCTGTTCTTAAATCCTGTAAAAAGACCCTTTCAAACAAACTTGAAAACCTAATTGAATATACCTTTGTCCCCGAGGATGCTCAAATAGAGAGTGTTGTTCCTCCTCTTCTGAATCCTTACAACGTTTTTAGAAGACACAAATCCAACTTTACCTGGTCCGTAAAAAAGCTTAATTCCATCCCTAGACCTTGAGTGAAAGAAGTGATCCAGACTTTAAAGCTTGATTCTTGTCCTCTTCATGCCACTTCTGCAGAACAGTATGTAGATCTGGAAATAAATCCAGACCTAATCAAATTATGGCAGAAAGAAGGATATGTTGCACTACATCTAGGTGCAAGACTGTAACAACAAGACTCTCTCTTATAGAAAAGGCATGCCTGTTACAGCAAGACTCTCTCTTATAGACTCTACCTTCCATCACCATGAAGATGCAGTGATTGGCACGGTCCTCACGACACTTAATGCGGGAAGTGTAGTTTTAACCATATTTCCAAATTTTAATGTCCATCTGAAAAATCCAACTCTTCCACATCGGTTCCAAGTTCAAGTCCAACTTATAGGAGCCCCTCAAGACTCGGATGCATTTAAAGCTACTCTGAACCACCAGATCATATTCAGAGTGCAAGATCACCTCTTTGATCTTCCAGTTGACTCTCAAATCTCAGAAAATGCTTTGATGGTGGTAGCAAATTCTGAGGAGAAAACTCCATCCATCATCCAAGTTCCTAGGCAAATCCCCAGAGAAGAGTTACTAAAACTCATTCCTATAGAATGGATTAGTGACTATGAGGCACAGAAAAAACAATCAAAACCCATAGTGTCAACTGAGTCATCATTTAAAAGGCTTACTGATGGTAGAGTAAAGACTATCTTCAAGTCTGAAGGAGAATCTTCTTCCTCTTTAACCAACCCAGTCTTCTCAACCATGATGATCACCCTAGGAGAACAGGAAAAGAAAATTACTGTTTATTCATTTAAAGCTGATGAAACGCCCATCTATAGTGACAAGATAAATGGTCACTTTATATGGGATATGGCACCTGAGATGTGTGATCCAGATTGTGATTGCTACATGGACTATGATAGCAGCGACTATGATGATAGTGATGATGATAAACCCAGAAGGAGAAAGAAAAAGTCTCCTTGCAAGTCTCCTAAGAAACCTGAGGGGAGATTTGATCCTGATAATGGACCTTGGGTTGGAATAAGAAAGAAGTATGAGCCTTTTCCTTTTTATGAAGAAGCTCTAAAGATCCTCTAAAAACATAAATACCCTTCACCACCAAATGAGCCGTCCTTAGTCACATGGCCTCCACCAACTAAACCATCTCTAAAACCTTTGCCTGTACAAAAGTGTAAACCTGTTGAACCACTTCCCAAATAGATAGCCATACCACAAACATGTATGATGTTCTCCTCCATTTCAGCTTCTTACAATGCAAACTTTCCTTCCTTAGAAAGAAAAGTTAATCCTGTTAAAAAGATACAGACTAGACCCTTTGTGGTACCTTCCAAAGTAAATACTGAGGGATCAACAAGGCCAATTACTCAAGCCAAAGAAGTCATGAATTGGCAAACTAAAAACGCTATGGCTCAAAATGAATTCTTGCAGAACATGGACAAGAAAATTGACAAGATTGTTGACTCCTTAGATAAGGAGATAAAGAATATGTCCCAAAGACTGCAAGATCATTATTTCAAAATAAAGCAAAAAATGGCATAGCTTGAGGCAGAAGTACAGAAATTGAAGGGAGAAAGGATCAGCTCCACCTTTGTTTAAAAAGAAAGAGAACTGAGATCAGTATGAAGAATTAAGAGGATATATTGCCTCTAAGAGTCAAAAACCTTCTCTCAAAGAAAGTTCCTTTGAACCAGATCCCTATTTCATACCCCCTTTAAAAATCTTTGCATCATACACTCCACAAGCCATACAAAATCCTAGCCATTTGTTCCTCCAAACCTTACCTCGTGAAAGTTTGATCCTGTTGGAAAAAGAAAAGAACAATTTGTTCCTCCTCCAAAGGATGATGGAGAAGATTCTATGTCAGAAGAATCTCCAATACAAACACCCAAACTTTCCCTAATGGTTTCACATAAGCTATTATATTCTGTAATGCCATTGATGTATTCTCAAAACAAAGAAGAAGAGTTTGAATCCACTGAAAGAGAAACCTTCTCTGAAGGAGATTGGCAAAACACTGAGTTGAATTCTACTAAAGCAGAAACTGTATATGATGAATATGCTGATATCTCAAGAATTCTAATGGTAAGACAAGATGAAACATTTACACTGCCTGGATTAGATCCTAGAGAAATAAACACCCCTGTTTATATTGGGTCTTCATTTTTCTCCATGCATGGAATTCCTCCTTCTTAGTGGAATAAAAAATTCCTTGAGTTCAAAGCCTGGATGCATGCAAAAATCATCTAGCATGAAGAATCATATAAGGTGGTTGAAGAGTTTTGTGCTAGAATGACTGGAGTTCTTAAAGAATGGTATTAATCCATTGGTCCGGTAAATCAAGAACAGCTCCACAGCCAACCTATCTCAGATGTAATCCATTTTCTCCAATTCCACTTCCTGGGAGATATTTCTATGATTGAAAAAGAAGCCAGAAAAGAATATTTTGAGATGAAATGCTACTCACTAAAAAAGGTAGATCTCAAAAGACATTATCAGAGAATGTCTCAGAGATTTTACCAGCTAAATAGATTTAATGATCCAAGTCTCAAAAATACTTATATAAGCAGTTGGAATGGTTTCTCTAGACAAGATCTATAGCCAGCAGAGTTTGATAGACAAGATGTTGAATCATCAGAAGAAGTACAAAGGCATTTGCAAGAAGAAGTATTTGAAGATAAAGTGTGACAAAGAAAATTGCATTTACAAAAATTCAAAGCTTCATTCCACAAAGAAAGAAAAGAAAAGCAAGTCCTCGTACAAAAACAAAAAGAAATTCAGATTCTTCAAGAAGAAACCTTTCAGAGGAAAAAGCAAGGGCCAGAGGTGCTTCATCTGTAAAAAGAAAGGACACTTCTCCAAAGATTGTCCATAAAACAAAGAGAAAGCAGTAAAACTATTGCATACATTAGCAATAGAAGAGGATGATGATGTTGAATCCCTCTATGAAGAACAAAGTTCTCCAAATAACAAAACTACTTTTGCCCTTGAAGAATCTGAAGGAGAAACATTAAGTTCAGAAGATTCTAAAAGTTCAGCTGAGCCAGGACATTTCCCAGTTCTAAGGATCCAAGAAGTTCAAAAAGATCCAACAATTGCTTTAGCTGAACTCCCTCCTTTACCAAATATTGAGGTATACATCCTCCCATCAAAATATGATGTTCCTATAAAGGTGATTGCCTTTATTGATACAGGAGCTCAAAGAACATTCATGAATCCAGCCATTTTACCTTCTCATGCCTGGAGGAGTCACAAACAAAGTTTCAAAGCTGCCAATGGAGAATCATTTGAAACCAATCTAATAACCAAGTCCAAAATTAGAATTAAAATATTTCTAGATTGTACAATTTGGACAAAAGTTATTAGATCAGACTTGCCGGAGAAAGACATACTGATCGGAAGAGATATTTTGATCAAAAACTAAAAATTGCAGATTCTAGCAAATGGAGTAAAGCACAAAAGGAACTTTAAGCCTTTCTACCAAATTCTAAGACTCTTTTCTTTGGCAGAAGTTTGTTAGTCCTCAAATTTTCAATAAAAGCTTTAATAAAAATTTCACAAAAATCATAAAAATTAGTTTAATTTGTTAGAAAATTAGGTTTTAAATTCAATAAATGGATGTTGTTGGATATAATCTGCCTTGATCAATATTCTCTAGTTTTGTAGTGAAAAAGTAGAAAATTCAAGAGAAAATTAAAGATACTGGAGGAGCTGACGCGTAGCATCAACCCCACGCGTAGCGTGGTTACTTTTGATGCTGACGTTACGCGTCACATCCATGCGTAGCGTCAGAGCTACGTGGACTCCACAGCCAGCTTGGCCAAGCACTCAGCGTTGACCCATTATTGGCCACCCCACTCAGCACAAATGGCCAAAACTGAATGGGGGACAGGGCCAAGTGGCAAGGCATGATTCATTTAATAATTCCCTCATGGCCACTTCGAGATGTTTAATAGAGGCTGAGTCAAGGGACTGACGCGTAGCGTCACACTGACACGTAGCGTCAGCACCCTTGCTCAGCCTATAAATAGGGCCATCCAACACCATTCTAAGCATCCCATCCCATTCCATCTTATTCCATTCTTTTCTCTCTTTGTACTCGACTTTGAGTACTTCTTTTGTGAGTTTGTAGTTCTAGAATAGTTTTCTAGATACTTGAGAGTGTTTTGTTGTATTGTGATCATTGTATCGTGAAGTTTCCATCATCTTCGTAATGTCAACCTTTGTAAGTGTTGTTTTTACTTTTACCATGTGTAACTAATTTGTTTATGTTGGAATTGGTGAACTAATCTATTAAGTATAATGTTGTGAATTCGACCTCTGCATGTTTATGATTCAAGTCCATGTTAGTATTTCAATCTTTTATTAATATGAACGTCAAACGGGAGAATGATTTTTATGTGTATTGAAACTTGTTTTATTAGTGTGAATGTCAAATGGGAGAATGATTATTCATGCCGTATTGAAACTTGTTTTGACGAAAGTAAAAGTTGGAATACCCTTGGTATCTTAATTCTATAGGGGTTGTTAACCATTGTTGCCATAAGGCCAGGTCTTAATGCAAGTTTTTATTGAGAAAGCTCATGAGGGATCAGACTTTATGGTGAATTCTTAGAATTTAAATCATGAGGGATCAGTTATAATGAATTTAAGCTGCAATGACATGAAACTTGATGATTAAATATGCATGTCTTGAGTTCCTCATTGTTATTCTAGATTAGGGATCCAATTTCCAACATAATTTATCTATCTATGTTTTATTCTCAAGTATCTTACCTATTCTAGTTTGCAACTCAACTTTTTAGATAGAATTTTATTTTCTTTTTACCTCATGAACAATTCAACCATGCTATCCTATGAATACTGTATAAATTGTATATAAATCATTCTTTTATCTATAACTTTCTCTACATTTACCATAGTAAATGGAAAATTACTGTTGTTATTGGACTTTCAATCCCAGTGGAACGATATCTAAATTTTAAAAATTATAAACGATTGGTGCGCTTGCCAATTAATGACTCGGTGGTAAACACAAACAGTTAAAACATTATTATCGGGCCAACAAGTTTTCTGGCGCCGTCGCCGGGGATAGAATTGATTCAGTAAAACAGTAAATTTTTAATTACCGTGGTAAATATTTTTACCTTAGTTAAATTTTTGTTATTTGTTTACTTTTACTTATTATTATACTAACTTTCTTTGTCTAGTTTGTATATGCAAACCCGATCTACCGCAGGTAAAATTTATTTTGACCCTGAGATAGAAAAGTTTGTAAAGAAAATCAAGTCTTTGAAATCTAAGACACAAACTGATTCTTCTACTTCTAAAATTTTTGAAAATTCAAATATGGCTGCTGAAAGGAGAACATTGGGACAGTTTGCTGCTATTAATGGTCCACCCCGAGTTTCAGGAATGTTTCAAGGACCTGTTCTACCAGTGGAGATTAAACCTGCTACTTTAAATATTATTCAAAATAATCAATTTGCTGGTTTAAATCATGAAGAACCGTATGAACATTTAACTGTTTTTTATGAGTTATGCAGCACAATTGGTTTTGAACCCAATCAAGAAGAATCTGTTTATATGAGACTATTTCCTTTTTCATTGATTAGTAAAGCTAAAGAATGGTTTAAATCTTGCCCACCGGGTAGTTTTGCAAACTGGTCCGATGTTGAAAGAAAATTTTTGGAAAGATTTTATTCACCTTCAAAATATTTTGAAGCCATGACAACCATACACTCTTTTTCTCAAAATAATGATGAATCATTAGGAAAAACATGGGAACGATTCAAGGAACTTTTGAGAAAGTGTCCAAACCACAATCTGGATGATGCCGAAAAGGTAAGGATCGTTTACCATGGTTTATTACCTCAGTTCAAGATGATGTTAGATGCTTGTGCAGGTGGTTCTTTAATGAACAAAACCATGGAAGAAGCAATTGAGATATTGGAATCAATGTCTATTAGTGATCGCTAAGCAAAACATGAAAGAGGTAATGTACAGAGGAAGCCAGATATGCTCGAATTAGGAGTGAATGATGCAGTATTGGCTCAACAAAAATTGCTGACCCAACAAAATGAAGCTATGAGCAAGAAATTGGAGAAACTTCAAATTGCTCAAGTAACATCACCATCCCCTGCTCAATTGAAACAATGTATGCATTGCATGGGTGAACAACCATGTGGTTACTGTGCCCCTGATAGAAATGAGTAAGAGCGAGCCAATTTTCTGAACCATCAAAGAATACCATTGGGTAACTTCCCTTTCAATTATGGTAATTCTTTTCCTAACAATTTTCAACAGGGATGGCAGAATCAGAATTCTGGCTGGAGACAAGATGTTGGACCTTCCAATAGACCTCCTAACAATCAATTTAAGTAACAACAATCACAAATTGACAATACAAGATTGACAAGGATTGAGGAATCTATCCAACAATTATTGCAATTTGTGGAGACAAATGAAGCTGCCCAAAAAGCATTAGACATACAAATGGGTCAGCTTGTAAAAGAAATAGCTGAATTGAAAAATTCTAGGTTTACTGTAAACACTCAAAACCCAAGGGAACAATGTAATGTTGTTTCTTCTGAAAATTGTAAAGTTGTGAAAATTGATTGTAAAGAGAAAAATGAGAAAAAGAAAGAAGAAGAAGAGAAATAAAGTAAAAAAAATAGAAAAAAATGAAAAAAATATACAAGAGCCTGTGAATGAAGAGCAAGAAACAAACTGTACTGCCATCATAACCCCGAAAAAATGTAAAGATCCGGGGAGTTTCACCATTCCTGTAACTATTGGAAATATCAACATCAGGAATGCTTTGTTAGATTTAGGGGCTAACATCAATTTGATGCCCCTAGATTTAATAAAACGCATTGGTGAATTTGAGCTCAAAAAAGCAAGACAGACTTACAGTTTGCAGATCGTCCTGTTAAAAAACCTGTTGGGATTATGGAAGATGTATTGATAAAGGTTGATAAGTACCACTTCAAGGTTGACTTTGTGGTACTGGATATGAAGGAGGATACTGAGATCCCCCTGATCCTGGGAAGACCTTTCATGAAGATTGCAAAGATAAAGGTGGATGTCGATCAAAGTATGGTTGCAGTCAAAGTCTATGAAGAAGAGATAAGCTTCAGTGCTCATGAACATCTTAGGACAAATGATAAAGTTTACCCTTCAACCAAACCAGGTATATATCTTCCCAATCAATTAAATTGTTTTAAATTAACCGATGCCTTAAATGATGAAAAACAGGTAATCAAGCATCGAAGAAGAAGAAAGAGGAAGAAAAAGACAGGTGATTCCTCAACGAATATTGAGAAACCACCTGATTAATCAGAGGTAATGTCTGGCTGGAGACATTAAACCTAGCGCTCAGTGGGAGGCAACCCATTCTTTTCTTGTTATTTTCAATTAATTTTGAACATAAAAAAAGAGAGAGAAAAAGTTTTTCAAATTTTTAGATAGAAATTTAATTTTGAAAAAGAAAAAGAGGTGTTAAACTTAAAAGAAAGGGTAAAATATACACATGGACCCCTACGTTTATCCAAAGTCTCAGTTTGGTCCCATATGTTTTTTTTGTCCCTGTGAACACCTATTTTTATCCGGTGATATATATTAAAATATGAAAAAAGAAAAAAAAGAAAAAGAAAAAAAAGTTTATTTGTCCTAGAATCCAGAGTCAATGTTGACTGCATTAACCGGGGTCCTAGCACGGTTTCATGACCGGTGTTACCTCATTAGTTCTAAGCTCGTACAGCCTCAGTGGAGTACGGTATTTTACACCTCGGTTCGAAGGGAATCCGAGGTTCTTCAAGTTAAAACTGATGTGTTAATCCGTACTTGAACTTCAAGACACACCGGAGGTACACCTGCAGGAGATTCCCCAATGCTTAATATTTAACCGAGGTGAAGAGAAATGTCCATAGTTGACCAATGATTTCAGACCCCGGTTATGACTTACCAGTTCTCGTTGGTGACGCGGTACAGTGCTTAGAACCCCGTCCAGTCCAGATTGACACCCCGGATCATATTAAAAAAAATAATATTAAAAATTGCATAGTGACCGTTGGAATAGTAACCCTTCCCCATCTCTATAAATACCCAATCCCTCTTCATTTCCTACCACACCTCTCATTTCATCAATTCTCTTCATTACTCTCAAGCAATGGCTGATGGATGCCGAAGCCAAGAGGAAAGAATAAGGGAGGGAAGACGATGTTTTGTTACTACCTTTTTACTCCTCATACTGTGGGTAGTAATTTATATTTATTGGATATTTTATTTATTTCCATATATGTAATAAATAATTTATGCTTCTATTTGTATTTTTAAATAAAAGGCCCAAAAAAAATCAAAAAAAATAATAAAAAAAAATAAAAAATATATATAAATGGGCCAAAAAAAGAAGAAGAAAAAAGAAAAAAAAGAAAAAGAAAGAAAAAGAAAAAAAGAAAAAAAGAAAAAATAATAATAAATGAAAAAAAACCAAAAAATAATAATAATAAATAAAAAATGAAAATAGTAAATAAAAAAAGGGGGCCAAAAAAAAAGAAAGAAAAAAAAGGAAAAAAATAGGCCCAAACAAAAAAAAATCTAAAAAAAAGCCCAAAAAAAATTCAAAAAAAAGAAATGGGCCCAAAAAAAAAGAAAAAAGTCCAAAAAAAAGGGGTTAAAAAAACGAAAATTAAAAAAAAGAAAAAAAAGAAAAAGGGTGTTATGGTGGTTTATTAGTGGTGGGCCCCGGTTTGGTTGGATAATTGGAGAAAATTAGGGAAATTAACATGGAATTTGGACAAATTGGAAAAGTAAGAAAGTGATGTCTTTTAGGGAGGATTCAATGCCAATTTTCTTCTATAAATAGAAGGTGATATTGAGGCATTTTGGAGGAAGAAGAGGAAAAAGAGGGAAAAGAGTGTTAAATTTTTGTAAGAATTTTTAGAAGTTTTGGTTTTCAAAAATTACTTTGTGTAATCCTAGTTAGGAAAATGAGTGCACCACTCTTGTTTGTCTTAGTATGTGAGTTTTTGTGAGCTAAAATACTGTCCAAGTGTTGTAACCGGTATCCAAATACCTTCAAATCAAGTCCAAATAAAGCCAAAAGCAAAGGAAATCTACACAAAATTGATTTTCCGACTTCCGTTCTAGTTTCTCTGTAATTGATCTTGTACCAAGGTATTTTTTATTAATACAAAGTTGTTTATTTATATTTATTTATTCGTCTTATTTAATTGTTATTTATTTTTCTGCACTTTTATTTTTCTTTATTTATATTCAAGCACTTTATTTTCCTGCACTTTATTTTTCTGCAGTTATTTATCTGTTTATTTATTTTTATGCATCTCCATCTTTATTTATTTATTTGTACCTTTATTTTTCCTTATTTATTTTTTTTATATTTTTATTCCTCTTTATTTACTTTTCTGTACTTTTATTATTGTTAATTTATTTTTCTGCACTTTATTTATCCGCACTTTATATTTCTGCAATTATGAGTTTATTTTTTTTATTTTTTACATTTTTATCTTTATTTATTTATTTTTATGCCCTTTTATTTTATTTATTTACTTTCCCGTCCCTTTATTTTTGTTATTTACTTTTCTGTCTATTTATTTTCATGTATTTACTTTTCTGCCCCTTTATTTTTGTTATTTACATTTCTACCCCTTTATTTTTATGTATTTACTTTTCTGTCCCTTTATTTTTGTTATTTATATTTCTGCCCCTTTATTTTCATATATTTACTTTTCTGCCCCTTTATTTACATGTATTTACTTTTCTACCCCTTTATTTTTGCTATTTACTTTTCTGCCCTTTTATTTTCATGTATTTACTTTTTTGCCTCTTTATTTTTGTTATTTACATCTCTGCCCCTTTATTTTTATGTATTTACTTTCCTGTCCCTTTATTTTTGTTATTTACTTTTCTGCTGCTTTATTTTTGTTATTTACTTTTCTACTCCTTTATTTTTTTATTATTTATTTTTCTGCTCCTTTATTTTATGTATTTATTTTTTCTGCTTTTTTATTTTTATGTATTTATTGTTATGTCTATTTATTTTTATTTTTATTTTTTTGAACTTTTTATTTATTTTTTTCTACCTTTATTTTTTTTATATTATTATTATTATTTATTCTCTATACTTTTTACTTTTAGTTATTTATCTTTTTGCTTTTTTTATTTATTTATCTTTCTACACTTTCTATTTATTTATTTACGTTTGACCATTTTAATAGTTTATAAATATGTATATATATATACATAATTATCCATTTTTATTATGGTCATAATTTCCTATTATTTTCTCTTAGTAACCTTTTAATAATTAAGAAAAAAATTATTTTCATAAAAAATAAAAAAATCAAGACTAATAAATAGTGTGTTATTTATTCATTCATTTTTCTCTTAAATTTAAGATGAGATTAATTTAGATGAGACATCTTATTAATCTTATTTTTTTAAAAAGATAATTAAATAATATTCCTTGTCAATTTTAATTAATTAAGTGTATTATATTTCTTTATCTTCATGTTGATGTGTTTAATTTTATTTTTTTTTCTCTTATCTTTATTTATTTATTTATTTATTTGTTTTGAACTTTATATTTCTCAATAAAAATCATTTTTTTTACTAGAAAATAAGTAAGACAAGACGTCTTATTGTTTTTTTTATCTTTTTATTTTTTTGATCTTTTAATCATTTGTTTATTTATTTTCTTAGAACTAAAAAATAACAAACTTAGGAGATGTATTTTTTACTATCTTTGTTTTATTCATATTTATATATTTTTTTATTATGTATATTATTTATGATTGTTTTATGAAGGATGAAATATTTGATAATTATTTTTTAAATTATGCATGATCAATTTGGGTAACCGTTTTTTACGGACAGTGTGGGGTGCTAATACCTTCCCCTCCTGTAATTCGACTCCCGGACTAAACAGAATCTCATTTTTTTTAAAACAAAAAAAACCAGTGCTATTTAAAGGTTTTCCTAATATTTTCCTTAATAAATATTGGTGGCGACTCCTTGAACCCTTTATTTTTTAGGCTTCTCAAGAGCCTCACTTCAATGCAGTTTCAATTTTCTTTTATTTGTCTTTAACCAGTCCGCGTCGCGCGCCGAAACCCCGGTCGCGACAGTCCCAGTTTGGTCCTATACGTTTATAAAATGCATCAAACTTTTGGACGGAAATGTGACGTGACACTGTTGAGTGACATGTGTCATAACTTGGTTGGTGACACGTGTCACAATCTGATGGGCTGAGTGGTTTAGGTTGAAAATTAAAAACATTTTACCTTCCATGGGGCTTGAACTTGGCACCTTTAAGTGACAAAAAAGGTTACTTCACCACTAGGCAAAGGTGTACCTTTGTAATAAGATGATGGTTTTTTATTTATAAAACATACACTTAAGTTAATTATATGTTAAAAATGTATTATTAAATATATTATTGATAATATACTTATGAAATTATAAAATTTTAATTTAATTTAATTTAATTTTTTAAAATATATTTTTAAAAAATATATTTAAAATATTTATCAATAAATATTAACGTATTACTAATATATTTTTAAATAAATGATATAATATATTAATATTATTTATTATTAATATAAATTATTGTAAATATAATTTTTAATGATATATTAAAATATATATTTTAAATAATACTTATTATTATTAAATAATTTTAAAATGTATTATAAAATAATATATTTAAATATTATTAAATATTATGTTAATAATAATTTATATTAATACTATATATAGTATAATTTATTTAATAATACATTTTTAATAATAAATATTATTAAATATTTAAAAATTTATTTTTAAAATGTTAGATTAATATTTAATAATTTTTTGAGAAGGATTTTATTAATAATATATTTAATAAATTTATTTATTATAACTAATAATATTATACATATAATTAACTTAAGTATATGTTTTATAAATAAAAAACCATCATATTATTACAAAGGTACACCTTGACCTAGTGGTAAAGCAACCTTTTTTGTCACTTAAAGGTGCCAAGTTCAAGTCCCATGGAAGGCAAAATGTTTTTAATTTTAAACCTAAATCACTCAGCCCATCAGATTATGACACGTGTCACCAACCAAATTGTGACACGTCATATTTCCGTCCAAATTTTTAACGGTGTTAACAGAGGGGAAAAGTTTGATGCGTTTTATAAACATATAGGACCAAACTGGGACAAAAAAACATATGGGACCAAACTGAGACTTTGGATAAACATAAGGGACCATGTGTATATTTTACCCTAAAAGAAAATATTTTTGAAAATAAAAAACAGAAGCCCACGCGTAGCGCCACAGTGACGCGTAGCGTGGAATCTGAATTTTCAACCTGACGCGTAGCGTCCATTACACGCGTAGCGTCAGGGCTCACGTTTAGTTTTTAAAACTGAAACAGAGAGGCCCATCTTAGGTTTTAAAAAACCTAAAATTCCCTCTCTGCCTCATTGTTCTTCCACTCTCAGATTTTCAAAAACCTAAAAACCTCGCTTTCTCTCAACCCTTTCAATCACTTCAAGGACTCCAAGTAAGTTTTCTAATTTTCCCCTTTTTAATTTCAAATTCAATTCTTAGAATTGCATGAGGTTAGGGTTAGAATTAGATGACCATTGGTATTTGTTTGCTATTAGAATAAGGAATTGAATCAATTAAATATGGTTTTGGAAGGGGGTTGCTGCTGCGCAACCCCTGTTTGGCAGTTTCTGTTCTGCAAGCCCACGCGTAGCGTCCCACTGACGCGTAGCATGGGAAGAATAGAGCTGACGCGTAGCGTCCCACCCACGCCTAGCGTCAGCCTCTGTTTTTAATTTTTGTTAATTTTTGTTTAATGTTGTTGTTTCATGTAAATAATTGCTTGATGTTCTAAAATTCTGTCTAGTATGCCTAATTTTGATGTTTGTTGTTTGTTTTTAGTTAATAAATTTTCTTAGTTTGTATTTGTTATACTTTCTTGCATTGATAAAAATTAAAAATACATAAAAAAAATTTTTGTATATATTTATGCATGTAATGTGAAATTTATGTTGATATGCATGTTGTATTTTGTGTGAAATTTTTGTTTTATTGTTAAAAATCCAAAAATATGCATTTTTACTTTTCTTAAAAAAAATGTTATAAAATGTGTGAATTTAATCTTCTGTAATAAAATTTTTAGAAAATCCAAAAATATTTATGTTTAAATTTTGTGCAAATATTTTGTTGACTGTGTATGTTTGATTTACTTTTTAATGTGTGTTTAATTTTAAATTTTTTACTTTTTACAGATGGCACCAAGGAAATCTATCCCTATTACCGGTCCTTCTAAAAGACAGAGAAAGACTACTGACACGGACACTACCTCTGAAGACCCTGATCTTCAGGGAGAGGAGGTGTTAGGACCGAGGGATCCTACCAGGTTTCGCACAGATGTGAAATGGGCCCGACTTCACCAAATAAAAGGCCAGAGACTTATTTGGTAGAGAGTGCTTGATCTGAATGCTGGAGATTATCCTGAGCTGCAGGATGGAGTTCAAAGGAGGAAATGGGGACCCCTGTTTTCTCTACCGACTGAGGGGGATCCCATCTTGGTAATGGAATTTTATGCAAACACCTATAGGACTCGTCAGGATGCGCCGAACATTGGACAACAAAGGACGAGCTGGGTAAGGGGCCGGCATATCACTTATGACCGTGATACCATTAGTACCCTATTGGGTAATCCTTGGGAGCCTACTCCTGAGGACGATACTTGTTTCTGGATGGAAAACAGAAATAAGATAGTTGCTGAGGGTGATTTAGGATACTCCCTCGAGGAGGTTGCTTATTTCTTGAGCAAGGATGGAATCTTTTCAACCTGAGTAAGGTTGGAAGGAGTCCATCTAACCTCCTAAAGACCCAGCTGACCCTTCTAGCCCAGGCGTGGTCTCACCTTATGCTGCATAACATCACCCCTGTCACCCACCTCTCATCTATCCTAGTTGACCGCTGTTGCCTTCTTTTTTCTATTCTCCAGGGCCATACCATCGACATCGCCGAGCTTATTTCTGAGCAGATTCACTTTTATGCCCTTGGGTATAAAGTGAACCGCCCTATTCCATTTCCCCTCATCATATCTGCCTTACTGAGGAGGCATGGAGTTGCTGTGCCATCACCAAAGTTCACGAGTTCTTCGGGGAGAGTCCCCAAGGTCTCGGTGAACAGGGACTACTTTGTTCAACAATGCGAGCTTCCACCTTTGGAGCAGGAGGCTCAGCCCAGACCCAGGAGGAGGAGACCACCAGTACAGCCACCACCTACTGATGTTGTCACGGAGGGATTTGCCAGGATGACATTAGAGCATCAGCATATGATGCGGATGATGGTTGTTACACACAGAGCATATGTTCATCTTCATGATGAATTTTATCAGTACAGATTGCAGGGTGAGGGAGCACCATATGTCACACCGGCTGAGTTTGCAGCTCATGTAGCTTGGCCTGGTGATTTACCTACCTATCCTGAGACTGGTGGACCGTCTGGAGCACAGGCTGATTCTAATGCTGATTCTGATGGTGATTTACCTACCTATCCTAACTCAAATTTTTGTTAGTAAGTTAATTTATTCACTTAAAGTTTTTACACAATAAAACCAATTTTGTAAAATCAATTATTGATCCTTTTATAACTTAGGAATTTTGATAAATTTAATTACAATAAGTTTATTAACTATCAAGCAAATTTCAATAACCTAGTAAGTTGAGAGATCTTTTTAAACACTTAAGGGTTTAATCGACATAACTTTATTCGAATTGATTTTGCTTTTTTTTTTGGATACAATTGATTTTGCTTTAATCTTTGATTTGTGTTATTGTACAGAGAATTCAGGAAAATGATCAAGGCATATTTATTGGTGAAAAGAAACCTTGGGCCAAACAGCTTACCTTGGTAAAAATTATTTTATCCTTTGCAAGCCAATGTTGAGCCTGAGAATAAAATTCTTTGGTACCCTTAAAACCTAAAACAGTTTTTAACCATTCCTTATACTTGATTGATTAAAAGAACAGTTGAAAGAAATGAAAAATCTTTAGTGTTCTTACAAAAATAGGGAGTGAAAAAGATAAGCGACTTGATTCTTTTCAAAATACAAGAAAATAAAATATGAAAAAGAAAAATCAAAAATAGTGAAAAGAATCAAGTTGAGGGTATTTATTTTTCATAAATAAGGGAATTGAGATTTGGGCCAAGATAAAGCCTAAAAATTATAAAATGCTCTTTTATGATTTCAGGTTTTGAATTCCAAGAAAAACCATTGATTCTTGTAAGCCAAGCCTCATTACAACCCGTGAAAAGACCTTGTGATTTCTGAATTAACTTTGTATGACTAACCATTGATTAGATGACAATCAAAATTAAATTCGTTTGATTTTATGATTGATTGAGTGAAACAGGTTACCCTTTACATAGAGATAAACACTTGTGAGGTAAGCTTGAAATTTTGCTTGGTTTGTTAATAAAATATTATAATTAATTTTATCATTAAACCTTTGTTATATTAGATATCAATTTTTGATTATTACAAATTAGTTAAATTGTGAAATTACTTTTTGTAGTAAATTCTCGGACTAACTCAAAAATTTGATTTCAAATTTTTATTCTTTCTTATTTTTCTCTCTTGCTCGAGGACGAGCAATGTCTCAAGTTGGGGGTATTTGTTAGTCCTCAAATTTTCAATAAAAGCTTTAATAAAAATTTCACAAAAATCATAAAAATTAGTTTAATTTGTTTTCAATAAATGGATGTTTTTGGATATAATCTGCCTTGATCAATTTTCTCTAGTTTTGTAGTGAAAAAGTAGAAAATTCAAGAGAAAATTAAAGATACTGGAGAAGCTGACGCGTAGCATCAACCCCACGGGTAGCGTGGTTACTTTTGATGTTGACGCTACGCGTCATATCCACACGTAGCGTCGGAGCTACGTGGACTTCATAGCCAGCTTGGCCAAGCACTCAGCTTTGACCCATTATTGGCCACCCCACTCAGCATAAATGGCCAAAACTGAATGGGGGACAGGGCCAAGTGGCAAGGCATGATTCATTTAATAATTCCCTCATGGCCACTTCGAGATGTTTAATAGAGGCTGAGTCAGGGGACTGACGCGTAGCGTCATACTGACACGTAGCGTCAGCACCCTTGCTCAGCCCTATAAATAGGGTCATCCAACACCATTCTAAGCATCCTATCCCATTCCATCTTATTCCATTCTTTTCTCTCTTTGTACTCGACTTTGAGTACTTCTTTTATGAGTTTGTAGTTCTAGAATAGTTTTCTAGATACTTGAGAGTGTTTTGTTGTATTGTGATCGTTGTATCGTGAAGTTTCCATCGTCTTCGTAATGTCAACCTCTGTAAGTGTTGTTTTTACTTTTACCATGTGTAACTAATTTGTTTATGTTGGAATTGGTGAACTAATCTATTGAGTATAATGTTGTGAATTCGACCTCTGCATGTTTATGATTCAAGTCCATGTTAGTATTTCAATCTTTTATTAATATGAACGTCAAACGGGAGAATGATTTTCATGTGTATTGAAACTTGTTTTATTAGTGTGAATGTCAAACGGGAGAATGATTATTCATGCCGTCTTGAAACTTATTTTGACGAAAGTAAAAGTTAGAATACCCTTGGTATCTCAATTCTATAGGGGTTGTTAGCCATTGTTGCCATAAGGCCAGGTCTTAATGCAAGTTTTTACTGAGAAAGCTCACGAGGGATCAGACTTTACAATGAATTCTTAGAATTTATATCACGAGGGATCGGTTATAATGAATTTAAACTGCAATGATATGAAACTTGATGATTAAATATGCATGTCTTGAGTTCCTCATTGTTATTCTAGATTAGGGATCCAATTTCCAACATAATTTGTCTATCTGTGTTTTATTCTCAAGTATCTTACCTATTCTAGTTTGCAACTCAACTTTTTAGATAGAATTTTATTTTCTTTTTACCTTGTGAACACCTATTTTTGTCCGGTGATATATATTAAAATATGAAAAAAGAAAAAGAAAAAAAAAGAAAAAAGAGTTTATTTGTCCTAGAATCCGGAGTCAATGTTGACTGCATTAACCGGGGTCCTAGCACGGTTTCATGACCGGTGTTACCTCATTAGTTCTAAGCTCGTACAGCCTCAGTGGAGTACGGTATTTTACACCTCGGTTCGAAGGGAATCTGAGGTTCTTCAAGTTAAAACTGATGTGTTAATCCGTACTTGAACTTCAAGACACACCGGAGGTACACCTGTAGGAGATTCCCCAATGCTTAATATTTAACCGAGGTGAAGAGAAATGTCCATAGTTGACCAATGATTTCAGACCCCGGTTATAACTTACCAGTTCTCGTTGGTGACGCGGTACAGTGCTTAGAACCCTGTCCAGTCCAGATTGCCACCCCGGATCATATTAAAAAAAATATTAAAAATTGCATAGTGACCGTTGGAATAGTAACCCTTCCTCATCTCTATAAATACCCAATCCCTCTTCATTTCCTACCACACCTCTCATTTCATCAATTCTCTTCATTTCTCTCAAGCAATGGCTGATGGATGCCGAAGCCAAGAGGAAAGAATAAGGGAGGGAAGACGATGTTTTGTGACTACCTTTTTACTCCTCATATTGTGGGTAGTAATTTATATTTATTGGATATTTTATTGATTTCCATATATGTAATAAATAATTTATGCTTCCATTTGTATTTTTAAATAAAAGGCCTAAAAAAATAAAAAATAATAATAATAATAAAAAAAATAAAAAATATATATAAATGGGCCAAAAAAAAGAAAAAGAAAAAAGAAAAAAAGAAAAAGAAAGAAAAAGAAAAAAGAAAAAAAAAAGAAAAAATAATAATAAATGAAAAAAAAACCAAAAAATAATAATAATAAATAAAAAATGAAAATAGTAAATAAAAAAGGGGGCAAAAAAAAAGAAAGAAAAAAAAGGAAACAAAATAGGCCCAAACAAAAAAAAATCTAAAAAAAAAGCCCAAAAAAAATTCAAAAAAAAAAGAAATGGGCCCAAAAAAAAAGAAAAAAGTCCAAAAAAAAGGGGGTTCAAAAAAAAGAAAATTAAAAAAAAGAAAAAAAAAGAAAAAGAGTGTTACGGTGGTTTATTAGTGGTGGGCCCCGGTTTGGTTGGATAATTGGAGAAAATTGGGGAAATTGACATGGAATTTGGACAAATTGGAAAAGTAAGAAAGTGATGTCTTTTAGGGAGGATTCAATGCCAATTTTCTTCTATAAATAGAAGGTGATATTGAGGCATTTTGGAGGAAGAAGAGGAAAAAGAGGGAAAGGAGTGTTAAATTTTTGTGAGAATTTTTAGAAGTTTTGGTTTTCAAAAATTACTTTGTGTAATCCTAGTTAGGAAAATGAGTGCACCACTCTTGTTTGTCTTAGTATGTGAGTTTTTGTGAGCTAAAATACTGTCCAAGTGTTGTAACCGGTATCCAAATACCTTCAAATCAAGTCCAAACAAAGCCAAAAGCAAAGGAAATCTACACAAAATTGATTTCCCGACTTCCGTTCTAGTTTCTCTGTAATTGATCTTGTACCAAGGTATTTTTTATTAATACAAAGTTGTTTATTTATATTTATTTATTCGTCTTATTTAATTGTTATTTATTTTTCTGCACTTTTATTTTTCTTTATTTATATTCAAGCACTTTATTTTCCTGCACTTTATTTTTCTGCAGTTATTTATCTATTTATTTATTTTTATGCATCTCCATCTTTATTTATTTATTTGTACCTTTATTTTTCCTTATTTATTTTTTTATATTTTTATTCCTCTTTATTTACTTTTCTGTACTTTTATTATTGTTAATTTATTTTTCTGAACTTTATTTATCCGCACTTTATATTTCTGCAATTATGAGTTTATTTTTTTTTTATTTTTTACATTTTTATCTTTATTTATTTATTTTTATGCCCTTTTATTTTATTTATTTACTTTCCCGTCCCTTTATTTTTGTTATTTACTTTTCTGCCCTTTTATTTTTATGTATTTACTTTTCTGCCCCTTTATTTTTGTTATTTACATTTCTACCCCTTTATTTTTATGTATTTACTTTTCTGTCCCTTTATTTTTGTTATTTATATTTCTGCCCCTTTATTTTCATGTATTTACTTTTCTACCCCTTTATTTTGGTTATTTACATTTTTGCCCCTTTATTTACATGTGTTTACTTTTCTACCCCTTTATTTTTGCTATTTACTTTTCTGCCCCTTTATTTTCATGTATTTACTTTTTTGCCCCTTTATTTTTGTTATTTATATCTCTACCCCTTTATTTTCATGTATTTACTTTCTTGTCCCTTTATTTTTGTTATTTACTTTTCTGCTGCTTTATTTTTGTTATTTACTTTTTTGCTCCTTTATTTTTTTTATTATTTATTTTTCTGCTCCTTTATTTTATGTATTTATTTTTTCTGCTCTTTTATTTTTATGTATTTATTGTTATGTCTATTTATTTATTTTTTATTTTTTTGAACTTTTTATTTATTTTTTTTCTACCTTTATTTTTTTATTTTATTATTATTATTTATTCTCTATACTTTTTACTTTTAGTTATTTATCTTTTTGCTTTTTTTATTTATTTATCTTTCTACACTTTCTATTTATTTATACGTTTGACCATTTTAATAGTTTATAAATATGTATATATATATATATATATATATATACATAATTATCCATTTTTATTATGGTCATGATTTCCTATTATTTTCTCTTAGTAACCTTTTAATAATTAAGAAAAAAAATCATTTTCATAAAAATAAAAAAATCAAGACTAATAAATAGTGTGTTATTTATTCATTTATTTTTCTCTTAAATTTAAGATGAGATTAATTTAGATGAGACATCTTATTAATCTTATTTTTTTAAAAAGATATTTAAATAATATTCCTTGTCAATTTTAATTAATTAAGTGTATTATATTTCTTTATCTTCATGTTGATGTGTTTAATTTTATTTTTTTTCTCTTATCTTTATTTATTTATTTATTTATTTATTTGAACTTTATATTTCTCAATAAAAATCATTTTTTTTACTAGAAAATAAGTAAGACAAGACGTCTTATTGTTTTTTTTATCTTTTCATTTTTTTGGTCTTTTAATCATTTGTTTATTTATTTTCTTAGAACTAAAAAACAACAAACTTAGGAGATGTATTTTTTACTATCTTTGTTTTATTCATATTTATATATTTTTTTATTGTGTATATTATTTATGATTGTTTTATGAAGGATGAAATATTTGATAATTATTTTTTAAATTATGCATGATCAATTTGGGTAACCGTTTTTTACGGACAGTGTGGGGTGCTAATACCTTCCTCTCCTTTAATTCGACTCCCGGACTAAACAGAATCTCTTTTTTTTAAAACAAAAAAAATCAGTGCTATTTAAAGGTTTTTCTAATATTTTCCTTAATAAATATTGGTGGCGACTCCTTGAACCCTTTATTTTTTAGGCTTCTCAAGAGCCTCACTTCAATGCAGTTTCAATTTTCTTTTATTTGTCTTTAACCAGTCCGCGTCGCGCGCCGAAACCCCGGTCGCGACAGATGGCGACTCCGCTGGGGATATTTTGAGAGTCAATCCCGTTAAATTAATCTTGTGTATTTTGTTGATTGTTAATTATTTCATCCTTTATATTTATTTGTTATGTTATTCTTGTTGTTTATCTAATCTTCCATTAATTTTAGATTTTATACTGTTTTTTTTACTTCTTTATTGCCTTAATTTAGAACCTTAGGGTAAAAGACATGTGATATTTATTTTGCTTTATGTTTGTTCATTGTGAAGAATGGGTAAAAATCCAGGTATGAATGCCCCACACACTTCACATTCACCATAATGCACACACTATTAGAAGGGACCCTATTCCCGGGCCCCGCAAAAGACATAGGCTAGGGGAGATTATTAGCGGTGTCATTTAGGACGAGACGTCCTACCATGATTCGCGTGAAAATCTCAGCCGGGGTGTTATCTTAGTTATGATGTCCGCACTAAGTAGGATTCCCTACTTTTTGCATCAGACTCATAGCTAAAGATCAGAGCTCCGGTGACCTTCTTAGAACTAATTAGAACAATTACCTTTTGAAGTAACACGATTAAATAGCCTTAGAGCCAATTAGGTGGTTACCTTGTCTAAGACACAATTGGGCAAACATTCCTTTTATCTTTTATTCATTTGCATAGTTTTTTTTTAAAAAAAATCATCAAAAATGTATATTTTCTGTACTCAAGTCATGATAAATACTATCACTCTTATGTGAGGATATTTATCAAACTGGTTTCTTTGTTAATCTAATTCATTTATTTCTTTTGTTAAAGGTGAAATTTAAACATCGGTAAGTATCACTAAAAAATGGAATTTAACATGAGATCAAGTGATCAAGAAGTGAAGGCAACTGGTTTAAAAAATTTGTTACACCTCAAAGTCATCAGATCAAATACTAGCAATCTGTTGTCCTTAAGCAAAAGGATGGATATTACCCAGAAAATGACCTTTACAAGGAAGTATGGAAAGATCTTAAAATTCTTAGAGGTCGAAGTGCAAGAAGGGGCCCTTACTGCTCTAGCTCAGTTTTATGATCCTCCTCTCCGCTGTTTTACATTCAAAGATTTCCAGTTAGCTCCTACTTTGGAGGAGTTTGAACAGATATTTGGCTTGCCATTAGAAGATTTGAAACCTTATCGTCGAACTGAACATCATGCTTCAATCTTCAGTGTAGCTCGCATTCTTAAGATGGATCCTGAAATGCTTAAGAAGGCTCAATTAAACAGGAACCAAATTTCAGGATTCGCACTAAGCTTCTTTGAGCAGCAACTCCTCAGTCAGGCAGGGAAAGGAGAATGGGACGTGTTTGTTGACATTTTGGCGTTGGCCATCTATGGTGTGATCCTCTTCCCAAGCCTTGATAATTATATTGATTTCAAGGCAATTGATGTTTTCCTAGCTAGAAAGCTTAGAGGTGAAAGTTCCATGACTGCTGTCTTAGCTGATATCTATTGTACAATAGATTCCTGTCACAACCGAAATGGGAAAAAGATCGTCTGTTGTCTACCCGCCTTGTATCTATGGCTTACTTCTCATGTCTTCAATCAAGTTGGCAAGGTTGAATGTCCTATCTCTGATTTGAAGCTCCTTAGGTTAACCAAGAAGACTAATAGGGAGTGGGCAGGACATCTGGCAGGATTATCTGCTAGCATGATTCGGTGGTAACCTCAGTGGATGAACATCGATTCCATTATTTACTGCTGTGGAAAATTTCTGAATGTGCCTCTCATGGGAACTCAAGGATGCATCAATTACAATCCTAGCATTGCAAAAAGACAACTTGCTTATCCTATGATACAGCCTCCAGAAGAAGAAACAGTAACGCCTTTCCTTCATTATTATATTGAGGGAAATAGTGCTCCTGTTATTCAAACTATCATTGATGCTTGGGGCAAGGTTCATAGTAAAGGAAAAGAATTGGGTGTCCGAAGTCATGCCGCAAAAGAAAGTTACCACCAGTGAATTTCAAATAGGGTAGCCATTGTCAAATTACCCTTCAAAGATCACGGTGCTCATGTGAGAAATCCAGCTCCCGATGAAAGCAAAGAGATTGAAAACTTGAGGAGTAAGTTGGCTGAAATGACAAAGAAAAATCAAGCTTTGGAGGATAATTTAATCAAAATTCAACAAGACAATGCTTCCCTTAAGAGAAAAAGGTGTGAATTAGAAAATGCCTTTGAAGACATGGGTAAGAAGCGACAAATTGAAAGAGAACATATGATGCAATTGGATCAATGCCTCCAAACAGCGAACAGCCAATTGAAGACCAAAGAGAAACAAAAGGATGATATATTGGCTGACAAAGGGCGGTTATGAGGAATTCTAGCCAAGACAAAAGAAGAAGCTCAAGTTGAAAAGAACCTTATGTAAGCGCGAATTGATGAACTGGAACGACAAGTCAGAGATGTCGTCAGTGCTTGCGAGCGTGAAATAAATGAAGAAAAATGGCAAGCCATGGAAGACAAGGATAGATATGAAGAGATTATACGTTTAATGACCCTAGAAAGGGTTGAGTTGGAAAGTCTTGTCTATTCTTGGAGAGACCGTTTTTCTAATCTAGCCGGTCTTGCTAATGGAACACTTGGAGATATTCCTCACCTGTTGAAGAAGGCTGAAGCAATGATGAATCCGCTTTCTACACCGGAGGAAATTGCAACATTCATCCAATACTGCAAGGGGCGATTGGATGAAATGAGGGTCTGGATTGCTAAAGCGAGAGAGAATTGATTTTGAGTTGTTGTAACAAATAATATATCAGAACTTGTTGATCAATGAATAAATCTCATGTTGAATTTGCATTTTTCTTCTAACTTAGTACTTTAGAAAAAGACATTCTAAAAGAAAGGTTTATCTTTGCTTACCGATATTTAAAATTCATCATGTATTTACTTTACATCTCTTTATGTCATTTAACAATACTTGTTCTTGTACCAAGGGGGTTTCTTTGTATTTATTCACAACACGTGGAGAAGGGGCTCAAAGCATTCTTTTAAAACCTGACTGCAAACAAGACTCATGGCAGAGCCGGAAAGCGCAGTTGAAGAATTGAGGAATGAAGTTGGCCAGATCAAGGAACAAATGGCAGAAATACTTAAGATTCTTGAAAAAAGAGGTACAGAAAGGGGATCTTCTGCAGGAAATGGGGAACAAACATCCACTCCTCAAGTTCAAGCTCAAGAGGGGAACCCTATACCTTTAAATGATCCTGCTCCAGTCACTGAAACTCCATTCATCTCACACCAACCTTATGGTATGCCATTGCCACCTTTTGTTTCCCAAGACGGGAATGTTCAACAAGCATATGCTTGGCCTCTATATGGCTTACCTCAAGGATATTACACCATGCACCCTAATCCTAATCAAGAAAATCTTCCTGCTGCTCAACAAATTCCCAATCCCCTGGTATCTAATCCTCCAAATTTCAACCAATCAATAACTGTTCCCCAAAACACTCAGGCTCCACCCAATATCACTCCACCTAATATAATTCCACCACAAAATCACCAGACTCCGAATGATGCCACACAACCAAACCCACAAGCAGTGCCATATTATTTCCCTTATGGTTGCCCAATACCACAGGCAGGTGCTTCCCAAAACTTGTCACACAAAGCTCAGGTCCCTCCACCAAATCCTGATCAGCCAGCAGTGCCTTTGTCAAAAGGTCAAATGGAAATATTGGAAGAAAGGTTGCGTGCAGTAAAGGGAGGAAGTGGCTTAGGCATAACAAATGTTTCTGAATTATGCCTAGTTCTAGATGTGGTAATTCCTCCCAAATTCAAATTACCGGAATTTGATAAATATAAAGGAACAACTTGTCCTCGTAACCATTTAACCATGTACTGCCGAAAGATGGCTGGATATGCTTATGATGAAAAGTTGCTGATCCATTTTTTTCAAGATAGCCTTACTGGGGCAACATTGAGCTGGTACACTCACCTTGAACGAACTCGTATTCGTTGTTGGAAGGATCTAGCCGATGCCTTTCTAAAGCAGTATAAATACAACATGGACATGGCACTAGACCGGCTACAACTTCAAAATATGACCAAAAGGAATACTGAGTCCTTCAAAGAATATGCTCAACGATGGAGGGAAATGGCTGCACAAGTTGAACCACCCTTGATAGAGAAAGAGATAGTGGCAATGTTCATTGACACTCTTCAGCCGCCGTTCTATGAAAGGATGCTTGGGAGTGTATCGTCAAGCTTTTCTGATATGGTGGTAATAGGGAAAAGAATTAAAAGCGGTTTGAGAACAGGAAAAGTTATCCAAAGTTCCTCGTCAATAGGAAGACCTATGACAGGGGCAGGAAGAAGAAAGGGTGAGGAAGCAAATGCTGTAATGGGAAATCAAGGTCAACATAATCAAAAAATGTTTCAACCTTCCCCTTTCCCTTTCCCACCTCATTATCCACCGTACGGACCTTACCCTTATGTAGCTGCTGCTTCTGGAAATTCATTTCCCCATCCTCAATCATATAGACCCCCACCTGTCCATAATTTCAAGAATACTCCACCTCCTCCTCCCCAACAATGGATGCAAAATTCCAACCCAAATCTTCCACAAAAAAAGCCAAACAATGACCGTCCTTCTGTCTAATTCGATCCAATTCCCATGACATATACTGAACTTTTGCCTTAACTTCTCAAAAGTTCTCTTGTTGTACGATGTCCTTTAAAACCCGTAGGGCCACCCTATCCTAAGGGGTATGATCCTAATATGAAGTGTGATTATCATGCTGGGGCACCGGGGCATTCTACAGAAAATTGCATTACCTTAAAGTTTAAGGTACGTGATTTGATAAATGCCAAGTGGTTGGATTTTGAAGAAGGCTCCCCAAATGTGATTAGAAATCCTTTGCCTAATCACAGAAATGCTGGGGTAAATGCAGTAACACATGACTTGGGAAGTGATCATGTTAGGAATGTTTCAGATATTAAAACTCCTCTCCCATGGATCTATAATGAACTTTTGAGGAAAGGATTAATATCTGAAACTCAAAATGAGGATATTCATAATAAGATGCCTGAAATGCTTCAAAGATTACTTGACACCCATCTGGTACAAGTTTATCGTCGCCCTTGCAATGATGTCAACATGATCCATGGGCAGCATGGTACAGACTCAGTAAGCCCAGTCACCCCCATTCCTTTGGTAGTCTATTACACCAAGAAACCTTTGACCGAACCAATCATAAACCATCCGTCCTTGACAATTAGGACCCCATCTCCATTTTCATACAAAGATACCCATGCAGTACCTTGGAAGTATGAAGTGGATGTAATCCCTCAACTCTTAAAGGGATCGTCATCCTCAGTAACCAATATTTCTGAGACAAGTGGAATGACTAGGAGCGGACGAGTTTATGCTCCTGAAAACTTGAGAAAGGAGGATGCACCTGTAAGTGAAAAAGAAAGTCGTGGTAAAGAACAAGACCCTCCCCAAAGAATAACAGAGGAAGATGCTTGTGAATTTTTGAAATTCATCAAGCAAAGCGAATACCAGGTCCTCGACCAGTTAAATTGCACTCCTGCAAAAATATCCTTGTTATCTCTCTTATTGGACTCAGAACCACATCGTGGAAAGTTATTGAAGGTCTTGAATAAAGCACATGTTGCGAAAGATATTTCGCCAGAAAAGTGTGAAGGGATAGTGGGGCATATTGCCTCAAATGACTACTTAACTTTCACCGACGAAGAGATACCTGCTGAAGGAAGAGGTCATAATAAGGCATTACACATCTCTGTCAAGTGTCGGGATCATATCGTAGCCAAGGTCCTAGTTGATAATGGCTCATCTCTGAATATCATGCCAAAGTCCACTTTAAATCAACTACCTTTTGATGGGTCACATATGAAGCCAAGCTCAATGGTAGTAAGAGCTTTTGACGGTACTCGGAGAGAGGTCATTGGAGATATTGAGATCCCCATCCAAGTGGGCCCATGTACCTTCAATGTATTATTTCAAGTGATGGACATCAATCCTGCTTATAGCTGCCTATTGGGGAGGCCTTGGATACATTCTGCCGGTGTGGTTCCATCTACCCTTCATCAAAAGCTTAAATTTGTGGTAAACAACAAGCTAATCATTGTTTCTGGTGAGGGAGATTTCCTTATCAGTAAGCCCATGTCAACTCCATATATAGAAGCGGCTGAAGAAAGTCTTGAGACTTCCTTCCAATCATTAGAAATTGCTCACACCACCTATGTGAGCGAAGGGTTACAACTAGCTCGTCCTTCCAAAGCTTCTATGATGGTAGCCAAAGTGATGATGAAATCTGGATTCCAGCCAGGGAAAGGGCTTGGGAAGATGCTTGATGGAGGAGTAGACCCATTATTGGTTAAGGAGAATAAGAATAGCTTTGGGCTGGGGTATCATTTATCTCCAATGGAAAGAGCGAAGGTTTTCACAGATAAAAGAGAAAAATGACTTGCACGGTTAGAAAACCGAGAACCCCTAACTGCGAAGATCCCTATCTGTGACCTTTACCAAAGCTTCAGGAGTGCAGGCTTGACATCTCCAGACCAAGTGGCAGTCATCGATGATGAGTCCAAGAGAGAAGAAGACTTGATTTACCCTTGTCCTTCAGATACTGAGTTGTGTAATTGGGAAGCCGTTGAGTTTCCAGAGATCATTCCAAAGTAATTATTCACTTTGTAGGTTTTTGTTTAAATCCTTTGGCTATGCCTAAAGCCTTAGGATGAGTTTTAATAAGGACAAAACATGTTTCCTTTATCATTTCAAATAAATAAAAGTTAAGTTTAATTATCATTTTCCTTATTTTGCCTTTTTTATATTAAATAAATTGCAGATCTGAAATTGAATTCCAAAATAATAAGATTACTTTCTCCCATCATGATTTTAATCCAACAAGCAAAGAGGACGAAGAGTCCGATGAACCTTCCCCTAAATTACTAAGGCTGCTAGATCAGGAAGATAAAGAAATTTCTCCCTATCTAGAAATTGTTGAAGTCATAAATTTGGGGAGTGAAGAAAACAAACAAGAAGTCAAGATCGGTACCTCTTTGAGTAGAGAACATAGGAGAGAATTAGTAGAATTGTTGGTCGAATTCAGCGATGTGTTTGCTTGGTCATATCAGGATATGCCGGGATTAGATAACTGCATCGTTGAACACAAGTTGCCATTAAAACCCGGTTACGTCCCTATAAAGCAAAAGTTGAGAAGGATGAAGCCAGAAATGCTCTTAAAGATTAAAGAAGAGATAACCAAACAGTTGGATGCTGGGTTCTTGGTTGTCTCCAAATACCCTGAATGGGTGGCCAACATTGTTCCGGTCCCGAAGAAAGATGGGAAGGTGCGAATGTGTGTTGATTACCGGGATTTGAATAGAGCTAGCCCAAAAGATGACTTTCCATTGCCACATATTGATGTTCTTGTTGATAACACGGCCCAACATTCCATTTTTTCATTCATGGATGGATTTTCTGGGTACAACCAAATCAAGATGGCACCCAAAGACATGGAAAAAACCACTTTCATTACTTTGTGGGGAACCTTCTGCTACAAGGTGATGTCTTTTGGATTGAAAAATGCTGGTGCCACTTACCAAAGAGCGATGGTAACTCTATTTCATGACATGATGCATAAAGATATAGAGGTTTATGTGGATGATATTATTGCCAAATCCAAATCCGCTGAAGGTCACTTGATTGACTTACGAAAGCTCTTCGAACGCCTAAGAAAATTCAAACTCAGATTAAATACGGCTAAATACACTTTTGGGGCTAGTTCTGGAAGGTTGCTTGGTTTCATTGTCAGTGAGAAAGGTATCGAAGTGGATCCTGATAAAGTAAAGGCAATCATGGAAATGCCTGCTCCTAGCACTGAAAAAGAAGTACAAGGGTTCCTTGGAAGGTTGAATTACATAGCTCGTTTCATTTCTCAACTAACAGCTGTATGTAATCCAATCTTTAAGTTGCTTCGTAAAAATCAACCATCACAATGGAATGATGATTGTCAGGAGGCCTTTGACCAAATAAAGCAATATTTATAATCCCCACCGATCTTGGTTCCCCCAACCCCGGGAAGACCACTCCTGTTGTATTTGACTGTGATAGATGAGTCTATGGGCTCTGTACTGGGGCAGCATAATGAGTCTGGGAGAAAAGAGCATGCTATTTACTATTTGAGCAAGAAGTTCACTGAGTGCGAAGCACGATATTCCACTGTAGAACGAACTTGTTGTGCATTAGCATGGGCTGCTCGTCGCCTAAGACAATACATGTTATCTTATACTACTTGGTTGATATCTAAGATGGACCCAATTAAGTACATCTTTGAGAAACCGGCTCTGACGGGAAGAATAGCTCGTTGGCAGGTTCTTTTGACTGAGTATGATATCATTCATGTCACCCAAAAAGCTGTAAGAGGGAGTGCTTTGGCTGATCACTTGGCCCACCATCCCCTAAAAGAATACCAACCAATGTCATTTGAATTTCCTGACGAAAATATTATGATGTTGTCAGAAAAGAAAGATTGTCCTAATAGAACTTGGATTTTGATGTTCGATGGGGCGTCAAATACACTGGGGCATGGGATTGGAGCCATCCTAATCTCACTAGATAACAAGCTTTTCCCATTCACTGCTAGACTTTGTTTTGATTGTACCAATAATATTGCAGAATATGAAGCTTGTGCTTTGGGGATTCAGGCGGCACTTGAAGCAAAGGTGAAATCTCTACAAATATACGGAGATTCTGCCTTGGTAATTCATCAACTAAAAGAAGAATGGGGTACTAGAGATGGCAAATTGATTCCTTATCAAGCTCACATCATGGAACTAATCAAAGGGTTTGATGAAGTCTCTTTCCATCATATTTCTCGGGATGATAACCAATTAGCCGATGCTTTGGCCACGTTGGCCTCCATGTTCAACGTAAGTAGGGAGTGTGACATGCCCTTCATCGAGATTGAAAGGCGTCTCGAACCTACATATTATCATGAGATAGAAGAAGAGCCCGATGGGAAACCATGGTTTCATGACATCAAAAATTATATTCAAAATCAAGAATATCCCCCTGGTATCTCAGAAAATGATAAAAGAACCCTCAGGCGCCTAGCCCTGAATTTCTTTATGACTGGGAATACACTTTATAAGAGAAATTATGATTTTGTTCTCCTTCGTTGCGTAGACGTGACGGAAGCTAACAAAATCATGAAGGATGTTCATGAAGGGCCTTTCGGAACACATGCAAATGGGCACTCGATGGCAAGAAAAATTCTCCGATCTGGATATTATTGGATGACAATGGAAAATGATTGTCATAACTATGCCAAGAAATGTCATAAGTGTCAAACCTATGCAGACAACATTCATGCTCCACCATCTTCTTTGCACGTTCTAACAGCGCCTTGGCCTTTTGCTATGTGGGGCATAGATGTTATTGGTCCCATTGAACCAAAAGCATCGAATGGGCATCGCTTTATTTTGGTGGCCATTGATTACTTCACCAAGTGGGTTGAAGCAGCTTCCTACACCAACGTGACTAAAAATGTTGTGGTCAAATTCATCAAGAGAGAATTGATTTGTAGATATGGTTTACCAAATCAGATCATCACTGATAATGGTACAAACCTGAATAATAAAATGATGGATGAACTCTGCGAGGAATTCAAAATCAAACACCTCAATTCATCTCCATACAGACCTAAGATGAATGGAGCAGTGGAAGCTGCTAACAAAAATATAAAGAAAATCATACAAAAGATGGTTGAAACCTATAAAGATTGGAGTGAGTTGCTTCCTTTTGCTTTACATGGGTATCGTACCTCTGTACGAACTTCGACAGGGGCAACACCCTTCTCATTGGTGTATGGTATGGAAGCTATTTTACCAATAGAAGTAGAAATTCCGTCTTTAAAAGTAATCATGGATGCCAAATTAGAAGAAGCTGAATGGGTTCGGTCCTGATATGATCAATTAAATTTAATTGACAGAAAAAGGTTAACCGCTCTCTGTCATGGGCAGTTATACCAAAAGCGTATGAAGAAGGCATAAGAAAAGAAAGTGCGACCTCGTCAATTTCATGAAGGTGATTTGGTACTGAAGAAAATATTGCCGAATCAAAATGATCACCGAGGCAAATGGAAGCCAAATTATGAAGGACCATTCGTCGTAAAGAGAGCCTTTTCTGGAGGAGCTTTGATTTTGACGAACATGGATGGTGAGGAGTTATCTTTCCCGGTCAATTCAGATGCAGTCAAGAAGTATTATGCTTGAGCATACTCTAAAGGGATAGGGTAGTCTTTATGTCCTCTAAAAGTTTGGATTAAAAATTATGATGTAAACTTGTAATTTTCCCAAGTAAATATATGGAATTCTCAATTTCAGTTCCAATCCTTGTCTTGTCAGGTTTCATTTGCATGCATTTTGTGAAAAATATTTAAAAAAAAATCATGAAAAGCATATTTTTAATCTCAAACAAGCTTGATACTTCCCAATTACACAGACCTTGGTAATCAGGATATTCCGCTCTGCCATGAGTAATAACAAGTCCCATAAAGATTATGGTAGTCACCTGGAGGAAACAAGATCTTTAACCTTTGGTTTTCCACTTGATTATTTCTTCTATGCAGGGTTGAGGTTACAACAAGGACAAATATTCCCCATGAAGAGTCGAGATCAACAGTTTCAGCCTATCACCTAACTCCAGTAGGGATGGTTTACTAAGATGTGAAAATGCAATCCTTGTATTCACTCGGAACCCTCACTAAGTCAAAAAAGTCAATCTCAGACACATTCTTCTTGAGCATAAATCTCATATAATTCTCCATCATAAGTCATTATGTTAGAGGTATTTCCCTTAAGTCTTACTTCATGCCAAAGCCTCAGGTATCCATTCCTAGGCTACCAAATCAAATCAGGGACATTTTCCCAATCATTTATTTTCATGTCAAAGCCTCAGGTATCCATTCCTAGGCTACTAAAACAAATCATGGGCATCCCCCATTCATTTGTTTTCATGTCAAAGCCTCAGGTATCCATTCCTAGGCTGTCAAAATCATTCAGGGGCATCTCCCCATTCATTTAGTTTCATGTCAAAGCCTCAGGTATTCTTCCCTAGGCTATCTCAATCAAAACCAAATCAGGAGCATCCCCCCAGTCATTTAGTTTCATGTCAAAGCCTCGGGTATTCTTCCCTAGGCTATCATAATCAAAATCAAATCAGGGACATCCACCCAGTCATTTATTTTCATGACACAGCCTCAGGTATCCTTCCCTAGGCTATCTCAATCAAAATCATTCAGGGGCATCCCCCTGTCATCTATTTTGTGTCGAAGCCTTAAATACCCATTCTTAGGCTCCTCGAAATGTCAAGACAACTTCATTAACCCCTAGGTTGTGCCGTTTATCTTCCTGTCATGTTCCAACTGCCTCTCCTTAAATTGTCTAGCATTGGGACAACACCATTCGGCTATTTACTTCTTGTCAAAAGTTGTCAAGTATTCTTAGTGGTGTTCACGTCTTTACTTTCTTTTCACATCAATAATATGAATATGTCTCATATTCTTTCATGAAAAGAAGTAAAGAGGGGCATCTGTGAACACCTATTTTTGTCCGGTGATATATATTAAAATATGAAAAAAGAAAAAGAAAAAAAAAAGAAAAAAGAGTTTATTTGTCCTAGAATCCGGAGTCAATGTTGACTGCATTAACCGGGGTCCTAGCACGGTTTCATGACCGTTGTTACCTCATTAGTTCTAAGCTCGTACAGCCTCAGTGGAGTACGGTATTTTACACCTCGGTTCGAAGGGAATCCGAGGTTCTTCAAGTTAAAACTGATGTGTTAATCCGTACTTGAACTTCAAGACACACCGGAGGTACACCTGCAGGAGATTCCCCAATGCTTAATATTTAACCGAGGTGAAGAGAAATGTCCATAGTTGACCAATGATTTCAGACCCCGGTTATGACTTACTAGTTCTCGTTGGTGACGCGGTACAGTGCTTAGAACCCCGTCCAGTCCAGATTGCCACCCCGGATCATATTAAAAAAAATAATATTAAAAATTGCATAGTGACCGTTGGAATAGTAACCCTTCCCCATCTCTATAAATACCAAATCCCTCTTCATTTCCTACCACACCTCTCATTTCATCAATTCTCTTCATTTCTCTCAAGCAATGGCTGATGGATGCCGAAGCCAAGAGGAAAGAATAAGGGAGGGAAGACGATGTTTTGTGACTACCTTTTTACTCCTCATACTGTGGGTAGTAATTTATATTTATTGGATATTTTATTTATTTCCATATATGTAATAAATAATTTATTCTTCCATTTGTATTTTTAAATAAAAGGCCCAAAAAAAATAAAAAAATAATAATAATAAAAAAATAAAAATATATATAAATGGGCCAAAAAAAAAAGAAGAAAAACGAAAAAAAGAAAAAGAAAGAAAAAGAAAAAAAAGAAAAAAAAATAATAAATGAAAAAAAACCAAAAAATAATAATAATAAATAAAAAATGAAAATAGTAAATAAAAAAAAGGGGCAAAAAAAAGAAAGAAAAAAAAGGAAAAAAAATAGGCCCAAACAAAAAAAATCTAAAAAAAAAGCCAAAAAAAATTTTAAAAAAAAAATGGGCCCAAAAAAAAGAAAAAAGTCCAAAAAAAAGGGGGTTCAAAAAAAAGAAAATTAAAAAAAAGAAAAAAAAGAAAAAGGGTGTTACGGTGGTTTATTAGTGGTGGGCCCCGGTTTGGTTGGATAATTAGAGAAAATTGGGGAAATTGACATGGAATTTGGACAAATTGGAAAAGTAAGAAAGTGATGTCTTTTAGGGAGGATCCAATGCCAATTTTCTTCTATAAATAGAAGGTGATATTGAGGCATTTTGGAGGAAGAAGAGGAAAAAGAGGGAAAAGAGTGTTAAATTTTTGTGAGAATTTTTAGAAGTTTTGGTTTTCAAAAATTACTTTGTGTAATCCTAGTTAGGAAAATGAGTGCACCACTCTTGTTTGTCTTAGTATGTGAGTTTTTGTGAGCTAAAATACTATCCAAGTGTTGTAACCGGTATCCAAATACCTTCAAATCAAGTCCAAACAAAGCCAAAAGCAAAGGAAATCTACACAAAATTGATTTCCCGACTTCCGTTCTAGTTTCTCTGTAATTGATCTTGTACCAAGGTATTTTTTATTAATACAAAGTTGTTTATTTATATTTATTTATTCGTCTTATTTAATTGTTATTTATTTTTCTGCACTTTTATTTTTCTTTATTTATATTCAAGCACTTTATTTTCCTGCACTTTATTTTTCTGCAGTTATTTATCTGTTTATTTATTTTTATGCATCTCCATCTTTATTTATTTATTTGTACCTTTATTTTTCCTTATTTATTTTTTTTATACTTTTATTCCTCTTTATTTACTTTTTTGCACTTTTATTATTGTTAATTTATTTTTCTGCACTTTATTTATCCGCACTTTATATTTCTACAATTATGAGTTTATTTTTTTTTATTTTTTACATTTTTATCTTTAATTATTTATTTTTATGCCTTTTTATTTTATTTATTTACTTTCCCGTCCCTTTATTTTTGTTATTTACTTTTCTGCCCATTTATTTTCATGTATTTACTTTTCTGCCCTTTTATTTTCATGTATTTACTTTTTTGCCCCTTTATTTTTGTTATTTACATCTCTGCCCCTTTATTTTCATGTATTTACTTTCCTGTCCCTTTATTTTTGTTATTTACTTTTCTGCTGCTTTATTTTTGTTATTTACTTTTCTGCTCCTTTATTTTTTTTATTATTTATTTTTCTGCTCCTTTATTTTATGTATTTATTTTTTCTGCTCTTTTATTTTTATGTATTTATTGTTATGTCTATTTATTTTTATTTTTATTTTTTTGAACTTTTTATTTTTTTTTCTACCTTTATTTTTTTTATTTTATTATTATTATTTATTCTCTATACTTTTTTTTAGTTATTTATCTTTTTGCTTTATTTATTTATTTATCTTTCTACACTTTCTATTTATTTATTTACGTTTGACCATTTTAATAGTTTATAAATATGTATATATATATACATAATTATCCATTTTTATTATGGTCATGATTTCCTATTATTTTCTCTTAGTAACTTTTTAATAATTAAGAAAAAAAATCATTTTCATAAAAAATAAAAAAATCAAGACTAATAAATAGTGTGTTATTTATTCATTCATTTTTCTCTTAAATTTAAGATGAGATTAATTTAGATGAGACATCTTATTAATCTTATTTTTTTAAAAAGATAATTAAATAATATTCCTTGTCAATTTTAATTAATTAAGTGTATTATATTTCTTTATCTTCATGTTGATGTGTTTAATTTTATTTTTTTTCTCTTATCTTTATTTATTTATTTATTTATTTGTTTTGAACTTTATATTTCTCAATAAAAATCATTTTTTTTACTAGAAAATAAGTAAGACAAGACGTCTTATTGTTTTTTTTATCTTTTTTTTTTTGGTCTTTTAATCATTTGTTTATTTATTTTCTTAGAACTAAAAAACAACAAACTTAGGAGATGTATTTTTTACTATCTTTGTTTTATTCATATTTATATATATTTTTATTGTGTATATTATTTATGATTGTTTTATAAAGGATGAAATATTTGATAATTATTTTTTAAATTATGCATGATCAATTTGGGTAACCGTTTTTTACGGATAGTGTGGGGTGCTAATACCTTCCCCTCCTGTAATTCGACTCCCGGACTAAACAGAATCTCATTTTTTTTAAAACAAAAAAAACCAGTGCTATTTAAAGGTTTTCCTAATATTTTCCTTAATAAATATTGGTGGCGACTCCTTGAACCCTTTATTTTTTAGGCTTCTCAAGAGCCTCACTTCAATGCAGTTTCAATTTTCTTTTATTTGTCTTTAACCAGTCCGCGTCGCGCGCCGAAACCCCGGTCGCGACATACCTCATGAACAATTCAATCATGCTATCCTGTGAATACTGTATAAATTGTATATGAATCATTCTTTTGTCTATAACTTTCTCTACATTTACCATAGTAAATAGAAAATTACTGTTGTTATTGGACTTTCAATCCCAGTGGAACGATATCTAAATTTTGAAAACTACAAACGATTAGTACGCTTGCCAATTAATGACCCGGTGGTAAACACAAATAGTTAAAACATTATTATTGGGCCAACAAAGTTCCTCCTGAATTTGCAGAAATCCGAGATCAGTTGATAAAGCTATGTGCTGAGGGCCATGATCTTTTCCAATATCCTAAACCATTCTAGAAAATAGAAGAGTTCTATGTAAATCTACCTTTCAAGATGAATGAAGGCATTAATCCCACTAAAGCTACACATCCGGGAATGTCTCCCTCAGACTCGGGATGGCATAAGTAGAATGCCAAGAACTAATGAAGCAAGGATTAATTGAACCCATAAAATCTGAGTGGGCTTGCACGATATTCTATGTCAACAAGAGATCAGAACAAGTCAAAGGAAAAAAGAGACTTGTTATTGACTACAGGCCTCTAAACCTGTTTCTCAAAGATGATAAATTCCCCATACCAAAGATCAGCTCACTGTACACCTATATAAAAAATGCCTTCATCTTCTCAAAATTCGATTTAAAATCGGGTTTTTGGCAATTGAGCCTAAATCCAGAAGATCGCCTAAAAACAGCATTTTGTATCCCAAATGGACATTATCAGTGGACTGTCTTGCCTTTTGGACTTAAGGTCGCTCCATCACTATTTTAAAATGCCATGGTTCAGGTATTTGAGCCCATTCTGCATAGTGCTCTCGTCTACAAAGACGACATCCTACTTTTCTCTCCTAATGAAGCTAGCCATAATCAGCTTTTTCAATAATTCCATTCTATTTATAATAGTTATAGAGTTATGCTCTCTACAAGAAAATCTGAGATTGGAACAAAAAAGGTTAACTTTCTAAGAATACGATTCACCCAAAGAAAATATCTTCCTCAACCTCATCTTGCAGAAGATCTCCCAAACTTCCCTGATAAAAATATGTCTACCAAACAAATTCAGCAATTCTTAGGAATCCTGAATTATGTTAGAGACTTCATCCCTTATATTTCTCATCATACTTTTAAGCTTTCAAAAATGCTTAGAAAAAATGCACCATCATGGGGAAAGGAACAAACTGAAGCTGTCAAATTTCTGAAGGAAGCAGCTAAGAATCCTCCACCATTAAAGATTCCTGGAGAAGGTAAAAGAATATTACAGACAGATGTAAGTGATCATCACTGGGGAGCAGTTCTGATAGAAGAAATCAGAGGACAACAACTCTATTATGGACATGCCAGTGGATAATTCACCAATGGTGAACTTCATTATCATACCACCTACAAAGAAACTCTTGCTGTTAAATATGGAATCAAGAAATTTGACATCCATCTTTGAGGTCACTAATTTGAGGTACAACAACTTGATAACTCTTCATTTCCAAAAATGTTAGAGTTTAAAAACAAAACTCCACCAAATCCTCAAATTCTCAGGCTAAAAGAATGGTTTTCAAGATATGATTTTACTGTGAAACACATCCTGAGACGCCCCCGAAAATACGGGGAATTTTTTTTCGTAATTTAAAGATCATTATTCGATAATGAGAAAATAAGTGGTGAAGCTTTTAACACAACACCTGGATCTTTCATAAATCGCTCCCATATATGAAGATATGAGAGGGTAAATAAAAAGTGATTTATTGATAAAATTCCAATTAAAAATAGCGGAAGAATTAATTTAAATTAATGGTTGTATGATTGAATTTAAGAGAAGAGATTTCATGAGATCATGGAATGTATTTCATATAGCGTAGAGATTCATGATATACTCCAAAATACCTTTAAGATGATGCATGATAAGGGTTTTATGCAATAAGAAACATAATTTAATTGAAATAAAACAAGTGGGGCATCAGGTGGCTACTCGCCCAAGCGAGAGCAATACTCGCTTGAGCGAGCACACGCAGTGACGCTTGAGCGGGCATGGGGAAGGCTGAGCTAGGAAAGATATTAAGCATCAGGGGCTCCTCTCGCTTGAGCGAGCCCTATCTCGCTTGAGTGAGACGCAAAAGCCCAACTTGGGCGAGCCAGCGAGGCGCTTGAGCGAGAGAAGAAATATGCCACTGGAATCAATCTCGCTTGGGCGAAATCCATCCCGCTCGAACGAGATTGCTCCAGCAACCACAGAAGCTCACTGCCCCATTTTCGCTTGGGCGAGGTAGAGATCGCTTGGGCGAGGTAGAGCTCTCTTGGGCGAAAATGGTCCAGTACCAATCCACACTTTCCCTCGCTTGAGCGACCATCGGACAATGACTAATTCACCTAAGCGAAAATGGTCTAGTGACCAAACACTGATTCCCATCGAGTCTCGCTTGGGCGAGAAGGCCATTCGCTTGAGCGAATTTCAACCAGTGGCCAAAACATTGATACAAGAGGATCTCGCTTGGGCGAGATTCTCACTCGCTTGAGCGAGTTCTGTAGAGAAATGAAAAACACTAAGTTTCCTACAACTTAATAGGCCAAAATTCATTCTACCCCAAATCCTTTAAATCCAACATGGTTTACATATCATATTACCCATTTAAAACTTATCTCATACATCCTTATCCTCTAAAGTCCATTCTGATTCATGAAATCATAATAAATCAAACATACCATCTCATGAAATCACTGAAACATAAATTTTCGCATAAATGTTCATTCATTCATAGAATTAAACATCAACAAGCATCATCATTCATCAAATTACATCCTTTGGGTCATTAATAAAAATTGGCCATAACACATAGATCTAATTTTCCTACATGACCCTCAAAATCATCAAGTATCACCTAGATTACCAAAATAAGCATACATTACATCTCATACGCTATACAAAATCTAGATTTTACCGACCAAGGCATGTCCTATACCACTATTTACCTCCACAACCAAATCATACTTGAAAATGTCAATTCTTCCCATGAGTGCCCTGCATTACAAATCTAAAAATAGACAACATGGGAGAGTGAGTCACACATTCCAAAGGAATGAATATGAATACCATGTGATTATGTTCATATGCATCAAAACATGTATACTTTGCCCATACATATCATACACCATACTCTTTATCATCACAACATCATCATACATACATCACAAGTAACACCACCATTTTGACAAAGCATACAACATAGACATAATCAAATTTCACCACAATTCGGATATCATACTCAAGCTATCATTTGGTATTCGTATCTTTTATGTTGTCTTAGTATATTATTACATCCTCATCACATCCATCATCATATCTCTTCACCATTGGCATACTTCCTTACTATATGCAAATGCTCTTAAGCTAATGCATATACATAATGGAATATTTCAACAATTGCAGATCTGACTGTGGGAATATAAACACCGAATATGGGTTTCGAGTATGATTTTCTAACCATACCCTTACTACAGTAGTAAAATGTGTACACTTATTCTTAAATTGCATGCATTCACCAATTATTTTACTAGTACCAAACCGCATCGCCCATCTTGCAACACCTGGTCATTTTCACCATGACCACGGTATACAACATATTAATATATGGTGTTGCGGGCCAACCATGAGATATATCATGGCAGCTGTGATCATAAGGACCACCAGGGACACCTGCTCATCAAGAGCCACCCCCCACAAGGGTCAATCACGTGCGGCTCCCCATAGCACAACATGGGCAGCTTCATGACTTACACACCGAGTCACAGGGGAAATGTAATTTGCTCATGCACAGAGCTGCCCTCCCACAGGGCCAACCGGGGAATCCCCTAAAATTCCAACACCAGCAGCTATACGGTATGCCATGGATGCAAATGCAAATCATATGCGTTCCTCACTCTATGCATCCTATACATGCCACTCATCATACATCATCATCATCACCAACAACACCCCAAGGTTTTTAGTGGATTTATTATTGTTGGGTTATTCTTATCAATGTAAACATTTGTGTGGCATTACAACAGTTCTCAATCAACATCATCAACGTTCATATTACATTCATGGTAGATATAAGCATATCTCCATATCATTCATCATTCTATACCATAAATATTCTAAATGCATCAAAGTATGTTGCCAAACATACAATCCACACCATACACCACATTACAATTTCTCATAACATTTCAAACAAGGCTAACATGCATACCAATACATATGGCAATCAAATAACATTCAAATTCATGCATTTGGAACATAAGACTCCTCTCTTACCTCAAGAGAAGAATTCTGAACGGTACGACGTACCCGCCTCGTCGTTCGGAACGGATCGTACATTAACATGCATATAGAATCCCAATCAATCAACTATTTCAAGATACAAATTTAATTCTATATCATCATAATCATGCTCATAATCTCATAACATGTCTAAGATATGTTTTAGATATCATTTTCATTTATTCGTTAGGCTTCGGGAATTCCTTCCCATGAAGCCATACACATTAGATTCAATGGTTACAAAACAATCTTAGCCCAACATCATAAATTACTACACCAATCAATATTCTTACACCCAACAGCTTGCATTTGCCTTCACTTACACTATCTAACCAATAATTATAACTTTCCCCAATTCTTAAAAGTTAGGGTTTCTCTAAAACCCAATAACTCTCATCAAAGCATCATTAATCTCCATTATTTCCCAACCATAAATGCATTTACAACACTTATCCTTCATTACAACCCCACATTTATTGCCAACCATCTTAGGGCATAAGCATTTAATGCTCTTAATAGTTACTCATATACATGCATTACTCCCCAAACTCACATTAACACTTATATATAGGAAAACCCAAGTAAAATGATGAGTCTACATACCTCACACCCAAAAATGAAATGGGTTTAAGAATAAGAGAAAGGTAGCACGAAAATAATAGGGAAATAGGGAGAGGATTTTAAGCTCCAATGACTTCCTCCCAAGCTCCTTCAAATGAAAATGGAGGAAGAGATGATCACCTCTTGGCTTAGGGTGTTTGGGAGGAGAAGAGAAGAAGAATGGAGAAGGAAATAAGAGAAGAAGAAGAGGCAAAGTGTGTTTTTTCCAAACTCTCTCAGTGACTCACGAGAATAAGGAGGAGAAAATTGGGCTTTTGCTTTATTTTATTTCCATTCATTAGAATTTCATCGTTTTGCCACTAACAGGCTCTTCGTTCGGGCTCAATACTTTATTTAAAAATTATTCCGAATGTATATTCGGATTCCCAGTATTATTCTTAATAGCCCTGACCAATATCATCTCATTCAGAGATACTTGGTCCAACACCCATATCTCAACCTGGGTCATTTTCAGCTTAACCGGTCTCTATGAACCACCAATAGTCCCCAAAAATCTTAATTTAATTATTTTCAATATGTTGGGACATTAAATAATTTACCTTCAATTTGTCAATATTTATTTTCCTTAATTAATCCTCTATTTTAAAATTTAGGATGTTACACATCCAAGGAAAAAATAATCTGATTCCAGATTATCTATCTAGAAAGCAATCTTTTGAAAAACCAATCCCAATAATCTAATCCTCTTATTCTTATCCCCTCATTATGATGAACACTGAGACATCATCTTCATTATCATCTTCTTTATCCAAGTTTCCTCAATTTCCCCCAGAATTCAAATATATGAAAGGAGTAAGGCCAGCGGAAATAAAACTCTTTGCTAGAACTCATATTTTTCATTATTTGGCAATTTCCCTCCAGAAACACAAAATTCTTCCAAAGACAACTTGGTCTAATCCTGATAAACCTTTCCTGAACATCTCTGGACTCTTTCTTGGAAAACTCTTTCAAGAAGAAGACATGTGGTATTTATGGTGTGTGACAGTAATGTACAATTATCCTATCATATTTCCTACATGGATTATGATGAAGACCCTGGAAACAACTAAAGATCCTGATCACAGTTCTTCTCTCATCAAGACTTTTATGAGCTGGTATCAACCTCTGGAAAAATAGATAAAAGATTTGAAAAGAGAGATTGATTTTATGAAAAATAAAATGGTCCAATTAAGTTACAGTTTTTACAGAGTAGCTTTGCTTCACCAGATGTATTTTTAGAACCCACAAACTAAGAGGTTGTATACTCATAATCAAGTGAAAATTTGGAGGACCTATTCCAAATTCACAGATTTCATGAATGATTATAAAAGCGCCAGATCTTCCACAAGAAGAATTAATGATTTATCTTCATGAGGTTAACATGGCAGATTCAAGTCTCAAAGAGAGAAATTCAACATGTGCAAGTTTAAATCATATAGATGTCATATGCCCTCCTAAAAGTGATTGGATAAAGTTCTATGATCAACCAGAAGTAGTCCCAGAAGAAGAAATCAAAAAAGTCCCAAAGGTTCCTAGACCTTATGAAAATTACCAGATAATAATGGTTAAAGATGAATAATCTTATGATGATAGGGTTGTTTATTACAAGGAACCAGAAGAAGGCTTAAGTGACGAAGATCCAATCAAAAACTATAGGCCCAGTCATGAATGTATCTATAAAGACTAAAGTAACACGTGCTAGAAAAGAGAATTCGAATCTTATCTCGAAGTCAAGATCAAGATCAAAGACCTTATCTATTTGTCGGCCACCTTATCTTATCTTCCACGTGTCATTGTAATATACCGTGTAATCTATGTAATCTTATCGCCTTATCTTGAATAGTTCTCAAATCCCTGTCTATAAAAGGGATTCTCTTGTAAGATAGAAGGCAGAAGTTCAAGAGAACAAAGCCTTTCATAAATAAAATTTGTGTGCTTTATAAATCATGAGTTTCTAACTTCTTTACTTTCTTCTGAAAACTCAAGGTGGTAGTATTATGCTATAGACCCTGTTCTGATCAAGAGATACAATAATCATAGACATAAAGTATGCTCTACACTTGCCTCATATAAGGATCCTATGTATCAGAAATATATCGGAAAACATCCATGCTACGATCCTTCTTAGCATAGATTTAAATGCCAAAATTGGTGACCATGGTTGCAAGAGTAAGCTTAAGGTTGCCAAAAATACATTGTCTGTATGTTTTGGTGTTTATCTTTATGTCAAGGTGGCTCTCGGCCAGCATTGGTATCAGAGCCTAATCGGTATCAAATTATTGTATCTCTTTTTTAAAGCGGGTGAATATGGTATAATAATACTAGTGGAGAGTAAGTAAGAAGATCTCTTTAAATATGGTATAATATCACTTCAAGCGGTTGAGGACCCTATTTGAACTTCGGAGTTGCATACCTCCAGCGAGTTTAGTAACTTGTTTAGGCTTGAATCGATTTATAGCCAACGATATGTGAATAAGATAAGAATTTTTAGACTATTTGATCCTGGATTCTGGATGGATAAAGTTCTATGATAGGGATGTTTACCCTGTGAGGATTAAAAATTTATGGTCAGTACGCCAATTTAGGGTGATGTTAATTAATATTTGATGATTGGTATGATGTGAGTTGTGGACTTGTATGAATAGTCACTAAGTCTTTTATGAATTGATGTTATGAGAATAAGAGTGACCGACGTGAGTAATGGGAATACGAAGTACTGGTCTCGATATGGCCTTACATGTCATTGGCATTGTGGTAACATACACTTATGCGCCGACTTCATGTGTTTGTGGTAACCACTACGGAATTGGGGCGCCTTCTTGTATGTCGGATGCAGCAACACATAGGCCCGGCAGGTGTAAGGTTATAACTGCTTATGGTGAATGTACTGAGCTTATCTGGTCGTACTGAGTAGGAACATGTGAGCTCTGTTGGATGAGTCGTGATCGAAGACATATGACACACTTTGGATGTAGAAAATTTTATGTTAAGAATGATGTAATGATGATGAACATGTCTTAATGGACCTTGGGAAGTCCGATGTTATTCCATGGTGAAATTGAACTCTGAAGGTTTACGGTCTGAAGTATGGCCTTACGTTATATATATCGAGGTTAAATTTAGAGGACGAAATTTCTTTAAGGTGGGGTAGATTGTAACATCCTGAATTTTATAAAAATGATTAAATATGATAAATAAATATTAAATAATTATAATTGGGTGAATAAGTGTCCCAAAAATATTTAAATAATTAAATTAAGATTTATGAGGATTATTTATAATTTATTGAGATTTTAGGAGCAAAAATTTTACCTGATTCAAATATGGGTGTCAGACTAAGTATCTCCGATTGAGATGTCGTTGGTCAGGGCTGTTAAGAATATTATTGGGAATCCAAATGTGTCTTCAAAATAATTTTTGGATTTAGTATTAAGCCCGAACAGAGATCCTGTATGTTATAAAACGGCAAAGTCTAATGAAAGGAGTAAAATATAAAACAAAACACATTTCTCTCCTCCTTTTTCACGTTGTCCCTTCTCCCTCTCTACTTCATTCTTCATTCTTATTCTCTCCCCCTCCTTCATGAGCAAACCGTGGCACCCTTCCACGACCATTACCCATCAAAATTTCTTGGTCTCCATGGATTCATGAAGCATGAGTGGAGCATTGGATCAAAGCTTGGTTCTCCTCCTTCTCTCTTTTCCTCATTTTCGTGTTTGGCATAGAGCTAGGAGAAAGAGGTATGGTTCTTGAACACCCATAACTTTTGTTGATGGTTTTGAGTTTATTTAAGTATTATGATGGGAGATTGAATGTTATTTGGGTGAATAATGGCCTTTGGAACCAAACCCTAGGTGGGATAACCATTGGGGATTGTTATTGATGTTGATAATGAATGAGATACATTGTTTCTAGTCTTGGGATATTTGAAATGAGGCATAAATATAGTTGGAATTGATGATGGTGGATTTTGATGAAAACCCTAGAAATTAGGAATTGGGGCTTTTGGCAAAAATTGAGGAATTGATGATTTATTATCATATGGATAACTTCTGTGTGTAGCAATAATGTCTGGAATGATGGGCATTTCTCATTATTGTTGATGAGTTAAGGTATAATGTTTAAGTTTTGGTAATTGAGGTTGTTGATTGATGTTGGAACATTGTATTATCATAAGGGAGATTAGAATTAGGTATACGAGAAAATGATGGATGTTGGATTTTGATGGGATCCTAATCTCAAGATTTGGGACTATAGATGTTGTGATTAGAAGGATTGAGTTTGAGAATGAGTATGTGATGTTTAAGGTGGGGTGTTGTTGTTTATGATGATGATAATGATAATGATGATAGTGGATAACCATTGATGATGAATAGATGAGTTAAGATAAGGATTTGATGAGGCCTTAGGCCATGATGTGTGTCAATTGAAATTTGTGAATTATTGATGGCCTTGAGTGAAGCTAAGAAGGCTTATAATGAATGAGTGACAATGATGACAAATGGATGATTTATATGATGATTGGATGTATTATGGATAAGGGATATGATATTGTTGTTGTTGGGTATGGTTAACCCTTTTAGATCTAGAGAATCTTGGTTTTGGGAAAGGAATTCTCGAAACCTAACACAAGTATATGAATTGGTGTTTAACAAGTCTAGAACTTGACATTAAGCCTTAAGATATATATATTTACATTGCTTGAAGTTATGATGATGCCTTGTGATGGCTTATTAATTTAGTGTATGCATGTATATATGGAATGTGTAGATCTTAATTTGGACATTGTGACAAAATAATTGGAGCATTTGGATTGCGGTTCTTCCCTCGAGGTAGGAGAGGAGTTTTACATTCCAAATGCATGAGTTATATAATTGATGATCATTGTATGTGATGATATTCATGCTGCCTTTCCATAATTATGTTGAATGATGAAATAATTGATGATGTGATGAATGTCATGCTTGGCAATTTATTGATTTTGGGAGTTATACATATATGGATTAGATAATGATGAATGTGTAGTGGTCCCTGGATGGGAATTGATGCATTGTAATGAATGATCCATAATGAAATGAAGTATAAATGGTTTGGGTCATATTATAGCACACAAAGTGTATTTTTATGCATAATCATAGAAGTGGATAGGTCACATTTTCATTTAATGGATAAATGTTCATGTAGAGGTCACCTACAAGTCACAATATATATGTGAAACTTGTGTGCATGGTTGGTTAGGGCCAAAGAGGCTTAATTTGCAATTTCACATGCTTGGTTTAGCCAAAAAGGACTTGAAATGCTGTTGGCACATATGTTGATCTAGGAAACAAATTAAGGGATGAGACTTATTGGAGCAAGTCACATTTATAGATGTGAACATAGATCCATAGAGAGTTTAGACCAAAACATAACCAATTGTAATTTAGTATGTCATGTAAATTGCCCAAAATATGCATAAAACTACCCTATAGCTTAGATTTTGATTGGGATAGAATTTGGAATTGAAACTTTGCCACATAATTGATATTAGGGTAGGTAAGTTGTGTATAAAATTTTATGCAAAAATTGGAGTTGAATAGCATAGTGAGAAGGGGTCCCAAAGTTGGCAAAATCATAAGGGTCAAAAAGCTGCAGAATAGAGCTGACAGTAGTGAGATCCACGGCCAGTGGGAATTCCCACTGCCAGTGGATCACTCTGTTTATGGAAATATACATTTTTAGTCATGGAACTAGAGAACTCCACGGCCAGTGGGTTTCTCTGTTTTGGAAAATTTCAAAATTCTGGGCATTTGGCAGGGGATTCCACAGCCAGTGGATTTTCCTACTGCTAGTGGATTTCTCCAAAGTTAGATTTTCCATACTTTTATGCCTTTTCGGGTTATGATTTACGCTTTTTGCTTCATGGAATGTTTGTATGACTGATTGTACATGTTTGATTATGTCTTGGCAATCACCTTGTGGTATGCCTTGGTGGTGATGTTAGCAAAATATGTACATGCATGAGCTATGTTATGAACACATGAATATCCCACCACCAATGATATATTATGGTGATTGATAATGAAAAGTATAGGATATGGAAAGTAAAGCACACCCCTTGAATGATGATGTGGCTATTAGAGGAATAATGGCATGGCAATATAAATGTTAGGAATTGTTGTATAGGAGACCATGTCTAGGGTATGCTTATGGTGATGTCAATGATTGGTAAATGTAAGCCTTGAATGTTATGATTAATTATGGATCACCACAATATGAATTGATAATTAGTGACGATGAATGAGTTAATTATGGAAGATGAGCATACCTAGAATATTATCAAAGGATTGATGTATATCCTTGATGTTTCTGTATTTGCTGCAAGTTGAGCTTGCAATGATAAATCAAAATTATGATTGATGAGAGGATATTAATGATGAACAAAAATATAGTTGTTATGGGCATGTGTATATTGCCAAATATATTGAATGACGAATATGCCTTGATTGATTTCAATGTGTGGATTAATGTTATGATGCTTGCTACGCTTCTTGATTTCCATGCGTGGATTAACTTGTGAATAATATTGTGGCTATTGAAATGCCAAGTGTATGAATGATGTGCATTGAGGGCCTTTGCAAATGATTGTATGTTATTGATTGAAAATGCCAAATTAAAATACATCCCTATATGAGAGGGTGAGATATCCTTGCGAGGTTGATTGGCATATGCATTATTGTATTTTGCATTCATGGCATGGCATAACATTAAAATGTGGTTGCGATCACAATGATGAAAGATCCAGCGAGATTCTATGAAGGGAGTACCCCTTGCGAGGTAGGAAACCAACTTGATGATGATATGATATTGAGCCGGTGGTTGTGATGACCTGGTTGTTGAAATGAAAAAGGGCTTGTGAGTTCCTATGATGCCCGTGGTTGCGATCACGAGGCGGAAGTACCCTTTGCGAGGCGGGAAACCAATATGAATTATTAAACGTGGTTGTGATCATGAGAAAGCACCTTGCGAGGCTGCTAGAGGGAGTACCCCTTGCGAGGTAGGAAACCCATATGAATGAATGATATGGTGGTAGCGATCACCTGATGAAATAAAATGGATCCATTGTATTGCATTAAACAGTTGACATGTACATTAGCCATAGGTGCATCGCATTTGAGATGGGATGACCACGTGAGATGAAAATCCCTTGCGAGGAGGAATTGAGTAAAGATTTAATAAACTAATAATAATGATTTGTGAATGCCCATGATTGGTATGTGGCACTGTGATTTTGTATGTGCTTGTGCTTGCTTATGTTGTGAATTACGATTCATGCGGCTTGTATGCCTATTATAACAATGTGATGATGATTGAATGATGATTTAATAATTTTATAGCAAATCACACATGATGAATGAGTGCATGTACACTTAATCACAATATATTATATTCATCATTTTGAATGTATAACTCACTCTCCTATGTGGTCTCCTTTCTAACATTGTGATGCAGGTTTACCATGGGATGGGCTTGGGTTTTTGAAATTAAGGCTGTTGATGAAGGTAAATAGTTGTAGTGGAAGTGTCTTGGTCAGTATCATTTGTGAATTTAATGTAAATAATAAATTGTATACGATGATATTGATGATTTAGTGATTTTGGTTACGTATAAGATAATCGTGCATGTATGAATGGTGAACATATGTATTAGCACATAAGTGATGATTTGATGAATACTTGAGGAATTAAACTTGAACAATATATACATTGATGATGGTGGTGTTTGGATTAATGTCAATAGGTGAATAGGTAGGCCAATTATGAGATATGGGCAGTGGTGATAGTTGGGGCATGACCTCGGACGTATATGCATATTTATATTATATATTAGGCAATGCATGTGTCTGTTGTAAGTGGATAAAGGGGTTATGATCTAATAGGTTGATATTAGGTATTTGCATGCTTGCCGAGCCTTTTCTCATATCGTCATATATGGGACTAGGAGTTTGTCTGGTATACACAATCTTCTTCCATTGTAAACTATACTATTTTGTATACCGTTATAGGCAAATTAGTTATCGATCCAGTTATATGTTGATAAATCTCACTCTTTGGTTCTTTGTGGTTCGGGTCTCGAGGTAATCGTTGGAGTGTTTTTGAAACTATTTCAAACACGAAAAATTTACTCATATTTTTATTAATTATTATCTTGATTACATCGGGATTCGGGTCCGGAAAACCGGGGTGTTACGGTTTAAACATTTTCCCGCATCCCTCAATTCCAGGTCTTTCCTAGAACACAAACTTGCAAGGTATAACTAACTTTTGTAATTGTCCTTTGTTCTCCTTAGATCCATCATAGTGTCAAATATATTCATGAAAATATTTTGTTCAGTGTGCACGATATTTATGTTGTGTCTTAACAATAACTCTTTCTAATACGACGAATCACATAATATACTTTGCTTCACTTAGTGGTGTTCCTTCCCATAACCCATAAACTCCTTAACGTTCTTATCCCAAATATATAGATAGTCAGACACTCTCTGCCACACCTATGTTCTGGATAATCTTTGAGGTGGAGGTTTATTCACAACCTTGTTCTTCTTAAAAGCGATTCTGTTTCTCCTGTATGGGTGATCCAATGGTAGGAGTTTTCTATGGAAGTTAAAGTAACTGTCTTCCTACTAACGGGAATAATTCCCCCAATATATTCCATGCATACAGGGCAAACAAGCTTCCCAAAAGTTGACCATCCAGAAAGCATACCATAGGCAGGAAAGTCATTAATGGTCCACATCAAAATAGCCTCATCATGAAATTGTTCTTCAAGGATGCATCATAAGTCATAACCCCAACATCCCACAATTGTGTCTACACCTTAACCTACGGTTGCAAAATGACGTCTATTTTTGCCTTTGGACTTTTGGGTCTTGAAACATTACCTCCCTCTTCATATACATCTTAGGAGGCAGATTGTATGGGGTCAATATGACTAGCCAACAAGAGTACGTTCTTTTGTATTGACCAAACAGGTTGAATCTATTAGTATATAGGCCAAGTCGTACATTGTGTGGCTCATGTGAAAAGTCTAAGTCCAACTCTTCCAACTACTTCCATGCTTTCCTATCAGATGTATGGCACAAAAGACCCTCATATGCTCGATTTAAAGTATGCCAACACATTGTTTTTCCGTACATGTACAATGAGGCGTAGAAACGTTGAGAACGTGGTGTTATGGGAAAGTACCACATTTTCTTCCTTGCTGTACTAGTTATTTTTGTTGTTCAAGTGGCCTCAATACTCAAGAGGGAGGTGAATTGAGTGTTAAAAACTTTTCTTTAAAATACCTTTGAAATTGATTTCTCTTTCATAAAATATGCTTGTATGCAATAGATAGCAAGTGTAGTGCAAGAATCAATGTAAAACAATGTGCAAATGTCACTTAGGCAATATGTCAAACACTTGGTATGCAACACTTTAACACAAGTTGTTCAACCAAATATAAGAGGGGATTTCACAATCAACAATAATAATCCAGCCAAAAGCAATATGTAAATGCAAGAGAGTAGGGAAGAGAAGCTTACAAACCAATTTAACGAGTTCCACCAACCCGGTGTACGTCTCGCCTTCAAGCAACCCACTTGAAGGATTTCCACTATTAAAGTTTAGAGATACAAGCTATGAGCAATTGCAGCTTCCTAGTGTCCCATACTCAAGAACTCAATCCTCACTAGCACAAGGGCAACCCACCCAATCTCGCAAACTCTCAATATCGAAAGGTTAAACCACAACCTTTGTGACCACTCAACCTAGAGTGAATAACCTTGGTGTTTTGGTGTTTGGTTTTACAATCAATAAACTCTCTCAATTAGAGTAGATAAGCAAATGAAAGCTCTCACAATTTCTAAACTCTCACAAGAGAGGATTTACAAATATAAGCTCTAAGTTTCAGAAATTAAAACTACACAAAGAGATAGAACTTACAAGACTCAAGATTTAATTTCTCTTTGATGATGTTGGATTGATTGCTTGAGTAGCTTGAATGAGTCTTCTATTTATAGGCCTTGGAGGGGTGCCCTAGAGTCTTCAGAGCCATTGCACAGTATGGGCATTAGAGTGAAGATGGAGAAGTGAGCTGGTTTCCCACTTAAAAACGCTTTCCCTAAATTCTGGCACTAGTGTAATCGATTAGGCCTCGAGCTGTAATCGAGTACACTTTGAATTCTTCAGTGTAATTGGACTGGTAATCGATTAGCCTTTCCCATGTAATCGATTAGCTAAGAGACAGAACCTTGCTAATCGATTGTTCATTACCTTGTAATCAATTGTGAATGGCACCTGATGCATTTAATTGTGTTACGCAGCATGGTAATCGATTATGACTTATTTGCAATCGATTATGGGACAAACAGAAACTCTCTAATCGATTATTTCTTGTCTTATAATCAATTATGGGATAAACAGAAACTCTCTAATCGATTATTTATTGTCTTGTAATCGATTAGAAACATTACAGAACATTGGTAATCGATTGTGGCAGCCTTGTAGTCGATTAGCAGATGTACCTGATGCTTTTTATCCATTTCTCAGCTTGGTAATCGATTGGCTTCCTTGGTGCAATCGATTAGGTGACAAACAGAAACTCTCTAATCGATTAGGAATGACCTTGTAATCAATTGTGTGACAGACAGAAGCTTCATAGTCGATTAGCCATGGTCTTGTAATCGATTAGCTTGCGTGTTTTTGAGGGTATGATGCTATTTTCTCTATTTTTATCCTTGCATGTGTTCTTTTATGAACACTTGACCTCTTTGCCATGATTCTTCAATTGCTTTTTGACCTCTTTGTCATTATCAAAATTATGCAACCTGAAACACATATTCAAACACAACTTCCCCCTTCTCTTAATAGTTTTGTAATAATCCTTGTTACAGTGTACACATTTGTCTACACTATTGTCTGTAAACTCATTTCAGAACAATATATACCCGTCAACACAACACTCTATCTTTATATATCCCAGTCTTAGGTTTACCATACTTTTCTTAGCATAGTACAGGTTTGGCGATATTTTATTATTGTTTTGCCTAGTGGAACCCATCAAAGAGACCATTCTATTAAAACAATCTCCTCAGAGATTATACTTTTCCTTTAGACTTAAAACAGCTAGGGAGACAGATAATTTGGTGTGACTCTTGCACCCATTCGTAAATAGGGTCTGGGCCGCTACCAATAAATCATAAAATCTCTTAACATCTGGATTAGGGTCCTCCTCTATATTCTCATCCTTATCCCCAGGTTCGTCATCATGTTGTAGAATACATCCAGTGGAAGGTCCAACATAATCCATCATTATCTGCTCCATGTTGTTGTAATTATCCCTATTGCCCTCTACTTCGTAATAAGACTATTGCACAGGTATGTTTGGCGTCCTGGGCGATAACAACTCACTATGGTTGTACCATCAATAATATCCTTTAATGAATCCCTTCTCATTTAAGTGGTATGTCACATCATCCGCGTATTCAAAACTCATGCATGGAATAAACTCAATCAACCCTATCAAAAATAGGGGTGTTGGTCATAGTGAATGGAATAAACTCACATAACCTCATCAAAAGCTCTTTAGTGACTCACCGATTACGATCAAGTCGGTTGTATATCCATCATTGATTTTCCATGACCATCATACACGATATCTAACAATAACAGGACTAGTTACTTTAATTTAACAAGACGTTACTATCATTCATGAATCACTCTTTATCTCTTTGATATTGTAAATAGGTAGGCCTTATCCCATTCAAGATGAAAATGTAACCATCTATAACCTATCTACATGTTTGTGTGTTAAGGTTTAATCAGAACTTTGACAACATTTCGCATTGGTCCCTAAGTACACAGAGATATGTGTAGTATGAAACACCCCATATAGACATGCATCCGGAGATAATAGGAAATGCATTAACTAAAATTCCAATTGAACATCAACAACACAAGATTCACACAAACACCCGTACCTATGTGTTATGCCCCACTTTTACAGATTCATTCCAAACTATCCAACCGGGACAATTCAACATCCAACACAACACGATATATCGACCCGTTGTATTGAATCTTGAATGAGAACCTATTGGGTATAGACACGGTCTAATGGCACAGGGAGGCTACCAAAATTTTGGCAGAGTCTCCCCTGTAAACTAGACATTTCAAAATTTCTACAAACACCTTGTTACACATAGAAAAGTTTTTAGTATAGTTCAATATATACACTATAAATTATATATGAAATTGAGGCAAACATTACCAGAACCTAGTGAGCTCTACTCTCCATAAAACTAATGCCTAGTGAGCTCTACTCTCCACTAACAAATAACAATACACAAATCTTATTTTCATACTACATGACAGATTATATGAATTTATGGTTCAATTGAATTTGCATGTTCCCAACTTTATTAACGCTTATGATGAAAATATTGCCAATAAAAAACAAGTCATGATATTGCACCTAAACCCTATAGCCATAATATTACCCATATGGTATTTCTATGATATTGCCCACATGATATTGTTATGATATTAATATTCATAGTATACTATAGTGATGATATTACCCACATGATACTTTTCATTCATTAATGTCCAACCATTTACTTAGGAGGCCACACCTAACTAAGTTAGTTATAACTATTTGTAATATAATTACTGATCCGGGATGGTAACCACGATCCAGACCGGGGTCCAAGAGCACCATGCCATGTCATTTAAAAAGCAACAAGTCTATAACCGAAGTCCAAAATTATTGGATGACTACGGATTCATCCCTTAACCCCGGCTCGTAACTGACAACGAGATAATGAGTCAAAGGAGGTGTGGGCAACCTGACCCTGTAGACATTGTAGCAACAATAAGTTAGAAATATGGTCAAATCATTTCCTAAGCTAAGGTAAACACTATAAATACAACTCATTTATAACTGAAGAAGGATACGATCTAATCCTGTAAGTTACCTTTGTAATATTATATTACCTTAGTTACTATAGTGACTTAAGCATTGGAGAATCTTCTGTAGATACACCTCCGGTGTGGTGCTTTGACTTCAGTACAGACAGAACATCAATAGCTACCTTTACCTGAAGAACCTCAGATTCCTACTGAACCTAGGTGTAAAATACCGTACTCCACTGAGGCGGTGTAAAACTGAGAGTTAGTGAGGTAACTACGGTCAGGGAACTTAACCTTTCACCCCGGTCAAGACAGTCAACTCTTGACCTCGGATCTTGAACAGAACATTGGCACGCCCAATTGGACCGTGTAAATTTGTGAGTCCCACATCGCACTAAACAAAGATCATGGAGCGCCCTAGAGGAGACGAAACCCCAGAAAGACATGTTCAGAATGTGGCAAGGACATTGGATTACAACGAAGGCATAGTGGAGATCCCTGGGACAGAATTAAGAGCCCAAGCTGAAGTATGAGCAGATCCTAGGGAGAAATTATAAGGCAGCTACGTCAGGAGATACAAGCGCTATGAAGGGAGAATCGAAGTGGTGACCAGAGGCAGCCAGAAAATCCTTATCAGCAGGAGAGGTTTTTAACATCTACGTATGATGAGCAAGAGTCTACACATAGGAATGAATAGATGAGTAGCTAAAGGAAGATAGTGCATCATTGCAGAGGGGGAGAATACCAGTTCAAGATCCTGTTCACTAGAAGATTGATGAGTGTCCCAATTCCAAGATACCTCCAAACTCCACAACCATTGTCCGTTGGGAAGTACGCTAGAGAGTCAGACCCCGGTAACCACCTAGATGCCTACGTGAATAAGTCTCTATTCCTAGGTGCGGAGGAAGATGTTATGTGCTGAATGTTTCCAAGGACACTATCCACTGAAGCTTTGGGATGGTTCAAAAGTTTGCCAACTGGGTCCATAGACTCCTAGAATGATATGCTCATGTATTCTTACAACACTTCATAGTATTGAGAGATGTACCTAAGACGTCGTACACATTGGCGCAGATTAAATAGGGGCCAGAAGAAAGCTTAAGAGATTTTCTGAAGAGGTTCTATAAGGAAGCCGCCCTTGTCCCGGGGTTGACAGAGAAAATACAAATGCTCATTGCGGTGGAGGCCTTGCAGCCGCAATCACCTTTTGTGTTATCATTAGCAAAAGGATCACCCTGGCCATTTGAAGAGTTCAAAAATAAAGTGGCAAAGTATGTTGGAAGAGCGATGCATTTGGCAACTGCCAAACAGAGGAGTACGGATCAGGAAGAGAGCCAAATATTAGAGAGAAGAATGAGGCTTGAGAAGAAGGGATCTAGTAGGGATGTACTCCTAAGACCAAAAGAAAGAAGAAATGTGAACACAGTGTAATACACTCCTTTGGTAGTACAACCTAGTCAAATCTTGAGGGAAGTTGGCATAAGGGGAATAATGGTGTATGGAGTAAGAAAACCTTTACCTATGAAGAAAGCAAGAAACCCAAACAAGTACTGCGAGTTTCACAAGCAGGCCGGGTATACCATTGATGAATATCGACAGTTAAAGAAAGCTATCAAGATGTTGATTACAGAAGGAAAGCTAAAACAATACCTGTTCAAACATAGGAAGAATTTGGAGCCACAAAGAGCAGCACCCTGGAGAAGGGAGATTGATCCAGCTGAGAAAGAGGCCCGAAGTTCAAAAAAGCCTGTAATAGATAAGGGGAAAGTCGTGGTGGATAATATTGATAACGATGAGGAATCCTGGATGAAGCCCCCACCCAGTTCGGGGAAAAAGGATGTCATTGATATGATTGCTGAGGATTTACTGGAGGAGGAGTGTCAAATTCAGCAAGAAAAAACCATTTAAGGATGATCATGTTGGTGTAGGCAAAGACGGATAACAGACCATTCAGAGATGGTGTTAAAACCCCAGCAATCACTTTTACTAATGATGATTACGGCCTGATGGTGCCAGGAGGGGATGACGCAGTGGTGATTGAAGCCGTGGTGGCTAATAAAATAATCAAAAGGATGTTAGTGGATCAGGGAAGTTCATGTGACTAAATTTTCTATCCGACCTACAACTATATGCTCAGGAGCTAACAACATTCAACGGAGCTAAGCAGTCTACTAAAGGCTATCTGGATACCAGGCTGATGTTTGAAGGAGAGCCAGCGTCAAAAATGGTATGCACAAGAGTCTTGGTAATCGATGTCAAATCCCTATTCAATGGGATTATTGGGCGCCCTTCTCTGAATGCTCTAGAAGCAGTAGTATCAACCCTATATCTGTTAATAAAGTTCATAAACAAGGATAGCTAAGTGTCCTCTATCCGAGGTGATTGGTAAATGGCGAGGTATTCTTATAACCTCAGTGTTTTGATGACTAAGGCAGAGGAATTGTAAACTTGATAGATCTTGACCCAAGGGAAGAACTGACGTTAGACCCCGAAAACCCTCAGAGGCCAACACCTGAAGGTAGAGTTAAGAAGGTGATATGGAAGGAAGACCCCGTTAGGGGTACAGAGATCAATGATTCCTTGGACCAGGGAATGGAAGAACGACTGGTCAAATTACAGAAAGAGTTCCAACACTTATTCGCATGGACCATGGCTGACATGCCAGGAATTGACCTGAACTTCTGCTGTCATAATTGGCAGTGTATTCAGAGTCAAGAGCGGTGCCACAGAAAAAGAGAAGACTGGGTCTGAAAAAACAACAGGCGGCTTGTGAGCAAACTGAAGAATTGCTAAAGGCTGGATTCATAAGGGAAGTGCAATATTCTTCCTGGGTCTCGAACATAGTCATGGTGAAGAAGACTAATGGCAAACGACGGATGTGTACAGATTTTACAAATCTAAACAAGTGTTGTCCCAAAGACCCGTACCCCTTGCCAAGAATTGATCAGATGGTGGATGATTCGTCGAGGTACCAATTCCTGTCTTTCATGGATATGTACTCTGGCTATAATTAAATTCCGATGTGAAAAAAAGACGAAGATAAAATGGAGTTTGTGAATGATAAGGGGGTCTTCTGCTATACCATCATGGCATTTGGATTGAAAAATGTAGGAGCTACATACTAAAGAATGATGAACAAGGTCTTTGATGGAATGAGATCAAGAATATTCGAGGTGCTGTTGATGACATAATAACCAAGACTCCGGCTGGGGGAGACCACATCGAAGACTTGAGAAAAGTATTTCAAAGACTACAACTCTATAATATGAGGTTAAACCTATTAAAGTACAGGTTTGCAGTACCAGCGGGGAGGTTCTTAGGATTCATGTTAACGCAGAGGGGCATAGTAGCTAATCCTGACAAATGCAAGGTTGTGAGAGAATTACAAAGTCCAACCAACGTGAGGGAGGTATAATCATTGAATGGAAAAGTGGTGTCTCTATCCCGGTTCATGCCAAAGATGGCATATCGGTCACTGCCCCTTTACAAAGCACTAAAGAAGAACAAGGAGTTTCAATAGGGAGAAGAGCAGGAGAAGGCATTTCAAGAGCTAAAGGAAGTTCTAGCTAACCCACCGGTGTTGACAAAGCCTGACCTCAGAGAAAAATTGTTCATTTACTTATCTGTATCTGATGAAGCAATTAGGGCCACACTAGTAAAAGAGATAGTTGAGGGCCAGAGACCGGTGTATTTCGTTGGAAAAATGCTACAAGGATCGGAGGGCCGGTTACAAAAATTAAAAAAGGCAGCTCTAGCATTAGTCTGGACGTCTCGACGTTTAAGACAATACTTTCATGCACATCCAATCATAGTTCAGATAGATCTCCCATTAAGAATGATTTTTCACAAACCAGACCTGGCAGGCAGGATGACAAAGTGGGCGATAGAATTATCAAAGATTGATATTTCCTATGAACCCCAGACAACCATAAAGGCTCAAGTTCTGGCACTCTTCATGACGGAGTTGACAGGAGAAGCCCCAACGCTACCACGAGAGCATTGGAAGATCTATATTGATGGTTCGTCAAACAAAAAAGGATGTGGGGCTGGAGTGGTGATTAAGAGCGAAGACAAGGTGAGTGTTGAGATATCTCTCAGATTTGATTTCAAGACGTCAAACAATCAAGCATAGTATCAGGCATGCTTGGTAGGACTTAGAGCAGCTTTAGATGTAGGGGCACGCACGACAATGCTCTGTAACGATTCACAGCTAGTGATCTCACAAATTAATGGTAGTTATCAAGCAAAGGAGCCATTGTTGCAACAATACCTAGCGAAGATTAAGAAGCTAGGAGAAAAGTTTACTGATGTGGAATTTAAACACGTCCCCAGAGAAGAAAACGTTAGAGCCGATGTTCTATCTTGGTTGGCAAGTACAAAAAGGAGAGATGCACGACTACGGTTATACAGAGTACTTTAGCTGCTCCATGTATCTCAAACCCACTTAAAGTGTACGAAATCCAATTCAGAGCACATCCAGAGGATTCCTAGGTCATTCTGATTATCTAGTATATAGTGAGTGGACAACTTCTGGAATGCCCAATCAAAAGGAAGAAATTGAAGAAGGAGCTGCCCGAACTTTGCACTGATAGATGAAGGCTTATTTAGAAGAGGAATGACGGTGCCTTATCTAAGATGTTTAAATGAGGCCGAGGTAGATAAATTCTTATCCAAAATACACAAAGGGACGTGTGGTAACCACTGCGGAGGCAGGAGCTTAGCTAAAAAAGTGTTGAGGGTAGGTTATTGGTGGCCCACTTTGGCCAAAGACGCGGTGGAGTATGTCAAAAAATGTGATTTATGTTAGAAGAATAGTAATGAGCACCATGTTCCAGTTGAGGAGTTATTCACATTTGCGGTCCCTTGGCCTTTCCACCAATGGGGCATGGATATTTTGGGACCCTTCCCAAAGGCCCCGGACGGAGTTAAATACTTAATAGTCGGGGTGGACTATTTTACAAAGTGGATTGAAGCAGAAGTAGTAATGCATATCACCGTGGCACGGACGTGAAGATTCTTTTATGAGAATATCATTACAAGGTTTGGAATACCAGGAAGGGTAATAACGGATAATGGGACACGGTTCACAGACACCAAGTTTAGAAGTCTACTTGACGGAATGCAAATTAAACAAGTATTCTCATCAGTTGAACACCCTCAAACCAATGGTCAGGCCGAGGTTGCAAATAGAGAAATCCTTAAAGGACTAAAAAAACACCTTGGTGAAGCGAAAAGAGAATGGGCCAACAAATTATGTCACGTTTTATGGGCACATTGGACAACTCCTCATTCATCCACTGGCGAGGCCCTATTCCGGTTGGTATTTAGAGTAGACATGGTGATACCAGTAGAAATAAATTTAATCTCTCCAAGGGTCCAGTAATTTGATACGATGGATAATGATCAAAGATTAAGGAATGAACTAGATCTGTTACCCGAAGTCAGAGAAGTAGCTTTTGTCTAAGATCAAGCTGTTAAAGCCAAAGTCGCATTACGCTATAATATGAAGGTTCAACAAAGAAGGTTTAATGTAGGCAACCTTGTCCTAAGGAAGGCATCAGTTGGAAATCGCTTTGTGCATCAAGGAAAACTAGCACCAACATGAGAAGGGCCATACCGAGTGAATGAAGTCACACCAGGAGGAGCGTACTTGTTGGAAACTTTAGAGGGAGAAGTGTTTAAGAATAAATGGAATGTAAAGAACCTCCGTGTATATTACAGCTAACTGGCTCTACAAGTCATGCACTCTTTTTCCCTACCTAAGGTTTTTCCCACAGGGTTTACTTAGAAGGTTTTTAATAAGGTATGCAGTCGGGGTGCTATTCTATCAATGCAATTCAGTTTTATAAATGTGCATGATAACAATCCCTTTCAACAATCTTCCTCGTAGCCCAGAGTGGTTTAAGTTTTATTAAACCCCGGAGCGGTCTAAGGACCCCAGAGTGGTTTAAGTTTTATTAAACCTCGGATCGGTCTAAGGACCCCAGAGTGGTTTAAGTTTTTATTAAACATAGGGTGGTCTAAGGACCCCAGAGTAGTTTAAGTTTTATTAAACCCCGTAGTGGTCTAAGGACCCTAGAGTGGTTTAAGTTTTATGAAACCCCGTAACGGTCTAAGGACCCCAAAGTGGTTTAAGTTTTATTAAACCCTGGAGCGGTCTAAGGACCCCAGAGTGATTTAAGTTTTATTAAACCCCAGAGCGGTCTAAGGACCCCAGAGTGGTTTAAGTTTTATTAAACCCCAGAGTTATCTAAGGACCCCAGAGTGGTTTAAGTTTTTATTAAACCCCAGAGTGGTCTAAGGACCCCAGAGTGGTTTAAGTTTTTATTAAACCCCGGAGTGGTCTAAGAACCCCAGAGTGGTTTAAGTTTTTATTAAACCCCAGAGTGGTCTAAGGACCCCAAAGTGGTTTAAGTTTTATTAAACCACGGAGCAGTCTAAAGACCTGAGTGGTTTAAGTTTTATTAAACCCCAGAGTGGCCTAAAGACCCCAGAGTGGTTTAAGTTTTATTAAACCTCGGAGTGGTCTAAGGTCCCCGAAATGGTTTAAAAAATGCGGAATGGATAATATTTCTTAACAAACTTCAAATTTTAAATGGCATGACATGAAAAATTAAGCAAAAACAAGCAAAATGTTGATATTTCTAAAAGGTAATTACAAAAAGGCACGACGGCCAAGGTGATCAAAATTCAAAATGGGCGGAACTTATCCCACCTACAGAGCAAAAAAGAAACTAAGGATTTGGTGGAGGACCTTCCTCCTCTTCATCCTCGGAACTGGCGTCAGCTTCCTCGGTGCTTGGGTCCCTAAGACCGTCATCCTATCCCGCCACCAGAGGAAGAAGCTTGAAAGGCTCGTCAAAAGGAGTGAAAAAACTAATTTCGGTCACCAACTCGCTATTCCAGAACCAGTTGAAAAAACTAATTCCGTTCAGGTTAAGAGGGGTATCCTGGTTCCGGTGGATGACCTGGTGGACTGCATGACTAAAGGAGTTCATGGCAGTATGAGCAAATTGCAGCATATCTTCCTGGTACTTGTTATGCTCATCCGTGACTGCCATGGATAACTTCTCATTCTTTTGGCAAAGGTCGGTCACCTGGCCCTCCAGTTCGGCTACCTTTCCAAGCAGTCCGTCCTTTTCCTTCTTCCAGCTCTCCTCGGATCGTTGAAAAGCCTGATTGGACTCATTGAGGAACTTAATCCTTTGATGAGCGTGACTGCAATCCTCAGAAAGGCGGGAGTTTTTGTCCTACAGATGATCCAACTCCAACTTCAGACCGTCGATAGTGGCGGAATAGATGGCAGAGAGAGTTTTGATGTTGTACCACATCGCCGTCTCCAAGGCAAATGTGATATCATCCTTCTCTAACCAAGGCTTGAGGCAGAAGGGGAGTTCAAAGTCGGCATTGGGAGGAAGGGTCCTGGTTATTAGGTCCTCCAAAGTATCCATACTGGAATGAGGAGGGGGAGGAATGTCATCATCCACCGGGGTCTCAGTAGCCACCCCCTTGCCCTTGTCAACCGCTCGAGGGGTGGGGTTCACCTTCTACTTCTTAGACGCCCTGACGGCTTGTCCTTTGTCCTTCTGCTTCTCAGGGGCATCTTCAACATTAATCACCCCGCCGAGGATGTAGAGTCTGGAAGACTTCCTCATCTTCGGAGTGACATTATTTTTGGCTGTAGTGTCAACTACTGACCCCTCCATCAGCTTGCGGAGGTTTTCCAGGGCGGCGGCACTCATGTTCCCTGAAAATCATAAAGGACAATCAGTAAACTACAGTACATAAATATATGAAAACAGAAATAGAGATGGATATATACCCAAATGAGCGAGATACTTATTCTGTGTCTCCGCGGTGCAAAGGAGAGAGCGGCACTTGATAGGGGCACCTCGGGAGATATTGTGGAGGGTCTCAACCACCGTCTTGGAAGATTTAGAAAGGGAGGACCCGTCAACGGCATAAGCTGAACTCTCCAACAAAAAATGCTTGTGAGTCCATCCGGTGTGGATCCTGAATCGACCTTACTCATCCTTCCAGAAAGGAGCCTCCGTCCCTTTAACATAAAGTTTTAGGAAGGAGTTCTTGAAGGAGCCTTTGGAAATTTTGTAGGAGTTTGCAAAGGCCTCAAAGTTGACGATGTCACTCTGACACTGCAAATTGACGAACCCCATTCTAGTTCCACCTCGTCGCATTACACGAGCAAACCGGAAGAAGATGGCGACGGTGGGGGTGAAGCCTACGTGCTTACCCAGGACTTCAAGAGAGAGGACTAAGCCCCAGCCGTTGGGATAGAGTTGGCTGGGGGCGATGTCTAAAAAACGTAACACCCCCATCTCAAACTTATTCAGGGGGAACCGAACTCCCACCTTGGTTATTGTGTAATCATGAAAATAAATGAAGCGGTCCCTCAGAATATGGTAGATCCGCTCTGTGAGTGTGAGGGCAAAGAGGGCAAATGAATTGGCGTACTTCTTTACGTGCCAGTGATACTCAATTTTAAGCTCCACCTCGTCTGAAGGTTTGGCGAGGCGGCTGTAAATGGAGAGTACGTCCTGGGAGACCCAGAAATATGGATCTTCAGTCTTACGAGCTAACCAGTTCAATTTGTCAGCAATCATGAAGGTGTTGTCGGGGTCGTTCCTTAAAACTGATGTGCCGGCGGTGTCCATAGTTACAACATGCACTAAAAAAGGACAGTTGAGTAAAAGTCAGTATTATCAGCATAGTAATGCACTATGCTAGAGTCTTCACCCCGGTTTGGAGACACAAGAGAAAGAGCTGAAAGGGGATTTTGAACTCCGGAAGTGGAAGACTTTGCTTGGAAGGTTATGCCTAAGTCTATTGGAGTCATCCATCTATGGATATCCATTTGAGTAAGCCGAGGTCCTTGACAAGGAACCCCAGGTGGCCAAGATGTTGAGGGGTTTGAAATAATCTCACAAGAGGTATCTTGTTCTTAGCCGTGGTTAGATGAGAAAGAAGACATGGTAAAAAGAGAGGTTTTTTAGAGGCTATCTGTAGGGATGATATAAGCAATTATTCGAGTACGATCCAGGACGAAGTAGAAGAATAAAACAATCAACGGTCGAGCAGAGTTTTGGTAAGTAAACGTGTAATAAAGCAGCAGAAACACTTACTTTTCTAGGCAAAAAAAAGGTATGGGCCAAAGTTCAACCGTCGCGGCCCATGGATGAAGTAGAAGACGAAGTGTAGCGGCCTGAAAGGAGCGTCGTTTTTCCTGAGAGTAACGTCATCTGATGGTGCATGGGAAAGACGACCAATCGCGACTGGACATGTCAGCAATCTATGTGAAATGACAGTTTTACAGGTGAGGCGCATTAAATGCCTCACCTAACCCAATGTATATCTGACCACGGATGTATTGGCACATCAGTACTCACACCCTGACAATTTTCAACCGGAGTCTAAGTAGTTTATTTATTGTAGCAACACTACAAAAATAAACTAAGGGGAAAATGATCCAGGGTGGTAACCAGGATCCAGACCGGGATCCAAGAGCACCATGCCACGTCATTTAAAAGGCTACAAGTCTATAACCGAAGTCTGAAACTATTGGATGACTACAGATTCATCCCTTAACCTCGGCTCGTAACTGATAACCAGACAATGAGTTAGAGGAGGTATGGGCAACCTGACCCTACAGATACTGTAGCAACAGTAAGTTAGGAATATGGTCAAATTATTTCCTAAGCTAAGGTAAACACTATAAATACAACTCATTTATAACTGAAGAAGGATCTGATCTAATCCTGTAAGTTAGCTCTATAATATCATATTACCTTAGTGACCATACTGACTTAAGCATTAGAGAATCTTCTACAGGTACACCTCCGATATGGTTCTTTGACTTCAGTATAGACAGAACATCAATAGCCACCTTTACTTGAAGAACCTCAGATTCCCACTTAACCTAGGTGTAAAATACCGTACTCCACTGAGGCGGTGTAAAACTGAGAGTTAGTGAGGTAACTACGGTCAGGGAACTTAACCTTTGACCCCGATCAAGACAGTCAACTCTTGACCCTAGATCTTAAACAGAACAATTACTACCCTCTATTTCTTTTTTATTTGTCAACTTTAGGATTTTCTAATAGATTAATATATACATTAAATGAGAAATTTTTTTCTTATTTTTATACTAAATTATATTTTCTCTATTACTAGTTAATAATTAATTAATGCAACTGAACTTAATTTCTGATATCATGGTTTGAACTTTGAATATAGAATGAGAGCAGAAGAGTTAAGGAAAGAGAATGGATAGAGGATAAGCATCTTCTACATTAGTTTGATTACGAGGTTAGGAATAAGAAGTATGTGATATGGGTTATAACTATTGCAATCTTAATTAGGGTGGCTACTCTTTTACCTTAGCAGCCTCCTGCATTTCTTGAGTAAAGGCCTAAAATATGGGGGAATTACAAAAAATAGCATGATAATACTGCAAAATAGATCCAAACAATGATTATATATATATATATATATATATATATCTTTTAAGTTTGTATAATAATGTTTCTCATGAAGCTGTTTTGTATTTTTTGGCAATTATAATGGATCAGAGAACTAAATTGTCTAGGAGAGGGACTAAGGTAGACTGGTTGGAATGAAATACTCTTTAAAGTTTACTTATATGAAGTGCCTTAGTTACACAGAAATACTAGCTAATTAACACAATTCCCCTCACTTTGTTTCTTGAAATTATTTTTATAACTGCTAGTTGGTAATGCAATTATTTAAGGGTAAAGGGTTGTATCATTGTAAGTGTTTCATATATGTATAGAGATGCTAATGAAACAGGAAAAAGAAGTTCTAGTTGCTACCTTGGCGTAAAGGGTAAAATTAAGTATACAAGATGTTTGTTTCCAAATAAAAGTGAAAACAATTAGATGCATTTTCTATTTTGAAATCAATATCATGGATTTGTACTTAAAAAATGCCTATACCCATGGCTCACATAATTAAGTTCAGTTAAAAATACACAAAGTTACTAACCTCTAAGAACAATTGGTTATTAAATTTCAATGGAATTTTTAGTAGAAAGTTATCAAATTTTCGACCATTGTCTAACCATAAGGCCTTAGAGTCCTAACTTTCAAGCTAGCTCTGAAAGGATTGATCATGTTGTAGTATTATGATTCAGATTTATTGAAAATAGTTAGATGCATTTTCTGTTTTAGAAATCAATATCATGGATTTGTACTTTAAAAAATGCTTGTACCCATGGCTCACGTAATTAAGTTTAGTTAAAAATACACAAAATTACTAACCTCTAAGAAGGGTTGGTTATTAAATTTCAATGGAAATTTTAGTAAAAAGTTATTAAATTTTTGACCATTGTCTAACCATGAGGCCTTGGAGTCCTAATTTTCAAGCTAGCTCTGAAAGGATTGATCATGTTGTAGTATTATGATTCAGATTTATTGAAAATAATTAGATGCACTTTTTGTTTTGAAAATCAATATCATGGATTTGCACTTAAAAAAATGCTTGTACCCATGGCTCACATAATTAAGTTCAATTTAAAATACACAAAATTACTAACCTCTAAGAAGGGTTGGTTATTAAATTTCAATGGAATTTTTAGTAAAAAGTTATCAAATTTTTTACCATTGTCTATCCATGAGGCCTTGGAGTCCTAATTTTCAAGCTAGCTTTGAAAGGATTGATAATGTTGCAGTATTATGATTCATATTTATTGAAATTCATAGGAGATAAAGTGGGAAACATTACTAAGATTGTTAACATTAGAAATTCCTAAACAGGAGGCAAATATTGTCAGAATTTGTGTTAAGTTGGTCTAACAAAACCATAGCTGGCTATCTTTGAAATAAAGGAAAGATTTTACAAGGCAGAAAACCCCTGGAAGATTGTGCAAAAAAACAAGGAGAAAAGAAAATTTAGGGTTTAACATTGTTAACATGATGGCATCACAACTCTATCTCTCTCTCACCCTCACCCCAAATTTTGACTTTTCAGAAATATAAAATTGAAAATTATATGCTTTACTTCCTATTCTTAAAAAGACACTTAATGTAGTGTTTGATGGAGTTTTATATTTCAGTGATTATTTACATGTTTAATTTGTTTCTATTTCCCAACCCCCGTACTTTTTCCCTGGATCTTTCCCTTCTTTTACTTGCAACTTCTAATGAAATCTTAAAGCAAAGACACATATTTGATTTATAATCTCATTAAGATATTAGTTTTTGAAATGGATCAACATATTTAGTATAGTTTCTATATTATGATATAAGAAATAACACAAGGTGTATGGATCATTATAGCAAGAGATATATTGCATTAAAAATTATATACTTTGAAATGAGGTATATACTATCAGTATTATATTTGGCTTTGACATGCTTTGTTTTTTGTGTTAAACAATTTATGTCATAGCTTGAGTTATCCTGAGGTTGAGGGTTACCTTTCACTTAAGCCAATATACTTAATTCTCTAGTAGGAATGAGGAAATAGATTCTGTTGTTTTCTATTTGACCAATTTCTGCCGACGTTCTGTTATGTATATTGTATAGATTTGTACATTTCATATAAATTACTATTTTCTAATATGCACACAAAAAACATATGCTAGAATTTTGATATTTCAAGCTCATGCTACAAGTTCATGCTATAGTTTATACATGTTTTGTAACATATAAGTTTATACATGCTACAAGCTCATGCTATAGCTCATTCATTTCACATTTCTATCAAAGTTTAAACATGTTTCCATTTATTTCGCATGTATTTCTATCACAATTTCTATCATAGACCAAGAAAAACTGTGGAAAACCAGAATCGAATAGAGGGTTTAGGGTTTAGCTCACCTTGGAAGAAAAGAAGGGTTACAAGCGGTAGCAACGACGTCCTACAAAAAGAGCCGAAGGTCGTGCAGGGATAGGGACTGAGGGAGGATGTGCTGTCAGAGAAAAAGGCACCGGGACAAAGGTCGCGCAACTTTGAGCAGAGAGAGGAGCTAATGGGGAGAAAGGATGCATGACAGGGATAGAGGGAGGAGGAAAAGAGACACGTAATAGGGACACCTGAGGAAGGAAAGGAACGAAGAAGAATAGGGAACAAGACAGAGGGTAAGGTAGACCTAGGGCAACTGATTTGCGAGAAGAGTGGGGCTCGAATAAGATTAAAAGACTTAGTGACGGGTAAAACATTGTCACTAAGATTGTCACCAACACACACCTTGGCCACGTGGCAGCAGTCTATTCGTAACTTATCCACCTGGCTGACCCCCAGCGACGACCAATGACCTTCGTCGCTAATGAACTTAGCAACAAACCCTACCACCGCTGTTATAGTAGCCAACCTAGCGACGCCACCCTTCCGTCGTTGTATAGTTTCAGTCTGACAAAAATACTTATGTTACATGCAGTGACAGAGTCAACAAAGACGTGTCTCAAACCTGAGCGACAAACGTTTTTTTCATCACTAAAGTAGGAAGGCAAGAGCAAAATATTGGAGGGAAGGTAAATATAGCTACGGCTTCCTGAGACTATCGCTAGATTTGTTGTAGTATTCTTCAGGATTAACGACGGTGTTTCTGACGGATAACTCATAAAAATAACGACAAAATGTTGGGTGGTCGTTGAAGTGGTAGCTGATTGCGTTGCTAACGTCCCTTCTTTGTTGTTGTCTCTATTGCGGTCATTGATCAGTGACGGCTGCTTGTGGTCGTTGATCTTTAGTAGCTATCAATAGTTTTTCTAGTTGTGAAATTAATCAGGCATAGGAAAAGACCCATTCACAAGGTAGAATTTGTTCTTAGAAATTAGGGCACGCCATATAGATTAAGGCCAAGAGTGGTAATCTAATCTAGAGAAAGGAGGATTCACGATAACAAAGCTTAGGCTTTCACCTAATTCTGAGGAACATAAAAAAGATTCACCTAATTCTGAAGAACATCGTCATTCTGAGGAATATGGGAGCTACCTACACTACCATTATTATTGTTATTTTTGTTTCTCACCATAGGTATGCGCAACGAAGCTTTAAAAATAAAGCTTTGATACCATTATAGTAAATATCAAAGATGATGAATTCATTCATTCATAGAAAAAAAAAGTACATAAAGGTTGCCTTTATATACTTTGGAAAAGAAAAGGGTGCAAATATACCACTCCCTCCATTACTTTTATGTTTTTTAAAATTAAATCACACAAATTAAAAAAATCAATTAATATTCTTGGATTACAACATTTTTATATTTACTTTCTTACTTTATTCTTATCTTAAATTAAATCTTTATTAATACTAATAGTGTTTGGTTATTTCCTAGATAAGAATATAACAGGGAAAATAATAATAAATGAGTTCTTAAAATTTTAAAAAGACAAATAGAAAAAAATTAAAATGGAGACAGATTAAAAAGAAAGGAAGAAGTATATTAAGTTAGAAAACATGAAATAATATTCAAATACTAATTGGCATAATAGATTAAAGAAAAAATAAAAATATCTAAACGATAATATATCAAAATTACTCTAATAATTGTTTGTTATTAATTAAGAAAACCGATTCTTCAATTAAAAAACAATGTATAATTATATCATATTTTAATTTTAAATTAAATCGATAAGCAAGCCTGTATGGTTAACAACTTCCGTGGTTTTATGATAGAAGATCCATACCTGCTCTGATTTGCTCCTACATTTAAATATACGTAGTCGTCAAACAAAAAAAATATACGTACAATAATACAGTGACGCATACGATGACGTTAAATTATTAGTTTTCTTTCTACTTTTTAAGGCCACTTTACTGTATGGTATTATTATCATTATTATATAAAAAATTCATTTGTTAACACAAAATTTAAAAGTTGATAAGAAAATTTTTGTTTTTATAACCTTTCACTAAAAAAAATATAATGTAAGTAAAGATATTTTAACTTTTCACTAATAATAAAATGTATTATATGCGATATTAATATAGTTTAATTTTATATTAATAAAATTATTTATTAATAAAGTTTAATAAATTTAAATGTTATTATATCAACCAACAATTTCTAATAGCTTTTAGATTTTGTTTGTTTTGAAAGTTGTTAGAAAAGTTTTTATTGGTATAGTATTTAACAAAACATAATAATGTTAGTAAAGATTTAAATTTTTACTAACAACAAAATACATTTTACTAATATTTAACGCAATATTAGTATAACTTAATTTTACATTAATAAACTTATTTATCAGTATAATTTATTATAAATACAAATATCTGATCCTAATATTTTAATTTTTTTAGTCAAATATTATATTAACAAAAACTTCTAATTCTAAATTTTGATTGTCAGGAAATGATTGTAATTTAGCATAGATCCATGCAAAGTATATTATTATTATTATTATTATTATTATTATTATTATTATTATTATTATTATTATTATTATTATTATAATAGAGAGCTAGTAGTAAATGGACAGAAGGAATTGGGGAAAACTTTGAGACAAAATAATACGTACAGGGGGAATATTTAATCAAATAATCAAATAAAAAGTTATATTGTTTCTTCGAATTTTATTTTTGACGGTCAAAGAGAATAAGTTGAGAATAATATATCATATTCCATCTTTTTTTTAAAAGAATATACTAATATATTTTGGTCCAGCACATGGTGGAGTAGGAAGTAAGTAACTATACGAAGGTATTACTTATATTCTTTCTGTTAAATTTTAAGATATTTTATCTATGTCTACTTGTGGTTAGTTACATGTAAGTATTTATTAATATTTTAAAAATAGAATAAAATATAAAATGTATCAAACATAATGTTATTTTAGTATGTTATCTAAAACTTAACATATTAAAACTATTATCATAAATTAATATTAAATAAATTTTATCTCATTATAAAACAATAAAAAAATTAATCTTTAAATATATTTAATAATAGATAAATATTTATAGCATATGATTACTTATAGGATGAATAGTATAGCATATGTATCCATTCATTCAGTAAATATGTATAATTAATTTTATAAAATTTTAATTTTAAGTTATGTTATTTTTATTTTAAAATGTAATTATAAAAATTAAATTCCCCTTTTTTCTTTCCTTCATTTTTTTATATAAAAAAATTTCTTTCTCTTTTTCTTTTTTTTGGACGCCTGAGAAATCAAAGACATAACACCATTACACATGTTCGTCCCCACCGTTACTTTCACCGTTTACATAATTGATATTTGTTTTTTGGTTACAAGGGAAAATAAAGCACGCAATTGATATTCATAGAACAACAAAGGGCAGAGCTTACACCCATAAAACGAATAAATTAAAAAAAAACCTTTTTTTTTTTTTGGATAACAACCCTTTTCATAATATAAACAATGAACCAGTCATTTAATAACGTAATAGTAAATTATTATTTTTTAAATAAGCAATAAAAAAACTAAAATCTAGCCGCAAAAGGCAATACTTGCAAAAACTAATAATTAAATATCATTGTCTTTAAAATATTATAAATATATATATATATATATATATATTTAATTTGTTGTTATATGGAATTAAATAATGCCTTTGATTAATATTGATTTTAATGAGTTATTATAATGTTATTTTAACAACTAATTATAAAACAGGGAGTCATAGAAGCAGTTGTCGACCTTTTTTTAACTAAAAAAATACTCTTCAATCAGTTTTAACACTATTTATATCTTAGAAAGTGTTTTTAACCTCATCTATTGACAGTAAAGATGAAGATAATTAATGTTACAACTAGCTGGTGTATATCTAAATATCTATAGAGAAACTCGGACTTGAATTCATGGGGGTAACTTAATAATTGTGCATTCCCTTTGCATAACATAACTCCATTTCAAGTTCCATAAAAATGAAAAAAATCATAATAAAAAAGGGGTCAAGAAAAGGGTTTTTTTTTTATCCAATATATAATATTTAATACAACAATGAAAAAGATACGAAGGAACTTGGGTCTCCTTCAACTTTTCTCAGTAATATACATATGAAAGATAATAGAGGAAAAGAGTTATGGGTTGAGAGATGTAATAAATAAAAAAGACAAAAATAATAATAAAAAAAAGAAATAAAGAACTTTACATGAAGATGGTTCTAGGGCGATCGGATCCAAAACGAGAAGGATAAGAAGATAAATTAAAGCCAACGGGGATAGCAAAAGTGCTTTCCATGAAAAGCCGTTGTTGAAACGATTCAACGGTGGCACCAGCTTCAACAAGATCCTTAACCATGTTTCGGTAATGTTCCTTAAGCCTCTTCAACATGCGAATGTATTGTAACTTTAGCCACCTTAAACGCAACCTCTTAAATATCCTAAACAACCCGAAAATTCGGCGCCGTGCTTTCTTGCCGCCCAGTCGCACCGTCGCCATCTTCCGCCGCCGGAGAAGGGGGACACGGCGGCGATGGGGCTGCCACGGTACCATCATGGATGAGGAGGGTTGCTCTTGGTGGTGATGTTGAGCCACGATGGCCACAGGCTGTGATGGAAAAAACATTTTTGAAGGGTGTGTTTGTCGTTGAGAAATGAAATGATAGGAACTATAAAAATTTTGTACGTATGATGTGAGTGACGTTGATAGACACAAGGGTTGACTTAAATAATAGTAACGCATCTTTTGGGAAACGGAAATTATTCATTGCACTCCTTTTTAAGGGTTATTATTATTATTTATTAACAAGCCAATTGTTTTAATAAAGTTTATTACTAAAATTTAATTATAAAAATGTTTTTTATATTTAATAAAAATAATATGAACATTTTTGAAAAAAGAAAGATGTTTGGCACATTTTTAAGTGCATGCAACACATCCAAAAAGTGGGAATAAATGAGAGAAAAATGATTAAATTAATCGAGAATGTTATATTCATCAGGGAATTTATAATAATTTAGGCATCATACTTAACTAAATTTTTTATAACTAATTGAGTTAATTTTTATAATATAAATATGGTTAACAGAAGTGGGGTTAATTTCAATGTTTGTTGTATAAATTATACATACATCTATGTTAAACTCAATCCATAATGATTGCCCTCCTTTTTTTATACACAACAACTATATGTAAATAGCAACTGTGGTTAAGAGGTTAAATATGATGGATAGGGTGAATAATCGTCTAGTACTTATAAATAAATATGGTTTAATTTTAAAAGTTGTTATATATACTAATAAAAAAAGAATAGTTATAAAATTAAGAACTTTAGACATGTATGAATAATGTTTCTTATGACACTTACTATAGGTAAGAATATTATATTTAAAAATAATAAAATTAGATTAAAAGTTTTTAAAAAATGAATTTAATTAAAGAAGTTGAATTTTGAATTTTAGAGAAAACCTTTTCAACTTATCCGTATAAATTAGTTTTAACTCTTATAAGATTTTATAGAATAAAACATAATTTATGATATATTATACTTTATAAATACACATGATCTTTGTTTATTGATATTTAATATTTATTTGATGGAAATTTTTATTAACTTTAATGTAAATTAATTTTTTATTCAAACTATCAAGATAATTAAACTCTTAATAAGACAAATTAAACTTAAGAATATAGTCTACGTCAAGTAATGAGATAGATTCATGCCTTACAATTATCTATTAGTGAATTTGTTTATTTTCTTAACACTAATTCTTTGCATTGATACTATTATTATTAGACTATTTTGTCACCTCTTCCTATCACTTTTAACGAATAATTTGATTAAAGTTAATTTAGTACCCATTACTATGGTTGAATTACAAATATGAAAAGTATTTTATTTTTTATAATGCTATAGTTAATTATTATTTAAATTATAAAACTATTTTATTTGATGATATAAAATATTTATTTATTTTATAGGTCTCTCACACTTTCTACCTTCCAAACATCAAAAAGATTAAAAACGACACGAAATAAATCATAGATCTATGATGAGTAAGATGGATATCTAATTTATAAAATTTAACTGATATATTAGTTTTTGAATTGAGTGATGTATGTTATTTTCTAATATCTTTACATTCATTTAGCTTTCATAAAATTATTTATGCGACGTAACAGCATTTGTGAGTTGTTTATTGCTTTCCGATAAGGGCTTTAGGGAAGAAGTTGTTCGGTTTTCATTTTCATATATAATTAATTAAGTAGCTAACGTAAGGCAAGTCTGAATTAAGGACTTATAATATGTGAGGCATCAACAAATAGTGACCCGTGGGACTGAGAATGGGCACATTGCAATTTAAACAAAAAATCATGAAAGGAGCAAGTTGTGGCTAGTGGAGGATCATACTCAAAGATCATCACAATCAATTCTTATTTATTTTATCAAAGCCCGTTTGTTTATTATTATATTACCGTATTTGCTTAGAAACAAAAACTTTAGATTCGTATAAGACAAGCTTATTTTGTTCAGCCATTAGGAGCACATGCTGTCGATAAAGTGTACTTCAATCCATTTATACAAGCTCATTCATTATCAATTTTTAACAAGCAAAAGCTCTAACGTGAAACAAACATATTTTTAACATAGTATCTGTTTGATCCATACTTGAGCATTCAACTAAGGTGTTTTTCATTTGTTGACCAAATAAACGATTTGGTTTTTAAATCCGTATGTTTTAGACTCATCCTGACTTTTATAGGATCATGATCGAAAAATATAAACCTGTTCATAACTTAAACCATTACCATCTCAAATAAAATCAATTTTAACTATTGAATGTTGTCATATTTGTTTGTGAATTATTCATCATTAATTCTATTTTCATAATTTATTTACCAATTACATCCGTAATTAAAAACAGGAAATTTTGATAGGGAGATATGACTGATAATATTGGTGCATATTTAACTAGTCTCAGGGCTTCACAATGTTGGAGTACTATATATATATATGTATATATATGTTTTTTTTTAATCTAAATATAAGGGTTTGCTTGTGAAAGTAGTAATACTATTTTTGGATTGAATGTAGGGGAGGCGTGGGTATGGCAGACACAATGGTATTGGTGTTTTGGGTTTGGGATTTGGAATGATATAGGGTTTTAGAGTACAGTCCACATGGTGAGTGGTGTTTTTTGCGTGTTACAGATTGCATAAACACAAGCAGGTGGTGTGCAGAGACTAGTCACATGGATACACGGGGCTTCCAATACACAACTTCCCAATAATAGTAAGATTTCCACCCGTATCTTTAATTAAAACTTACTTATACAAAATGCACCATTATTAAAAGAAACGTTTGGGATTTAATGATCATATTCGATTTTATTTGAAACTGGTAATCTTAAAATTAATTATAAAACACAATTGGATTAACTAGTCACAACAAAAGTATTTGCTTTTGTTTCACATGGCTCGGAACATTGCCAACATCTCATATAAACAAGAACTTGTTCATTGCTTGTTTTGTTTCTCACTCAAATGTCATTTTTCATGCAGCTTTTTTGTGAAACAAGAAAATCTCTCCTTTGTGCCAACGGGTTTGTCTTGATTCCGGAGTCTTGGATTCCTTTACCCAAAGGTCACCATTCTTTCAATCTTGCTATATCTAATTTTATGAATCTATAATCGTGTAATATAGGACAAAGTAATTACGCTTTTTAATTGTGTTATTTATTCAAAAGTAATTATTTGGAGAAAAAATGACTAGATTCAAGTAAGGATGTTAAGATTATCTCTAGTCACGGGTATTTACGCATATATATTTCTAATGGATATCTATAAATTTTTTAAGCGAACACTGTCTGTCTCACGAGTATCCACATAAGTATTTATACTTATTTTATATTAAATATATTTAAATATAATAATATTTTATTATTTCATAATAAGATAAAAAATTAATATTGTTTAATGATAATATTTCTAATGTCTAAAATTGTAATTACATATACAATATTACTTTTTATCATATTATAAGAAAATATTGTTATATTTAGTATATGTTCTTTATTATTGTTGTTGTTTTTAAAAAAATATTAAATATAAATAAATACTTGTAGATATTCATTCTCTTAACCGTGGATACTCGTATCTGAATATCCACGGGTATGGGTACGGGTATCATCCTACCCACACCCACCTCACTATACCCTGTTGACATCCCTAGATTTAAGGATATATGTTGTTTTGTTATGTCGTGTTGAGCTCTGGTATATAAAGTGAATTGTCTTCCTCATCTGTCTTAATACCTCCACAAGAGTTTGAAGTATGGGTGTCAAATGGATAGTTTGGATAAGATTTGAGTTAAATTTTATTAGATTGACAAAATCCATCAATTAATCCATTTATGATTCATTTAAAAACTCTTGAGATATTCGTCCAACCCATAATCTTAATTAACTAAATCCACTTAATTTATCCATTAACATCTTTTTATGGATGGATATCCGACCATCTATTTAAAAAATAATGTTATTTTTTTCTTAATTTCTTTTTGATCTGGGGTGGTAACCATAATTCAAACCGGGGTATTAGTATAACGCGCCACATCATCAAGATGGCCGTTAGATCAATAACCGTAGACTAAAAACTGTTAAATGACTACAGTTCTATTCCTTAACCCCGGTTCGTAGCTGACAACCAAGCAATGAGTAAGAATCGGTATGGGCAGTCTGATCCTGCAGACACTGTAGTTACAGTAAGTTAGGAAGATAGTCAAATCACTTTCTAAACCAAGGTAAATTCTATAAATACCATTCATTTATTACTGGAGCACCATCTAATCTAACTCTAGTGCGTTACCTCTGTAATACCCTATCTTGTCTTAAATCACCGTACTGACTTAGGCATCGAAGAATCTTCTACAGGTACCCCTCTGGTGTAGTTTGTTGGACTTTGGCTTGGATAGGAACATCAATTGCACCCATACTTGAAGAACCTCGGATTCCCACTGAACCTAGGTATAAAATACCGTACTCCACTGAGACGGCGTAAAATTGAGAGTTAGATAGGTAACTACAATCAAAGGCATTAACCCTTGACCCCGGTCAAGATACCAAACTCTTGACCCCAGTTCCAGAACATAACACTTTTTTTTATTTTCTCACTTTATATTTTATATTCATACACTTTAATTTTTCTCTCTAAACTTTTTCTTTTAATTTCTCTCCATATCTTTTTATTTAATTATTTTTGATCCGGGGTGGTGACCAGGGCCCAGACCGGGTTTTAAGAGCACCATGCCACGTCACTAAAAAGGCTGGCTAGTCCATGACCGAAATCTATAACCTTTGGTTAACTACAGATTGCTCCCTTAACCTCGGCCCGTAACTAACAACCTGACAACGAGTCAGAGAAGGTATGGGCAACCTGACCCTGTAGATACTGTACCAATAGTAAGTAAGGAAGATGGTCAAATCAATTCCAAAACTAAGGTAGACATTATAAATACAACTTATTTATTACTGAAGAAGGATCCAAATCAATCCTGTAAGTTACCTCTATAATATCATTTCCTTAGTGACCATACTAACTTAAGCATCGGAGAATCTTCTGCAGGTACACCTCCGGTGTGGTTCTTTGACTTTGATATGGACAGAATATCAATAGCTACCTTTACTTGAAGAACCTTGGATTCCCACTGAACCTAGATGCATAATACCATACTCTATTGAGGCGGTGTAAAACTAAGAGTTAGTGAGGTAACTGCGGTCAGGGAGCTTAACCCTTGACCCCGGTCAAGACAGTCAACTCTTGACCTCGGTTCTTAAACAGAACATTGGCATGCCCAGTGGGACTACGTAAATTTGTGAGTCCCACATCGCACTAAACGAAGATTATGGAGCGCCCTAGAGGAGACGAAACCCCAGAAGGACAACGTCCAAAATATGGCAAGGACATTAGATTACAACGAAGGCATAGTGGAGACCCCTGGGACGGAAATAAGAGCCCAAGTCATGGTACGAGCAAATCCCAGGGACGAAGTTATAAGGCAGCTGTGTCAGGAGATACAAGCGCTACGAAGGGAGAATCGAAGCGGTGACCAGAGGCAGCTAGAAAATCTTTATCATCCAGAGAGGTCTTGAACGTATACGTATGATGAGTAAGAATCTACACATAGGATTGAAGAGATGAGTAGCCAAAGGAGGGTAGTGCATCATGGCAGAAGGAGAGAATACCGGTTCAAGATCCTGTTCACTAGAAGATTGATGAGTGTCCCAATTCCAAGACACCTCCAAACTCCATGACCGTTATTTGTTGGGAAGTACACTAGAGAGTCAGACCTCGATAATCACCTAGATGCCTACGTGAATGAGTCTCTATTCCTAGGTATGGAGGAAAATGTTATGTGTCGGATGTTTCCAAGGACGTTGTCCGCTGAAGCTTTAGGATAGTTCAAAAGTCTGCCAACTGGGTCTATAGATTCCTGCGACAACATGGCCCATGTATTCCTATAACACTTTGTAGTGTCAAGAGATATACCTAAGACATCGTACACGTTGGCGCAGATCAAGCAAGGGCCAGAAGAAAGCTTGAGAGATTTTCTTAAAAGGTTCTATAAGGAAGCCGCCCTTGTGCCTGGGTTGACGGAGGAAATACAAATGCACTTTACGGTAGAGGCCTTGCAGCCGCAGTCACCTTTTGCATGGTAGTTAGCAAAAGGACCACCCTGGATGTTTGAAGAATTCATAAATAAAGCAGCAAAGTATGTGGGAAGAGAGATGCATTTGGCAGCTACGAAACAGAGGAGTACAGATCAGGAAGAGAGCCAAAGATTAGAAAGGAGAACGAGGCCTGAGAAGAATGGATCTGGTAGGAACGTACTCCTAAGACCAAAAGAAAAAAGAAATGTGAGCGCAGTACAATACACTCCATTGGCAGTACGAACTAGTCAAATTTTGAGGAAAGTTAGCATAAGGGGAATGATGGTGTATGGAGTGAGAAAGCCTTTGCCTATGAAGAGAGCTAGAAACCCAAACAAGTACTGTGAGTTTCACGGGTAGGCCGGACATACCGCTGATGATTGTCGGCAGTTGAAGGAAGCTATCGAGATGCTGATTAGAGAAGGGAAGTTGAAGCAATACCTGTTCAAATAGAGGATGAATTCAGAGCCAGAAAGAGTAGCACCTCGGAGAAGGGAGATTGATCCAGTTGAGGAAGAGGCCCAGAGTTTGAAAAAGCCTGCGTTAGATAAGGGGAAAGCCGTGGTGGATAATATTGATGATAATGATGAGTCGTGGATGAAACCACCACCTAGTTCAGGTAAAAGAGACGTCATAGACATGATTGTTGGAGGGTTTACTAGAGGAGGAGTATCAAATTCAGCAAGAAAGAATCATCTGCGGATGATCATGTCGGTCCAAGCGAAGACAGACAACAGACCATTCAGAGATGGCACTAAAACCCCGACCATCATTTTTACTGATAACGATTACAGCCTGACGGTGCCAGGAGGCGATGACGCAGTAGTAATTGAAGCCGTGGTGGCTAATAAAATGATCAAAAGGATGTTGGTGGATCAAGGAAGTTTGTGTGATGTCATTTTCTATGAATGCTTCAAGAAAATGGGTCTCTCAGATTCAGATCTACAGCCATACACCCAAGAGTTAAGTGCGTTCAATGGTACCAAGCAGTCCACTAAAGGTTATTTGGACACCAGACTGATATTTAAAGAAGAACCAAGGTCAAAAACGGTATGCACAAGAGTCTTAGTGATCGATGTCAAATCCCCATTTAATTAGATTATTGGGCGCCCTTCTCTGAATGCCCTGGAAGCGATGGTGTCAACTCCATATTTGTTAATAAAGTTCATAGACAAGGATAACCAAGTGTTCTCTATCTAGGGTGATCAACAGATGGCGAGGTACTATTATAACCTTAGTGTTTTAATGACTAAGGCAGAGGAGTCCATAAAAAGGAAGAAATTGAATGATGGCAGACCAATACCAAAATCTATAAATTTGATAGATCTTGACCCAAGAGAGGAATTAAAATTAGACCCAGAGAACCCTTAGAGACTAACACCTGAAGAAGGAGTCAAGAAGGTAATGTTGGAAGAAGACCTAGCCTGTTCAAGGAATGGAAGAACGACTGGTCAAATTACTAAGAGAGTTTAAGCACTTGTTCGCATGGACCGTGGCCGACATGCCAGGAATTGACCCAAACTTCTGCTGTCATAAGCTGGCAGTTTATCCAGAGTCAAGAGCGGTGACGCAAAAGAAAAGAAGATTGGGTCCAAAAAAACAGCAGGCGGCGTGTGAGCAAACTGAAGAGTTGCTAAAGGCTGGATTCATAAGGGAAGTATAATATTCTTCTTAGGTCTTAAACGTAGTAATGGTGAAGAAGTCTAATGGTAAATGACAAATGTGCATAGATTTACAAATCTGAACAAGTGTTACCCTAAAGACCCGTACCCCTTACCAAGCATTGATCAGATGGTGGATGATTCTTCGGGGTACCAATTCCTATCTTTTATGGATGTGTACTCCGGCTATAATCAAATTCTGATGTGGAAATAAGACGAAGATAAAATGACATTTGTGAATGATAAGGGGGTCTTCTGCTATACCGTCATGCCATTTGGATTGAAAAATGTTGGAGCTACATACCAAAGAATGATGAACAAGGTCTTCGATGGAATGAGATCAAGAGTAGTCGAGGTGTATGTCGATGACATAATAACCAAGACCCCGGTTAGGGGGAGACCACATTGAAGATTTGAGGAGAGTATTTTAGAGACTGCAGCTCTATAATATGAGTTTTAACCCACTAAAATGCACGTTCGCAGTACCAGCAAGGAGGTTCTTAGGATTCATGCTAACACAAAGGGGCATAGAAGCTAATCCTAACAAGTGCAAGATAGTGAGAGAATTATGAAGTCCAACCAATGTAAGGGAGGTGAAATCATTAAATGGAAAAGTGAAGGCTCTATCCCGGTTCATGCCAAAAATGGTACAGCGGTCATTACCTCTTTACGAAGCACTAAAGAAGAATAAAGAGATTCAGTGGGGAGAAGAGCAGGAGAAAGCATTTCAAGAGTTGAAGGAAGTTCTAGCAAACCCACCAGTGTTGACGAAGCCTGACCCCAAAGAGAAATTGTTCGTTTACTCGTCCGTATTTGATGAAGCAATCAGGGCCGCACTGGTAAAGGAGACAGTCGAGGGCCAGAGACCGATGTATTTCGTTGGAAAGGTGCTACAAGGATCGAAGGGCCGATATCAGAAATTGGAAAAGGCAGCTTTGGCATTAGTCTGGATGTCCCGACGTTTAAGACAGTACTTTCACGCATATCCAATCACGGTCCGGACGGATCTCCCGTTAAGAACAGGTTTTCACAAACCAGATCTAGCAGGAAGGATGAGAAAGTGGGCGATAGAGTTATCAGAGTTCGATATTTCCTTTGAACCCTGGACAACTATAAAAGCTTAAGTTCTGGTGGACTTCATGACGGAGTTGACAGGAGAAGCCCCAACGCTACCACAGGAACATTGGAAGATCTATGTTGATGGCTCGTCAAACAGAAAATAATGTAGGGCCAGAGTGGTGATTGAGAGTGAAGATGGGGTGAGCATTAAGATATCTCTCAGATTTGATTTCAAGACGTCAAATAATCAAGCAGAGTATGAGGCATGCTTGGCAGGACTCAGAGCAGCTTTAGACGTAGGAGCACACACAGCGGTGCTCTATAGCGATTCAGAGTTAGTGATCTCACAAATTAATGGTAGTTATCAAGCAAAGGAGCCATTGTTGCAACAATACCTTGTGAAGGTTAAGGAGTTAGGAGAAAGGTTCGCTGATGTGGAATTTAAACATGTCCCAAGAGAAGAAAATATTAGATCTGATATTCTATCTTAGTTGGCAAGTACAAAAAAGGTGGGATGTATGACTACGGTTATACAGAGCACTTTAGCTGCTCCAAGTATCTCAAACCCACTTAAAGTGTACGCCATCCAATTCAGAGCGCATCCAGAAGAATCTTCGGTCATTCCAATTATATGATACATGGTGAGTGGATAGCTTCCGAAATGCCCAGTCAAAAGGAAGAAGTTGAAGAAAGAGCTGCCAAACTTCACATTGATAGACAGAGGCTTGTTTAGAAGGGGAGTGACGACACCTTACCTAAGATGCTTAAACGAGGTCAAGGTCAATGAAGTCCTATCCGAGGTGCACGAAGGGACGTGTGGTAACCACTGCGGAGGCAGGAGCTTGGCTAAGAAAGTATTAAGGGCAGGTTATTGGTGGCCCACTCTAGCCAAGGACGTAGTGGAGTATGTCAAAAAATGTGATGCATGTTAGAAGAATAGTAATGAGCACCATGTCCCAGCTGAAGAGTTATTCACATCCGCAGTCTTATAGCCTTTCTACCAATGGGGCATGGATATTTTAGGACCTTTCCCAAAGGCTCCAGGTGGTGTAAAATACCTAATAGTCAGGGTGGACTATTTTACAAAGTGGATTGAAGCGGAAGCAATAGTGCATATCACCATGACGCAGACGCAAGGATTCTTTTATGAGAATATAATCACAAGATTTAGAATACCAGAAAGAGTAATAACAGATAATGGGACGCAGTTCACAGATACCAAGTTCAGAAGTCTACTTGACGAACTACAGATTAAACAAGTATTCCCATCGGTTGAGCACCCTCAGACCAATGGTCAGGCCGAGGTCGCAAATAGAGAGATAATACAAGGACTAAAAAAATGCCTTGGTAAAGCGAAAGGAGAATGGGCCAACCAATTATGTCATGTTTTATGGGCACATCAGACAACTCCACATTCATCTACTGGTGAGGCCCCATTCCGGTTGGTATATAAAGTAGACGCGGTGATACCAGTGGAAATAAATTTAATCTCTCCAAGGGTCCAGCAATTTGATATGATGGACAATGATCAAAGATTAAGGAATGAGTTGGATCTGCTACCTGAGGTCAGACAAGTAGCTTTTGTCCAGGATCAAGTTGTTAAAGCAAAAGTTATGTTACGTTACAATATGAAGGTCCAGCAAAGAAGGTTTAATATAGGGAACCTCGTCCTAAGAAAGGCATCAGTTGGAAATCGCTTTGCGCATCAAGGAAAATTGGCACCGACATGGGAAAGGCCATACCGGGTGAACGAAGTCACACCAGGAGGAGCGTACTTGTTGGAAACTTTAGAGGAAGAGGTGTTTAAGAATAAATAGAATGTAAATAACCTTTGTGTGTATTACAGCTAACCAGCACTACAAGTCATGCATTTTTTTCCCTACCTAAGGTTTTTCCCATAGGGTTTACTTGGGAGGTTTTTAATGAGGTATGCAGCCGGGGTGCTATTCTATCAATAAAATATAATTTTATGAATGTCCATGATAACAATCCCTTTCAGCAATCTTCCCCAAGTTTCCATTAAACCCTGGAGAGGTCTAAGGACCCTAGAGTGGTTAAGTTTTATTAAACCTCGGAGTAGTCTAAGGACTCCAGAGTGGTTAAGTTCTAGTAAACCCCGGAGTGGTCTAATGACGCCAGAGTGGTTAAGTTTTATTAAACCTCGGAGTGGTCTAAGGACCCCAGAGTGGTTAAGTTCCAGTAAACCCCGGAGTGGTCTAAGGACCCTAGAGTGGTTAAGTTTTATTAAACCCCGGAGTGGTCTAAGGACCCCAGAGTGGTTAAGTTTTGTTAAACCCCGGAGTGGTCTAAGGACCCCAAAGTGGTTAAGTTTTATTAAACCCCGGAGTGTTCCAAAGACCCCAGAATGGTTAAGTTTTGTTAAAACCTAGAGTGGTCTAAGGACCCCAGAGTGGTTAAGTTTTATTAAACCCCGGAGTGGTCCAAGGACCCCAGAATGGTTAAATTTCTATTAAATCTATGGTAAAGTTTTAAGTAAATTACAGAATAATTTAAGGATTCTGGAACAAATCAAGTACGGAGTGGATGGATAACATTTATACGGGCTCTGAATAATAACAAAAAATAATGAAAATAAAACATTAATATCATTGACAAGAGTAATTATAAAAGTAAAGGCACAACGGCCAAAGTGATCAAAATTCAAAATGGGCGGAGCTCATCCCACCTACAGAGCAAAAATAAATCTAAGGATTTAGTGAAGGGCCTTCCTCCTCTTGGCCCTCGAAACCAGCATCAGCTTCTTTGGCGTTTGGGTCCCCAAGACTGTCATCCTCTCCTGCCACCAAAGGACGAAGCTTGAAAGGCTCGTCAGAAGGAGAGAAGGATTAACCACCCATTTCGATCACCAACTCACCATTTCGGAATCGGTTGAAAAAACTAATCCCATTCAGGTTGAGAGCCCAGTTTTGGTGGATTACCTGGTGGACTGCATGACTAAAGGAGTCCATGGTAGCATGAGTAAATTGCAACATATCTTCCTGGTACTTATTATGCTCATCTATGACCGCCATGGATAACTTTGCATTCTTCTACCAAAGGTCGGTCACCTGGCCCTCTAGTTCGGCCACCTGTTCAAGCAGTTCGTCCTTTTCCTTCTTCCACCTCTCCTCGGATCGCTGAAAAGCCTGATTGGACTCATTGAGGGATTTAATCCCCTTATGAGCCCGACTGTAATCCTCGGAGAGGCAGGAGTTTTTGTTCTTCAGACGATCCAACTCCATCATCACACCATTGGTAGCGGCAAAATAGATGACGGAGAGAGTTTTGATGTCGTACCACATCGTCGTCTCCAAGGCAAATGTGATATCATCCTTCTCTAACCCAGGCTTGAGGCGGAAGGGGAGTTCAAAGCCAGCATCGGGAGGAAGGGTCCTGGTTATTAGGTACTCCAAAGCATCCATACCAGAACGAGGAGGGGGAGGAATGTCATCATCCACCGGGGTCTCAGTAGCCACCCCCTTACCCTTGTCAACCGCTCGAGGGGTGGGGTTCACCTTCTGCTTCTTAGACACCCCAACGGCTTGTCCTTTATCCTTCTGCTTCTCAGGGGCATCTTCAACATTAATCACCCTACCAGGGATGTGGAGTCCGGAAGACTTCCTCATCTTCAAAGTGACATTATTTCTGGCTGTAGTGTCAACTACTGACCCCTCCATCAGCTTGTGGAGCTTTTCCAGGGCAGCGACACTCATGTTCCCTGAAAAGCATAAAGGACAATCAGTAAACTACGATACTTAAATATATGAAAACAGAAATAGAGATGGGTATATACCAAAATGAGTGAGATACTTATTCCGTGTCTCCGCGGTGCCAAGGAGAGATCGGCAATTGATGGGGGCACCTCAGGAGATATTGTGGAGGGTGTCAACCACCGTCTTGGCAGATTCAGAAGGGGAGGACTCGTCAAGGGCATAAGTCGAACTCTCCAGCAGAAAATGCTTGTGAGTCCAGCCGGTGTGTATACTGAACCGGTCTTCCTCATCTTTCTAGAAAGGAGCCTCCATCCCTTTAACATAAAGTTTCAAGAAGGAGTTCTTGAAGGAGCCTCCGGCGATTTTGTAGGAGTATGCAAAGGCCTCAAAGTTAACGATGTCACTCTAATACCAGAGATTGATGAACTTCATCTTGGTGCATCACACGAGCAAGAAGATGGCGACGGTGGGGGTGAAGCCTAAGTGCTTACCCAGAACTTCAAGAGAAAGGACTAAGGCCCAGCCATTGGGATGGAGTTGGCTGGGGGCGATGTCAAAAAAATGCAACACCCTCGAACTTATTCAGGGGGAATCAGACTCCCACCTTGGTTATTATGTAATCATGAAAATAAATGAAGCAGTCCCTCAGAATATGGTAGATCCGCTTTATGGGTGTAGGGGCAAAGAGAGCAAATGAATTGCCGTACTTCTTTGCGTGCCAGTGATACTCAATTTCAAGCTCCACCCCGTCTGAAGGCTTGGTGAGGCGACTGTATATGGGGAGTACATCCTGAAAAACCCAGAAATAGGGATCTTCAGCCTTGCGAGCTAACCAATTTACTTTGTCCGCAATCATAAAGGTGTCATCGGGGTCATTCCTCAAAACTGATGAGCCGGCGACGTCCATGGTTACAACGTGCGCTAAAAAATAGACATGTGAGTAAAAGTCAGTATCATCAGCGTAGTAATGCACTATGCTGGAGTTCTCACTCCGGTCCGGAGACACAAGAGGAAGAGGTGAAGGAGGATCCTGAATTCCAGAAGTGGAAGACTCCACCCGGGAAGTTGAACCCAAGTTAACCAGAGTCATCCACCTACGGATATCCGTTTGAGTGAGCCGAGGTCCCTGGCAAGGAACCTCGGGGGGCCAAGATATCAAAGGTTTTGATATAATCTCACAAGAGGAATCTTGTTCCTGGTCGTGGTTAGAAGAAAAGGAAGACATGGTAAAGAGAGTGGTTCTTTAGAGGCTACCTGTAGGGATGATGCGAGCAGTTCTTCGAGTACGAGTCAGGACGAAGTGGGAGAACAAAAATAGACAGTGGTTGAGCAGAGTTTCGATAAAAAAAATAAATAAAGTGAAGCAACAGAGACACTTGCTTTTATAGGCAGAAAAAGGCATGGGCCAAAGTTCAACTGTCGCGGCCCATGGACGAAGTAGAAGATGAAGCGCCGCGGCCCAAAAAGAAGCGTCGTTTCTCCTGGGAATGACGCCATCTGATGGCACGTGGAAAACACAACCAATTATGACTTGACACGTCAGCAATCCGTATGAAATGGAAGCTTTTACAGGTAAGGCACATTAAATGCCTCACCTAACCCAAAGTATATCTGACCACAATTGTGTTGGCACATCGGCACTCACACCCCGACATTTTTTTCAACCGGACTTTAAATAGTTCATTTATTGTAGTAACACTACAAAAATAAACTAAGGGGCAAATGGTCCGGGGTGATGACCAGGCCCAGACCGGGGTCCAAGAGCACCATGCCACGTCACTGAAAAGGCTGGCTAGTCCATGACCAAAATCCAAAACCGTTGGTTAACTACGGATTCCTCCCTTAACCTTGGCCAATAACTGACAACCAGACAACGAGTCAAAGGAGGTATGGGCAACCTGACCCTACAGATACTGTACCAAAAGTAAGTTAGGAAGATGGTCAAATCACTTCCAAAACTAAGGTAGACACTATAAATACAACTCATTTATTACTGAAGAAGGATCCAAATCAATCCTGTAAGTTACCTCCGTAATATCATTACCTTAATGACCATACTGACTTAAGCATCAGAGAATCTTCTGCAGGTACACCTCCGATGTGGTTCTTTGACTTCGGTACGGACAGAATATCAATAGCTACCTTTACTTGAAGAACCTTGGATTCCCACTGAACCTAGGTGCATAATACTGTACTCCACTGAGGCGGTGTAAAACTGAGAGTTAGTGAGGTAACTGCGGTCAGGGAGCTTAACCCTTGACCTCGATCAAGACAGTCAATTTTTGACCCCGATTATTAAACAGAACAATTTTACCTTTTTTCTTTTAATTTTTTTTATTTTCTCCCTTCATATTCTTACATTTTAATTTATTCTTCAATTTTTCTTTTGTCTCCATTTTAATTTATACTCTTATCAATACCGTGGCCCTTCTCAATGTGGGGCATAGACATCATTGGGCCCATCGAGCCAAAGGCCTCAAATGGCCATCGCTTCATCTTAGTCGCCATTGATTACTTTACCAAGTGGGTGGAAGCAGCTTCATAAGCTAGTGTAACAAGGAGCGTTGTGGTTAGATTCATCAATTGAGAACTGATATGTCGAAATGGCTTACCAAGTCAGATCACTACTGACAATAGCATGAATCTAAACAACAAGATGATGAAAAAACTATGTGAACTTTAAAATTCACCACCATGATTCCTCTAATTATCGATAAAAGATAAATGAAACAGTTGAAGCAGCAAATAAAAATATCAAGAAAATCATGTAGAAAATGGTTGTGACCTACAAATATTGGAGTGAGATGCTCCTTTTTGCTTTGCATAGTATCGTACTTCAATTCAAACTTCAACAAAAGCAACCTTATTCTCTTTAGTATATGGCATGGAAGCAGTTCTGCCTATTGAAGTGGAAATTTCATCTCTCAGAGTAATCATAGAGGCCAAGTTGGAAGAGGCTGAATGGATTCAAGTTCGACATGACCAACTTAACCTAATAGACGAGAGAAGATTAACTGCCCTCTATCATGGACAATTATATCAGAGGTATATGAAAAAGGCTTATAAAAAAAGGGTATGACATCAACAGTTTCACGAAGATTTGGTCCTCAAGAAGATTCTGCCAATCCACAAGGATCACAGAGGCAAATGGACACCTAATTATGAAGGACCATATGTTGTAAAAAGGGGCATTTTCTGATGGAGCTTTGGTATTGACTAACATGGATAGGGATGACTTACCGATGCCCATAAATACAGACGTAGTCAAGAGATACTTTGCCTAAAAAAAAATAGGAAAAGGAAAAAGAAAAATAGATTGAAAAAGGGAAAGGAAAAGAAGAGAAAATATAAATAAAGAAATTATGCTCGCTAGACTGAAAACCTAAAAAAACGATCTAAGCAAAATTAGACTGAAACCCTAAACCCTAAACCCTAAACCTGAAAGGGCGGCTCAAGTAAAAATTAGGGTCAATATTTTGGCAAAATGACTAAAACTCCCCGTGCAAGCAGAACAGGACCAGACTAAGGCATAAGGACTACAGTTGAATTACTTTCTCAAAAGCAAGATCAAAGGTTAAACTCATCGTCGTGATATGAGATCAAGATTTTTGTTGTTCTAGAGGATTCACTAGGGGATTTGTAAACCCTCTTTACTTCACCCATTACCAAGCTTTTGACCATATTTGTTTCTTTTTCCTTTTCCCTGCATCTGATTTCCCTTTTCTTTTCCCCATACTTGATTGACCCATATGAATAAAATTGCTATGTTTTAAATACACATTTATATATGAGTTTTATTGATGTGACAAAACATATGCTTTAACAAATAAAATAAGGCAATAATAATTATTTTTAAAATTCATGGGAGTGAGATGCTTTTGCTATCTGTTAACACCTCAGACAAGGATCATAAAGACCGAGCCGTATACATGCTCTGAAGATAGGGTCGCCTTGCTCTTTTCATTTCATCCAATAGTATCGCCCCGAAATCTGTAAGGATTGCAGTTCCAAAGGTTTTTCCACGAATTTAAATTTAGTTTGATTTTCCCTTTACTCTCCTATCAGGTTTTAATACTTTGATCACCAAAGCTGGCGGCATTCCTTTAAATTTTCTTGTCACCGAAGCTAGCACCTTTTAAATTTCTTTGACCCCGAAGATGACATCCTTTAAATTTCCATGTTGTCGAAACTGGCGCCATTTAAATTTCTTTGTCGACGAAGATGGCATCTGTTTAAATTTTCTTGGCGCCATTCCTTTAAATTTCCATGTCATTGAAGATGGAGTTCTTTAAATTTCCTTGTCACTGAAGCTAGCACCATTTAAACTTTCTTATCGCCGAAGATGACATTCTTTAAATTTCCATGTCGTTGAAGCTGACATCATTTAAATTTCTTTGTCGCTAAAGATGGCATCTATTTAAATTTCCATGTCGCCAAAGATGGCATTCTTTAATTTTCCTTGTTGCTGAAGATGACATTCCTTTAAATTTTCTTGTCATCAAAGATGACATCCTTTAAATTTCCATTATCGCCAAAGCTGACACTATTTAAATTTCCCCTTCGCCGAACATGGCATTTCATTAAGTTTCTAACATCGAATATGACACTTTTGTTAATTTTTTGTCACCAAAGCTGGTGCCCCAGACAAAATTTGTTTGCATAGTCTTTACTTACCCCTTACTACGATGCGGTAAGAAATAAGTAAAGAAGGATAAGTTGTTGCTACCCAATTTCGTCTGGGCCCATTTGATAAAATCAATCTGACGTAGGATTTAGTTTTTAAGGGAAAAGTGTGAACACCTTTTTTTTGTCCAGGTAAAAAAAGAAAGAAGAAAAGAAAGAAATGAGATGATAAACGTAGACTAGATTTAGTCCCACATTGAATTAGGAGTTGCTAAAATCTAAATTGGTAATTTTTTTTAGTCTCACATTGAATACTCGTATGGAGGGGATGCCCTTTATGTTACTATATAAACAACATCTTGTAACACTTGGAGGGCGTGGATAGAGCCATTTCTTAGTATACTTTGTGGTTGCGGCTTTGACCAATCTTCCACATTAGAAAAGATTTGGTTTTTTCCATGAGAGTCTCAGTTTAAAAGAAACAAGAGACACCACCGAATCCGCAGGCAGTTTGAAAAATTTCTCTTTGGCTCAGAAAAGAAGGTACGTTTTTTTGTTGTTTATTGTTTTCTTTTTTATGTTTTAATTTATTAGGCCTTTTTTGTTGTTTGTTGTTTTCATTTTATGCTTTGATTTATTAGCTTTTTTCTTTTCTTCTACTTATTCCATCGTTTATTTCATAGACTTATCTTTTTCCTTGTTTCCGTCCTCTTACTTGACACTTTTATTTTTATTTTTATTTTTATTTTTATTTTTATGATTATTTTCTCTTCTCATTTCTATTTAAAAAAAGAGATAAATAAACCTAAGGTCCATTTTAAAAAAATAATAAACAATACAATAATTAAGATCAATTTGGACGAGGCGTTTTGTTTTAACTTTTTTAAATTTCAATGTTTTTAATTTATCTTCAATTTGGATGAGGCGTTATGTTGATCAATGTTTTTTAAATTTCAACGTTTTTAATTTATCTTTCATTTAAAAAAAATAAAAGAAAGAACTACGTAACGATGACTTCTCCCTACGCTTGGGGAATATGAAGGAGTCAGAGCAATTAATCTCGTCTAGCCCTAATTTTTTAAAAAATAAACATATCTCATAATTCGTAAAAAATGTATATACAACTCTTTTAAGCGACGACCGATTAATTTGAACGAGACATCTTGTTAATCGCTTAAAAAACACATGTTTTTTAAACAAATATAATAATTAATTAATTCAGTATAAAATCCATGAAAAATCTTTAAGAGGTTTAAATCACAAATTATTAGGATTATTCAAAACTTAAACAATTTAGGGTAACCATTTAAAACAGACAGTGTGGGGTGCTAATACATTTCCCACTTGTAATCGGACTTCCGAACTTAAAATCTCAACTTAGGACAAATACCTTTAGGTTAGGTTTTTCTGATGTTTTATCTTAAAAACATTGGTGGCGACTCCACGATTTCCGGAAGGAATTTGGGAACCTAATTTCTTTTTAGGGTCGGCATATCACTGCGATCTCGATCGCGACACCCCAAATTTCAAATTAAAATTTTTGTGAATAATTTTTTTTACGATATATACATATATATCACCTTAAATAACTCGACATGCCATATAAATTATAACAGTAATGGTTTGATAATTAAAACACCTTTCTCATATATGACGATACGAGAAGGTGCACACACAAGTCACATATATGATATACATCAGAGTTATACAAACAAACAATGACAAGGAATAATTAATATATGCACAATGGTATCAAAACCACATCTTTGCAGAGTTGTCGGCCAAGGCATTCCTACCACTATTTTACCTTCAAAACCACAAAAGCGTCACTCTCAAAAGAAGGTCATCTCCTTACCATGGAACCTACATTACAAGCCTAAAAATGGTCCATATAGGAGAGTGAGTCTCACATGATAGATATATTACAGTTGTGATAACACATACATGTGCATACATAATTTATATGCTCCCTAAAAGGAATCAATTCGATAATTACACAGTACAACAATGCAATCATTATATCACAAGCACATGTATAAATATACAATCATGTACATAACATTTTCACAAGCATCCACTTTGAAACAAGTGAATACATATATAAGGGATATATCTTAAGAGAAATGTTCTCTTATGTGAGAGTGAGAGGAGTGAATCTGGGCTAGGAATGGCAAAAAACCCGTACCCGCGGGTACCCGTTAAATGTGAAATCACATTTATACCCTTACATATATATATTTTTAAAGTGTCAAACCCTAAATGTGTCTTTCCCCTCAGAGACCTTGAACGCGAGTTGGAGAGTAAAACCAACGATCTCAGCAAGCTTCAAAAGGGTAAGCTTTTAATCTTTATCATTTGTCATTATTATTTTTTCAAGTTTGTATTTGCTTCCATGAATCGCCGTTTTTTGCAGATATTGTGAAGAATCACCAAGTGAGAAAGAAGCACATAGTCCAGCTTGGCCATTACGAGCTAGTCCTTAAGGTACCCTTTTTCTCTTATGGCAATAAAAATCGTTTCTTTTTACCTTTTGTTTATGATCCTTCTTCTGGGTGTGACTAAAACAAAAACAGCGAGCTACATCATCCTCCAAGCGTGACTCATCTGCATCACGTCCTCCTCACCGTGACTCCTCTACACTAGCGTGAGTTTCTTCTCTTCTTATAACTGATTTCTGGTCCATGGTTCTGCAATTTCTGTCAATGTTTCCTATTTATTTTAAAAAATATGATAAAATTTAAAATGAAATATTGGTTCTATAATTTTTATTGGTGGTTCTGCAATTTCTATCAGTGGTTATGCAAAATTATTGGACCGTTGTGGAGAAATCAGCCGTTATGCAATTTTTGTTATTTGCTTCTGCAATTTCTGCATGAAGAAACAACTTGCGCAGGACTAATATTGTTCGGTGGAATTATTGTTTAGTAAAGTTTCTATTAAAATAATCTCTTCTTTGAAGTTCTCTTTTCAACTTACTTTACCCGAGTAAAACAAAATTAAGCAATTGTATACTTTATTCTTAATTATTTGACATTCAAGTATTTATGTTATATATTAAATTGTGAGTTCTGTTTCCCCTTTTCTTACCTCCACTTGTGAAGTTAAAAGAGCATTTATACATTGGTTTAAAGTGTGTTAAAGCTAATGTGTTTAGACCTGTTAACTATTTGTTCTAAGCTGTTAAAATTAGCTGCAGCTTTGCGTGAAGTGATGAAATACAAACATCAAAATGTAATCAAATTATAACAATGTCTACTATATAACCTATGCTTTGCGTGACTTGTTAAAGTGGTGAAAGCTGTATTTTTTTTTGCACTGAGCTAATTAATTACTTATATTTTTTATAGAAAATGTTATGATTCATCCCCCTCCATTGTTCTTATAAACAGTTTGCATTAATCATGTAGTGATTAATATAATCGTCATCCCCATTCATGTCCCACAATTTAAGTCTAGAAAAAGTTGTAGTATTTAAATATTTTTATTTTTGAGAAGTATAGAAAGTGTAAAGAAATTTTCTCAAAATTATTTTTCTTAGAAGAAAATTCTTACACAATGACAAATTCTAATTAAGTAACAGAATTGTTAATTAGATTTGGATGATAAGGCCAGTTACAATATTCTTAATTATTTGAAATTTTAACCAATAGATATAAAAGTTCATGGTGGCTACTTTATTGAATTTTATGCTGGTAACTTCATGTGACATAATTTTTGTAGAATGTCCTCTCATGAAGGCTCTAACCCTGTGAATAAAGAAGTTCAATCAGCTGATGTTATGGTTATGGATGATTCAAATGTTTCCAAGGCCATTAAAGGAGGAACACCTTCAACCCAAAATGAAATTGGAAGTGAAAGTCTCACTCCAAATGCAAATGAATATAGAGATAAAGGGAAGAAAAGAAAACTAACTTCTGAAGTTTGGAATCATTTCAAAAGGGTTCAAATTGATGGCAAAACAAGGAACAAGGAACAAGTGACTACGCAAGTGACTAACTTCTCAACTTACTTTACTCGGGTATAAATGACTAACTAAACTTCTCAACTTACTTTACTCGGGTATAAATGACTAACTAAACTTCTTTGAAGTTCTCTTTTCAACAAGGAACAAGTCACTTTACGCAAGTTGAGAAGCAAAACAAGGAACAAGTCACTTGCGTAGTCACTTTAAAGGATGCTTGCTTCGAACTACAAGAGATATTAGGCAATCTTTTTTAAGAAATGAGATAGTTGAAGGTGAAAATGTGGTTGTCGGTTCCTATTCTTTTAATCAAGATATTTTAAGGCGTGCACTTGCAAGAATGATTGCTCTCCATGAGTATCCACTATCCATGGTTGATCATTTTGGTTTCAAAGATTTCTGTTTTTCCATGCAACCATTGTTTAAGGTATGTTGTCGGAACACTCTCAAGAGTGACCTCTTCAAAATATATTCTGCTGAGAAAGAAAAGATGATGAAATTATTGTCAAACAACCTAAGTCGATTTGCAATCACAACTGATATGTGGACAGCTACCCATCAAAATAGAGGCTACATGGCTATAACAGTTCACTTCATTGATGATTCTTGGATCCTTCAAAGTCGAATAATAAGGTAATAAAATTTATCTATAATATTATTATTGATTACTATTTTTATGTTGTTTGTAGAATGCTTCTAATATTAGCAATACTTGTACTAAATCTTAGGTTTATATATGTGCCTACTCCTCATACTAGCAAAGTTCTTGCTGAAGTGTTGGTTGATTGTTTGATGGATTGGAATCTAGATAGGAAGTTGTCCACTTTAACTGTTGATAATTGTAGTACAAATGATGCCATGATTGAACGTATTTTAGAAAAGCTTAAACCAAGGGATCTTCTTTTGGGTGGTCAAATATTTCACATGCGTTGTTGTGCTCATATCTTAAATATAATTGTGAAGGATGGATTGTCTTTAATTTCTGGTGCTCTTGATAAAGTTAGAGAAAGTGTTGTTTTTTGGTCGGCAACCCCTAAAAGGGAAGAGAAATTTAGAGAGACATGTGAACAATTGAGCATACCTTATGAGAAGAAACTTGCTTTGGATTGTAAAACTAGATGGAATTCTACATTTTTAATGCTTCAAGTTGCAATAAAATACAAAGATGTCTTTGATCGGTTGTCAAAGCAGGAAAGTCAATATAGGGACATACCTGATGAAAATGATTGGATGATGGCAATAGAGATTTGTGACAAGTTGGAATTATTTTATGACATGACTTTATTGTTTTCTGGATCTTTGTTTCCAACTACAAATGTTCTTTTTCCAAAAATTTGTGAAATTAAGTTGGCTTTGGATAATTGGCTTAGTTGTCCTAATAGTGTGGTCTTTCAAATGGCTACTTCCATGGTTACCAAATTTGAAAAATATTGGGGTGTGATTAATATGGTGATGGCTATAGGGACCATATTAGATCCAAGATACAAGTTGGAGATGCTAGTTTGTTTTTTTCCTCTTATTTATGGAGAGAGATATGAAGCTGAAATGGACAAAGTGAAAAATACTTGTCAAGATTTAGTGAGAGAGTATGATTTGAAAAATAAGGAAATGGAGGGTAACAAAAGTTCAAGTGGGTTTCCAACTTATGATTATACACATGTTGTGGGAAAAAAGGAGGCTTGGAGGAGTATTTGGGAAAAACATATGAGTGGAAGGAACATTGTTTCTGCTCTTTGTAAGACAGAATTAGACCGATATTTAGAAGAGACGGTGTTGCCTATGGGTGAAGACTCATTTGATATCTTAGGTTGGTGGAAGGTAAATGGGTTGAAGTACCCAACTTTGCAAAGGATTGCAAGAGATTTGTTTGCAATTCCTATCTCCATCGTTGCTTCAGAGTCTTCATTTAGTACTGGTGGTAGATTGATCACTCCTCATCGTGGTAAATTGCTTCCAGAGACTGTGGAGAAATTGATGTGTGTCCAAAACTGGTTATGGAGTGTTGTGAAAGGTAATAAAATTAATTACTTTTACATATCAATTTAAGTGATTCAATTTAGGTGATTATTAACATAATATTATTCTTTTACAGGTGATAGAAAACTTCAAGTGATGGAAGCTTTCAAAGTAATGGATGAAATTGAAGAAGTTAGTGGTTTTGTTTTATAAAATTTAATTATTCTTAATACAATTTATAACATTATCATAATGTTTGGATTTGGATACTAATTTTAGTTATTTGTTTTTTATAGGATGAAGATGTTGATGATCCAACACATGCCTAGGATTAAAGATTGGTTATGTTATTATATATTATAATTTGGATGTAAAAGGATATGAATTATATGTATGATTTGACATGGATTTTGTTAATGGATTGTTCTTATATTGCCTTTTGTGTGACAATTTACAATTAAGATTTTATTATTATGTGACATTTGACATTTTGCATATTAAGATTTAGACACTTTATTTTATATCATAATTGTGCTTTTAATTCTGTTTTTTTCTTTTAAAAGTTATATTTTTCTGCAAATTTTATTGAATAATAAATAATTATGGATACCCGTAATATCCGCGGGCACCCGTCAAACCCGTTTAAACCCGTTTAAACGGGTACCCGGCGGGTAGTGGGGCGGGTACGGGTACAGATTACCCATCACGGGGCGGGTAGCGGGTAAGCATTATCCGTACCCGCCTCGCCCCGTTGCCATGCCTAATCTGGGCCTATAACCATACAATAGATGATTGAGATTAAAAGCTTTTCAAAGTTCCATGATCACTTAAAAGGTCATATGCCTTTTTTAAAAACTCACATGATTAATCTCAACCATCTATTGTATGGTTCTACGGCTCAGATTTGCTCATCTCACTCTCACATAAAAGAGTCTTTCTTATATGATACATCATTTCTCTCACTTTCTTATCAATTCTTATTCACCACTAGGCATGGAAATGGGTCAAGCCAAGCCGAGCTTTGAAAGGCCTGAGTCTAGCCTACATCAAATTTTTAGGGCCTGAGCTTGGCTTATTAGCCTATCATAGGCTTTTTTTTAAGGCCTAACCTAGCCTGTTTAAAGGTCTGACCCATTTAAAAGCCTGTTTATAGTGTGGATTTTAAAAGGCTAAGAGCAACCTAAAAAAAATTGTGTTCCCTTCCCTCCTAATTTTTTTTAATTGTAATTTTGTAATATTAATTCATATTATGTAAACATAAATATGTAATATATATATATATATATAATTTTATGTTATAAATATATTATATATATAACTAATTAATAATTGATCTAATTAAACAAGTTGGCCTATTGGGCTTCAAAGGTCTTTTAGAAAGCCTATGACTTGGCCTATTTAGTTAAAAAGGCTTTTTTTAAAAGCCTAAGCTTGACTTTCTAGCCCGACAAGTCTGGCCTAAGGCTTTAAACGGGCCGGGCCATGGGCTCCCAATGGATGGCCTTGCCCATTTCCACCCCTATTCACCACACATAGGCATTTCTTTCTCATTAATACTCATTTGTCACACATGGGTATCTCACGGTTTTAGGGTGATGGTGTGCTCACGGTTTGGTGGTAGTTATGTGATAAAGAAGAAGAAAATGGAAGGGTGATGCAGGAGAAAAGAGTGATTCGGCCTTGAGGGTGGTGAGTAAGGAAGTGGAGTGAAAGAGAAAGCATAAGAGATTGTGAGGATGAGAGGTGGACTTTGATTTCGGTGGTGTTGTGTAAAATGAGAGAAGAATGAAATGGATTAGTGGGATGATGAGATGAAGTAAAGAGATAGAAATGAGAGAGTGAGAGAGAGCTTACGTGGTGGCTTGAAAAGAGAGAAAAAAGAAAGTGAGAGTGTGTGGGTGTGAGTGGATATGTGAGGGAGGGAGGAGGAAAATAAGAGAAGAAATTAACTCTAATTAGTTTTAATTGGAATGTTACAAAAATATCTTTCCTTCAAATAAAATCAAAATTTCTAAGGATAACAATCATTTCAAAATCTAAAAAGTCAATTTTCAAATCAAATCCGTCAAAGAACCATGCAACCATAATTTTTTGATGTACCTGGGAATATGTAGAAGCGGGATCAATTCTCGCTGCGCCCACGTTTCTTTTAAATAAATCTTCTCATACTGAGATTAATTTGGACAAGACGTCATGTTAATCTCACTTTCCTTTACAAAAGAACCTTATCCTTTTCTTGAAAATGAGATTAATTTGGATGAGATGTCTTGTTAATCCCCTTTAAAACCTCTCTTGTTTCCCCTTATTTGTGTTGTTCAATTATTTTCTTTGTAAGAGGTAAAATCAAGTTTTAGACTATTCAAAATACGTGTGATCAATTTGAGGTAAGTATTTTGTAATGTCCAGTGTGGGGTGCTAATATCTTCCCCACCTATAATTCGACTTCCGAACTCAGGAATATCATCTTTATAACTAGTGTCTTAACAAGAAGTCTTTCCAATATTTTTCTATTTAAATAAAATTTACAGTGATTCTATTTTTGAATCATTTTTAAAAAGGAAGTCTCAAATTACTTTTTTTGGTCATCCCACCGTGACAGGTACTATAATGTTTGTCCCCGTCCTTGTATTTCAAAAAATTACCCACACTTACTACCATTCCTGCATTTGTGACGACCTCAATCCTCAATCTCGTAGTCTGATTCTTTCTATATACTTATATATCTAGACTGTTACTTGTATTTTAATTAAATAAAATCAATCCTCATATCATTATTATAAAATACAAGTAAAATAAAGTTGTACAAAAAATATATATAACTAGATCCAAACATAACTAAATCCAAATATAACTAAATCTAAATACCTAAATCAATCTTTTTACTAAATTCAAGTATAACTAAATCCTAATAAACGTTACATAATAAGGCTAATATTATTTTTAAGTGACCCATGTCGAGCACATTACGAAATAAACCTAATATACGCTATAAGGCTAATATCAAGTGATAAATATAGTAATATTAATATATACACAGAAAAAATAATATATAGAATATTATCTATAATTACCGTAATTTTTTTAAGAATAGTATATTATATATCTCTGCATCCCACATTTTTATAATATTAATATAATATATTAGTTTTCTGTTTTAGTTTTAGGTTATAGTTTAAAACTAAAAAAATATAATATTATAAAAAAGGTTTAAAGGTGTATAAAAAATAAAAAATAAAAAATATATTAAAAGAGTGTAGGGACAGGATGGGATGGGTAGTATAATATCCATCCTCACACTTATACATATAAATGTTTTAGATAATTCTCTACCCTTATTATGAGTAACATGCAAAGCATGGGTAAGAAAAAAGAGGGGATGTAGTAGTGGGTTTGCAAAGAAAAGTATCTATTTGGTGGAAGTGTTTGAGGAAGGGAGAGGATAATTGAGTCTGAAATCCCATTGAAATGTCAACTTGCGAGACTGTTCAATATCTTAAGACTTTGGGTCATGGAGGAGACACATTGTTCGAATGGGAGAAGCATTTATTGGATGAAGCAAGTGTTGTATTCAGTTAAAAATGAGGGGCCAATGCAATAAATTTATTCTTCTATGAGGTCTCATGATTTGGCTACCCAATTGCAATCTAAACATGCCTTTGTGGTAAGTGTGAAATATTTAGCAAAAATAATTTATTGAAAGAAATTGCTTAGGGTCTAAATTGGTGAATCCACAAGGGGAGAAAGGAATGGTATGATTTTCCAGATCTATCAATTTGAATAGAAAAATATGGTTGATGAACCTGCTTTGTAATTCTAGTGTATCTGCCTATGGTTATAAACACCTCAGCATCATGTTTGTTGCTTGCTTCTGAATCTGAATCATCTTTGGGTGGACAACAACATAGTCCCAAGAATCATAAGTTTGATAGGGTAGCAACTGACATCATGTTGTGGATTTTCTTATGTTACTGAATGATCTTTTTAAGGTACCAATCCTAGTTGTCTATGCTTGCATCAATAATTTTGTTTGTCACTAAGTTGGGAGAATCAAGAATTCACAATCCTTTGCATGAAATGATTGGACCGTATTTTATTAGAAATGGAGAATGGGAATTGCTATTTTCTCATAAGCAATTAGCACATGTTGCATAGTGCAATTGCCATTTTTTTGCTAAGCAATGTGTACCAGAACGCTCTCTTTCCAGCGGAAATGTATATACGAGGAGGTTTCAGAGCAAATTGGATTTACTTATTTAATATGGTTATTTAATTTTCATTAACTTAGATTAAATTTTTTTAATAATTGGATCAAAACTAATTTAATCTAATCAAGAATTGATTCTGATCAGATTAGAAATTAAATTTTAAACTAATCTTTTTTTTTATCAGCAAAATAAATATATTAAAAATGGTATAAGGGGTACCTTAACTCATATACAAGAATAAGAAAATTACAAGTCAGAAAGACATAAAATAGGCTCACGATACCATTCCAAAAAACCTTAGAAAAACCTTTAAGCTGAGACTTAAATTAAACTCAACTTCTAAATTGAACCAACTCAAATAATTTCAACGGACAAACAACATCATTCCTAAAAATAACATTATTACGTCCACCTCAAATCGACCAGACAGTAGCAAACCAGATAGCAGCAAGACCATGATTATAGCCATTTCCGGCACGCAGACCCAAAAAACCTTCAAATTTGCTTTTACAATCATTATGCATAACCGAGGAGAAACCCAACCAATGATGACATTTTTGTCAAACAGAGTAGGAGACATTACATGAGAAAAATATATGAGAACATGACTCCACATTTTCACCATAAAAAACATACAGTAGAGAAGTATTGTCCAAAGCATAACAATGAGAAGACAAATTCTGCTTGGAAGGAATTCGATCAAATAAAAGTCTTCATCCAAAACCCACCACTTTAAGAGGAACCTTAGTAGTCCAAAACAAACACACAAAAGATGGCTCCCACAAAGCTGAATCCTGACGAACAAGAGTATAAGCAGACTGAACGGAATAGCCACCTAAAGAATCTCCCATCTATGACCAAGAGTCATGAACATTAGCACGAAGAGCACCAAAACCATGTAGCAACTGATGAAGATTTGACACCAACCTTGCTCCCATACAAATAGCCCTCGACGCCACTTTAAATCACATACCCATTCACTCCTCACCCACCTACCCATCTTAGCCACCAAAGCATCCTTTTGAGTAGAAATTAAAAATAGCCTTAGAAAACATGACTTCAAATTGCACTCCCCCACCCAACAATCCAACCAAAACCGAGTTTGAAGACCATTACCCACAACTCTCCTCACATTGTCTCAAAACCACTCTCCCTCAACTAACTGTGTTAAAACGCTCCCCAAGTCCCTCCACCAACAAGACCCTTTTCTAAACACCTCCCTGTCACCAGCATACACACCAGACCCATATTTTGACATAACGACTTTTCCCCACAAACTGTCCTTCTCAACTAATAATCTCCAAACCCATTTTCCCAATAAAGCATAATTAAATTTACCCAGATCCTTCACCCCTAATCCATCGGCTTCTTTTGAACAACAAACCTGATCCCATTTAACCCAACAAATTTTTTTTATCTCCTCACTACCTCCCCATAAAAACGATCTTTGCAAAGATGTTAGTAAATGAATAACAGAAATAGGAGCTTTAAAGAAAGAAAAGAAAAATAGGGGCAAAGAGGATAATACCGATCTCAACAGACAGAGGCGACCACCAAAGGAAAGATGACGAGTATTCCAGGAGGATAACCTCTTCCTAAACATAGCCGCAACAGGATCCCAAGTACCGATTTTTCAGGATTCGCACCCAACGGAATTCCCAAATAAATAAAAGGCAATTGTGAAATTTTACAATTTAACAAAGCAGCATATCGTACCAACTCCTCCTCCTTCATCCCAACACCCACCAATTTACTCTTATAAAAATTCACCTTCAAACTAGAGACCAACTCATAACATCTCAAAATGCTCTTCAAGGAGATAATATTATGTAAAGTACCTTCCCCAAAAAACATAGTGTCATCCGCAAATTGCAGATGTGACACACAAACATTGCGCTCCCTGACACAAACTCCTTTGAACAATTTCTGCCTCAAAGGAGCTTCTCTCATTAGACCACTAATTCCCTCAGCCATAATTAAAAACAAGAAATGAGTCATTGGATCACCTTGCCTAATTCCTCTTCTCATAAGAAATTCTGACGTTGGGCTCCCATTGACAAGAACCGACACTGAAGAAGATACAAGACAATCCCTTATCCACCTCTCCCACCTACTTGAGAAACCCATTCTTCGCATCATATAAAATAAAAACTCCCAACATACCGAGTCATACGCCTTCTCAAAATCAACCTTAAAAATCAAACAGGATTTGCGTCTCTTCTTGACATCATCAATAAGCTTGTTTGCAACTACCACCCCATCCAACATATTCCTGCCACCCATGAAAGCTGACTGGTTCTCACAAATTAACCCACTTATTACCCCTTTCAACTGTCTAGCTAAAACTTTAGCAACAATTTTATACAGGCACCCAATTAAAGAAATAGGGCTGAAGTCACCTAATCCACTTTGAGCACATCCTTTAGGAATTAGAGCTAAAAAAGAGGCATTTGTTCCTCTCGATAACTCCCCAGATAGATAAAAATCATTCATCATTTTGCACACATCACCCTTCAAAATACTCCAGAAGGCTTTAATAAAATTAAACTTAAACCCATCAGGTCCCGGACTCTTCGCCCCATCACAATCCCAAACAACCAAGCGAATTCCTTTCTCTGAAAATTTCTCATTAATTTTCACATTCTTCTCCTCACCTAACATTAAAAACTCAACACCATCCAACACTACTCTGCCCCAAAAATCATCCTGAAATTTCTGCTCTAAAAAAAACTTTAACACCCTCCTTTATATGACCTGGATCTTCCATCCAAGATTCATTAATCCATAAACCACATGAATTGCATTACCTCTTCTCCTCTTATTAATAGTGGCATGAAAAAACTTCGTATTAGAGTCTTCTTCCTGTAACCACCGCACTCTTGACTTTTGGAACAAAATTCAATCCTCCATGCTCGACAATTTCCATATTTCTGCCACTAAATTCTTGCGAAGCAAAATACCCTCCTCACTCAAGTCGCCCACCTCCTCCTCCAAGTCCAGTTTTTTAATATCATCCTCCAGCCCCTTCAATTCCTCTATACTACACCAAAACTTTCTTTATTCCAAACCTTTAATAATTTTTTCAACCCCTTCAACTTTTTTTTAAGAACAACAACCTCTCATCCCTCAAAATGAAAACTTTTCGATGATTCCTCCACAAAGGTTTTAAAACTAGGCTTATGCATCCAACAATCAAGAACCCGGAATGGTTTAGGTCCCCAATCTACATCAGTCACCTTTAAACACAAAGGACAATGATTAGACAAAGTTCTGTTTAATGCCACCTGAACACAATTTGGGAATGACACCAACCAATCCTGAGAACACAAAAATCTATCCAACCTACTTCTAGCACTTCCGTTAGATCTATACCACGTAAAACTCCTCCCATGTAACGGAAGATCAACCACCCTCATATCCAAGATAAAAACATTAAACAAACCCATCTCAAAACTAATCTAAGTAGCAACCTAATTAAACAAACCCATCTCAAAACTAATCTAAGTAGCAACCTAATAATAATAATAATAATAATAATAATAAGAAGAAGAATAATAATAAAAAACACTAATAAAAAACACTACTGCTGCTGCTGCTGCTGCTAAGTAGCAACCTAATTAAACAAACCCATCTCAAAACAAACCCATCTCAAAACTAATCTAAGTAGCAACCTAATAATAATAATAATAATAATAATAATAAGAAGAATAATAAAAAACACTAATAAAAAACACTGCTGCTGCTGCTGTTATTATTATTATTATTATTATTATTATTATTATTATTATTATTATTATTATTATTATTATTATTATTATTATTATGTTTTTGTTTCACTCTATCAAACATACATTAATGTCATAGAAAGGAATAGAAGGGAACCTAACCTAAACGGTCAAGCTCAATACTTCAATTTTGTTGACTTAGTTTGTATTTATGTATTAAAAATTTAAAACAAGTGTCAAGATGTGATTTTGGTTTCTCAATGTGTTGACTTAAATTTGTATTTGTGTGTTAAAGACTTAAAGCAAATGTTAAAATGTATTGGATAGTTTTATATAGCAACGTTCATACTTTCCTTGTGGTTATATTGAGTTGTCATAGTTTTTATTTTCATAAAGTGTTGTAATGGTGACAATTAATGTTTGATATGAATTTTGTAATGTTTGAAGTTTTCTATATTTCTATTTTCATAAATTTTATAATAAGTTATAATTAATCGAATACCCGATTATCCAATCTGATCAAAACCAATTTAGACATTAGATTAAAAAAACACAAATCCATCCAAATTCAATCCAACTGACTTTGATCAGATCGGATTTTTTATTGGAATTCAACACAATTCAATACTCACTCAACCCTAAATACGAGTTACTTACCTTGGTCCGATAAGGTGTAGTAGTATATTATTACAAAACAAAACTTGCAAAGCTCAAATTTAATTTTAAGTTTGAAATTAAAACTAACTCAGTTAATATGTAACATAGATATAAAACGAACCTAAATTTAAACCCTAATTCTCTCACTCCCATCATCCCCTCTCCTTTCCAACTAAAAAATTTTAAATTTTTGTTTCTTTGTTTAGTATAATTCACAAAGATCCAACCAAACAAACATGTTACTAGTAAATTTGAAAAATTATTAATGTTTTAGTCATTTTAGACACACATTAAGTTATGTTAATGAAACAAGGCTGCTTAGATAATTAGTAAGTCATCTAGTTCCTTTTCTTAAAAATTAAATTCCCACTTTAACTCTTAAGATTGAAAGTACCATTGACTTAAATTCCTAATTTTTTAAAATTATCAACGAAGTCTCGAACTTTACAGAACTAATTCATTTAAATCATATCAAGTAATAAACTAAGTAACTTTTTATGGAGTTACGAAATTATTTGTAATTAACGTCAGGGACTAATTAAGCTTATAATTTTAAAGACTGCATCGGAGGCGCAGTAATTTTAATGTAATCTTTTTGTGTCTCATGAGACACAAGGCACAACTCTTTACATGGCATTGGCAAATCTGATATTATAGTATTATAACAAAATAAACACAAAACAATAGGCTAAAATAATGATTCAAGTCAAATTACCCATTCAATTCAACCCCAGAATCACCCAACAACTTAGTTTAGAAAATTGCTAGTATTTGCTACTAGTGTGTATGAAATTTTGACTAATACCAGAGAAGCCTACAAGATTTTTTTTAGTGTGATGGCTCTGCAGTCGGAAAATGATGCACTATTTGAAAGAGAATGCCACATATGAGGACATATTCCTGGAAGACAGTGCATGGTTTAGCAGTACAAATATATATATATATATATATATATATATATATATATATATATATATATATATATATATATATATATATATAAGACACCTTATTCTTCCAATCTCTTATCCAGTAGTAACTAGAACTAATATTTAGTTTATGGAAGTTATATATTAACACTTGACCATGTCCTGTTACCCAAGTTTTTCAGTTTACATATTATAAACTGGTTGCAATTGATACATCAAGTCCTGTAACTATTGGCAGTTTAGTATCCTCTGGACATCATTAAAGCATGAGAGTTTCAAATGTCCTTAAATCAATAATCTTACACATCACATTCTCCGTATAACAGATTCTATCCCGGCCACATAAATTATTAGAAGCCCTGCATCAACTACTTCCAAGTTGTCCTCTCAAAGAGTACACGTGCATTATGAAACAGCATACCGAATAGGGAATTTGCAGTTTGTACAATAATAAGCTAAGAGATAAACTACAAGGAGTGAAATACAAATCCATAACCTGTGAATGATGTGTTTCCACTTTCCACAGCAAGACCTGAGGACTGAGTGCAACTCAAATGGATGATGAGAATCCACCACTCCATCTCACAGCAATTGGGCTCCTCACACTGTGGCTTCCATCAGTCCACTCAATGGACCCAAAACTCTGAGAACCAGCATAAACAATTCTAGTGAAAGTAACCTCAAACCCCTGTGTCTTGTTTTCAGCACTAAACACAAGCTTGCTGGGGGAAACACTAACATCAACACCAGAAGGAGCATTCACTTTGACGGTGTAAACAGCATCAACTGAGCTTCCCACATTAGTAACAACCCTTTTATACTTAACCAGTCCACTACCAGCACCAAACAACACAGAGAAAGAAGGGTAATTCAAATCACCAGGACTACTTAAGCTCCCAGTCCTAGCCAGTTTCCTTCCACAAATGTCTGAACTAGCAGGCTCTCTAGTGAACACTGTAATTTGACCAGCATCATACCCAATTGAGCAAAGGAAAGCCAAGTAATCATTAGCATCCAAATCATAAACAAGCCCAGGATTAAGAGCCCTATTGGGATCAACATGTCCAGCACCATGAATAAAAGGGTTTGATTCTTTCCCACTTCCAAGATCCTTAATGTTACCCCCGGAATTATCCACATCATAAGCAGTTGTCATCAAAGCAGATTTTATTGCAGCAGGAGACCAATCAGGATAAGCCTTCCTAAGCAATGCAACAATGCCACTAGCATGAGGACAAGCCATAGAAGTACCTGAAATAATGTTAAACTCAACCCTCCTAGGATCAATGTCCAGATCCGTAGGAGCAATCCTCCCAGTCCAGCCTGCCAGAATGTTAACACCGGGAGCAATAACATCAGGCTTAAGAATCTCCGATGTCAAATGGTTAGGTCCCCTGCTAGAAAAGGATGCAACTTGAGGTGCAGAAGGTGAAGTACCAATCACAGTACCCTTAAAAACAATAGTAGCTGTAGGGTACTGACCCAACCTTATATACTCTTTAATCTTATCACCAGCATTCCTACCCACCATAGCAGTAGCCAAAAGATGAGCATCTGCAAGAAGCTCCTCACCATTGGCTTCAGTATTAGCCAAGATCATTCCCAACCCACCAGCAAGCTTCACAGCAGCACCCTTCTCAACCCTAGCATTCCCTCCCCTATCACAAACAACAATTTTCCCCTGAACCTTGGAAGATTGCAGAGATCCCATGTAACAATATCTACTCCCACAATCCTTAGCATAAACCAAAGGGAGCTTAAAATCAGGTAAAGGCTCACCATAATACAAAGACACCCCACCAAAAAGCCTCCCATCACCAAGAACAACATCAGCAGGAAACTCCCTATCAACAGTGGAAGCCCCAACAGTCAAAATCCAAGGAGCGATATTCACAGCAGTGAAAGCACCAGGACCCGAATTCCCAGAAGAACATGACACAAGAACACCATGCTGAGCAGCACCAAAAGCTCCAATGGCAATGGAATCACGGTAATACTGAGGAGCATACCCAGAAGAACCAACGGAGAGCGAAATCACGTGAACTCCATCAGCAACAGCTTCATCCAATGCAGCGAGGATATCAGAATCGAAACACCCAGGTTCCCAACAGATCTTATACGCGGCGATTCTCGCTTTTGTGGCCATTCCTCTGGCTTCACCCTGAGCGTAGTGGAACAAGCTTGCATTTTTAACGACGGAACCTGCAGCGGTTGAAGCAGTGTGGGACCCATGTCCGTTGGTGTCTCTTGGGGACTTGGATTCAACGGTTTCGTCGATGGGTCGTTGGAGATAGGACTCGTAGCCTTTGAAGAACGCTTTGGCGCCGATGAGTTTATTGTTGCAGAGGGAAGCGGGGAAGTCACGTGACGATTCGCAGGATCCTTTCCATGAGGTGGGGACCGCGGAGAGGGTGTGGTCAGAGAAACTACGGAGCTCCGGCCAGATTCCGGTGTCGAGGACGCCGACGATGACGTCGTCGGCGTATTCGGAGTGGGGCCAGAGGCCGTAGGATTCGGCGAGGCCGAGGAAGCGAGGGGTGTGGGTGGTGTGGAGGTGGCGGATTTGATCGGGCTCGACGGCGAGGACGGAAGGGTGGCGGCGAAGGTGGGAGGCTTGGGAGGGGGAGAGGTGGGCGGAGAAGCCGGTGGCGGCGGAGGAGTAGGTGTACAGGATGGTGGCGGGGTGGTGGTTGGGGGAAGGAGGGAGGGAGTGGAGGATGGAGGTGTACCAGTGGTGGTGCGTGGAGAAGAGGGAGGGCTTGTGTGATTTCGCCACGTGGACGATGTAGGTTTGTGGACCGTCCGATGGTGAAGATGATAATGAGAGAGAAAGGGATGAGGGACAGAACAACAATAACAAGAAGGGGAACAAGAGAGAGAAAGGAGCCATGAATGATGATTGGTTGGTTTTTTTCAGTTATGTGTTGTGTTGGGTTCCTTCAAAATTGGAAGATGTGCTGGAGGGAATGGTTTATAAATATGGATACATGTGTGGCACTGGCATGGGTTAGTGAGTGAGGAAGAAAGACTACAGAGATGGAGTTAGAAAGAATGGATTGGATATTCTTATTCAGCCATGTTGCTGTGGACCCCTACAAACCAAGAAGCCAATAATTCAAGGACGTATGACCCCCCATCCTACGTAAGATATGAAAATTATTAAAGATATTTGGATTTCTCCATTATGGGGCTAAAATTGTTACTTCGAATGAAAAAATTAGCTTATGTCTATGTCGTTTCTGTTTGGTTTGTTGAAATTTTATTGCAATTGTGTTTTATGCCCTTTTCTTTCACTAAAAAAAGAATTTGATTAAAACTAGTGTTACTTCAAAGACGAGCAAAACACAAATTTCACATAATAAACTCAAGTTTTAAGAAATAAAAATAGCCAAATTTAATACCGAAGACTAAAGGGTGGTATGTTTTTTCTTTATTAAACAATGGATAACAACGAAATAAAAAATTCAACCCAAACAAACACACCATCATTTTATATCAATTGGGAATAACAAGGCTGTCTCAATAAATTCAGGAATAACATCATAAAATTTTTCTTCTTTCATAAGGATCACAATGAAAGAGAACAGAATAAGAAAGATTTATGTCTACAATCCTAGCCCATAAAATTTTATGTGGATTTCATAGATACGTGTTTAAAATTATAAAACAATTTCATCTTCATTGTTTTCTTTTGGATATAGAGATGCTTTCCTTTGGATCACAATTTATTATATTTTTTATTTTATTATTAATTTTAATAATACAAACATATATAAATTAATACAAGTCATATATATCTAATACACTCTAATCAAAATAATATTTAAAAATACACTTTAAAAACCTAAAATATAATAAACTTAAGAAATATATAATATTTTAAGAAAAATATCTTAATTATCATTATTATTTAATCATTTTTATAATTAAAATTACTTAATTTTTTTAATAAGGTGAGTTTGAGAAGAATATATGTATTCTGAAACCCGTTCTATCTCTATTAAAATCAAGTCAAAGTTAAGATTATGTTTCCTCAAACTTAATCAAAACAATTTTTTTCATCGTAGTTAAAATAGATAAAAATCAATAACCACCTATTTGAGCTCAATTTCCATCCATATTACTCAAGCACCAATAACAAGGCTAATAAGTCAGCAACATAGTTGGAAACACATTTCATAATTTCAAAATCCTCACTTTTAACCCTTGCAACTGGATTTTTGGCAGGATTGGGGTCCTTTTTTAAAAAAATTTAAAGGAATGGGGTAAGTTCTAAAAAAAATTGTTGGTCTGGGGTGTATTGGGTCAAATCAATGTTTATAAACCGTCTAGTGAGAAAGAAAATTGCGTAAACCGTTGGTAGAGGAGACGAGTTTCTACATGTTCGACACGTGTCAACCATGCATGGAAACCGTCCCCTCAAGAGGTGATTTCAGTGCAAATTTCAACCCCTTGTCAGTTTCTTTTCAGATCGACGTGACTGGACCCTGGGCTGTTGGAAACCGCCTAGTGGATCGGCGGTTTCAGACCCTTTTAATTGCTTTTCTGCCCGACGAGACATGTCCCTGCTGCAGCTGGAAATTGTCTCGTGGACCGGCAGTTTACGCGTTTTTCGGAGCCAAATTTTGCCTATTAAAACGTGAAAGGAACCACCTTGTAAGTGTGTCTTTGTGGTCCATTTTCAGATTGTGATTTCTCTTGTTGCATTCCTTTTCTTCTTTCGGTTTTGCAAGTTATAGGGCCATTTCCAGTTGCAATTATGATTCTTTTTGGTTTATTTAAAAAGGTTAGTCGTATTTTTATAGTTAATATTTAATTATTTGTATGTGTTTAAAATGTAAGGAGTTAGTATTATATTAGTGTTTAATTAGTAGTATGGTTAACGTTAAATATTGTTTATTATACTAGTTTTAGGGAATATTGTGTAGGGCTTAGGGATAATATTGTAAGTAAATGTAGTTAAACTATTTTTGTGTTTAGTAAAAAAATGTTAGTTTTCATTAAATAAGATTAGTAGTATTTTGTTGGTTTAGGTGTTTAATTAGTGGTTTAGGGTTAATGTTAAATATTTAATATTATATTAGTATTTGAATAAATGTTGTTTAGGTTTAAGGATTATATTGTAAGTAAATATAGTTAAACTATTTTTGTGGTTGGTAAAAAAATGTTAGTTTTCATTAAATAAGATTAGTAATATTGGTTTAGGTGTTTCATTAGTGGTTTAGGGTTAATGTTAAATATTTGATATTATATTAGTGTTTAAATAAATATTGTTTAGGTTCAAGGATAAGATTGTAAGTAAAATTGGACAGATTATTATAGTTAATAATAAACATTATTAAATATATATTTGAGTAAATATTTATTATTATATTTCATAATAATTATATGTTTATTAAATAGTAATATACTTAATAATAAATTTTATAGAAAATATAAGATAGTTATATTTTTTAATAAATATATTTATCAACGGTAACATATTAATATTTAATAAATATATTAGTATTAGTTATTAAATGTATTTCACTTGAATACCTAAATGTTTTAAACAATTATATTTAATAAACTTATAATAAGAAATATATTCAAATATTTTATAATTACTAAATTGTTTGAATATATAATATAAATTTATATTTTATGTTACACATTTAGTTCATTTTTTATTTTTGATGTTGCACATTTAGTTCATTTATATTTTATATTGTACATTTAGTTAATTCATATTTTATGTAAATTGGAACTTAATGTTAAGTATAACTTGTTTTATGTAGGATGGAAGCACCATCTTCATCTCTTGGTCAATCTCGTGAAGTGAACCTCGGTCTTGAAAATCCAAGTCTTTTGAAATTTCAAAATGTGCATATATCAGAAGCAATATGGAATGGAAGACCGGACAGAATATTAAAATGTAGGCGTGCGTTGCTTTTTCGTGGTGCTAGAGGCTCTGTCCCATACCAAATTTCTTTTTCGTTGCTTTTGGATAACATTGCTCTCATCCTCCACCCACATCCGTCAATTTGATTTAGACATTTCACAGATAAAATGGTTGGTTTTGATTCAACAACAATGTACGTTTGGTGTTTCTTCATGGAATATTGTTTAAGTGCCATCTGGACCTCAGACTTTGACGTAAACTACAGTTCGACATACAAATCATCACCCATACGCCAATCACGTTTGGTGTTAAACCCTTGCAAATGTTGATCTTCATCTCGGTGGGCCAAATTGATGTTGGTGTAATACAGTGATGAGCTCTAAAATGGCAAACTTCCTGCATCATTTTCTAAATCTTATGAACTTTTAGTAAACAAAACCCAACGTCTAGTCAGACGCCATACTTTATGAAGTAATAACCTGTCGACCTGGATGCAACATAGCCAGGTAAAACTGTCGCAACACTTTGTGGATTTCCTATACTTGACATTGACTAGGCTGACTCAAACTCGCCTTCAACATTAGTGCCATATCACTATAATTTGGGATTTCTCGTTCATCGTATTCATCATCCCCACTACTGTCACATTCCTCAGTCACATTATAATCAGGATCATCATCATCTGATAGTCTGATATTATTTTCACCTTCATAACACAACAAGAATCAAAGTTTCAGACTCATACTCAGCAAACTAAATATAAATTGCTTTTCATTTGACTTACCTTCAATCTGTGTAAGGCATGCTGTGGAACCTATTTGGTTGCCAGGCAATAAAGGGCCCACAGCATCAACATCAACATATATCTCAACCGCAACCATACTAAACTGTAACTTAAATATTCTCAACAAAACTTCAATCTCCTCATCACCATTTAACACAAATCTTGAAAATTTTTTACTTTTTTTATCTACATTCAACCTATTGATTAATTGCGTAATGACCCGTGTCAATCCTAGTTCCAAAGTAAAAGAGATTCTTTCCTTCAACTGCTCCAGGGTAATACCTTGCTTAATCAACGTTCTATCACCCTAAAATGTGTACCCTTCTACGCCTTCATATTTTCATCCATTAGTGTATAGAATCACTATTATCTGAATGTCATTCTTGCAACCACTAAAAGAATAACTCAGACAAAAACTATTGGATTACTTTTACATAGAACAAATATATATTCTACTAACACAAAATATAAAGATTAACAAAAAATTAACAGAATATATCTTATGATTATTGTATAAACAATAACTTCTAACAGAATATATATTATCATTATTATATACACAATAACTTCAAACAGAATATATATTCTATAAACCGTAAACAATAAATAATACTTAACAAAATATATATTCTATAAATATATAAACAACAAACAAACTTAAACAGAATATATATTTAACAAGATTTTAAATTCTACAAACAGAATATATAAATAATAAATATATAAACAATAAATAAAATAAAATAGAATATATGTTTAACAAGAATTTATATACATAGCTTACTAAATATAGTTTACTAAATACAATATTATCCCCAAAATAATTAAACACTATTATAATACTAACTCCTTAACATTAAACATACAAATAATTACATATTAACAATAAAAATATAACTAACCTTTTTAAATAAACCCAAAGGAACCACAAATGCAATGCAACTTTTTGGAAATGGATCACAACTTTAACTACTGAAGTAAGGAAAGGAACGGAAGTAGAAGCTGGAAATGGACCACAACTTTAACTACTGAAATAAGGAAAGGAATGATAGTAGAATCTAGAAATGGACCACAACCTTAACTACTGAAATAAGGAAAGGAATGGAAGTAGAAGCTGGAAATGGACCACAAATGCACACTTCCACCTTGAGAACTTCACCTTTAAATGATCAAATTTTGGCCCCGATAAACGTGCAAACCGCTAATCCACTAGGCGGTTTACAGGGGCCACAGGAACAGGTCAAATCGCTATTGAAAAGCCACTAAAACCGCCCTTCCACCAGGCGGTTTACAGGGGGCACATGGACATGTCAAATCGCTGTTGAAAAGCCACTGAAACCTCCACCATATGGTTTACAAGAGTAAAATTGCCTCTTGAGGGGACGGTTTCAATGCATGGATGACACGTGTCCAACATGCAGAAACTCGTCCCCTTGGCCAACGGTTCACAAAAAACGTCTTCTCAGCAGACGGTTTATAAACGTTGATTTGACTAGATGCATCCTAGACCAACAATTTTTTTGGAATGTACCCTATTCCTATAAATTTTTTAAAAAAGGACCCCAATCCTGCCAAAAATCCCTTGCAACTCATCCTTGATTAATCTCACCAAACCAGTACGCAGGTGAAAAATTTGAATATAAAAAATCCAAAAGCCTTACATAAAATGGACAAAGAAAGAAATGAGAAGAAATTTTTTTAAATTTGAATTGAAGAAAAAAATAAGAAAAGAAAAAATATGAACTTTTTGTTTCTGAAATTCTCTATTTCCTTTCAACTTTTTTAAGAACCAAACAAAAAAATGTATTGTTAATAGTATTAAATTTTTTAGTATAAAAAACTACTATTGAATTTGTTAGTTTTTATTTTTTAAAATAATTATTCTTAATATTAATAAAGAAAACGAAGTAAATTTCTTATATTTTAATCATTTTAAGAAAAAGAGAATCTAACTAATAAATATATGCTTAATAAAAAATAAATAGTAGACACTGTAATTTAAAAGAAGTCTTACGGTTTTAAAACTAAAAAAAAACTTAGAAGAAAACCAAAGAAATAACAAAATTAATTTGATATATTTTATTTAATTTCTGACTCATCAACGCCTGAAAGAATCTTTTTTAAAAAAAAAAAATCAACGCCTAAAGTTCTCCTATCAATATTTTAAATTTTATACTTTGGCTATAGGACAACTTATTTATTAGTTTATTGTTTTTACGATAATAATAATAATAATGTACAGCTGGACTAGTAGACCATTTTTCTGCGTTTAATAATTAGATAAGACAAAAACATGGCTCTCTAATTAAAAATGGGATTTCAGTTTGATAAACTACGAAATATAGATGAATTTTAATAGTTAATCAATGTTTAAGATAAAATTGTAATTATTATAATTGGAAAACATTAGAAGTACTTAAAAATTTGTAGTTCAGTTTTATCCTTAACAACAAGTCAATAACATAAAGCTAATGGCTCGCCGACCTTTTCTTTGGCATTTTTTTTGGACAATTTTGCAGGATTTTTTTATTTTTTTTATGTGAATATGTTCAAACACAAATCAAATGTTGCACTCCTAAAAAAATAATAATAATAAACAGATCCTTGCAGATTTTATAGTTGACAGATCAGAGATCTTTTAGAAGAGAAAAAAACATCACGTCACGCGAGCTTATTTTTAATGAACATGGGAGTTGCGTATTCAACTTCTTTACCTACCTTCTATGATAATTAATGAAAAAAGTGGATTAATCCACAAAATAGATAGATTAGCTCACAAAGGACTAATATAACTTGTAATCGTGTTTAAATCTCAAAAATATAATTCTATTAAATTTTAAATTTTGATATGAAAACTTATAATCAAACAAAAAGTAACTTTTGAATCCACACGTTGTTACCATAAAACACAAACAATCTCATTTTCACCTAATACTACGGTCGGTTTGTTCGGGTTCGGTTAATTGCGGTTCTCGATTTTTTCGGTCGGGTTTTTCGGTTAAGTTTCTTAGGAAAATTTAATTTTTATTTTTTGTCAAACACTTTTTACGTATAAAATAATTTTAGCAAAAAATTACATATAAAAATGATGTATTTCATGTTTTAGAACCAACGCCTTATGGAATGTGAAAGTGACATAACATTGAAGTAGTAAGAATTAATTCTATTAGATTATTTTTTTTCTAATCTTAGATTGTACTTGTACCAGAAAAGAGCTTAAAAGTTATTAAGTGTTCAGATCTAACACATGCATTTAGAATATGATGATTTGATGATAAACCCATGTATGACTTCAGGTTGACCATACAAAGACCAATCTTAAAAAAAGTATCGTCAATATATCTAGAAATCAGTAAAGAGAAATAACTGTATGATATTCCTAATAGCAGTCGGTCAGGTATGGGTATCTTCGGGTTTAATTTTTTTAATCCAAACCCGCCTGTTCTTAGTCACAATAAACCACTTAAATGATCCGTTTTAACCCCAAAACCCATTACAAAACGACCCGTTCTTATCTTTAAAATCGGGTAGCTCGAGTTCGCACAGATAACGTCAAAATTGGACACCCCTAGGTAGGGATATGTCAGGAAGTATTATAATTAGTAATATGATTCCTAATAATAAAGTGAACATGTGTGGCTAAATTTTAGTATTCACAAGAATATTTTATAAATTCAAATTATATAAAAAAATTAGAAGTTATAGCAAATATTAATGTTTTTAAAATTGGATAGGTGATAGAACCGTTAAAGGCACTAATTCACGGTTCATTGGTTTAACCGTGGTTAAACCAGTGATAATAAAATATATATTTTTAATACAATATAATATTGAATTGCCCTGGTACTAGGTCCAAGACCCAATGTAAGAGACTCGCCATATGTGGTGTAGAATGTATTATGGGTGTCAGTTAAGTCCGGTCTTATAGTCGGGGTTGGGTTGTGGACACTGTACAATGACGTTGTGGAGTTCCTCATCCCAGCCTATTGCGTTAAGAGGTAAAGGGGTGGTACTTACAAAGACACTCTGATGCTCAAGTGAGTCCGAATTCTAACATTGGAGCTATTTAGAGCATGGTGTTGAGTACCAGAGAGCTTACCATTTATAAGCAGTGGGTATGGTATTTATAGAGAAGGAATGAGGTTATCCCACATGGCATGCGTCACAGCAGGGTTCGTACATCACGTGTAGGACTGACACCTTTGCAGGTCAACGCCGATATCCTTAATGACTACTCTCTTTACCCTAGCTCCAGCCACGAGCATCGGTCCAAGGCGCAAGTGTCATGGGGGTGACTCTAGTCAGGGTAATGGACTGTAAGGACACCAGTGAACATCAGAACTGATGTGTAAGATCCATAATTCTTATGGTGCCTTCTTAAGGGCCTCCATCGGTGGGCACCTTTTAGGTATACGGAATGAGGCCAGTATCCATTCTAGATCATAAGCCCTCTATTGAAGTGACTTGGGAGTAGCTTCAATGGACTATTCAGTTCCTACATCATGATAACCGATATGCAAAAATTTTGTTAGTTATAAAATGAAAAATTATGTCTTACCGATGTCTCTTTTTTCTTGGCCGAAGTCACTCGTCGTTTAGTAAGCAAGGTTGTGCCTGGACATGTGGCGTATGTTGGTTCATTGTGTCGTTTACAATTCCTCACGCTATCAGACAATATGTGAAGCGTCACCATAAATGGGACGCAACTGCTCATGTGACCCTTCGTCCCCCAGCCTTGCTTATAGAAGAGGTGTGGAGGTCCGTCATTTTCACTTGATTTCTTAAATTGAAATATTGTTGCTTCGATATTATAATATTTCGTTGTTAGTGAAGAAGTTTGGCCATACAAAGAGGACTAGTTGGATCACAATAGTAGGTACCTCTACACCGTCCATCTTAACTATTTTTAAGTTTGCTTTAACATAAAGGGGTATAAGGGATGGCATCTCAAGCAACGACTCCGTAGAGGTGCTGTTTGGGCCATTGTCGATATCATCCCGGCGAAGGCCGTAGAGGGGGGAATCACATCAGTTTCCTTCCTCATTATACTGACATAGCTACCTCAAAGGTAGCATGACATTTGTGGGGGAACCCAAGGACTTGGCATCCAAGTCGGATGCCAACTTGGGGAGTAGAGAAACTTGACACATTCTGACTCTCTTGCACATTCCCCCACATCGTCCGATTTTGACATGGGTTCTACTAGTGAGCCCGATAATAGTGCCAATCTTTATTTAACTGTCAGTGTGTGTTTTTTACAACTATATACCATTTTTCCAACACGTTATTTAACTGATGGCATCTGAGGGTCATTTTGGCACTAATTCTCATATTATCGCAATTGATCCACACGAGACTAATGTTATTACATGTCGGATAAACTGTCTTGCTGAGAAAGTGAAAGACCTTTACTTCTGGGTCTATGAAGAACCTCTAAGAATTGCATCCCGGTATGTTGAGGATACTGATGATGTAATAATTGAGGATGTGGTGGTCCACCCCTGGGTGGAATATGAGGACTATTTCACTGTATTGTGCCCTTTGTTATCTGAACAAATTTGTCATCAATCGAGGTCGAGGTATATTTTTATGTATGAGATGTTATTCTCCAATATCAGAGTCTGGTTTCCTCTTACGATGTTTGAAATGAGAGTACTCCAGTTATTGGATTATGCCCTAAGCCAACTTCATCCTAACGGCTAATCAAAGCCCTGGAAGTTCTGGGAGACTATTTTAACTTCATTCCCGTCATTACTCTCTTCTTTACTTACTGTAGAGCTATGCATCGGGGTAACCAAGGAGGTGGACTTGGCTTCATCAACTTTCAGTGCAACTCAAAAATTTCCATCTTTAAGTCTTTCACTGAATCGGTCAAAACAGACGGAGTGAGCTTTAAGCGCTCATTTGTGAATATCAAAGTAAATGATGATAAATCGGTGTTTTAGGAGAATTCTGATTTTTCTAGGAAATTCTACACCGGATAAACGCATGAGCATTTCTTGGTCACAAGCAACGCCTACCCCGTCAACGAAAATATGTTGTCACCAGAGTCAAAGGTGGTATTGGAATTGAAGGCCTTTCTTTACCTTTTCGAAAATATCATGCAAAGCCTTGCTTAGTGAAGTGTCACATCGGGAGACTTATTTAAGTAATGCCTTGTGGTAGTGTAACTGGTGTCTAAACTAGTTTTCTCTTTGTCCGATGTTCTAATAATTTGAATTTTATGTTTGCATAAGAGATGACTCAGATTGACTTGCTGAAAAATTAAGGAAGCAAGTCGAAGCCCGTAATGCAGTTGTTGTCGATGCTGAGAATTAAGTTTCTCCCAAGCGGTCTAGGGCCAAGGTTGTGGCCAGGCATGTGAGTGTACCAATTGGTAAGGTTGGTTCCTTAAATCTGACTCCAGAGCCTGATGGAGCTTCGGAGAAAAATAATAAGAGGCGTGCTGATACGAAGGCTTCACAACATGAGCCAAAAAAGAATAAAGGCTAGTTAAGGTTGGACGAAGTTGGGTTTGTCGGCCTCAACACTGATCAGGGTAGAGCACCCCCTCTTGAGAATGTATTGGATGTGGTCCGGCCTATGGTGGTAAATACTCCATTTTACAACTCTATGGAGACACCGATGAGGTTTTAAATCCCATTTAAGTTAAAGAAGGATCTTCTGACCAACGAGGTCTGGAATGTGACCCAAGATGCCCTTTTTAACTTGATTGAAGTGGCCGAGGTTCTTCAATCAATGGGTTAATCATACTATTCTGCTGACAAAGCTAAGCAATGTTTCAAGCAGATGAGGGAAGTTAAAGCTCTAAAGTAGAAGCCCAAACTGCCCTCGCCACAGGGCAGTAGAAAAGTAAGGAGTTGGAGGCTCGTTTAACCTTGGCTTCAAAGAAAGCAAATGAGGCAGAGCAAAGGCTTAAGACTGTCGATTATGCTCTTAAGGCACTACAAGTCAAGCATGATGAAGTTATTTTTGAGAAGGCCAATGATGAGAAGAAAATTCAAGAGCTTGAGGCCGAGGTTAAGCCCTTGAGGAAAACCATGCTAAGGAAAAAAGAGAGTGGCAAGATAAGTTGGCTGAATTTGAGGATTTAGATGGATAGCCTTCAGTTCCACAGTAAGGAAAATAATATACCGAAATGCTGGCACAGAACTAAACCTTCGTGGCATCGGTGTTTACCATGAGTTCCATGGTGGGCATTTGTATGCCATAGACCGGGGTCAGGCAGTTGAACCAGATGATGAGCCTTATTAATTGATGCCTTTGTTGAGGGTCAAAGTATAGAGTTGAGGACGGTGTCTCAAGAGGGTAAAGATTCAGAAGGCAGAAATGGATAAAGATTTTTCAATTTAATTCAATTTAAACCTTGTTCCGGGATGGGCTTCGGTATTGACAATCATTTTTGTAAGGTCGTTGTGCCTCTTTTTTTACTTGTTATATGAATCTTTACTTTTTAATATATATACTTGAGCTCCTTTTTTCCAAGTTCGCAACATCTTTAAGTTGATATGCCTGCTTTTTATACATCTATGGAAAAATTATAAAATTAATCAAACAAAGTAATGGATGCTTTTACCGATGTTAATGGGTTTGGACAACGCCTTAATCCCTATGCATCGATGTCGGTCTTTTTTAGGTTATTTTTCCACCGGTGTGAATTTACCTGCTCATAATATGGCTCACAACAAAAACTTATGACAGTCAAATCATTAAGGTTTATCAAACATAAAAATAACAACACTAATATAATTGGGTTTAGAAGGTCATTCAACCTTAGCGCATTGTGACCCATTAACCAGGTCTGGTGTGGTCTTCATACTTGACCTCGTCATTCATCGAAGTGAAGTTTAATTAGATGATATGGGCCTCGAGTGACACTCGTGGAACCTTGTTGGTTATACTAACCCCGATAGCTATTTAAGCTGCTTGGAGTTGTTTACTTGCACCGCTCATTGGGGTCCGAAGTGGTCTGGAAAGAAATTCAATCCTCGCCACTCATTGGGGCTACGTATCCTGTTACTATAGTAATAGAGTGCCACTATCGGGGCTTTGTTATCTATACTCACATCGGATATATAACGGCTGCTCTTGGGGCATTTTATTTAGGCCACTGATCGGGGTCCAGTATGGTCTCTAGAGATCTACTTCCTCACCACTCATTGGAGCCAAGTAGCTGGTTATTTTTAAACAACCGGGGTGTCACTCAATGACACAATCTTGTACGGACATCATATGCAACAAGGATGTTGTCATGAACACCTCTTAAAATGTATGATTTTCAGTTGCAAAATATTTGTTAATGCAATGGAACGTACATAGATGAGTCTGAAATGTTAAGGGTAAACTTCCCTCTCTTTGATGTTGGTCTGCAATCATCCAAAGTTGGGAAAAACAGGCTCTTAACCTCAAATTAAACAATGGCCTCTATGAATACGATGGTGGGAATACCTTTAGCGGGTCCCACTATGGGTGCCAATGAATTATCCCGGTACTAGGGTCTAAAACCCGGTGTAACAGGCTGGCCCTTATGCGGTGTAGAATGTATTTTGGGTATTAGGTAAGTTTGGTCTCATAGCCGGAGTTAGGTTATGGACGTTGTACAAGGACATAATGGAGCTACTTATCTGGCCCAACGTGTTAAAGGGTAGGGATAAAAATAGGTCAGGTCATCGTCGGGGCCCGTGAGCCGGCCTATTTACCTATCTATTTAAAGCCTATATAGGCCAGACTTGTCGGGGTAGAAGGCTGGGCCTAGTCTTTTAAAAAGGCTTTTTTTAAGTAAATAAGCCAAGTTATAGGCTTTCCAAAAAGCCTTTTAATCTTAACAAGCCGACCCATCTAATTGGCCTAACTATTAATTATTTATATATATTTAACATAAAAGTAATACATATGTTACACAATATAAATTAATATTGCATGAATGGTTACTATTGTTTAGATTAATTGTGGTGATTATTTTGAATTTAATTACCTTTGCTTTGTATGAGAAGTTGTATTTGTCTTGCTGAATTTAAAATCAAGTGTATTTGGCTCATTTACATTGGCAGACCTATTTATAATGATAAGCCCATTTATAGTGATAGACCTATCAACCAATGTAGTTTGATAGGTTTTTAGGTGGTTGTTGGCCTTTTAAAAGCCTAATTGTAGACAGACCATTTAAATAGGCTTTTAAATTAACCAAACCTTCAAACAAGTTAGGCTAGGCCTTAAAACAAAAGCCTATGATGGGCTAATAGGCTAAGCTCAGGCCTTGACAATTGAAAGTAGGTCAGGCTTAGGCCTTTCAAAACTTGGCTTCGATTGACCCATTTCCATCCCTACTGAAAGGCTAAAGGGGGTGGTACCTGCAAAGACACTTCAACGTTCAAGTTAAACCAGATTCTAAGATCAGAGCTATTTAGAGTATAGTGTTAGGGTACCAGAGAGCTTACCATTTATGAGTAGTGAGTATGATATTTATAGGGAAAGATTAAGGTTATCCCACATGGTATGTGTTAGAGCAAGGTCTGTACATCACGTGTAGGACTGACACCTTTATTGGTATGGGCTAATGTCCTTAATGACTACTCTTTTTGCCCTAACTCTGGTCACGAGCACTAGTCCAAGGCGTAAGTGTCATGGCTGTGACCCCGGTCATGGTAATGGATTGTGAGGACACCGGTGAACATCATAACTGATGTGCAAGATCTGTAATTCTTATGGTGCCTCCTCGAGGGCCTATACCAACGGGAACCCTTTAGGCATGAAGAATGGGTGCCGATATCCATTACAGATCAAATATAATTCATAATATATTAATAACTGAACTGAATTAGGCAAAGATGCAAGATCCGGTGTGGCAAACAGCCCCCAAACAATACTTTTTTTTATGTATTTTACTCCAGTCTAGTGGGGATCTAGAATTATGACTCCTATTCCAGTGGGGAAATAAGTGTCTTGGAGTATGTTGAAACCATGTCTGGTTTGAAAAAGAATTTGGTAATAACCATTGACCAGACCCCAAGTTGCGTTGATATAACCATACCTCAAGATTTATTAATAACACACATCAAGACATTTAATTTAAATGAAGTCTACCTATGTGTGATCTAACCTGTTCAAATTAAGTGTTTTAGGAAACAAATACTAAAGTACATAGGTTACAAAAGAAGAAAGGGAGTCCATTATAACAAAAGTCTGATTCAAAGAAAAGTCTAATTCTAGGCTTTGTCCAAAAGGGTCCGATTCAAGAATTTTCATACATATAGATTAACAATCAGACCTTAGACTTTTGATGCAACAAGATCATACAACATGAACATTACTTGAAATACTAATCATATAACATTCTTAATCATTTTTCATGATACTTTGAAGTCAAGCTCTTATTAAGAAAACTGTGCTTATCATCAAAGAAGGAAAGGAATAAAATAATGGATCAACCAAAGCACTTTTCATAGAAATCAATGAAGCTACTCTATACATTTCAGAAAAAGCTGAATTAAGTCAGCTCATGTTTCAGAAGTACAACAGTAATATGCTCTTCACGTTTGGTTGAAGAAGAAAGCCAACAAATAACTTTATACTCTGAAGATCTCAAGGAACTCCTTTTTCATGAAAGTTTTAAAGTTCTTTGATACCACCTTTTGGCATCTCATCAGTTTATCAAGGTTTGGTGCTTACGAACAAGCAAAACTCCTTTAAAGGATTTTCAATGGTTATATCTCCTCACCAGCTTGCCAAAAAGTCATCTTAAGTGGCCTATATATATTTGAAGAGATTTATTTTCGAAGGATATACAAGCACAACAAGAAGAATCAATCTCTGTAATCAAAGCTCTCTTAATCTCTTCTTAGCTTCTCTTAGACAAAAGTCTTCTTTGTTGTTTTGCCTCTAGCAGACCTTGGTCCTTTTGTTTATCTTACTTACTGTATCTGTTCATCTCTTTGTATCTTATTATACACTAAGTGTCACGACCGGGGTCTCGAGTCATGACGCGGACTGGGAGAATGCAACAAAAAGAAAATGAAACCGAATTGGAACATGTAACATCCCGATTAAGATTAATGGTTGATTCAGATTAATTGTTGATTGGCTAAAAGTGGCTGAATAATAACAATGCCAGGAAAATGACGCATGTGCCCTCTTGGTGGTATGAAGGGCTTTAGTCCCTCTCTCACTCATCATTTATGCTGAGTTTGGAAAAGAAAAGTGAGAGCTGAGCGTTTCTTCTCTTCGTGCATGCAGAGGTGCTATTTGTGAGCAGCCCAAGCTTCTTCTACTTCGTCTTCTTCCTTCACTCGAAGACTGTTGGAATCTTGAGTGGAAGTGTGTAGCATTAAGCGCCTCAGAGTGGTAGAAATATCCCACTGATGGTGAGACGGAGCTGCTCAAGGAGGAGAACAGCGTTGGGCGTCTTGGAGGCTCGAAAATCCTCCACTGTCCTTGCATGCTGAAGCGCTGAGTGCCTTGGAGGCAGAGATACCTGAGAGTGAAGGAACAACTTTTGGTTCTTCCAAAGCAGAGTGTTGTGTTGGACGACTGGAGTAGGGTCACTTAATTGAGAAGAAGCGATCGGAGGGCAACCGATCGGAGCTGTAAGCTTAAGGAGCTTCTGGAATCTTCATCCCAGGTAGGGGGGATGATTTACATTTCAAATGCATGGTTTATGGACGGGTTCCGGGTGAAAGTGCTTTATCGAGTGTTTATACTTGCATGTGTTGATTGGTGTGTTCAGGTCGAGTGATAACTCATGAAAATGCTCGGATTTGTGATAGCTGTGAGCTGTGTAGTGTTGTGGTGATTCCGTCCTTGAGTGCATATTGATATTGTTGAGAAATGCTGAGTGAATGCATGTAAATGGTGATGTTATTGTGTATGCCGAATGCATGTTACTGACATTTCGAATGCCGAGTGCATATGTGTGGGACTGTTTGTCGATTCCCGTTTGGGATTTTATATTAAAAAGCATGTGATGAAAGTGTGGATTGCTGAGTGTATGCAAATATTGTGCTGATTCTGTTTGTAATTTTATATGAATGCATGAGATGCATTAGATAAGCATGGATGCTCGTTGTGAAATGCATAAGGTTGCATATATAGAAAAAAGGTGACCCGTGGAAGGTCAGGAACCCTATGTGATGATTTCCAGCTACAGATTCTTGGGCTAGATCCTGTGAGAGCCCGTGATAGCCAACGAAGCTAGAGTTAAGTCTCAAGACGTCATGAGGTGACCGGTATCACACGGGAAGGGCTAATGGAGTGAGGTCGGGAAGGAATCTGTAACTGAAATTATTGTTTAAGTCGGATCCGCATGCATATGCATTGGTGCATTGTTATCAAGAATAACATGATTAATATAGTCTTGAATGACTTGAGTGAATTCCGACTGGATGAATGTATGTATATTGATACTGTTGCAGAGTGCAATGTGATGATTGGTTGTATGTGATATTGAGAATTATGTGTTATATAGCCCTGAGTGAATTGAATAATTCCGATCGGATGATATTGTGTGAATATTCATATTGAATGACAGTGTATGTTATTGTTGATTGAGATATGTAACTGAATAATTGAGAATTTGAGGATTAATCCGAGTCAATAACTGTCATTTAATATGTAAAATGCTCACCCCTACTGTGGCTATATTTTCAGTAATTATAGGTCGGAATGGAGAATGACGAGTGGACATCAGCTCTGTGAAGAGTATTGTACATGTGTAGTGTACCTAATGTATATAGATATGGTATAGCCTTGGTCGGCTCTCATGTAATCCGTTGTTTGAACATATTTATTTATTTATATGGTTTGACTATCGGAGTTGTGAACAAGTATACATATATATATATATATATATATATATATTTTACACTGATATGACGTTACTTGAAATTGACTAGGAAGTGGTGTCGAAAGAATAATGTTAAGTCAATAAGTTTCCGAGTGGAATATAGTTGGGAGAGCCGTTCCGAGTGAGGCTGTAGCGAGTGAGCCTTTTCTGAGTGATGTAGGCTTGAAATGATTCCGAGAGATATGTATTCGAAGGAACCACTGCCAAAGGAAGAATGGTTAAAGTTTTGAGTGAGGTATATTCTAGAAGGCCTCTTCTGAGTGAATAAGGTTATATATATTCCGAGTGGATAATGTCATAATATCCCGTGTAAGATTTAACCTAGTAAATTCTCCCGATTGATGATAGGTTGAGCATTTTCCGAGTGAAATACATCTGGGAGAACCTCTTCCGAGGGAAGAAAGGTTTAATACTCCCAAGTGGGAATTGACTAATGGAATTCTTCCGAGGGAAGAACGGTCAAGATAATTCTGAGTGAAATCTAATCTTGAAAACCTCTCCTGAGTGGATAAGTATTAAATAAGTCCGAGTAAGACTTAACCTTGTGAATTCTTCCGAGTGAAGAGAGGTTAGTGTATTTCCGAGTGGAACTTGATTAAGGAGATCATTTCTGAGGAAGGGAGGTCAAGGTATTTACTGAGTGGAGCTTAGCTGATAGAACTCTTCCGAGTGGGACATACTATATAGAATCTTTCCCAAGTGGATGAGGTTATAACACTTAAGTGAGACTTGACCTAGTAAAGTGTTCTCCGAGTGAGGAAGATGAAAATATGCTGAGTGAAGAATGGGTAAAACACTTCCGAGTGAATTGAGGTTGAAATACACTGAGTGATGTATGACTGGGGAAACATTCCGGGTAAGGGAAGGTTTATGGACTCGAGTGGAATAACCGAGGGAATCATTTCCCGAGTGGAGATTAAGAAGCTTCCAAATGAAGCATGTCTGTGACCTTCTTGAATAAAAATAAGGATCTGGCTAAGAGTTTAACGGGTGAAGCATGACCTGCTGGGGATCGTTCCCGAGTGAACGTAGGTCCCGATTCCGAGTGATGGATATACCCGAGTGCATGGGCTCGCTTCAGCGAATGAGGAATCGCTCCAGCGAGTAAGGCTCGCTCAAGCGTTATCCGCTGGCTTTCGTTTAACTGAAGCTGGGTCCTGCCAGCGTGTGGCATCTTGACCCGGTCTTCTCTTTCCTCTGATCGGTTTTCTGCTTCCCTTGACTTCAGTTTGTTTTATTTTATCCCAACTGCTTTGTGAACGCAAAGAAATAAATAAATAAAATTTCCCCTAGTCTCGGATTGGTTTTTATTTTAGTCGGGATGTTTCAGAACAAGGCCCTTACGAGGCCTAAAAAAAACTAAAGGGGTTTAGAGAGTCACAACTAATATTTATTAAAGAAAATATCAAGAAAACCTTTAAATGTCACTAGTTTTTAAAATGATATTTTGTTTGGTCCAGGAATTGAATTACAGGTGGGGAAGGTATTAGCACACCACACTGTTCGTCCTGAAACGGTTACCCAAATTGATAATGTATAATTTTTTTAAAAATAATTATTAAATATTTCATCCTTCATAAAGAATACAACCGTGATTGATGTTATTTACAGACAATATACATTTGTACAAAATAACAATAAGGATATTTTGAAAAATGTAAATAAAATAAAATAATAGGACGTACAATCTAAATTTTTTCATGTTTTTTTGGGTTCAAGGAAAATAAACAAACAAGTGATTAAAAGATAGTAAAATAAACTATAAATAAAAACAATAAGACGTCTCTTCTAAAATTATTTTTATTTTGAGTTTGAAAGGAAATATGACAAATGCTTAAAAGATGGCTAAAAATAATAAGACGTCATCTAAATTATTTTCTGATTAAAAGACAATTCATTGATTTTACTAAGGCATACATGGTTCATAATTTTTTAAAATAAATAAATAAATAAATACATAAATAAATAAATGAAAAGGTACAAATAGATAGACATAAGAAGGAAAAATAAAATTAAATACATCAATGTGAAAATGAAGAAATATATATATACTTAATTAATTAGAACTAACAAATGAATTTTATTCAATTATTTTTAGATAATAAGATTAATAAGATGTCTCATCTAAATTAATCTCATTTCAAACTTAAAAGAACGATAAATAGTTAAATAAATAGATAAAAGTGAGGAACATAAAAATATAAAATTATACTAATAAATAAATAATTACCTATAAAATGACTTAAGAAATTATATCAAATGATAGACAAATGATTATGTAAAAGTTAACCACAAAATTATTGAGAAGAAAAATTAGAAAAAATAAATGTAGAAAAATAAATAAAACTGTAGGAAAATAAATGAATAACTGTAGAAAAATAAAGTGTGGAAAATAAAGTACAGAAAATAAATAAATAAAAATAAAAGTGTAGAAAAATAAATAAATAAAAATAAAAATGAAAAAAGTAAATAGAGAAAAATAAAAGTGCAATAAATAAATAAAGAAAAAAATTACTACACAAAAATAAAGTGCAGAAAAATAAATTGTAGAAAAATAAATAAATAAAAATAGAAGTGCAGAAAAATATAAATAAAAATAAAAGTACAAAAAAGTAAATAAAGAAAAATAAAAGTTTAGAAAATAAATAAATAAACAAATAACTACAGAAAAATAAAGTTTAGAAAAATAAATAAATAAAAATAAGAGTGTAGAAAAATAAATAAATAAAAATATAAATGTAGAAAAATAAATAAAGAAAAATAAAAGTGTAGAAAATAAATAAATAAACAAATAGCTGCAAAAAATAAAATGTGAAAAAATAAAGTGTAGAAAAATAAATTAATAAAAATAAAAGTGTAGAAAAGTAAATAAAGAAAAATAAATGGAATGGAATATGATGGCGTAACAAATTATCACAAAATAAAATAATAAATAACAATAATAATGATAACAAACATCAAATGAAATATACGAAATAAAGGAACTAAAAATAAATTAAATGAAATTATTATCCTAATTATGACAATTAAATTATAAATAAAATTCCACAAAGAAAAATTATAATATTAATAAAACAAACATATATTAAAGAAATAAACAAATATTCTTGTATTTATTAAAAATACCTTAGCACAATAACAATTAAAGAGGAATAAGAACGAAATTCGGGAGATCGATTGTGTGTAGATTTCCCTTGCTTTTGGCTTCGTTTGTACTCAATTAAAGTGTATTTGGACACCGGCTACAAGACTCATACAGTAATTTTAGTCACAAAACTCACATGCTAAAACACACTAGAGTAGCACACTCATTCTCCTAACAATATTTCCATATCTCTATTTTTAAAAGTAAATTTTTTAAAAAATTACACAAAAATTATCACTCTTTTCTATTCTTCCTCCTTCCTCCTCCTTTTTTGCCTTAGCATCACCCACTATTTATAGAAAAAAAATTGGCCTTGGATCCCTCATCACATGCCATCACTTTCCTCCTTTTTCAATTTGTCCAAATTTGATGTCAATTTCCCTAATTTTCTTTAATTATCCTACCAAACTGGGTCCTACATCAAATAATCACCGTAACCTCTTTTCTTTTTTCTTTTTTTTTTGGATTTTTATTTTTTTAGATTTTTTTGAAATTTGTTTTTTGGCCCATTTTTGACTTTATTTATTTATTTATATTTTTTGGGCCTTTTTATTATATTTTTTAATTTTTTTAATGAATACAAATGAGTAATCACTTACTCTTATAGAAACATAAACTATTTTAGAATCCTAAAATTATTTATTACACATTGGGCCATAAATAAAATACTCAATAAAAAAAAAGTACTACCCATGTTACAAGAAGCAAGAAGTTAGTCACAAAACATCGGTTTCCTGCCCTTATTCTTTCCTCTTGGCTTCGACACATATTTGTCATTGAGAAAAATTATGGAAGAAGGTTGATGAAAGGAGAAGTGTGGTAGGAAATGAGGAGAGATTGAGTATTTATAGAAATGGAGAAGGTACTATTTCAACGGTCACTATGCAATTTTTTTAATTTTTTTAATCCAAACAAAAATAGGTGTTCACGAGTGTCTCTCTTTACTTCTTTTTATGAAAGAATATGAAATTTATTCATATTATTGATGTGAAAAGGAAGTAAAGACGTGAACACCGTTAAGAATTCAAGGAAAGTTTGGAGGTTTCTCACAGAAAACAAATAAACCGAGTCCCCCTTAAGTTGAGGGAACTTTGACAATAAACAATTTAAAGGTAGTATTGGAAGCTTTTGACAAGAAGTAAACAACCAAAAGGTGTTGTCGCAGGCTTTGATAGGACATTTAATGTGATACTTCAGACTTTCCTTTGGGGACAGAATGGTATTTGAGGTTTTACCAGGTACATAAAAAATTCAAGAATATGTTTGATGTTTTCATTGGGAATTAAGTTGCCTAGGGTGTATACCCGAGGCTTCCGACAGAAAGTGACATTTTAGAAGAGTTGCCCTAATATTTGCCCTTGAAAATGAACAGCCAAGGGATGAGTACTTGAAGCTTTGAAAGAAAATAAATGACACGGGGAATTGCTCTGACGTGTTTTGGATCAGACAACATTGCCTAGGAATAGGTACTTGAAGCTTTAAAGAAAAATTAATGACGCAGGGGGTTGCCCTGACATTTTTTGATCAGACGACATATCCCAGGAATGGGTACCTGAAGCTTTTGAAATAAAATAAATGACATGGGGATTGCCCCAATGTTTTTGACTGGACGACACAACCTAGGAATGAGTACCTGAAGCTTTAAAGGAAAATGAATAACACAGGGATTGCCTTGGTGTGTTTTGATTGGACAACATAGATTAGGAATGAGTACCTGAAGCTTTAAAATAAATGACACAAGGGATGCCTTGATATATATTGTTTTGAGTAGCCTAGGAATGGATGTTGGAGGCTTGGACATGAAGTAAGACCTAGGGGGAAATGTCTCTGACACTGTGACTTACGGTGAAGGATATATGTTCGACTTTTGCAAGAGGAAATTAAATGGTATGAAATTTAAAATTTGTACTCAAGAAGAATGTGTTCTCGAGGTTGAGACTTTTCAAGGACTGAGATTTAAAAGAGACTGACTTTTTAGTCATATGACTCACTAGGATTCCGAGTGAATACAAGGATTCTTATCTTGAACTTTTTATCCCAGTAAATCACCTTTACTTGGGTTAGGTGATGGACTGGAACTATTGATTTTAACTGTTCATGGGGAACACTTGTTCTTGTTATAGCCTATCAGCTGGAGAAAATATGAGAATAATCTTTGGTTGACTTTCTTGTAACAGGTTTAACCACATCTTGAATCCTTTGAGAACTATGGGAAAAGAAATTGGGGGGCATGTCTTAATCCTGCATGGAAAATAATCAAGTGGAAAACCAAAGGTTAATGATCTTGTTTCCCCAGGTGACACCCATAATCCTTGTGGGACTCGATACTACTCATGGTAGAGCGGAATATCTTTGATTACCAAGGTCTGCGTAATTGGGAAGTATCAAGCTGTTTGAGACTAAAAATATGCTTTTCATGGTTTTAAAAAAATATTTTCACAAATGTATGCTAATGAAACCTAACAAAACAAAGATTGGAACTAAAATCGAGAATTCCACTTATTTACTTGGAAAATTACAAGTTTACATCATAATTTCAATCCAAACTTTTAGAGGACATAAAGACTACCCTATCCTTTTAGAGTATTCTCAAGCATAATACTTCTTGACTACATCTGAATTGACTGGGAAAGATAACTCCTCACCGTCCATGTTCATCAAAATCAAAGCTCCTCCAGAAAAGGCTTTCTTTACGACGAATGGTCCTTCATAATTTGGCCTCCATTTGTCTTGGTGATCATTTTAATTTGGCAAGATCTTCTTTAGTACCAAATCACCTTTATGAAATTGACGAGGTCGCACTTTCTTTTCATATGCCTTCTTCATACGCTTTTGGTATAACTTCCCATGACAGAGTGCAGTTAACCTTTTCCCGTCAATTAAATTTAGTTGATCATACAAAGATTGAAACCATTCAGCTTCTAATTTGACATCCATGATTACTTTTAAAGAAGGAACTTCCACTTCTATTGGTAAAACAGCTTCCATACCATATACCAATGAGAAAGGTGTAGCCCCTATCGAAGTTTGTACGGAGGTACGATACCCATGTAAAGCAAAAGGAAACAACTCACTCCAGTCTTTGTAGGTTTTAACCATCTTTTATATGATTTTCTTTATGTTTTTGTTGGCAGCTTCCACTGCTTCATTCATCTTGGGTCTATACGGAGATGAATTAAGGTGTTTGATTTTGAATTCTTTGTAGAGTTCATCCATTATTTTATTATTTAGGTTTGTGCCATTATCGGTGATGATCTAATTTGGCAAACCATATCTACAAATCAATTCACTCTTGATGAATTTCACCACAACATTCTTTGTCACATTGGTATAGGAAACTGCTTCAACTCACTTAGTGAAGTAATCAATGGCCACAAGAATAAAACAATGCCCATTTGATGCTTTTGATTCAATGGGACCAATAACATCTATGCCCCACATAGTAAAAGGCCAAGGTATAGTTAGAACGTGCAGAGAAGATGGTGGTGGATGAATGTTATCTGCATAGGTTTGACACTTGTGACATTTCTTGGCATAGTTATAAAAATCATTTTCCATCGTCATCCAATAATATCCAGCTCTGAGAATTTTTCTTTCCATTGAATGCCCACTTGTATGTGTTCCGAAAGGTCCTTCATGAATATCCTTCATGATTTTGTTAGCTTCTATCGTATCAACGCAATGAAGGAGAACATAATTATAATTCCTCTTGTAAAGTGTATCCCCAGTCACAAAGAAATTCATTGCTAGGCGCCTGAGGGTTCTTTTATCATTTTCTGAAACACCAGCGGGAAATTCTTGATTTTGAATGTAATTTTTGATGTCATGAAACCATGGTTTCCCATCGGGTTCTTCTTTTATCACATGATAATATGCAGGTTCGAGACGTCTTTCAATCTCGATGAGGGACATGTCACATTCCCTACTTACGTTGAACATGGAAGCCAACATGCCTAAAGCATCGGCTAACTGGTTACCATCCCAAGGAATATGATGGAAAGAGACTTCATCAAACCCTTTGATTAGTTCTATGATGTGAGCTTGATAAGGAATCAATTTATCGTCTCTAGTACCCTATTCTACTTTCAATTGATGAATTACCAAGGCCGAATCTCCATATATTTGTAGAGATTTCACCCTTGCTTCAAGTGCTGCCTGAATTCCTAAAACATAAGCTTCATATTCTATAATATTATTGGTGTAATCAAAGCAAAGTCTAGCAGTGAATGAGAAAAGCTTGTCATCTGGTGAGATTAGAATGGCTCTAATACCATGTCCCAATGCATTCGATGCCCTATCAAACATCAAAATCCAGGTTTCTTTTGAAAACCTTTTCTCCTCTAACAACATCATGATGCCCTCATCAGGGAATTCAAATGACATAGGTTGGTAATCATTTAAGGGATGATGCGCTAAGTGATCAGCTAAAGCACTCCCTCTTACAGCCTTCTGGGTGACATGAATGATATCATACTCAGTCAAAAGAACCTGTTAATGAGCTATTCTTCCCGTCAGAGTTGGTTTTTCAAAGATATACTTGGTTGGATCCACCTTAGATATCAACCAAGTAGTATAAGATAACATGTACCGCCTTAGGCGACGAGCGGCCTATGCTAATGCACAACAAGTTTGTTCCATAGTGGAATATCATGCTTCGTATTCAGTGAACTTTTTACTCAAATAGTAAATGGCATGATCTTTTCTCCCAGACTCGTCATGCTGTCCTAACACAGAACCCATAGATTCATCTATCACTGTCAAATACAACAAGAGGGGTCTTCTCGGAGTTGGGGGAACCAAGACCGGTGGGGCTTGTAAGTATTGCTTTATTTTGTCAAAGGCCTCTTGGCAGTCATCATTCCATTGTATCGGTTGATTTTTATGAAGCAACTTAAAGATTGGATTACATACAGCTATTAGTTGAGAAATGAAACGAGCTATGTAATTCAATCTTCCAAGGAATCCTCATACTTCTTTTTTAGTGTTAGGAGTAGGTATTTCCATGATCGCCTTTACTTTATCAGGGTCTACTTCAATCCCTCTTTCACTGACTATGAATCCGAGTAACTTTCCAAATCTAGCACCAAAAGTACATTTGGCTGGATTCAATCTGAGCTTGAACTTTCTTAGACGCTCAAAGAGCTTTCTTAGGTCATTGATGTGGCCTTCTACTGTTTTAAATTTAGTAATTATATCATCTATATAAACCTCTATCTCCTTGTGTATCATATCATGAAACAAGGTTACCATAGCTCTTTAATACGTTGCCCCAACATTCTTTAAACCAAAGGACATCACTTTATAACAAAAGTTCCTCATAAAGTGATAAATGTTGTTTTCTCTATGTCCTCAGGTGCCATCTTGATCTGATTATATCCAAAAAATCCATCCATGAATGAGAAGATAAAGTGTTAAGCTGTGTTATCAACCAAAATATCAATATGTGGTAGTTGAAAATTATCTTTGGGGCTAGCCCTATTCAGATCTCGATAGTCTACACATATACGCACTTTCCTATCTTTCTTAGGAACTGGGACAATATTGTCTATCCATTGAGGATATTTTGCAACAGCTAGGAAACCCGCATCAAACTGCTTTGTGACCTCTTCTTTGATCTTTAAAAGTATCTTAGGCTTCATCCTTCTTAGCTTATGTTTTATAGGGGGACATTCTAGTTTCAATGGTAACTTATGCTCAACAATACTAGCATCCAGCCCCAACATGTCTTAGTATGACCAAGAAAACATATCTTTAAACTCAATCAACATCTCTACCAGAATTTTCCTTTGCTCGATGCTTAGAAAAGTGCCGATCTTGAGTTCTCTTTTGTCTTCTTCACTCCCTAAATTTATGACTTCAACGATTTCTAGATGGGGAGAAATTTCTTTAGCTTCCTAATCTAACAGCCTTAGTAATTCAGGGGAAGGTTCATTGGACTCTTCTTCCTCCTCACTTATTGGATCAAAATCATGATGGAAGAAAGCAATTTTATTATTTTGGGATTCAATTTCAGACATGCAATTTATTTAATATAAAAAGACAAAATAAGGAAAACAATAATTGAACTTAATATTTATTTATTTGAAGTGATAAAGGAAACATGCTTTTGCCCTTATTGAAAATTTGTGCTAAGGCTTTAGGCATGGCCAAAGGATCCAAACAGAAACCTACAAAGTGAACAATTACTTTGAAGTGAAATTTAGGATCTCTGGAAACTCAATGACTTTCCAATTACACAATACAATATTTGAAGAACAAGGTTAAATCAAGTCATCTTCACCCTTGGAATCATCATTGACGACCGCCACTTGGTCTAGAGACGTCAAGGTCACAGATAGGGATCTTTGCAGTTAGGGGTTCCCGATTTTCTAGCCGTGCAAGTTGTTTTTCTCTTTTATCTATGAAGACTTTCGCTCTTTCCATTGGCGAGGGTTGATATCCTAGCCCAAAGCCATTCTTGTTCTTCTTAACCCATAACAGTTCTACTCCTCCATCAAGCATCTTCCCAAGCCTTTTCCCTAGCTGGAATCCAGATTTCATCATTACTTTAGCCACCATCATAGAAGCTTTGAAGGACGAGCTAGTTGTAACCCTTCACTCACAAAAGTGGTATGAGCAATTTCCAATGACTGATGTCACGACTGGAATCGCGATGGTGCATCCGACCCGTCTATAACGAACAGAGATGAAAAATAAAACGGAACGGGGAGTCGCCACCAATGTTTTTATCCATAGAAAAAAATTGGAAAAAAACTTTATTAAAGCACTGGTTAAAAAAATAAGATTTAAGTACGGGAGTCAGTTACGAGTAAGGAAGATATTAGCACCTCACTACACCTGTTAAAGAAACAGTACCAAAATTAAAGATGCACATCATAAATAGCCCTGCAATCATTTTTTTATTTCTTCTCTTTTTTCTTGAAAACGAAGGAAACAAATGAGATAAATTAAAAAAAAGCTGGGAACGAAGTTAACAGGATGTCACGTCTAAATTAACCCTAGTTTTTAGTGAGAAAATACGTGGAAAGAGAAAGAATACTAACAAGACGTCTCATCTAAATTAGTCATTCTCTCATCAAAATGCAGGGTTAAAAAATGGAAGGGGTTAACAGGACGTCTCGTCCAAATTAACCCCATCCTGAGGTAAATGATAACGGCCAGAAGGCAATGGAGAAAATCAATAAGGCGTCTAAATTGACTTTCACAAAAATAATAAGAATGAGATTAATTTAAAAGGAGAATGAGAAAGGAAAAGAAATGGGGCCGACAGGAATTAATTCCCGCTCCTACGTATTCTCGAGCTTTCGAGAAATCAGAGTTACGTAGTTTTTTTAAAAGGGATATGTAGGTTCAGTGACGAGTAAGGTCTGAGAGGAAAAAGGAATACAAGGCGAAGTTCTCCGCACGTGTATAGGCCCAGGCAATAGTGTAGGCAAAAGTAATTTTGCACGACATTAACTTAAGATCGCTACTATATTGATTAAAAGAAATATCAAAAGTACATTTTTTTTATTTTACGTTATGAAACAGGATAAAAAAAAGAAAGTTCAACAGAAACAGAACAAGTGAAAACAGGGAAGAGATGAAGAAATTGTAACCGGTGTGGGAGTGTGTACTGGGGAAGTCAGACTTGAGATTTAGAGCTGGTGTAGACTGGAACAGCAGTGATCGGAGTGGAGGCAGCAAGAATAGGCCTAGTAGTTACTGAATTTGGTGTGGGACCTCAGTATAGATCTAGTGTGTTGGTTCATAGAGAGTCTTAGGGACTTTGGGTATGGATCCGGTATAAGAACAGAAGTGAGTTTAGGACAGAACCGGTAGTCAAACAATTTGAAGTGGATCCGATGTGGCAAGAACATGGGTCTGGTCACCTTTTTTACTATCTGGGAGGGAAAATAAAGTCACTGTGAAATAGTGGTACTGTTCTCTTCCATACTCAAATGCAAAGGGGATTTTGAGAGGAAATTTGGATAGAGTTTTGGCAATGTAGGAAAAAGGTTTCTTGTTATGGGAATTAAGAGTTCAAAACTGTAGACCCTTGGACCTCTTCAAGTTAGGCATTTATAGAGGTTTCTTCAACCCCCTCCCATGCTGCTGAGTGCTTTGACAACTCACACTTCCACTGACCCATGCTCGTAATGGTGAAACAGGCTGGCCACTAAACCGTTACGGGGAACAGTGGGAAGTGGAGATTTTTTATTATTTCCCATTTTATTTTATCTACCACGCGACTGGATTTCAGGATCGAGTCTGGTAATGCTTTCCATGTCATAAGATGAGGTCCAAGGCGATGTGGGAGTATTTTGAATTATTCACATCAGAATAAAATTGAATAACATCGGTTGAGCTAGCCACTCATGATCAGTATAGGCAATGAAGACAGTATAACAAATACACCGAAAAGGGCCCCAGATAGGCTGGTGTTAGCTCATTTGTTCATAGCCTACACCGGCTCATTGCTTGGTTGGTGTTATCTTTTTATTTGTTTGTTCCTGTTGGCTTCATTTTTCAATTGGTTTAGCCAAACTGAAAGAGGTGTTCACAGATGCCCCTCTTTACTTCTTGTTCGTGAGAAAAAACATGAAGTCTCTTCATGCTTTTGAAGGGAAAATGAAGTAAAGATATGAACACAGACTCCAAAGTCAAGTTGGTAAACCAGCCTTCGGGAAGTCATATGATGTGCTAAGTGATGATGTATAAAAAGGTTTTTTAGCCGGAGTGACCTTATGAATAGACAGTGTCCTTCCAACTTGATACTAAAACCTTTAGCGTGTCACTTCCTAATTTGTCATTTCATTTTTGCATTTTTGCGCCTTTCGGCTAGAATGCGAATCACCACGTCTAATGGGCTCTTTTTATAGGCCTAGGCCGGAATGTGAAGCGTTTAGGCTCGCCAAGGCTGGAGTCTCTTCATCCCCTATAAAAGCAGGTGCTGGGCTCAATTATCCCCACTTGTTTTCTTGTACCAAAATTCTACTGCTCCGACGTCCAACTTCTCTGGTGTTCACTTAAGACTCTGGCTCGCACTCGTAAAACTGCCTGCATCGTCTCAACAGGTACCTTCATACCTCTCTCTTTTACTTTTCAAATTTAGCAAGGGTATGGAGGACAATGACTCGAGTAGCGACTCCATCGAGGTTCTGTGTGGACCTCCTTCAATTCAATCCCGGTGTCAACAGCGGAGAGGAGTCTTGAGCCAGGGTCCGTGTCACCAAGGTGAAGATACCTCTGGGGCTTTACATCGGCAAAGAGCTTTAGGGCCCAGATGCTTCTCCATAATACCTTTATGGGAAATGAGGGACCTAGATACATCGTCTGGCTCTCAGACATCGCGGGCTCTCAGACATCGCCTTTTTCTTGTTTTAACTTGAGCTCTGCTAGTGAGCATGGCAGTAGTGCTGACCTTTATTTATCTGACGATGTGGCCTTTTACAGATGCATTCCCTTCCTCCGTCACACCGTCCAAATGGCTTCTGACAGAAACTCTGGTACAAACAACCCTGTTGTCGCAACCAACACCATTAAAACCATTGTCATTGCACATCGGATCGACTGGCTCGTTGAAAAGGCTAAAGATCCCTATTTCTAGGTTCATGAAGAGCCCTTGAACGTCGCTCCCGGTATATTGAAGACGCAGCCGATGTAACAATCGAGGACATGATCGTCCACTCCGGTGAAGAATTTAAAGATCACTTCACCGTTCTATGCCCATTGACATCGGAACGCATCTACCATTAACCGAGGTCGAGATACATCTTCATGCATGAGATGTTATTTTCCAAGATCGGCATCCGCCTTCCACTGACGGAGTTTGAGATGGGCGTACTCCAGTTGTTGGACTGTGCCCCCAGCCAACTTCATCCCAATGACTGAGGTTCGGTGAAAGCTTTGGAGGTTATGGGGGACTACTTCGACTTCGTCCCCACCGTGGAACTCTTCTTCACTTACTGCAGGTGATGCGCTGGGGTAACCCAAGTGGTGGCCTTGACTTCATCAACCTCTGGTGTAATGCCAAGGTGGTGAACTTCGAAAGCTTCACCGAGTCGGCCAAGACAGACGGAGTGAGCTTCAGACACTCCTTCGTCAAAATCCAAGTTAATGACGGTAAGCCAGTATTCTGGGAGAATTCTGACTTTTCCAGAAAGTTCTACACCGGCTGGACTCACGAGCATTTCCTTCTGGCCAGTAATGCCTACTCCGTCAGCGAGAGTGTTCTGTCGACGAAGTCCAAGAAGGTGTTGGACACTCTGAAAGTACCTCTGCCTTCTCCAAAATATTTTGCAAATTTTTGCTGGGAGAAAAATCCCGCCGGGATGGCTACCTAAGTAGGTTTTTCTTTTTCTTTTTTTTAAACTGACATCATTCTTTTGCCGGTGTTAATAATGGTCTCTTTCTTTTTTAGGTGAAATGGCTCGGATTAACATTTTAAAGAAGCTTAGGGAGCAAGCCGAGGCCAGGAATGCTACTGCGGTCGGTGCGGAGAACAGGGTCACTCCGAGGAGAACAGCAACTAAGGTTGTCAACATACCGGCTGACAAGGTTAGCAATCTGACCCTGGCTCCGGAGGAGGGGGCTCATAGCAAGGGGAAGAAACGTCACAACTCTGACCAATCTTCCAAGGGTAAGAAGCACAAGGCCCAAAAGACAGAGGCCGGGGTTAAGGACGCTGTTCAAATGGAGGATGCTAGGGCTGATGTCACCAACGTTCTTGACTCGACCAGGCCAGATGACGCCAATGCCCCCCACTACAACTCCAGCATATTGGAGTTCCTGGATTACGTCGGCAAGACACTGGCTAGGTTCCATGTCCCCTTCCAGCTCAAGAAGGATCTTTCCGCGACCGAGGTTAGGAGTGCTGCCAAGGGAGCTATGTTTAACTTGATCAAGGCTGTCGAGGTTCTCCACTCTTTGGGGAAGTCTTACTACTCCGGTCTTGAGGCTAGATTAGATGAAAGAGGCTGAATCCCTTAGATTGGAGGCCCAGTCTGCTTTGGCCAAGAAAGAAGAGGATTTGACCGATCTCATGGTGGCGTATACTTCGGCTGCTAAAAAGGCAGATGAAGCCGAGGTCAAACGAAAGGCCGCGGAGGATGCCCTTAAAGTTCTTCAGGCAAAACTGGATGAAGCCCTTGCTGGACGGGCCAAAGTAGAAAAGAAAAAAGAAGAACTTGTAGCTGAGGTGGCGTCCCTGAAGGAGGCTCATCTTCAAGAGCAGCAGGAGAGGGAAGAGGAAAGTGCTAGGTTCGGGGAATTGGCCAATATCACCTTTCGCACCACCGTTCGTCAAGTGATACACCGTAATTCTGGTGTGGAGCTCAACTTGAACGGTATAGGTGTCTTCTATGAATTTCATGGAGGGCATCTATATGTAATGAACTAGGGTCAGGCAGTGGAACCTGAGGACGTTCTTTACGTTCCTCTGCCTCTCCCCGACGGCCAAAGTATGGAGTTGAGGACGGTGTCGGATGAGGACTTCGAGCGAATAGCTACCGTCACCGGAGCGGACTCCCCCACCTCTAGAGTGTAGATATTCATTTGTTTTTTCCTTTTTTGTTTCCCTTGTTCCAAGATGGGCTCCGGTATTAACAAATTATAAGGCCGTAGTACTACTGCTTTTTGAATGGAATGACCTTTTTCATATTTGCCTCTATTTTTTCTCATAACTCAGTGTAAAATAATGAATACAACCAAGTTAATTGAATTTTACCCGATGTATAGCTAGTTATATAATGAAACAACATCGTCCATTGCAACATCGTCTACCCCAGCGCTTTACTAAAACCAAATCTGCATGAAACCGTGGATTGAATTCCTAACCGATGTGCAATTAACCAACATCGTTCTTAATTCCAGCACATCATCCAATGAAACAACTTGACCTACTCCGGTGCTTTAACTTCAAAATGATTTCAATATAAGTATCTGATATCATGAATTAATTTTGGTGTCTGGTTGAGACGCAGTGCTTGTACGGTGTTGACCTTTTTGCCTTCATATGACTTCGGTATAATTTTTTTTTGCTATTAGACCAACTCCAATTGTAAGTCCACATCGGTTGAAGCAGCTACCCCTTTAAGGACCGATGTCAACACCGGATCCACAAACTCCTAATTTTTTTGTTTTTTTTTTATTTTTTTGTTTTTTGTTTTTTTTGTTTTCATTTTTTAAAACTGGACTTCCTAACATGTTGGAAGGTACGACCTAAATCTTTGATGGAAATGGACGACGGGCGGATGCCCCTAATTGGATCTAGAAAGGAAAATAGCTTAGGTTTGGGTATTTGAGGTTTCGACTGGAAAATGACTGAATTAAGGGTGATCCCCTTGGAAAGTAAAAGATTTAGGGGTGTTGCCCCTTGCTCGGAAAGAAATGACAGACTTGGAGAAGGTGGATCCAGTTCAAAAGGAAAATATAAGGTTTAGGGTGATGCCCTGATTCAAGAGATGATAGGTCTGGGGGTGATGCCCCTCGTACAGAAGGAAATGAAAGACTTGGGGTGATGCCCCTGGTTCAAAAGGAAAATACAAGGTTCGGGGGTGCTGCCCCTCGTATGGAAGGAAATGAAAGACTTGGGGTGATGCCCCTGTTTCAAAAGGAAAATACAAGGTTCGGGGGTGCTGCCCCTCGTATGGAAGAAAATGAAAGACTTGGGTGATGCCCCTGGTTCAAAAGGAAAATACTAGGTTCAGGGATGTTGCGCCTCGTATGGAAGGAAATGAAATACTTGGGGTGATGCCCCTGGTTTAATAGGAAAATGAAAGAGTTGGGGTGTTGCCCCTCGTCTGAAAGGAAAATGAAAACAATGGGGGTGTTGCCCCTTGTTTAAAAGGAAAATGAAAACAATGGGGGTGTTGCCCCTCATTTGATAAGAAAATGAAAGAGTTTGGGGTGTTACCCCTTGTTTAAAAGGAAAATGAAAAATTTTGGGGGTGTTGCCACTTAAAAAGAAAAGTGAAAAAGTTGGGGGTGTTGCCCCTCGTTTAAAAGGAAAATGAAAAAGTTGGGGGTGTTGCCCCTCGTTTAGCAAGAGAATGAAGAAGTTAGGGGTGTTGCCCCTCGTTTAAAAGGAAAATGAAGGATTTGGGGTGATACCCCTAGGCTGACATTGCTTGGTGGTGAGATAAGTGTTTGGTATGACATCTTGAAGGAAAAGATGCCTAGTCAGGCAGTCTGGAATTATAAATTTCAGTCATTGTAGCTCTACTAGGGAAAGTGACGTTGGTTGTCCTGGTCCCGTCAAATTAGTACATTAAAATTAATTAATGTAGTACTAGGGTGTCAACCTAGGTCGTTCTCTCAAAGATCAACACAAAAATTTAGGAAAATCAAGTTTTAAAATTAATTTTTTTTACAAACAATAATTTAATAACTAAAATTTATTTTTTACAGACAGAAGTTCAACATGCATACAATGGAGGGGTTTGTTTGATTTGTCACAGAAATTTAAAACAGTATAAATAATGAAACTTAGAAAAATAAATAACAAGCGATTGATTTTCTTAGAGTATTGTAATTAAATTTATCCTTGGTTCACAAAAGATGGTTTATACACTTTCATTATGTCGATTTCTCAGCTCAATTTGAATTAATCAACTAAGCATCTTTTTCAATTCACAATTCCTTTACTTTCATTTAAAAATGAATATTTTAATCAAGCATCCTAATTAAGCAAAAGGAGTCAAGATCGTAAAATCTAGGAATTATTAAGCATACATAAGAACATCGCCTACATACATAATCTATTCTCAAATTATGAAATTAAGCAAACCATAATAACTAAAAGTGATTATGAAAATAGTCATTAAGCATGTATACTTCCTTAACCAATTTTAATTTAAATCTCATTTTATTCCATTTGTATAATTAAACCGATTAAGCATACAAATTTAATTAAACAGAATGGAATTAAACAAGTAGAGTAAGATTATGAAGAAATCAACGATAATGAAAGTATATTATTTTAGAAACAAGAACCTCAAAATCATTAGTACAATAACCTCCAAGAAAATCAACCAAAGGGTTTTAACCCTCCATAATTAAAACAAACTAAAAACAAGAAAGATCAAACCCAGAATAGGAGAGAAGAATTTCCTCCAGAGGCTTTGTACCTCTGTTACTCCGAATGAATATGCTGGAGGAATGGTGTCTTTAAAGCCTTTGGTATTGGTCCTATTTATAGTGAAAGCAAATGTAAAGGTCTCCTGCTGACGCGCAGGGTTGCGAATTTGCTTCCACGTTACATGTAGTTGTGAGGCTACGCGTGAGGTTTTGCTGACTCAGAATACATTATTTTCTCTTATTTTCTCCAATAATTCTTTAATAATGCTTAGACACTTGTGTTGCATGTTCCCCACTGAGATAGTGTCGTATGTCTATAGTGGATTGGTCATTATATGTTTAATATAAATAAATTCCCCACTTCTGAAGTTGCACACAGCCTGTTAATGGGATCCTCGTCACTGTTGACGCTTCGCGTAGGCTTGACGCTACGCTTCAGGTTCTTGAGGTCTCATGCTACGCGTGGGACTAGCGCTACGTGTAAGCTCTGATGATCAATTTCATAATTTACCAATTGTAACTTTAATTATCCACTACAATATAAGGGAAATCAAGTAAGATTTATTATTTCCATTTAAAGATTATCCCTTAATTCATTTTAAGATCAAATATTAAATAAAGCTTAAATTATGAAAATGTGTTAAAATGCATAATATTACATAATTAGCAATGGCAAATTATACACATTTAAAGCAAGGAATTAAGGATAAATCACGCATCATCAGATACTCCCACACTTATTCTTTTGCATTCCTGGGCAAAATCAGAATAAAAACAAGTATCATAATTTATTGCAAACATTAAGTTAAAAATAATAACACACAGAATTGGCATGCTTGTCATGAAATCTTAGGAATACACAGAGAAACAAGAGTTTATTCAACATGCAAGATATAGAGCATCAAGATATATATAAAAATCATTTAAACACTTAGGCATGTGAGAATTAAATTTAACTGAAAAGAAGATCATAAGTGACAGAACCTCATAAGACATACTCTCAACTCTCAAGTGTTTAGGGTTTGTGTATACTCTCAAAACATTTCCTAAAAAAAAGAAATAGACAGTCCAAAAATTTGGCAAGTTTCTCAATTCCACAATCAACACAAATGCATGTATAAATCAACAGGGCTTTCTAAGGTTGTAATGTGACCAAGGTTAAAATGGGTGGAAAAATTTTTGGGATTGTGGTAAGTACCAAAAAGAATAAGGAGCAAGTAATTTTACAAGTAAGCATGAGGATATAACACTTTGTGTTCTAATTTCTCTTGGTCGCAATCATCAAAATATTTCTTTTTATTCATTTATCATCATTTTTTTTATCTTTTTCTTATGAGATTGCATAAGACTTAAAACAAGAGTTGTAACTCCTTTTTGCATACCCCCACACTTATTTGAATGCTTGTTTTTGACTTGATTCCAGAGCTCCAATATATTCCTTAAGGTAGGTATATTTTTGGTTTTTCATCTATGGCTTATTTGAGCTGTAATAAAGAATTAGTTAAATAGGCTCAAATGGGCTAACAAAGGATAATTTATTCATGGTAGGCTTATATGGCTAGTGGCTCAATTGAACAAAATGTCTGTGTCATTTCAAATACATTCATATGAGTTTCAAGTATCATCAAGAAACAAGACAAAAATTAGGATGTAAGCATTCAGGAATTAATCACACATGAAAGAATTAAAATGGTTTAGAATGATCCATCAAATTTTTTAAGGCTCAAAAATCTCACAATGTATAATTCCATCATATATAATCATCTCTCAATTATCGTGTCATTCTCAACATACCAAAAATGTTTGAGTTTAAATTATAACATATCATTAAGCTTATATCAGACATGAAAGAAATTACCTATTACTCATGCATATCCTAAAATTTCAATAAAATATGCCATTTTAAACAAAAACAAAAAATTTCACACAAAATCTTTATTTTTTTAATTATTTTTTTGAAAAAATAGTCACACAAAAATAATCCCAAAACAACATACAAGAATAATCCCACCCCCACACTTAAATCATACATTGTCCTCAATGTAAGACAGAGCATACAGAATAGACAGTAGAATGAAAAAGTAAAGAGATAGGTAAGAAAAACTTCCTCAAAGGGGATCAAGAAGTGGTTCCCCCAAAGCATTGTCCTCCATTGTGACATCTACAAGTGTAGGATTTTCATGATATAGCTTTAAGCGTTGTCCATTAACTTTGAAGCTTTTGTTGGAGTTCTCACTTTTTATTTCAACAACTCCATGGGGAAATACATTAGTGATAATAAAAGGTCCTTCCCATTTGGAGCGTAATTTTCCGACCATCAGTTTCAACCGGGAATTAAACAGTAGCACTTTCTGTCCGACAGCAAACTCCTTCCTAGCTATTGAGCTATCATGGAATTTCCTTGTTTTTTCCTTGTAGAATTTTGAATTCTCATAGGCTGCCAAATGGATCTCATCAAGCTCATTTAGTTGCAATTTCCTTTCTTCACCTGCTTAATCAAGTGCTAAGTTGCAAGCTTTTACAGCCCAATAAGCACGATGCTCAATCTCCACTGGAAGATGACACGCCTTACCAAAAACAATTCTATAGGGAGACATTCCTATAGGTGCCTTAAAAGCTTTTCTATGTGCCCAAAGAGCATCATCCAGTTTCCTGCTCCAATCTTTCCTGTTAGGTTGTACTATCTTCTCCAGGATTCTTTTGATTTCTCTATTAGAGACTTCTGCTTGTCCATTGGTTTGGGGGTGATATGGATTAGAGACTCTATGAACAACCCCATACTTTCTTAGCATAGCTTGCATGGTCCTGTTGCAGAAGTGTGTTCCTTGATCACTAATGATTGCTCTCGGGATGCCAAACCTGTAAAAAATTTGAGAACTAACAAAATCCACAACAACTCGAGCATCGTTAGTTCTGGTGGCTTTGGCTTCTACCCATTTAGAAACATAATCTATAGCCAATAAAATGTAAGTAAAACCAAAGGATGGAGGAAATAGACCCATAAAATCAATGCCCCAAACATCAAATACTTCACAAAATAACATATGTTGTTGAGGCATCTGTTGACACCATGTGATAGCGTTACCAACTCTTTGGCATTCTTCACAGGAGTTACAAGTTCTCCATGCATCTTTAAAAATTGTGGGCCAGTATAAACTAGAGTCTAACACCTTCCTTGTTGTTCTTTGTGGACCAAAATGTCCACCAACTGGTGAAGCATGGCAGAATCAAAGAACTGATTCTATCTCATGATCGGGAATGCATCTTCGAATCACCTGATCATTACACAACTTCCACAAATATGGGTCATCCCATATATAATATTTTGCATCACTTTTTAATTTTGAAATTTGGTTTCTGGAAGCATATGGTGGAAAAACAGAAGCAATAAGATAATTTACAATGTTAGCAAACCAAGGTGTATCAAAAGAGTTAGAAACACTTATGAGTTATTCATCAGGAAATTGGTTATGAATAGATGCTGAATTAGGAACGTTCTCAATTCTGCTTAAATGGTCTACCACTAAGTTTTGTGTTCTACTTCTGTCACGAATTTCCAAGTCAAACTCTTGGAGCAAGAGCATCCAACGAATTAATCTTGGCTTGGACTCACCCTTCTTTAACAAGTACTTTAAAGCTGCATGGTCAGTAAAGACAACTACTCAAGAACCAAGTAGGTAAGATATGAACTTATCTAATGCAAAAACAATGGCCAAGAGCTCTTTTTCAGTAGTGGTGTAATTTACATGGGCGGCATCTAAAGTTTTAGATGCATAATAGATGACCCTAAGCTGCTTGTCAACCTTTTGACCAAGGACAGCTCCCAATGCATAATTACAGGCATCACACATCAATTGAAATGGGGCTGTCTAATCAGGTGCTTGGATTATTAGGGTAGTGGTCAATGCTTGCTTGAGGCAATTAAAAGCCTCTTTATATTTTTCATCAAACTCAAACACCACATCCTTTTGAAGCAGACTGGATAGTGGTCTAGCCTTCTTGCTGAAATCCTTTATGAATCTTCTATAGAAACCTACATGACTAAGAAAAGAATGAACCTATCGAACACAAGAGGGGTAAGGTAAATGTGATATGACTTCTATCTTGGCAGGATCTACCTCAATTCCTTTCTCAGAGATTACATGCCCTAAAATTATTCCTTGTTTTACCATAAAATGACATTTTTCATAGTTCAAGACAAGGTTAGTTTCAATACACCTGTTTAAAACTTTATCCAAACTATCAAGGCATGCATTAAATGAAGATCCATAAATAGTAAAATCATCCATAAACACCTCTATGCAATTTTCAATAAAATCATGAAAAATACTTATCATGCATCTTTGAAAAGTTCTAGGAGCATTGCATAGGCCAAATGACATTCTCCTATAAGTAAATATGCCAAAGGGACAGGTGAATATGGTCTTTTCTTGATCCTCGGCTGCAATGTGAATCTGAAAATATCCAGAGAATCTATTAAGAAAATAATAGTGAGACTTACCTGTGAGACGCTCAAGCATTTGGTCAATGAAAGGTAAAGGAAAATGGTCCTTCTTGGTCGCTTGGTTAACTCTCCTGTAATCAATACAGACTCTCCAACTATTCTTCACTCTAGTTGGGATCAACTCATCCTTCTCATTCTTTACAACTGTAATCCCTGTTTTCTTAGGAACCACTTGAATTGGACTCACCCATTGACTGTCAGAGATAGGGTAAATGATTCCTGCTTGTACAAGCTTGGTAATTTCCTTCTTAATAACATCAAGGATTACAGGGTTGAGTCTCCTTTGAGGCTGCCTTACCGCTTTAGCATTTTCCTCCAGAAATATCCTATGCATGCACATGGATGGGCTAATTCTAGGGATGTCTGCCAATGTCCAGCCTATAGCCTTCTTGTGCCTTTTTAAAACCTACAATAATTTTTCTTCTTGATTTTCATTAAGAGAAGTGGAAATTATTACCGGGAGCTGTTCATCATCCCCTAAGTATACATACTTAAGGTTCTCAGGTAGAGGCTTCAATTCTAACTTAGGTGCCTACAAAACAGATGGAACTAACAAAACAGATTTTGATTCTACTGCTTGCACCTTAAAAATTTTATTAGAGTCTTGAAATTCTACTTTCAGCTCTTTATGATTAACAAGCATATTTAACAATTCTGAATCAGAAGTTATGTATTTATCAATTTCAGCACAAATATCATAGCTTCCAGAATCATTGCATGTAACACAATTGTTTGAATCATCCATGCATTCCAAATCAATATTTTGAGAGATATCAGAAAGATATTCACAAATCAATTTATCCATAATGTCAATATGAAAAACAAAGTGATCTTCAGATGGGTATTTTATATCATCAAAAATATTGAATTGAACTCTAGTGTCACCAAATTCCATAGAGAGGGTTCTAGAATGAGCATCTATTTTGGTTCGGGCTGTTTTCAAAAATGGTCTTCCTAAAATGATAGGAACAGGAATGTGAGACATACCTTCTTCCATATCAAGTATGAAAAAGTTAGCAGGGAAAACAAGTTGTTCTACCTGAACCAAAACATCCTCTATGACTCCAGCAGGGTAAGCAGTACTTCTATTGGCTAGTTGAATCACTACACCAGTAGATTGTAAATTTCCAAGAGACAGAGATTTGAAAATAGACATAGGCATGACATTTATTGAAGCTCCTAAATCTAACATGCAATTTTCAAATTTGTTGTTGCCTATGATGCAAGGTATAGTAAACGTACCTGGATCCTTGTATTTCTCAGGAATATTTGGAACTTCCTTACCAAGCAGTGCAGATACATTTCTTCCCATGCTTATCCTTTCATTGCCCTTGAGTCTCCTCTTGTGAGTACACAACTCTTTCAGAAATTTGGCATACTTGGGTATTTGCTTGATTGCATCAAGAAGAGGTATATTTACTTCCACTCTCCTCAAAGTATCCAGGATTTCTTTGTCCACTTCTTCCATCTTCTTACTTAGAATTGCTTTTGGTAGAAAGGGAAGAGGGATATGAGATGGAATTTAGGGTGGTTGCATCTCAGACTTGCTTGTGCTTGAAGAGGGTAAATCATTCTTAACTGTCATGGGCACATTTGTTTGTTTCTCAGGTTCCTTGGGTATGGGTATTTCAAGGTTTCTACCTGATCTTAACTGAATTACACTTACGTTTCTTAGATTTGCAGCTGGTTGAGATGGTAACTTATCAGAGTTTTGAGACTGTAACTAGCTTAATGATGAAGCTAATTTCCCAATTTGGTTGCTTAAACTCTGGATGGTGGCATCAATCCTCTGTTGATACACTAAGTTTTGTGTAGCCATCTGTTTCACCAGTTCTTCCAAAGAAGGGCCACTTGTGGATGGTTGAGGTGTAGGTCTTTGGAAGGTTGGTGCATTATTTTGAAATGGGGGTTGGGGATTTTGTTATTGGTTACCCCATCTCAAGTTTGGATGGTTTCTCCAACCTGGGTTGTATCTATTGGTGGAAAGGTCATGGTTTTGTTGCTGTTGTGGTGGTGGAGGTCTATCATGGTAGATATTGGCTGCATAGGCTTAGGGATGATTATTATCCTTTTCTTGTAGAGAAGGACAACAATCAGTGGGGTGCTCTTGTGAAGTACATATGCCACACACCTTGGCAGTCATGGATTTTTGATTCACTGCCAATTGTGTGACCAAAGTGGTGAGAGCGTCAAGTTTACTCTCTAGTTTAATGCCAGATGCACTAGAATTTGAATCATATGAACTTTTAAAAGCATCATTTCTCATACTGAATTGTTGAGAATTAGATGTCATCTTTTCAATCAAGTTCCTTGCTTCAGCAGCAGTCATATCTCCTAAAGCTCCTTCACTTGCCGCATCTATCATGTTGCGATCAACGTGGTGCAGACATTCATAAAAGTACTGAAGAAGAAGTTGTTTAGAAATTTGATGGTGAGGGCAACTTACACAGAGTTTCTTGAATCTTTCCCAATACTCATAAAGACTTTCTCCAGAGAGTTGCCTAATTCCAGATATGTCCTTCCGGATTGCAGTAGTTCTAGAGGCAGGAAAGAACTTTTCCAAGAACATTTTCTTTAAGTCATTCCAACTTGTGATTGATCTTGGAGCAAGGTAGTAGAGCCAATCCTTAGCAACACCCTCTAAAGAATGAGGAAACGCTTTAAGATAGACGTGGTCTTCTTGAACGTTTTGAGGTTTCATTATGGAGCACACAATATAGAATTCTTTGAGGTGTTTGTGCGGATCTTCACCCGCAAGACCATGAAACATAGGCAACAAGTGTATAAGTCCGGTCTTAAGCATAAAAGGGACATCCTCTTCAGGATATTGAATACACAAACTTTCGAATGTGAATTTGGGTGCAGCTAGTTCTCTAAGAGTTCTTTCACGAGGTCTAGCTATATTAGGAGAATTTTCAGAATTATTTTCAACAGATTCAGATGAGATACTATCACTATCAATATCAATGAAATTATTATTAAATCTAGCTTTTCTAACTAAGCTATGAAAAGTTCTATCAATTTCAGGATCAAATGAATATAAATGCCTAAAAGTCCTTCTAGTCATACATATCATACAAGATATTTCATGATAATGAGCAATATATCATAAGAATCCTAAATCATGCAAAAGAAATAAAATAAAATAAAACAAACAAACAAACAAAATAATTTTTTATATATATCTTACTTTTTTAATTTTTAATTTTTAATTTTTTTTAAAAAATTAATTAAACAACAATTTTCCTAAATATCGTTGATCCCCGGCCACGGCAACAAAATTTGACGTTGGCTGTCGTGGTCCCGTCAAATTAGTACATTAAAATTAATTAATGTAGTACTAGGGTGTCAACCTAGGTCGTTCTCTCAAAGATCAACACAAAAATTTAGGAAAATCAAGTTTTAAAATTAATTTTTTTATAAACAATAATTTAATAACTAAAATTTATTTTTTATAGACAGAAGTTCAACAAGCATACAATGGGGGGGTTGTTTGATTTGTCACAGAAATTTAAAACAGTATAAATAATGAAACTTAGAAAAATAAAAAACAAGCGATTGATTTTCTTGGAGTATTGTAATTAAATTTATCCTTGGTTCACAAAAGGTGGTTTATACACTTTCGTTATGTCGATTTCTCAACTCAATTTGAATTAATCAACTAAGCGTCTTTTTCAATTCACAATTCCTTTACTTTCATTTAAAAATGAATATTTTAATCAAGCATCCTAATTAAGCAAAAGGAGTCAAGATCGTAAAATCTAGGAATTATTGAGCATACATAAGAACATCGCCTACATACATAATCTATTCTCAAATTATAGAATTAAGCAAACCATAATAACTAAAAGTGATTATGAAAATAGTCATTAAGCATGTATACTTTCTTAACCAATTTTAATTTAAATCTCATTTTATTCCATTTGTATAATTAAACCGATTAAGCATACAATTTAATTAAACATAATGGAATTAAACAACTAGAGTAAGATTATGAAGAAATCAACGATAATGAAAATATATTATTTTAGAAACAAGAACCTCAAAATCATTAGTACAATAACCTCCAAGAAAATCAACCAAAGGGTTTTAGCCCTCCATAATTAAAACAAACTAAAAACAAGAAAGATCAAACCCGGAATAGGAGAGAAGAATTTCCTCCAGAGGCTATGTACCTCTGTTACTCCGAATGAATATGCTGGAGGAATGGTGTCTTTAAAGCCTTTGGTATTGGTCCTATTTATAGTGAAAGCAAATGTAAAGGTCTCCTGCTGACGTGCAGGGTTGCGAATTTGCTTCCATGCTACGCGTAGTTATGAGGCTATGCGTGAGGTTTTGGTGACTCGGAATACATTATTTTCTCTAATTTTCTCTAATAATTCTTCAATAATGCTTAGACACTTATGCTGCATGTTCCCCACTGAGATAGTGTCGTATGTCTGTAGTGGATTGGCCATTATATGTTTAATATAAATAAATTCCCCACTTCTGAAGTTGCACACAGCCTGTTAATGGGATCCTCGTCATTGTTGATGCTTCGCGTAGGCTTGACGCTACGTGTCAGGTTCTTGAGGTCTCATGCTACGCTGGGACTGGCGCTACGCGTAAGCTCTGATGATCGATTTCATAATTTCCCAATTGTAACTTCAATTATCCACTACAATATAAGGGAAATCAAGTAAGATTTATTGTTTTCATTTAAAGATTGTCCCTTAATTCATTTTAAGATCAAATATTAAATAAAGCTTAAATTATGAAAACGTGTTAAAATGCATAATATTACACAATTAGCAATGGCAAATTATACACATTTAAAGTAAGGAATTAAGGATAAATCACGCATCATCAGAAAGGAATGTGCTTGATCGCTGGATTGTATTCCTACTGGGGAGGAGGAGCTAATCGAAGTCTGTTGCTGGATCGTTGTTCCACTGGGGAAGAGGTCTTGATTAGTGTTAGTTTTGTGGCAATCGTGGTTCCACTGGGGAGAGAATTTGATGATTCCACTTGGGGAGAGGGTTCTGCTTGAAGTTGATTTCTGGGTTGTATTTTCGCTGGGATAAAGGGATGTGCTTGATTATTGGACTGTATTCCCACTGGGGAGGAGGAGTTTGCTTGGTCACAATTTGTGGCAAGGTGGTTATACTGGGGAAAGAAGAGCTTGGTGAAGTTCTCTTTTCTAAGCTGAAGCTCAACTAAAGAAGAGGGGTTCAATTGAAGTCTTTTTCCTGAGATTATAGTTCCACTAGGGAAATGGACTTATCCTAAGCGTGATTAGGATTGTGGATCTACTGGGAAGGAGGTCTAGTCTGGATTATAGTCTCACTGGGAAAGGATCTAGTCTAGATCGCAGACTCACTGGGGAGGAGGTCTTGATATGTGCCAATTTTGTGACAATATGTAATTCTATCAGGGAGAGAGATTGGTGAACATCTGTTTTTGGATCGTTGATCTTAGCTAACCCTTAGAAAAAGGGTGAGTAATACAGAGATAAACAAATTGACATTTTTGGGTAAATTTCCTTGGAAACATAGACCCAGAGATAAATCATGGATGAAATAGAAGCAATTTCTAATTTCAAAAAGCGTGCCTAGTAGAGTTAGTTATGCTTGCCTGAAGCAAGGTCAGATGCTGGGGGCATTTTGTTCCCCACGACTCTAAATTTTACCATTTCTATTTTTAATCATTTTTATTCAGGAAAACTTGTTTTGTTATGAGACTCAATCATGAACACGTACAGAAAAAGAGAGTAAAGTTTTATTCATGGATACCAAACAGGTATAATGGTAAGGAAAGCAATGTAAAACAAATGGAACAAATGGACTAAAGTGTAAAGAGCTGATGGTAAGTGAAATAGGGGAGGCTCATGGATCCTCTAGTGATGTCTTGAGAGCGATGAGGATCTCGATCTTTTATCACGACTTCATGTTCACCCTTCGACTTTGCCTGTGAGAAGGTAATTCGACGATGATCCATATGCCCCAGTTTGGTTTTGCACTTTCTGCGTGGGAAGTTTTAGCCACACTGTCAAGATTTTAGACTTTAATTTTTGCCTGAGCCACCTTTTTAGGTTTTCGACTCACCGGGTTGCTCTAACTTTTGCCTAGGCCGCCCTTTCAAGTTTTCAGCCTAGTGAGCGCTTCTTTTTTTTAGGCATAGTACTTTCACCGTATCCGCATTTACGGGCATTGGCAAGTCCTCTTCATCCATATAAGCAAGTATTAAGGCTCCCCAGAAAAGGCTTTCTTTATGACATACGGCCCTTCATAATTAGGCGTCCATTTCCCCTGGTTATCCTTCTGGATCGGCAAAATCTTTTTGAGGACCAGGTCTCCTTCTTGGAACTATCGGGGTCATACCTTCTTTTCAAATGCTCACTTCATGCGTTTTTGATACAACTGACCATGACAGAGGGTAGTTAACCTCTTTCCGTCAATTAAGTTCAATTGGTCGTATCTAGCTTGGGCCCATTCAGCTTCTTCTAATTTCGCCTCCATTATCCATTGAAGGGACGAGATCTCAACTTTAAAAGGCAATACCGCTTCCATTCCGTAGACTAGGGAGAAAGGGGTCGCCCCAGTTGAGGTTCAAACCGAGGTCCAATATCAATGCAAAGCAAAAGGGAGCATTTCGCTCTAATCTTTGTAAGTCACCACCATCTTTTGTACTATCTTCTTGATATTCTTATTAGTTGCTTTGACTGCTCCTTTCATCTTTAGCTGATATGGAGAGGAATTATGGTGAGAGATTTTGAAACCCTCACAGAGCTCCTTCATCATCTTATTGTTTAGATTTGTGCCATTGTCGGTAATGATCTAACTTGGCAAACCATACCGGCATATCAGCTCTCTTTTAACGAACTTGACGATGACATTCTTGGTCATATTAATGTACGAAGCCGCTTCCACCTACTTGGTGAAGTAATCAATGGCAACTAAAATAAAATGGTGGTCGTTCGAGGCTTTTGGCTCAATAGGCCCAATGACGTCCATACCCCATATTGAAAAGGGCCATGGTACTGGCAAGACATTCAAAGATAATGGAGGTGCATGAATATGATCAACATATATCTGAAATTTGTAACACCTCCGTACATGAGCAAAACAATCTGCTTCCATGGTCATCCAATAGTATCTGGCCCTCAAGATCTTTCTTGACATGGCGTGCCCATTCGTGTGAGTTCTAAAAGATCCTTCGTGGATATCTCTCATGATTTGATTTGCTTCAATGGTGTCAACACAATGAAGGAGGACAGAGTCATGGTTTCTTTTGTATAGTATATTCCCATTCAAGAAATAACCTATAGCAAGCCTTCTCAAAGTTTGCTTGTCATTATCTATAACATCATTGGCATATCCTTGGCACTGAAGATACCTATTGATGTCATGATACCACGCCTTCCCGTTTGGCTCTTCTTCTATGACTCGGCAATATGCAGGTTCCTGCTGTTTCTTTACCTCGATGAGAGGCACTTTGTACTCACCACTTACTTTGAACATTGAAGCCAGAGTGGCCAAGGCATCAACCATCTAGTTGTCATCCCGGAGAATGTGATAGAAGGTGATCTCATCAAACTCTTTGATTATCTCCTTAATATGAGCGTGATAGGGAATAGGTTTATTGTCCGTAGTTTCCTATTCACCTTTTAACTGATTGATGACCAAAGTAGAGTCCCCGTAGACCTCCAACGACTTTACCTTCGCCTCTAATGCTGCTTGAATCCCTAACGAGCATGCCTCATACTCAGCAATGTTGTTGGTACAATCGAAACACAACTTGGCACAGACAGGGATAAATTCTTTATCTAGTGAAATCAGGCACGCCCCAATTCCATGTCCCAATACGTTAGAAGCCCCGTCGAATTTTAGTATCCACCTGTCTTTACGGTTATTTTCCTTCTTAAATAGTGCTAGGATATACTCATCCAGGAAGTTAGATTGCATTGGTTAGTAATCATTGATGGGCTGGTGTGCCAAATAGTCCACTAGGGGACTTCCTTTTATGGCCTTCTGAATGATATATGTTATGTCGTATTCGGTTAACAAAACTTACCAACGAGTGATTCTTCCAGTCAATGCAGGCTTTTCAAAGATATACTTGATGGGGTCCATTTTAGAAACCAGCCATGTAGTGTGACATAGCATGTACTGCTGTAAGCGTCGGGCTGCCCATGCTAATGCGCAACAGGTTCTTTCCAAAGCTGAATACCTCATCTCACAATCAGTGAACTTTTTGCTCAGGTAGTATATGGTGTGTTCCTTCTTCCTGGCCTTATCGTGCTGACCCAATACATAACCCATGGATTCGTCCAACACGGTCAAATACAAGATTAGTGGCCTCCCGGGGATTGGTGGCACCAAGATCGGTGGTTCCCGCAAATACTGCTTTATTTTTCAAAAGCCACTTGATAGTCCTCGTTCCATTGCCCCGATTGGTTCTTGTGGAGTAACTTCAAAATTGGCTCACAAGTTATTGTCATTTGTGAGATGAATCGGGCAATATAGTTCAACCTTCCTAGGAATCCTCAGACTTCCTTCTCTGTGTGAGAAGGAGGCATTTCAAGGATGGCTTTAACTTTGTCAGGATCAACCTTTATCCCCTTTTCGCTTACTATAAACCCGAGCAGTTTTCCAGACCTTGTGCCAAAGCTGCATTTGGCTTGGTTTAATCTGAGCTTGAATTTCTTCAATTGTTTGAAGAGCTTTCTCAAGTCGACAATGTGCTCCTCCTCTGTTTTGGATTTAGCAATGATATCATCCATGTATACTACTATTTCCTTGAGCATCATGTCATGGAAGAGGCTTACCATTGCTCTTTGATAGGTTGCCCCAGCATTTTTCAATCCAAAGCACATCACCTTGTAGCAGAAGGTGCCTCAAAGAATGATAAATATGGTTTTTTCCATATCTTCTCGCGCCATCTTGATCTGATTGTACCCTAAAAACCCATCCATGAATGAAAAGATGGAATGTTGAGCCGTGTTATCAACCAAGACGTTGATTTGTGGTAGAGGAAAATCATTTTTAGGGCTAGCCCGATTCAAGTCTCGATAATCCACACACATTCTCACTTTCCCGTCTTTATTTGGAACGGGAACTATGTTGGCTACCCACTGAGGATACTTAGCTACAACTAGGAAACCAGCGTCAAACTGTTTTTTAACCTCGTCCTTAATCTTAAGGAGCATCTTTGGTTTCATTCGACGCAGCTTCTGTTTAATCGGTGGACATTCTGGCTTCAGAGATAACCTGTGCTCCATAATACTATTGTCCAACCTGGCATATCTTGATACGACCATGCGAAGATATCACAGAACTCTCTGAGCAGTCTAACCAGTTTTTTTCTTCACTCCTTACTTAGAGAAATGCTAATGTTGACTTCTTTCACCTCTCTTTCATCCACTAGGTTAATGGTTTTGACCTTTTCATGATGAGGTCAAATCTCCCTATCCTCTTGTTCTAACAACCTTGTTAATTCACCAGATGGTTCAAAGTATTCCTCACCTTCTTCATCGACATAGTCAACCGGGAGATCAGAGTCGTGATATGAGATCGAGATCCCGCTACTCTTAGGAAAATTGTTTTTGGATCTGTATTTTATTGTATTATAGTGAAAGAAAAAGAAAATAAGCAAGCAAAAGGATCAAGCAGAAGGATATAAAGTAAAAAAATGGGATACTGGATTTCAGCACGTGTTCATTAATGAAGGAAATAAATAAACAAGTTTTTCCTTTATTACAAAAAGGGGTCCCAAAGCCTTAGGCATAGCAGAGGGACCAACAAGCCATAAGGGTATTGTTTAATTACTCTGATAAAACATTTAAAGTCGTGGGGAATTCAATGATCTCCCAATTACATAGCTCCTAGTTCGATAGGCAAGCATAAACAAGTCCAGCATCATCATCGAAACTATCTTCAATTACGACCACTTGGTCCGGAGGCATTATCCTTGCGCTCTGAAAACTCTGGTAAAGGTCACAGACGGGGATTCTCGTGGTATGAGGTTCTTGGCCAGTGAGATAGGCAGCCCTCTTTTCTCTTTTCTCTTCCCTCACTCTCCTTTTATCAGCAGTCGTAGGCCGGTATCCCAAGCCATATCTATTTTTGTTTTCGGGGAGACACACAGGTTCGATTCTCCCTTCCAGGTCACGTCCCAACCCTTTTTTTGGCTTGTACCCCTCACGTAGCATTGTCCTTGCCATTGCTAAGGACGCATTCGAGAAGCATGTCCTTATGGTGCCTTTTCCTACGTGCGTAGTGTTAGCCATTTCCAAAGCTTGAAAAGAGGTTTCAAGACCTATTCGGCCGCTTCAATATACGGGGTGGTGACAGTTTGCTGACTAAAAAGTCCTCTTCCCCAGAAACAATCACCAACTTGTTATTGACGACAAACTTCAATTTTTGCTGCAACATGGAAGGAATAACCCTGGCTAAATGGATGCACGGTCGGCCTAGTAAACAGCTGTAGGCAGGCATGATATCCATATTTGGAAGAGGATCTGGAAGGTACAGGGTCTAACCTGTATTGGCAATTCGATTTCAACCATGACTTCCCTGCGAGTCCCATCAAAGGCTCGCACCACCATAGAGCTTGGCCTCATATGCGTCCCGTCGAAAGGTAACTTTACCAACGTTGACTTCGGCATAACATTGAGGGATGACCCATTGTTAATAAGCACTTTCACAACGATATGGTCTCGGTATTTTACGAAAATATAAAGTGCTTTGTTGTGCCTCATTCCTTCCGCGGGTACCTCGTCGTCTATGAAGGTCAAATAGTTACTGGCGACGATGAGCCCCACTATGCCTTGGAACTTATCGATAGATATGTCGTGGTTCACATGTGCCTCACTCAACACTTTCATCAATGTGTTTCGGTGTGGTTCGGAATTCATCAACAGAGATCACAGGAAAATCTTTACGGGAGTGTGGTTTAACTGATCCAGCACTTGATATTTGCTATGGCGAATAAACTTCAAAAATTCTTGGGCTTCTTCATCAGTTACGGCCCTTTTAGTTTCACCAGTAGTTCATTCTCCCTCGTTTTAACTTTCCCAGCAACCTGGTCACGCGTTTGTTCCAAAAGAGTGTAAACTCTTCCACTCTGGGTCATTCCTCCAATTCCAGCAATATTGGTGACAGAATTTAAGGGTGAGTCACTTGTTGTTGAACCGAAAATCACCACATCCGCATGATATCTCCATGGGACTACCTTGGAACTCTTAAATGTGAATGGGGACAGAGTTTGCACAGTGATGACAGGCCGTGGAAAAGCGGGAGCTACTGGAGTACTTTTGCTATAAAATATAGTCAAGGGTTTCGGGGCTTGTATCCCTGGTTGATCCTGGATCATACTTATTTCACCTTCTCGGTGCTTACAAACTTACATAGTATGGCTGTCAATAAGTCCTTGAAGGATTCTACGAAAGCTTTGGCATTCGGCAGTTTGTTCCTTGTAATGTTCTTCACCCTATGAACCCTCTATCAAACCTATTTCCAGTCAATGATAGTGAATCACCCTCAATAGTGTTCTTATGTCAGCAACACTCATAATACAGTCTTTATCAACCCTGATAACATTGACCTCTGATCCTCTATGGTTGGGCAAAGGGTTTGTGGACACATTTGGGCTTTCCTCACGAAAGTTTAGCCAATTGGCCCTAATCAGATCCCTCACTTTAAACTTTAGTTCTATACAGTTTCCTATGGAATGTCCCGGTGCACCGACATGGTAATCACATCACACATTCAGGTCATATCCCTTAGGGTAAGAAGGTTGGACTAGTCTCAAAGGACAAGGTACCACTAGAGTGTTCCTGATGAGGTGAGGCAAAAGCTTAGTATATGTCATGGGGACGAGATCAAACTGTATCTGGGCACGGTCATTGTTTGGCATTCTTAAATTTGGATTAGGGTTGGGCGATTAGTTCACTTACGACAGTTGGAATGGCGCTTATTGAGGTACGGGAGGTCTTGCAACGGGTGGTCGGAAATAGGGCTGAGTTGGATTTTACACTGCTGCCGCATAGGAACTAGGTGCATAGGAACTGGTAGGCTAAAAGGCGACAGCATGGGAAGGATTTGATTGGTTCCTTCAGTCATAAGAGATGGTGTTGGTCTCCCCACTTCTCTTCTTACCTTCACTGGTCGTCGTTCTTTTCACGGCTCCTATTCCAGGTGAGCCTTGGGCGATCTTCCCAGTTCTTAATCTATTTTCTATCCTTTCGCCAATAGTGACGATATCAGAAAAATGTGATGAAACACTTTCGATCATCCGATCATAGAAAGGAGATGAAAACGTGTTAATGAACATGGAGACTACTTATTTTTCTGACAATAAGGGATCTACTTGTACGGTGACCTTCTGCCACTGTTGTGTATATTCCTTAAATGTCTCACTCTCCTTTTTCGTCATATTCTGAAGTTGGACCCTATTTAGTGCCATATCCAGATTATACTTATACTGTCTCATAAAGGTGTCTGCCAGATCCTCCCAACTACGGATGCGAGATCATTCTAGATATGTGTACCAGGTCAAAGCAGCCCTAGCTAGGCTGTCCTGGAAACAGTGGATCAGCAGCGGGTCGTTGGAGGTGTGTGAAGCCATCTTTCTATAATACATGGTAAGATGATTTTTAGGGCAAGTTAAACCTTGATACTTGTCGAAATTTGGCACCTTAAACTTCAGGGGAAGGACAACATCCGGAATCAAACAAAATTCAGTGGCTTTTCCCAATCCGAAACCTCCCATCCCTTCTACGCCTTCAAACGCCTTTCAAGGATCTCTATTTTTCCATCTTGGGTGGCAGCGGTAACGCCTGAGTTAGGGGTAACATAGGATGCCCGTAAGGTTGGTAAACATGTGCTAGGTCTACATTTAATGGGGAGATCTGGGGTCGGGTAACGGTTTGAGCGGCATAGGCAGGCTGGGTAACTTTGGCTTGAGTGGTTTGTGTTTGGGCATGGGCTATCTGGAATTCGTGAAATAGTGGTATGTTTGGTTGAGTGGGGTGATGGACTGGTTCTTGGTGGTTTGGCTCTTCTTGTGGGTTAGTCTGGAGAGTGAGAAAATATCCTGGGGGAAAGCCATATAACGGGAAAGGTATAGCATTTCCATCCGTATCCACGAAGGTATGTTGTTGGGTATATGTCGTGCCACGACCGGGTTGAGATTTAACAACGGGGTTTGGCCTTCTGATATGGATGGTGAGGGGCAGTGCTGTAGGATTAGGGATTTGTTCACTGGTTAGGCCAGGAGGGTGCCGCAGGGTAGGTGGCTGTTATTGGGCATCCTCAATACCAGCGGAGGAACCCCCTTCTGTGACTCTTTTTCCAAAAGCTTGGCCATCTCGGCCATCTGTTCCTTGAGTTAATTGAGCTCAGCTCTCAAATTCTCGTTTTCTTGCTCTATCTCTGCCATGAGTTTCTTTCGGAGCCTAGTTCCGTAAGGATGCTTACCCGTAATATCTAAAGAAACACAGAGATTTGTTAGAAGAAAAGCAGGTTGATAATAGAAATGAAAAAGTAAAAGGATATTACGCGGGACACCATTCGAAACTCAGCGTGTATCCTTTGACTGTTCCTCAGAACGTCACATTCAAAAGAACTACGTAAAATAGTAAATAATGATTAACATGAGATAATCGTGGAGGCAAAAGATTCCTTCATTTCATACTTTCACAAGGGTACAATGCTGCCGTGAAGGCTTGATTATAATGCATGAAAACATATTAGTCGTCCCTGGCTTGGGCAATCATGGCCCTCATTTTATTCTCTCTCTACAATAACTCAAGAAAATTGAAATTTCTTTAGAGTAGTGAGAGGATTGGCCATCTCCTTAGCTTGTTTCAGTAAGGATGGGAGATCTTCTAGAGCTCCAGTAGCCCAGTGTGCCAGATTGGCGAAACGACCCATCCATAAGCGAATGGTTTCATCTTGCTAAGTCAACTCGGCCTCCAAAAGATGTATGACCTTTTGACAGTCTTACTCTATACTCATGGTGTGTTGTCATTCACCATTTATCTCCTACTCGCAAGCCTGCACCACCTCACTAAGTTGTTGCTCCAACCTGTGGACTTGGGATTGCAACAGCTCCTTTTGCACCAAAGCGTTCCATTTATTTTCTTTAGATTGTGTCAGCATATCCTTTAGAAAATTATTCTCAGCCAAGATGGTATCACTTTGTTTGCTTTTCATTTTTAGCTGAGAGTTGGCTGCTCAGAGACATTGGTCTTATTTTATCCTATAGTCTTCTTCAAGCTTCAGTTTCTTCCCAATCTCTTCCATGGCTTGCTTATTCTCCAAATTTTCCCTTTTCTGAAGGGTGCATTCTTGTTGATATCTCAGCAAGTCTTCCTCTAGCTCCTTATTCTTAGCAGTCAATTCCTCTATCTTGGCCTTTAATACCTTGGTTGCCTTATCTTCTATGATAAGTGGTGGAGCAAGAGTGCTTGCTGGTAGATAAGAGGGACTCCTGAAAGGCAGTTTAACAATAGAAACCCTATTCAGGACCCATTCATGATACTTTTCTCCCACAGTATGGCTTTGTGCCCCTAACTCTTTTCCCATCTTATGGATCTTTCTCCATGCATTCGCTATATCCCGAATGACAGACATATAGCTTTCCTTCGTATAATACAAAATGAAAGGAGTAAGCAACTCTTCATTCAGTGGTCCAAGCAAAGGATAAGCCAACTGACACTTGGCTATAACAGGATTATAGTTGATACATCCTTACATGCCAATAAGAGGAACATTTGGATAATTCCCACAGTGATGGATGATTGACTCAACTTCCAACCATTGGGGATACCATCTGACTTTCTCAACTGTGAGCCCTACAGGGTGGTTTGCCTATTCACGCCCATTCTTTACTACCAGTTGGCATAGTTTCAGATCGGAGAAGGAACATTCAGCCTTGCAAATCTGATGGAAAGCATGAGACATGAGCCATACATATAGAACAGGTACACAACAAATGATCCTCATTCCACCTTGCGTATGACAAAAATCCATGGTGTAGTACACACTAGCCAGCACTGATGTGACGGGATTCTCAAGCCTATGCTTACGAGCTATAAAGATAGCAATAGTATCATAATCCATGTAGTTGTCAAGATTAGGGAACAAGACAACTCCATAGATAGTAAGAGCTAAAATATCCATAAAAGTTTCCCAATCTTCCTTATCTGCAGGATCTATATGTGTTTCTCAAGAAACTCCTGAGTGAATCCAGGAATCTGATTCCTATTCATCTTCACCTTCTTCAATATCTCAAGATGGATTTTCAAAGTACGGGCGACAGAAGTGATAGTTGCATGATGGTCAAGATGACGGTAGGGAATCTGTCCTTCCAAAGGCATCCCCAAGATTTGTTCAAACGCTTCTATAGATGGGGCCAGCTGAAAGTCCCTAAATGTGAAGCATCTGAGAGACAGGTCATAGAACTGTGTTAAGGATGTGATCACCTTAGTTTGCACTTCCACTTCTTTGCACTTCCACTTCTAAGAGCTTTAGAATCCTTCCATACTTTCTGGTAAAGGCCATTTTCTGCGTCAAGTTTAATTTTCTTCCCATTGTGTGTAGACTACCAGTGTCAATTTTCTTGGCTTTAACATGCAGTATTCTTCTTAATTCAGTCACATCCATACCAAAACTATCATGTCTCATGTTAATTTCCATATTTGCTCAGAGGTACTTACTAAGTCCCGAATGGCTTCCTACAAGAACAAAGATAAGGAAGAAAAATTAGTTACTGCCATGTTTTGGAAACCATTATTTCCCTACCAATTTATTGAAAAACCATTTTCACTTTGGGAAGTAGCGGTCGGCAAAACTCGTGCCAAACTAAAGTCATGTGGGTCATAGATTTTCTAATCGTCATTAATGTCTTTCTTGAAGACAAACAAAATTATATTTCACTTTTCATTTTTGTTACGACGATAGGGAAGATCTATGACCCAAGACTCAGAGGAACACAATGAAGAGGGAGCCGCCCACCTGTTAAAAGATTACTAGTCTTTTTAGAAAATTGAATTATATTTGGAATAAAGTAATCCTTTGACGGGTAAGCGGCTCATCTATTTGGATTCAATAGGGAAAGCGAGAATGATGCAAGGTAAAGTAAAGTCTACCCCTTTTTGGCCTAAGTTAGGTTTTCTGGAAGTCTTTTCTAGGCCCTACGGCTTGTCTAGGAGTGACTCCTCACATTGGGCAGTTCGCACTAGACTTCTAAAAGGTTACTAGAGCCAAGATCCTACTCATGATGTGACCACAACAGTAGGAAATCTACTAGGTGTGTACATCATGAAAGGTCGAACTCTAGTTGAGGTTCTTACAATCACAGGATGGGAAGACATCCCAAACGACACCGCTACCAACCTCCCCTAACTTAAGTTTCATTTGGGGCCCGGGTATAGGGCGCCACTCATAAGTGTGTGTAAAAATATAAGTGTAGTGTGTGAAAAGGCATTCAATACTTGTACCTTACCCCATTCTACATAGAGAATGAATATAGAACAATAACACAAAGTCGTCTGCCCTAGGGTTCAATAATTACATAGAAAAATAACACAGAGTCATCTACCCTAGGGTTCAATAATCATGCAAATATTAACAGTGCATAAATGACAAAATATGATTGAAACTACAAAACAAACACCTACAATGTTAACAGAAAATAAAATAAGGGAGGAAATAAAAAAAACAAACAAAAGGCTATATAAAAACATACGCTTTCAATTTAACTGGCCTGACCCTCTTAAGTGTCCCCAGTGGAGTCACCATCTGTCACGAACAGAATCGTGACGGTGTGGCCGACCCGTCCATAACGAACGGAGATGAAAAATAGAACGGAATAGGGAGTCGCCACCAATGTTTTTATCCATAGAAAAAAACATTGAAAAAAACTTTATTAAACCACTGGTTAAAAAAATGAGATTCAAGTTCGAGAGTCGGTTATGAATAGGGAAGGTATTAGCACCCCACTATGCCTGTTAAAGAAACAGTACCAAAATTGAAGATGCGTATTATAAATAGCCCTGAAATCATTTTTTTATTTCTTCTCTTTTTTCTTGAAGGAAACAAATAAGATAAATTAAAAAAAAAGCTAGGAACGAAGTTAACAGAATGTCTTGTCCAAATTAACCCTAGTTTTTAGTGAGAAAATATATGGAAAAGGAAAGAATACTAACAAGACATCTCGTATAAATTAGTCATTCTCTCATCAAAATGTAGGGTCGAAAAATGGAAGGGTTAGCAGGACGTCTCGTCCAAATTAACCCCATCTCATGGAAAATGATAACGGCCAAAAGTAAATGGAGAAAATCAACAAGATGTCGCGTCTAAATTGACTTTCATGAAAATAATAAGAATGAGATTAATTTAAAAGGAGAATGAGAAAGGAAAAGAAATGGGCCCGACAGGAATTAATTCCTGCTCCTACGTATTCTCGAGCTTTCGAGAAATCAAGGTTACGTAGTTCTTTTAAAAGGGATATGTAGGTTCAGTGACGAGTATGGTCTGAGAGGAAAAAGGAATACAAGGCGAAGTTCTCCACACGTGTATAGGCCTAGGCAATAGTGTAGGCAAAAGTAATTATGCATGACACTAACTTAATATTGCTATTGTACTGATTAAAAGAAATATCAAAAGTACATGTTATTTTTGTTTTATGTTATAAAATAGGACAAAAAAAGAAAGTTCAACTGAAATAGAACAAGTGAAAATAGGGAAGAGATGAAGAAATTATAACCGGTGTGGGAGTACGTACTAGGGAAGCCGGACTCGAGATTCAGAGCCGGTGTAGACTGGAACAGCAGTGATTAGAGTGGAGGCAACGAGAATGGGCCTAGTAGTTACTGAATCCGGTGTGGGACCTCAGTATAGATCCAGTGTGCTGGTTCAGAGAGAGTCTTAGGGACTTTGGCTATGGATCCGGTATGAGAAAAGAAGTGAGTTTAGGACAGAACCGGTAGTCAAGCAATCTGAAGTGGATCCGATGTGACAAGAGTAGGAGTCTGGTCACCTTTTTTACTATCTGGGAGGGAAAAATGAAGTCACTGTGAAATAGTAGTACTGTTCTATTCAATACTTAAATGTAAAGGGGATTTTCAAAGGAAATTTGGACAGAGTTTTCGCAATGTAGGCAAAAGGTTTCTTGTTACAGGAATTAAGAGTTCAAAACTTCAGACCCTTGGACCTCTTCAAGTAAGGCATTTATAGAGGTTTCTTCAACCCTCTCCCATGCTGTTGAGTGCTTTGACAACTCACACTTCCACTAACCCATGCTCGTAATGGTGAAACAGGCTGGCCACTAAACCATTGTGGGGAACAATGGGAAGTAGAGAGTTTTTTATTATTTCTTATTTTATTCCATCTACCACTTGACTGGATTTCAAGATCTAGTCTGGTAATGCTTTCCACATCATAAGACGAGGTCCAAGGCGATGTGGGAGTATTTTGAATTGTTCACATCGGAATGAGACTAAATGACATCGGTTGAGCTGGCCACTTATGACCAGTATAGGCAACGAAGATGGTGTAACAACTACACTGATAAGGGCCCCAGATAGGCCGGTGTTAGCTCATTTGTTCATAGCCTACACCAGCTCATTACTTGGCCGGTGTTATCTTTTTATTTGTTTGTTCCTGTTGGCCTTATTTTTCAATTGGTTTAGCCAGACTGAAAGAGGTGTTCACAACTAGAAGGAAGTCTCAAGACTTTCTTCAGCCGTTTCTATGTATGGAGTTGATATGGGCTTGCTAATGAGGAAATCTTCCTCACCAGAAACAATAATTAGCTTGTTGTCTACTACAAATGTTAGCTTTTGATGGAGGGTAGATGGAAACACACCGGCAGAATGTATCCAAGGCCTCCCCAATAAGCAACTATAAGTAGGATTGATATCCATCACTTGAAACAAGACGTTGAAGGTTCATAGGCCCACTTGGATGGGGATCTCAATATCTTTAATGACCTGTCTTCGAGTACCGCCAAAAGCTTTTACTACTATTGAGCTTGGCTTCACATGTGTCCCATCAAATGGGAGTTGATTTAAAGTGGACTTTGACATGATATTCAGAGAGGAGCCATTGTCAACTAGGACCTTGGCTAGGATATAATCCCGACACTTGACAGAGATATGTAATGCTCTGTTATGACCTCTCCCTTCGGCAGGTATCTCTTCATCGGTGAAAGTTAAGTAGTCATTTGAGGCAATATGCCCCACTATCCCTTTGAACTTCTCCGATGAAATATCTTTCACAACATGTGCTTTATTCAGGACTTTCAACAACCTTCCACAAGCATCTTCCTCTGTTATTCCCTGGAGAGGGTCTTCTTCTTTTTCTTTACCACAACTTTCTTTTTCACTTACAGACACATCCTTCTTTCTCAAGTTTTCAAGAGCATAAATCTGTCCGCTCCTAGTCATTCTACTCGTCCCAGAAATATTGGTTATCGAGGATGACGATTCTTTTGGGAGTTGAGGGATTACATCCACCTCATACTTCCATGGTACTATATGGGTTTCTTTGTATAAAAATGGAGATGGGGTCCTAACTATCAAGGACGAATGTTGAACAACAGGCTGAACACCTTTGTCATAGTAGACCACTAGAGGCTTTGGTATACCTAGGTTGACTGAGCTAGAGTCGTATTCTTCTTGGATCATATTTTCATTTTCATGAGGGCGACGGTAAATCTCTACTAAATGTGTGTCCAATAATCCTTGCAAGGCATCAAGAAAATTAGGATCAGTGGACACTTGATCAAGATTGAGATTTGGAATTTCGGTTATCATTCCTCTCTTGCAAAGTTAAGTGTATATCCAAGGAAAAGAGTTTCTCACTTCCACTACTCTTTTTACGCGACTAATTCCCTCATCCTCCAAGACTGCATTTACTCTTGAGGTCCCATTATCAGGTAGAGGGTTGGTTTAGATATTTGGATTTCCTTTTAGAAAATTAAGTCATTTTGCCCTAATCAAGTCTCAGACCTTGTATTTAAAGGCGGTGTAGTTTTCTATTGAATGACCCGGTGCTCCACTATGATAATTACATTTGGCATTAGGGTCGTATCCCTTAGGATACGGTGGTTCCACTGGTTTCAACGGGCAAAGTACAACCAAAGTATTATTGATGAGAAGTGGTAATAATTCAGTATATGACATGGGAACTAGGTCGAACTGTGTGGGTGCATGTTCATTGTTTGGTTTTCTGATGTGGGATTTTCATTGGGATTAGGTACCCACTATTGTGTTGAAGGTGAAAGATTTCTGAAATTTCGGTTAAGTGGTGATTAATAAGGCTGTGGATATGGAAATAATGGGGTTCCAAAAGCGGCAGCTATGTATGGGTGAGGTCTATAGGATGGATGGGGTGGTTGGAAAACATATGGATGTTGGTAGATGGTGGGATTTAGTGGCCTTGGTTTGCCGTATACAAAATTTGTTTCTTCGCCTCTTCTTTTTACTACCCCAGTTACGATCTTCCCTACTATGGATGTTCCAGATGCTCCTCAGGGAACTTTGCCAACTCTTATCCCACTTTCAATTCTTTCTCCAATCACTACTACATCAGAGAAGTTTGATGAGACACTCCCAAGCATTCTGTCATAGAAGGGTGCCTGGAGAGTATCAATGAACATAACAACAAGCTCTTTTTCGATTAAAGGTGGTTCTACTTGGGCTGCTAATTCTCTCTAACACTGAGCATACTCCTTGAAGGATTCATTTTCCCTTTTAGACATATTCTGCAACTGGAGTCTATCCGGTACCATGTCCATGTTGTACTTGTATTGCTTAAGAAAAGCATCCGCCAAGTCTTTCCAACATCATATGCGTGTCCTCTCAAGATGTGTGTACCAGCTAAGAGTCGGCCTAGCAAGACTGTCTTGGAAGAAGTGGATCAGTAGTTTCTCATCATGAGAATATGCAGCCATTTTCTGACAATACATTGTCAAATGATTGCTCGGACATGTGGTACCCACGTATCTATCAAATTTGGGTAGCTTGAACTTTGAAGGGATTACTACATTTGGAACCAAGCACAATTCAACAACATTTGTTGTACCTAAACTATTTCCTCCTTCGACAGCTCGGAGCCTCTCTTCCAACAACTCTATTTGCCCTTTTGGCAAAGAAGTCGTGACTGTATTTAGATTCAATGTACCGAGGGAACAATTTGGGCAGGATCTTGATGGATAGATGGTTGGTGTGTCATATGTAGGTAGGCATATTGGAATGGGTTGAATGGCGTAGTTGGGCGTATAATATTGGGTTGTGGGGTAGTTTGTGGTTGAGTTTGAGTATTTTGGGGAATGGTTGTTGTTTAATTGGTAATTAGAGGGCTAGATGTCTGGGGGTTGGGAATTTGTTGGGCGGCGGAAGGATTTTCTTAAGTAGGATTAGGATTCATAGTGTAATATCCTTGAGGTAAACCGTATGGAGGCCATGTATATGTTTGTAGAGCATTCCTGTCTTGGGAAACAAAATATGGAAATGGCATAACATAAGGTGGGTGTTGGATGGGTTGAGATTCCATTACTGGAGCAGGGTTATTTGCATGTATGGTCAAGGGTATAGGATTCCCTTCCTGATCTTGCATGGTAGCATCAGGATTCCCACTTGCTGCAGAGGATCCCCCTTCCGTGACCTTCTTCTCTAGAAGCTGGACCATCTTTACCATTTGCTCATTGAGCTAATTAACCTTATTCCTTAAATCGTCCACAGTAGATGGTTCTGTCTCTTCCATGAGCCTTGCTTGCAGTCTAGTCCTATAAGGATGCTTTGAACCCTCCGTACCCATGATGTAGGTAAGTACAAAGAAACCCCCTTACAAACAGCAAAATTTTGTTAAATAATGTAAAGAAACATAAAGTAAATGAATTTTAAACATCGGTAAGCATAGATAAACTTTTCTTTTAGAATGTCTTATTCTAAAGTACTAAGTTAAGAAAAATGGAAATTTAACATAAGATTTATTCATTATTCAACAACAAGTTCCATCATTTATTACAACAAATCAATTTTCTCTCGCCCTCGAATTCAAGACCTTCATTTCTTCTAATCGCCCCTTGCAGTATTGGATGAAAGTTATAACTTCTTCTGGTGTAGAAAGTGGATTCACCATTGCTTCAGCTTTCTTTAACAGGTGAGGAATATCTCCAAGTGTTCCATAAGCAAGACCAGCCATGTTAGAAAAATAGTTTTTCCAAGAATAGACAAGACTATCCATCTCAACCTTCTCTAGCATCATTAAACGTGTAATCTCTTCATATCTCTCTTTATCTCCCATGGCTTGCCATTTCTCCTCATTTATCTCACGCTCGCAAGCATCGACAACATCCTTGACTTGTTGTTCCAATTCATCAATTCGTGCTTGCATAAGGTCCTTCTGAGCTTGAGCTTCTTCTTTTGTCTTGGCTAAGATTTCCTGTAATCACCTTTTGTCAGCCAATATATCATCCTTTTGCTTTTCTTTGGTTTTCAACTGACTGTTCGCTGTTTGGAGGCATTGATCTAATTGCCTCGTATATTCTTTATCCATTCTCTGCTTTTTACTGACATCTTCAAAGGTAGTTTCTAATTCAAACCTTTTTCTCTTAAGGGAAGCATTGTCTTGTTGAGCCTTGATTAATTCATCCTCTAATACTTGGTTTTTCTTCGTTATTTCAACTAGCTTATTTTTCAGGTTTTCAATCTCCTCTCTTTCAATGGGAAGTGTATTTTTCACATGAGCACTATGATCTTTGAAGGGTAACTTGACAATAACTACCCTATTTGAAATCCATTGGTGGTAACTTTCCTTTACAGCATAACTTTGGACACCCAACTCTTTTCCTTTTATATGGACCTTGGCGCAAACATCAATGACAGTTTGGATAACAGGAGCATTATTTCCCTCTATATAGTAATGAAGGAAAGGTACCATTGTTTCTTCTTCCGGAGGCTGGAGCATAGGATAAACAAGCTGTCTTTACGCAATGGCAGGACTGTAGTTGATGCATCCTTGAGTTCCCATGAGAGGCATGATAAGTGTTTTAGAACACTGTTTTTCACTATTTAAATTGTTTACATTTTCTGTTGTTACTGTATTATTTCCTCCGATTTTCATGATTTCCGCTTTAAATTCACTGTCATTGTCCAAGTATCGTATTTTGCATGAATTAATGAAAATGGAACAATTAAAAAAACACAATTTTGAGAATTTGAAAAATATGATGGATTGATATTTTTATTTTTATTTTACTGTTTTCACTGTATTTTTACTGCTGTCTGTATTTTTCAGCAGCTCCACTGTTTCTACTGCTGTTTTCACTACTGTTTCTACTGCCTGTCACTGTTTTTCCAGCACTCTGTTTCTGCACGTTTTTCATCTATTTTTCCACTGTTTTCAGCCCTGAAAACTTGGTTTTTGCTGCTGGAAAATTGTGTTAAAAATGGTTTCTTCTTTGGCTCCATGTACCAATAAAATAATGTGCAAATGCCTTCCAAATTCTTCATGCATTCCACGGTTGAACACAAGAAGCCAAGGCACTACTTGCTTTCAATTTTTTTTTAGCTTTTCACCTAAGACTTTATCCCACCATGGCCTACCACCAAAGTTTCATAAACTTTGCCAAATGAATTCATTCATTCACGGCACCATACAACAATAAAAGGCATGGCACTTTGTTTTCATTTGTTTAACATTTCCTTTTCCAATTATCATGGCCTACCTTGTCCCACCATGTTTTGCTTTCATTTATTTTGAATTCTTTGACCCATTCTCTAGAACACCACATGGTCAAAAGCAAGGTCTAAGAGTTAATATTTTATTCACTCTTTCTTCCATTCTCTCATAATTCTCACGGCAATGTTAGCTTCCAAAACACCAAATATTTTATTCAAAAGCTTTCCACTTTCTCTTCACACTCACACGGTCACACTTGCTTCCTATCACCCATGTACTTGATTTTAATTGCCATCCTTCCAAGAACCAATTCACGGCCAAGACATTAGCAAAAGGACAAAATCATTTCATGTACATGCATCACAAAAGCAAGAAATGGACAAGGAAAAGGGACAGCTTTTCACGTGAAAATGCTGCTGTATTTGGACAGCAATGGATTTATGCATGAGCTGACAGCAAACAGCAAAGAAAACAGCAAGAAATGGACAGCCTTTTCACGTGAAAATGGGACAGCTTTGCAAGATAGTTTTGAATTAATTTGGGAGCACTCACCAGCAGAGAATGGGTTCCCATTTATGAAGCATTATGCCAACGAAAAAGGAAGAAAAAGAGGAGGCAAAGTGGAAGCATGAGATGGCTGGCCTTGGAAGAAAGAATAAAATATTCTTACCTGAAGAATTATAAATGGGATGTTCAGCAGAAAAAACAGGGAGTCAGTCAGTTTTTGCAGAGAGAATTTTGAGCAGAGAGAATTTTGTGCAGAGAGTGAGTCAGAAAATTAAACAAAAGAAAAACAGTGTGCGTGTAGTGTGGAATTTTATTTCTTTGTATTGTATTTTTATTTTGTGAAATAAGAATTGAGAGGACAGTGAAATTGAGCGGTTAAATTTGTATACGGTGGAGCGATCCGGAACAAAGATTTGCGGTGGAAAATTTACTGGGCTTTTGGAGAAACCCGTAAGTTTTATTTACCATGAATTGTATGTTGTATTTCCTTTTCATTATATGTATGAATTTATACCGTATCATGTGTAACTAAATTTTTATCTTGGGAAAACGGGGGTACGATAATATTTTACGTTGATGTTATTTTGACTTAAAAGTAAATAAATTTCTGTTTTCCATTTAGTTCAAATTTTACTTAATGCTTTTAGTGATTCCTAACGAGAACCTAAATGATAATACTGTATACTTGCGGGTATATTAGTAAGTTTAGGTAATAAATAGAATCGAGAGATTTATTTTTACCGGAAAGCTTTGAACTAAACCTAAGATTTTTGAGATGCTTTTTGTGACCTCGGTAAAACCGTGAAAGTAATCAAAATTCTTTTGAGGAAGTAAAAAAGGGATTTTCATAAAACGATAATGGGCCTTTCTTAGGATTAAGCAGCGCTTTCTGTAAGTTAGGTACATTAATAGGAATCCGAGAGGAAAATATTAATTGGCTTTTGGAAAATTCGCCTTGGAAAACTTAATTTGATTTTTGTTTATAAAAAGTTGAAATTGTCAACGTAGAATAATATCTTAAACCCCCGGAATCCCAAGATACTCTCAACTCTGTTTGTCACCCACGGTAAATTTTTATTTTTACTGTAAGGTAAAATTTTTTTACTGTTAATTTTTATTTTTCACAAATACCAAAAATTGAAAGAGAATTGTGTGGATAATCAAATTTTGATATGCCGGTACTTTGAAAACAGTCCCTGTGGAGAACGATAATCTTTTATATTACGCGACATAAACCGTGCGCTTGCGGGTCCTGTCAAGTTTTTGGCGCCGTTGCCGGGGACTGTTGTCCCTCAAATATCGGCAGTATTGAAATTCGATTAGATCATACTTGTTAATATTTCTTTTTATTTTTATTTTGTTTTATTTGTTTGATTTATTTCTTTTTGTATATTTGTTTGTTTTTAGTGTTTATTTTATTTGGTTATTTTGTATTTTGTATTCTGTTCCTTTTTCTTTTACTGTTACTATTTTTGAATTTCTAATTAATTGTTCTGTTATTTTATTTTGTTCTTAAATTTTGTTATTCTATTTTACTTTACTGTTGTATAATTAGTGTGATATTTTTCTCGATATTGTTCTGTTCTTTGTATTTGTTTATTATTGTTTTCTTTTTCTTTTATGTTATTTGTTTCATTTATTTCTTTTTCTGTATTTTTATTTTAATATCTTATTCTGTATTTTTATTGTTTATTTTATTTTGTTTGTAATCTTGTATTTTGTTTATTATTTTGCGTATCTGTTGCTGTTTTATTTTTTTATTTTTTTTATTTTTTTTATTTTTTGTGATTATTTGTTTTATTTGTCTTTTATTTTCTTTTTATGCGACGAAGCCGTAGTGTCGATCTAAACTTAGGATTTGACCCTGAGATAGAACGTACCCTTAGAGCTTTAAGAAAACAACAAAAACAACAAAAACAAGAAAAAGAAAAACAAATGGCAGACCAAAACAGAGCCTTAAGAGATTTTGCTGCTCCAAGTACAAACGGAAGAGGATCTAGCATCCTTAGACCCACAGTGGAGGCTAACAATTTTGAATTGAAGCCTTCACTACTCTCTATGGTACAGCAGAACCAATTCGGAGGATTACCCTCCGAAGATCCAAATCTTCATCTTCAAATCTTTCTTGAATACTGTGACACCTTGAAAATGAATGGAGCCACCAATGATGCCATTCGCTTGAGACTCTTCCCTTTCTCCTTAAGAGATAAAGCGAGGGCGTGGTTATACTCTCTTCCTGAAGGATCCATCACAACTTGGGAACAACTATCCAGTGCTTTCATCAATAAGTGGTACCCAAGAAATAAAACTGATTTGTTAAGAAAACAAATAATTAATTTTGCACAAAAAGATGATGAATCCCTGTATGAAGCCTGGGAGAGATACAAGGAGATGCTGAGAGAATGTCCTCACCATGGGATAGAGAGGTGGTTGACAGTCCATATTTTCTATAATGGACTAACTTCCACGCAAAAGATTTCTTTGGATGCTGCAGCTGGAGGAGCCTTCATGAGCAAAAATGTGGATGAAGCCCAGAACCTGATTGAGGAGATAGCCCAAAACACCCACCAGTGGAATTCTGAGAGAGGATTACCTGCTAAAACACCAGGTAAGTACTCTGTTGATGCTCTTTCCCTACTTTCTGCCCAAGTTGAAGCATTAACATTAAAACTTGATAAGATAGGGTCAACAGGTGCTGCTAAAGTTGTTTGCGAAGTTTGTGGTGTTTCAGGACATGGAGCTACGAATTGCCAGTTAGCAATGACCCTTAATCAAGAACCTGAAATGCATCAAGTAGATGCTATTGGAAACTATGGTGGAAATTATCAGAGTAACTACAGACCTCCACAAGGTCCACCTGGCTTCCAAAACAGGCCATTCCAAGGTAATCAGAGTAACTACAAACCCCAACAAGGACCCTATATTCCACAAAAATCAAAGCTAGAGTCCTTGATGGAGACATTTGTAGCTACTCAACTTAAACAAAATGATGAATTCTCTGATGCAATAAAGAACTTAGCTTCAAAGGTGGATTCTCTTGCCACCCATAACAAAATATTAGAGAATCAAATTGCCCAACAAGCCTCCTACTCTCAAAGAGCACCAGGTACATTTCCTGGAAAACCTGAAGCTGGACCGTCCAACCATACCATGGCTATCACTCTTAGGAGTGGTACTCAATATGATGGGCCCGTTGGCAAGACTACAAAGGAGGAGAAGAAAGTGGATGAATCTTCATCTCATCCAGTGATTGAAGAAGAGAAACCACAAGAAAAGAAGGAGAAGGTTAAGCCATATCAACCTCCTATTCCATTTCCTCAGCGCTTGGCTAAAGCAAAATTGGACAAACAATTTGGTAAGTTTCTTGATGTTTTAAAGAAATTGTATATCAATATTCCCTTCACAGATGCTTTGCAGCAAATGCCTACATATGCGAAGTTCCTGAAGGACATTTTGTCCAATAAAAGAAGACTGGAGGAAGATGGTACAGTGGCACTTACTGAGGAGTGCAGTGCTCTAATTCAAAGGAAACTTCCACCTAAGCTCCAAGATCCAGGTAGTTTCTCTATTCCTTGTATGATTAGTGACATGAATATAGATAAAGCATTATGTGATTTAGGAGCGAGTGTGAGTTTAATGCCATTATCTGTTGCTGAAAAGTTAGGATTGGGTGAGCTAAAACCTACTAGGATGTCTTTACAGTTGGCTGATAGATCTGTCAAATATCCAGTAGGAATTTTAGAGGATGTTCCTATTAAAGTAGGAAAATTTTTTATACCTGCTGACTTTGTTGTGCTAGAAATGGACGAAGATTCTTTGATTCCTATTATTTTAGGACGACCATTTTTAGCAACTGCAGGTGCTGTGATCGACGTCAAGAATGGTAAGTTGTCTCTGACTGTTGGAGACCAAAAGGTTGATTTTAACTTGAAAAATGCTTTAGAAAAACCTTTTAATAATGATGTTTGCTGTAGTGTGGATTCTGTTGAACAAGTGGTAAAGGAAGAAACCCTTCCTAATGACCCACTTGAAACTGTTTTCATGATTGAGCCTGCAGGAACATCTGATTGCTCTGAGGCTCCACTAGAACATGATACTGAGGTCATGGGTAACAAAGTGGTAAGACCCAATGTGGAGTTAAAACCTTTACCAGCTTCATTAAGGTATGAGTTTCTTGGTCCTAATTCCACATATCCTGTGATTGTTAATGCTGAATTGAATCCATGTGAAACTGAAAAACTTTTGAAACAACTTAGGTTGTATAGAAAGGTAATAGGTTATACAATGGACGACATCAAAGGAATTAGCCCTTCTCTTTGTATGCACAGGATTACTGTAGAAGATGAAAGTAGGCCCACAGTAGAACCACTTAGGAGATTAAATCCAAAAATGCAAGAAGTGGTTAAAAAAGAAATTTTGAAATTGCTTGATGCTGGAGTGATATATCCTGTTGATAGTAGTAAATGGGTAAGTCCTGTCCATGTGGTGCCTAAAAAAGGGGGAATAACTGTGATTGAAAATGATAAACATAACTTGATTCCTACTAGGATTGTCTCTGGTTGGCGCATGTGCATTGATTACAGGAAGTTAAATAGCGCCACGAAAAAAGATCATTTTCCTCTCCCTTTTATTGATCAGATGCTTGAAAGACTTGCAAAACACTCTTATTTCTGTTATTTGGATGGGTATTCAGGTTTTCATCAAATTCCCATTCATCCATCTGATCAAGAAAAGACTACCTTCACTTGCCCTTATGGGACTTATGCTTATAGGCGTATGCCTTTTGGTCTGTGTAATGCACCTGCGACTTTTCAAAGGTGTATGCAAGCAATTTTTTCTGACCTTATTGAAAATGTGATGGAAGTCTTTATGGATGATTTTTCAGTGTATGGTTTGGATTTTGATAACTGTTTAACAAATTTGTGCCAAGTCTTGCAGCGTTGTGAAGAGACCAATCTGGTCTTGAACTGGGAAAAATGCCATTTTATGGTAAGAGAAGGAATAGTTCTTGGACATTTGGTGTCTGAGAGAGGTATAGAAGTTGATAAGGCTAAGGTGGAAGTAATTGAAAAATTGCCCCCACCAACAAATGTGAAAGGTATTCGGAGTTTTCTTGGACATGCAGGGTTTTACCGTCGGTTCATTAAAGATTTCTCCAAAATCACAAAGCCTCTTACAACTCTTCTAGGTAAGGATGTGCCTTTCAATTTTGATTCATCTTGTATGGAAGCTTTTTGCAGGATTAAGCAAGCTCTAATCTCTGCCCCCATCGTACAACCCCCTGATTGGGAACTCCCATTCGAATTGATGTGTGATGCGAGTGATTACGCAGTGGGGGCTGTTCTTGGGCAACGGAAGGACAAGAAGCTTCATGTAATTCATTATGCCAGCCGGACGCTGGATGATGCTCAAATAAATTATGCCACAACTGAGAAGGAACTGTTAGCCATTGTCTTTGCTTTTGATAAATTTAGATCTTATTTGGTGGGTTCACATGTTATTGTTTACACTGATCACTCTGCCATTAAGTATCTATTGAATAAAAAGGAAGCAAAACCTAGGCTGATTAGGTGGATTCTAATATTGCAAGAATTTGACTTAGAAATTAAGGACAAGAAGGGTACTGAGAATCCGGTTGCTGACCACTTGTCTAGATTGACATCCGAAAAAGAAAAAATAGATAATATTCCTATCAATGAATCTTTTCCGGATGAACAACTCTTGAATCTTAGTATCCAACGTGTTCCTTGGTATGCTGATTTTGTAAATTTTCTTGCATGTGGTATTTTACCTCCTGACCTTAGCTTTCAGCAAAGGAAAAAGTTTTATGCAGATGTAAAACATTATTATTGGGATGAACCCCTCCTATTCAAGCAATGTGCTGATGGTTTGATTCGAAGGTGCGTTTCACAAGATGAGGTCCATGATATTTTGAACCATTGTCATTCTCTTTCCTGTGGAGGGCACATGAGCACCTCCAAGACAGCAGCTAAAATATTACAAGCTGGGTTTTATTGGCCACATATTTTTAAGGATGTACGTAAGTATGTTCTAACTTGTGATGCGTGCCAAAGAACAGGTAACATTGGTAAGAGACATGAAATGCCATTGAATACCATTTTAGAAGTTGAATTGTTTGATGTATGGGGTATTGATTTTATGGGACCTTTTCCTTCCTCTTTTGGAAATCAGTTCATATTAGTAGCAGTTGACTATGTGTCAAAATGGGTGGAAGCCATTGCTTCACCCCATTCTGATGCTAAGACTGTTATTAAACTTTTCAAGAAAATAATATTTCCAAGGTTTGGGGTCCCAAAATGTGTTATAAGTGATGGAGGGTCTCATTTTATTGAGAAAACTTTTCAGACCCTTCTAAAGAAATATGGAGTTAGGCATAAGGTTGCTACACCTTATCACCCACAAACTAGTGGACAAGTTGAGGTATCCAATCGGGAAATTAAAAACATTCTTCAAAAAGTGGTTAATACGTCACGTAAAGATTGGTCTATTAAGTTAGATGATTCTTTATGGGCTTATAGAACCGCATACAAAACTCCCATTGGAACCACACCGTTTAAGCTAGTTTATGGGAAGCCTTGCCATTTACCTGTTGAGCTGGAATATAAGTCTTTCTGGGCTGTTAAAACTCTTAACTTTGATCATAAAGCTGCAGGTGAACGTAGGTTGTTGGAATTAAATGAGCTTGAAGAGCTCCGTTTAGATGCATACGAAAATGCCAGAATTTATAAAGAAAAAACTAAACAATGGCATAATCGTCACATCCTACGGAGAACATTCAATCCAGGTGATATGGTTTTACTGTTTAATTCCAGATTGAAGCTTTTTCCAGGTAAACTGAGATCCCGATGGTCAGGACCATTCAAGGTAACAAAGGTCTTTCCCTTTGGAGCTGTCGAGTTATGGAGTGAGAAATCTGGTACATTTAAGGTAAATGGACAGAGAGTAAAGCACTACTTGACAGGTCAACCAATACAACAAGCAAGTGACTTGGACTTGTTTGATGCTCCTGATGAATAAATCCAAATGGTGAAAAGTCTGGCTGAAGACTTAAAACTTAGCACTGATAGGGAGGTAACCCTATAAAAATTTGTTGTTTTATTTTGAATTTGAAAAAAAAAAAAAAAAAAAAAAAGAAAACAAAACAAAAACTAAACCAAATCCCGGTTTGGGGTTACTCCAGGTAAGTTTTCTTTACCTTTTATCATCCATTTTAACATTGAGGACAATGTCAAATTCTGGTTTGGGGTGGTAGGTAAGAAAACTTAACTGTTTTGTTTACATTGTGTGATTGTTATTTTATTTTGCATGTGTGTTTTTCTTGTTTTGATTGTCATCTCGTAATTTACCATGATTGCATGATAAATTAACTTTAAACACAAGGCTAAAGTATCCAAGGATCCCAAAATTTTGAGTAAAATTTTTCAAAATTTGATTGTTTAAATGCCAAATCAATGATGAACCTTATGTGATTAAAATTTTCTTTGAAAGGACTTTCCATGGTGAGACTTGAGCCAAAATGGGTTATCTATCAAACAAATTTTCAAAACCCATATTTTTTGATTGAGTGAATCTCGTAGTCATTAATATTCTAGAACTTGTTTTTCAACCGATTCAAAATGGTTTTTGATTGTATGTCTTAGAATGATAAAGGCACAATTAGGTCTTATTCTTAAGCCTCAGAATTTTTGCACAATTTGACCTCTAGTTGCCCCTTTTGAGCCTGAAAGTGAAAATTTTTCTTTGAAACCTTTCATTGACTGATATTCTCTTAATGGTGAAAAAGATAGAAATTAAGTGGAGCAACTTGAAAAATCAAAGGACTTAAGAAAAATATGATGGGATGAAATGTAAAAAGACAGCTAAAGTGAAAAAGAAAATCAAAAGGATGATATTGAATGAATTACAAAAAGTCCATAAAAATTCAAAAATTTGCTCTGTTAGTTTCTGAAATTATGATGGAAGTTTGAATCATTCATGACTGTTTAAGCCCTTTTGTACTCCATTTTTCTTGAAATTCCTACCATGACAATTCAACCCATGGCCACATTACATCCTTTGAAAGACCTTTAGACTTTGACATGCTTTCTATCTAAACTGTAGAGTTTCTGGTTGATCAACAAGCTTATGGTAATATTTTTGACTATGATGATTTGAGTGATACACAAACCATGAGACACTTAGAGTGAAATGGTGAGAAGAGTATCTCAAGTTTTGACAATGAAAATTGACTCACATAAGAAAATTAATTCTGGCATTTAAATAAATCTGTTTCTCTGTTTTGGGTTCCCTAGTTTACTGAGCTAAGTGTTTTATGTATATTGTCTTGTGAATATGGTGATTGCTTGAGGACAAGCAATGTTCTGGTTTGGGGTATTTTGATAAGTGTTTTAGAACACTGTTTTTCACTATTTAAATTGTTTACATTTTCTGTTGTTACTGTATTATTTCCTCCGATTTTCATGATTTCCGCTTTAAATTCACTGTCATTGTCCAAGTATCGTATTTTGCATGAATTAATGAAAATGGAACAATTAAAAAAACACAATTTTGAGAATTTGAAAAATATGATGGATTGATATTTTTATTTTTATTTTACTGTTTTCACTGTATTTTTACTGCTGTCTGTATTTTTCAGCAGCTCCACTGTTTCTACTGCTGTTTTCACTACTGTTTCTACTGCCTGTCACTGTTTTTCCAGCACTCTGTTTCTGCACGTTTTTCATCTATTTTTCCACTGTTTTCAGCCCTGAAAACTTGGTTTTTGCTGCTGGAAAATTGTGTTAAAAATGGTTTCTTCTTTGGCTCCATGTACCAATAAAATAATGTGCAAATGCCTTCCAAATTCTTCATGCATTCCACGGTTGAACACAAGAAGCCAAGGCACTACTTGCTTTCAATTTTTTTTTAGCTTTTCACCTAAGACTTTATCCCACCATGGCCTACCACCAAAGTTTCATAAACTTTGCCAAATGAATTCATTCATTCACGGCACCATACAACAATAAAAGGCATGGCACTTTGTTTTCATTTGTTTAACATTTCCTTTTCCAATTATCATGGCCTACCTTGTCCCACCATGTTTTGCTTTCATTTATTTTGAATTCTTTGACCCATTCTCTAGAACACCACATGGTCAAAAGCAAGGTCTAAGAGTTAATATTTTATTCACTCTTTCTTCCATTCTCTCATAATTCTCACGGCAATGTTAGCTTCCAAAACACCAAATATTTTATTCAAAAGCTTTCCACTTTCTCTTCACACTCACACGGTCACACTTGCTTCCTATCACCCATGTACTTGATTTTAATTGCCATCCTTCCAAGAACCAATTCACGGCCAAGACATTAGCAAAAGGACAAAACCATTTCATGTACATGCATCACAAAAGCAAGAAATGGACAAGGAAAAGGGACAGCTTTTCACGTGAAAATGCTGCTGTATTTGGACAGCAATGGATTTATGCATGAGCTGACAGCAAACAGCAAAGAAAACAGCAAGAAATGGACAGCCTTTTCACGTGAAAATGGGACAGCTTTGCAAGATAGTTTTGAATTAATTTGGGAGCACTCACCAGCAGAGAATGGGTTCCCATTTATGAAGCATTATGCCAACGAAAAAGGAAGAAAAAGAGGAGGCAAAGTGGAAGCATGAGATGGCTGGCCTTGGAAGAAAGAATAAAATATTCTTACCTGAAGAATTATAAATGGGATGTTCAGCAGAAAAAACAGGGAGTCAGTCAGTTTTTGCAGAGAGAATTTTGAGCAGAGAGAATTTTGTGCAGAGAGTGAGTCAGAAAATTAAACAAAAGAAAAACAGTGTGCGTGTAGTGTGGAATTTTATTTCTTTGTATTGTATTTTTATTTTGTGAAATAAGAATTGAGAGGACAGTGAAATTGAGCGGTTAAATTTGTATACGGTGGAGCGATCCGGAACAAAGATTTGCGGTGGAAAATTTACTGGGCTTTTGGAGAAACCCGTAAGTTTTATTTACCATGAATTGTATGTTGTATTTCCTTTTCATTATATGTATGAATTTATACCGTATCATGTGTAACTAAATTTTTATCTTGGGAAAACGGGGGTACGATAATATTTTACGTTGATGTTATTTTGACTTAAAAGTAAATAAATTTCTGTTTTCCATTTAGTTCAAATTTTACTTAATGCTTTTAGTGATTCCTAACGAGAACCTAAATGATAATACTGTATACTTGCGGGTATATTAGTAAGTTTAGGTAATAAATAGAATCGAGAGATTTATTTTTACCGGAAAGCTTTGAACTAAACCTAAGATTTTTGAGATGCTTTTTGTGACCTCGGTAAAACCGTGAAAGTAATCAAAATTCTTTTGAGGAAGTAAAAAAGGGATTTTCATAAAACGATAATGGGCCTTTCTTAGGATTAAGCAGCGCTTTCTGTAAGTTAGGTACATTAATAGGAATCCGAGAGGAAAATATTAATTGGCTTTTGGAAAATTCGCCTTGGAAAACTTAATTTGATTTTTGTTTATAAAAAGTTGAAATTGTCAACGTAGAATAATATCTTAAACCCCCGGAATCCCAAGATACTCTCAACTCTGTTTGTCACCCACGGTAAATTTTTATTTTTACTGTAAGGTAAAATTTTTTTACTGTTAATTTTTATTTTTCACAAATACCAAAAATTGAAAGAGAATTGTGTGGATAATCAAATTTTGATATGCCGGTACTTTGAAAACAGTCCCTGTGGAGAACGATAATCTTTTATATTACGCGACATAAACCGTGCGCTTGCGGGTCCTGTCAAGGCACATTAGGAAATTTCCCACAACAATAAATAATGGAATGTACATTCATCCACTGAGGGTACCACTGAATCATGTTTGTAGATAATCCTGATAGATGTCCTGCCCATTCCCTATTAGTCTTCTTGGTTAACCGAAGGAGCTTTAAATCAGAGATAGGGCATTCGACCTTTCCAACTTGATTGAAGACATACGAAGTAAACCATAGATTCAAGGCAGGTAGACAACAGACGATCTTCCTCCCATTCCGGTTGTGGCAGGAATCCATTGTACAATAGATGCCAGCCAAGACAGCGGTAATAGAACTTTCTCCTCTAAGCTTTCGAGCCCAGAAAACATCAATTGCCTTAAAATCAACGTAATTATCAAGGCTGGGGAAAAGGACCACACCATAAATAGCCAATGCCAAAGTGTTAATAAACACGTCCCATTCCCCTTTCCCCTTTCCTTGCCTGACTAAGGAGTTGCTGCTCAAAGAAGGTTAGTGCGAAACCTGAAATCTGGTTCCTGTTCAACTGAGCTCTCTTAAGTACTTCAAGATCTATCTTGAGAACACGAGCTACATGGAAAATGGAAGCATGATGCTCAGTTTGCCCATAAGCTTTCAGATCTTCCAATGGCAAGTCAAATATCTGCTCAAATTCCTCTTGAGTATGAGCTAATTGGAATTCTTTGAATGTAAAACAGCGGAGAGAAGGATCATAAAACTGAGCTAGAGCAGTAAGGGCCCCTTCCTACACTTCGACCTTTAAGAATTTTAGGATCTTTCCATACTTCCTTGCAAAGGTCATTTTCTTAGTAATATCCATCCGTTTGCCTAAGGATAATAGAGTGCTAGTATTCGATTTCATGATTTTGAGATGTAACAAATTTTTCAAAACAGTTGCCTTCACTTCCTGATCACTTGTTCTCATGTTAAATTCCATTTTTCTGTGATACTTACCAATATTTAAATTTCACCTTTCACAAAGAAAACACAAAAACAAATTAATAAAATGAAGGATCTAATAATTATTTTGAAATAATATTTATCATGATCTATGTTAAAAAATACATTATTTGTAAAGTCTTTTTTAAAAAAATAAATTTTAAGAATGAAAGATAAAAGGAATGTTTGCCCCATTGTGTCTTAGACTGAAGTAGCCACTTAATTGGTTCTAAGGCTTTTCAAACATGATTTCTCACCAAGTGGTTGTTCTAATTGGTTCTAAGAAGGCCACCGGTGCTTTGATCTATAGCTATGACCCTTATGTAAAAAGTAGGGAATCCTACTTAGTGCGGGTGTCATAACTAAGATAACACTCCGACTGAGATTTTCACGCGAATCATGATAGGACGTATCATCCTAAATGACACCACTAATAATCTTCCCTAACCTACGTCTTTTGCGGGCCCCAGGTATAGAGTCCTTTTAAAACAGCGTGTGCACAAATGTTAATGTGATGTGTGTGGAGGGCATTCATACCTGAATTTTCTTACCCATTCTGCACAATTAACAAACATAAATAACACGGGTCTTCTACCTTATGGTTCTAAATTAAAACAATTAATAAAAACAATGTAAACTCAAAATAAATAAAATATTAGACAAACAATGAGAATAACAAAATAAACAAATAAATAGGATTAAATAATTAATAATCAATAGAATATACAAGATCAATTTAACGGGCTTGACTCTCAAAGAGTTCCCGGCGGAGTCGCCAACTGTCGTGACCGGGGTCTCGGGTCATTGGCGTGGACTAGGAGAATGCAACAAATAGAAAACAAAACTGAATTGGAACATGGCCCTTAGGGGGCCTAAAAAAACTAAAGGGGTTCAGAGAGTTTCCACTAATATTTTTTAAGGAAAATATCAGAAAAACCTTTAAATGACACTGGTTTTTAAAATGAGATTCTGTTTGGTCCAGGAGTCGAATTACATGTGGGGAAGGTATTAGCACACCACACTGTCCATCCTGAAACGGTTACCCAAATTGATCATATATAATTTTTTTAAAAATGATTATTAAATATTTCATCCTTCATAAAGAATACAACCATGATTAATGTTATTTACAGACAATATACATTTGAACAAAATAACAATAAGGATATTTTGAAAAATGTAAATAAAATAAAATTAAATAATAGGACGTACCATCTAAATTTTTTCATTTTTTTTGGGTTCAAGGAAAATAAACAAACAAGTGATTAAAAGATAGTAAAATAAACTATAAATAAAAACAATAAGACCTCTCTTCTAAAATTATTTTTATTTTGAGTTTGAAAGGAAATATGACAAATGCTTAAAAGACGGCTAAAAATAATAAGATGTCTCATCTAAATTATTTTCCAATTGAAAGACAATTCATTGATTTTACTAAGGGATACATGGTTCACAATTTTTTTTAAAATAAATAAATAAATAAATAAATGAAAAGGTACAAATAGATAGACATAAGAAGGAAAACTAAAATTAAATACATCAATGTGAAAATGAAGAAATATATATACTTAATTAATTAGAACTAACAAATGAATTTTATTCAATCATTTTTAGATAATAAGGTTAATAAAATGTCACATCTAAATTAATCTCATTTTAAACTTAAAAAAAGATAAATAGTTAAATATATAGATAAAAGCGGGGAACATAAAAATATAAAATAATAATAATAAATAAATAATTATCTATAAAATGACTTAAGAAATTATATAAAATGATACACAAATGATTATATAAAAGATAACTACAAAATTATTGAGAAGAAAAATTAGAAAAAATAAATACAGAAAAATAAATAAAAGTATAGGAAAATAAATGAATAAATGAATAACTGTGGAAAAATAAATTACAGACAAATAATAAAAGTGTAAAAATAAATAAATAAAAATAAAAGAGCAGAAAAGTAAATAAAGAAAAATAAAAGTGCAATAAATAAATAAATAAATAAATAACTACAGAAAAATAAAGTGTGGAAAAATAAAGTGTAGAAAAGTAAATAAATAAAAATAAGAGTGTAGAAAAATAAATAAATAAAAATAAAAATATATAAAAATAAATAAATAAAAATTAAAGCATAAAAAAATAAATAAATAAAAATAAAAGTGCAGAAAAGTAAATAAAGAAAAATAAAAATGTGGAAAATAAATAAATAAACAAATAACTGTAGAAAAATAAAGTGCGGAAAAATAAAGTACAGAAAACTAAATAAAGAAAACTAAGAGTGCAGAAAAATAATAAAGAAAAATAAAAGTGCAGAATATAAATAAATAAATAAATAACTGCAACAAAATAAAGTGCAGAAAAATAAAGTGTAGAAAAATAAAAGTGCAGAAAAGTAAATAAAGAAAAATAAATGGAATGGAATATGATGGCGCAACAAAATATCACAAAATAAAATAATAAATAACAATAATAACGATAACAAACATCAAATGAAATATATGAAATAAAAGAACTAAAAATAAATTAAATAAAATTATTATCCTAATTATGACAGTCAAATTATAAATAAAATTTCAAAAGGAAAAATTACAATATTAATAAAACAAACATATATTAAAGAAATAAATAAATATTCTCGTATTTATTAAAAATACCTTAGCACAATAACAATTAAAGAGGAACAAGAACAGAATTCGGGAGATCGATTTTGTGTAGATTTCCCTTGCTTTTGGCTTTGTGTGGACTCAATTTAAAGGTATTTGGAAAACGGTTATAAGACTCATACAGTAATTTTGATTACAAAACTCACATACTAAAACATACTAGAGTAGCACACTCATTCTCCTGACAACATTTCCATATCACTATTTTTGAAAACAAAATTTCTAAAAAATTACACAAAAATTTATCACTCTTTTCTCTCTTTTCTCATTCCTTCTCCTTTTTTGCCTTAGCATCACCATCTATTTATAGAGAAAAATTGGCCTTGGATCCTTCATCACATACCATCACTTTTTTCCTTTTTCAATTTGTCCAAATTTAATGTCAATTTTGTAACACCCCGAATTTTTAAAATAGGAAGATAAATTAGGAAAATAAATGTTGGATAATTAACTTTGGGCTAATAAATATCCTAAAATTCTTGAAATGACTTAAACAAGGCTTTTCGAAACTGCTGGTGAATTATGGTGGTCAGATGAGCTGAAAACTGACCCAGATAAAATATAGGTGTCAGACCAAGTATCTCCGATTGAGATGTCGTTGGTCAGGGCCGTAGATAATGTTATTGGGATTCCGAATTTATATTCGGAATAATTTTTAGAATATGTTTTGGGCCCGAACGGCGAACCTGTTTGTTTAAAAACGGAAGAGTTAATGAAGGATTAATAATTTAAATATTAAATTCCCATTTTCCCATTCAAAAGGCGGTTTCACTCTTTCTCCCTTACGTAGACACTCTTCTTCTTATCTTCTTCTTCATATCTCTTTTTCTTCTTCATAATTCACCTTCCTCTTGCCCTTGAATTCTAAATTAAAAGGAGATATCTATTCTTTCTCCATTAATAACCTTTAGAGACTTCAAGAAAGCTTGGAAACTAAAGTATTTCCTCCTCCTTCCTCCTCAAATTCGTGTGAACCTCTTCATCTTTTGCAAACTCACTCTTTTCTTCTCTTGAGGTAAGATTATAACCATTTTCCATGTATATAAGTATAAAGTTAAAGATTAGTTGAAGTTTTGGTGTTAGAACACAATAAATGTATGAGAAATCTTGAGGAAAGTTCAAATGTGAAAATCTAAAGATAAGTTGACATAAATACAAGCTTATGAGTGATTAATGAGGTAGTTATAACTATGGTGGTAAAAGAAGGAGGTATATGAGCATTTATGAAGGTTGGTGGGTTGGTGAAAACCTTAAACTTGAATTTTAGGAGGAAAAGTAAAATATTGAAAAGGATAACATTTATTGAAAAAGTTAACATTTGTTGATGGGAAGAATATTATAAGTGATGTGGTGGATACATTAAATGATGATAAAGTTGATTTGAAGTCATAATAGGTGGGAAACTCACCAAGGTGTTAGTGGAGATCTTACTAGATGGAATAACCTAATAATTAGGTTGTAGCCTTTGATACTAAGGGATTGTAATTTAAGGAAAGGAATTCCCGAAGCCTAAGTAGGCAAACGAATGAAATTGTTAAATAGTTTTCACATGATAAGAATCATGTGTACACCTATGTATATGTATATTGAATTGGTGTTTGAATAAATAATTGATGTGGCCCTATAAATGATTGGTGTAGGGCTTGGCAATATTGGTGAATCAGGAACATCAACCCTAGAGGTCTACTTCTCTTGAGGTAGGAGAGGGGTGTATTTTCTAAATGCATGAGAATTGGGATGATAATGTATGTATTAATGTGGTATGATATGTTTTCTTAAATAAAGGTGATATTATGTGTAAGTGAAATGAATTGTGTATGATGATGAGAATTGTGTATGGTGTTTAAAATGAGTGTTTATATGATGAAGCCTAAAAGAGGCTATGAATGGCTTATTATGCGTTGATGTATTATTGATTTCATATAAGACATGATAAGTGCCTAAAATCTTTGGTTGGAATGTTTCTTGGATACGAGAATTGACACTTGTGTATGAATTGGTGGAAAATTATGTGGTTGAAAATGAATATACCCTAGATGAGAGGGTAAGATAATCTAAATGAGCTTGAGGCATGCATGAGTATTTTTGTATACATGGCATGACATGCATATCATGATAATGTTGATAAGTGGTTGCGATCACTTGATGATGGAAATGAAAAAGGGCTTGCGAGTTCCTATGATTATTAGACCGGTGGTTGCGATCACCTGGTATTGAAATGAAAGGCCCTGCGGGACCAATGAGATTGGATGCCCATGGTTGCGATCATGAGGCGGGAGTACCCCTTGCGAGGAGGGAAACCTATATGAAATATTGAACGTGGTTGCGATCACGAGAAGCACCTTGCGAGGTTGCCAGAGGGAGTACCCCTTGTGAGGCGGGAAACCATTGAGAATGAGTATATGATATGGTGGTTACGATCACCCGAGGAAATGAAATCAGATCCGTGCATATGCATTTTCATGATATTAACATGTGCATCAGTTTGAAAGCATGGTATAGTGTGATACCTTGATGATGAGATATGAATGGAAACTCCCTTTTTAATTACTAAATTGTGATGGTGAATTGATTGATATAATTCTGAGAGAATCAGGGAATAATTGTATTGGAATAAAAAATTGTTGATTGATTGATTGATATTAAATAAACTCCTCTTGGGGAGGAGATAGTTTTATTGCATTCATGCATATATTGTTCTATTTATTGGATTTTCGTCATTGAGAAAGTATACTCACTCTCCCTGTGGTATATCTTTTTAGCTCCTGTGTTGTAGGTATTGCTTTGGAGCTGTTGTGGAGGAGGAGTGTGAAGGAGGCCCCTTTTTGGTAAAGAATGCCTTGGCCGGCAATATTTTGGTTTACCTAGATGTGTGGGATGGATATAATGTATATAGTACAATATACGGTTAGTGTAGTTTGGATTTAGAAGGGATAATTGTATGAATGATGGATATACTTATATATTTATAATGATGTTGATGGTAGGTCATGGAAGAAAATGAGATCCTTGTCTATGACTCATTTTCAATCATGACCCTAAGCATGAATGACTGATAAAACTCTCCGAAAACTTGATGAATAAATGAAGTTATATTTGGAATATAAACTGTGTGAAGTATAAGGATGATTGAGTTGATCTTTATACCTTAAATGAGTTGTAATGGAAATTTACAGGTAAGATCAATTTGAACAAGTTTTAAACATGTAATATAATAAGTATGAAGTGTTGAAATTGATTAAAATTGATTAGAATGAGTTTTGGTGTAGAGAGTTGGGTGATTTCTGCATTTCCCCTGTTTTTCTGTCAAACTCGCTCAGGCGAGAGAGCTTCTCGCTCAAGCGAGAATGCCCCTGTATCAATTTTCAGATTCTGGATGATTCTCGCTTAGGCGAGAATGGGACTCGCTCAAGCGAGATCGTCCCAGCATCAGTGTTGGGCCATTATTCAATTTTCGCTCAAGCGGATGTACAAGTCGCCCAAGCGAAATTACATTAGAATCAGAGTTTGGATTTGGTTGGTGTTCGCTCAGGCGAGCTAGGGATTCGCCCAAGCGAGAGGGTTTTGGTCTCAGGTTTTGCTCTCGGGTTTATCAGGAAATTGCTCTTGGGAGTAATCTCGCTTAGGCGGGGATGGTTTCGCCCGAGCGAGTGAGCGTGGAGTGGGTTCTGGGCGTTTTTCGCCTTACACTCGCTGGCTTCGCCCAAGCGAGGATTGCAATACTCGCTCAAGAGAGTTGGGGTTCGCTTGAGCGAAGTGACCCCTGAATCTTCTTTTTCTTCTTTCGCTCAGCATTTTATGATTTGCCTAAGCGTGCTATGCGAAGCTCGCTCAAGCGAATTGGGATTTCGCTTGAGCGAGGGGGACCCGATTCTCCCAAAATGCTTTAAACATGATATTTCCATTTTCTTCATATTAATCCATGATTCCATCCTACTTTATGAACACTTTAGGATAACCTTGGCTTCTTAATTTCAAATGAGTGATCTCTTAAGAATTTAACTCCATAATATTATTTTGCTAAAGATACTTCCGCTATTACTAATTATGGATTTCTTAAGAGTTAATTTCTTTAACTTACCTTCTCATATCTTCATATATGAGATAGGTCTCTGATAGATCCAGGGTAATTGATAAATGGCTTCACCACTTACATGTTTCATAGATTAATAATAATAAAATCGTGAAAAATTTACCTCTATTTTGGGGATGTCACAACTTGGTATCAGAGCATTATTCGCTCTGCATTACTGTGTTTAGCCATTGATATTACTGGAAAGTGATATGTGATTGATGAATCATTGTTATTGTTGATTGATTGTGTATGAATTGATGATGGATTGAATGTGATTTTTATAAGTCCGGCCAAGCTTCTTCACACTATCCTCCCTCAATGAAGAATCTTATGTATTATGAATGCATACTATGTTATGATATGATGATGCTGCCATATGGGCTTTAATATGAAATGTTGCTATTGGACTCCATGGGGGAGGGTCACAATTTAAATTTTATTATAAAATACTATAGTATGAACTCATAGAGGAATTTTATGAATGAGTTTACTGATATTGGTTGAATTTTATGTTGTGGTTTTAGATATTGTGATGGCCCGTCGTCGTCAAGATAATGATGACACTATAGCTAGAGCCTTGAATCGTTTTGCGGATCTCCTCGAATCGCAAAACCTTGAGAGACAAGAGGCAGAAAGACCATCTGCTCCTATTGTTGTTCAAGGCACTCAGGGCCTTGATATGTTTTTAAAGTGAAAACCTACTGAATTTCATGGTGGATTTAGGCCTGAGCAAGCCTATGGTTGGATCCGCAATGTTGAGCGGATCTTTGATAGCTTTGAATGCAATGAGCTCCAGAAAGTGGAGTATGTTGTTTTTATGCTGAGGGATGAAGCAGAGACTTGGTAGAGACTCGCCAAGAATAGAATGAATGCTGCTGCGATTCCCTTAACTTGGGAGAACTTTAAGCGAGAACTTATGAGGAAATATGTGCCCGAAAGTTATAAGAGCAAGAAAGAACTCGAGTTCATGGAACTCAAGCAAGGCACGCTGACGGTGGAAGAGTATGCTTCCAAGTTTGAAGAACTTTGTGAATTCTACCCTCCTTTTCAACAAGAGGGAACTAAAGTGTCAAAATGCGTTAAGTTTGAAAATGGGTTACGCTGCGATATTCAAAGGGCTATATGTCACCAAGAGATTCGAAGTTTCACGGTGCTTGTGAATAAGTGCCGCATCTATGAAGAACATGCTTCTTTTCAACACTCTAAATTTGACTCTAAGTTAAAGGGTCAAGCTTCTAGTTTTAAGAGGCAAAGAAGTTTTAGAAGAGGACGCTTTCTGAGGGGTGCTCCTTCTAATGTCCAAGCTAGAGGCGGTGTACGTGGTAATATTTTTGGCCGGGGTAATATAAATACCAATGGGCCGAGATGTTATAGATGTGGAGGACCTCATTACGTTCGGGAATGTATGCATCGTGAAGATGTTGTATGTTTTAATTGTGATCAGGTGGGACATATCCGTTCTGCATGTCCCATGCTTGTAAGACCGGCTCTGGTACAAGCTAATGTTACTAATCGTGCTAATGCACCTGCTTATGTGAACCGCGGAGGTTATAGTGGTGGTCGAGGCCGTGGTAATGGAAATAATGGCGGTCGACGTGGTGGCCAAGGTGGCTATAATGGTGGAAGGCGTGGCAACGGTCGAGGAAATGGTAATGATGCTAATGATGGAAATAGGGATGGAGGAGATCGTCAATCTAATGCCGGGAGAGTATTTGCTGTGACCGGTGAGGAAGCAGCACGAGCAGAAAATCTGGTTGAAAGTAAGTGTGAAATCCTTGGACATTCAGTTCATGTCATTTACGATTCGGGTGCGACCCACTCTTTTATATCTGAGGATTGTGTTCGGCGATTGAGATTGCCGGTGTGTCTAATGAAAAATGCTCTTATGATTACCACTCCAACCGGTACTTGTCTTAGATCGGTTAACCGGTGCGATAATGTTGATATGCTCCTAGATGGGAGAAAATTTGTTGCATCTTTTATTTGCTTGCCTATGAAGGGATTGGAGATTATACTTGGTATGGATTGGCTTTCTACCAATAAAGTCATAGTTGATTGTCAACAACGGACCGTTATTTTCCCTTCTTTTGATAGGGGACAGTTTGATGTACAAGGTATAATTCAACTTTGCGTGTTGTTATCTCTCACTGATGGGACAAGTAATCTCGGTCCCACTAATATCCCCGTGGTGTCTAAATTTCTGGATGTGTTTCCTGATGAGATACCTGGTTTACCATCTCCACGGGAGGTTGAGTTTGCTATTGACCTTGTACCTGGTGCCGAACCAGTGTCTATTGCTCCTTATAGGATGTCTCCTATAGAGTTAATTGAATTAAAGAAGCAAGTTGAGGAGCTGCTTGAGAGGGAATTTGTTCGACCCAGTGTGTCGCCCTGGGGAGCTCCTGTTTTGTTAGTTAAGAAAAAGGATGGAACCATGCGGTTGTGTGTAGACTACCGCCAATTGAACAAGTTGGCGATAAAGAATAGATATCCTTTACCTTGTATTGATGATCTGTTGGATCAATTGAGAGGTGCGGTGGTATTTTCGAAGATTGATTTACGTTCCGGTTATCATCAAACTCGGGTAAGAGCCGAAGATATTCCCAAGACTGCATTTAGGACGCGATATGGCCACTACGAGTATGTCGTGATGCCATTTGGAGTTACTAATGCTCCAGCGGTATTCATGAGTTACATGAATCACATCTTCCACAAATACCTAGATCGTTTTGTTGTGGTGTTTATCGATGATATCCTGGTATATTCCAAGAGTCGCGAAGAACATGAAGAACACTTGAGAGTGGTACTGAACATTCTTAGAGAGAACCAGTTGTATGCCAAGCTCTCTAAATGTGAATTCTGGATGACGAGCGTCCAGTTCCTTGGACATGTAATATCCGAGGATGGTATTTCGGTGGATCCTTCAAAGGTTGAAGTCGTTATGGCATGGTCGAGACCTACGATGGTTACTGAAATCTGAAGTTTTCTTGGACTTGCGGGTTATTATCGAAGGTTCATTGAAGGTTTCTCTCATCTTGCGAGACCTTTGATGAATTTGACAAGGAAGAACCAACCTTTTGTATGGACGGTTGAATGTGAGAAATGCTTTGAGGAGTTAAAAATGAGACTGACTTCTGCTTCTATCTTAGCGTTGCCTGACTTACAAGAAGAGTTTGTAGTGTATTGTGATGCTTCCAAGCATGGACTTGGATGCGTGCTAATGCAGAAAGAACGTGTAATAGCTTATGCTTCACGCCAGTTGCGACCTCATAAAATTAATTACCCAACTCATGATTTGGAGTTGGCTGCGATTGTGTTTGCCTTGAAGATTATTTGTATGGTTCGAGATTTGTGGTTTACAGTGACCATAAAAGTTTGAAATATCTTTTCAACCAAAAGGAATTGAATATGCGACAAAGAAGATGGATGGAATTCTTGAAGGATTATGACTTTAAATTGATGTACCACCCGGGAAAAGCTAATGTTGTTGCCGATGCCCTTAGTAGGAAATCCTTGCATATATCAACCATGATGGTCAAAGAGCTTGAATTAATTGAAGAATTTCGGAATTTGAATGTTGGGACCGAAGTTCAATCCTCCAAGAAGTTATGTTTTGCTACCTTGAAAATAAGTAATGAGTTTTTGGAACTTGTGAAAGAGAAACAAAAAGATGATGATTATTTACAAGAGGTGCGAAGATCTTAGGATAATGGGAAAAATCTATTCCTTGTGGAAGGCGTTGATAGTATATGGCGAATAAAAGGTCGTGTGTATGTACCTTCATTCGGTGATTTGAGACGCACAGTACTGGAGGAAGCACATAAAAGCATGTTTAGCATCCACCCTGGTGTAACTAAGATGTATCGCGATATAAAGAAGAACTTTTGGTGGCCCGGAATGAAACGTGATGTTGCTAACTTTGTAGCTTCTTGCCTTACTTGTCAGAAGGCGAAGGTGGAACACCAAAGACCTTTGGGTACTTTGAGGCCACTTGATATCCCTGTTTGGAAGTGGGACGCGATTGCCATGGATGTTGTGTCCGAATTACCAAGAACGAGGTCCAGATGTGATGGAATATGGGTGATTGTGGATCGTTTGACAAAGAGTGCCCATTTCTTGCCAATCAGTATGGAGAGCTCTTTGCAAGATTTAGCACAGTTGTACATTCGGGAGATTATAAGATTACATGGTGTGCCATCAAGCATTGTTTCTGATCGTGACCCCCGATTCTGGGGAAGCTTACATGAGGCGATGGGTTCAAAACTGAAGCTAAGTTCGGCATATCATCCCCAGACCGATGGACAGTTTGAGAGAACTATTCAAAGTCTTGAAGACTTACTGCGTGCTTGTGTTTTAGAGCATGGCGGTTCGTGGGAAAAATATTTACCTCTGATCGAATTCACTTACAATAACAGTTTTCATTCTAGTATTGGTATGGCACCATACGAGGCATTATACGGAAGGAGGTGTCGAACTCCTTTATGTTGGCTTGAAGTTGGTGAGAATCTAGCCTTAGGACCTGAAATTATTGAAGAAACTACCAAGCAGATCAAGATGATCCGGGAAAAGATGAAAATTGCTCAAGACCGACAGAAGAGCTATTATGATAAAAGAAGAAATCCACTAGAATTTCAAGTCGGCGATCATGTGTTATTACGAGTTTCGCGTGATAAAGGTATAGGAAGAGCCTTGAAGAGCAAGAAACTAAGCCCTAAATTCATTGGACCCTATGAGATTTTGGAGCGGATTGGAGACGTCGCATATCGAATTGCACTCCCTCCACAGCTTGCAAATCTTCATAATGTATTCCACGTGTCTCAGTTAAGGAAGTATGTACATGATCCTCAGCACGTGATCTCTGTTGATGATCTTGAGGTGCAGGATGACTTATCCATTCTTCCCGTTTTTGTTCGTATTGTTAAGTATTCCGTGAAGAGACTACAGAATAAGATGGTACCATTAGTAAAAGTGGCATGGAAGCATGGGGATATGGAAATAGTTACGTTGGAACGCGAGGACGATATCCGTAAGCGATACCCTCATGCATTCGAGTTCGGTAAGTTGAATTTCGAGGACGAAATTTCCTTTAGGGGGAGTGGATTGTAACACCCCGAATTTTTAAAATAGGAAGATAAATTAGGAAAATAAATGTTGGATAATTAACTTTGGGCTAATAAATATCCCAAAATTCTTGAAATGACTTAAACAAGGCTTTTTGAAACTGCTGGTGAATTATGGTGGTCAGATGAGCTGAAAACTGACCCGGATAAAATATAGGTGTCGGACCAAGTATCTCCGATTGAGATGTCGTTGGTCAGGGCCGTAGATAATGTTATTGGGATTCCGAATTTATATTCGAAATAATTTTTAGAATATGTTTTGGGCCCGAACGGCGAACCTGTTTGTTTAAAAACGGAAGAGTTAATGAAGGATTAATAATTTAAATATTAAATTCCCATTTTCCCATTCAAAAGGCGGTTTCACTCTTTCTCCCTCACGTAGACACTCTTCTTCTTATCTTCTTCTTCATATCTCTTTTTCTTCTTCATAATTCACCTTCCTCTTGCCCTTGAATTCTAAATTAAAAGGAGATATCTCTTCTTTCTCCATTAATAACCTTTAGAGACTTCAAGAAAGCTTGGAAACTAAAGTATTTCCTCCTCCTTCCTCCTCAAATTCGTGTGAACCTCTTCATCTTTTGCAAACTCACTCTTTTCTTCTCTTGAGGTAAGATTATAACCATTTTCCATGTATATAAGTATAAAGTTAAAGATTAGTTGAAGTTTTGGTATTAGAACACAATAAATGTATGAGAAATGTTGAGGAAAGTTCAAAAGTGAAAATCTAAAGATAAGTTGACATAAATACAAGCTTATGAGTGATTAATGAGGTAGTTATAACTATGGTGGTAAAAGAAGGAGGTATATGAGCATTTATGAAGCTTGGTGGGTTGGTGAAAACTTTAAACTTGAATTTTAGGAGGAAAAGTAAAATATTGAAAAGGATAACATTTATTGAAAAAGTTAACATTTGTTGATGGGAAGAATATTATAAGTGATGTGGTGGATACATTAAATGATGATAAAGTTGATTTGAAGTCATAATAGGTGGGAAACTCACCAAGGTGTTGGTGGAGATCTTACTAGATGGAATAACCTAATAATTAGGTTGTAGCCTTTGATACTAAGGGATTGTAATTTAAGGAAAGGAATTCCCGAAGCCTAAGTAGGCAAACGAATAAAATTGGTAAATAGTTTTCACATGATAAGAATCATGTGTACACCCATGTATATGTATATTGAATTGGTGTTTGAATAAATAATTGATGTGGCCCTATAAATGATTGGTGTAGGGCTTGGCAATATTGGTGAAGCAGGAACATCAACCCCAGAGGTCTACTTCTCTTGAGGTAGGAGAGGGGTGTATTTTCTAAATACATGAGAATTGGGATGATAATGTATGTATTAATGTGGTATGATATGTTTTCTTAAATAAAGGTGATATTATGTGTAAGTGAAATGAATTGTGTATGATGATGAGAATTGTGTATGGTGTTTAAAATGAGTGTTTATATGATGAAGCCTAAAAGAGGCTATGAATGGCTTATTATGCGTTGATGTATTATTGATTTCATATAAGACATGATAAGTGCCTAAAATCTTTGGTTGGAATGTTTCTTGGATACGAGAATTGACACTTGTGTATGAATTGGTGGAAAATTGTGTGGTTGAAAATGAATATACCCTAGATGAGAGGGTAAGATAATCTAAATGAGCTTGAGGCATGCATGAGTATTTTTGTATACATGGCATGACATGCATATCATGATAATGTTGATAAGTGGTTGCGATCACTTGATGATGGAAATGAAAAAGGGCTTGCGAGTTCCTATGATTATTAGACCGGTGGTTGCGATTACCTGGTATTGAAATGAAAGGCCCTGCGGGACCAATGAGATTGGATGCCCATGGTTGCGATCATGAGGCGGGAGTACCCCATGTGAGGAGGGAAACCTATATGAAATATTGAACGTGGTTGCGATCACGAGAAGCACCTTGCGAGGTTGCCAGAGGGAGTACCCCTTGCGAGGCGGGAAACCATTGATAATGAGTATATGATATGGTGCTTACGATCACCCGAGGAAATGAAATCAGATCCGTGCATATGCATTTTCATGATATTAACATGTGCATCAGTTTGAAAGCATGGTATAGTGTGATACCTTGATGATGAGATATGAATGGAAACTCCCTTTTTAATTACTAAATTGTGATGGTGAATTGATTGATATAATTCTGAGAGAATCAGGGAATAATTGTATTGGAATGAAAAATTGTTGATTGATTGATTGATATTAAATAAACTCCTCTTGGGGAGGAGATAGTTGTATTGCATTCATGCATATATTGTTCTATTTATTGGATTTTCGTCATTGAGAAAGTATACTCACTCTCCCTGTGGTATATCTTTTTAGCTCCTTTGTTGTAGGTATTGCTTTGGAGCTGTTGTGGAGGAGGAGTGTGAAGGAGACCCCTTTTTGGTAAAGAATGCCTTGGCCGGCAATATTTTGGTTTACCTAGATGTGTGGGATGGATATAATGTATATAGTACAATATACGGTTGGTGTAGTTTGGATTTAGAAGGGATAATTGTATGAATGATGGATATACTTATATATTTACAATGATGTTGATGGTAGGTCATGGAAGAAAATGAGATCCTTGTCTATGACTCATTTTCAATCATGACCCTAAGAATGAATGACTGATAAAACTTTCCGAAAACTTGATGAATAAATGAAGTTATATTTGGAATATAAACTGTGTGAAGTATAAGGATGATTGAGTTGATCTTTATACCTTAAATGAGTTGTAATGGAAATTTACAGGTAAGATCAATTTGAACAAGTTTTAAACATGTAATATAATAATTATGAAGTGTTGAAATTGAGTAAAATTGATTAGAATGAGTTTTGGTGTAGAGAGTTGGGTGATTTCTGCATTTCCCCTGTTTTTCTGTCAAACTCGCTCAGGCGAGAGGGCTTCTCGCTCAAGCGAGAATGCCCCTGTATCAATTTTCAGATTCTGGATGATTCTCGCTTAGGCGAGAATGGGACTCGCTCAAGCGAGATCGTCCCAGCATCAGTGTTGGGCCATTATTCCATTTTCGCTCAAGCGGATGTGCAAGTCGCCCAAGCGAAATTACATTAGAATCAGAGTTTGGATTTGGTTGGTGGTCGCTCAGGCGAGCTGGGGATTCGCCCAAGTGAGAGGGTTTTGGTCTCAGGTTTTGCTCTCGGGTTTATCAGGAAATTGCTCTTGGGAGTAATCTCGCTTAGGCGGGGATGGTTTCACCGGAGCGAGTGAGCGTGGAGTGGGTTCTGGGCGTTTTTCGCCTTACGCTCGCTGGCTTCGCCCAAGCGAGGATTGCAATACTCGCTCAAGCGAGTTGGGGTTCGCTTGAGCGAAGTGACCCCTGAATCTTCTTTTTCTTCTTTCGCTCAGCATTTTATGATTCACCTAAGCGTGCTATGCGAAGCTCGCTCAAGCGAATTGGGATTTCGCTTGAGCGAGGGGGACCTGATTCTCCCAAAATGCTTTAAACATGATATTTCCATTTTCTTCATATTAATCCATGATTCCATCCTACTTTATGAACACTTTAGGATAACCTTGGCTTCTTAATTTCAAATGAGTGATCTCTTAAGAATTTAACTCCATAATATTATTTTACTAAAGATACTTCCGCTATTATTAATTATGGATTTCTTAAGAGTTAATTTCTTTAACTTACCTTCTCATATCTTCATATATGAGATAGGTCTCTGATAGATCCAGGGTAATTGATAAATGGCTTCACCACTCACATGTTTCATAGATTAATAATAATAAAATCGCGAAAAATTTACCTCTATTTTTGGGATGTCACAAATTTTCCCCATTTTCTTCAATTATCCAACCAAACTGGGTCCCACATCAAATAATCACCATAACCTCTTTTCTTTTTTCTTTTTATTTTCTTATTTTTGTTTTTATTTTTATTTTTTTATTTTGTTTTTTTGTTTTTTGCCCATTTTTGACTTTTTTATTTTATTATTTTTTTAATATTTTGAATACAAATGAGTAATCACTTACTCTTATAGAAACATAAACTATTTTAGAATCCTAAAATTATTTATTACACATTGGGCCATAAATAAAATACTCAATAAAGAAAAAGTACTACCCATGCTACAAGAAGTAAGAAGGTATTCACAAAACATCGGTTTCCCGCCCTTATTATTTTCTCTTGGCTTCAACACCTATTGGCCATTGAGAAAAATTATGGAAGAAGGTTGATGAAAGGAGAAGCGTGGTAGGAAATGAGGAGAGATTGAGTATTTATAGAAATGGAGAAGGTACTATTCCAACAGTCACTGCAATTTTTTAAAAACAAAATTTAAATTTTTTTTATCCGGACAAAAATAGGTGTTCACACTAAGTTCTTTGAAACATCTCACACACTTTATTCTTACAAACCTGTTGTTGTGTAAAAGTCTAGTGTGTTGCTAGCCTTTAGTTTCATTAGGAAACAATTGTGGCCTAAAGAGGCTTTTGAAATAATACATGGGTTTGAGTTAGGACTAACATGTTGAAAGAATACTTAGGTTTAAGCTAGGAGTGGTTGGAGTCAAGAATACTTGTGGCACAAGTCTGGTGCTGTTATTGTAAAGGAGATTTTACAATAGTAGAAATCCTTCGAGTTAGAAGGGACTAGACATAGCTTCTGTGTTGGAAGTGAACCAGTATAAATTTCTGGTATTCTTTCTTCTCTTTCCTTGCTCTTATCAAGTTTGCTTTACAAGTCTGGTTACTTGCGCTTTAAATGTTCAAAATTCCACAAAGAGAGTTTAAGACTTATTCAACTCCCCTTTTAAGTCTGACTCTGAACCATCAGAGTGTTCCCTTGATCAAATCTCACCAACCTTACGCGTTGTGGGGTGAAAGAGAATGTCACCTACAAGGACACTCCAACGCTAAGCCAATTAGATATTTAGAAAGAATAAAAGAGCTTGAGCATAAGTTGTAGTAAGAATGTTCTACCTTTTCATTGTTGATTTGTAGGTTTTTATACTTTAGATGCCATGGAAGAGTCGTTTCGAGTAAGTGAGCTTACCGTATGAAATGTTAGCTTGATTCTGATAATTGCAGAAAGACTGATACTTAACAGTGACGCTACCTAACAACTGTACCTTTTCATCAATCACTTTGTAGGTTGCTTTCTCAACATGTGATTGCATAAGTCAACTCTGACCTTTCGGTATTGAGAGAATGGCTCACATCGATATTGGGTCATGAGTCTCATGTGCGATGTTAGAAGCCGATATCAGATTTCAATGTTATGTGCGATGTCGGTCTTGCATGACGGCTTTAGGTCTAATGACCTTTCTGCCCATAGGCTGCTATCGAGACCGGATCAACAACAAATCATATAAAAATTAAATTAATTAAAGGTCGTATTACATATTTTATAAGATAAAAAGTTTATAATAAGTGCTTATTTTTATGTGCTTTTTAAAAAGTGCTTTTTTTATAATAAGTGCTTATTTTTATCAGAGTTGCTTCTTAAAATAAACAGAAATCAGCTTATTTTTAGTTTCTTATTTTTAAAACTTTAAACAAACACATCAAAATTTAAAATAAATGCTTTTTTAATTAAAAAAACACTTATCTCTTAAAATAAGTTTAAACAAACAAGCCCATATGTAAATATTACTCGCGTGTTTTAATTTTAAAAGAATATTTTAGAATAAATTTTTTAAAGAAAATGATAAAAAAGGAAAAAATTAACATTTAAAATATGGTTGGTTCAACCCCTATTTTAGACATATATTTTCAACCAATTTTAAAATCTCCTAATTTTTCTACTTAATTAGATAAATACCCTGACCACTTCCCGATCCAACCGGTTAGACCAACTTATCTTGTCCAATTTTCACAACTATGGCAAATATAATAAATAACTTCCGATGTTCTCATGGAAATCAAATTTACTTATACTTTCTCTTTTGGGAATAAATGATTGAAATGTGAGAGAAAAACTTATTCAAAAATAAATGTAAACATGAATATTCTTACATAATCTTTTGACAGAACTGGGATCCTTTCCCGTTACTAAAGAAATTCATTTGAAGAGAGAGAAAGACAGAAAGATGGAGATGTAGGTCCATTATGAATGTTAGGGGAGGAAAATATAGAAATATAGAGAAAAAATGAACAAAATAAATAAGTTGGAGGAAATGGAAAAAATCCTAACTCCCTTTAGAAAAAATATATGAATACTCATTCCTAATTTTATATTATATTCCTAGGAAAAGATTTTGATAGACATGAACCAAAATTTCTAAAAAAGAAACTTAGAATAAAACAGTTTTAGTAGAAGACTGATTGAGAGTGCTTGCTTCTATAAGGACAAAATGTAAATAAAATGTATTAAAGCCTTGTTTTATAAGACAATATACAAATTTTGAAAAAAATGTATTATTAGATTTGCATGTTAGTTATTCCTAAATGGGAAAAAATTAGAGAAATGTTAAGGAATAAAAAGAATAGCAAATTTTAATCCAAAACTTTCATTGCTATAGGGTTAGAGATGGCAATATGGGTTAGGCCCACAGGCTGGCCCGTTTGGCCCGTTAAAACGGGCCGGGCCGGGCCAAGCTTTGAAGCCCATTTTCCCGAATAGGTCTGACCCATTTTGGCTGTAAAAAAAAGGCCTGTCACGGGCTGGCCCGACCTGGCCCAACCGGCCTTTATTAAAATATATATGAATATATTATATGTATAATATTAATATTTAGTTGGTTGAAATTTTAATTATTTGTATTTATTGTTTTCATTTAATAAAATAAATTGGATTAATTATAAAAATTTTGCTTTAGAAAGGTGAAATCTAATTTTTATTTTGCTTTAGAAAGGTGAAATCTAATTTTTATTTCTAATTTTTCTTAAAAAAAATTTAAAGTAGTTTAAATTTAAAATAAAAAATAGTTTGCATAATTATATTAAAGAAATAGGTTGGCCCGTTTTGGCCCGCTTTCCTATTATGGCCCGGCCCAGCCCGTATTTAAACGGGCCTATGCAGGCTTTGGCCCTGTCTGTAGGCCCGTTTTGCCATCCCTATGTAAGGTCCATGTAATATAATTTAACGACAATCTCGACATAACCTTAAATAAAATGCAAATAGCCAAACATTAAAATTAGTGAGAATATGATATCATTTTAGAAAATAGAATATATTTGACTTTTCTTAAACGATAGCTGAAGTTTTATTAAAAGGCATATCAATACAAAATATTAACTTTTTTTTTAACGAATGTCAGTGAAAATAGTGATAATATAAATTAATAAATATAATTAATACCTCTGCCATTCCTTTCAACGAGTCACTATGGAAGAATTTGTTTCTTCGCAATTTTATGTTATATTAAGATGACACTTAATTAAAAATTAAAGAAATAAAAGCACCTCTTTATAAAGTATAATATATATTACATGGATTTGGTTAAAACTGACGTAACATTTCTTTACTAAATTGACCAAATTGAGAAACTTTTTTGCACTCGTGTTCCTCGAGTTACATTAATCCATCAAAAGTCTTAACAATTCTGCACTTATGATGTGTTTGGAACTTGGTTTGTTAGTAGTTTATGCAATGAGAATATAAGGGCAATGACAGAATATTTTGTGTTATCAAATGTGGCAAAACTATCTTGTTAAGGATTTAAATCGAGCAATCGTTAGTTGTGTAAATCTTTTTAGGATCTGTTAAGTTATCAGTTAAGTTGAACAAATATAACTTTCTATTCTATTAATCAAATAAGGTTTGACTAACATTGAAACAATATTAGACATTAAAAGTATTTTTTTTCTTCCATAATTACCTAAAGTAAGGAGTGGAGTAGTTGAAAGTAATCATTTTTTTAAAATTTATTCTAAACATCTTACCAACTTGATTTATTAAAAATAAATAAGAAAATAACACATTATATAAAGTGAAAAAATCTAAAAACATCTAAAACCTTAAAAAAAGAAAACAAGATAGATCAGTTAGGTTACTCAAATACACATGAAATACTTGGAGGAATTAACAATAGTAAGTTTTCATATTCTCTTCCTTCCTTAATTCATCTAAGTCATAATATATAAATTGGATTTATTTAATCTATACAATATTATATATGGTAAGAAATTAAAAAAAAAACTTTTTTTTATTAAAAGTTATATTGAAATTCAAAACGAGACCACATTAATGTTATTTTTCAATAAAAATTTTCTCATTTTAATTTGTTATTGTTATTATGTAAGTTCATACATGTTAGATTAATTCATAGAAGATTTTATATATATATATATATATATATATATATATATATATATATATTTCCTTCACGCATTCAACATTTTTTTATGCAATCTTAATCTTATTGTTTGATATTTAAATATTTAAGGGTGACAAATAATTTTTTAAATATAATTAATTGAAAACAATATATGGGAACCTAATTCCTTCCGACTCTAATAAAAGATATTGTTGTTTTCATAACTTTTTTTTATAATTAATCACCAAACGACAAATTATTTCTTAAAATGAGCCTTTAGATGATAAGATTGAGTCTATAGCAGTAAGGGTCACACTCCTATATTCAGCAAAACCATTTGTAATTAAGAAGGAAAATCAGTACCAAAAAAATTAAGGGAAATATCACCTTCTTAAGCTTATAAACTTTTCAAGATATTGAACTAAAGTCCACATCATTTGCAGGAAAAGCACACTTAGCAGCAACAATTTGGGGCACATGTACATGCACTCTTGAAGTATATGGGGGCACAACATTTGGAATTTGGTGATGAACAGCAACCACAATAACAATTTGACAATTTCTTATGAAGCATGCAACTGCAGGAGCAGCACGCCCATGGAAGACTGAAAGAAAATCAATACACACAGTATTAATTAGTAGGTCTGTAATTGTAGATTCTGTTAAATTATTGGAACAAATTTCATATGATTTTGCAAATCTCAAATTAACTCAACTAATAATAAAGAATGTGTTTCTAACTTCTTCTTTTTCTGTAGAATGTGGAACACATGCAAGCTTTAGAGCCTTGTAAAGCGCACAAAACAAAATTAAGACCAAAAGCAAGTAGAGATTGTTGCATTATAAACATAGTTTTTCCTTTTCTAAATTAGCTAAAACGAATCTTTACCTTTGACTACTCCAAGATTATATATTCATCCTCACAGGTCGTAAACTCATTTTAATTTGAACATCTGGTTTAGATTAATTTTTGCACACATCTCAATAATTTTTTCACTACTATTATACAACACAATATATTTTAATGGTTCAAGATCAACATTAATTGTAGTCAACTTGTTTGTATTGTTACACTTAAAATAACATACTGATGTTAACTGCTATAAGCAATAACTTAAAAGATACTTCTAACTAACTGTGTCCTAAAAGTATTGTTTAAACAATCAAAAGTACAAATTTTTTTATTAAAATTGTTTTAAATCTATTTTGAAAATCATTGGGAGATTGCAATAATGATTTAAATTTTAAATTTCTTAATTAGTCTTCCTAAAACACTTGTTAACATGATCTTAATTTAATCGAATTATGCAAGATGGATTTAGACATGGAAGAAAGGGAGAGGAACATTATGGAAAAAAGAAACAATAAATAAGTACCTGATCCGCTTCCTAAAGCGATGGGAATCAGATATTGTCTGCTTTCTTCTGTATCAAATAGAGTGATTATTATTTGATTTAAGATATGTAGGATATACTAATAATCTTAACAAAAAAAGAAAGGCTAGAGATTCTTACAAGGGTGTGAAGGGATCTGAAATAGAGCCTACAAAGGTATCAACCCTGATAAGGAAAAGGTTATCTTCAAAGTTAGCATATGAAATACCTGACTCTTAACACAAAAATATGATTAACATTAATGTTTAACCTTGGTGACTTAATTCGTGTATATATAACACTAACACAGCAACAAAGAAAGAAGCCTTACTCTTTGCAGCATCTAGAAGCAGGGTGAAGGCCTTCAAGTGATTTTAATTCCTCCTAGAAGCAATATACACAAAAATTGGTTTTACTTCTCACTGGGAAATTACTTGAGAATAAACCTACATATTATTCCTCCAAATTATATGCATCGAGTGTTTTAGTCAGATTTTAAAAGTTTCACTTTAGTCCTCAACTCCATTTAATTATATTCATTTTAGCCATTTTCATGGTCGTTTTACATTAAAAAAAGACTAAAGTAAAGGTTGTTTTTATAAAATTGGGGACTAAATTAAAATTTTATAATTAGAAAACAGAAGGGTCTATTACCACTTCAATGTTGTGGACCAAATTAACCATAATAGTATTTTAGATAAAAAAAATCCCTATATGCAAAAGTGAAAAAAGACACATGAAAGTAGCAATGCACAGTCCCTTAGAACAGTGATAAGATTAAGGTAATCATTGTGACCAAACTATGCTTCCTTCTGTTGTTAACTTCAACAAAGAAACAGTGATAATCATTATGATTTGTGACCAAAAGACAAAAATGGTGGTTGTGCATCCATTCTTATCCTGGTGTCTAGCAACATCCTCATTGCTCAATATATTAAATAAACTAATAAATCAAATTTGTGCACATCACAGAAACAACTTTCTAGCTCTAGTTTCTACTAAGCATTACATCTAGATTAAGTTAGAACAAACTTTAACGAGTTCATGTTAACTAACTAAAATACAGTAAATTCTTTTCCGAATCATGGATCTTAATGAATTTGGAACAAGATAATTAAAATGCATGTTCAAAATAATACCAAACGTACATTTATATTGAAATATATGTTTCTATACCAGAAAACAACACATGTTTTCCAATAAAATAAAAAGTGTGGTTTTCCCATGTCATAGATCCTAAGTTTGTTTTAACTTAAATATATATAAAAAAAACACTTAAGATTAGAGAAGATAGCAGAAGAGAGAGAATTAGAAGGAGGCAAAGAGCACTATGCATGTAGACAAAAACTTACATTTCATACAAAGCACAAACAAAAAAGTAGTCTTAGAAGACAAACCTGAAGCAAACCAATCTCTCTTTCCAGAACCTGAATCTTAACCATTTGCTTCCTCTTCCCATGAAAATCCGCTAGCCCTGGAAGTGGTGACTTAGGTCTCATTACTTGCTGCTCCATCGAAGTGGTTATTGATGTCAACGACGCTGAAGAAAAGTTGTAGCCGCCATCCATTTTCAGTCTCTACAACAATGAACACACGATGCAGGGGCGAAACAGAGCATGGGCATTGAAGAAGAACGTGAGAATCATGAAAGTAGGACGCAAGTTAAAAACTTGAGAAATGGGTTTTGTTGTACTTGCAGAGAAGCACTAGAATGCAGGGTGGTTTTGAAATTTCATCTGGCATTTAACGCAGAAAGCGAGAGTGAAACAGGGGAGGGGCAGAGTACGAGAGATATGCACACGTGAGTGTCACGCAGGAAAGTTCAAAGGTCTGATAGAAAGTGGGTTGAGATTTGTTTTGGCAAGAAATGGCATTGGAAGGAGTAAGAATAGAGGGACAAAAGGCCAAAGAAAGGAAGGGGTAAAAGGGTTATTTCAAGTGAAATGAACAGAGATTCTTTTGGATTATCGAGGTTGCTGAAACATGTAGGGTGACAAGACCTTTCAAGCCAAGTTAATGGTTTGCTTTGCTTTGATTTCTCTTCCCTGCTATGCGCAGGATAGCAATTTTGGGCGGAGCATTGTAACGTGCACCGAAACATGATAAGTCACAACACTCGCAATAAATGCTTCTTCCCTTGTGTTTTTATTTTCTATTTTTAATCTTATCTGTTTTTAAAATTTATATATAAGAGCAAATAAAAAATGTTATTTTCAACTTTTTTATAATAAAAAAAAAATAATATCCCAGTTTGATAATTAAAATTAAAAATAAAAAACTTTTAAAAAAACTAAACAACCTCTAAGATAGTTTCTCTTTTTATTTTCTTAGTTTTAATTAGAAAATTGTCTGTTTTAAATTTATATTAAAAAATAAAAACAAGAAACATATAAGAGTTATGTTTAGTGTTCCGTGTATAAAATTCTAAATATGAAAAATAAATGATAATTTTGTACTTAAATTTCATAAAAAGAAATGAAAAATAAAAATTAAATCGAAGTTTTTTTTCCAAACACACCAGCTAGTAGGGGTGAACAAGTACTGGATTGGATTGGATTTCACGCAAAAAACAATCTGATCCGATCAAATTTTATTGGATTGGATTGGATTGGATTTGTGTAAATTTTTTTTGAAATCCAATCCGATCCGATCCGATCTAAATTGGTTTGGATTGGATTGGATAATTGGATATCCGATTAAAGAAAATTTATTATATTTTTTATGAAACCACAATATAAAAAAACTTCTAACATCTTAAAGTCCATGTCAAACATCACAATATAGTACTTACTAGTGTTTAATAACACACATAATCAATAAAAATATAAATCAAATCCATTTTAACAATGCATTTAAATTTAAAATAAAATGAGAACAGTAGCTATGCCATATATTTTTTATTAACGTGGGTGTGGATTGAGTATTTCTATTTTTTAACCTTGGATTGGGTATTTCCTTATTTGCTCTAAAGGGAAAAACATGAGTATGTGAGAAAAAATATTAATATTAATATATATAAAATAAATAATATAAAAATAGGTTGGGTACTCATCGAGTACTCGAATTTTTAAATGTCAAATCCGATATCCGATCTGATTATAATTGGATCTTGGTTGGATTGGATTGGATTTGATCCGATGACCAAAAAAATCCAATCCAATTTAATTGGATTGGATTGGATAATCGGATTAAACGGGTAAATCCGACCCGCTGCTCAGCCCTACCAGCTAGCCAATTGAGTCTGGTTATCTTAAGAAAAAAAATTATGAAAAAAATTAATATGAAAGGAATAAGAAAACGGCTGTTATTTTGTTGATTTGAAAATATTATGAATGTATATATATATGTAATTTGAATTTTTTTTGAGATATTTTAAGTTAACAATAGTGAATATATTTGACAAAAGGAAAAGCAAAAACATTCTATTTCTAATATCTTAAATGTTAAGACTATTATAAAAAAGCGTTAACAACAAACTAAAAAACAATCAAAGTATCAACAAGAATACAAGATTGATTAAATATGTAAAATGAAAAAATTTAAGGAATTGTTATTAGAACTTTCAAGGTGAATACTCAACAATGATGATGATGGAGATGGTAAGAAATGGAAGATTGTGCAAAACATATTAAAGATGGAAATTACATTGAGAGTGAAAAAAGAAGAAACCACAAAGAAAAGATAAGAGAGGAGAATTGTTAATAAAAATGTTTTAGGTTTTTGAAAAATAAAATAAAGATTAATTTTTTAAAAGTAAAATAAAAGATAGTAGTAGAAATTATTAAATATATATAGGGACAATAAAGTTAAAAACAAGACTTGAGTTAATGTTTCAAATATGCTACCAACTAACTTAAAAGTAACATTTTAGTTACCCATATAAACACCTTTAATTTACACTTTGTGACATTTTATATTTCACTAGTTGAAATGCCCTACCTTAGTGTCTCTTTGAAAAAAATTAGCCGAAATCTAAAAGGTTAAGCAAAAGTTGAAAAAAGAAAAATGATAAGTTAGCTGATTGTATTATAAGTGTTGATCCGATCTATATACCGGTGTCCAGACTATGACGTCATCTTATCCGTTCTAGAAGGTGAACCGATATCACAGGTTAACATCTAGACTGTAAAATACCGTGTTAGGCGTTCTCCCTTCACCGGTTTGTCCGCGATAACACCTAGAACATCGGATAACCCATTCATTATTTGACCCATCATAAACGACGAAACTCCTGGGAATCCCAATGAGCATCTAATTAGCCCCATATTATGCACTGGGAACATGTTCCGACAGGAGCACTTCGAGTCCCTCAATGTTCTCCACTCATGCAAATAAATAATCATTTGCCCATTCCTAGGCAGGTTAGTGATTCTTACGAAGAAATCCTTGTAATTCATATTATTTCAGGTATTTAAGCTTTCTCAAGCATCTTATTAAGGGGATTGGTCTTACTCAGTCAAAGAGGAGGATACTCTTAGTTATTCCTTTTTATCTGGAATACAATCACTAACTTGAGCGACAAAGAGTCTTCGCAAGTGACACCACTGTGAACACCTCTTTCGGTCCGACCCAAATGGAAAGGATTTTGAGAGGGCTGGATTTCATGTCCGAATGATCTGCTGAGTAGAATAACTCCAATATAATCAAATCCAAGCAGGATGACTCAGATTAAAGCATTTCCGAGTGAAATACAGCCCTGGTGGATATAAATCCAAGTGAAAAAACTCAAAAATGGTCAAATCCGAGTGGAATAGGCTACTGTTGGGGGAATCCAAGTGAAATGACTCAGTATGGATCAAATCCGAGTGGAAAATAGGCACATTCCGAGTGAAGAAATTCAAATTCCAATTCCCGAGTGGAAAGAAGGCCGGATCCGAGTGAAGATTGCTAAGTCTCCAAATTCTGAGTAAAAATGGCCAAAATTCCAATTTCCGAGTGCAAAGAAGGTAGGTTCCGAGTGAAAATGTCCAAGTTCCATTCTGATTAAGAGCTCCCAAGGTCAGTTCCGAGTAAATCCTTCAAGCAGTGATGTTCTGTGTCACTTTTAAAGAAATTCCGAGTGAATGTTTCACGCAGAGATGAGATCCGAGCGAAATACATCCGACTGAAAAGAATTCCGAGTGTTGCCTCTTCAATCAGAACCGAGAGTTGCTTCTTCAGTCAAAACCGAGTGAAGTATTTCCAATCAGCACCGAGTGAGTCCTTTCACTCAATTTTCGAGCCATTTTTAGCCAATTCCGAGTCATACTTCACCCACTTTTCACTCAATTTCCGAGCCATTTCTAGCCAATTCCGAGTCATACTTCACCCATTTCAGTCGGTTCCGAGTCATACTTCACCCACTTTTCACTCAATTCCGAGCCACTTTCCACCTAATTCCGAGTCATCCTTCGATCATTTCTGAGTCCTCTTCAGGTCTTTCGCCCAAGCGATTCTTGTTACGCTCAAGCGAGAAGTGGAGTCCCTCTTCAGTCTGAGTCATTTTTTAGTCAGATCCGAGTCACTTTTCACTCAGTTCTGACTCAATGTTCCAATCGGAATTTCTTTGATTGCCCACTCAATCCAATTGCACACAACACCAACATGATTTCACTCGGTCTTTTGCACAAAAGGGACCTTTTCCCACTCGGATTTAGGAGGCAAAGTAAAGACCGACCCTTTTTTTCCTCTCGGAATTCACTCCCACTAAGGATGGATGCTGACTGAGGCAGTGGATCCGGGCCACGAGGAAGAACACCGATCCCATGGTACCCCAAACATTGAAAAGGTCTGACTAGTGTAAATGTGACACCGGTCCGGATTCTAAATAGGCCACATCGGACCGGTTGTTGGAACATCAAATCGATGTCTTGCATGGCCGAGGTCACAAACCTAACAACGGAGGAATGAGCCCGGATGCTTATGCGCGCTGACTCAGAATTACACTTTCTAAAGGTGGCAGACAAGGGGGCGGTAGTGGAAGAATTAAAAATTTCCCATTAGCCATTGTCCCCCCACTATCTGTTAGTGGCCAGGTTGCCTCCACCAAGTGGAGGTTGAGCTGTCCACTCGGCCCATGTCCAAGAGCCCTCTATAAATACCTCTCATGAAGAGGCACAGGGGGCTGGCTGGTAAATTCTTGGCAAGGTCCAGAGCTGGAAAGAGGGGAAACTTCTAAATTTCACTTCAAGAGTCTTAAGGAATTCATTCCCTTCACACAGTTCTGTCCCAGTTCACTCCTAAACACCACACCGTCCCAATACCCCCAAAAACCATACCGTCCCAACACCTCCCAATCCACACCGTCCCAACATCTCCCAATCCACACCGTCCCAATACTCCCTAAACTATACCGTCCCAACACCTCCCAATTCATCTCCATATTCCTTGAACACCACACCGTCTCAGCCTCCAACCCACATCGTTCTAACAGCATCCTCCCTCAGATCCTCATCAACTCCACCGATTCACTGTAGCCCTTCACACCGATCTCCTAAATCTACCATACTGTATCCATATTCCTGAACACCACCCGGTTCTGCCCTAATCCGTCCTAATCCCGCCACACCGTCCCAACAACTCCTGAACACTGTTCCAATACTCCTTAAACACTACACCGTCCCAATACCCCCCAAATACCACATCGTCCCAACATCCATCAATCTCCACACCGTCCCAATACTCCCTAAACACCACACCGTCCCAGCCTCCTAAACCCAATATATCTTCCCAATGTTTCCTAAATCTCCTTACTACTGTTCGGTCCTTCAACCCCATATCCACACCAGCAGAATCCACACCGGTCAACATCTGTAAGTTGTTCCCTCAACAACCTCACCACCAGTTCTGTTCTGTGTTCTTTCCTTTCATTTTTTTTATTATTAAGCGTTCATCTGTTGAGTTTGTATTTTTTGGACTTGTTTACTTTCCTAAAGTTCATTCAGTTAAATTTCTTTTTACTTTGTAATAATAATGAAAAAAAATAAATGTCTCTTGTGTTTTCTTTGAAATCTAGATAAAGTCAAAAAAAAAAAGAAACAAATCATTTTTAGTCAGTGTCGTACGGAAAATACTTCCGTCTACACAATCTCTATAGGATCCATACACGTGTGAAGAACTTCGTCTTGTATGGGTTCCTTACCAAAATGATACCCACCAATATTTTCCCAATCTTTTAAAAGAAAAATTCAGAACTACGTAACCCTGATTTCTTGATAACTCAAGAATACGTAGGAGCAGGACCTTAACTCCTGTCGGGCCTATCTTTTTTTTTATTATTATTTCCTTTTTTTGTTATTTTACTTCTTTACTTTCGTGTTTCTTTCGTGATGTCTCTTTTTGTCGCTTCCGTGAAAGTCAATTAGACGTGACGTCTTGTTGATTTCTCCCTAGTTTTTTTTGTTCAAGCCTTGCCATAATTCATATGGAAGGGATACTTAGGACGAGACGTCCCTCTTTATCCCTTTCCTATTCCTGTTTTTTTCCCCGAGGATGTCTAATTTAGACATGACGTCTTGTTAGCATTCTCTTTTTATCTCTGTCTCATATCGAAGTTGAGTTTAATTTGGACGAAACGTCCCGTTGACTTCGCTTCGACATTCTATGTTTATACAGTTCTCTTGCCCCCTTCCGTCCTTCTTTTTTTTAAATAAATAAAAAAACAACAAAAAAAAGGTAGAAACCATGTTTTATTTAAGGCTATTTATGTTGTGCTTTCAATCTTGGTACTGTTTTCGACAGGCGACGTAGGGTGCTAATACCTTCCCTACTCGTAACCGACTCCCGAACTCGAATCTCAATTTTAAACCAGTGCTTTACTGAACCTATTTTTTTCCCAATGTTTTTCCTACGGATAAAAACATTGGTGGCGACTCCCTGTTCCATCTCAATTGGTTTCACTCTCTCTCGCCGCGTCGGCGCGATCCAGGTTGCGACAGATGGCGACTCCACTGGGGAAACTTCAGAGAGTCAGGCCAGTTTGATTGAAAGCGCATGTTCTTTTTATATAGCCTTTGTTATCTCGGATTTCTTCCCCTTGTTTTATTTTCTGTTGATTGTTGTGAATGTTTGTTCTTGTTTTAATTGTATCTTGTTATTTGTTTCGTTGTCTATGTTTTGCATGTTTGTTGAACCCTAGGGTAGAAGACCATGTTACTTTTCCGTAATCATTGAACCCTAGGGTAGACGACTTTGTATATTTGTTCTGTGTTTGTTCTTTGTGCAGAATGGGGTAAGGTAAAAGGTATGGACTGCCCTTCCACACACTACACTCACAATTATTTGCATACACCTATGAGTTGCGCCCTATACCTGGGCCCCAAATGAAGCTTAAGTTAGGAGAGGTTGGTAACGGAATCGTATGGGATGTACTTCCTATCCGGTGTTCGTGAGAACCTCAACCAGAGTTCGACCTCTCATGATATACGCACCTAGTGGTTCCCCACTGTTGCGTCCCTGTCATGGGTAGGATGTTGGCTCTGGTGACCTTCTAGAAGTCTAGAATAAGCCACCTGGTGTGAAGAGTCACTTTTAGACAAGCCATAGGGCCTAGAGAAAACTTTCAACAAAACCCGACCTAGGCCACAAAAGGGCAAACTTTACTTTACCTTACATCATTTTTGCTTTCCCTTTTATCTAAAAAAATGAATTATCTACCACCCGCAGATTTACTGAGTTATTGAAATAATGACTCGTTTTGAAACACACAGTATTCTTCGGATGAATAGATAATCCTCTTTTGGTCGTGTACCTCTGAGTCCTGAGTCATAGATTTTCCTAATTGTCAAAAAATATAACTTTATTTCCGCTCCAACAGGGGGCGTCAATGATGATTGGAAAAATCATGACTATTGCGACTTGGACCCTTGGTAATCGTTGTTTCCCAAAAAAAAAATTTTTTGCTTTACGTTAAATCAATGGGGAAGTACCGATTCCAAAACATGACATCAACTAATTTCTTTTCCTTATCCTCATTTCGTGGAAGGCTATTCAGAACTTAACGAATACCCTTTGAGTATCTATGGAAATTAACATAGGATTGAACTTAAGAAATGAGGGCTGTAGTTGCCCGAAGAAAATGTTTCAGCTTGAGGCTCCCGCCTCATGATGAAAGATTTCTTCTGTCTTCACAATTATCCCATATTAATTTCCATGTTTACCATACCTAGTACTTTTGAATGATAAGTTCTAAGGAACAGTTAAAGGATATTCGTCAAAGCCTGTAATCACTTCCCCCGACATTCTCCTTATTTCTATTTCCACTTAACATTTTTTTTATAAAAAAAAAGAAACGCAGACGTCACGGGTAGGCATCCTTACCAAACTCGACTTCAAAGGAAACTCATGGCTGAGGCAGAAGCTGTTGAGGGGGACTTTAGGACTGAGTTTGATCAGCTGAAAGAGCGAGTGGCGGAGTTAACTAAACTTTTAGAAAAGAAACTCACAGAAGGAGGCTCCTCTGCAGGTATTGAGGACGCCCAATAGCAGCCTGCCACCGCGCCACCTCCCCTTGGTTCTGACCCAGCAAGAACTCAACTCCCTAACACAATGACACCCCCTCTCACCATTCATGTCGGGAGACCTAACCCTGCCATTGAGACCCAGCCACCTTACGGCCAGTCTTACGCACAGCATACATTTGTCGGTCTAGACGGCAACCCAGTACCTTTTCCACTTTATGGCCTACCCCCGGGGTACTATCCCCCGCTCGCTAACCAACAAGACGCCCACAACCAGCAAGCGGTAAATCCTCATACTTCATACCCCACCCAACCAAATATGCCACCAATCCACAAAACCCAAAACACATAAATCCATGACCCACAACCAAACTCAAGACACACAAGCCTAAATGGCCCAGCCGGCCTACACTGCACAGGCCCAAAACACACAAGCCCAAATGGCCCAGCCGACTTATGCCGTACAAGCCATAGCCCAACCCCAAGGTCCTTCACCAAATACAGGCCTAATGAACCAGTCCTATACGTTGCCTCATTTTAACCAGCCACTCGGCTATCCATACGGATACGCAACCCCCTATATGACCAATCTCCAAGATACAACCCGTATGATGAACCCAGTAACCGGTCTTAGCACAGTCGCAGCTCCCCAAAAGGAAAAGATAGAAATCTTAGAGGAACGTTTGAGAATGATGGAAGGCGCCGGAGGTTTTGGACTGATAGATGCTTCGGAGTTATGCCTAGTCACAGACGTTGTCCTCCCGCCCAAATTCAAAATGCCAGACTTTGATAAGTATCGGGGAATGACTTGTCCAAAGAACCATCTCATGATGTACTGTCGAAAGATGGCATCTTATTCTTCTAATGACCAATTGTTGATCCACTGCTTCTAAGATAGTCTGGCAGGGGCCGCTCTTATTACATGGTATTCTCACCTTGAGCGAAACCATATTCGTTGCTGGAAGGACCTGGCTGATGCCTTCCTTAGGCAATACAAGTATAATATGGATATGGCACCTAACAGGGTTCAGTTATAGAACATGATAAAGAGGGACAATGAAACGTTTAAGGAGTATGCCCAACGATGGAGAGAGACAGCGGCACAAGTGGACCCCCCATTGTCAGAAAAAGAGATAGTCGCGATGTTTATCGACACGCTCCCATCACCTTTCTATGGCAAGATGATTGGTAGTGTTTCAGCTAACTTCTCCGACATCGTGACTATTGGAGAAAGGGTGGAGAGTGGAATACGAACGGGGAAGATCACTCAAGGCCCATCTGGGGCGAACATGACAAGAAAGCCGGCGCCTGGGAGAAGAGATGGGGAAACTAATTCCATTTCTTCTAATCAAAAGACGGCTCCGCCGAGACCTTTCGCCCCTACTATGATTCAAGCTCCCAATCCTTATGTGACCGCTGCCACTCAGGGCCCGACAGCTTATACTCATCACTTCCGTCCGCCCATGGTGAGAGCGCCAATGCCACAACCCATGCCATACCATCACCCGCAGCAAGTGACCCGACCACCCAATCATAATCAGAACACAAGGAATCCCAACAATGAACGTACCCCCGTGCAGTTCGATCCAATTCCTATAACGTATGCCGAACTTCTTCCACTCCTCGTTGAGAGGGGAATGATAGCTCCATTCCCCATGAGGCCGTTGCAACCTCCTTACCCAAGAGGGTATGACCCGAACGCTCATTGTGATTACCATGCAGGAGCACCAGGTCACTCCACAGAAAACTGCATGGCTTTGAAATATAAAGTGAGAGATTTGATCAAGGCCGAATGGATCAATTTTCAAGAAGGGACCCCTAATGTGACCATAAACCCCCTGCCAAATCATGGAGGTCCAGAAGTTAACGCAGTGGTGGCCGATATTGAAGATGGTTTTAATGATAATGCTAATTTGGTGATTGCTTGCCTGTGGGGCCAAGAGCTCAGTAACTGGGAGACTGTCGAACTCCTCACGATTTTAAATGATTCACCAAAGTAATTTGTCATTGCCTTAAAGTCTTGTTTATCCCTCTGCTATGCCTAAGGCTTTGGGACTTTTCATGTAATAAAGGCGAAAAAGCTTGTTTTACCAGTCAATCAATAAATGCATATCGGAATTCAAATTTTTCATCCCTTTATCCGTGCTTTTGACTCATTCTTTTGCTTCATTATTTTGCCATAACACACTAAATTGTAGATCCAAAAATGATTGTCTTGAGACTAGTGAAATCACAATCCCGCTTCACGGTTTTGATTACCCGGTCGACTATGCCGACGAAGAAGGTAGGGAAACCTATGAGCCGCCGCACAAGTTAACAAGATTGTTAAAAAATACCCCTGAGTCAAGAACAACTGAAGGAATCACGGGGCGATATCAGAAGGCATTAGTAATATTGTTTCAGGACGTGGAAAGAATCTACGTGAATGATAACATTGCCAAGTCCCGCATTGGACAAGTGGTAGGCCAGTCAACTAAGAAAACCACAACAGTTACCAGCATAAATAGGGGAAAATTGCTAATGCCTTAAATGCAGATACATTCAAGGGAGACTTAGCCAAAAATTCAAAAAAAAAAGAAAAAGAAAAATGAAAAGTAGAGGTCAAACTTAAAGTCCAATGCAAATACCAAGCAGGGAAAGCTGGTTACGTCCAGATCCTCGAGCAAGTTGTCATTTTTTGGGAACAAATGTCGTCAGGCCAAGAACTCGCATTCTTGTCATCACCAACACCTCAACCCTAAGGAGTGCGCCATTCCTCATACCTATGTAGCCAAGGAAATAGTCTGTCAGATTGAGTCGTTGCGTCATTAAGGGGATTAAAAAAAAAGAAAGAAAAAAAACACAAAAGTAAAAAAGGAGGGCAAACAAAAGAAATGGAAAATGAAAAAAAGAAAAAAAAAAGAAAAAAAAACAAAAGGCCAAAATGATGATTCAAGAGTAATTCCCTCTCATTGGTGCCAAAAGACTCACCAATATTTCCTTGGGTACATGGCATAGGAGTGGAGTCTCCTATTTGAAGTGACATCGGTTCCCCAAAGGATCAAACTAAATTTGGAAGAGGTTAGGCAGACTCAGCTAGAACGCGATCAGTTTCAACCTTTTATTGTAAAGGATGCGGCCAAGAAGAAACAAGAAAAGAAAAACATGTGAAAAGCTCGCTAGGCCGAAAACCTAAAAGGGCGGCTTAGGCAAAAGTTAGAGCAACCCGGTGGGTTGAAAACCTAAAAAGGCGGCTCAGATAAAATTAGGATCAAAATTTCGGCAGAATAATTAAAGTCTCCAATGCAAATTGGGACATGTGGACCATGGTCAAACTACCCCCTCAAAGGCAGAATCGAACGGTGTACTCGAGGTCGTGACGCAGGATTAAGGTCCTCACTAGTCTCAAGGACTCACAGAAGGATCCTTGAACCTTCCCTATTTCTCCTGGCCTTGACCTATCCTGTGTGATTGCATTTTATCCCATTGTCCATTCTCTGTATTCTGTTTGACATACATGAATAATATTTACCCTTCTTTTGATACGTCATGAATTGCATCGATCTGGTAAAACATTGTGTTTTTCTAAAAATGAGGGAAAGAATGGTGAACATTTAAAGTCGTGAGGAACAGGACGCTCCCACCACTCGACCTCGTCTTAAGACATCATCACAAAGACTCAGCCAGGCACGTGCTTCAAAGCTATAATCGTCTCTTGCATTCTCCTCTGTCCATGAGTTATCCTAAGGGTCGTGGTTTCACAGGACCTACCCAGTTTTTGAACTTATCTTTGTACGACTTACCCTTTTTTCTGCAGGTTATTATCACAGACAACCATATCAAGCATTGACACCTCAATCAAGTCTTTCAAGTCCATTCCTTGAATCGCCCAAGTTAGCACTTCTTGAAGTCTTTGCCTCAAATCGCTAAAGCAGGCACTCCTCAGGATCCCTTCCTTAAACTGCCAAGGCTGACACTTTTTCAAATTCCATTCCAAGGAATCTAATTGATACTTTTCAGCAGTCGAACGTGTCTCTTCCCAAGCCTAAGGATAGTTTCCAGCAAAATTCTCCCCTTAGGTAGAATCACCAAGTTCTTCCCCAGTGAAATTATACTTCCCAAACAACTCAAACTGGGGCATCTCCTCAGATTTTTTGTTCTACCCGAGGGGTAGCTCCCCAAGACTCCTTCTAATCATGTCAAACTGGGGCATCTCCCCAGATTTTTTGTTCTAGCCAAAGGGTAGCTCCCCAAGACTCCTTCTAATCATGTCAAACTGGGGCATCTCCCCAGATTTTTTGTTCTAGCCAAAGGGTAGCTCCCCAAGACTCCTTCTAATCAACTCAAACTGGGGCATCTCCCTAGATTTCTTTTGTTCTGGCCATTCCCCAAGAACCTTCAAACCTGTCAAACTGGGGCATCTCCCCAGATTTCTTCTGTTCCAGTCAAGGGACAGTTCTCTGAGATTCCTCCAAACCATCTCAAACTGGGGACATCACCCCAGGATCACTCTCTTTCACCCAAAGGGTGATTCTTTCAGTCATGTCAAACTGGGGCATCACCCCGAGCCTTTGGGACCAGTGAGTTTAATTCGGACGAGACGTCCTGTTAGCTACCCCAACCTTTACATTCCCTGCTGACAGTGAGTTAATTTGGACGAGACGTCCTGTTAGCTCCCCCAACCTTTACATATCCTGCCAACAGTGAGTTAATTCGGACGAGACGTCCTGTTAGCTCCCCCAATCTCTGCATTCCCTGTCAATCGAGGGTCAACCCCACTCTTTTATTTCCATTCGCCTATTCAGGCACCCTTTACCTTCCAGTTCGCCTTCAGGCACTCGCCTATTCAGGCATCCCTTTACTTTCCGTTCGCCTATTCAGGCACCCTTTTACTTTCCATTCGCCTATTAAGGCTTCCCTTCCCTTTCCATTCGCCTATTCAGGCATCCTTTCCTTTCCATTCGCCTATTCAGGCACCCTTTACTTTCCATTCGCCTATTCAGGCACCCTTTACTTTCCATTCGCCTATTCAGGCACCCTTTACCTTCCAGTTCGCCTATTCAGGCATTCGCCTATTCAGGCATCCCTTTACTTTCCGTTCGCCTATTCAGGCACTCGCCTATTCAGGCATCCCTTTACTTTCCGTTCGCCTATTCAGGCACCCTTTTACTTTCCATTCGCCTATTCAGGCATCCCTTCCCTTTCCATTCGCCTATTCAGGCATCTTTCCTTTCCATTCGCCTATTCAGGCACCCTTTACTTTCCATTCGCCTATTCAGGCACCCTTTACTTTCCATTCGCCTATTCAGGCATCCCTTTACTTTCCATTCACCTATTCAGGCATCCCTTCCCTTTCCAGTCGCCTATTCAGGCATCCTTTACTTTCCATTTGCCTATTCAGGCACCCTTTACCTTCCAGTCGCCTATTCAGGCACCCTTTACCTTCCAGTTCACCTATTCAGGCACTCGCCTATTCAGGCATCCCTTTACTTTCTGTTCGCCTATTCAGGCACCCTTTTACTTTCCATTCGCCTATTCAGGCATCCCTTCCCTTTCCATTCGCCTATTCAGGCACCCTTTACTTTCCATTCGCCTATTCAAGCACCCTTTACTTTCCGTTCGCCTATTCAGGCACCTTTTACTTTCCCGTCGCCTATTCAGGCACCTTTACCTTCCAATCTACCTAGGATCAAACCTGATCTTCTCACTTCCTGTTAACTGAAAGGATTTTTCCCAGTCCATTCATAAAAAAAAAACAGAAAAGCAGATATGGAAAAGAGGAAAGGATTACAACAACTCGGACGGACGCCATACCTATCGAGAGGTCCCACTTAGTCCCTACATCGGTGTTCATATCTTTACTTCCTTTTCACTTCAAAAACACAAAAAGCTTCGTGTTTCTCTTGTGAAAAAGAAACACCTCTTTTGGTCCGACCCAAATGGAAAGGATTTTGAAAGGGCTGGATTTCATGTCCGAATGATCTGCTGAGTAGAATGACTCCAATATAATCAAATCCAAGCAGGATGACTCAGATTAAAGCATTTCCGAGTGAAATACAGCCCTGGTGGATATAAATCCGAGTGAAAAAACTCAAAAATGGTCAAATCCGAGTGGAATAGGCTACTGTTGGGGGAATCCGAGTAAAATGACTCAGTATGGATCAAATCCGAGTGGAAAATAGGCACATTCCGAGTGAAGAAATTCAAATTCCAATTCCCGAATGGAAAGAAGGCCGGATCCGAGTGAAGATTGCTAAGTCTCCAAATTCTGAGTAAGAATGGCCAAAATTCCAATTTCTGAGTGCAAAGAAGGTAGGTTCCGAGTGAAAATGTCCAAGTTCCATTCTGATTAAGAGCTCCCAAGGTCAGTTCTGAGTAAATCCTTCAAGTAGTGATGTTCTGTGTCACTTTTAAAGAAATTCCGAGTGAATGTTTCACGCAGAGATGAGATCCGAGCGAAATACATCTGACTGAAAAGAATTCCGAGTGTTGCCTCTTCAATCAGAACCGAGAGTTGCTTCTTCAGTCAAAACCGAGTGAAGTATTTCCAATCAGCACCGAGTGAGTCCTTTCACTCAATTTCTGAGCCATTTTTAGCCAATTCCGAGTCATACTTCACCCACTTTTCACTCAATTTCCGAGCCATTTCTAGCCAATTCCGAGTCATACTTCACCCATTTCAGTCGGTTCCGAGTCATACTTCACCCACTTTTCACTCAATTCCGAGCCACTTTCCACCTAATTCCGAGTCATCCTTCGATCATTTCCGAGTCCTCTTCAGGTCTTTCGCCCAAGCGATTCTTGTTACGCTCAAGCGAGAAGTGGAGTCCCTCTTCAGTCTGAGTCATTTTTCAGTCAGATCCGAGTCACTTTTCACTCGGTTCTGACTCAATGTTCCAATCGGAATTTCTTTGATTGCCCACTCAATCCAATTGCACACAACACCAACATGATTTCACTCGGTCTTTTACACAAAAGGGACCTTTTCCCACTCGGATTTAGGAGGCAAAGTGAAGACCGACCCTTTTTTTCCTCTCGGAATTCACTCCCACTAAGGATGGATGCTGACTGAGGCAGTGGATCCGGGCCACGAGGAAGAACACCAATCCCATGGTACCCCAAACATTGAAAAGGTCTGACTAGTGTAAATGTGACACTGGTCCGGATTCTAAATAGGCCACATCGGACTGGTTATTGGAACATCAAACCGATGT